>CM061554.1:182315461-184715461 GCA_030864225.1 Capsicum baccatum var. pendulum
TTATCAAATATATTCCCAATCTTTAACAAAGTTTATAAATAAAGGTGCAAAGATATTAATATTTTCTTTAACAAACTCAAAAAATAAAGATGTGTTGATAAACACATACTTCTAATCTTAGGAGAAGAAAGCAGGTGTGGATACTTGGACTTCACATCTTCCTCCACTTCCTATCTATATTTTTATAGCTTATGGTTCTGCTAAAGAACCTTAATCAAAGCCACATCCTTGGTTTGCAACCGATGAACTTTCCAATCTAAGAGACCTCTTCATAAGATAGAGGGTCCAAAATACCAAACCTCTCTAATGGAAAGATCAAAGAAGGATCACCAAAACACTTTCTCAACATGGAGACATAAAATACCGGATAAACAGAGCTCAAACTAAAAGGCAAAACTAATTCATAAGCCATATTACCAACCTTTTACATAACCAAATAAGGAATAACATACCGAGGATTGAGATTTTCCTTCTTACTAAATTGCATTACTCCATTCATGGGAGATACCTTTATGATCACACTATCCCCAATCTTAAATTATAAGTCTTTACGCCTTACATATGAATAGGACTTTTGGCAACTTTGGGCAGCCTTAAGCCTATCCCAAATCACCTTCACCTTTTCCATAGCCTGATAGACCAAATCTGGACCAAATATTTCTACCTTACCATGCTTGAACCAAACAATAGAAGATCTACACCTCCTACCATACAATACCTCAAAAAGACCCATACCAATATTGAAATGATAGCTATTGTTGTAAAAAAACTCTATAAAAGGTAAATGCTCAACCTAATTGCCATCATAATCAATCAAACATGCCTAAAGCATATCCTCCAACCTCTGAATAGTCCTTAACCATCCATGTAAGGATGAAAAGTAGTACTCAAACTCACCTTAGTACCTAGTGTCTTCTGAAAAGACTACTAGAAATAAGATGAAAATAGCATACCACAATTAGAGATAATCAAAATAGGTACCCCATATAGCTTCATAATCTCTTGAAGGTATAAATTTTCATAGTTCTCAGCTAAAAATTTAGTTCTCACTAGCAAGAAGTGAGTAGACTTTTTATCCTATCCATAATGACCCAAATCGAATCGAATTAGTTCCACGTCTGAGGATGATTGGTAACTAAATACATATTCATCATTTTCTATTTCCATTTAGGAAAATATATTTCTTGATAGAATATATCAGGTCTCATGTGCTCAACTTTAACTCATTGACACACTATGCATTTGGCCACAAAATCATCCACGTCCCTTTTTGTACCATTCCACTAAAATATTTCCCTGAGATCATGATACATCTTTATCGAGATAGAGTGTACAACATAGTATGATTCATACACCTCAGCCAAGATCCTTTGCCATAAATTATTGATATCAGGAATGCATAAACTCTCTTGGTACCTTAAAGTACTGTCACCATAGATATCGAATACCATTACCTTCTACATACCCATATTAATCTTGATTTTCATCAAGATAGGATCTAGCGCTTGCTTCTCCCTAATCTTTGCAATAAGAGATGACCAAACCATTTCTTGTACCATTACCACACCATCTTTGAAGTCCAAGAGACAAACTCTAAGATTAGAAAAACGGTAATGTCTTTCACCAATTCCCATTTTTCATTATCCATATGAGACAAAATCCCCATGGACAAGCTTCTAAGAGCATCAACAACCATGTTATCTTTAACTAGGTGATAGTAAAGACTTATATTATAGTATAGTCTTTGAGAAGATCCAACCATCATTTTTGTCTAAGATTTGGCTCCTTTTGAGTGAACATAATGTTGGGTGTATTTATGAACTTTAGTGTTTCTTTCCTATATCATTTATCCTTATTTTGAGGACTTATTAAGTTTTTATGTGTTAATAATAATATAAATATGTACTCTCTCAGTTTAAAAAAGAATGACCTACTTTGACTTGGCACAAATTTTAAGAAAATAAAGAAGACTTTTGAATCTTATGGCCTTGAATTAAAGTTGTGTCAAATGTACCAAAATTCTCTTTAATCTTGTGGTCCTAAACATGCCATGTGGAAAGTTGAAATTAAAGTATAGCCGAAAAAGAAAAGGGGTCATTCTTTTTTAAACGGACTAAATAGGAAAGTATGTCATTCTTTTTAAAACGGAGGGAGTATATAAGTGTTAAAGTATGTCATTACAATGTTTAAAGGTGTTTTCAAGCAATTTTGTACATAATTGGATCATTTAGAGTTCAATCGAGAAAACTAGTTTTACTAGCTTGAGCTAGGTGTCGTTCTAGTCTATCATGGTGGTTTCTAATGTGTTAAATGAGTTAATAATGGTTTGTGTTTGTAAAAACTTAATTATAATGTGAAAAGTTTAATTTTATCAAGCAAAGAGTCGAAACCATAAGTTATAGATCAAAGTGGATAGGCCTAGTCTTCGCTCATGTTTTTAGTTAATCATTGTGAATGTTGTGTTGTTTTGAGTGCTAATATTTGGTATTTAATTATGTATGATTCTTGGTTATTTGGTTATGGTGATATAGTGATGCTATAAAAGCTGTAAATTGAGTGGAAACAACACCATAAGGCAAGGTATGTAAGGAGAAACACTTAGACGAAATTAGGCGTCAAGAGGCACATTCCAGTGAGCCTATGCGAATTGGCTGCGTCGCAGATATCTTACCATGCAATAAACAATTTACCATGGAGATATTCACACACAATAACCAATGCCTTATATTACTCTTCCCATGCTATATCCAACGCGATGCAGAGCTCTTCCTGCACACGGCTTAAGTCCTCAACTATAAATAGAACACTTTGTAACATATTGTAGGAACTTTTGAGATGTCTTTGGGAGTTTGAGGAGGAAGATACACATGTTTTTTAGCTTTATATTCTTTAAATTTAATTTTTTAATATATTTAATCATGTATTCAAGTATTTTGGATTATGATTTTGTCTATTAGTGGCTAAACGCCTCTTTTTTGGGGTTAAGTCCAAGAACATGTTTTCTATCATTATGAATTGAATTTTTTTGAATTTATTATCATATTTGGTTGTTTTTTCATTATTTTAAACTATTTTGAGGATTTGTGACCCTTAGAATATATATACTATCGACCTTGTGATCTTGGGAGGGGGAATATGAAGATAGAAAGTAGGGATGGATAGAGTAAGGTTCTTATTCTTTTATAAAATAAGGAATTTAAATTAGCATCTAGGATAGGGATGTACCTAGAAGCATTGATATATTAAAATTTAGGATGATATATTTAAGCACTTAATTGGATTATTACATCCCCGTTAAACGATATATTTGTAATGTCCAAGTTAGGTAGACGATTAGAGGTTGGGAGACCATGATCATGCAATAAACCCTATGAATAAACAACCAAGATAAGTAATCTAACAAATGAAGTTCAATAGTGTAGTATGATTGTTCTAAGTGCCTTAACATTGGGATTTCATCCATCGATGGTTTCAAGTCTTTATTTTATGCGCTATTTACTTTACAATTAGTTTATAACTTTTAAAACTCTATTGGTTACATTGCACCATTCTAATCTTAATAGTTGAATTAGAATTTGATAGTTTCTTAACACTAGTCCCTATGGGATTGATACTTGGCTTGTGAAACGGCCACTATATTACTTAGTGAGACCACATACACTTGCGTATGCACTTGGGCGTGATAAGTTTTTTGCGCCATTTCCAGGGACTTGTAAATTGGAAACTATTTTAGTTTTAGTTTCACTGTTTAGATTTCTTTGGTGATTTATGCTTGGTCTTGGTTTTGTATTGGCAAGACACAAGTTTACAGGATAGTAAGCTGGTAAGGGATAGGAAATTGGTATAACCAAGCCCTGAACCCGAGCAACATTTCCATCAATGAAGGAGAGAAGAAATCCTTCTCCCACATATTTTTCAAATTGAAGAATATCAAGATAATCCTGCTCTCATGGATAAAGAACAACCAAACTGCAGGATAGTTTGAGAAGTGGCAATCCCACTTCCAACAAATTTTTACCTCCCTTTTTCAGAAAATGACTGCTGAAGGTAATTTTGAGCTGGATTAGAATATGGTGCAACTTCTGAACAGCAGTGGATCATTTACTGGGCTTTTGCATGAAGATCCACAAGTCCACCTACAAAACTTTCTGGAGATTAGTGACACATTCATACCTATGAATATGTCAATTGAATATGTTAGGATAATAATATTCCCCTTTTCATTGTTGGGGGAAACAAAGAAGTGGTTAAATACTGAGCCATCAAATTCAATCACAACCTGGTACGGCTTAGCTCGGAGATTCCTCGTTCGATTCTTTCTATCTAGAAAGACTGCAAAACTTTGCAGTGAGATTGTATGCTTTAAACAAAAGCCAGATGAGAATTTATATCATGCTTGGGAGCACTTCAAGGCTCTTCTTTGGGACTTTCCACACCATCAATAGTCTAATGAGGTATTAGCTTACACTTTTATTGAGGCACTTGACCATAACAATAAAATTTTAAAAGATTCAGATACAGGTGGTCAAGCTCTGGATATGACGTATGATGAGATGTATACCTTGTTGAACCAAATTGCATAAGGTAATCTTGAGTGGCATTCATACTCAAGGAGTGATACAAAGAAGGTTGTTGTTGTGTTGGAGGTGGACTATTTTACTACCTTATTTGCTTAGCTTTCTTCTATATCAAATAAAATAAGCAATATGAAGTTGGGGATCGCACAACTTACAACCACAATTAATGCAATCCAATAGTCTGCAGGTTGGTGTGAGGTTTGTGGTAATAGTGGTCATTTAACGATGATGTATGCTGCAAATCTCGTGTCTATAATGTTTCTAGGTAATGCTCATAGGCTGAACTATGGAAATGCCTATAGTCAAAAGTGGTAGACTCGGCCATGAAATACCCCATAGAACGCCCAACAACAATAATTTCAGCAGCAATAAGTTCAGAATAATCAGGAAACAACCCAGAATAGCAACATGGAAGAGATACTGAAGCAAATTATGGCTACTCAAGCATAATTAACAGTAGATATAATGAGCTATCAAGCAGAAATAAAGAGATTGGAGCTACAAATCGGTCAGTTTGCGAAGGAACAAAATCCCAAACCTCAGGGTGGTTTTCCAAGTGCTATAAGCAATCCTAAGCAAGTCATGGAAATCACTTTGAGGAGTGTTAAAGAGATTAATGAAGGACCTACAAATAAAATGAAGGAGGTAAATACAAAAGAGATTACCCTACTAGTATCTGACCATGTTCCTAAAAATTTGAGAAAGTTTGAGTACTCGAAAGCAAAAGTTTCTGAAGAGGTAAAGAAGATCCCACCACTACTTTTCCTATAGAAGTATATAAAGGCAATGGAGGATGCAATCTTCAAAAATTTCTTTAACATGTTTAAAGAGATGCACATTAACTTACCTCTTTTAGATGTTTTGCAAAAAATGCCCAAGTAAGATAAGTAGTTAAAGGATGTGGTCACTAACTAAATTAAGTTGTAGGATGTTGCAACATTAGCACTCCCTGAGGAGTGTAGTTCTGTAGTGATGCAAGAAATTCCACAAAAACTCAAATATCCTTGGAGTTTCACTCTTTCCATTCAAATTGGCAGCAATAAGGCAATCCATGCATTGTGTAATTTAGGGGAAAGTGTCAATTTGATACCCCCTTCACTGTTCAACACCTTAGGCCTGGGGAGTCCAAGATCGAGCTCCGTAATACTCCAGTTGGCATACCGGACCCTAGCCCATCCTAAAGGAATTGTAGAGGATGTCTGAATCAAGGTTGGTAATTTTATTATTCTTGTTGACTTTATTGTTTTAGATGTTTAGGCACACAAAAGAGTACCAGTCATCTTAGGACATCTATTTTTAGTAATGGAAGAGCATTTATTGATGTGAGAGAGGGAAAGCTCATAATGAGGCTGGTTGATGAAGAGATAATTTTCAAAGTGTACAAACCACTGAAGACACTTTTCCACTATAATGATTTATGAGTGATTATAGTGAATGAAGGGGATAAGTATGGGGTGGTTAAGTTTATTCCACAAAAGACCTCTTTGGATTTCCTCATTGAGCAGGCCAATCCTCTAATACCTAAGCCCAAAATAATGCAGATTGATGAGCCTAAAAAGGCTAAAGTTAAAGAAGCTGTTGACCTTAAGTGTTCAAACTCAAGAGGTCAGAAATAAATAAGATGATGATATTCAATTATGATAAAGAGGATAAAAGAATATGGTTGAGTCAGAGATTGGGTCGTACCGCGATACTAAATTAGGCGCTTCTTGAGAGGCAACCCAAGTTAGGTAAGTAGGTTTTATTTTTGGTATATTTAGTTCTTACTTCACTAGCTTTTGTTTTTGTTGAGTCACAGGTTGATAGGAAGTTTGAGTATTGGAAAACCTGAGCTAAGGAGCATGGAGAAGACTAAGTGTTGGGTCCCCGAACCCTCCTGATGTATAAAGATGCTACTAGCTAGTCTTAGAGGCCTCATAGATTTTGTGTGTTAGGAATAAGTGTGAGATATTTTTGTTGGTTCTATAGTTGAGTACATAATGCAAGTGTTTAGGTTGTAATGAGTATGTTGATTGTAGGAATTACTATCTTTGAGACTCCTAGGCTCATGATTATGACTATTGTACTTGTTGGCTTAAATGTTGAATTCATGCTATTGTTTAATTAAGATTCAATGATGATCTAGCTTGAGTTGAGCATGTGCCACGTGCTTTGTAAGGTTGTTGTATATTCCTTATTGTATGTGATGTCTAGAACTTGCCTGGTATGTGTGCAAAGTGAAATAAAGAGTGTGGGTTTAGTAGATGATATAGGCATTTCTTTGATAGCCATTGTTCATAGCTTCTTTTGACCTACCATGGAGCATAATCCTAGTTAGCCCCATTCAACATTTAGATTTTTCTTTAGTAACCTCATTTATAGCCTAATCCCTTCTTAGATTGACCATAATTTGATCTAAAGCTCCTAAGCACTTTAGTATAAAATTAATTAAGTAAGGAGTTTAAAATTCAAGTAGGAGAAAGGTGAAATTGAAGCCCCAAAGTGATAGTTATTGGTGTGTAAAAATTATTGTGTTATGGTTGGGAGTTAGAAAAATTTGTGATAAACAAATTCCCATTTTACCCCAATAGTGTTACAATGAACCTGTTTTGGCCTTGGTCCTCCTTAGACATTGTGCACCTCAACTAAGGCAATTGCTTAAGTTGATGGTGACTATCATAGGGGTGCGTAACGTTTAATGGGTGTGAAGAAGGGTAAAATCAAATGATGTGTACATAGCATACCCCTACCATAGTATATGTGAGTAAGCTTAATGAGATGGGGAAAATAAAAAAAAATGGGGCAGACAAAGGTGGTGTAAGATGGTTGTTAATGATTGGTCTTAAATATATAATATGATGTATTATGGAGATTATGGAAGATAGTCACTATTATTGGTCAAAATAGTTTCTACCAGTCACTTAGCTTACATTACAACCATTAAAGACTTATTTGATTATGAGCTTCATCATTCTGATATTAGTAGAGTACTAGACTATGGGCATATTTATGGCTCATTATGTGCAACTTGTGAATTCCTTATGAGAGTGAGTGTTACTTGATTCTTGTACCCATCGAGTTATAAATTGCATTTATACGAGTGATTATGGGTAACTCTCTTGTTGTGAGGGTACATGTTTGATAAATGTGAGTGATTTGTATGATGTCCTTGATTGAACAATATGTATGAGTTTTCCAACTAGGTGAGTAAATTCTTGAGGCTAGGATGTTTTTAAGTAGTGTTCTTGAACTTTCAATTGTGTACATAACATGTTTGGTGTATAAACTTGCATTTTGTGTAGTCATTATAGTACTGGCTTGAGTTTCTTGCTTGTTGTAGAAGTGTAAAGTATCCTTAGCTTATGATTCTTAGAGTAAAGAGTTTTTCGAGGACGAACAAGGCTTTAAGTGTGGGGTGGTGATGTTGGGTGTATTTATGCACTTTAGTGTTGATTTTCTAGATCATTTAGCCTTGTTTTGAGGATTTCTTATGTTATTTATGTGTTAATAATGATATAAATAAGTATCTAAGTGTATAATTATGCGATTACAATGTTTAAAGGTGTTTTAAACAAAGTTTGTACATAATTGGATCATTTAGAGTTCAACCGAGAAAACTAGTTTTACTAGCTTGAGCTTGGTGCCATTCTAGTCAATCATGGTTGTTTCTAATGTGTAAAATGAGTTTCAAATGGTTTAAGAAATTATTTAAGTGTGTAATAACTTATAATGTGCAAAGTTTAATTGTATCAAGCAAAGAGTCAAATCCATAAGTTATAGATCATTGTGGACAAGCCTAGTCTTAGCTCGTGTTTTTAGTTAATCGTTGTGTTGTTTTGAGCGCTAATATTTGGTGTTTGATTATGTAGGATGATTGATGAGTTGATTATGGTGATATATTGATGTTATACAAGATGTAAATTTAGTGGAATCAACACCACAATGAAAGGGATGGAAGGAGAAACACTTAGACGAAATTAGGCATCAAATGGCACATTCTAGTGATCCTACACGAATTTGCCGCATCGCGGAGCTATTCCCATGCGATAACCAATGACCCGTGGAGATATTACCTTAAGATTACCAACTCCTTGCATTTATATTTCTACATGATATCCAATGCTAAACGGATCTCTTCCTACACACGACTTAAGTCCTCAACTATAAATAGAACACTTTGTAACATATTGAAGGAACTTTTGGGACATCTTTAGGGGCTTGAGAAGGATGCTACACACAGCTTTTTTAGGGTTTATATTATTTAAATTTAGTTTTTGAATAAATTTAATCATGTATTCAAGTATTTGGATTATTATTATGTCTATTAGTGGCTAAACGTACCCTTTCCGGGGTTAAGGCCAAGAACATGTTTGCTATCGTTATGAATTGAATTTGTTTGGATTGCTGATCATATTTGGTTGTTTGTTCATACTTGTTTTTAAATATTTTAAGGATTCGTGACCCTTAGAATATATATATTGTCAAACGTGTGATCTCGAGATAAGAAGAAAGAACGTGGGGATGAATAGAGTAAGGTTCTTATTCTTTTATAAAATAAGGAATTTGAACTAGCATCTAGTATAGGGGTGTACCTAGCAGCCTTGCTTGGTTCACATGTAGGATGATAGCTTTAAGAAATTAATTGTATTATTACATCCCCTCTCAATGATATATTTGTAATGTCCAAGTTAGGTAGACGATTAGAAGTTGGGAGACCATGATCATTCAATAAATCCTACGAATCAATATCCAAGATAAGCAATTTGACGAATGAAGTTCAATAGCATAACATGATTGTTTGGAGTGCCTTAACCCTGGTATTTCATCCATTGATTTCCTCAAGTATTTATTTTATGTACTGTTTACTTTACAATTATCTTTTAACTTTCAAAACTCTATTAGTTACATTGCACCGTTCTAATCTTAATAGTTGAACTGGAATTTGATAGTTGCTTAGCATTAGTCCCTGTGGGATCGATACTTGGCTTGTAAAAGGGCCACTATTTTACTTGGTGATACCACATACACTTGCATGTGTGCTTGGGCGCAATAGAATACATACTGTCGACTCTTATGATTAGAAAAGATGTCTACGTGCACTCCATACAAATAATGTCGCCATATTTCAAAGCAAAAATAACCCATAACAACAAATCATGGGTAGGATAATTCATCTCATGCACCTTCAATTGCCTAAAAGCATAGGCAATCACCTTCCAATGCAGCATCAAGACACAAAAAGTCCCACATTATATGCATCACAATAAAACACAAACCCCTCACTGCCCTTAGGTAATGTCAAAACTTGAGCCGAAGTTAGCTTATCTTCCAACTTCTCGAAACTCCCTTCATAAGCATGCGACCAAGAAAACTTCACCTTTTCCCGAGTCAACTTAGTCAAAGGAGCAGCTATCGTGAAAATGTTTTTCATAAACCACCAATAATGCCCAGCCAAACCTAAGAAGCTTCGAATATCAGGTAGATTCGTGGGTCTAGGCCACCATTTAACCAACACCACCTTTTCAGGGTCCACCATGATCCCTTCAATAGAAATAATATGACCAATAAAAGTCACAACGTTCACCCAAAACTCACACTTGGAGAACTTGGTATACAACTGTTGTTCCTTCAAGGTCTGCAATACAACATGGAAGTGATTAGCATGATCCGCTTGTCTCTTGGAATAAACCAGAATGTCATCAATAAATATAATGACAAAGAGATCCAAGAACTACCTAAAAACCTTATTCATCAAGTCCATAAATTCCATCAAGGCATTAGTCAAACCAAATAACTTCACCAAGAATTCAAAGTGCTCATACAGAGTATGAAAAGCTGTCTTAGGGATATCCCCCTTCTTAATCTTAAGTGGATAATATCCAGATAAAAGGTCTATCTTAGAGAAGAACTTGAGACCATGCAACTAATCAAACAAGTCATCTACTATGGGAAGAGGATACTTTTTCTTGATAGTCACCTTATTCAACTGCGGATAGTCAATTCACATCAGAAGGGAACCATCCTTCTTGCGCATGAACAACAACGGTGCACCCCATGGGGATACACTAGGATGAATAAACCCCTTATCCAGAAGATCCTTAAGTTATTCCTTGAGTTCTCTCAACTTAGCTGGAGCCATTCTATAAGGAGGAATAAATATTGGATGAGTGTCTGGAACCAAATCAATAGCAAACTCTATTGCCCTATCCAAAGGAACACTAGGAGGATCATTCAAAAATACCTCAAGAAACTCATTTACCACCAGAGCTGAATGTAGAGAAGGACCTTCCGAGTTAAAATCTTTTACCCAGACCAAGGGGTAAAGACAACCTTTAGAGACTAACCTCTGAGCTCTAAGATAAGAAATAAACCTCCCCCTAGGAGCTAGAAAACCGCCCTCCTAGTCTATAGCCAGTTCACTAGGGAACATAAATACAAACTTACGGGTCCGACAATCTAAGCACCATAACAACAGTATAACCAATCCATCCTCAAAATAACATCAAAATCCACCATATCCTTCTCAAACAGATCAACAAGGTTTTCTTACTACCAACAAATACCACATACCCCCCTATAGACTCTCTTAGCAATAACCGAGTCACCTACCGGGGTAGAACCAGAAAAAGGATCCAAAATAACCTTCATATCAAAACAAAAATACACAGCCACATATAGGGTCACGTAGGAAAGAGTGGACCCCTGATAAAGCAGAAAATACACGTTATGAGAAAAGGGTTGTAATGTACCAGTAACGACATCAGGTGATTTCTCAGATTCCTGTCGAGATGCAAGAGCATATGCCTATTCTGGTTAGTGTCAGTACCAAAATCAGGAGAAGACACTAAAGCCATACCACTAGGTATAAGAGCAGAAGATGAAGTAACCAAATGTTTGACTTCTCCGGATGCACCTTTTTCGAATGGACAATTTTTGGCATCGCTGTCCACAACTAAAATATTTGTCCCTACCTTCATCACAATAGCCCCAGTGAAGACGACCACATAACTGACAAAGTGGGCATGATGAATTCGACTGACCCCCGCTCACATGAGTTTGGGCACCTGGTGTCCAAAAATTATCACCACCTTGCGGACGCTTTTCACCTGACTGATTCAGGTAAAGAACGATAGTGGTAGAGAAGGAACCAAAAATACCCCACTTTTTATTTGGACATTTACCTCCATCCGACCGCCCTGCTGGTGAGCACCACTCTGCTCAGAGAACTTGCTTCTCTTACCCTTCCTTTCCCCAAACTCTGCCTGTTTCCTCTTTTTATTCTCCACCTGTTGCATGTGGACAATCAACCTCTAAATATCCATATCCTTGATCAGCAAAGCAGCTTTGCTTTCAAGGAACGTATCCCGCGATAGACCAAAAGTGAACTTTCTCATTCTCTTCCTCATGTCAGCCACCAAATCAGGAGCATACCTTGATGCATGATGAAATTTAAAGGCATATTCCTTAACAGACATTTTACCTTACTTGAGATTCACAAACTCCTCCACCTTCGATTCCCTCAACTCTTAAGGAAATAAACAATCCAGAAAAGCATTAAAAAAGCATCCCACAAGGACAACTCTTCCAAATCACCTCTATACTTGAGCTATAAGCTGCAAAATTTGCACCTTTTGCATTTGTGGCATGCATCACCCTAATATCTTCTGTATTTTATCCAAGAAACCCTGAGGATCCTCCTCCACCTTCACACCAGTAAAAGTAAGAGGATTTAATTTCATAAACTAGCCAACCCTTGTGGCCTTAGCAGATAACCCACCAGACGTATCTTGCTCAGCCTAAACAACAACCTATTAACCAATAATATGAATAGACTGGCGAAATTCTGCATTAGTCACCTCAATTTGAAGAGGACTAGCAGCAACCGGGGGAACTCCAGAACAATCAGGGATAGGACCCTAAGATTGTGTGCGAACTCCAGGTGTAAGACGTACCCATCAACATCATCGCTAGATGGGACAAAATAATTTTCTTATATTCTAGATTATCATGGAATGGTTTGAAAAGTGAACAACCAAGGATTAGAGAACAATTTTAGGACTTAGACTCCAAGCTTGAAAACAGAATACCAAGAAAGTGAAACATTCCTAAATGCCCTGTAGCATCTCTCTTATGAGTGCGGTGTGCTATACACCCTTAAAAGAGACTCCACTAGACATGGCTTTGTGGACTCTCAATTGACCATGAACTTAAAGATCTTATACCAACTTGACTCGACCCAACCCAGGGCCTTATCGTAATGGGCGTACCAAGTCCGACTGAGATCAGAGACCACCTCCGTTACCTAACACAACCTCCATCCTCTTACCCTGAGTTGGCTGAAGACACTGGGATAGGATTACAATCATGATCGACCAAACTGAGTCCAAGCATACCATATCAACTGTCTAACCATACCAAGCCAAACGAAAACTATAAATCCCACCATAACCAAATAAGTTCTAAAAATAATTAAATATATATTCCCCAAATAAAAAAAGATGGAACAACCAATAATATCGTCAATTGGTATCAGCCTCAATACCAATACCAATGCTAAAGCTGACACTAATAATGATGTTTCCCATTCCAACCCATAATAGTTCGCCAAAAGCCTCTAACCAAAAGAATATAAAAATTCAGTTGGGACGTGCCCATAACCATAGCCAAAACCAGTATCCATAAATAATCCAAAGTATGAAAAAACATTCATGAAATGGAGCCTTCCAAAAAATGTATGCTCACCACTTCAATCCAAAATTGACCCCAGAATTTTCAAACGCTAAGTAAGAGTAGTAAATAATGCCATTTAAGAGAACCAACTAAATCCATCCATTTTCACACAACGTATATATATATAATCATACTGGGAAAAGGGGATCGAGTTTAGCATACATTTAAAACCTTTAACCTGGGTATGTGAAACTTAACCATTCTAGAACCATCCATGGGGTATATTGGTCCAGTTTAACCCCCTGAACGAGCCCCGATACCATAAGAGTCGGGGATCTCCATATACCCTTTACCCTTTATGATACATATGTACAACCTAGAGGATTCCCATGTACCTCCTAAGTTTCATATAAGGTATCTATGACCTACCTCCCATGTTGGCAAAAATGAGTTTCCGGTGTTCATCCATTGGACTCCCACCTTCATGATTAGATTACCCCAATATTATTGCCTAATTAAAACCAATTTTCAACCAAACTATTATTCTATTATTATTAACCGAGGCTATTATTAGTGGTATCATCATACCGGCTTAACTTGTAAGTATTGTCCATAGCCAAACCTTTTAGTGGTTAAGGGATTCCCATGTACCTATAGACCATATTATCCAATTAACTTGGGGAATTCCCATGTACCCCAGAAGTATTCATTACCATGTTAACTTGGGGGATTCCCTTGTATCCCACAAATATGTTAATTAAGCCAAGCTAGTGTCATTCCAAAACCATTTAAACCATTCATATCATTTAGGGTTCCTTTACCAAGTTTAAATTATGAATAAGTTCCATTAAAAACCCAATAATATGGTAAACACATTGTTATAGGCATTTTATCAAACACATTGGGGGATAGTATTTCTAAAGCCAAAGCCAAATTACCAAACAACCATTCCCATGAAACCAATTATCCAAAACAACCATTAATTCATATAAAAGCATGGAAAACCATAACCAAGCATGTATAGCCAAAACCCCCAAATCATATTTGAAAACCCCAAATCATATAACATCCAAATCATGAAAACATTGTATAGTTGGAACTAAAAATGAGGGAAGAGAACATGCCTTAAACCAAGATGATGATGGAGAAAAATCACCAAGACAAGCCCTAATTTACACCTTAAGATGAAACGCTAGCTTCTTTTTCCCAAGAACTCAAGACAGCATTTAAGAGTGTTTTCTAAGTGTTTAAGAATAGAATAGGGAAATAACATCCTAAGTGCAGTATAAGTCATGGGACCTCATTAGGATAAATGGGGAAATATCCAGATTGCCCTCACTTAAACTTCACTTAATTCCAATCATAGGGTACGACTGACCCTTACGAGTTATACCCATCCTGTACGAATGGTACCCACCTCTCGTACCCTAGGTCCCCTCTTAGACCTTGTGTTGTCCAAGGTACGACACACCCAAACTCAATTCATATCCAAGTGTACGACTAGTACCCATAAATCACACCCCTAGCATAATAGAATTTCAGGAGGTTTGAACATTAACCACCATATGATTTCATGGTACAAATTGTACCATGGCTTACGGCTTATAATGAGTCACTCGTACTTAGGTCCAACTAAATTTATGAAGTCTAAGGCTAAGTGAAGTAACCAAATAACCTGTATACACTGGTATGACTCATACCACCCAAATCATTCCCATTCCAGTAACTAAATCCATCCATACCCAAGCATACGA
Source organism: Capsicum baccatum var. pendulum (assembly GCA_030864225.1). NCBI lineage: Eukaryota > Viridiplantae > Streptophyta > Magnoliopsida > Solanales > Solanaceae > Capsicum > Capsicum baccatum. The sequence continues at coordinate 182,330,442 of CM061554.1, forward strand.
CTCATTTCTTTAAGTCGTATCTTGAACAAAAACCAATAATCAAGGAAATATTCTAAGGTACAGAAACTAGGGTGTTTCACCTTACCAACTTCGTACCACCTAATAGGAGAACAAATTCTTCTACCAGACAATGCCTCAAAAAGAGGCATACCAATGCGAGAATGGTAACTATTATTATAGGAAAATTCAATCAGAGGAAGGTGACCTACCAACTAGCACCATGATCAATCATATAAGCACGCAACATATCTTCCATGATTTTGATGGTTCTCTCCACTTGTCCATCAGTCTATGGGTGGAAAGCGGTACTAAGGAACAACTTAGTTCCCAAATCTTTTTTAAACGACTTCTAAAAATGAGATGAGAATAGAGTACCACGATCTGATATAATAGAATCCAGAGAACCATGCTACTTTACAATCTCCGTAAGATATAAATTAACATAATCTTCCGCAAAGAAATTACTCCTCATGGGCAAGAAATGGGCAAACTTGGTCATTCTATCCACAATGACCTAACTAGAATCACATTGATTTCGAGACCGGGGAATACCGGTAATGAAATCCATATTAATCAACTCCCATTTCCATTCAATCAATAAAATCTCTTGGTACAAACCTCCAGGCTTCATGTGTTCAACCTTCACTTGTTGACACACCATGCACTTAGGAACATAACTAGCAATATCTTATTTCATATTATTCCACCTATAGAATTCCCTAAGATTATGATACATTTTGAAAAACCGGGATGAATAGCAATAACGAGATCTATGGGATTCACCCATGATCCTTTCCTTCAACCCATCAACATTGGGAATACATAGCCTACCTTGGTACCTCAAGATACCATCACCGCCTATCACAAAGTCAATAATCTTTTGTTGACCCATATTACCCTTAATATTCATCGAGTCGGGATCTAATATTTTCTTTTTCTTTATCTCAACAACCAGGAGACGACTATGATATCGAATGCAAAAATACACCAACATCCTCCAATTCGTGATACAAACTCCAAGATTAGATAAACGGAGAATGTCCTTTTCCAATTCCTGCTTATCCTCATCTACATGGGCTAAGATTTTCATGGAAAACCTACTAAGATCATCGACAACTACATTAGCTTAACCCAGATGGTAATGGAGACATATCATAGTCCTTCAACAACTCAAACCACCTCTTATTTCTAAGATTCAACTCCTTCTAAGTAAACACATACAGAAGAATCTTATGATCGGAAAAGATGTCAACATAAACTCCATAGAGATATTGTCGCCAAATCTCAAAGAAAAAAACCATACCTAACAACTCTAAGTCATGAGTAGGATAGTTCTTCTCATGGACTATCAATTGCCTAGAAGCATAGGCCACCACCCTACCATGTTGCATCAATACATAACGAATCCTAATATGAGAAGTATCACAATACACTACGAAATTATCATTACCTTCAGTCAAGGTCAAAAAATTAGAGCCAAAGTTAATTTATCTTTCAACTTCTCAAAACTACCCTCACACGCATCTGGCCATAAGAACTTGACCTTTTTCTACATCAACTTAGTCGATGGGGTAGCTATAGTTGAAAAACTATCCATAAATCTCCTATAGTAACTGGCTAGACCTAAGAAGCTATTAATATTGGTTGGAGTTACAGGTCTAAGCCACTTCTTAATCGCCGTAACCTTTTAAGAATCTACCATAATCCCTTCGCTAGAGATAACATAACTAAGGAAAGTCACAGTCTTCAACCAAAACTCACACTTTGAGAACTTTGCATACAAGTGATGATCCATCAAAGATTGTAACACGACATGGAGGGGATCAATAGGATCAACCTCACTCTTAGAAAAGACCAAAATGTCATCAATGAAAACAATGACAAACAAGTCCAAGAACGGATGAAAAACCCTATTTATCAAATCCATTAGGGTTACAGGGGATTGGTCAACCTAAAAGACATAAATAGAAACTCATAATGACTATACTGAGTTCTAAAGGCAGTCTTAGGGATACCTACTTCCCTAATCTTAAGTTGATGATAACCCGACCTAAGATCAATCATAGACAAGCACTTTGTACCTTGAAGTTGATCAAACAAATCATCGATCTTAGAAAGAGGATATTTATTATTTATGGTCACTTTGTTTAACTTACGATAATCAATGCAAATATGAAGGGAACCATCCTTCTTGCACACAAACAATATGGGAGCACCCAAAGGAGACACACTAGTATGCATGAAACCTTTATCAAAGAGGTCTTTTAATAGATCCTTAAACTTCTTCAACTCTACCAGATTTATTTTATAAGGAGGGATAGAAATTGGATGAGTGTCCGGAACAAGATCAATCCCAAACTCAATTTCCCTATCGGGTAAAATATTGAGAAGGTCATTAGGGAAAAACTAAGGAAAATAATTAACCATAGGAATGGATTCTAGAGAAGGAACTTCCGAGTTAGAATCTTTAACTTGAACCAAAAGATACAAACACCCCTTTTAGATAAACCTTTGGGCTTTAAGATATGAAATAAACCTCCCCTTAGATACTAAGAAACCCCTTTCCCATACAATGACTGGCTTATTAAGGAATTTAAGCATGACATTATGGGTTCGACAATCTAAGGAAGCATAGCCTGAGTGCAACCAATCCATTCCTAGAATAGCATCAAAATCGACCATCTCCAACTCTATCAAATCTATAAGAGTTTATCTACCACTAAAAGATACCACACACCCCTATAGACCCTTTTAATAACCACAGGGTCTCCTACTAGGGTCGAAACAGAAAAAGGAACTGACAAACTCTGAGGACCAAAACCAAGATGCACAACCATAAATAAGGACACATAAGAAAGAGTAGACCCTAGATCAATCAAATAATAGACATCACTAGAGAAAAGTTTCAACATACCCGTGACAACATCAGGAGATGCCTTAGAGTCCTGGCAAGTATCAAGTGCATATAGATGACTCTGTCTAGTGTTAGTGCTAGAAATAAAAGTAGAGGCAAAAATAATACCCTTGGGTGTAGGAGTGGATAAAGTAGCAATAGGGGCCATGTCAGCCTAAAAAGCCACTAGAGAGGGGAACTCTCACTACATGTGCCTCTAACCATATCTAAAGAATTTGTTTCTCCCCTTCTCACACCGACCATAATGATGCTGACTACAGAATATACAAAGTAGGTAGGATGGGGCCAATTGAGCCTTACTAGTCTGAGATTGGGCCCTCGGGGCTCAGAACCCATTGTTAAACTGAGACTGGTGATTACCCAATAACTTTGGTTAAGGATCACTAACTAAGAAAAAAGAACCCAATCTCCCCCACTTCTTCCTTAGCCCCTTACCATCGCCTTTACCACTTTCCTCAGAAGATCTAAATTTCTCCACTTACATTTTGCTAAACTCAATCTATCTTTTTTTCTCTTCTTTCACTTATTGCATATATATGACCAGCCAGATATGTCCATGTCTTTGATCAATAAAACAACTCCACTCTCAAGCACCAACTCCCGAGACAATCCTTAAATAAACTTATGCATTCTAGCCCTTATGGTAGAAACATCCAAGGAGAATACCTAGACAATTGATGAATTTTCAAGGCATACTCCTTGACAGTCATCCTCCTTGCTTCAATTTTACAAACTCCTCTGCCTTTACTTCCCTCAACTCTTCAGGAAAGAAGTGATCCAATATGGCTTTGGAGAAATCCTCCCATAGGAAAACTACCATCCACACTTCTGTACAGTTCCCACCCTTTGTACTGTTAGTACGCTACATATTTCAATTAGTAGAAAGAAAACTCAATAGCCTCAACCTCCAAAGCATGCATGATTTGGATGATCTTCTCCATTTCATCAATGAAACTTTGAGGATCTTCCTCCAACTTTGTACCCATAAACATAGAAGAGTATAACATCATGAACTGGCCAAATCTTATGTCCTATGAAAAAATATTAGCTGGAGCACCACACTCCAATTGAGAAGCTACCAATTAAGTTAAAAGGTAAATAGAGCAATGAAACTCAACATTAGTTGCATCCTCATATAGTGATTGAGTAGGAGTGTCACTCTCATAAGCAGGGTTAATATGGACAGGTGGAGCCCTATGAGGATAGTCAGATATCAGAAACTTAGCTCTAGTCTAGACCCTAGAAGTTGGACATGATCTATCCATAGGGCTCTCAGTTGAGGCCGAGGTGTTTTCCTGAACATCGAATCTCCTTGGAGGAATGATTAGAAATCTAAGCCACAGAAATCAAACGAATCCAAGATCATAGCCTCTATAGCTTAAGATTGAAACACAAGAAAGGGAAAAATTCCTAAATGTCTCATAGCCCCCTTTTTATAAGTGTGGTGTGATTCACATACATAAAATAAACTCTACTTGACACAGCTTTATGGACACCGAACTGACCATGAAACTAGGCTCTGATACCAACTTGACATGACCTAAAATTGAGCCATGTTATATGATCATCTCAAGCCCAGCATGAGCCATAGATCACCCAATCAACACAACCTAACCATCATATCAATGCACAAGTGTTACAGGACTCTGGCTATATATCAAGATAGCAAAAAAAAACTAGTAATCATAACTTAGACAATTTCTAAATATTTTATTTACATCAACATACTAACCAACATACCGAAGTCCATAGTCATCTATAAAAATCTATAAATCTGATGTCTAAATTTATTAGGACAAGCCCCCGTAATAACCAAACCAAATCTAAATAATTCTATGACAAAAGATAAGAGACTATGAAATGTATGCCTTCCAATGTAGGGAAGCTTACCACTTCAAGTTAACACATGATCTGCTTCGACACTTAGTCACTGCATAGGATGAGAAAAAAGCTCTGACACCTATATCACACGGGGACATAGCACCTAGAGATGGTTAGCGGTTGGAATGCTAGCATGTAACTCAAGGATAACGATAAAATAAAGTCATCATTCAAAATCTAGTCAAACCATCATATTCAGCCACATTTATATTCATAGGTATGCATATATATATATATATATATATATATAACATGTTCATAATATGTCAAAGAAAATAAGACTTAACAAGCATTCTTGATGTATTCAATCATGAGTCATGAGGTGAAAGACTCCAACCTTCCACACTTATAGATTCAAATATTTTTTATTAGGCAAGGGACTTTAACCACATGTATTTTCATTAATCAAGGGACTTTAATGTCAAGGCATTTCATTGGGCAAGGGACTCTAACCTCAAGCTGTATTAGATAAGGTACTCTAAACACAAGCCGATGTATTTAGGCAAGGGACTCAAACCTCAAGAAATTTCACTAAGCAAGGGACTCTAACATCAAGCCACTTTATTAAGCAAGGTACTTTAACCATAAGTAATTTTAGTAGGCAAGTGACTTTAACCATAAGCCATCGCAACTATCATTAGTCGATATTGGGACTCTAACCCTTTGTACATATATCAACATTCATACACTTCCACACTTAGGGACTCAAGCCCATTTAACCAATTCATCACCATATATGACCACAAGGTATTTATGGAACCATTTATCAGTCAAACACTTTAATAAGCCAATACCTTAATTTAATTCATCATTTAATTCAATTTATGGTCATCAAGACCATTAAAAACCATTCATTCCTCATTAGCAGTCTTATACCACACTTTAGGTCAACACACTTCAATTTCATATTTAGGGACTTTAACCCCTTTTTAGCCATCAAACCAAAAAGGTCATACATTAACTGCTTACATAGCTAAAAATGCCTTTTCAATATAATTTACCAACCATTCACACTTATTGGGCCATTTCCCTAGTTCAAAACATTATGAACATGTGACTAGACATTTTCACAAACACTTTGTGGGCATGCCTTTACCAAGGCTAAAATCAAAGTAGAAATCATCATTATTAGGGGTTTTCAAGACCCATTTGTTAAACCATAAACAAATAGATCCCTCATGTGAAAATCACCACCACTATCATGTAAAAACACAAGTCTAAGCAAGAGAAAATATTACTCATCATTAGGCAATAAATCCCTTATTATTTGATTTCAAAATCATTATTTACAAATATTAATCCATGTTAATAATACATGGTTCTAGAGTTAATAACAAGGGAAAGAGTTACATGACTTAAATAAGATGATTCACCAATGGAACTTGACTGCTCTTTGCCTCTAGATGAATACCCCTTAGAACCCTAACTTCAATCTGGAGGGAGAAGTCTTTGAGAGGGCTTTTTGTAAAGAATGAATGGCAAAAAAATGTTATATACTGAGAGTTTTAGGGTGGGGAAATGTCTAGAAAGTCCTTGTCTTAAAAGCTAAAAAGTGACTTCCTAGGTGGTAGAACTCACTTACTCAATCGTACCTTAGGGTAGGAGTGGTACCCTAACTCGTACCCTAAGCTTTCAAAATGACCCCTACACTGACAAAGGTATGACCACACAGCCTTCAATTATACCTAAGGGTATTAATGGTACCCTAAATCATACCCCCAAGCTGTACCCATAACAGTGTAAACTGGTCTAAGTGCCAACCATTATACGACTTGGCTTGGTATGACTCATACCTTAACATACGACCATAAGTTGTAAAAGTCATATAGTGGATACTGTGTAACCCACACCACACTATCTAGGATATGAGAGGGGTTCACTAAGTCGTATCTAAGAGTACGAGTAGTACCCTGAGTCGAACCTAGTCCAGAAGCCTCAATCAAGTGAATTTTTCTAAGGGTCTAAAGCCTAGGTATTTCACCTTATCCATGTCTTACGTGATAAATAAATACCCATGAAAAATTCTTATACACTTTATTCATATTCATATTAATTCAACTCCTAGTAAAAAAAGTAATAGCTCCACTCTGTGATCCTAGTCATCTCCCAAGAATCTATGAATTCTTGTCCTATGTAAAGTAATTTATGATATATATAAACTCCTGCATTATAGTATGCTCAGTACTCTAAAATCATGATACACTCTTAATTACTAGTGAAATTCACACTATGTCATGTATGTCCTTAGTTTAGATCTCTTAAAAAAAATCTATGCCTACGATACTCTATTCCTCGGTCCACAATTCAGTGTAAAAGTTATGTATAGTATTATTTCATGCTTTAGGTCCTTATGTTCTATCCCTTCAGTGACCTTTTCTTTTGGTAAGATAGTAGTGATGAAAATGGATAAGGAATGGTTCAGATGGGAGCGAGATAATCCTTATTAGGGAAAAGTGTTATATACTTGGTTATCTAAAGTTATACTTATAGAGGTAGATTGATAAATTTTTGGTATAGTTAATAGTTAGTTGAGAAGATTTGGTGTACCTTTTTGAATATAGTACATGAAATTATTATTAATAGAAGTATTAAAGAATATAGAAAAAATTTCTTAATGGGTTGGTTGCCTAAAAGTTCAGATGTGGTTATAATATTAGTCTTGAATGTCATATTGGTATCCAAGTGGATGAATGAATTATGCACTAGTGAATTCCTGATTAAATCTTGGAGATAGTTGATGAAGTGGTAAAGAGTATTATTCTTGAGATGAGAGCTCTGAAAAGGCACAAGATATTGAACTTCATAGTTTAGGCTAGTATTATTATATCAAGTACAGTACCTTGTGACTCCGAGTTAGGCTTTCCATGGTTAGAGTATGTACTCCAACTCGAACTTTGGTAGGGGTATTCATATTTATCCATGTGTGGATAGTAAGTTTTATAAAATGAAGTATGGTATTTAAGGGGAAAAGTACAGTTGCGAAGTATGTTTGAGAAGTGTTGTCAATCTTGAAAGTTAATAGTTGCATTACTAAGGCATAAAAATCCTATTCTTTCTTTTGTTCTAAATGCCTATATTTCATATTATATAGTTTTAGCCAAAGGATATCTCATGCTTGAGTCAACATTGTCTCTATTATATAAGCTTATATCAATAGATTAGACTAATTAGACTATGTTGCAATTCCTTATTCAAATTACAAACACAAATCATGCCCAAAATTCTTTTCCGCGATTGTTACTGGAAATTATGTTAGGGACCATTTGAGGAAACTTTTGTTCTTTTTAATAAATCTTAGAAATTTCATTCGATTAACTATGACTTGAAAGTTCTATATGTATGATTGTGTTGTGAATTCTTTAATTAAGTTTTAAGAACTATATGTATGATCGTGTCATGAAGGCTTTAATTGAGTTTTAAACTCTATGCATGAATCAGCTCCTTATAGTCCATTAGTTTTATGTTAGGAGTTTTATCTTTTTAACTCAGCTATATCCTTCATTTGTAGACATGATGGCCAAATATCCATATTTGTTCATTTCTAACAATGATTCAATAGGAGTAATAGATTTTCCTCCTAGCATTATATTTTTCTAATTTCATATCTATATTGTTCCATACAATTCTTATGTTTGTGTTCATGTTCCATATGCATCAGCTCAGTCAGTACTTTGTCAAAAGGTGATTCCAATTATGAAACATGATCAATTTTAGAGATTCAACTTCATGGTAGTAACAATATTCTTTTCATCCTAATATCAGTGTTTATTAAAGGATGAATGACCCCAAGGGGAAGCTATTGTAACACTTCTAAAGTTTGTGCATGTTCTTAGTAGGTTACTATGTGTTTTAGGGCCATGAGAAGTCTCTAACATGTAGTTGAATTGAAAACTCCTCTTTCAACTAAGTTCTAGCGTGAGATTTTTTTGGATCAACTTAAACGATTATAACCCCTTGAATATGAATTTTTTGCATCCAAAGACCCACCCAAAAAAATATCTTTGAGTTTTTTTCCAACACATCAAATTTCACCTTAATTCGATATAGGTGTATTACCCGTGCTTTTTCTTAGCTTGAAAATCATCTCAAGAAAGTTAGAAATTTCTTTAAAATAAGAATTCATTCTTATACATATGGTATTTCCATAATTTTCACTTCTTATCACGTGAGAAATTGAATAATCTTTCCATTGATAAATAATTTGCCCAAATCCGACACCCGGGCAAAGCGTTAGAGCCTTTTTATTGAGACAGTGTTTGACCTGAATCTTCTGCGCGTCGCGGAGATAACACAAATTGAAATTGTCAATTTCCAGTATTGCTCCATGATACTGGTGCGTTGTGCCAAACTTCCAGGTCGAAGACAAGGTAGCAATGCGATGGATCCACATCACGCCACCATGCAATTCCTCATTTGTCAATTTCCAGTGACACAGCGCCATAAAACCGCGTCGCGCCAAGGGCCCAATTCAGAAAATTTTATTGAAAATTAGATTATGTGTACAGGATTAAAAGGGTCAATTTTCTCCCTATATAAGCTTCCAAACATGGGATTTAGCCCTTATTCATCCAAAATATTAATGTTTTTCTCAAATACTCTCAAGAACTCAAGCTAGGGTTTTCATAAAAGGTCCAATTTCAAGAAGGTTTCACCATTAATCTTCACAAAATCATGAACTAAGGTATCCATAGTGTTCATTCATGGGCTCCTTTTGTCCATAAAGTCCAAGAATCCCTTTTCAACTACAAGTTATGGATTTTCTTCATGTGTTCATGATTTGTATGTTCTCTTTCATATTAATAAATGAGGAATTAATTTCTATTCCATGATTTGATGATAAATTCCATGTGGGTTGATTAGTATAGATAAATATTTATGAAATATCATGACTAAAATATTTTATGATGAAATTGGAAGTGAACCATGATGTTTAATTGCCATACCATGATGTTTACATGTACTATGCCTGGCATATATTTGATAAAATGCCTAGATGAAGGAAATTTGACTAATTAGCATGATATCATGAAAATCCCAGTAAATGTACAAGCTTATGCCTATTAGACATTTAATGAAATGCTTCAATAAACGTATTGTGGTGATTATCATGTATTAAAGAATATCAAGTCATGTCAGTTTCCTTCCATCGAGTCCTGGGGGTACTTGTACCCAAAATATTAGCCATGTGCCTAGATCCATGTCATGTTTTCATGATAATCTCAGTCAAGATATGAACTCTTAGACTTCAGATAGTCTTATGACTCAGGAAAAATGTCCATGACCTCATGACTCAGTCAGTTCTCAAATATCAGTAGTATTCAATCAGCCACAGAAATTCAGTAACTCATTCTATTCTTATTTCAGTTTAGTAAATCATGTTCAGTGTCCATTAATATGGAAGTAGAAATTAGCACCAAGTGAACCCAAGGATGGGCACTTACCTGTTATACGAGGGTGTGATTCCAAGAAACAATTCTTGCATTCGAGAACTATGTAGCCAACATAGGTTAAGACATCGTAGCCTTCTATATGAGGGTAGATGAGGTGGCTTAACCTGTTATGTAAGGGTTCCCACCATTCTCACTAGATTTACCTATTATATGAGGGTTACTCACATGTTGTCCTTACCAGTGGTGCGGTATTGACACCGTTCCAATTAGTACATAGATTGGACCCCAATTCAGCTATTAAAGCACTTTTGGGGCATGTCAGTTAGATACTACTTCCCACAGTTTCATGTTACAGAATCAAGACTCTCAGAGACAGTCAATCAGTCTCAGTAATAAAACTTAGCTAGTTCTTCAAATTTTAGAACTGTCAGACATAATCAACTCAGACATAGTACGAAACTCAGATAGTTCCATTAGATTAAGAATTATTTGACACAATCACCTATGTTATCAGTTATAGCAGATACAGTCATTTATGTTATCATTTATGTCATGTTATCAGTATCCAAACTCAGTAGTCATGCTACCATGGTATTAGTATCATGTTATCACGTTGTTAGTTACAATTGCGTATTTATGTATGCATTCTCACGTTCATGTTAGACAGTCAGTTAGCATTATTCATGCATGTAAACTATTGCATATACCCTACCTCACATATATACTCGGTACATATGTACTGACGCATTCGTGCTATGGTGATTTATTTTTATGTTACACCATAGGTTCAGAGACACGAGTTCCAGATAGTAGTAGATTCCAGTTTTAGCAGTCAGAGTAGAATTGAGTCCTTATCCTTCGAGGACATAATGATTTTCTAGTATCTCATTGATTAGATTATTAGTTGGAGTTAGTTGGGGACATGTCCTATCAACTACTTATTCAGATTCTTCAGAAAGTAGAGGCTTTTAGACTAGATGCAGACTAGATATAGACTATCATGTTGAAAATTTAGAGTTTTCAGTTTTGATTTGGGTATTCTATTAACCCACATAGATGTTATATCATTCAATTATGTTCAGTATTGAACCTTATTGCCTTTTACATATTTCCGCATTATTAAGTTATCTTTTGCGGTCTACAGGAATAGATATTAGTCATGGCTTAGCTTGTGGTCCTTCGGGGCCATGAGCACCGTATAGCATTTAGGTTCAGTAAATCAGTTTGTTACAAACTTGGTATCAAATCCTAATGTTCAATAGAGTCCTAGGAAGTTTGGAAGCTGTATCTAGTAGAGTTTTCTACATGGGTGTGTTACACTCCACATTTATGTGCAAGAGGCTATCCGGTGTCTTAACAAAAGTTTCCTTTACTTCAGTATTCATCTCGTGCTAGTGTGCATAATCACAAGTCAGTCCCTCAGTCTAATCTTCTTCTTCTCTTTATTTCAGAACATGCCTCCTAAGAGAAGAAACCAGTCAGCCCCTCAGCCTGAAGAACCTTTGGGCGATCATGTTTCTCATGCAGAGTTCAGGACCGCATTTAACACTCTTGCTCAATTAGTCGCTACTCATAATGAATAGCTAATAGTTATTCCATCCAACCTAGTGGCCAAATCAGCTGCAGTGAGGATTCAGGACTTCACCTGAATGAATCCTCCAACCTTCCTTGGGTCTAAGGTAGATGAAAACCCTCAGGAATTCTTAGATTAAGTTTAGAATATGACAAACACCATAGGGGTGACTACTTTTGATAGTACTGAGCTAGATGTATACCAGTTGCAGGATATGGCTCATGCTTGGTTCAAACAGTGGAATTTTGAAAGATCAGATTATACAGGTTCTATAGAGTGGGAGGAGTTTATCACTGCTTTCTTAGACAGATTCTTTCTCCAAGAGGTTAGAGAAGCCAAGGTGCTATAGTTCATCAACCTCAGGCAGTGCAATATGACAATGAAAGAGTATTCTTTTAAGTTTACTCAATTATCCAGATATTCCCCTCATGTGGTTATAGACGGTAGAGCTAAAATAAGTAAGTTTGCTTTAGGGGTAAACGACAACATGGTTAATGAGTGCAGATCCGCCATGATGAACAGTGACATAACCTTAGCTAGACTTATGACCTATGATCAACAGATAGAAGAGCATAAAATTAAGCAGAGGGAAAAGCAGAATAAGATAGAAAAGACAAGTAGTTTCAACTTCACTCAGCCTAAATCAGAAGGAGGAAACCGTTCTTAGTTTCATCCTATGTCATCAGTTCCAGCTCCCTCTATAGCCAATGCTCTAGTTCCTAAGTTCAGAGAGGGTAACAAAGATAGAGCACCAGGCTCTAAGACCCAGGGCGATGTTAGTAATGCCCACACCTATCCTCTTTTCCATACTTGCGGTAAGCATCATCAGGGTTTGTGTAGAGCAGGTAGTGGCATTTTTGTTGGTTGTGGCAAGCTAGGCCATAGAGTTAGAGACTGTTCGTAGCCAGGTCCTCAGGGTCAACAAAATTACTCTTCAGCTTAGTCCAATCGCCTAAATCAGTAGGGTGCCACTTCTAGTGCTACTAGCGGGCAATGCCCGAATCGTCTCTATGCTCTTCAGACCCGACAGGATCAGGAAAATTTTCCTGATGTAGTTACTGGTATGTTATAGATATTTTATGTGCATGCTTACGCTTTGATATATCCAGGAGCTTCCTAATATTTTATTACTCCTTATATAGCAGTTGATTTCGTAATTAGTCCCGAAATTCTAGCAGAGCCCTTCTCAATTTCTACCCCAGTGGGTAAAACCATCGTAGCTTGGTGGGTATACAGGAACTGCCTGGTTATGATATTTTAGAAAGTCACATCAGCAGATTTAGTTGAGTTGGAGATGACTGGTTTTGATGTCATTCTCGACATGGATTGGCTTCATTATTGTTATGCCACAATCGACTGCAGAAATAGAATAGTTCAGTTTCAATTCCCGAATAAACTCGTCCTAGAGTGAAAGGGTAGTGTATCCGCTTTTAATGGTCAGCTTGTTTCCTTCCTTCGAGCAAGGAAATTGATATCTAAGGGATGTGTTTATCATCTAGTTCATGTTAGAGATCCCAGTTTAGAGGCTCCTAGTCTTGAATCAGTCCCAGTGGTGAATGAATATTCAGATGTCTTTCTTGAAGATCTTCCAGGAATTTCTCCCGAAAAGGAAATAGACTTCGGTATTGATCTTCTTTTAGACACTCAACCTATCTCTAGTCCGCCATATAGAATGGCACCAGTAGAACTCAAAGAACTGAAGGACCAATTGAAGGATCTCTTAGATAAGGAATTCATCAGACCCAACATTTCCCCATGGAGTGCACCAGTCTCATTCGTGCATAAGAAAGATGGTTCTCTCAGAATGTGTATAAATTGCCGCCAACTCAATAAGGTTATGGTTAAGAACAAGTATCCTCTTCCCAGAATCGATGACTTATTTGACCAACTTTAGGGTGCCAGTTATTTCTCTAAGATAGACCTCAGATCTGACTATCATCAGCTAGACTTAGAGAATTCTACATCCCAAAAATAGCTTTCCGTACTTGGTATGGTCACTTTGAATTTTTAGGATGTCCTTTGGTCTTACCAATTCCCCAACAACTTTCATCGACTTGATGAACCGCGTGTTTAAGTAGTACTTGGACATGTTCATCATAGTCTTCATAGATATTATGCTGGTCTATTCTCGCACTGAGCACAATCATGCAGACCATATCAGAACAGTACTTTAGACTCTCAAAAATCATCAGTTATTCGCCAAATTCAGTAAGTGCAAATTTTGGCTAAGATCAGTAGCATTCCTTGGCCATATAATTTCTGGTGATGGCATTAGAGTAGATCCTTAAAGGATCAAAGCGGTAAGGAACTGGCCTCACCCTATCTCTCCATCAGATATTAGGAATTTGTTGGGTCTGGCAGGCTATTATAGATGGTTTATTAAGGGATTTTCTTTTATTGCATCCCCTATGTCCAGATTGACTCAGAAGAAAGTCAAGTTTCAGTGTTCAGATCCATACGAGAAGGCTTTTCAAGAATTAAAGACTCGACTAACCTCAGCTTCAGTTCTAGCATTACCAGATGGTTTAGAAGATTTCGTAGTATATTGTGATACATATAGAGTGGGTTTAGGTTGTGTCCTCATGCAGCATGGTAAGCTCATAGCCTACGCCTCCAAACAGCTTAAACCCCATGAGTATTTGCCTTAAAGATTTGGAGGCATTATCTCTATGGAGTCTATGTAGAAGTCTTCATAGATCATAAGAACCTCCAGTATGTGTTTTCTCAAAAAATGTTAATCTTTGTCAGAGACGGTGGTTAGAGCTCTTGAAAGATTATGACATGAGTCTCCTCTATCATCTAGGAAAGGCCAATATAGTGGATGAAGCTCTCAGTAGACTCTCTATGGATAGTGTTTCTTATGTTGATGATAGGAAGAAGAAGTTAGTCCAGGAATTCTACCAACTTACTAGACTAGGCGTTCGCTTAGTCGACTCTTCAGAGGGCGGTGTATGTGTTTAGAGTTGTTTAGAATCATCTCTAGTTTTCAAGGTAAAAGAAAAGAAAGATAAGGATCCTATACTTGTCAAGCTAAAAGAGTTAGTTCACAATCAAAAAATAGAGGTTTTCTCCTAAGAAGGAGATAGCGTCCATCGTTGTTAGGGTGATCTCTGTGTTCTAGGCGTAGATGACATAAGGCATAAAATTCTTGAAGAAGCACATAGTGCGCACTACTCTATTCATCCAGGGCCAATAAAGATGTACCATGACTTGGGGGAGATCTATTGTTGGAGCAGGATGAAAAGAGATATTGCAAAATTTATGGATAAGTGGTCTACATGTCAGCAGATTAAGAATGAGCATCAAAAGCTTAGTAAGTCCATGCAGGAGTTCAGTATTCCTACCTGGAAGTGGGAAGTTATGAACATGGACTTCGTGATGTGTTTGCCTCAAACTCATCACAGTATGATTCAGTTTGGGTCATTGTAGACAGGATGACCAAATCAACTCGTTTCCTTTCGATTCATACCTCTTATTCAGCTGAGGATTACGCCAAACTCTACATCAACGAGTTAGTCAGATTGTATGGCTTTCCGTTATCTATTATCTTAGACAGAGGTACCCAGTTCACCTCTCATTTTTGGAAAGCATGCTAAAAGGGTCTTGGTACCAATGTTCATCTCATTATAACCTTTCATCCTCAGATAGATGGTCAAGTAAAAAGGTCTATTCAGACATTAGAAGATATGCTAAGGGCGTGTGCAATTGATTTCAAGGGAAGTTGGGATGACCACTTTCCTTTGATTGAGTTTGCATACAACAACAACTATCATTCCAATATTCAGATGGCTCCATTCGAAGCTCTCTATGGTAGGAGATATAGATCTCCGATTGGTTGGTTTGAATTTAGTGAGGCCTTAGTCATATGGCCTGACTTGGTATTCGACACCTTAGAGAAAGTTAAGTTAATTAGCGAAAGACTCTAAGCTACTCAGAGCCAATAGAAGTCTTATACAAATGTTCATTGAAAAGATCTTGAGTTCGAGATTGGTGACTATGTTTACCTGAAGATCATTTCTATGAAGGGAGTGAAAAGATTTGGTAAGAAGGGAAAACTCAGTCCCTGATATGTCGGTCCCATTAAGATTCTCAGACATTTTGGCATGGTAGCTTATGAGCTCAAATTACCTTCAGGTTTATCCTTAGTTCATCCAGTCTTTCATGTCTCTTTGCTCAAGAAATGTATAGGTGACCCATCAGTCATAGTCCCTATTCAGAGCATTGATGCTCAGAACAACCTATCTTATAAAGATATTCCAGTTGAAATCTTAGACTATCATACTTATAGATTAAGGAAAAAAGAATTCCCTCTAGTTAAAGTTCTTTGGTGATGTTAGTCCATTGAGGGAGCTACTTGAGAAACAGAAGCAGAAATGCTTACCAAGTATCCTCACCTCTTCCACGCCAACTCAGATCAAGATCAAGGTAATAGTTCTCCTTAATCTTACTCGATTTCATGATTAGTGTGCATCACTAACTTAGTTTACCATGATAAACTTGGTATCAAGTACCATACATATTCAGTCATGCATTCATGTATCTGTAATACCCCAATCGTTTCTTAAGACTAAATCCATCTTTTGAGTGAATATGGATGACTTCTAAATTGATTGTTATTTATCTCATGTTTTATTTCCCAAAATTCTACTGTCTATCATGTGGATAATTGGATAAGCTTTCCGTCGACATAAGATTCACCCGGATCGAAAACCCGGTGAGGAAGTTGGAGCCATTTTGTAATTCCCCGAGACTTTAACCAATAGTGCAACCATGAATCAAGATCTTGAGAAATAAATTATAGTACTTTGTTTTTTTTCCTAATCAAGGATAGTGTGTATTAAGGACTTAAAGATGTCTTGACGATTGGGCGAATGAAAACATTCCTTATCGATTGAGTTTTTGGAAAGGATATTGATATAGTCAACTTCTAACAAGAATATATCTCATTATACTTGGAATTTTTGAGCATATAACCTATAAACAGATAAATAATTGATTATCTTTCTAACTAAACCAATTTTTCAAAAATCTGATATCGGAGTAAAGAGTTATGCACATTTTACTCCAACATGGTCATGCTGGAAAATGGTTCTGACGGTTCTGATGGGCTGTTATGTTTCTGACGCCATATATGATGATGTCATCACTTTCTAATGAAATTTCTGACGATGTCATTAGCCTTAGGTAGAAAATCAAAAATTCAAATCAAGGGGCTGACGGCCTATCACGGATGTCTTCAACCATATTTTTCAGTAATTAAGGGGCATTTTTAAAAGGGTAATTTGATCTTTTCCACCCATTTTGACCCTCTATATATATCCAAGTAAATAATAAAACTTCATTCTTCTTCCATTTCATCAAGAATACTAGGGTTTCTCTGTCAAAAATCCAATCCAAATTTCTCAAGAACATCAAGAATCTAACCATAGATTTTATAAATTGGTTCAAGATTCAAGGTACCCAAGTCAAAAGCATCAAGAACCCTAACTCAAGAAGTGTAAAAGGAGTCTATAACAAGTTTCTTCATTCAAATCCATAATCAAGGTATGTGGGGTTTGAACAAGAATACTTCTTTTGTTCTTGTGCCCAAAGATTTAATTTCTACTATTGAAATCCATAATTTTGCAAATAGGATTTACACCAAAATTACTTTATTAATGATTTATGATATTTGAGCTATTCAAGATCGATACACATGACTATTTCATCATTTTATTTCTTATATTGAGAACTTATGCCATGAGTTGAATATTATTATTATGAGTTGATGATTTCCGAATGATTTGAGATAAGAGTCATGATTTAATCTTTTCTATGAGAATTTTTACTAGTGAATATATATATATATATATGTATATATATATATATATATATTTGAGGTTGAGAGTCAAGAATGAGTTCTATGATGTTATCTTGAAGTTTTTGATACATGATTATCTTACAACTTCCAAATTATAATTTGATATTTAATATTGTGCATTTCATGTTCTACCATGAGTTGGTATTTCAAGTGCTTTCAAGACATGTGTCAATCTTTAATCTTCCTTATGACAAATTGGATTACTGAGTATATTGATTCATAAGATTGGGTTATTATAATAAGTCTTGATATTTCCTCAAAGTAATATATGTTGTCATGACTAAATGAATTGATATATCTTGATGTTGAGAAAGATTGTGTGATTTTGAATCGAGTTAGGAATCCATAGTTGTATATGATTTACCGATGACATATATATATATATGTTTTGGTCTTTATAATGGAACAACGAATTGTTATTGATTAAGGTGGATTTCCTAATGCATTCTGAGATGAGTATGGGAGGAGTATTTAGCACTGAGCGAGAAATGTGGTATTTCTCCAAAACTATGTGCCACCGTAGGATTAATATTGATAATTGTGGGACATAGGCCGAGTATGGGATTGTAATTGAGAAATTGAGGTTGTACTCCTTAGCAAGAGTACGACACCCATGCCAATGTGGGGTTTCTCTCCTTAGGAGGGCAAAATATTGGAGTCCATGTGGCTCACATGTTGTAGTTATGTCGGTTATAAGAAACTTCTAAGTCTATAATAGTCCAAGTTTTCATGAGTTACCGAGTCACTCTAAGTCATGATTTAAAGAGTTTGAGTTAAGTGTAATTATTTATGAGATTTATAATTCTTGTTTTACTATTGATGATTTACAAGGAATATATTTCAATTAATTCAAGCAAAGAAAGTTGTTATCGTTAGCATGCATGATTTTCATAATCATTTATGTTAGTATTTATAGTGTTGCATTGCACCCCCACATACTCAGTACATTCCTTAAAGTACTGACCTCCCTATATTTCTATATGCTACAGTGCCTTATAATGTAGGTACAAGTTATAGCGTAGATACCATATTCGGTCACTTTGCAGCTTCCAGTCAGCAGGTGATGAGTGTTTTTGATTCAAGGGCATGAGTCAGTTATATAATTCAAGAAGTTTTGTATTTTTCTTACTTTAGTCATATTGAGATTGGGTAGTTGGGAATCATGACCCCTGTATCTGAAGTCAGTACTAGTAGAGGTTGCATAGACAGTCAATAGTATTTGATGTATTCAGTTTCAGTTTTATTTTTAAAAGTAGAGTTGTAATCTTTTAAAGTTCATGTTTATATTGATCAAGTTTAAAGAAGTTCTATATTTTTTCTAACTTTATATAGATTTAAGCATTTTATCTAATTATTTATGAGTAAAGCCAGTAAGAGGGTTAGCTTGGGGTCACTTGCGCCCCTAAGCACCATGTGACATCCCAGGACCCAAATTTTGGGTCATTACAAACTTGGTATCAGAGTACAGAGTTCAAGTGGCCTAAGGTGTTTATGAAGCCGTGTTTAGTAAAGTCTTACAGAATGGTACGGAGACGTCTGTAATTTTCTTCGAGAGGCTACAAGACATTTAGGAAAGGTTTCCATTCTTTTAAGTCATAGATCGTGCTATAGAAAGGGTCATTGATAAACATATACAAATTCTTATCTTACCCTCTTCGGGGTATCCCCGCTTTATTTTCAAGGTATTAGAGACAATCAAACTCAATTCTTTGTAGATAGTACTTTCTTAAATAGTCCCTATAGATAGTTATGAAGTTGTAAATTAGCTAGAAAGTACCCTATTAGTGCCTTATCATGCTTTGTTTATAAATTGTGCAATAAGCCCAGGTTAGTTGCGCTTCCAAATTTCCTTCTTAGAATCCATATTAATAATCAATAATTCCTTATCTATGTACTGTTCCTGAGGTAACATGATCAGCGAGTTCCAATTTTCTCCCTCTGATAATGTTTTTACACTTACAAGAGAGAAATTTCAGAAGTCTCACAAAGTTGCCTGAGAAGAGCTTACCAACGTGTTATAAGTTTCCTAAGTTCAATGTTATGCCCTCTCCCTTATGATTCTTTCAGTTAATACAGAGTAAGATGTGTATTCTTAGATTATCAAATATTCTATAGCAAGTTTCTATCTCTTGTAACCTTGTTATCTTTATGATATTGGAACTGAAAGTCTAGTGAATCCGTGTGGGGCTCTTTCATTCACTAGCATAATTGCTTTGTTATCCATCTCAATTTTTTTTTCAAAATGTAAATCAAAGACTAGTGAAGCTGAGTGAGGCCTTTTTTGATTAACTAGTGACTCCTTGTGTATCTTATTTCCTCGTGCTGGTTAGAACTGGTTTAGAGATGTTGTGGCAAGAAAGGGTGGAAAGTGTGATTTATTGAAAGAATGTATAGCTGAGCCTTTTGCATGTGATCGAGTTAGTGGTAAAGTTTTATTATTCTTGAGTGTCAGCTCATGGAAAAAAGAAAAGGTGTTATTGGTGGAGGTAAATAATGGTTTGCTTAAGAAATGAAAAGAGTTGTTGATGGTGTGTTTCACAAGATAAGTATAAGTTATGGATAATGATACTTAGTGGATGAGTGTTGTTAACTTAGATGCTCCTGAGATTGCAAGGAAAATTTAAGTTGAGTCTTAGAGAGTTATGAACTAAGTTAAGTTGTGTATGAAGGATAGATAGTAATGATAGGTAGAAGAAGGGCGTGTTGATGGATTATAAATAATAGAGGCCATATGATTATGATCAATTATTGTTATTAGAGGGTTTAAGTAGACTAGTGTTTATTGACGTTTTGTTTTATAGTTTCCAAGTGAGAATGGTATGTGTGAGGTGGAGTTTTAAGTTATTCTTAACGCTAGGCATTAAGCTTAGATGAATGGTGGCTATGAAAGTGGATGTGATGATTTCTTGGTTAATGGTTCTAGTTACAGGGAAGTGATCTAATGGGCTTGGATAGTGTATGCGAGAGCTTGAGTTTGATCAACTTGTAATTAAGTTTGATTTTGTGTTCTTTGTGAGAAATCTTTCCCAAGGTTATGTGGGGCTGTTTTATTTTTTTCTAAGGTCATTGTATGTGGCGTAATTTCTAAGTGTCGTGGAGTTTCAAGGTGGAGGAAGACTAGTTAGGCAATGAACAATGTTCCTAATAATTTAGTCAAGAAATGTGATGGCTTTAGTCTAAAGGAGAGATAGTAGAACAAGTGATCGGGTTAGTTTGTCTAGTTCTAGTAGGTATGCCAATAAGTTGTGGAACAACTGTGAGAAGGGATACTACTCGACCCATTTTTATTTTAGTATTTTCAGTCATTACTGTAGATATTCAAGCTTTGAGTTTTGATTCCATGATCATGATTCATGTCCAGGCATGCCATTAAAAAATCCTGTCCTCACTTAGTTACCGAAATGTGGAGTCTCAAACCTTTCACCGGTTGGAATCATAATTCATAGTTATGAATTCCCAATTTAGGTCATGCAATGCATGATTTATGTACTCAAGCTTTGTGATATGTTCAGTTCCAATGTTCAAGCTCTACTTTTAATGATCAGCAAGAAAGGAATTCAGATTGATATCGTGCATGTCCCCTGGCCGTATTTCTTTGATGGGTTTATGATTTTAAATCCTCTATTCCTTAAGCCTCAGTTGAGTGTCAAGTTATTTATAGTATCTATTCATATGTCTGATCCTAATGCTCTAATATTTTAGTTATCTTTCCTTACCCAAGATAGTGGTGGTGAATAATTATTTAGTTAGGAGAGAAGAGATATTTCCTTATCAATAATAGAGGATGCCATGCCTACTTTGGCTTGGAAATAATGTGAAGTAAGATTGAGGCTAAGTCTTTGATACATGTTATGGTTAGTTGAAGTTTAATGTGTTGTTATTGGGAAGATTGTGGCCTGTTCATTTTGTGTTATTCCATGAGTTGTAATTCCATGAGTTTGAAAGAATATTGGAGTCAAGTATTTGTGTAGGACTCGAGTAGAAAAGAGGTGTGTAGGGTATGAAAAAGAGGATTTATAAGTGTTTAATTAGGAATGTGCATGTGGTTATGAAGACAGGCTTGAATGTCATGTTTGTGTGCATGCGAATGGGTTCCTTGCACATTAGTAAATGGCTAGTGCTAGGTGGATTGGAGTTGTCGAAATGGTAATGAGAATTACTCTTGAAGTGAGAGGTTGTAAGAATGTAGATATGTGGGAGCTCATGATTCAGAATGGGGTTATGTGGCGAATCTTGTGGTTCTAGGTTACGCATGAAAATGATGAGGGGGTTTGGTTCAAGAGGATATGAGTAGATAAAAGTATTGGTTTCATGTGAGGATTGTAAGTCGAATCGATCAAATATAGTATCAGAAGGGTATAGTATAGTCGAGAGAGTGTTTGAGAAGTGTGGTTGAGTTGAGAGTAAGGAGTTGCCTTGATTGAAGCTTAGTACTTTTATCCTGACTTATGATTCATAGGTTTAGGTTTCAAGTTGTGGGTTTATGGTAATTTTATGATCTCAAGTTCAGATGTCTTGTTTAGATCTTGCCTAAAGTTCTTTGCTCCTTTAGACCATTAGAATTCCTTGGGAGGGTGTTGAAGAAATCCTCTACTTAAGTATGAGTATTTAGTACGATTCAGTTTGCATAGCTAACAACCCAATTTTTAAAATTTGGCAGATAGATTTCTATGGTCTTCCATTTTTTTAAAGAAGTCTAGTCTTACCACTCGAACTTTCATAGGTATGAGCAATTAGATAAGTAGTTGCTCGCACCCAAAATATACGAATTCAGTTCAGTATGTGTATCAGGCATCAATTTTAGATTCGGATATATAATTTTGATTCAGTCTGTGAGCATTCATTGAATAATCTTTGTTTTCCAAGTATTCTAGTCCAGACAATGTAATACCCATTGTGTAGTCTTATCCTTGTTTCTCATGACCTATTCCTGCAGTAATTATCTCTTCGTCGTCTCTGAGTACGATTGCACCCTTATCATATCAAGTGAATTCTAAACTCTCAGTATGAGCCCGCTCTTTGATATAGGAAGAAGGCAAATCATCTCAGATTCAGTCGAGAATTATAGTTGTTCTCTATCTATTTTTTTCCAGTCTCGGATCCAGCTATATAGCTATTCTCATGAGTGTATACATTCTACGAAGTACTTCAAAGTTTAGAAAGATATAGATTTAGATTTGCAAGTTTTTTAGCTGTGTGTCTTCAGTTTTCTCTATATTCTTGTCCAAAAAGCAACATTCGAGGATAAATATTTCCAAGGGGGAGATAATATAATACCCCGATCGTTTCTTAAGCCTAAATCCATCTTTTGAGTAAATATGGATGACTTAAAAATTGATTGTTATTTATCTCATATTTTATTTCCCTAAATTCTACTCTTCATCATGTGGAGAATTGGATAAGCTTTCCATCGACATAAGATTCACCTGAATCAGACACCTGGTGAGGAAGTTAGAGCCATTTTATAATTCCTCGAGACTCTAAGCAATAGTGAAACCCTGAATCAAGCTATTGAGAAATACATTATAGTGATTTGGTTGTTTTCTAATCGAGGATGGTGTGCATTAAGGCCTTAAAGATGTCCTAATGATTGGGCGAATAAAAACATTCCTTACCGATTGAGTTCTTGGAAAGGATATTGGCATAGTCAACTTCAAAAGAGCATATCTCTCATCATACATGGAATTTTTGAGCTTTTGACCTATCAACAAATATATAATTGAATTAGGTTTCCAACGATACCAATTTTGCCAAAATCCGATATCAGAGCAAAGAGTTATGCCCATTTTACTCCAACATGGTAAAGTTGGAAAACGGTGACGACGGTTTTGACGGGCTGTCACATTTCTGACGCCATTTCTGACGAAGTCGTCACTTTATAACAACATTTCTGATGAAGTCGTCAGCCTTAGGCAGAAAATAAAAAATTTGACCCTTTTGTGATGATATTTCGTGATGGCATATCACGAATTTGACGGCCTATCACGGATGTCGTCAGCCATTTTTTTCAGTAATTAAGGGGCATTTTTAAAAGGGTATTTTGGTCTTTTCCACCCATTTTGGCCCTCTATATATATCCAAGTAAAGAAGAAAACTTCATTCTTTTTCCATTTCATCAAGAATACTAGGGTTTCTCTCTCAAAAATCCAATGCAAATTTCCTAAGAACATCAAGAATCCAACCATAGATTTTATAAATTGGTTCAAGATTCAAGGTACCCAAGTCAAAAACATCAAGAACCCTAAATCAAGAAGTGAAAAAGGAATCTGTAACAAGTTTCTTCATTCAAATCCATAATCAAGGTATGTGGGGTTTGAACAAGAGCACTTCTTTCATTCTTGTGTCCAAAGATTTAATTCTACTATTGAAATCCATGATTTTGCAAAGTGGGTTCACAGCCAAATTACTTTATTAATGATTTATGATATTTGAGCTATTCAAGATCGATACACATGAATATTTCATCATTTTATTTCTTAAATTGAGAACTTATGCCATGAGTTGAATATTATTATTATTATGAGTTGATGATTTCCGAATGATTTGAGATAAGAGTCATGATTTAAGCTTTTCTATGAGAAATTTTATTATTGAATAGATATATATTGATATTTGATCTTGAGCGTCAAGAATGAGTTCTGTGATGTTTTCTTGAAGTTTTTGATACATGATTATTTTACAACTTCCAAATTATGACTTGATATTTAATATTGTGAATTTCATTCTACCATGAGTTGGTATTTTAAGTGCTTTCAAGACATGTGTCAATCTTTAATCTTCCTTATGACAAATTGGATTATTGAGTATATTGATTCATAAGATTGAGTTGTTATAATGAGTCTTGATATTTCCTCAAAGTTATTGATGTTGCCATGACTAAATGAATTGATACGTCTTGATGTTTAGAAAGATTGTTTGATTTTGAGTCGAGTCAGGAATCCATAGTTGTATATGATTTACTGATGAGATATATATTTATGTTTTGGTCTTTATAATGGACCCATGAATTAATATTGATTAAGGTGGATTTCCTAATGTGTTCTGAGCTGAGTTTGGGAGGAGTATTTAGCACCGAGTGGGAAATGTGGTATTTTCCCAAAACTACGTGCCACCGTAGGATTGATATTGATGATTGTGGGCCAGAGGATGAGTATGGGATTGTGATTGAGAAATTGAGGTTTTACTCCTTGGCAAGAGTACGGCACCCCCGCCAATGTGGGGTTCTCTCCTTAGGAGGGTAAAAGGTTGGACTCCATGCGGCTCTCGTGGTGTAGTGATGATAGGCAAATTTACGTGCCTATATCAATATATTTTGCCCATATTTTAGCCTAGTTTTGAGAACTAATTATCTATTTCATGCACTTTTAGTCCTTTTTCCTGTAAATGAGCTAACAAACATGATTAGGAAAGTTTCAGGTATAAATGATGCAAAATACAGCATTTTATGGCTTACTTGACGCAAAAGAAAGCTCACAAACGAAGTAGAAAGGAGCTGGACGCCTAAAGGACCAAATCTGCTGCATGGAAAATCTGTCCCGGGCTAAAACAGCATTTCTGAATACTTTGGGGACTGCATGGAAAATCTGTCCAGGACTAAAACAGCATTTCTGAATACTTTGGGGACTTACAGACACAAAGCTGGATTTTGACAATGATACATTAACCTAGTACAATTGGGTTATGTATTTCATTAGTTTATTTGGATTAGGAGAATGTTACATTAACCTAGTACAAATGGGTTAAGGATTTCATTAGTCTATTAGGATTTGGTTATTTATTTCATTAGCTTAGTAGGAGTAGGATAGGAGTATTATAAATACCCTATCATGCTAGAGATTTTAATCAAGTCCTCCCTTAGTGGAGGCAACTCCTCTCTTAATTCATTCTTCAACTATCAATACAACTATTAATTTTCTCTCATCTTCCACCACAAACATTCAACTCTTAAATTCCACAACAAGAGAATCGTTACTTGCTACGGAATCACCAAAATCACACGCCTAACACCTCTTTTACACGCCATCCACCATGCAAAACGTGATATCCTTCGCATTCATGGGTAACTAAACCTCTTAGTTGGGGTTATGGAAGCCGAATGAGTTACTATCTATTGCTATGAGCTTGTGAGTTTAAGACAAGTATATTGCTTATATCATTATTCTCTTCATCTTAAATCTACATCCTTTGCGGTTCAAACACAAGAACACGCCATTCTAACATCTAACCTGTTCGAGAGAAAGGTTATTTGTCTAGAAAAGAAGACGCATAGACCAACGCCAGTCTAACATTTAACTTGTTCGAGAGAAAGGTTATTTGTCTGGAAAAGAGATAATGTCAAGGTAGTAGGACACCCTTTCCTATTAAAAAGCTAGTGCCGTAACTGGACTAACCTCTTGGAGAATTCGTACCGCTAGACACACTTTAAGCTCGAGAGAGTTAAAGTGAAATAGTCCTTGTTTAGGTCGAGAGACGCTTGGATTTACCATCGACTACAATTCTCTATAAGCAATTGCATGTCAAGACTCTACACACTCATAACCAATAGAGATGTATACCTCAGAAGGTGGACATAATCCCAACGCTTCAATTCTCATTGTTTACAACCAACGTGACAATATTTCTCTTTTTACTTTATTATTTTCAGCTTTTATTTCGTTACTTTGGTTACTTATTACAATCCCCCCTTCTTACGAGACTTGCACCAAAAGTCTATTAATTTTGCTTACTTGTTGACCAAGCTATTCCCTGTGGGATCGATACCCAACCCAGGTTGGGTTCTATATTTGCTAACGACCGCTTTACACTCCTACGAGAGCTGTAGATTGAGCGTTATCAAAAATTGGCGCCGTTGCCGGGGAATACGAGTGTCAATCAAGTTCGTGAAAATTACTAGACCCTTTGGTCAAAGATTCTCGTACTTTTACTTTTAGTTGTTGTTTTTGTTTTATTTAGGTTTATTCAGTGCATCAATGGAGGCACAACGTGAAATTGAAAGGATGGCTGCTCAAGTGCATCAACAAAATATTGATAACCGTAGGCGAGCAACAAATCCTGACAATGAGGACGATCTGGACGGACCTGGTGCCACCGGAGCTATTATTCTTCCGCCATTGGCACCCGGAGCAAAGTTTAATATCACTAGCACCATGATTCAGCTTTTGCAACTCAAGGGATTATTTGGTGGACTAGCAGGCGATGATCCGAACATGCATCTGATCAACTTTATTTCTACATGCAAGTCATTCGACAATCCTGGAGTTGGACAGAATGCAATTCGATTACGTCTATTTCCATTGTCTCTGTCTGGGGAGGCAACTATGTGGTTGAATGGGCTGACTCCTGATTCTATTACTCATTGGAGGCAATTGAAAGACGCTTTCCTAGAAAGATTCTTTCCGCCATCCAAAAATGCACAATTGAGAGATGAGATCACCAATTTTCGACAGCTTCCAACTGAAGCTCTCCACGAAACATGGGAGAGGTTCAAGACGAAGCTAATGCAATGCCCAAACCATCATATGACCAATGTCCACTTGATGGAGATATTATACAGAGCTTTGAATTCGGTGACTAAGCCAGTGGT
Organism: Capsicum baccatum var. pendulum; assembly: GCA_030864225.1. Taxonomy (NCBI): domain Eukaryota; kingdom Viridiplantae; phylum Streptophyta; class Magnoliopsida; order Solanales; family Solanaceae; genus Capsicum; species Capsicum baccatum. The sequence continues at coordinate 182,357,643 of CM061554.1, forward strand.
TGATAATGCGGCTGGAGGATCATTTATGGACCTCACCTTTGGGCAGGCAAGCCATATGCTAGATCGGATGACAAAGCAAAGTAGAGCTTGGCATACCAGGGATTCTGAGGTAACAAGCCCCACTTTATCTTTTGGCATGACTGCAGAGCAGAGGCGAAGACAAGAGGATCGTGACCAAGACATGGCTCACATGAAAACACAATTGGATCTTCTGACAAAGCATTTATTATCAGGGAAGACCGAAAAAGTGAAAGCTGTAGCGCTAAAAGGAAGAGACGAATCTGATTCTGAAGCGGAGGCCGACTACTTGAACAATCAGAGGGGTTTCCGTGGGAATGCCCAAGGAAACCAAGGTCGGAACCATTATGATAAATCTGGAAACAAAGACCAAGGTAGTTGGAAGAAATATAATGAAAAGAGTGGTTTGTACGTTCCCCCTGGTAGACGTGATACCACCACATCTAATTCTGGGAGTATGGAAGACATGATGGCTAAGTTATTGAAAGGAGTGGAAGCAACGAGCGCAGGAGTTAAGGAGGTGATTGATGATTTAGCCTCCATGAAGCAATTAGTTGATTCTCATTCCACTTCTATCAAGCAACTAGAGCAGCAATTCAGTCAACTTTCAGCAGCACTCAACCAAAGAAAAGCCGGCACCTTACCTAGCGATACTGTGCAAAACCCAAGGAATGATGGGTCATGCATGGCCATAACTACCAGAAGTGGTAAGGTGCTGGAAACTTCAGCAAAAGGCAAGCAAGTGGTTGATGAAGTGGTACGGTTTGATATATGCAAAACAATGAAGCAGCCCAGCGATATGAATGAGTCATCTGTAGCTGATGTTCATTATGAGGATATGAAAGCATTATCTATAGAGCAACAACCTACTGTTGAGCCATTGTCCGCTGCGCCACTGAATGTTGAGCATGAGGATAATGAAGATTATGAAGAACTTATGGGTGATCTAACAGAAATAGAGTCTTATACTCCTAAGCAACCGGATTGTGAACTCAAGAATCAACCAACAGCGAAGACTCCCTTTGACGAGCCACCAATGCTAGAATCGCAAGAGCTTCCCGATTATCTAAGGTATGTGTTCTTGGAAAGTAGAAATATACTTTCGGAGAGAGCAGATGATTTAAGTGAACAGCACGTAGAAGCTCTCATCTCTGCTCTGAGGAGATACAAGAGAGCTATGGGTTGGACTATTGATGATATAATTGGTGACTCTCCGGAGAAACGTAGGATCCATATCGAAGAAGATTGCATGCCTACAAGTAAGTATCAGCGTCGTCTGAATCCATTCAGAAAACGATGCCCCATCTATCTCGATGAAGTCTAAGTAATCGAGATAGCTATGTCGTGCCGCGACAATAAATCAAGCGCTTGGTGGGAGGCAACCCATCGTTTTTCAATGTTTTTAATTGTTTTTGTTTTCGTAGGATTTTGTCGAGCCACGACCAAAACTAAGGCGCTTGGTGGGAGGCAACTCACCGTACTAATCGTTTTCATTGGTTTTGAGCAAAAATAGGTGCAAGAAGTATGCAACGAGGAGATTGATTTCAATTGACGATTTGGTCGCATTGTATGGTAAAGTCGGTAAGTTAGGAATGATGATGCATAAGGCTATGGATTGAGCCTTTCTCACGTCATAATAGGCTTCGAGAAAGGCTAGGCCTTGGTAAAAATAGGCCACGAACGATGCACAACCTATTCTATAGCCTAAGGACTCGGAATCTAGTGTGCAATACACTATGCGCCGCCTATTCCTAGGTGTGCTTTTGACTATGCGCCGCCTATGCTATGACATTTGAGATACTGAGACCAAATGCCATACCATATGCGCCGCATATGCCTAGATATGCCATACCATGTGCGGCGCATATGTCCCATTATGCCATGGACAATGCGCCGCATATACATGTGTTATGCCGAGGGATATGCGCCGCATATAGGGTGATTTTGTCCCCAAATCCGATTGTAAATGGGTCATAACCCGACCCATACTCTTCCTATATAAAGGGGACATAGTTTTACAACACAACCACATTAGAAAACACCCTAAAGGCGCCACATAACCTTCCAAATCTTCTCAAAATTTTCTTCTTTTGCTCTTCTAATTCACAACACCGTCTCCACAAGCTTCAAGCAAGTAAGTACTCTCTTATTCTTCATCGTAAGTACTACGTTGCTATGCTTATTATAAATTGCTAAATCATATAAGATTGTTGGTGATGTTCATGTGTTTGAATTGTTGTTACATAATCATGTGAGTGAACATATACGTAGGGAATTCTTGACTTATTTCCGACTTGAATTTGGTTTCAAAAGCATTGTTATGATATTTGCTGAATAGATATGGCTATGAATATTGCCTAAGAGTGTTGTTTGGATGCTTACATGTTAGACTATCCTGGCCATCGGGATAAGATTATAGTGCCTATCGACTTAGGAGGTTGTGCTTGTTGTAAGAATATCGATTCCATGTGGTAACCCCTATGTCGTAGTGTTGCTATATCTACCATGAAAGTAGTCCAATGGCTGCAAATAAGTGATACAATGCTGATTTTTTTTTTTTTTGTTGGAATACAATCCTAAAACGTATGTCGACGAAATCTGAGTAAATCGACTACGTTCACCTCGCTGATTTGTGCAACAAAACTAAGTGTGGGGTGGTACCCCTAGTACTTGCATATAGATTGTATCAAGTGAGATTGTGCTGCAACTAACACTATTTCTAGTCTCAGGTACGATGGCACCTAAAGCGAGACAAGGCAAGGAGAAGGCTACCACCTCCCAAAAGGGCAAAAAGAGAAGTTGCAAGGACCAAGGAGAACCCTCCTCGCGGCAAATACCCCGACTCACAATTAAGTGGGATACTTATGCGGAACTTATGAGGATGATGACTCTGATGATGATTCCAATGCAAGGGGTATAACCCCAGACATAGAGAATAAGTCCGACCAACCAGGTTCCTCGTATTTATTTTCCACTGAGGACAGTGTCCCGACTAAGTGTGGGGTGGTGGTATTGCATGCTATACTTCTCTATGCGCATCTATGTTTGTTTGCTTTTGTTTCATTTTTGTTTCGTTGCATTTTTTTTTTAGTAGTAAAATTTTTTTTTCTAGCTACGCATGAAATTATTTTGATAAGCAGCATGAGATTAGAACAAGAGTATGTGCTACAATTGTGACTATTGAGACATTTAGGCTCTAGTTGTGACTCATTATGTGATAGTGTGTGATTCAATTCCTTCACTTGTTGGGTTGAGAGTCTATATTACTACCAATCAAGTCGACCATGTGCCTTGTGTGTGTGAGATTAATAGTATATTCTATGTATGTGGCTGATGCTAGAACTTGCCTGGTATGTATGCAAAGCGAAAATAAGGAATGTAAGTTTAGGATATGATTTAGGCATTTCTTTGACAACCTATACATGTTTACCTTCAGTTTTTCCTACCCATGTAAATCATCCTAGTTAAACCCTTTTGAGCCTTTAGCCTATTTCTTTGACAACCTTGTATGTAAGCCTAATCCATTTTTTTCAAGACCATAATTTGATCCAAATTCCTAAGTGCTTTAAAGTGAAAAAGTCATGTGACAAGATAAAGAGGAAATTGGGTGAGTATGATGCTTTAAATTGTAATAGTTCTTGAATATGTTATGAAAAAGAAAGGGCTATCATAAGAGGTATGTTGTGAAAAGAAAAAGGAAAAGAAAGCTGAAAAGTGAGTTGTTCTTAAAATTGAAAAACAAAAAGAGGAGAACAAGGGTGGTAGAATAAAAGAAAGAAGAAAGGTTGAAAGAACAAAGTGTCAACGATACAATGTGATGTATTAAAGTGCTTAGGAACCTAGTCACTATTCTTGGCCAAAATAGTCCTACCCGTCCCTTAGCCTACATTAAAACCATCTAAAGACCTACTTGATCCTAATCTTAACATTCCGACATTTAGTAGAGTACTACATTAAGGGCAAGCCTATGGTCATTAGTTGCTACATATGAATTTTTTGTGAGAGCGAGAGCAAGGACACTTTGATACCCATGTTTGAAAAATATGCTATATTTGTGAGTGATTATGGGTACTATATTGTGAGACACACATGGTTGATGAGTTTTGGATAGTTGTATATGATTCTATGTGCCTTAACGTTTGCATGCGAGTTGATCACCATCACGAGTCTATTCTTGAGGTTAAATTGTTTCTACTAATGATCGGAAAGCTACTCTTTGTTGATAATTGTTGTGCTTGTCTTGATAAATGTTTTGTGTTGTGGCTGTAAAAACCCTAAGTTGATGTTAGAAGGACATGATATGTTGTTCGAGGACGAACAAAGCTCTAAGTGTGGGGTGTTGATGATAGGCAAATTTACGTGCCTATATCAATATATTTTGCCCATATTTTAGCCTAGTTTTGAGAACTAATTATCTATTTCATGCACTTTTAGTCCTTTTTCCTGTAAATGAGCTAACAAACATGATTAGGAAAGTTTCAGGTATAAATGATGCAAAATACAGCATTTTATGGCTTACTTGACGCAAAAGAAAGCTCACAAACGAAGTAGAAAGGAGCTGGACGCCTAAAGGACCAAATCTGCTGCATGGAAAATCTGTCCCGGGCTAAAACAGCATTTCTGAATACTTTGGGGACTGCATGGAAAATCTGTCCAGGACTAAAACAGCATTTCTGAATACTTTGGGGACTTACAGACACAAAGCTGGATTTTGACAATGATACATTAACCTAGTACAATTGGGTTATGTATTTCATTAGTTTATTTGGATTAGGAGAATGTTACATTAACCTAGTACAAATGGGTTAAGGATTTCATTAGTCTATTAGGATTTGGTTATTTATTTCATTAGCTTAGTAGGAGTAGGATAGGAGTATTATAAATACCCTATCATGCTAGAGATTTTAATCAAGTCCTCCCTTAGTGGAGGCAACTCCTCTCTTAATTCATTCTTCAACTATCAATACAACTATTAATTTTCTCTCATCTTCCACCACAAACATTCAACTCTTAAATTCCACAACAAGAGAATCGTTACTTGCTACGGAATCACCAAAATCACACGCCTAACACCTCTTTTACACGCCATCCACCATGCAAAACGTGATATCCTTCGCATTCATGGGTAACTAAACCTCTTAGTTGGGGTTATGGAAGCCGAATGAGTTACTATCTATTGCTATGAGCTTGTGAGTTTAAGACAAGTATATTGCTTATATCATTATTCTCTTCATCTTAAATCTACATCCTTTGCGGTTCAAACACAAGAACACGCCATTCTAACATCTAACCTGTTCGAGAGAAAGGTTATTTGTCTAGAAAAGAAGACGCATAGACCAACGCCAGTCTAACATTTAACTTGTTCGAGAGAAAGGTTATTTGTCTGGAAAAGAGATAATGTCAAGGTAGTAGGACACCCTTTCTTATTAAAAAGCTAGTGCCGTAACTGGACTAACCTCTTGGAGAATTCGTACCGCTAGACACACTTTAAGCTCGAGAGAGTTAAAGTGAAATAGTCCTTGTTTAGGTCGAGAGACGCTTGGATTTACCATCGACTACAATTCTCTATAAGCAATTGCATGTCAAGACTCTACACACTCATAACCAATAGAGATGTATACCTCAGAAGGTGGACATAATCCCAACGCTTCAATTCTCATTGTTTACAACCAACGTGACAATATTTCTCTTTTTACTTTATTATTTTCAGCTTTTATTTCGTTACTTTGGTTACTTATTACAATCCCCCCTTCTTACGAGACTTGCACCAAAAGTCTATTAATTTTGCTTACTTGTTGACCAAGCTATTCCCTGTGGGATCGATACCCAACCCAGGTTGGGTTCTATATTTGCTAACGACCGCTTTACACTCCTACGAGAGCTGTAGATTGAGCGTTATCATGTAGTTATGTCGGTTATAAGAAACTCCTAAGTCCATAATAGTCTAAGTTTTCATGAGTTACTGAGTAACTGTAAGTCATGATTTAAAGAGTTTGAGTTAAGTATAATGGTTTATGAGATTTATAACGCTTATTTTACTATTGATGATTTACAAGGAATATATTTCAATTAATACAATCGAAGAAAGTTGTTATCATCACCATGCATGATTTTCATAAGCATTTATGATATTAATTATAATGTTGCATTGCACCCCCAAATACTCAGTACATTCCTTAAAGTACTGACCTCCATATGCTACTGTGCCTTATAATGTAGGTATAAGTTATAGCGCAGATACCACATTCAGCCAGTTCGAGCTTCCAGTTAGTAAATGATGAGTCCATTTGATTCGAGGGCATGAGTCAGTTATAGAGTTCGAGAAGTGTTGTATTTTTCTTACTTTAGTCATATTGAGATTGGGTAGTTGGGAGTCAAGATCCATTTATCTGAAGTCAGTACCAGTAGAGGCTTCATAGACAGTTAGTTGAAGTTGATGTATTTAGTTTCAGTTTCATTTGTAAAAGTAGAGTTGTAATCTTGTAAATTCATGTTTATATTGATCATGTTCAGAGAAGTTCTATATTTTAGCTAACTTTATATATATTTAAGCATTTTATCCAGTTGTTTATGAGTTATTCGAATAGGAGGGTTAGCTTGGGGTCACTTGCGTCCCTAAGCATGTGTGACGTCCCAGGACCCAAATTTCAGGGCGTTACAGTATCATATCAGTTATATAGTTATGCATTCTCATTGTGATAAAACTTAGTTCTTAAGAACTTCCAGTTATGCATTTATGAATCAGTTACGCATGCATTAGATATGCATGTTCAGTATGTTATGTTATTCTTGTCAGTCATGTCTGTCAAGAGATCATGTTTAAGTTATGCATGTTCAGCTCATTGTTTCCCCTCTCATTCTGTCTCATTTGAGGACGAATGTTCTTAAGGGGAGATATTGTAATACCTATGCTTTTTCTTAGCTTGAAAATCATCTCAAGGATGTTAGAACTTGATTTGAAATAATAATTTATTCTTATACATGTGGTATTACCATAATTTTCACTTCCTATCATGTGGAAAATTGAATAAGCTTTTCATCGATATATAATTTGCCCAAATCCGACACCCGGGCGAAGAGTTAGAGACTTTTTAGTGATATAGTGCTTGACCTGAGCATTCAGCGCGTCGCAGAGATAGCTCATATGGCAATTGTCAATTTTCAGTGTTGCTCCACAATACTGGAATGTCACACCAAACTTCTAGGTCGTAGTTAAGGTGGCAACGCGATGGCTCCGCGTCGCGCCACCATGCAATTTCCCATTTGTCAATTTCTAGTGACATGGCGCGATAACGCCGTGTCTCGCCAAGCCCCCAATTCGGGAAATTTTACTGAAAATTAAATTATGTGTCCAAGGTTAAAAAGATCAATTTTCCCCCTATATAAGCTTTTAAACATGGAATTTAGCCCTTATTCATCTAAAATATTGATGTTTTTCTCAAATATTCTCAAGAACTAAAGCCAGGGTTTTCATAAAAGGTCCAATTTCAAGAAGGTTTCACCATCAATCTTCATGAAATCATGAACTAAAGTATGTATAGCATTCATTCATGGGCTTCTTTCGTCTATGAAGTCCAAGAATCCCTTTTCAACTACAAGTTATGGATTTTCTTCATGTGTTCATGTTTTGTATGTTCTCTTTTATATTGATAAATGAGAAATTGATTTCTATTCCATGATTTGATGATAAATTCCGTGTGGGTTGATTAGTATAGATAAAGATATACAAAATCTCATGACTAAAACCTTATATGATTAAATTAGAAGTGAACCATGATGTTTAATTGCTATACCATGATGTTTACATGTACAATGCCTGTCATATGTTTGATAAAATACCTAGATGAAGGAAATTTGCCTAACTAGCATGATATCATGAAAATCCCCATAAATGTACATGCTTATGCCTATTAGAAGTTTGATGAAATTCTTCAATAAACGTATTGTGGTGATTGTCATATATTCAAGAATATGAAGTCATGTTAGTTTCTATCCATCGAGCCCTGGGGGTACTTGTACCAGAAATATTAGTTGTGCACCTAGATCCATATCATGTTTTCACGATACTCTCAGTCAAGCTATGAACTCTTATACTTCAGATAGTCTTATGACTCAAGAAAAATCTCCATGATCTCATGACTCAGTCAGTTGTAAGATATCATTAGTATTCCATCAAACATGGAAAATTTAGTAACTCAATCCATGCTCAGTTCAGTTCAGTAAATCATGTTCAGTGTCCATTTAGATGGGAGAAGGAATTAGCACCGAGTGAACCCAAGGATGGGGACTCACCTATTATACGAGGGTGTGATTCCTAGAAGCAATCCATACATTCTAGAACTATGTAGCCAGCATAGGTTGAGACATTGTAGCCTACTATATGAGGATAGATGAGGTGGCTTAACCTTTTATGTGAGTTTTCCCACCGTTCTCGCTAGAGTTACCTGTTATATGAGGGTTACTCACATGTTGTCCTTTCCAGTGGTGCGGTATTGACACCTTTCCAATCAGGGCATAGATTATACCCCAGTTCAGCTATTATAGTACTTTTGGGTCTGGTCAGTCAGATACTACTTCCCATAGTTTCATGTTATAGAATTAGGACTGTCAGATACAGTCAATCAGTCTTAGTAATAGAACTCAAATAGTTCTTCAGATTTCAGGACTGTCAGACACAGTCAACTCAGACATAGTACGGAACTCAAATAGTTCCATTAGATTCAGGACTGTTAGACACAGTAACCTATCTTATCAGTTATAGTCAAATACAGTTATTCATGTTATCAGTATCCAGACTTAGTAGTCATGCTACTACAGTATCAGTATCATGGTATCACATTGTTAGTTATAGTTGCATATTTATGTATGCATTCTCACATTCAAGTTAGACAGTCAGTTAGCATTATTCATGCATGTGAACCATTGTATATAGCCTACCTCACATGTATACTTGGTACATATGTACTGACATATTCACGCTATGATGCTTTCTATTTATGTTACACCATAGGTTCAGAGAGACGAGTTCCAAATCAGCAGTAGATTCCAGTTTTAGTAGTTAAAGTAGAAGTGATACCTCATTCTTCGAGGACATAATGATTTTCTAGTATCTCATTGATTAGCTTATTAGTTGGAGTTAGTTGGGGACATATCCCATCAACTCCTTATTCAGATTCTTCATACAGTAGAGGATTTTAGACTAGATACAGACTAGATGCAGACTAGATACAGACTATCATGTTCAGACTTCAGAGTTTTGTTTTGGGTATTCTATTACCCCACACAGATGTTATATCATTTAGTTATGTTCAGTATTGAACCTTATGGCCTTTCAGTGCATGTTTTTGCATTATTAAGTTATCTTATGCAGTATACAGGTACAAATATCAGTCATGGGTTATCTTGTGGTCCTTCAGGATCATGAGCACCATGTAGCGTTCTGGTTCAGCAAATCGGGTTATTACATAGGAGTAGAAAGTTATGCTCATTTTACTTGAGGTTGTATTCTGCTATAGATTGACGACATGAGTTGATGAGCTGTCCACTAGTTGACTATCTCCGACAACTGAAGTCGTCAACCTTAACTAGTAATGCTCAAAATTTTCTATAGATTGATGACCTAAGTTGATAACCATCAACAGATTGAAGGGGCGTCAATCAAGTCGTCAAACTTGGAATTTTTGTATTTTTTTTAGTTTTTTTAGGGGTATTTTGGTCCTTTTCTTACCTCAAAATCTTTTCTCACAACTTAAATCACTCGATAAATATTATTTAATCAACAGTTAGTAAGTTTTCATTGCTTTTTCTCCTATCCACTCTAAAAAGACAAAATTAGGATTTTCTCCAAAATCTCCACCTCAATGACTCCAAACTCAATGTTCCCTGGAAGAAATCGAGAAGTTCAAGTGTGTGGAGTTTGAAAATGGCTTTTCTTTCATTCTGGTGCTCAAAAATTTTATTTTTATATATGATTTTATTGATTTGCTAAATAGGGTCTATACACACTTTACATGATTTTAAAACTATGATGCTCCCTATTAAATTTCATTGCCTTTAGTGCCAAAAATTTATAGTTTACTCATGTTTTTACTCATATAGTTGATTTTATGAGCTGAATTTTAGAATTTTTGACGTAAATTACCATGAGTTGGTAGATGTATATGATTTAGCATGACTCACTCGGTTTACAAGAAATCCAGACTTACGATTTTAGATTTAATATGAAATTCACATGTTTGCTTATGAACATGAATTAGAAATAGAAGCATGATTGGTTTTCACACTTATAAACCTATATTCTTACTTTATGATGAATTTCATATATTATGAGAATTAATATGATTTTAGGAGTAGTATTTAGCACCGCAGAAATGTGGGTTTAGCACACCCAAATTTCTAGATTACGTGTCACCTTAGATTAAAGGGGTCCTTATTATTTGAGAGTGTATCCCTTTGGAGGAAGTCCTCATTAGTTGAGAGTGTCTTTCTTCTCATGAGTGAATTTACTCCAATCATGGTTCTTTACCCTGGCAATGGTATTGAACACCCTCCCAATAATTGTTACATGTTGGGCTCGTGTTGCTCAACTGGGGTATGTCAGTTGTAAGATTCTCCCACAAAAATATTGATTTTAGACACTAAGTGTAATGACTCACTGACTTTACTAGATTTTTCTTAGTACTTATGCTTTATGATATTTCAGCTTTTACTTATTCATGAACATAGTGAGTCTGTATATACTTGGTATGTATATTTTATTTTATGATATCTACCAGTTTTACATATTGCATGCACCCCCATATACTTAATATATTCCATAAGTACTAATCATATATACGTCTGCGTGGCTATATTATTTCATAATGTAGGTGTCAGTTCTAGCTCACAAAATCACGGTAAGATAGATCTCAGCTTCCAACTAGCAGGGGATGGGTTCTCTTTATTCGAGGAGTCAAGTCAGTTTATAGCTTTAGTATTTATTTTATTTATATGCATTGATTAGGGATAGCTTGGGGTCATGATCCGTCTACCTATATTCAGTATTAGTAGAGGCTTCATAGATAGTTAGTCAAAGTTAGTATTGTAAATGTTTTTAAACATTGTTGTATTGATCAATTTTAACTAATGATCTTGCTTCTTCTTAGTAATTCTGGTTTCATGTATTTTTATTTAATTGCTCATAAATTATTCTAGTACCATGAGTTTTCTTGGAATCACTTGTGGTTCTAAGCACCGGTTACGTTCAGGGATAGTCTCGGGGCGTTACACAATAAGAACACTTAATAATGACACAAACATCCACAGATTATGTCATGCTAAAAGCTATTTTGAAATTTAACTTTAGTAGTGTAAAAATATTTGAATACGAATCACCTTTTTGTTGTGGTGAATGTGCTATCAAGATAATTTCCCACCATGTTCCAATAAAATTAAGAAACTGTCATTTACCAATGCATACAGGGTCGTGTCCCCATTTGTTATTATTATGAAATTAGTTTTTAATTGTATTGATCTAGAATTGTGCTGGATTTTCATATGTATGTAGTTTTTGTAAATTAACGTACAAATAAAGATGAAACATATCACTAAAAAGAGTAGCTAACTGAGAATGTGTCTACTACTTAAAGCAATACTTACTGGTTAATTAAGTGAATGGTGCTAATATTATTGTAAACATACATGAAATAATCTGATTTAAAACACACTAATAGCAGTTCATAGTTTCTGAAGAAAGAAGATCCACAAGTAAGACCCTAATAACGGGAAAAGCCAAGTCGTATCAAAAACAAATATATTTTACTATAGTTAGTATAATGTCATTTACTTGCACAGGTTTATTGGATACTCTATATCATCTTTCTCCTTTAATAGACTATTTTTTTCTTGAGTATGAGGACTATTGAAAACAGTCTCTCGACCTCAACTCTGAGGTCGTGGTACGGACCGCGTACACTTACTCTCCCCAACCCCACTTTTTGACATATATTGGGTATATCTTGTTGTATATCATCTTTATTATCTGTTGTTTTAGTAGAGAGGATACTAGCGGAAGAGTTAATCCTGCTTTGGATGTCATCTATATTTTTTTCATATTAGAAGAGAATAAAGCTTTGATCCACTGTTCACCAGCTTCAGAGATTTGTTTGAACTAAAATTGCATATAGTTTTACTATTTTAAATCAACAAGGTTTAAGAACTAAAGGTAATTGAAACAACATAAACCTCTTTTGGTAATATACCAACATTTAAAGTATACATTCAGTACCACATAACTTGAAAAAATTGAAATATGCAGACTATGTAGTGTCCTTAGCCGTAATTTTTACTTTTGCCCTCTTTATTGCTGCTTCAATTGTTACGTGCTTCACTACATATGATATGCCCTACCCAAAATTTTCCTTTTTGTTTGTCTCAATTTGTTTCCTTGCAGTAACTTGAAGGTTGAATTAACCTATCTCAAATTTGCTTTATTCAATATTTACTATACGATGTTATCTACACCTTATTGATAACAACATAATACGATTGTTTCTATTATTTAATCTCACACTCTCTACCTTATGCAACAAATTTCAGCCTTATGATTAAAGATCTCGAGCTCACCAGATTTTGTTATCTATGAAATAAGATGTACAAAACTAATCTCAACCTGAGGACCCACCAACTTTTGTTATCTATGTAAATAAGATATATGAAACTATCTTGTAAAACTTGTAACAAATACTATCAAGTAATTAACATCTGTTTATTTATATTTTACAACTTATAATCTAATTGTTCTATGACGCTGGGCTGTGTTAACGTGGACATACCCCTCTAGTATATATATAAAGTAAAATCATGACTTTACTGATGTGACATACCTCAATGATTGTAAAATTAATATATCTTTTTTCTATTTTTTGGGAACTTTTTTACCATTTAAAAATATGAAAAAATGACTTTATTAGGAGTTTTTCAAACGTGCTTAGCAAAAAAGGGCCAACTTAAATACCCTTAATTAGGAGCTTCTTCCCATGTCTTCTTATGTTCCTCTTCTTCCTCCCCGGCTTTCTTTTTCACTTAAAGACTCTTTATTATTATCTAAATAAATTAGTTCAATTATAATATAATTTTTCATTAATTAAATTATAGAATTTAAATGATTTCTGCACCTTATCAAACACAACTATATAAATAAGCATACAATGACATTCACCAACTCACTTTATCATGAACAAAATCTGAGCTTTGTCCGTCAGAATTTTCCAAAATAGAATAGAATGAAATTTCAGCAAAGAATTTTATATTTTATTTATATCCAAGGGTGAAAAGAAAAGGAGGAGGAGGAATGAGTTTAGGAGGAGTGGAAGAAACAAAAAAAAAGGAAAGAGAAGCAGGAGAAGAAACAAGAAAAAAGAAGCACAGATCTGAAAAAAAAACCTATGAATAAGTTTTAGTCATACCATTAATTAATTAAGTAATTTATTTTCATTTAGCAGAATAAAATAATTGATCTTGGTGACTCTATACTTTAGGAGGATTTAGTCAATGACTTTTAGCAGAATTCATAAACTTAGAAATTTTATAAATTGTGTGTCAATTTATTGCTAGGGCCATACCCTCTAGTACATATATAAAGTAAAATCATGACCTTCCTGATGTGACATGCCTCAATGATTAGAAAATGAATATATCTTTTTATCTATTTTTTGAGGACTTTTTTACCTTTTAAAAATATGAAAAAATGACTTTCTTAGGAGGTTTTTAAACGTGCTTAGAAAAAAAGTGCCAACTTAAATATCCTTAATTAGGAACTTCTTCCCACGTCTTCTTATGTTCCTTTTCTTCCTCCCCGACTTTCTTTTTCATTTAAAGACTCTTTATTATTATCTAAATAAATTAGTTCAATTACAATATAATTATCCATTAATTAAATTATAGAATTTAAATGATTTCAGCACCTAATTAAATGCAACTATATAAACTTGCATGAAGTAACATTCGCCAACTCACTTTTTCATGAACAAAATCTGAGCTTTGTTAGTGAAAATTTTCAAAAATAGAATAGTATGAAATTTCTGCAAAGAGTTTTATATTTTATTTATATCCAAGGGTGAAAGGAGGAGGAGGAGGAGGAATGAGTTTAGGAGGAGTGGAAGAAACAGAGAAAAGGAAAGAGAAGAAGAAAAAGAAACAAGAAAAAAAAAGCACAGATAAAAAAAAAAAACCATGAATTAGTTTTAGTCTTACCATTAATTTACTAAGTAATTCATTTAGAAGAATAAAATAATTGGTCTCGTGGTTCTATACTTTAGTAATATTTAGTTACTGACTTTTAGGAGAATTCATAAACTTAGAAATTTTATAAATTGCGTGCCAATTTTTAGGAATCATTTTTCTGTGTAATCTCTATTTATTTGGAGAAACTCATAGCAATAATATCATTTAATGTTTTTTTCAATTCAAACTTATGCATGAATGAAAGTAAGTTTTTTCTTCACATGTCTCTATCCTTTTTATTAAAATACATTGAATTTATATAAGAAAAAAGTGACAATGTTTTAGGAAAAGTTCATTATTGGTGAATTTTACAAAAAATTAGGAGAAGACAAAATAAAAATTATATGGAGTATATGAAAATTATTTCTAAAATTAAATTTTAATTTGCAAAAAATGATTCATTTATTTTGTTTTATGTACAACTATGTTGCCTAAATTTGTAGAGAATAACTATAAATTATATAAACGGTAGGACATATAATTTTTAAAAAAGCAAAAAAGTCGACATATTTAAAAAATATGTCAAGGAGAAAAAGGAAAGAATTGACTTTTTATTTGAGAGGAAATTTAAGGAATAAAGAAAGAATAATGGTTGTAAATAGGAAAAATGTTTAAGTACGTGTGAGGAAGAAGAAAAAGTGAATAAAATAGAAAAGAATGACATAAAAAAGGGTTGTGGAAGATTTTAATTTGATTGTATCATTTATTTCCTTTTGATTTTTAGTTCATTTTTGAATATCAAGGGGGGGGGGGGGGGGATGAGTGAATTAAAATCTTTTCGAGTCAACTAATAGGCTTGATCAATTGACTCTTTTACAAGTTAGTTTGAGCAATATAATAAAATAAGTTGAATGCAGAAACTAAAGCCTAAGGAAGAACACATAGTTTTATACTGGTTCGGTGTGTCTATTCCAGTTCCCTTAGGTTGCAAGGCTTTCCTTTAGAGTTTGACATAAAGTATGGGTTACAACATAGTTGAACAAGTTCTGAATTTCAATTTCTAGTTATACATATCTTATGACACACCCTCGAATGGTATAACTAAGGACTAACTCAATCATTTTCTTTTTGTAACTATTATAAACTGTGATTATTATAAAGTTTTGTGAAGGCTAAAAAATGAGATAGCGTGATAGTTTCCTTTGAAGTTCTGTCAATTCTTCTGTCTCCAATGACTTTATATAGTTTTCATCTTCTGTTGCCTCTTTGTTCTAAAAGAAAAACCCAAGGGATTTTCTTTCAATAAAGGATTTGTACGGATTCCTTGATCGAGGACTTATATCGTTAGCACGATCTTTCCTTACTTTGTCTTCATGGAATCTTGCCTTGTACTAATTTCCTCCTTTGATTGCTCTTCGACTTCTTGATTTCAAATCCTCATTAACAGCTCTTTGTGTGAGTATCTTTTGATTTCATATTTTTGGGCTCCTTCAAAGATACCAAATCTTTGATTTTATTCTTTCCATCTAAGTCCAAGATCTCTACGGATTGCTTGCCATCTGAAGGTACTCCAAGTTAGGTCCTGCATGTTTGTTTTTTAGTTTGTCATTATTAAAATATTGGGTGATTATAGGAGGATAAAAATCTCTTCCGTTTTGATAATGACAAGAAAATAAAAATTAGTTAACTTTCCTATTTGTGTGGCTCTCCCTGACTGGTAGCTAGCTCCCCCCACATGTAGCTCCCCATTACTGATTGTTCTTTCTATCCTGATAACTCTTTTTGATAGATACTAATGGGAATATTCTCCCCCTTTGGCATAATAAAAAGAATAAGAAGACAAACAAAACAAGAAAGTAAGTTACAGAGACAAATCTATAAAGAAAAGGCAGGTAAAATAGGAACTGTTCACACGAAAAAAGTCATTAAGTTAGGATAAGGGTGAAAAGGAGTGCCTTTTATACAAGTCGAAAGAAGAGGATAGACCCCCTTTGAATGAAAAGTAGTTTTAGGAATAAATTCATTGTTTCTTGAGAAAATAGGTAAGAGTGTTATGTATGTTATGATAGAATCTTTCATAGGATCGTTCCACATTTTTAGAGAAGTTTGAATAGTAGTTCTGAATTAAGATAACAAGCTCATTGTGGAAGGAATTGGCTTTAGAATTGATGGACTTGACTTTCTTGAATAAATTGGTGAAAATTTTGAATCCTTCCTATTTTAGATTATCAAAATTAATATGCACCTTCCCCACGCCAGTACTGGTGTTCTTTTCTAGCTGCAGTAACGTACATACTTACTCTTGAAGACCCACCCAACCTTCCTTGATACCTTACAGATACTACTTAACTACTTCCATGTTCTTCAACACTACAAAGATAGTATTAGAAATAAATTTTCTTACCTTGGGTAGATCAAACCTTTCTTTCACAAAATCCTATTTACACCATTCACTTCCAAACAGAGCATAGCCCATTCTAGCAAAGGTTTTGGAGTCATAGGTGACAAAGACTTTCTAGGGGGAAATCTTGAGAGGTCAGTGAAATACTTGTGCAGAATTTGAATAATCAACAATCCATATAGCAAACTTGCTGAACCATGAGTATCACCCACACTTTTCAGTATGTATTCACAAAATTATAATGCCTAATTAATTTTGTATTTTTTAATCATGCAAAACAAAACAAACACATCTCTAAAGGTCATATAACTTAGGGGTCCTTTTCAAGAAATCAGAGTAGTAGCAATAATGTGGGCTAGAATTTTGTATTTAAAGCACAGGGACAAGGGTCCAAAGTTGGACAGATTCACCTCTGGTTCGACAATTATTGCTTTTGCCTCTTCAAAGTTGACTTCAAAATTTTCGGTCCAATTTCCATTCATGAAATGAACCAGTCTGGAAAACTTGGTATCATTCACCTTTTTAAACAAAAAATCATTCAAAATAATTCTTGTTCCCTGCACCAGGGTTTTGAGTTCCTATCTTTAGAGATGATATGCATAGAACATTAGGACTAGATTCTTAGAAACTTCTAATCTGTTGAGATGAAAAACCAATGATAGATTCTGAGACTTAAATAGAGAACTTACATCGCACTGAGATTCCTTTAATTGCTGAAGATTAACAACCCATTTGGACATTACTGAGTAACTCCTGAATGTCACAAACTTCTCTCAATGGGAAGCGGTCTAAAACTTATGCATATCTTCTAAGGAATATTTCCTAAAGAGTTTAAGTGAGGATTTTTGCTACAAAAATTTGAACTAGAAAAAATATTTTTTACGGTTAGAAGAATGTAGGGAGTGGGAAGAGTATTCTTCAGATGTGCCGGCGATGAAAAGTGGTTCTAGATTAACAGATTGGTAGTTACCTAGAATTTTATCAAAATTAGCCATGGATATTGTTTTAGGCATGATGAGGAAGATGAGTAGAACTAATGAGAAAGAAGGGGTTTAAAAAGGGAGAAAGAAGGTAAAACATTCGGAGTTGAAAAGATGAACTAAAAGAAAATGAAATAGTCCTTAGGAAGATAGAAAGGCAAAAATCGATTTGAATAAGGGAAAAGAACTGAGGCACGGGGTTAGTAATTAATGATATGGGGTTTATAATTAATGGAATCTATGTGAAAATTGTAAACAAATATTATGCGCAAACATAAAAGATTTTGTAAGAAGATTACACTCTACTCAAATGTTATTATGCAAATAATCTCAAGATTTTTCTAA
This sequence comes from Capsicum baccatum var. pendulum, assembly GCA_030864225.1. Lineage (NCBI taxonomy): Eukaryota > Viridiplantae > Streptophyta > Magnoliopsida > Solanales > Solanaceae > Capsicum > Capsicum baccatum. Next base: position 182,375,589 of record CM061554.1, read on the forward strand.
GAAAGAAAAAATGGTTTTCAAACAAAGGTTTTGTAAAAATTTCATCAAGTTGATTTTATGAATCAACAAATTTTAACATAAAATCACCATTTTTAACATGATGACGAATAAAATGACATTTAATATCTACATATTTGGCTCTAGAATAATGTAATATATGTTTAGACAGACTAATAACACCAGTGTTATCCTACATAATTGGCACAGATTCAAATAATAAATCAAGATAAAGTAATAGATGCATTATCCATAATATCTGAGTACCACATTTTCCAATAGCTATGTATTCAGCTTCGGTGGTTGATAATGCAACTGAAGTTTTTTTCTTGCTATGCTATAAAATTAAGGGATCCCTAAGAATTTGGCATGTGCCGCTAGTACTTTTTTTATCATTATTGTCACTTACAATGTCATATATAAATAAAAGTTGAATCAAAGTTTGAGGAGTGGGGTACCATAGTCCAATATCCTGAGTTCCAATGTGATATTGAATAATTTGCTTCACAACAATTAAGGGTGACTCCTTAGGAGGCGTCTGAAATCTTGCACATTTGCATACATTGAACATGATGACCGGTCAACTTGCGGTCAAATAGGGTAGAGTCCCAATCATTCCTTTATAGGTCTTTTCATCCATATCTTTTCCTAATGTGTCTGAGTTAAGATTTGTTGAAGGACTCATAGAAGTTTCAAAAGTTTTTCCTTTTTTCAAACCAAAATTTTTTATGAGCTCCTTTATGTATTTAGATTGACTAATAAAGGTCCTTTTTGGATACTGCTTGTTTTGTAGACCCAAGAAGAATGTGAGTTATTCCATAAGACTCATTTTAAATCCCCCATTCATAAGATTTGCAAAGTTATCTCATAAAGTGGTGTTAGGACTTCCAAATATAGTATCATCCACATAGATTTGTATAATAAGCATGCTAAAGTCTAATTTTTGAATAAATAGAGTAGTGTCTATATTTTCTCTTTTAAAATTATTATTTAAAAGAAAAGTATTCAATCTCTCATACCTAGCTTTGGGAGCTTGTTTGAGACCAATATGATTCGAACATGAGGGATTTTTGAAACTTGGTGGTTGTTTAACAAAGAGTTATTCATTAATAAGACTATTTAGAAAAGTACTCTATACATCCATTTGATATAGTTTAAAACGTTTGAATGTGGCAAAAGCTAAGAGAATATGAATTGATTCCAAACTTGCTACAATAACAAAGGTTTCATCATATCAATAATTTATTGAGAGTAATCTTGAGATACCAACCTGTCCTTGTTTCTAATGAATTTACCTTCTTCATTTATTTTGTTTCTTTAGACCTATCTTGTCCCAATGACTAAGCAATTTTTCGATCTTTCAACAAGATTCTAGGCTAATTTTGTTCAAATTGATCTAGATCATTCTTCATAGCTTCAACCCTTAATTTCTCTTTGAGGGCCTCATCAACCTTTTTAGGCTCAATTTGAGATATTAGGGCCACCAATGTTTATTTCCAAGGGAAGATCTAGTTTGCATTTGATCATTTGTATTTCAAATAATAAATTCATTTAGAAAGATTGCACTATCTATCAATTCTCTTGCAATTTTTTTGATAGTTCAGTGGCTGGAGCTAACTTTGGTTGAGCAGTAGTAAACTCAAAGTGGATTTGTTCAGCTGCTATCTCAGGAATGACTTTGTGTTGAGAGTCATTCACCCATTCCTCATTAAAACTCAAACTCGTAGCAATAGGATTATATTTATCAAAAACTATATGCATAGATTCTTTAACACTCAAGGTTTGTTTATTAAAATCTTTATATGCACGACTAGCAGGAGAGTAAATAAGAAAGACACATTTGTTGCTTCATGGATTAAATTTTCCCAAATTATTTTTACGATTGTTATGAATAAGGAATTTTCATCTAAAGGGATGAAAATAACTAATATTTGGCTTTTTTCCTAACCATAACTCATACGGGGTCTTCTTTAGGATAGGCCTAATAAGGCATCTATTAAGAATGTTACATGTCATGCTTACATCTTCTGCCCAAAAATGGTCAAGTAAGTTTTGTTTAAGTAACATGATTTGTGTAGTCTCTAGAATGGATTTGTTATTTTATTTGACTACACCATTTTGTTGAGGAGATCAAGGAGAGGAAAAGTTCTGAGAGTAACCGCTTTGAGCACAATACTTCAATGAACTTGTTTTCAAATTCACCTCCATGATTGCTATGTTTGTAAGTAATGAAATACCCTACTTCTCTTTGAAATTTTCTACCAAATGTCTCAAAATTAGTGAAAGCTTCATGTATGAGCAAGAAATATTACCCAAGTAAATTGATAGAAGTCATCAACTATAACAAATACACATCTTTTTCCACTAGTGCTAGCAATTTTAGTGGGGCCAAATAGATCCGTGTGGATCGTTTGAATGGGTTTGGTAGTGCAAATAATGTATTTTTCTTTATAGGATGTACGAGTATTTTTAACAAGTTGACAAGCATCACAATTTGATCCTTTTGGAACATTAGTTTGACAGATAATTTACCATTTCATGTCTAGCGATCACCAATGAGAGTGATTTTCCTTTTCTCATACTTGATGGAGCATTTTTAGAATTGAAAGATACACCAAATCCTGTGACACAGAGCGCATCGATGCTTAAAAGTTGTCTGACCTATAAATAAGGTAAACTTCAACCAACTCATAGAAAGAGCGGATTTTTACAGAGCCGACTCCTATGACTTCTTCTTTGGTGTTATCTCTAGATTTGATAGATCCACCTTAAAATTTATTTAATATGCTGAAGTTTTCTCTATTTTTGTTCATATGATAGAATATCCAATGTTTATTATCCATATTCTCTTTTTGTATTTTTTGCAAACATGTTCCTGCAAAATAAAAATATTAATTTTTTTAGGTACCCAAGCGGTCTTGTGTCCTTGATGGTTAGATGTGTTTTCATTAGGTATCCAATTACACATTACTCTAGACCATTGTCTGCAGTTATGTTATTTGTTCCCCCTTTCCCACATGTGTAGCAGATAGCCCCAAGATAAGAGAAAAGGTTTCAGCAAAAATAAATATGTCTGAAAAAGAAGTAGATTTAGATTTTAAAATGTTTGACTCGACAGAACTATGACTTGGTGACTTTCTAATGATGTTTAACTATATTTTAACATCATTAATTTCTTGTTGAAGCAATTTGATTTCTATTTGGCTTGCTTCAAGTTGAATCTATCAGTTCCTTCTTTCTTCTTCAATCTTCTTTTTACTAAGTTTTCTACTATTTCTTTTCTTGAGAAATCTCGTTATATTGATTAATAATTTTTTGAACCTCATCAATAATCATATTAATATTTGATTAAGAAGGTTACAATTTTGATAATTAAAGGGTCTTACCTCACTAGAATAATGTATGGCCATAGAACACATATTTGCGGTTTCTACATCGTCTTTAGTTTCATTTCATCATTCCAGGAACCAAAGTTTCTATTATTCTTGGATGATTTTCTCCTTAATTCCAGACAATTTTGTTTAATATGACCCTGCTTTCTACAATGATAACAAAGATCATCATTTCTTGTGAATCTATTATTTTTTAAAGTTTGTTGAGGTTTCTGATGCCTTTGTCTTAGAATTTTCCTGACTCCATGATTTATAAGGTTCATTCATTTATTATTATCTTCATCTATGTTTTCGTCTTCTCCTGGGCTAACAACACTAATGGCTATAGGCTTTTTTTCTTCTCCTTGGTGTACCTATTTATATGATTTTGTTCATAAGCAAAAAGGTTACTTGGCAACTCTTTAGATGTTATGTTATGGAGATCTTCACCCTTCAGAATGGCTGCTTTTGTTTCCTATACTTTTGGGAGACTCCTCACTTGTTTCTTAATTTGAAAACTATTTGAGTAGATCATACCAAAAGACTTTAGTTCACGGACAATTTTTTTGAAACATGTGAATATTAACTCCACTCCTTTATTTTTTTTCTATTTTGAAAAGCTCATAGTCATTGACCAGAGTATTGATCCTAGCTTCCTTTACTTTGGTAGTAGCTTCATAAGTTACTTCAAGTTTATCGCACATCTCCTTGGCCATTTTGCAGGTTGATTTTGATGTGTCATGGTTTCATGGCAATTTTCAATGCTTAGAATAAGGAAATTGTACATGAACTTAGGTACTCTTGTTAGATATGATGTGTGTTTGTGTTGATTTTGTAGGAAAACAGGGTTCAAAACAAATAATGAGAAAAAAAAGATGAAGATCTACTAAAAAATCTACCCATGAGTCAACCTACGACTCCTGGGTAGTACCTACAAGCCGTGAATACCCTTCGTGAGTTAATGTTCTAAAGACAGAAGTTGCCTCTATTCCAATGAGTCAACATTCAACTCGTAGGTAAAACTAATGACTTGTTGCAAGTGTGAGTTGATGTTCTACATGATTGAAGTAGCTTTTATTTCCATGACCCAAGGCACAATTTATGGGTTGTACCTATGACTCAACCTATGAATTATGAGCTAATGCCTACTCTGGTTTCCTACACTGTTTAGGATATTTTTTATTTTGTATCTATAAATACCCCTTGGATGTTTTATTATAAATTTACACACTTTTTACACTTATTAAATTATTTTGAGTTCTGAGATACATTATTGATCTTTTATGATTTTGGGTTTTATTCTTATTCTTTGTAAGTTTATCTTCATGCATTCATCTATGAAATCTATGTTTTTTCTTACAACCATGTGTAGCTAAATCCCATAACTAGGGCTATGGGAGCCTTGAGGAATTAATAAAGCAGACTAAGTGCAAAGTCATTCTAGAATGATATTGGTGTATGTACTGGGATTTCCTTTGCCTTGATTGCTTTCTTAAAAGCTGCAAACTTTAGGAACTCACCTGTATTTGATACTTTCTTGAGAGAGAGAGGTAGAGATTAGGAAAAGGTATTACAATAGTAATTTGAAGCTATCAACCTTTATCTAATTAAATTGAGACCGAGAGAAGATAGTTAATCTGGGATCATAAAACAAAGGTTAGTAATACGACACTTTGAGATCGAGAGGAGATGAGTAAAATTCACCTAAACCAAAGTTGATATACTTAGGCGATACATAACTTATTAGATTTTGCATGCAAGGGACCGAGATAGTTTGAAAAGAACAAGCAGGATGTGGAATTATGAAGTCAGGGGGAACACAATCCTAGTGATCATCTCATATTTATAACAAACCTAATTACCCAGCAGTGTTACTATTACACTTATTATTAACATAAAACCCTTTTACTTTATGCACTATTCGATTACATCAAATAGCTCTTGATAGATTTTTGACCATTTCTTATGGGATCGACCCCAACCTAGTTGGCTAATATATTTGACTAGCAGTCGCTTTATAATTTTTAGGAGGTGTAATTTGAGCAACATCAAATTTTGGTGCTGTTGTCGGGGAAAACAATAATGAATTAATTATTTGAGTTTGTTGAAGTTATTGGTTTTATTTATTGAATTCTGGTTTTCTACTATTTAAAGGACATACACCTGTATTTGACCCGTACTCAAAGTTAAGGTAATCCCCTGATTCCATTGGAGCCTATGCTAGAACAAACCTTATGACAAAATCATAAAATAGAAAGAGAAGAAGCTTATGATCAAGGAGCTCTGCACAAAGGGGTTCATGATGACCCAACAACATTGAATTGGCCACCCCTACAAGGTGTTGATGCAACTATAGAGTAGCTCATTACTCTGTTAATGGCCAATGAATATGCTAGAAAAGCAGATGCTCGTTATGCAACCATGGCGAAAAGGGATCGATTAGATGATGAACATCAAGTATCATTTGAAAGATATCAAATTAGAATGAACAGAGGTCAACCACCAATTCTTCAATATCTACCAATTTATGATGATCCCAAAAAATATTTGAGTTATGTCGAACTAATTGAGATAGGTGTGATCATTCCTCCAAAATTGCCCCAAGGTACACAATTTGATATTACGAGTGCAATGATCTAATTTTTGATATTGGAGGGAATGTTTGCTGGTTTGCCTACTGATTATGCGAACTTGCACCTTATGAACTTTGTGGGGATTTGCACTTCGTATAATCTACCTAGGGCGAGTCAGGAAGCTATACAACTCAGCTTGTTTTGATTCTCTCTTATAAGAGAAATGACTTTATGGTTAAAAGATCTTCCTCGTAGATCTATTACCACTTGGAATGATTTAAGGATTCAATTCTCAAATTGATTTTTCTTGCTTTCTAGAATTTTGTAGTAGAAGGATGAGATTTATAATTTCATATAGTTATATTCAGAGGAACTATATAAGACATGGTTGGGATTCAATATGAAGCTAATAAATATTCCAAATCATAAAATCATAGGGAGAAACTTGTTTGATATATTCTATAGAGACTTGAATGCAAATACCCAGGTTATAGCTAAACTGTTACAGGTGGAGCTTTTATGATTCTTTGATAGAACCAGGATTCAGAAATTGTAGACCAAATCACTAAAACCAAAAAAGGGTAGCATGATTAAAATGAGGATAGGTCAGCCAGTACTTATGTTATTAGTGCTTCTAGTGAGCAGAGAGACTTAGATAAGATAATAGCTCAAATGGTAGCATAATTAAGGATTGAGATTGGGTTTCTTACTAAATAATTTATAGATATTGGATCAAAAAAGGTAAATGTGGTGATTACTCAAGGTAAGGCTACTAGACATAAAGAGTCAAATGCTAAGGAAGAAGTGGAGTACTTTGATAGAGAGATGACATGTTTTCAAGCCAAGTGACAAGGGTCTAATCAAGGCACTTGGAACTCAAGGTAAAGGATTCAAGGCCAAAACTACTTTGGGAACAAGTATTGGGACAATAGTAAAGAGTGTTATGGTGACTGTAGAAGCAAAGATAATTACAAGGATAAGAGTAACCCTTATATTCTACTGGGGAACCGTGATGCTAGGTCTGGAAATTTGAGAATGAAAGCATTGTTTGCAAAGATTGTGAAGGTTTCAAATATCCAAGAGAGTTTCCTTAAGGAAATTAAGAAGGATAATTTAGGGTTGAGCCAGAAAGTAGAGTCTTATGCAACCATGATTAAGCAGCTTGAGTACCAGTTTGGGCAGATGTCTTTCATATAATATTATTATTAACCTGGCACTCTTTCTAGAAATACTATTTATAATCTAAAAGATAATAATCACCGCCTATCTATTACTACTTGGAGTGGTAAGGATATTATTGATCCACCTATTACTGTGGTTGATAATGTGAGGAATGATACTGTGGATATTGATGATACAAAAAAATTGAAACTAAAGAGTTGGTGACTGACGGTGAAGCATCTCAAAAATCGAAAGTTGTAGAAAAATGAACTGATAATAATAAAGAAAAGGGTAAGAAGGTTTCACCAATATTAAAGACAATTCCATGAACTCCTCCACCTTTTCCTTAAAGGCTGAAGAAGAAAGTTGAAAAAAGGAAATATCATAAATTTATGTCGATGTCAATCTTGTTAAAGCTTTGGAACAAGTTCCTAGTTATGCAAAATTCATGAAGTAATTAGTGACTAAGAAGGGGAGGGTGAGTTGTGATCCTGCATATAATATGCACTATTATAATGCCATTGCCTCACGATCTTTAGTTGAAAAAAGAGGGAATCCCAGAGCTTTCACTACTCTTTGTCCTATTGGTTCTTTCAACTTTGCACGAGCTCTATGTGACTTAGAAGATAACATTAATCTAATATAACTTTTTGTATACAAGCAATTGGGGTTGGGGTATCCTTAGCTGATCTCTATTAGACTATTAATGGCAAAAAATACTATGAAGAATTTGATTGGTGTATTGTGTGATGTGTTAGTAAAGGTAGCTTATTTCATACTCTCAGTTAATTTTGTGATTCTAGATTATAAGATTTATTTTAACATCTCTATCATCTTGGGAAGGACCTTCCTAGCCACAAATAGGGAATTAGTTGACATAGAGATGGGACATATAAAATTTAGACTTAATAATGAGCAAGTCACATTCAATGTGTGTCAGTTAATAAAACAACCTTAAGATATGCGGGTAGTTTTTGTGATAGACACCATAGATTAAGATGCATTGGTGGTACCCATAGATAAGAGGCTTCGTGTTGAGGCATTGGCAGCCATAATTATGAATTTTGATAATTTATGGCACTGATGATATGATGATATAGTGAGTGAACTAGTGGGTGGAGGTTCATATGCATTTGCTCTAAAGAAGTTGGACCTTGATATGAAAAATAGAGCAACCCCTCCGATGAGACCATCTATTGAGGAGCCACCACTCTTTAAATTGAAGGCCTTTACCTCTCATTTATGTTATGCATTCTTAGAGGAAATCATTACCTTGTTGGTTATCTTTATAGAATATTTGTTAATGTCACAAGTTGACGCCCTGATATCTGTTTTGTAGAGGTTTAAATAGGTCATTTGTTGGATAATTACTGATATCATCAGAATTCTACTCAAATTTGCTTTCACAAGATTCATCTTGAAGCAGAATGTATGCATAGCATTAAACATCAATTTCTTCTCAATCCACCTATGCAGAAGGTAGTGAAAAAGAAGATTATTAAGTTGTTAAATGCAGGAGTGGTTTACCCTATTATCAATATCAAATAGGTGAGCTTGGTTTAATGTATGTTAAAGAAAAGTTGGATCACTGTGGTTCTTAATGGGAAAATGAGTTGGTACCTGTGAAACCAATCATGGGATGGCTAGTTTGTATGGATTATCTAAAGCTGAATACTTGGACTCATAAGGATCACTTTCCTATGCCATTCATGGATCAGATGTTGGACCATATTATGAGTAGGGGGTGGTATTATTTACTTGATGGTTATTCGGTGAATAATAAAATATCTATTTCTCCTGAGGGCCAAGATAAACCCACTTTAAATTATCCATATAGTACATTGTACATAAAAGAGGATGCCCTCCAGTCTTTGTAATTCTCCTACCATTTTTCAACGTTTCATGATATCTATGTTTTATGATATTGTGGATGATACTATTGAGGTAATCATGGATGATTTCTCTATTGTGTCTGACTCATTGATGATTGTTTGGCTCACTTGGATAATGTACTCCAAAGATGTGAAAAGTGCAACCTGGTTCTGAACTAGGAAAAGTGTTGCTTTATGGTTAAATAAGGATCATTTTGGGGCATAAAATTTTCATAGAAGGGGATAGATGTCGACAAGTTTGAAGTTGAGGGGATTGAAAAATAGCCCCACCAATTTCTGTGAAGGGAATTATGAGTTTTTTGATAATGCTTGTTGATAACTCCGAAGTTACAACTTCACTCCAAAGATGATTGTGGTTGATATCAAATATAGTAACTCAACAAAGGTTGGGGTCGAATCCCAAGGGAATACATGGATTTGTGGATCTCAGATGCTGTAATCAACGAGTAAAAACTAGAAAAAAAATGGGGGGATTTGAATAACGATATCGAACAAGGAGCAAATATCAACATCGGTTGTAATCGGTATTGGTGAACACTAGGCTTTTGTTCTCCTCAGATTCTCAAATCCATAGGCTTATCGTGCTTTGTTAAACCAACCCAATACCTTGCATGCAGAACCTGATAAGTTGTATATCATCTATAATTTTTTTAAACGAGCAAATGGATTTTACCCCTTACCTTTTGAGTATCAGGATGTCACCTTACTATCCCTTATCTTGATTCCAGTTAACTATTACCTTTTGAGTCTCTAGTTATTAGATGATAGCTAACCATCTTACTTAGATAATACTTAGTAGCACGGATCGACAATTAAACTTCAAATAACTATTGTAATTATCTTCTCCTAGTCAATACTCCCTGTTTGAGTAAGTAGAAATAATATAGGCTAGATATTAACATTGTCCACCACTAAAATAACTATTAAACTGAAGATAATACATTGCATGCATGGGTATCGATTCACAACAACAACAACAATAGCACTTCCCCTACTTCGTCAATTTGCCAGGGTTTCCACAACCCTAGCTATGGGATTTATCCGTTCATGCTTGTGAAATAATCAATAATATTCATGATTGAAAACAAAGATGAAATCAAAATAATAAGAAGTAGAAAAACACTAAATCATAATTGAATTAATCAATTGAAATCAATACAAGAGAATTTCAAGACCAAAGTCGGATCTCAAAATCAAAATATGTTGTAAGTATCAAGAGTGCATAACTTCTACTAAAAAACACAAAAGGGGTTTTTATAGTACATGAGAAAATCCTAAAACCAAATCCCGAACAAAATACAAGAAAAAAAGGTCGGTGACTACTTCTTGTCCCTGCTTATGCCTTGACCCTAGGAGTAGGTAGTACTTGCAGCCTACAAGGTGGGCGCAAGTGGAGACCACAAGTGCCCGGACCAAAAATCCTACAGGTCACCTCTTGGGATTTTGGATTTCTGACACTTGCTTTGCCCATATACGATCCACATGTACTACTTGCAGTCTGCATGATGACTTAGCAAATGTTAGGAATTATCTTTTCAGCTCTTCTTTAATTTTCATACATGATTTGATCACGAGTAAGCCGTAAAGTGTCCCAAACATCCATAATAACTCCCATAAGTAGCCAAAAACACCCTTTTTTTTCTTTTTTTTATCTTTTTCACAAAATTAGCATCCAAAACATGCTTTCCTATAAAACATACCCAAAACACATTATATCTAACAAACCAACGCTAGAAACCTACATATTTTCATAGATTTAAGCATCAAAGGTGCTATATTTCTATAGAATCGTGATGCCCAGGAAAAACAATTCATTAAGATCTTGAACGAAAATGCGTTGAATTCTATTCCTTATCGTGATTAATAATTTTTCTATATGGAATTTTTAGATATGCAATCCATCATTGCGCAGAGCATTGGATAATCTTTCCAACAATATGTGGATCATCCAAAATGGACACTCGAGCGATGAGTTATGATCATTCCGATCTAACCGTGAATAGTGGTGAATAGTAAATGTGCCGGAAAAAAATACTGAGTCAAGGTGAATTTTAGGGTCAACTTCAAACGATCATAACTCCTTATACATAATGATCTGGTTGAGCTACTATATATCAGCAGAAAGCTCTGAAAGTTCTCTTTCCAATGAAATTAGTTTCATCCAATTTGTCCTTCGGAGAAAAAGGTTATGGTCGATCTACTTCAGCCTATCAAAATAGTCTACCAAAGGACAGATTTGATATTATTTGATTTTTAAGGGTATTTTGGTCATTCCCACTCCAATCCATTCGGTTAAACCATGGATTTAAGTCCATTAAGAACATTAAATAGCTCATTTTTCTCCAAAATTTCCTAAGGCTCAAACCCCAACCCTACTACTCCAAATTTTATGTTTCTATATCTCTTGATTGAATTGTAGAAATTTCAAATTGATTTGGGATTCGAGTTGATCATGTTAAGGGCTTCGATAAGCACCCTTTATTTTCGTGAATAAAGTTCCAGAGTCATAAGTTCATATTCATCTTCCATTTTTAGGCATGTGGGGCTTTGAACAGAATTATCCTTTCGATCTTATGCCTGGTATTTTTGTTAAATTACATTGACATGAGATTTTATATGTTTTACCATGAATTGAAAATATGGTTTTATATCTTATATTATTGTCCATGAGCTATGGGATTATGTCATCCGATATGTGTATGATGTTGAGATGGAATTATGTCCAAAAAGTATTTAATTATGAGATTATGATGATTTAATTTGTTAAGCCTTGATTTATACTATCATTCCACTATTTTATTATTATGAATTTATAATTGATATTGGAAATTCTATATTCCTACTATGGGTTGATGTCTCAAGTACCTTTAAATGGGAGTTTGATGGCAAATTGAGAAATGTTGATATTGAAGTTGCAATGAGTCTTGGTATTTTTAGGACGGTTTTAATGAGTTAAATTGTTGACAATTTTATTTACTGAGTCTTCATATCCTTGTCCAAATGTCGATTCGGTTATGGTTCAATGTATTGATACCTTGTTGATGTTGAGGAAGATTAAAATATTTTGAGCTAAAATGTGTTGAGTTAGGAATCCACAAATTGATATGATTTGATAAATGAGAAAAAGATTTAATTTGGTCTTTCTGATAGACCCTTGTGATATTGTGTTAGATTTCCTAGCGCGTTTTGAGCTTGTTGAGGAGTAGTACTTAGTGCCGAGAGGGAAATTTGGTATTTTCCCAAACCTATGTCCCACCGTAGGGTTATTTAATGATGATATTATTGGCTAGAGAGCCCGATTGTGATTATTCCAATTTTAAGGTTGTACTCCCTGGCAAAGAGTATAACGCTCCCACCAATGGAGGTTTCAAACGTTGGTATTCCACGTAGCTCACGTGTGGTTGTCGGTTATAGGAAACTCCCCTATCCATAAGAGTCATGTTTATTGAAATGTCGAGTAACTCTGAGTTGTAATGTGGTACTCAAGTTTCCTATGATGATCTATAATGAGTTATGAGGTTTTTGTCCTATATTTTCTATGTAAGATGTTATTGCATAATTCAATGTCACTCAAGCCAGGTGTGTCATTATGGTCCGTATGTATGTTTTTATGAAATTTATGATATTATTTATATTTTACATGCGCCTCCACATACTTAGTACGTATCTTGTGCTGACCCACATATTTCTCTATGGGCTACATTCTTACCATGATGTAGGTTCAGGTACTCAGCCGTAGCTACGACAGTGATATTCAAGTGCCGCATCTACATTCCTTCAGTAGTGAGTACTCATGGTTTGAGGACCAAGTTGCTAGTTTTAATGTTGTTATTTTATGATCCCTTTGGTTTGTTGAGTCAGTTGGGGGTTTATCCCAATGGATCATTTATTTTGCTGTATAGACATTCCATATATGTACAATCTAATGATATTCTGTGCCATGTGCAATGTGATATGATATGTACTTATATTTTTATCATTAGCGTAGTGTGTATGTTGTTGTGTTGGAACTCAAGGGTAATGTTTTGGATTAAAGGGTTAGTTTGAGGCTACATATAGCCTTGGGCACCGTGTGGCATCTCGAGATGATATTTTGGGGTTTTACAAACTTGATATCAGATCTAAGGATTCTAACAAGCGGTGTTACGTAGAGTCTTGAGCATCAGTGTGCAGCGCGTCACACCTATGATCAAGAGGCTGCAGGGTATTCTAGGAAAAGTTAATTCTTTCTTTCTACTAGTGTCTATAATGCTTACAACTATTTCCTTCTACTATTAACTCATGCATTCTTATGACAGAAAATACCTCTATGTCAAGCTCGCAAAAACAATAACCAACCTCAACCCGTTGATCCGTTACATGAGACGGTATCTCATGCTGAATTTTGGGCAGCTTTTCTGATGCTAGCCCAAGAAGTTACCTCCAATACTCAGTCCAACACTCCACCTCCACAGGAAAATAATTTGGCAAAAGCACAAATTCGTGACTTTATGCGGATGAATCCGCCAGAGTTTCATGGGTCGAGAGCAGGTGTGGGCCCGTAGATATATGTTGATAAAATAAAGAAAATTACACAGATTATGCACGTGACTGAGGAAAAAAGTATAGAGCTAGCTTCTTATCGGTTGAAGGATGTTGCCTATGACTGGGTGCAGATATGGAATAAGGGTAGAGAGGAAGATACCACTTCAGTAACTTGGCAATTATTCCAAGATGATTTCTTGGATAGATTCTTTCCTCTTGAGTTATGAGAAGATAATATAGAGGATTTTATGAATTTGAGACAAGGCTCAATGTTGTTTAAAGAGTGTTATCTTAAGTTTAATCAGCTATTGAAGTATGCTCCCAATATAATAGCTGACTCAAGGACTAGTATGAGCAAGTTTCTAACTAGGGTGTCGAGTTATATAGTGAAAGAATATAGATATGCTATGATCAATAGGGAGATTGATCTTCCTAGGTTAATGATTCATGCCCAACAGATTGAGTCAAACAAGATAAAGGAAAGAAAAAGAGTAAGAGGGATTAAGAGAGTCAGATCGGAGCAACAGGGTTCTAGTTAGACTAAATTCTCTGGAGGAAGTCGCCCTCAGTTTTAAAGACGTCCATCTATACCTGCACTTTCCTCAGCTAGTGCTCTCGTATATAGAGGCAGGCAGGAGCTCGGGAATAGGTCGATACCTTTTAGGTTTTAGGTCAGTGTAAGCAACCGACCTTATCCTCTTTCATGTGCTAAGTATGGTAAAGACCATTTTAGGGATGTTATATGGGCCAGCGGGGCTATTTTGGTTGTGGCAAGTTGGGCCACATACTTAGAGACTGCCCGTATGCCATACATCGGAGTCATGATGCCCATCCCCAGAGTCAGGCTACTAATTCCCCGCCTCCCACAGTCGGTCCTATTCCTACTTAGGGTGCTTCATCTAGTACTATTGGTGATCAATACCAGAATCATTTCTATGCTATACCACTTTTTCAGGAGTAGGAGGACTCTCTCGATGTTGTCACTGGTATGCTCTGTGTTTTCTAATTTGATGTCTATGTGTTGATGGACCCCGGTTTGAGTTTTTCTTATGTGACACCTCTGGTTGCTGTAAATTTTGAAATGGATCCTGAACAAATTTCTGAGCTTATTTTGGTTTCTACTCAAGTAAGAGAGTTTGTCACTGCTAAGTGGGTGTATAAGAAATGTCCCATTACTGTCTTTCATCGGGTTATGTATGCTGATTTGATTGAGCTAGATATGGTTGACTTTGATATCATTGAGGGTATGGATTGGCTTCACTCAAGCTATGTGTCTATTGATTGTCGTTCTCATATGGTTAAGTTTCAGTTTCCGGATGAACCTATCATCTAATGGTCTGAGAGTTCTATGATTCCTAAGGGTCGTTTCACATCCTATGTCAAAGCTAGGAAGTTGATTTCCAAGGGTTGCATCCATCATTTGGTTCAAGTTAAAGACACTAAGTCTGAAACCCCGACCATTCAGCCAATTAATTTTGTTAATGAGTTTCTTGATATCTTTTTAGAAAATCTCCCTAGAGTACCTCTTGATAGAGCGATAGAGTTCGGGATTGACCTTATTCTCAATAATTAGCCTATTTTCATTCCTTCGTATCGTATGGCTCCCGTGGTACTTAAAGAGTTGAAGGAGCAATTGAAAGATATTTTAGACAAAAGCTTTATCAAACCTAGTGTGTCCTCGTGGGTGCACCTGTCCTGTTTGTGCATTAGAAAGATGGTTCTTTGCGGATATGTATTGATTACCGGTAGTTTAATAGGGTTACTATCAAGAATAAATATGCGCTTCCTCGAATTGATGATTTATTTGATTAATTTCAAGGTGCGAGCTACTTTTCAAAGATAGACCTTAGATCCGGTTATCACCAACTTAAGGTTAGGGAATGTGATATCCCTAAGACAGTCTTCCGAACCCGTTACGGTCATTTTGAATTTGTAGTGATGTCTTTCGGGTTAACTAATGCTCTAGTGGCTTTCATGGATCTTATGAATCGTGTATTCTGTCCATATCTGTATTTATTTGTAATAGTGTTCCTTGGTGATATTCTTATTTACTCCTGAAGTGAGGGTGATCATATGGATCATCTCTGAATTGTGTTGGAAACTCTTCGAACACATCGGTTGTATGCTAAGTTTAGTAAGTGTGAGTTCTGGCTGAACTCTGTAGCCTTCTTGGGTCATGTTGTTTCTTCCGAAGGTATCAGAGTTGATCCTCAAAAGATAGAGGCAATAAAGAGTTGGCCTAGACCTATTCCTTCTTTTGATATCCGAAGTTTCTTAAGCCAAGCTGGTTATTATCATCGTTTTGTTAAAGGGTTTTCATCTATTGTGTCTCCTATGGCCCGTTTGACCCAAAATAAAGTGAAGTTCATGTGGTCTGAATCATGCGAGAAGAGTTTTCAGGAGTTGAAGAATCGACTCACTTCAGCCCCTATGTTGACTTTGCCTGATGGTGTTGATGGTTTTGTGGTGTATTTCTATGCTTCCAAAGTTGGTTTGGGTTGTGTATTGATGCAAAAAGGCAAAGTATAGCTTATGCTTCCAGGCAGCTAAAGCCTCACGAGAAAAATTATCCTACCTATGACCTTGAATTAGCTACCGTGGTTTTTGCTTTGAAAATCTGGAGACATTATTTGTATGGTGTCCATGTCGATATCTTCACGAACCATAAGAGCTTGCAGTATGTATTCACCCAAAATGAGTTGAATCTTAGGTAGAGACGATGGTTAGAACTATTGAAAGATTATGATATGAGCGTGTTATATCATCCGGGCAAGGCCAATGTAGTAGCAGAGACCCTTAGTAGGAAGTCCATGGGTAGCGTAGCATATGTGGAGATTGGTAAGAAGGAGTTGGACCGTGAGGTACATTGTTTGGCTAGATTGGGGGTTAGGTTGTTTGGTGATGCTGAGGGTAGTATAAGAGTGAAAAGCGGTTCCGAATCCTCTTTAGTTTTGGAAATGAAGGAGAAGCAAGACAGGGATCCTACCTTGGTCAGGTTAAAAATGTCAGTTAAAGACCAAAAGGTGGAGGTTTTCTCCCAAGGGGGAGATGGCGTTTTGAGACTTTGAAAAAGATTATGTATTCCTGATGTTGATAACTTCAAGCAGAGGTCTATGGCGGAAGTGCATCGTACGGGATAATCCATCCATCCTGGTGCAACCAAGATGTACCATGATTTGCGGGAAATCTATTGGTGGAACGGTATGAAGAGGAACATAGAAGAATTTGTGGCAAAGTGTTCCACGTGTCAACAGGTTAAAATAGAGCATCAAAGGCCCAGTGCCGAGATGCAAGAGTTTAGCATTCCTACTTGGAAGTGGTAAGATGTGAATATGGACTTCATAGTTGGTTTGGCACCTTCTCGTAGCCATCATGATTCGATTTGGGTTGTCGTAGATCGACTGACGAAATCAACTCATTTCTTGCCTGTGCATTCATCGAATACAACTGAAGATTATGCTAGAATCTATATTCAGGAACTCGTCAGACTTCATGGAATCTCTTTGGCTATTATTTCTGACAGAGGTACTCAGTTTACCTCTCAGTTTTGGAAATCTTTCCAGAAGGGTCTCGGTACACAAATTCATTTAAGTTCTGTTTTCCATCCGCAAACAGATGGTCAGGCTGAGCGGACCATTCAGACTTTAGAAGATATGTTGAGGTCTTGTGTGCTTGATTTTAAAGGTATTCGGGATGAACACTTAGCATTAATCGAGTTTGCTTATAATAACAGTTTTCATGCTACTATTGGAATGACCTCGTTTGAAGCTTTGTATGATAGAAGGTGTAGATCATCCATTGGTTGGTTTGAAGTTGGTGAGGCTGCCGCGACTGGATCAGATGTGGTGTTCGAGGCCATGGAGAAGGTTAAGTTAATTTGGAAAAGGTTGAAAACCGCCCAAAGTCATCAAAAATCATACACAGATATAAGGAGAAAAGACCTTGAATTTGATGTTGGTGATTTAGTGTACTTGAAAGTTTCACCCATGAAAGGGGTGAAGAGATTTGGGAAGAAAGGGAAACTAAGTCCCTGTTACATTGGTCCCTATAAGATTGTGGATCGCATTAGGAAGATAGAGTATAAGGTTGAATTGCCTGCGGAGTTATCTAACGTCCATCCGATTTTCCATGTTTCTATGCTTAAGAAGTCTATTGGTGATTTTGTTGTGATTGATTCTTCCGAAAGATCGGGTATTCAAGATAGTCTTTCATATGAAGAGATTCCGGTTGAGGTTTTTGACTTTCAAGTTCGTAGGCTAAGAAACAAGGAAGTTCCTTTGGTTAAAGTGCTTTGGCGAAATCAATCCGTGTAGAGTGCTACTTGGAAAGCTGAAGCGGATATGCGCACCAAATATCCCCACCTCTTTCCTATAAATCCTGAGCATGTCAAAGGTAACGTTCTCTTTTGATTTAATCCTTTTTGCTATGTTGTTTCTTGGCTTGTGTGTTTTCTACGATATCCAAAAAAATCTAGAATGGAGTATATGCTTGGGCAAGATGATTTTTCTCTATATACTCATTTTCATCGTATTCTTGACCTACCTATCAATATTCGAGGATGAATGTTTCCAAGGGAAAGTTGATGTGATGCCCCGAAAAAAAATTTCGTTAAGATCTCGGACGAAAATATGTTGAATTCTATTCTTTATCATGATTAATATTTTTTTGTGTGGAATTTTTGGATATGAAACCCATCATGGCGTGATCATCGAATAAGCTTTCCAATGATATGTGGATCATCCAAAACGGACACTCGAGCGATGAGTTATGATCATTCTGATCTAACCATGAATAGTGGTGAACAGTAAATGTGCAAGAAAAAAATACTGAGGCCAGGTGAATTTTAGGGTCAACTTCAAACAATCATAACTCCCTGTACATAATGATCTGGGTGAGATACTATATATCAACAGAAATCTCTGAAAGTCCTCTTTTCAATGAAATTAGTTTCATCCAGTTTGGCCATCGAACCAAAAAGTTATGGCCGATCTACTTCAGCCTATCAAAAAAGTCTACCAAAGGACAGATTTGACATTCTTTGATTTTTAAGGGTATTTTGTCATTTCCACTCCAATCCATCCGGGTAAACCATGGATTTAAGTCCATTAAGAGCATTCAATAGCTCATTTTTCTCCAAAATTTCCTAAGTCTCAAACCCCAACCCTACTACTCCAAATTTCATCCTTCTATTGAACCATAGAAATTTCAAATTGATTTGAGATTCGAGTTGATCATGTTAAGGGCTTTGAGAAGCACCCTTTATTTTTGTGAATAAAGTTCCAGAGTCGGAAGTTCATATTAATCTTCCATTTTTAGGTATGTGGGGCTTTGAATAAGATTATCCTTTCGATCTTCTGCTCGGTAGTTTTGTTGAATTACATTGACATGAGATTTTATATATTTTATCATGAATTGGAAATATAGTTTTATATCTTATATTATTTTCCATGAGCTATGGGATTATGTCGTCCGATATGTGTATGATGTTGTCATCGAATTATGTCCAAAAAGTATTTGATTATGAGAGTATGATGATTTAATTTGTTAAGCCTTGATTTATACTATCATTTCACTATTTTCTTATTATGAATTTATAATTGATATTGGAAAATTTATATCCCTACTATGGGTTGATGTCTCAAGTACCTTTAAATGGGAGTTGGATGACAAATTGAGAAATGTTGATATTGAAGTTGCAATGAGTCTTTGTATTTCCTGGATGGTGTTGATGATTTAAATTGTTGAAAATATTATGTATTGAGTCTTCATATCCTTGTCCAAATGTCGAGTCAGTTATTGTTCAACGCATTGATACCTTGTTGATGTTGAGAAAGATTAAAATGTTTTGAGCTAAAATGTGTTGAGCTAGGAATCCACAAATTGATATGATTTGATAAATGAGAAAGATATTTGATTTGGTCTTTATGATAGAACTTTGTGATGTTGCGGTGGATTTTCTAATACGTTCTGAGCTTGTCGGGGAGTAGTACTTAGCACCAAGAGGGAAATTTGGTATTTTCCCCAACCTATGAGCCACCGAAGGGTTGTTTGATGATGATATTATTGGCCAGAGATCCCGATTATGATTATTGCAGTTTTAAGGTCATACTCCCTAGCAAAGAGTATGATGCTCCCGCCAACGGGGGTTTCAAACGTTGATATTCCACATAGCTCACGTGGGGTTGTCGGTTATATAAAACTCTCCTATCCATAAGAGTCATGTTTATTGAAATACCGAGTCACTTCAATTTTCGATATGGTAAGTCAAGTTGCCTATGATGATCTATAATGATTTATGAGGTTTTTCTCCTACATTTCCTATCTAAGATGTGTAACGCTCCGTAAAAGTCATGCATGTATTAGACTGTAATTTCTGAGCTTTAGACTTAAGTTTTAAAATTTTTCTTAGTGTTGAAATGACTTAGACTCATTCTTAGCTGGCAACCTTCGGGATACAAATTCTCGACCTTCCCGACCTCCATTTTTAGATTTTCAAGTTGCGTTACGATCGGGCAATCTCATAGTACATCTCGTATAAGTTTTGGAATTTTTCGGAATGCATAAGGCTGCGTTTGGATTTCAAAACAGTAGCAAAACGCATAGCCTATTGCCCAGTTTTTTTCAGCATTTCAGGGTCAACTTCAAATGATCATAACCCCCTGTATATAATGAACTCTGTGATATATAATATATCAAATGAAAGACCTTTGAGTCCTCTTTCAAATTCAGTTGGTTTCATCCAATTTTAATATATGAGTAAAAAGTTATAATTGATTTACTACAGCCTATCAAACTGTCAACTGAGGGACAGATTTGACCTTAATTGCTCCTTAGGGGTATTTTGCTCATCATCCACCCCTATATATACCACCAACACGGGATTCAATCCCTCAAACACCATAATACACATGCTTTCCTCAAAAATTGCTCAAGAATTCTCCTTAGGGTTTCAAAATAAAAACCCAAATAGTTCAAGATTCGACCGTAAGTTTTCAAAGATAATTACATATTCAGAATCACCAATCCGCAAGCTTCAAGAAACATCTATTATCCTTGGAAATATAGGTACGCGGGGTTTTCCCTAAAATCTCATGGGCATAGAAATCATGTTTTAAGTATCGGGTTTTCGAATTCATGTGAATACTCATGTTTTAGAAGCTTTAATGATATTGTTTTGGCCTTTTGGCTTTCCCCCAAAGTGGTTTGAAAATTATATGTATATGTATATATTTGTTTGTCCTGAAATATGAATTTAAAGCATGATTTTCATGGAACCCCTCTTTTAATGTAAATTTTTCCATGTTTCACGTAATATAAATTGTTTTGAAAGACATCTTGAAGAAAAGAAATTATGATATGAAGTGCTTTGACTTTTGCTATGTTTGAAATACGATTCTTGAACACGAAAGAGAGGGTTGTGAATGTTGAATATGCATGTAATGAAAGAATGCATGGTTTTACCAAAATGCACATGACCACCATATGTTTGATGAAATTTCTGCATGAATTGAACTTTCAGTTCGGAATATGAAATCCTTTACATCAGTTGCATGTTTTGGGTGGTCTAAACTATGTTTTGAATGAAAGCTTTTGCTTAGTACCTTATGGCTTAGAAAAATCATGACTTGGAAGGTCTTGGTATGACGATACCAATTCAGACTAATGCCATATCAGACTCAGACTAACAGATATTTTAGACTTTCATGATTTAGAAATTTCAGAATAATGCATGTTCAGAAAAGGTTAAAAATGGGCATACAGAGATGTTAGGTGGTTCCCCGAAGAGGGCTTGAGTTCAAGCGACTCATTGCCTAAAACCGTGGTTTGCCGACCCGGGTTTATTATTATGCGCTGACTTAAATGTCCTGTGGCGTATCAGACTCAGAGACTCCAACCCTTGCGGCACACTTGGGTTGGGGGCTTCCCCACCGAGTCAATGGCGGATTCCATATAGCCCGTGGAATATTCAGAATTGTAAGGGAACACCACCTAACTCAGAAGTAAAACACAGATCATGATTTGAAATGAACAGATAGGTTGCATGTTTTCAGAAAGTGCCCATGTATTTTTACAGAAACAGTTTTATACATGATGTCTCGATGAAAAATTGCTTTCACTTTATATATATATATATATATATGTATGTTCCATTATACTATTTTTGGAGTGCTTCGCGTGCCATTACTTTTGTGCTGACCCTCACCCCTCCTTCCAGGTTCTGAGGCACAGTCTAGGGGTCCAGCTACTCAGTAGACATTCTCATATTTGCAATCTTAATCCTACAGTGGTGAGCCTTCTACTATTCGGAAGGCCTAATTATGTCTGAAATTCTCTTTTTATTACATTTTTGGTTTGCTGGGGGCCTTGTCCCAGTTTCTTTTCAGACAGATGTTTGAGTTCTTAGTAGAGATTTTGCAGACTGATGTCAGATAGTATTATTCAAAAATATTGCAGGACTTGACCATGTTTTCTGTACTCAGTCTTAATTCCACATTTTATTATGATTATGAATGTTGTGCATGATAACCAGATAGAGAATGGGTGTTTTCGGGCCTTCATGGTTTGGGATGCTCGTCACGGCTAGGGCCTAGGCTCGGGTCGTGACAAAATTGGTATTAGAGCACGGTTCATGGTCCCAGGGTGTCTGCGAAATCGCTTTGGGTAGAGTCTTGTTTATGGGTGTGTAGCGCGCCACACTTATAAGCAGGAGGCTACTAGGCGTTTAGGAATGTCTTTTTTTTTCATGTTCTAGTTCGTGCAATAGAGTTAGAAGTAAAAAGTCATCCCACATTCTTTCCTTACTCTAATGTCCTCAGATATTTCTCATTATTGAGGTGATTCAAGTACAGAAGTTTAGAATCTAAATGGTATGGTACTTTCTGATTGAACCATATAAGAGTTAAAATTTGTGCAAGGACTAAGAATCTGTTAGTGCTTCAATGCGTATTGATTTTGGTATAAACATTGATCCTGATGGAATCGTGCTTTTCAGCTTGAGGTATTAATTGCACTTAGTACCCTTCAAATTTATGTTACAAATGTCTTGCTTAAGGGGGAATGATGTGTAGTAGAATGTTGGAACTGTATTTCCACCTGAATAGTAGCATGCGTTAAAGTGTCCGTGTCATGACCTATTGGTAGCAAGTAGCATGTGTGAATTGTATGATAATCTGTGGGGGAAATATTTGACTCAGATTTTTTTTTATCTATACAAAGTAAGATATGTATTCTCAGATTATGGAATGTTGTGTGACAAGTTTCTATCTCTTGAAAATATTTTATCATCGTGTTGGTGAAACTAAAAAGCCTAGTGAAGCCGTGTGGGGCTCTTTCGATTCACTAGCATAGTTGCCTTGTCATTCTTCTTATTTTCTTGTTCAAACTACAAAAAAATCAAAGTCTAGTGAAGCCGTGTGAGGCCTATTTCGATTCACTAGCAATTTGTCACTCAACGTGTTGTTCTTGTGTTGGTTGAATATATGTATAGCTGAATCTTTTTGCATAAGATAGAGTTGGTAATGAAGTGATTCGTCCTTGTGTGTTAGTTTATTAGTAGAAGACAGAGAAGGAGTTATTAGGCGAGGTGAATTGTCCTTGCATAAAGTATGAAAATGGCCAGATTAGCCAGTAGGTTATAAGTATAGACTCATGGTTGTTGTGAATTTTGAAGGTAGTGTAAATGTACGCTTGGGTAAGTAATTGTGATGTGAGAAAGAAGTATAAGTAGATACGATTGTACGGGGTTATAATATAAGGATAAGGTTGACCATGTCTATTATGAGGCTTTAACCCCCTTGGCCTTCTTTTCATTGGTAGTTGTAAACTAGTGCTACTTGTGAGAAGGTATGTTGTAGATTTTTTAGATATTTGGGCAGAATATCCCATTTTGATGGATTAGTATATTTATATTATGTTGCATTCTTCATTGGTGGTAAATGATTGATACTAAACTACAGGCTTGAATTTAAATGGTGTCGTGGTAAATAGTGGCACGAGTTTGATGATGTATGTTTTGTGGGATTAAATTAGTAGGCTTGATGTGCTGAAATAGTACATGCTGTTGGATTATGATAAGGAAAACTGTTAGGCCATGATCGATTATTGTGGTTATGAAGTTTTAGTGCACTAGTGTTTTGTGATGTCTATTTCATAGTTTCCAAGTGAAAATTTTGTGTAAGGTTGAGTTGTAAATCATGTTTGGCACTAGACATTAAGTTTGAAACACTTGATGGCCATGAAGGTGAAAGTGAAGGTTTCTTGACTAATGATACTAGTTATTGGGAAGTGATCTATAGGCTTGAACAGTCTATCCGAGTGCCTAAGTTTATTTGATTTCATAATGAAGTATGATGGTGTATGTATGATGTAGAAGTATGCCCAGGGTGGTTTAAAACGGCGGTATTTATTCTAATACTACTACATGTTGTGTGTGACTAGTGGTACCATTGAGTTGATGTGTGGCGAGTGCCTTGAAAGCTGTGCTAATAGAAATAAGAGTAGAGGCACTAGAGGGTGTGCGCTTCAACTTTGGGGATGCTCATGAAGATTCGAAGTTAGTAAGTGTTCCAGTAATAGATGATGACTATTGGGGTTACAGAATGATAGTGTTTGTCTCAGAAGGCGGTATTTGTAGTGGGTTTTTTTCCACTTCCAGATGTAGTCATTAGGGTCAATTTATATTGATTACGTGTGTTGTCGTTTTTCATACCCCATAGTGCAGTTAAGTTTAAAGTCTAATACGGTATCTCCCACAACTTAAGATGATGGTTTGAAGCTAAGGGGGGAGATGATAGAATGAATAACCAAGTCAGGTTCTCAGATTCTAGTAGTGATGCCATGACGACAGAGAACGTCAGAAAGTGAGAGTGAGACTCAACCCATTCCTATCTTGGTATATTTTTTTCAGTGATCCCAATACATACGCATGCCTTACATGTCAGTTCAATAATCGTAGTTCATGATCATGCTTGTGATAGCGAATCATGTACTCTTCCAATTCTAAAATGAAGGGTTCCAGTTCATTCAGTAGTTGGAATTACATTCCATATGTTACAAACTCCAAATTGAGGTGATACAGCTTATGAAATATATGTTTGCGCCCTATAGTATGCTCAGTCTCCATAAACTATGTTTTACGCCAAATGATTGGCGAGATTCAGCTTATAGCCATGAATACCCTAAATTCAGAGTGCTTTGATAAATCCCGAATGTTGATTTGCTATTCCTCATGCCTCAGTTAAGTGTTAAGTTTCATATAATACTTTTTTATGTTTCAAAACCTTATGTTTTAGCCTTTTTGTGACTCCTTCTTATGTGAGGATGGTGTAAGGAGTAAATGTTTTCCTGTTGATAAAAAAAAAGTGTAGTATGCTTGTTTTACATACAACCTTAAGTATTGAGTAAGTTTGGGGCCAATCTTTGATACATGTGATGGTTAGTGGAAAAGTTTGTGTGTATGTTTTAGGGTAGCGCGTGGGAGTTATATTGACAATAGTTTAGAAACTATAGGAAGTATGTATTTATGGGTGATTGCCTTGAAGTAAACATGTGGTTATAAAATAGGCTTGAATGATGTTTTGGGATTATAGTGGGAGGTCGCAATATGCATTAGCTACTTCATATTAAGAGTTCAGAGTAGTCATTGAAGTGGTAAGACATGTTATGCTTAGGATGCGATCTTTAAAAGAGATATATAAGGTGGCGTCATATGGTTTAGAATAATAGCGTAGTGTAGCATGTTGTATTTTTGTGACTTAGAGTTAGGCTTGATCGCGGTGTAAGGATTAAGCTATTTTAGACATTAGTAGAAAAATTTGTCAATGCTCATATGGGAATTTTAAGTTGAATTGAATGAATATGATATTTATAGGGAATAGTATAGTTAAAGGATATTCGAGAAGTGTACTAAACTTGAAAATAAGAAGTTGTATTGCCAAAGGTCTGGTAATTCTATCTTAATTTAGGAGTTATATGTCTATATTCCAGACTGCAGAGTAGTGTCAATGTTGTGATTTCCTAAGTGGGATGTCTTGTGTAATCCATACCCAAGATCTGTGGCTAGAACTTCTTTAGAGAGAGCGTTGAAGAGATACTCCAGTTAAGTATGAGGGTCCAGCATAATTCAGTCTGTATAGCCAGTAAGTCAGTTTAGCAGTCAGATTCGCATGACTTGTTTTCTCGTCTTTTCATTTATTCATGCTACCCAAAATCTCAGACATGATACTATTCCAAGATAGAGTATACTAGTAATTACGAGTATAGCTCAGTTCATTCGTCATGGGTTAGATTCAAATTCCAAAGGTTCAATTATGAATCAAATCGTAGGTGTCGTGTGCATCGCCTCTGTTTTCCGAGTATCACAGTGAATTGAACACTCATAGAGGGATATAGGATCCCAAGGGGGAGATACCCCATTCGGTTGCGTGCATAGATTCTTATTACAAGCTTCGCATCAATTGTTATTGCGTATTCAGTCATACGTTCTTGTGTCAATTCAGTCAGATATGCTTGCATTAGAAATGCATGTTCAATAGAAAAAGTTCAGCTTATCTGTGTATTCAGTTCTGCGTTCATGAGATCACTCAATAATAAATCCATACCTTAGGTTTGCATTATGAGAACTCAGCTTATGAGTAGCTCCAGTCGTGTATTCCATGCATCAGATATGCATGTCCGATATAAGAATTCAGAATATCAGTAGTTCCATCCATATGGTCATGTTTCAGATCAGTGTATTCTTTATTAGAAGACATGTCGTGCCTGCGTTATTCCATACCTTTAAGGCTTCAACAAGTTCCCATCCATCATTCGAGGACGAATGATCCCAAGGTGGGGATAATGTAATGCCCCGTAAAATTCATGCATATATTAGACTGTAATTTCTGAATTTTAGACTTAAGTTTTAAAATTTTTCTTAGTGTTGAAATGACTTAGACTCATTCTTAGCTGGCAACCTTCGGGATACAACTTATCGACCTTCCCGACCTCCATTTTTAGATTTGCAAGTGGCGTTACGATTGGGAAATCTCATAGTACATATCGTATAAGTTTTGGAATTTTTCGGAATGCATAAGGCTGCGTTTGGATTTAAAAACAGTAGCAAAACGCATAGCCTATTGCCCAATTTTTTTCAGCATTTCAGGGTCAACTTCAAACG
The DNA here is from genome assembly GCA_030864225.1 of Capsicum baccatum var. pendulum. Lineage (NCBI taxonomy): Eukaryota > Viridiplantae > Streptophyta > Magnoliopsida > Solanales > Solanaceae > Capsicum > Capsicum baccatum. The sequence goes on from CM061554.1 coordinate 182,402,263, forward strand.
ATCATAACCCCCTGTATATAATGAACTGTATGATATATATAATATATCAAACTAAATATCTTTGAGTCCTCTTTCAAATTCAGTTGGTTTCATCCAATTTGAATATATGAGTAAAATGTTATAATCGATTTACTCCAGCCTATCAAACTGTCAACAGAGGGACAGATTTGACCTTAATTGTTCCTTAGGGGTATTTTAGTCATCCTCCACCCCTATATATACCACCAACACGGGATTCAATCCCTCAAACACCATAATACACATGCTTTCCTCAAAAATTGCTCAAGAATTATCCTTAGGGTTTCAAAATAAAAACCCAAATAGTTCAAGATTTGACCGTAAGTTTTCAAAGTTAATTACATATTCGGAATCACTCCGCAAGCTTCAAGAAACATCTATTATCCTTGGAAATAGAGGTACGCGGGGTTTTCCCTAAAATCTCATGGGCATAAAAATCATGTTTTAAGTATCGGGTTTTTGAATTCATGTGCATACTCATGTTTTAGAAGCTTTAATGATATTGTTTTGGCCTTTTGGCTTTCCCCCACAGTGGTTTGAAAATTATATGTATATGCATATATGTGTTTGTCCTGAAATATGAATTTAAAGCATGATTTTCATGGAACCCCTCTTTTAATGTAAATTTTTCCATGTTTCACGTAATATAAATTGTTTTGAAAGACATCTTAAAGAAAAGAAATTATGATATGAAGTGCTTTGACTTTTGCTATGTTTGAAATACGATTCTTGAACACGAAAGAGAGGGTTGTGAATGTTGAATATGCATGTAATGAAAGAATGCATGGTTTTGCCAAAATGCACATGACCACCATATGTTTGATGAAATTTCTGCATGAATTGAACTTTAAGTTCGGAATATGAAATCCTTTACTCAGTTGCATGTTTTGGGAGGTCTAAACTATGTTTTGAATGAAAGCTTTTACTTAGTACCTTATGGCTCAGAAAAATCATGACTTGCAAGGTCTTGGTATGACGATACCAATTCAGACTAATGCCATATCAGACTCAGACTAACAGATATTTTAGACTTTCATGATTTAGAAATTTCAAAATGATGCATGTTCAGAAAAGGTTAAAAATGGGCATACAGAGATGTTAGGTGGTTCCCCGAAGAGGGCTTGAGTTCAAGCGACTCATTGCCTAAAACCGTGGTTTGCCGACCCGGGTTTATTATTATGCGTTGACTTAAATGTCCTGTGGCGTATCAGATTCAGAGACTCTAACCCTTGCGGCACACTTGGGTTGGGGGCTTCCCCGCCGAGTCAATGGCGGATTCCATACAGCCCATGGAATATTCAGAATTGTAGGGGAACACCACCTAACTCAGAAGTAAAACACAGATCATGATTTGAAATGAACAGACAGGTTGCATGTTTTTAGAAAGTGCCCATGTATTTTTACAGAAACAGTTTTATACATGATGTCTCGATGAAAAATTGCTTTCACTTTATATATATATATATATGTATGTTCCATTATACTATTTTTGGAGTACTTCGCGTGCCAGTACTTTTGTGCTGACCCTCACCCCTCCTTCCAGGTTCTGAGGCACAGTCTAGGGGTCTAGCTACTCAGTAGACATTCTCAGATTTGCAAACTTGATCCCACAGTGGTGAGCCTTCTACTATTCAGAAGGCCTAATTATGTCTGAAATTCTCTTTTTATTACGTTTTTGGTTTGCTGGGGGCCTTGTCCCAGTTTCTTTTCAGACAGATGTTTGAGTTCTTAGTAGAGATTTCGCAGACTGATGTTAGATAGTATTATTCAGAAATATTGCAGGACTTGACCATGTTTTACGTACTCAGTCTTAATTCCGCATTTTATTATGATTATGAATATTATGCATGATAACCAGATAGAGAATGGGTGTTTCTGGGCCTTCATGGTTCGGAATGCTCGTCACGGCTAGGGCCTAGGCTCGGGTCGTGATAAGATGTTATGAGTTGCATGATTCAATGTCACTCAATCCAGGTGTGTCATTATGGTCGTATGTACGTTTTTACAAAATTTATGATAGTATTTATATTTTGCATGCGCCCCCACATACTCAGTACGTATCTTGTGCTGATCCACATATTTCCCTATGGGCTACATTTTTACCATGACGTAGGTTTAGGTACTCAGCCGCAGCCGCAATAGTGATATCCGAGTGTCCCATCTACGTTCCTTCAGTGGTGTGTCCTTATGGTTCGAGGACCAAGTTGCTAGTTTTGGTTCTGTTGTTTTGTGATCCCTTTGGTCTGTTGAGTCAGTTGGGTGTTTATCCCAATGGCTTGTTGATTTTGCTGTATAGAGGCTACGTCAGACTAGTATATTGTTGGGTTGGTTTGTGTATGGACATTTCATATATGTACAGTCTAACGATATTTTGTGCCATTTATGATGTGATATGATGTGTACTTATATATATATCCTTAGTGTAGCGTGTATGTTGTTGTGTTGGAACCCAAGGGTAGTGTTTTGGTTCAAAGGGTTAGCTTGAGGCTACGTATAGCCTTGGGTACCATTTGGCATCTCGCGATGATATTTCGGGGCGTTACAAGCATATCACTTGACTCAAGGCTTTTTAGTTTTTAAAAGAAAGGTTGATCTCAACTCTATTATTATGCCTCTGAATTGGACAATTCCATTTGAAGTAATGTGTGACGCCAAGCAATCTTGGGACAAAGATGCAAGAAGATACTTCATCCCATTTATTATGCTAGCAATGTACTCAACCCCACACATAAATATTACATGCTTACTTAATAGAAATTGCTTGCGGTAGTGTTTGATTTTGAGAATTTTCGATCCTACTTGATTAGTACCAAAGCGATTATGCACACTGATCATTCTTCTCTAAGGTACCTTATGGTGAAGAAGGATAATCTAAGTGTGATTTGATGGGTACTATTGCTACAAGAATTTAACTTTAAGGTTAAGCCGAAAGGATATAGAAAATTAGGTTGCAGACCATCTATCCCACCCCGAGGAGGAGGCAATGCTAAAACTAGGGGATGAGATTGAGATTGATGATACTTTTCCATATGAGCATGTATTGGCAACATCACAAGACATAATACCTTGTTTTGCTAATTTTTCCAATTATTTGGAAAGTGACCTCTTCCCAAAAGACATGTCTTTTCAGCAGAGAAAATAATTTATACCTGAGGTAAGGAAGTTCTTTTGGTATAATCCTTACTTGTTCCAGGTGTGTTCTGATGGTGTGCTTCAGAGGTGTATTCCTGAAGTTGATATGATGAGTATTTTGGAGGCTTTTCATATGTCTTTAGTTAGGGGTCACCATAGAGTTACTCATAATACCTATAAGAATGTGCTACGTGGTTACTATTGGCTTAATATGTATAAGGATGCACATAACTATGCTTAGGACTGTGACCAATACAAAAGGTAAGGCAATATCTCATTAAATCATGAGCTCCTTATGACATCCATTCTTGAGCTTGGACTATTTGATGTGTGGGGGTAAAAACTATATGGTCTCATTCATGAGTTCACATAGGATGAAGTATATCTTGGTAGATATCAATTATGTGTCTTAAATAGGTGAAAGAAATTGTGTTTCTAACCAATGAAGGTAAGTGTCACAACATTTTTAAAGAAGAATATTTTCTCTCATTTTGGTACTCCATAAGCTATCATAAGTAATGGTGAGTTTAATTTTTATAATCTTCTGTTCAAAACCCTACTTGAAAAATTGTACTGGCTCTTTAGGTCATTTTTTATATTTCTACTTATTTTCTCCATTAGAGTCTTTCCATAGCTCTCCCAAATCATTTATGACTTTTTAGAACTGATAGTTCAGTTAGCGGGAGTTTGTTTGTTTTTTAGAGCCAATTCTCTGTTTTGAAGTCTTTGCTAGTTCTAAATAGCCATCAGTCTAAAGATTTAGTAAAATAATCTCGTATTCATATTTTGCTAGTGTCAGTAGCTCCAAAATGTTGATTTTAGGCTGGATGGACCTTTGGTTTGGGTTTCGAGGCACCCGAGATCATTTTGACACTATTGGTGTGAAAGTTAAGAAAACAAATATGGATGTGGGACCCATATTTAGTCAAAACAATCTCAGATGCAAATTCTGAGGCTCCATCATATTTAGAACATTGAATTTACTGTGGTTACATAGTTCATTTACGTATACAGGATTCCGAATGAGTACTGAAGTCTTAACAAAAACTTGGAAGATTTCTAAAGTTTTAGTTGTCATCTGGTGCATCTACAATAGCAAGCCAAGGTCCAAGATCGCAGTACCCATGTATGAGGAACTATTGCAATCGCGAAGGGTATGCGTGATCGCAACTCACTATGGAGCCCCAAAGTGGTGCGATCGTAGGAATGGGTCTGCGATACAGGGACTCGAGTACCTGATATGGGTATAAATAAACCCTTAAGTTATAAATTCAGAAATTTCTCACCTCTTTCATGAGAGTATAAACGCTAAATAGTGTGATATCTCAAAATTGAGACTTCCGGGTGACTTGGGAGGTTGATTAACATTCATTTTCACAATTATCTTCCGATTTAAGGTATGAATTCACCTTTTTCTTGGTGGATTGTATTACTTTATTACTCAAAACCCTAAATCTTGAGGGCTTGATTTAGCCCCAATTTCTCTTGGTTTCACTCATTTTTAAGAACGCTGGGTTCGTTTCAAAATATAATTTTCATAAGTGGGACCCACTTGGGCTTTTTGTGTGATTTTTGGATCCAAAGAATAATGGTGTAATATGGGTGTTGTTATTCTTGTATTGATGTGAAGAATATATTTATAATAGCTTGGCATCTTGAGGAGGCTTCTCAAGAGAAAAAAAACGTTGATTTAGCAGTTCATAGAGCTTTTTTCGGCATCGAGGTAGACTAGCTTTATTAATTGTTAGATTGAGCTATCTCATAATATTCTTATGATATTGTGTTAGATTTGGGATTGGTTTTAGATTTTGGATTGATAAAATGTAAGATTTGAGTTAGTTGGACCATTTGGGCTATTTTCAAATCATTAGAGTTGAAACACTTGGCTTATTTCCTTATGCCTTAAATGAATTAGATTTAACTATTCATGTTTAGCATGAGAATGACTTATATTACTCAATTTAGGTAAAAATGCTTTAGACACTCATACTTAGGTTAAGTTTTGCCTTAGTTGCTTACATTAATGAAGGTTGTCCTAGTTTCCCTTGGACTTAGTTAAAGTGCTTGGAACAATCTATACCTTAGTGATAATTGTAGCTTGCTATACATCTAAGAGTAGATTTAGATATGTTATCCTTGTCTGGGGTATATTTTTCCTTAGATTATAATTTGAGGATTTAGAAAGAATTCTTCGACCCATCTTAAGTTAAGATTGATGCTTAGTTCTCTTGAAACCCCTATACGCTTGTTGAATACCTCGAGAATGCCCTTTTGAGGCAATATTAAGGAACTATGGTAATTTATTATGGTGATAATGAAATTAGTAGTAATGATAATGACTGATTTATTAGATTGTTGGCTATCCTATGATGAGCTATGGATCATGTTATGGTAAGTTATTGGATATGCTATGGATTTCTCCATGAATGTGCTATATTTCATACTTTGATTACTATCAATGATTCAAATATTACTCTATCTTTTATGCTAATGATAAACCATTGAATATACTATTGATAAGTGATTGCGCATGATATTGCTTATGATTATGATCATGCTAAGAAAATATTCTAATAATCATGGTAGAAAATATCCGTATTGATGATATTAGCAATTGTTCCATGAATTATATTAGAAGTCATGGTTATTGATTAAATGGAAAGTTAGGCTATTAATTATACTTGAAATCATGATAAATAATTATATGATCATTTGTGCTATTAATTTTGACACCGACTATGATGATGTGGCTACCGATTTGAGTTTGGATATTATAAGTATATTTATATTAATACACGACAAGGTTGGAGGATGATAATGATGATATATTGATACCCAACAAGGTCGTAGGATGATTGTGATGATATATTAATACTCATCAAGGCTGAAGGATAATTAAGATGATATATTGATACCCGACAAGGTCGGAGGATGTTTATGATGATACGTTGATACCCAACAAAGCCAGAGGCTGATTATATTGATCTGCCAATGTGCACATCTACTAGTTTGAGTCTAGCTTTTCCTTATTTATATCTATTATATATATATATATACTTATATGTAGTTGGGTATGATATTTATATTAGGGATGCCAGTTATGGCCCGAAACTGGTAAATGATTAGAAGATGTCTAATTGATGATTATGATAATTGATGATTAGTGATCATTGATGATTAGTGATAATCACTGATTAGTGGTGAATGTTGTTTAAGTGATAAATAATGACTAGTTCAGGATTGAGGATTAGTTGGTAAACCATGATTAGATAATAAATGATGTTAGTTGATAAATAATGGTTGTCAAATAAATGGTGATTAGAAGATGTGTGGTGAATAGTTGCTAAATGATGACTAGAAGTTATATGATGACTAGTTGTTAAAAGAATTAGTTAATAAGAGATAGTTAGACAATGAATGATGACTAGTGATTAATGATGATAAGGTTGTTAAATGATGGTAATATTATGGAATGTGGCTACATTGTCAAATATTTGTAAATGACCAATTGATGATAAGTTGTGGAATGTGGGTTAAGTAATAAGTTGGTTATTTGCAAACGGTGAATGGTTGCTTTATTTTATTTTTGATTGTACTCTCCAAGAGTATGGGAGTCTGTTATGAGTTATTTATATTCCAAACCAATTGGCGTACGAGAAAGAATTTTGTAATTTGTGATTGCTTGTGTGATGCCTGGTGATGTGTTATTATTTTGACTTGTTTACTTATATTGCACGGTAATGTTGGCATGTGTTGATGCCTTGTGTTGTATTGTTATTCCGGTTAAATTACTTATTATGTACAACAACATTGGAGATAGTTCAAGTTCATTTCTATACCTTGACTTAAATATGTTATCTTGCATTTTATCATATTTATATCATGATTTAGCTCAGTCGGCTAATGATGCCTACTGAGTACCCATTGTTTTGGTACTTATACTACATTTCTATACCTTTTTGGTGCAGATCTGAGTACTAGTTTTCTCCGTTGATCATTGATCATACTGTGTTGACTATTCGGAGATAGGGTGAGCTCTTGGAGTCAGAGTCACCTATTTTCTTCTATCTTTAGCTATTCAATCTTTTGTTATCAAGGCAGATGTTGTTGATTATTCTAAGTACTTGAGTTGTATTATTATTAGATGCTCTTGTATTAGTTGTACTAGGTCGTGGAATAGTATCTTGTATTGACTATTTTATCTATTTAGAACACTTTGTTTATTTATATGTTTGTTGTTCATTTTTGCCTATGATTGGGCCATTTCTACCAAGTTAACCCATTGTGTTTAGCTACGGGTTACGATTTGGCTTACCTACTGGTGGGTTAGAATAGGTGCAATCACTACTCATAAATCGGGTCGTGATAAAAATATGGCGTAAAGTGTAAGGTGTCAACACCTTACCATCCAAGACAAGTGAGCAAGTTGAGGTCTCCAATCAGGAAATGAAGTCCATTTTGGTGAATATTATGAATTCCAATCAGACTAAATAGTCAAGAAAGTTAGATGATGCACTTTGGGCCTACTGGATAACTTAGAAAATCCTCATAGGTGCCTATCCTAATCATCTTATGTATGGAAACGCACGCCACTTGCCAGTTGAACTTGAGCACAAGGAACTATGGGCATTAAAAAAGTTGATTTTTTAGCGGAGTGATATTGCTCACTTGAGATTGGACAAGATGAATAAGACCAACAATTCTTGCCTTTGTGCTTATGAGAATTCTTCCTTGTATTAGGAGAAGATGAAATAGTTCCATGACAAGATAATTGAGAGGAAGTATTCAGACCCAATGATGTGGTCTTGTTGTATAATTTAAGATTTCACTTGTTTCATGGCAAGTTAAAATCTAGGTAGTCTGGTTCATTTATCATAGTAAGAGTATGTCCATATAGTGCGATTGAGTTACACCTAGATGGGGATGACCTATTCAAGGTGAATAGGCATCGTGTTCAGTATTATATAGGAAGCACGGAGGAGGAAAACATGTGTAAGAATTTGAGCCTTTGCAAAGTCTGAGTATCCAAGGGATCTGAGTTGTGATACGGCATCAAATCAGGCATTTAATGGGAGGCAAACCATGGGTTTGTTAGTGAAGTTTGAGTACCCAACATAGCTATGTACTGCCACGATGTTAAATCAAGTGCTTCTTAGGAGGCAACTCAAGGTTTTAGTGTTCTTTTTGTTTTTGTTTTGTAGGATAGGAAGCATGGAGAAATAACTGAAGTATGATAAAATTACAAAATTTCAGACAAGTTCAGGTATATGGACTCACGACTCCTACCCATAAGTTGTGAGTACAACCCATGACTTGTGATTTGAGTTGTGGGAATCAAAAAATAAAGTTGGGCCTCTGAACCCTACTCATGATTCAACCCATGAACCATTGGTACAATCCAAGACCCATGGGTTGTATCATATAAATCAAATACATTGTTGGGTCACAGAATCATACTCACGACTCTTACCTATGATTCATGGACAGGGTTGAATCATAACTTACCACTAGGCCAGGGCCAAATTTTATGATCGAGCCCATGCAGCCCGTCCCAAATCGATGGCCCCCTTTCTTTGAAAAAACCCAAAAACCTAATTAAACTCCCACACTTTATATTTTATTCTCAAATTCAAACTCTTTCACTACAATAATCTCTAACTCTCTTACTCCACCTCATTCTCAATGTACGAAGGCATCAAATTCACAGTTTCCTACCCTGTTCTTTTTATTCTTCTCAACATTTTCTCTCAAGAAAAAATATCTCTTAGTTAAAATTTATTAGTAAATTAATGTTGATTATGGAAATAGGTGATCGCACCTAGATTAACATAAATTTGGTTAAATCTTAATTGATTGAACTCCCAAGAGTGTGAAATTGACTTGATTAATGTTTTCTTGAGCTAATATGATCGAAACTAACCTGTCAAGGGAGAAAAGGTCACGACCCGAACCAGGGCCTGGTCGTGACGTGTATCTCAAGTCCCATATGGACCATAGACCACCCCCTTACCTGACTGAACCAACAAGACACCCTCAATTGTCGGATGAATTCTGAACACTTAACAAGATAGTGCATAAATAAACTAATGATAATTCATAATATGTCGATACCAACCACCAATAACCGGACAACTGTCCATCACAAAAATAATCAACCAAATCACCCAAGTACACATTAATCTAACAAAGCCTCTACAAAACCAAAATCAATAAAATGTCGAGACATGCCCCCAACAATAGCCAGAACAAATTCTAAACAAGGTCTAAGACATAGGAAATATAGACCATGAAATAAAGCCTTCTGAAGTATGGAAGCTCACCACTTCAATGTTAACTTACGAACTAACTCGAGCACCGGATCACTGTGCAGGAAAAGTAGAAGAAGTTTTGTGGACCGCATTGCATGGGGATACAACATCCAAAGATGGTTAGTAGTTGGAGATCAAGTATGTAACTCAGGGATAGAAGAGTAAAATAATTCCAAGATCATAGTTCAAAACCATAACAACATCCAGAGCATAATATCATATTAAATACTTATGCATATATATAAAAATATAATATCATATGACGGGGTAGGAAACAAGATTTGCATGAACTTCAAAAAATTTAACCTAGGTTGTGTAGCATAACCTTCATACAACAAGGCACCCATAGGCTATATGGACCCAACTCTCCCCTAGCTGGAAAGACCTCAATGCGTGTAATTGCATGAACCAGATAATATCCATATCCGTATATGCCTTTATGGGGACACAAACCACCCGCCATAATAAAGGTGACTTAAGAACCAATGTATACAATATGAGGGATTCGAACCTCGCATTCATAGATTTATTCGAGGGACTCAAACCTCCTGATCATATCGACACCTGCACTGGCTAGTGCAGTTTCCAGTGTTGGTCCTTTGGACTCCATTTTTATGGCCCGGCTACACATCCCACTTTAAATTCAAATTAAAATATTCATTACACGTACACAACCACTAATGCAATTATTACTTGCCAAAGGTATTCCATTGGTATCGTCATACAAACCCCTTTTGCAAACGTATAACATGCCATAACTTTTATTAATCAACTTGGGACTTGAACCTATTGTCTAAACAAAGAGATCAATTTAATTCAGCGTTTAGGGAATCAAACCCATCTAGTATTTCAAATCAAGTTGTGGCCAACAAGGCCTTCATAAAATCATTTACCAATCATCAACATTCTTAGGCCAATGCCTTAGTTCAAAACACAATTCAAAATGTGACAAAATCATCCTCATTGACATTTTCACAAACATGTTAAGGGCATACTATTATCAAAACCAAAAACCATAAAATTTAGGTTTAGACATGACCCCTAAGTTAAACCGCAGTTCCCATGCACCCACAAGTGCAAAATCATAATTAAAACATGCATAATCATAAATTGAATCATGAGAAGCAATACCCAACACTATTCATTCAAACCCTCAACCTTGATTTTCAAAACCACCATTAATCTCTCATAAATATTTTAAACATATGATTAAGGGAACTGAAAATGTAGGAAGAGTCACACGCCTGAGTTAAGAAGCATTACAAAGAGAATTTGATCCTTTAGCTCTTAGATGACCTCTCTGAAGAAACCCTAGCCCAATCTTTCTTGAGAGGTTTTAGAGAGAGTTTCGAAAGAGTTTTGATCTTGTAAAAGGTATAATGAATGACCAAAAAGTGTTATAAGATGTGGGGTCTTAAGGTATTGGGGTGGGAAATGCCCAAAGTAGCCCCAGCTTAAAGCTATAAAATTCGTCTTTAGTTATGAGTAAAGCCATTAACTTGTTACCATAACTTACGATTGGTACCATTAAGTCATCCCAAGAAAGAGAATAGGAAACCACACACAGTCCAACTTATGGCTTCCTAGTCCCACTCGTCACTAGACCATACGAATCATATGGCCTAGTCCTAAGAAGAAAAGAGAGCCTAAAGATCAGGAAATTTTCAAATGCCAAAGTCCGAGGCATTTCAGTCTCCCCCCCTAAGGATCATTCGTCCTTGAATTATAGGTCAAGTTAATACAAGCATGATCAAACCCCAAACATCTCTATTCCTACCTTTAACTAAGTTAAAAAACAAAGATGCCAAGGAAATTAATATTTCCTTAAACAAAAATAGAAACCAAAGATGTTAGGAATACATACATACATCAAGCACAAATTTTCAGAATAGGGAATAGGAATGGGTACTTGGACTTTATGTCCTCCTTGACATCCCAAGTAACTTCCTCAAACTTTTGGTTTCGCTATAAAACCTTTATTGAAGCCACATCTTTCATCCACAATTGACTAACTTGCTATTCCAAGATCCTCACCAGGACCTCCTCATAGGACAACAAATGTGAAATACTAATGTTCTCCAAGGGAACAACCAATGAAGGATCACCCACATATTTCAGTAACATAGACACGTAGAATATTGGATGGATGGAACTCATGCTAGAGGGAAAATCCAACTTATATGAAATATTACCAATCATTCTCAAACCCAAGTATGGGCCAACATACTGGGACTGAGCTTCCCCTTCTTCCCAAACCGCATCACTCCCTTAATGAGAGATACCTTAAGAATACCCAATCTCCAACCTCAAATTCCAAGTCCATTTACCTCACGTTTGTATAGGACTTTTGGAGACTTTGGGTGGTCTTAACCCTATCTCGAATCATATTTAGCTTTTCCATAACTTGGTGAACCAAATTTGGGGCAAAAATCTCTACCTCATTAACCTGGAACCACCTAATAGGAAACCTACACCTCTTACCGAACAATGCCTCAAACGGAGCCATATTAATGCTAGAATGGTAACTATTGTTATAGGAAAATTTAACGAGAGGCAAGTGGTCATACCAACTACCACAAAAATAAGTTACACAAGCTCGTAGCATATCTTCCAATATCTAAATAGTCCTTTCTACTTGCCCATCCACCTGTGGGTGAAACACGGTGCTAACGCTCGCTTTAGTCCCTAAACCACGTTGAAAAGAGAACTAGAAATATGATGAGTATTGAGTACCACGATCTAAAATTATAGAGACAGGTGCACATGCAACTTTACGACCTCTTGAAGGAACAACTTTGCATACTTTTCGGCAGAATAGTTAGTTCTCATTGGCAAAAAGTGAGCCGACTTAGTCATCCTATCCACGATGACCCAAATAGAGTCATACTAGTTCTGCAACCCACAAAAGATTGATTATGAAATCCATATTAATCTCCTACCACTTCCACACTGGTAGTTCAATTTCTTGGAGTAGCCCACCGGGTCTCATATGCTCCACCTGCATTTGTTGGTACACCATACACTTAGCCACAAAGTTGGATACATCCTGTATTATATCATTCCACCAATACATATCCTTCAGATTGTGATATATCTTTGTTGAACTGGGATAAATCATATACTGTGATTCATAGGCCTCATAAAAAATTCTACCTCGCAACCCATCAATATCGAAACACAAAACATCCCTTGGTACCTCAAGATACCATCACCATCTATCTCGAAAACCATCACCTTCTACTTACCTACATCATCCTTGATTTTTATTAAAAGTGGGTCTAAATATTTATTCTTTATTTTTGAACCAAGAGATGACTACATCACCTGTTCCACAAACACACCAAATCCTCAGATTCCAAGAGACGAACTCCAAGATTAGCCAAACAATAGATATCCTTCACTAATTCCCACTTATCCTTATCTATATGAGCTAGAATTTCCAAGGATAACCTTCCAAGAGCATCAGCAACTACGTTAGCTTTATCTAGATGGTGTAAAGACTCATATCATAGTCCTTCAGCAACTCAAGCCACCTCTTTTGCTTGAGATTAAGCTCGTTCTAAGTGAACACATACTGCAAGATCTTATGATCAGAAAAGATATCCACATGGACTTCATACAAATAGTGACACCAAATTTTTAATGTGAACACCACGACTAACAACTCCAAGTCGTGAGTTGGATAGTTCTTCTTATAAAACTTTAACTATATAGAGGCATCAATAACCACCTTACCATGTTGCATCAAAACACAACCTAAACCAACTCGAGATGAATCACAATAGATGATAAAACCCTCCGTTCCTTTAAGTAGAATCAACATCGGAGCTGAAGTCAACTTATCTTTCAGCGTCTCAAAACTATTGCAAGCATCAAACCTTAAGAGCTTCACCTTCTTTTGAATCAACTTGGTCAATGGGGCAGCAATAAAAGAGAAAATTTCCACAAATATCCTAAAGTAATTGGCAAAACCCAAGAAGATCTGAGTATCAGTTGGAGTCATGGGTCTAGGCCACTTTATAACCACATCAAATTGTTTAGGATCCACCCTAATCCTTTCACTAGACACAACATGTCCCAAAAATGTAACAACGTTCAACCAGATTCACATTTAGAGAACTTACCATACAACTGCTGATCCTTCAAGGTCTGCAACACAATGCAGAGGTGAATGAAATGATCTTCCTCACTCTTATAGTATACCAAAATATAATGAATAAAGACAATCACGAACAAATCTAGAAATTCTTGGAAGACCCTATTTATCAAAATGATAAATATCATCGCAACATTATTCAAACCAAAAGACATGATCAATAATTTAAAAAACCTATACCAGGTGCGGAAAGTTTTATTGGGGATATCCACCTTCCTAATCTTTAATTGATAATACTCAGAAGGAAGATCTATCTTAGAGAAGAATTTGGCACCCTGAAGCTGATCAAAGAGATCATCAATTCTTAGAAGTAGATACTTGTTCTTTACCATTACATTGTTCAACCGTTAGTAATCAATGTATATACGAATGAAGCCATCCTTCTTATGTATGAACAAGACAAGTGCACCCCAAGGGGACATACTAGGATAGATGAAACCCTTTTCTAAGAGATCCTTTAACTGATTGTTCAGTTCTTTCAACTCAGTTGGATCTATTTTATACGAGGGAATAAAGATAGGACAACTGTACAGAACAAGATCAATACCGAAATCAATATCCCTATCGAGAGGGACACCAGGTAGATCATTAGAAAAAACCTCTGGAAATTCCCTAACCACAAAAACAGATGTCCATAAAGGACCCTCTGAGTTAGAATCTTTAACCCAGACCAAATGATAGAGACATCCCTTAGAAATTCATTTTCGAGCTCTAAGATACGATATGAACCTCAGTTAGGTTCGAGGGAACTTCTCTGTCATTCAATAATTGGTTCATTAGGGAATTTAAACATGACCTTACGGGTTCGATAATCAATAGAAGCATAGCACGAGTGCAACTAGTCCATCCCCGAAATAATATTAAAGTCAATCATGTCTAACTTTATCAAGTTCACTAGAGTTTCTATAGTACCAATAGATACCATACAACCCCTGTAGACTCTCCTATAAACCACAGGGTCACCCACTGGTATAGACACAGAAAAAGGATCAGAAATACACTTAGGACCAAAACCAAAATACTCAGCCATAAATAGGGTCACATAAGAGAGAATGGATCCTGAATCTAGTAAATAGTACACATCACAAGAAAAGAGTTTCAACATACCAGTAATGACATGGGAGATGCCTCAGAGTCCTGATGAAAAGCAAGAGAATATAAGCAATTTTGGACAGTGTCGGTACCAAAAGAAGAAAAAGCACCTTTTGATGCCAGAGCTGATGAAGTGAAAAAAGGAACCTTATTGGCCCTAAAATCAAATCTGGAAGGACAATTATGTTGTATATGGAAAATCTCACCATAATTAAAACAATTTCTCTTCTTTTCACTTGGGCCATGGTGCGGCTGGCCACAAAATCTGTAAGAAGGATATGATAGAGTAGACTGAGCCCCACCAGCCTGAGATTGGGCACCCTGTACCCTTTATTATATTGAGAAAAATGATCACCCGACAACTTGGGTAAGGAATATTAGCCATAAAGAAAGAACCAGAACTCCCGTATTTCTTCTTAGGCCACTTTTCTTCATCTCTACCACTCTACTGCTAGACTACACACTGATCATAAAATCAAATTTGTTACTCTACCTCTCACCAATCTCATCTTGTTTTTTCTTTTCTCTTTCAATCATCTGCATATACACCACAAGCTAAGAAATATCCATATCCCTATTCAAAAAGGCAGTCTTACTCTCTAGAATCATATCAAAGGACGACCCATAAGCAAACTTACGCTTTCTAGTTATCATACTAGATACCAACTCAGGAGCATAACTGGATAACTGATGGAATTTCAAGGCATACTTAATGACCGACATCCTACCCTATCTTAGATTCACAAATTCCTTTGTTTTGCCACCTTTAGCTTCTTAGGAAAGAAGTATTCTAAAAAGGTATTAGAGAAATTATCCCACAGTGCAAAGTCAACATCATTTCCCCTAGACTATAACCAATCCTCATACCATTGGCATGCCATATTCTTCAATTGATAGGAAACAAACTCCAAACTTTCAACATCTGAAGCATGCATAATCCAGAGGATCTTCTTTATCTCATCAATAAAAATATGACAATCCTCTGCAACTTTTACATTAGTAAAAGTTAGAGGACTGAACCTCATGAATTGGTCAACCTTAGTATCCTTAGAAGATGGAGTACTATACTCAGACTAAGAAGCTACTAGATAAGCCAACATTTGTATAGACTAATGAAACTCAACGTTCACCATATCAGCCTGAGGATCTCGAAGAGGGCTAAAGGGAACCGGTGGAACTCCCGGAGGAAAAATCAAGAACTGGACCCCTAGACCAAGTCTGAACCCCATAAATATGGAGTGTCCTATTAACAGTGTCCCCAAGTGTAAGAAGGAATTTTTATGAGCTTTAGATCATCTAGGAGGTACAATCTGAAAAAGCAAGCAAATGGGAATTAGAGAAATCCAAGACCTTTGACTCTACAGCTCTAAATAGAATAAAAAAAAAGGGAAGCATTCCTAAATGTCTTATAGCCTCTCTCTTATAAGTGTGTCACGCTACACACCCTAGGTCTCTGATACCAGCTTCTTCACTATCCAAACTAAGGCCTAGCCATGATGGGATCTCATGTCCCACGTGGATCAGAGATCACCCCCTTTGCCTAATCGAATATACAAAATATGTTTAATTGTCGGATAAATTCCAAACATATAACAAGATAGCACATAAAAAACTAATGATAATTCATAATATGTCTACACCAATCACCGATAACAGGACAACCATCTGTCACCAAAATAATAAAACAAACCACCCAAGTCTATAGTAATCCAATAAAACCTTTAGAAAATTAAAATTAATAAAATATTGGGACATGCCCCCAACTATAGCTAAAATAAAGTCCAAGACATAGGAAATAAGAACCATGAAATAAAGCCTTCGGAAATATGTAAGCTCACCACTTTAATGTTAACTCACAAACTAACTCGAGCACCTACTAATTGTACAGGAAAAGTAAAAAAAGTTCTAGGGCCCGCATTGCATGAGGATACAACATCCAGAGATGATTAACGATTGGAGAACTATCAGGTATCTCAGGGATAGAGGAGTAAGATAATGCCAAGATCATAGTTCAAAGCTAGCACAACATCAAAGGCATACTATCATATAAAATAGTTATGCATATACATAAATATAATAACACATGTCAGGGTAGAGAACAAGGCTTGAACTTTAAAAACATTAACCTGGGCTTTGTAGCATAACCGACATATAATAAGGCACCCACAGGATATTTAGCCCTAGCTCTACCCTAGACAGAAGGACCCTAGTGCATGTAGCCGCATGAACTAAAGAATATCCATATACGTATATGCCCTTATTAGGGACTCGAACCTCCGAGCATAATCAAGGTGACTTAAGCACCAATGTATACAATATGGGGGACTCAAACCTACTATTCATATATTTATTTAGGGGAATCGAACCTCCCAACCATATAGACCCCAGCTCTAGCTAGTGCAGTTTACAATGTTAGTCGTTTGGACTCTAATTTCACGTAATGAATACACATCTCTCTTTAAAGTCCAATCCATAGCATGAAATAGAGCCTTTCGTAGTATTCAAGCTCACCTCTTCAGTATGACTCAAAGCTATCTTAGAATCTAAGTCACTGAGCAGGAGGAATGGTAGTATGGCCGATTCTTGCATCATGTTCGGATACAACGCCCGAAGACTATTAGCAGAGTGAACACTAGCATGTACTCGGGGATAAATATAAAATAATCCCATCATTCAAAACCAAGTTAAATAGCCATATGCAATCACATATAAATATATATCATTCCAGGAAAGGGAACCAAGTTTAGCCTACATTTAAAACCATAACCTGGGTTGAGTAGCTTAACCGTCCTAAAACTTCCCACAGGCTATATGAGTATATCTCCCTATGCTAAAAGGGACCCAGTGTGTGTTATCCGGACGATCAGAGAAAAGAACCTGAGATGACTAGTATATCTCCCAAAATATAAAGTGTGATATCTTGCACATGATCACCAGGACTAACTCACATCGACAAATGTGAGTTTCCAGTGTCGGTCCCTCTAGGATCCCCACCTTCCACAGTGTTACTACTCGATCCTATTTAAGCCCATATTAAAACGATTTACATATTCCAACAATTTGAAAACGAGTCTTTTAATTAGGCATTAACCATTGGTATCGTCATACCCAAATTAGTGATTGCAAGTCTATCCGTTTATGCCACACCAAAGCCGTTAAACCAAGTTGACACCAAGTTTCCAATTAAACCAAAATCATGGACCCTAAGGCCTTTCAAAGACATTTAAAATCAACCAAACCAATTCAGGCTCCATTACCATTTATGCAATGTAATGATTTCGAGAGTAGTCAAATTTTGTGACAAAACAATTCTCATTGGTATTTTATCAAATAGGTTGAGGGCACATAAGTTTCAATACCATAGCGAAGTAGTTTGGGGAATGCATAATACCTCAAAATTCCTTTACCATTAATAGGCATTCCATAATGTCAAAATCATACTAAAAATATGAGGGAAAACATAATTAAACCATGAGAGACATTATTCAACCATGAACATCTAAAACCCTAACCATTGTTTCAAACTATAGCAATATAATTAAAATCATACATTAAAACACATGCTCTTTGTAAAATAAAATGAGGGAGGAGTAGCATGCCTTAGACACCAAGGAAGATAAAGAAAAATCATCCTTGAAAGCCTTAATTGATATCTTAAAGACACCCTAGCTTTTTGCTTGAGATAGAGCATGAGAGAGATTTTAATAGGAGGAGATATGACTGAGCTAGAAAGACCATTCAAAGCTACTAAAATAGAAGACTCACTCTCTGAACCTTGTAAGGCTGTTCCACTAATCTACTATGATGCCTACAAAAACTTCTAGAATCTTTGCCTCGAGTAGTATGACTTCTTAACTCGCCCTAATGTGCACCCTCTTGGCGTCTCCTTGAAATGCTGGAAGAATAGACTCAGTTATCTTTGCATGATCCATTATACTAAAAAACAATGTCCCATACACTACCATCTGAGTCATAGCTAGCTGAAGAGAAACATACAACTCCTTTATGAACTTCTGAATCTTCTCAGATTCGGAGGCAATGCTAGAATAAGAATATCTAGACAAGGCATGAAAGTGTTCCACATACACTACAATAGTGATGGAGATCTACTCCAAGTGATCAAACATATCTCTCATCTCATCCTAAAACTGTGTGGCATAAATTTATTAAAAATAGCCTCAGCAAACTGATCCCAAATAATCTTTGGCGAACCAAGAGGTTTGCAACTAACAAGTGACCTCCATCAATTACTAGTTGCATCTCTCAACTAGTAAGTAGTATAAGCATCTCCACGTGACTCAAGCAAACCAAGGTTATGCAACTTCGAAAGACAATCAATTAAGAACTCATCGACATCCTCACCTATAGCACCACTGAACCTAGAAGGACACAAAAGATTAAATCTATCAAACCTCTTCAAAACTTCATAAGACATAACTGTACTTGCAATAATAGAAGGCATAGTAAATCTTGCTGGCTGAGATACCACATGCGGAGGTAACATAGAAGAAGGTTGAAATCCTAATCTAGGAATACCATACTCAAACACTGGCACAAAAACAAGAACAACAATCGGAGTCTATGGAATAGCATAACTAGATGTCAGTACTACTAAGAGATCCACACATGGAATCAAAGGAACACCATAGGCAGGCTCTGGCGCAGATAGAGATTCAATACTCAGAGTTGTAGGACCATCAGGTACACTCAAAGGAACACCCTCTAAATAGGTCAACAAGCAAATTGGTAACCCCTCCAAGACTGGGGAAGAAGAACTCTGTGGAACCAAAATAGGCCCCATATCCCAGTATACTTAACTCGAGGCTCAAGGGAGATCCCCCTAGTACTATATCCAGATAGGGAAGATACTCATTCCCGTCCACTACCTCAGGCCCATCTATGGCTGAAAACTCGCCCTCTAGACTAAGCTCTAGCCTCATATGATAGCTTCATATCTCTGGCCTCATGGGATCTATTCCTCACCATTTATGCAAAAAATAATGAAATATGTTTAGAACACAAGGTATAAAAGAATCCACATGATAAGAAACAAAATAAGAAAAGTTTCCTAAATAAATCCTATAGCTTCTTGAAGGTAGATACGTACATCTATGTACTGATCAATGAGACTGTACTAGACACCCTATTCTTACACTGATGTGACCAGTGAAACCTAGCTACTTTGACACCAATTTGTCATGACCTAAGAACCATGGGTCATGATAGACTTTTCACGGCAAACCTTGAAAAGTAAACCTATCACCCAAAATAATATGAAATAAGAAATCAATACCATAACCCAAGGCAGGACTTCAAGAAGGAGGTCAAACAACAAATTATTAATAGCGTAAGTACATAACCAAAGATAACATAAAATATTCCAAAAATCTGGTGTCATAGTGTAAAAACTACTAAATACATCTGGAATGTCAAAAGATATGATAATAGATCAAAACGATCATAATCTATATCAGAATACAAAAATAAGACAAAATCTAAACACAAAGAAGTAGTAGATCAACTCTAGAAATATAGACTGACAGTTACCTAGAATATATACTACCTAAATCAGCTACCGTATGGCGCGCTCATACCTGAATCTGTATCAAAAAGGCATAGTAGGGGCTTGAACAATCTACTTTTACTCAGTAGATATTATAGGTGGACCAAGCAAAGTAAAAAATAAAATATATAAAATACACACTATGAGCACGTCACCTGTAATCAGAGAATGTCCCAAATGGTTGCCTATACCATCTCCATTATTAGTTCTACAATATTCACATATAGCATAATTACAAGTACATGAAAGAAGCATAAATATACATAAATAACAAATACAAGTATAAGAATGAAGTACAAATAGACAGATATCACATCAAGGACAATAATACAACACAGACTAAGCACAATTTATGAAATGCAATAAAGATGATGATAATAATGATGATGATGTAATGTCATGCACGAAGTTGTCGCACAAACTCTGTATACACCTACTAGCTGTGCTCTAGAGATAGGACCTATAGGGGTTCTTCAACCCATATACAATCTAATATCCGATACGAATATTCATAACTCCTTTCTTGCACATACATCGATAGAGAGTATATAAAGATGTCACAAAGTCAGTATTTCTAGTATTTCCACAGTGGTACCAATGTTCATGAAAGTATATGATATAAGGATATAGTGCATACAACCAACCAGAATGAGAATTTCTAATATTAACCAATATACCAATGATATGAGCCAAAATCCAACACAATATGCCAACCATTTCTGAATCTAATGTAATCATATGCCAATAGAGTGAAATACATAACAATATGCGATTGATATCACATAAATTTTAATTTAGGCTTTTCACCTAAAAAGATACCACTAAGTATACATACATAAGGCCAGTAACATTATATAAGACCCCACATGGTGACACATAGCAAATAATGTCTTAAAAGTATCACCTAACAACAACACAAGCCCCTACACGGGCACAACACAATGATAAAGCCATTTCCCTGATTAGTTCCTACACCCATAACACTATTTCACACCGATATTAACTACCCACTCAGTTTGAAGAAAGTTAAGCCATAACCTACCTCAAATAGCAAAAATTAATCCAAAAAGAATTTACCACAAAGATTTCTCCTCACGAACAGATGCAAATCAACTAAAACATACAAATATAAGATCTATGTATTAAAAGGAACCCAATAATACTCATATTGCCTATTTTTGGATCGAGGTCAAAATGGACCCCCAAAATGAATTTTCGAAAAAGAAGGAAATAATCAGAATTTTAGTTCATAAACATATTTTTCATGATTAAAGAAACTTATATAAGAAAATCCAAGTAAAAATGAGTTGAAATTGGGCTTTGAATCAAAAAATTACTAATTTAGGCTTTTCGTACGAAAATCCACAAATTCTACTTTTAAATTCGAGTTTTAACAAGATTTACATGATAAGAATCGAGGAAAAATAATTGAAATGGGTATTTGAAGTTTACCCAAGCTTAAAAATGGAAGAAATCGCCCAAAAGCTTGAAACCCTAAGATCCAACTCTCAAAATGGTGAAAAATTATAAATTTTGGAAATTTATATTGTCTATGTATCTCTTAAGAGATCAACGGGTCTCTTAAGCGACCATCGCTTAAGCCTCTTAAGCGATCGGGTGTTGCTTATGAAATACCCGTACGACACGTGAGTGTTGTGTAAGCGACCAAGTTGTTGTGTAAGTGACAATCACTTAGGCGAGCCAGGTGTCTCTTAGGCGACACTTTGGCTATCAAGACAAAGCTCTTAAGAGACCAAAGTGTCGCTTAAGTGGTGCACCAGCCGAGTGGTGTACTAGATGGAGACTTGGAGAATTTCAAGTCTCTGCAGACCTCTCGAGATTCATTCAAAATATCAAGAATGCAGATGAACTATGCTACATGACTAAATTTGATGTTCCAAAATCTATGGAGATATCAAATTTTAAAGAAAAATATCATTTTCACAAAGTTGATCCCCAAAACTCAATTTTACAACTTTTTTAAACAAGGGTCATAGTGAGATATAGAAGCCATAAAATTACACCAACCATGTTACTAACCTAAAATCAACATTTCAAATCTACTGGCACAGTCTGTTTTGCCATCTGACACATACAATAAATATTGAGCAAAGCCATCTAGCAGGTCTTTATAACCACCAAAAATCACAAACTTGCACAAATCATTCAAAAATGCATTGAGAATTATGTCAATCATCTCCACACTTCGAAAATACCAACAAACAATTATGCGTGGGGGGAGGGGGATAAAATTATCAAATTATATAAAAATAAATATTTCATAAAAATCACCAAGAAATCAGGTTGTTACATGAAATGCCTCATTCGAACATGTTTAATCAAATTACGTTTTAAAAATTCAAGTATCATATTATTTCTCAATGAAATATGTATAAGAATAAGAAAACATTCTATTCATGCCACCTCCCACCCCTATCCCTACCCCTACCAACCCCCTCTCCCTCAATTTCTTAAAATAAATAAATAATAAATTCTACCACACCACCTCTTTACCCATATGCCTCCACCCCCGCCAACCCCTTTCCAACCTCTAACCAAATATATACGGAAAAATAATTATGTAATTGTAAAAATACTTTTATGTTATATATTTTTTTCTTATTATGTTATTCACAAAGATATTAAATTGTTAATTGCTTTACTTTTCTCTAGTTTGACTTAGATTTTTTTTTTTTTTTTGCATTACACGTATAAGCAATTAAGTTTTCTTTTCTCTAATTTAAGAGAAGTAAAGTTGTATTCTATCGATACCACTTAATCACCTGACATATTACAATGATTATTAAACATGACAACTTCATATAGTTTTTTATCACTAAAGTAAACAATTAGTAAATATATAGGAGATGGATTTATATCACACGCATCATGTCTCCTACTTGCATTGCAGAACTTCATTTATCGATCACCGTAACATTGGTAAATAAAAATTAAATCTTCCATATTCATTAACATAAATCATTTTTAAGACTAAAAAAAAGTATAACTTGAAATTAAAATACCATGCACACAACTACTCAAAATTCACAACCAAACAAACAAAATGCCTTGCTAGTAATGCATAAGGCATCCTTACCGTTTCAGTAAATAGTTAATCTGTGACAATTTTATGTTGTTTAATAAGGAAAAGACCATCTTTTCACCAATCTCACCTCCTCCCCTCTGCCCCATACTTTTGGAAGTTTAAAATGGTAGTTATTCATTCGTTGTCATCAATTCCAAATTAGTATCCTAATTAGATATTTAAACTATTTATTATATTAATAAACAAATGACAGAATAATATCTAATTATATATCATGTCAAAATTCAGATTAAGAAAATAATATAAATTAAATTTTCTATAGAATTAATTGATCTCTCCGTAATTTTAAAATCAGAATGAAAGACTTCAAAAAAAAAATTGCGGATAAGATTATACGCATAGAAAATAATAATTGATCTATGCAATTTGTTAAATATTATTAGTTGTATTATCACATTTTGAGTTGATTTGAGCGTCTCTATGTTATAAATATATTTAAAACGAATAACCATTGGAAAAATTTATGTTTTTGGAGATGAAAGAGAACTAATAAATTTCAAAATTAGAAATAGAGAAAATACATAAAATAATATGAACAATTTTTTTTATAAAATAATAATATAAAAATGGTAATAAAAAAAAAAGGAAGAGAAGGTTAGGATTTAAAAAGCTAAATGCTTGACTAAACTTTTTAATAAACGTTGATTTTATTTGTATTTCGTGATTGAATATATTTATTTTTATAAATAATCAAACAAATAAACTAGAATGAACAATATTGCTTACTTGAATTCATAGCTGAATATGGTATGAAAAAATTAGCTAGTAATACAGCCATCACTCATCCGCATAAAAAACATGAAGATATTAAAAAAAAAATTATAGAAAAGAAAATATATGAAGAATGCAATAAATAATTCACATCAATAAACAAAAGAGTGAGGGAGTTGGGGTGGGGGGGAGGGGGTACAGAGGAGGATGCTTAACATTGAAGATTATAGTAGGGTATATAAAAAAGAGGTTTAGGAGTTTGAATTCCATTCCAATTCAAATTTCATTCAAATTCAAATTAAAAAATCATGTCAGTTTGTTAAAGAAAATTTGATTATTAGTCTTTCTTATCCTTAATTGTTTTAAAATGTAATGTGACTTTTTTTTTATTATATGTATATTTGAATTGAGCAAATTTTTTGAAATCAGTGACCAAACATTTTTTATAGTTAACAATAACGCAATAAAAGATGAGCAAATTGTTACTTGTCCTTATCTTTCAAATTTTAACCCCCCCCCCCCCCCCTCTTTGTTTATTTGTTCAAAAAATTGCATACATATATATATGTATGTATGTATGTATGTATACATCTATAATATATTAAAAGTTTGAAGCCCCTTGAAAAGTGATTTGAACTTTTTATCCTTCATTAAAATACTCCTCAATAAACAAAATCGTCTTTCACTATTTTAAAAAAATAATTATCATTAAATTATTATTCAAATATTTAGATTATTGAAGAAAAAAAAATAAGGAAGAATCTCATACCAAAAAGGAATTAAATGCAATGTGAATTTTTTTGATAGTAACTTTTTAGGGAAAACCCTATTTTATGGAAAGGAAAAACAATAAGAACAAAAATTTATATATTAAAAAAAAATCCTATGGTAGGCTTTTAAGGAAAAACTTTTGCAAGAAATCCTTTTCCATATGTATAAAATAGGTTTGGTTGGATTTTCCTAACAACAAAAAAAAAAAGGTACGAAATTTTGACCCACAAAAATAGGATTATATTAGGACTTTAGGAGTAATCATATAATTATTTTCCTCATGTGTAGAACTTCAAATCAATTAAAACTATATTTAAAAATAATCATTTAATTATTTTCCTTATTCTTAGGGTTTAATTAGATTTTTTTTGCTTCTCCTAAATTCAGGTATCCACTAAATATGCTTCATTGTTCTGACAACACCTTTTCTCCTTCGTGATTTTGTCTTAATACATGTTAAAAGATTAGTGATTGCTTGCAATACTTATCTCATAGGTTATCATAAGTTTCATTGATCTATCCATCGACATCATATTTGGTGATGTTGTGATAAAGGCCAAGAAACTATGAAAAATATGTTGTTAGCTTAGTTCTTAGAAATGTTGATTGAAATTTTTACCTTTAGAAAAAACTATAATAGGGAGAATTGGCATTTACCATTTTATTTATATTTGGTATTAGAAATTAGCAATTAAAGCAATCTATTAAGAAAAAGAAAATGAAGATAAAGTAGAAGAAAAAAATATCTGAGAAAAGGAAAAAAGTAACGTATGAGAAAAGGTAAAAGTTTTATCTCGTGGTAACTGTTTGATGGTATTTAATGAGTAGTTTTAAATTTTCACTCATTGAATCTGTCATTGTTGCTACAGGATGTCTGTTGATAATCTCTTTCAAAAGTATACTAATAAGTTGTCAGGCATGATTGATCTTGAGGAGATTCAGAAACTATGTTTGGATTTGGAGTAGGGCATAAAAATGTTGGAATTTTGATGTTCTTGAAAAATAAAAGCTGAAAAGTGAAAATATGTTACAAAGGATGATTTTAGAAAAGGCTTAAAAAATTTCCAGGTAGATACTCTTCAAAAATAGAAAAAAAAACTGTCAAAATTAGATGCGGAGGTCATGATTCATGTAAATTATTTGAAGGACTTTCATTATTATGCTTTTTTACTGCCTTATCAAGGATAAGCGGAAGTGAGTAGACTTCGAGAATGATTGCCTACTAATTGATATTCTTTTGCAATCTTGATTCCGTGCTCAGATTGACTTATTTAGTGAGTTTCTTAAGACTTAGTCTAATTATAAGGTGATCAAGATGGATCACGATGAGTCAATGGCCAAACCTTCTTCGATTTTGTCTAAAGATTGTATATGAATTATACATAACCAATAATTAATAATTTTGACAAATAAATTACATGAAACTGGCATTGTTGCTGCCGAATGAAGTAGCTAGAAAAAATTCAAAAGATTATCACTTTTAAGTTACTTTTAAAAAAAAAAAAAAATTTCACATCATAATTTAATGTACACGTGAAAAAAAGTTATTCTTTTTATATACATTTAGTATTAACTAATACAAAGCACACAAATTGTTTCAATGAAAATTATATTTTATATAGACTACAAATATATAACACATCTATATTTGAATTAACCATGAATATATCAATAATTTATTTTCTATGCACCCACCAAACATTATATGGTTGAAATACATGAATAACTCTACTCTTAATAACAATCAAACACCTCCAACATGTTAAAGATGTACTCCCTCTGTCCCATTTTAGTTAGGCATATTCTATTTTACACGATGATAAAAAATATCATAAATTGAATAATAAATTTTATTATTTTATCCTTTTCCATGTTAATGATATTCATTGAGTATCGAAATGGACATTAAAATTGTAACTTCTCACATAATGCATACTATTAATTGTAGGGATAAAATGAGAAAAAATTAATTAACTCTATCTTGATTTAGTAAGTGATCAACTAATTTAAAATATTTATTTTTAGTAAGATGAATAACTAAAATGGGACGCAGGGAGTATAATCATCTAAACTCCCTCAATTTTTATAAATGTAGAATCCTAAAAATAAAGATAACTCATCATAAAACCGTAGTGCTTTTAAAATTAGAAAATACGTATAATGGTTGAATTTTTTTTTAATTAACTAAACTTTTATATTTTCCAAAATTTTACGTTATATTTTTAAAGTTTTTGTACTAACTAAAATAACGTAGGCACATAATTTATTTTTTATATTCATTCATTCTTTATTAATATTTGATACACGTGTAACACACGTATCTTAAATTAGTATACTATATATGTGTATACATACATACATACATATATATATATATATATATATATATATATATATATATATATATATATATATATATATATATGAATTGCAAGTAAATTTGTAGGTTGGACTTGGATAACGTTCAATTTGTATTTTAAATTATATAATATTTGCAAACTTAGTAAATAAACGCACGGACTAAACTTTGTTCAGATATTATAGGATCTTATCAATAGTAATTAAATTGGATTTAGAAATATTTTAATTTTGTTAAGATATATATCAATTATAGTGAATGTCTATCAAGATCTATTTGATGTCTATCAGGATTTGATATATTTGTCTTTTAGTGTGAAACTAGGGCAGATTTCCCCTATAAATAAAAGGGCTTCCTTCATTGTAAATCATCCCTAAGAGAAGAAATAACAATTACTCTCTCTTTTCTCTCTACTCTTCTTCTTTATTCTTTCTTGTTTTAATAACACATTATCAGCTCGAGACTCTGTCAAACAAGGTGAGACTATAAATCTGAAATATTTCAAGGTTAGTAATTCATTATATTATCTTTCTTTTGCTACTACTAATATAATTATTATTGGATTTGAGGAAAAATAATTGGTTTGGAACCATTTATATTTTAGATTTATTCCTCAAGAACAATATTATCAAAAGGGATGATAATATGTGGTGGTACTACAATATCTTAGAGATATACAAAGCAGTCTATCGTAGCCACTTCATCGAATTATGCTAAGATAATAGTATTCATGAAGCAAGCCGAGAATATGTATGGTTGAGGTCCATGATACATCTTATTCAAGAAAAATATGGTGTAAAATATGACAATCTACCCACAATTTTATACAGAGATAATTCAACATACATAGCATATCTTAAGGGATGATTCATAAATGAAAATAGAACGAAGCACATTTTGCAAAAGCTTTTCTACATACATGAGCTACAAAAGAATGATGATATTAACGTGCAACAGATTCGTTCAACTGACAATGTGACTGATTTATTCATCAAATCTTTTCCAATTGCAACTTTCAAGAAGATGCTGCACAAGATTGAGATGCAAAGGTCAAGGATCTCATTAGGGGGAGTTAATACGCGATGTACTTTTTTTCCCTTACGATGTTTTGTCCTACTGGGTTTTCCTTGTAAGGTTTTTAATGAGGCAGCCGAAATGCGTATTATTAAAGATGTGTACTCTTTTTTTCTTCACTATATATTTTTTCTTACTGGGTTTTATCTAGTAATGTTTTAATGAGGCACATTATCTGCCAATTAGATATTCAAGGGGAGTGTTATAAATGTATTTACATTATAGTGAATGTCTATCAAGATCTATCAAGATCTACTTTGATATCTATTAGGCTTTAAAGCATTTGTCTTTTACTCAGACTAGGAGTAAATTTCTCCTATAAATAGAGAGGTTTTGTTCATTGTATAGACAATCAAGATGATCTCTCATCCTCAAGAGAAGAAATACGAATTACTCTCTCTTCTCTTTCTACTCTTGTTCTTTATTCTTTCTTGCTTTATAAAAAATTTTAAATTTTGTTTATTTATTAGAAACACATATCAATTTAAAAAATTTATGTATGTGGACCATAAAAATTTAATAACTGATCATCCTATATATAAATATAAATTATAGACAGATAAATTTTGAAATTTGATTTACAATTATTAGTTACTTTTTATAATTTTACAATTTGAATTTCTTTTCTTCAAATAATTATATAAGTTAAGTAAAATGAGCATATAACCCATTTTATTACTTGAATTATCTTAAATACATACCATCAAATGAACAGATTTTCCTTCCAAAATTCCAAAACAAATTAAGCTCAAATCAGTTCACAACACATCCATAAAGTACGTATATGGACAATTCCACAAATTTTGCTCGAAAACCTGATCTTTCAAGAGCAATTATTTTAAATTTGTATGCAAGTATCTTGACAAAATTGAAGAAAAGATGTATTTTATGTCTTGAATGTGGTATTGGTGACATTGATGGACTAAAAGGGTCAAACATAATTAGGAAATTTGATAAAGTTAATTGTGGACTTAATTAATATTTTCAAAACTTTCTAATTTTTTTCAAAAATACAAATCAACCCATACCGCTTTTCTCTCCAAATCAACTGTCTCTCTCCTTTCTCCTCTTTCTCTCTCTTGATAGTTTCTCTCAAACTTCCCCCAACCAACAATTCTGCAAATTTCTCCCTTCAATCCCCGATGACTTCAACCTCTGTCTATAAATAGTTGGGCTTCGAGTTTTATTTTGACTTTCAACCGTCAATCGACGTAACAACATTGTTGTCCGATGACAACAGCTTCGAGTTCTTCACTGTCTCTTTTCTTCTTCTACAGGTAAAAAATTAATGCTTTTTAGTTATAAAAAAAGGAGAACTTGAGCCAACTTCTCTTCTAGTATTGGTTAATAATTTCAATATTTGTTGCTTAAATTTGAAATAGGAATTGAAGAAAACTCTAATTTTTGGTATTTTTTCTCTTCTCTTTTTGGAGTGAAATATGATTTTTTATTGTTATTGTAGTTCTTGTTGTCAAACTGTTGATTCGATTTGTTGGTGTCTGTTGAGTTTTTTTAAGTTTGATTTTTGTTGTTTGTGTTTGTACAAACAAAATAACAATATTAGTGTTTTTGGTCACTATTGTTGTTCTTGATGTGTAAGTTGTGTGTGTATTGTGTTGGTGTTGCTGGGTTGATTTGTTGTTGTTCTTAGTAAAAATGGTGTATTTGATATTAAATGGTGATATTGTCGCTTTTCTATTAAATAAAATCTTGCTACTAATTTTTTCTGTAATAGATTTACCATCAGATGTAACAAATTTACCATTTGACGCAACAAATGAACCATTTGTTGGATGAAATCCTATCAACTTTCCAACATGACGAGATGTCCAAGACTTTGATTTTTTCCAACAGATCATTCATCTGTTGCAATAGATGACTTTTCTATTAGAAGAAATCTAAATAATATTAACAGTTGATAACAGTTCTAACAGATCATTTATATATTGCAACAGATGAATGATTTGTTGCACAAACCAGTCATTTGTTTCAATAGATAAGTGATATGTTGGAAGAAATCACAATGGTATTGAAAATATTTTTATTTTTTCTAACAGATTAGTCATCCATTGCAACAAGTTAGTTATATATTACAACAGATAACCCACCAATTACAACATATGTGTGATCTGTTAGAACTGTTATTTTACTGTGTTGTACATGTTAAATGTACTGTTATTCTTTTTTTAATAATGCATTAATCAATTATAATCTTTTTTATTTTTTTATTATTTTTAGTTAATATGGCTCTCAAAAGAAAAAAATAGAATCAAGTCCAAGTAAAGGAACAAGTAGAGCAGCTAAGCTACATCCACCACTCCATGAGCTTATTTTATAAGTTATATCTAATTCAGAAGCAGAAGATAATGAACGTGGGGATGGGGAATATTTCAAAAGAGATGATCCAAATGCTAGTAGCCCTTTCGCTGAAGAGTTAGTCAAAACCTTTATCATTGATGTTATCGTTCGAGAAAGCAGTGCGATGGTGCCACAGATTTAACTAGTGATTTGGTGGTTAAGTTATCCATGAAATTTTTTGTTGACACCTTCAGAAAAATACTTTGAGACAAAAAATTGGATGCTTATTTCAGGGATAGCTGCTTTGGACAATATCTTGATTTGCTGGAGGACAACATTGCTCGTTTCCAAATGAGCATGGTATATAATCTTCTCAAGCGTAGGTTTATGTATGAAAATAAAGATAATATGAATGAGGTGTGGATAAATTATGTGGTAAGCCTGTTTGTTTTGGTTGGAAGGAGTTTATCATAGTTACTGGACTAAAATGTTCTTCTTCTTCTTCGCAGCTTACCTATTCTAACCCAAAAAAAGCACCGCGCACACCCCACAAAAGGCAAAGGCAAGTCAAGTGATGGTGATGAATTGGTGTACCTTGTTCGTCCAAGCTTCAAAAGCAAAAATTTGATAGAAGTGTTGAAAGGTAAGATACTTTTAAAGAAGCACAAACAATCATTCTGCTTGGTTTGTTTTGTACATAATATTTTTTGGGCGAGAGACGTTAAAAAAAACATACCACTTAGTTTTATAAAACTCTCTGAGGATCTTGAGGCATTTAACAGCTATCCTTGGGGTTATGAAATCTTTAAAATGATTGTTAAATATTTGTTGACTTCATTAACGCCAAAGACAGCCAACTTATATGGCTTTCCATGGGCTTTCATGGTAAATATTTCTTTTATTATGATTCATTTATTTTTTATTGAATAATATTTTTTGATTTATTGATGTTATTTTATAGGCTTGGACATTTGAAGCCATTCCTTATTTGAGACAACAAGTTAACTACCAGGAAGAAGTTTCATGTCCAACAATTCTGGGATGGTTGTCGTCCAAAACTAATAAAAAATAAAATTTCTTGATCACTTCAATCCCCCGAAGGAAGCAGTGAGTCTAATTCTAATTAAGTTTTTATTTTAATTAGTAATTTTTTTAAATGATTTAATTATCATTCTAATATATGTACTAATTTATTTTAGATTATGCATCCGTGGCTTGTTTCGACCAATCGAGAGTTGAAGATGTAATTTTTTCTGTAAGGTCTGTGAAAACTTTATAGGACCCTAAGGTCATTCATAGAATAAAAAGGGAATTTTTTGGAGCAACAACCATTACAAGAAAAATAATTTTGGAGGGTGGGCTCGTAGTTGTTGATGGTGTTAGTGGTGATTAAGCAGTTGGTGGTGGTAGTGGTAGTAGTGCTACAGTTGGGGCTAATGATGCCTTTCTTACAATTTTTGAAACAATAAACCATTATGATTATGATTATACTAGTTTTACAGATTTGACCAATATAATCAATCAACTACTTTAATGTATGAAGAAAAAGTGAAGCCTGTCAGTGTGGAAGAATGGAAGAGTTACCCAATTGAAAGGTTCAACCTCTCGACGAGGCTCCAAAAAAGCTAACAAAGTTGATCAACAACAATTCTTCATGCCAGCAGGTACATAAATTATTTTTAAGGATATTGATTTATACAATTCTTCTTGCAGAAATATGATATTAACACATATAAATCATGTAGAAAATAAAACGACGAACCCTACAAAGTGAACCAATCGGGTCTTTGTTTTGATATGTACGATTTTGTTGTTGAACATTCTAGAATAAAGAATTGGTTCTATTTGATGTCACTGTCCAAAACTTGTTGTAATGATGAGGATTAAATGTCATACATTATCTTACTATTAATACTATATTTAATTGTATCTGTTTCTTAATTTTATTGTTACGTAATCTAAAATATTTGATAATATGTGCAACATATTTATGTCACTTTTCACTACCTCTAAAAGAAGGCCAAGTTGTAAACACAACAATAATACAGATACACTAAAGAAAATTATTTGTACAAAGTTTAGATCAATAATGCCTATAATGGGTATTGTCAGCAAAATCCAAAATTTTACCGAAATGAGGAATGGTTAATCAATATCATCAAAGGTTTTAGCATTCCAGTTGGCTTACCTTGGTATTTGATCGATGAAGTGTACATTCCAATCAATTGTGGTGATGAATTCCATTGAGTCTTGGCTGTTATGATTCTAAAAGAGAGGCGCTTCCGAGTTTACGACTCGATTTTGGGAAGGAGATGTTCTGGGCAAAAGCTATATTAATATAAGTGGCTCTTTGTACCAAAAGATTCATACTGATTGATTGACGATTAAAGCATACCGGGATAAAATAGGTAGTCCATTTGATATAGTATATGTTGAAGGAATTGCTCAGTAACCTAGTAGTATCCTGTAAGTATCATGATTTAGTTTCATTTTATAAATTTCAAAACTCTTACATTAATTGCAAGTTATGGATTATCTAATTTTTTACAAATGCAGGGATTACGGTCTTTTTTTTTGCCGCTTAGTTCGAGTTTTTGAGTGATGAATTACAAGTACCAAATAATGGACTTAATGAAGGATTACTCCGTAAGAGATATGCTACGGTCAGAAACTATATGCAAGTGACATTAATGATCCACGATGATCAAAGACGAATTTTATAGTACCGGATGAAGAACATCTTGTCTATATTAAGTAGATCTTTATAACTTGAGCCTGTCAAAGTAATAACCTCTCCTTAGGAATTGTTGTCTTCAAAACATAAATTGTTTGTTTATTTGTTGAGTTGATCATCTGTATCCATAATAATTTTTAATATTTTATTTATTTATTTATTCATTTATTTATTTTATATAATTTCTGAAGGATTAGATTTATTTTATTTTGTCTATGAATTTTATTTTATCCTTAAATTTAAATTTATTAATTGAAATGGAATACTAGGTTCAAATATGGCAATATATAATGGATCTGTTGTAACAGACAACATGTCTGTTGGAAATTATCAAACAGACTTAGACATATGTTGCAATATGTAGGTCATCTATTGGAAATTATGAAACAAGTCTTGTTATTATTTTGATTTGTTCCAATAGATGACCAACCTGTTGTAATAGATAGACTATCTATTGCAATAAATATACTATTTTTTGTAATAGATAGACTGAAACATCTGAATAACACAATAGATAACCAACCTATTGTAATAGATAAACTATTTGTTACAATGGATAGATTATCACAGTAGATAGACTATCTGTTGTAATAGGTCAGTCATCTGTTTCATTAAACAAATATCTATATATCTATATAATGCACTTGTTACAATATTTGAACTTCATAATTATTTTTGTACTAATTTATAGGTTTCCAAATTTAATAAATCAATTCAATTTTCATCGAACATAAAATTTTTTCACTACATCTAAAGTTACTTGAAATAACAAATGTCATGGTGTTTGTGTATCTACATCTTCTTCTTTAACATACACAGGCTCCAACCTTTTAGTTATTACCCTATAAGCCCAGATCTCTTGCATCCTTGCAATAGCGTTTTCGCATAAAAAAGTTATTGGGTTGGAAATTTTTGTGCCGGTTAGCAAAAATTCAATGTGTGTAAGAGCGTATGACCTGCACACGACATCAGTTGAATTTCCGTAAGGTCCTCGTCCTCGTCCTCGTTTCAACCTTTAAAATTCCATTTTTCATTCAACACTTTCTCTTGAAAATGCTTCATCAGTTTACTTTGCCCCAACCAGCTAAGGAACAAGTCTAATAGTGGCTGCATCTTGGTATAAAAATTGGCCTTGTCGAAGACAGGTTAGTTGCAGTCATAAAACTTCACCATTCCATTATCGAGTAGTATCTCAAGAGACAGAAAATATTTTACATCCATGTTCATGGTGAAAAGTGGAAAGATACAACAGATGGTCTATCTATATCATAGGGTTATCTAAATCTATTAACAGATTACCCATCCAATGCAACTTATTCAATATATGGATAATATGTTGCAACAGATAAACCACCAGTTGCACTAGAATATCCATCTATTGCAATATATGACAAATCTATTGCATAGTTTTTCTTTATGGAGTAGATTAGAAGGCTAGGTTAGGAAAAGTAAAATAGCTGAGTCCAGGTACCACACTTCCATATCTATCGTTTTCTTGAAGTCTTGGGAGGAAAAGGAATTCATGGTGATGTTATTTGCGTGTTGCTTAGAATTTATGTACTTTCTCAGAACAACCTTATTTTTGGCGTCAAGTTCCGTGTATATGTTCACCTTCTTTAATGGTACTTGAACTTCATCAACTTTTGGAGGAGAAGAAGTTGCAATATTTTTGGTTTCATAGTTGAGTGTATATGTCTAATTATTTTTTTTTATTTCTAATCTCCACTGTAGGAGTGTATGGCTCTCTCACCTTCTTGAATGGTATGACACCCCTCTTGAATTTCAACTTCTTGACAACATCACTGAGTGCATCTATTTTATTAAAGAGTTTATCCTATCTATCCATGCAATCTTTAGATTTGTAATGAGAACATGAGCCTGAAGAGGGGTGAGAAGGACCATTGTAAGGGGTGATTTCAAATATATTTATTTTTTCTTGAGAATCAATATGCTTATCATCATGACTTGTAGCAGCATAAGCATCAACACGACTGCCACCAACATCAACAACCCTAGAAGCAGCACCCAGATCTGTTGCAGTAGGTTGGTCATGAAGTACCTCCACATGAGGCTGACTGTGCCCAAAAACTTTTGTTATGGCTGTTTCTCTAGCCAATTTCTTATTTATTAACTCCACCGTTGGGTCTACTACTATATCAAAAAGACCTCGAGTAATAAAAAAATTTATCCCCAACTCTTTCTCCATAGGTATGATCCATTAATGCACACCATATAAAAAAGGGAAGATAAGTTTAAATCAAATAATAATTTGCAGTCAGTTGGGTAACATGTCAACACTGATAATTTATGCAACAAATGATCTTTATGTTACAAGAGATGGTCTTTTTGTTGCAACAGATGATCCATATGTGGCAATAAATTTACCATCTATTGCATAAGTTATAGTAGATGGGTAATCTCTGAAGTAAAGTTCAGAGAACCAAAGCAAAAGATGGGTAATCTGTTGCAAAATATGACTTATCTGTCACAATAAATTACCCATTTATTGCACTAATTACGATAGATAGGTAATCTATTAAGATAAATTGCAACAAATGACCCATATATTTTAATAGATGGATCATCTATTTCAATATATTACTTTGAGTCAAATTATCTTACTTGAAAGAAGACTCAATACATCATCCGAAGGGTTAAAGAGATCAACATCCTTATTTTTTGTGTTGCTATTTGCAACCAACCACCTAAGGATCCTTTGATGAGAAACCTCATCCAAGTAATCCTTGACCTGCTTTTAGAGAGGAGGAATGTCTTCAAATGTCCAAGCCTAAAAAATGTAAACAGAAAGCAAACAAATAAAGTCATAAAAGTTATTCAATTTAAGTTAATGTAAGAAAAAACAAATAGTGATTGAATTTACCATGAAATCCCAAAGAAAGGCCTATAAGGAGATCGTCTTTGGGATAGTTTTGTCAATAAATATTTGACATTCAACTAGTAGCTGTTGTATCCCCCTTGTTGTTAAATTTTTCAAAATCTTTAGTAATCTCCAATAAATCATCTTCTATGACTTTGTAGACGTATCTTGCCAAATGGAATGGGAAAACCAAACTAAGCACGATTACTCCTTGTACCTTTTTGGTATGGTTTTATCCTTGAGATCTTCTACCAATATCATGGCTTTCAAGCCATGTCCAGCAATGTCAAACAACCCATTTATTTTTTCCTTGCATTTGTTGGTTTTTATGGGTGGTCGCTTAGGCAAAGTTTTGCCTTTATTTGATGGTAATGGTTTGACTTTCCTTCTTGCCTGGAACTTTTTGAGGGATGTTTCCTTTATGAGAGGTTCTTTTGAAAAATCATATCCTAATCCTTCCACTATGGCAAGCTCTTTTATTCCAAAACAAACCGGTATACCACCGTAGTTAATTCAGATTTCATCCATCATTCCCCCCCCCCCCCTTCCTTTAAATATTTATCATCCCCCACGTAATTGATCCCGTGCTTGAGAAGACCATATACTATACTTATTTGGAAATGGGCATTGTTGTCCTCAGGCATCTTACAAAAGTGTCCAAAGCAACTCTTCTTAAAAAATTCCTCTAGTTTTTCCTTCTTCATAGTATTCCTAAAATCATCAAAAGGTTTTCCCAACTGAGAACAAAATCAGCCGTTAAATTTGAAAGGTTATCTATCGGTATCTAAACTTTAAACATGTAAGTACTAATAGTTTTGATAGGATCATCCTGGTATTTCAACCTTAATTCATGTCCCATTGATGATGTATTCTCATCATCTTGATCATCATAATCTTTCTCACTTTCTACTTCCTCCTCTTCTTCTTTATCTTCTTCTTCTTCTTCTTTCTTCTCACTTTTATTTTCATCACCACCCTCTACAGACCCTTCTCCACCTCCCTAAACATTGTTTTCATAGCTTTTGTCAGCTTTACTTTTCCTTGACTGAGATTGTTCAAGAAGATTCTCCGAATCCATATGTACTCTAGACTTTTTTTAGGTGGTTAGAAATTGATCCACTTTTTCTTTCTTTTCTTTTGGGAGGAGTCTTTTACCTACAAGAAAAAGAAAAAAAAATACATTACAATTGATGTCTGCATAATTTCTAGAAAAAGGTAACACAAAATTTAATAAATTACTATACAACACATTACAAAAAATATTCCAATAAATAACCCACTTATTTGAACAGATGAATCATCTGTTACAATAGATGCATAACCTGTTGTAATAGATGAATAAATTTTTAGAAGAGATCAAAATAGTCTTGCTATGGGTTTATTTTCTTCCAATAGCAGATACATCTATTGCAACAGATGGTTAATCTATTGGAAGGGTTGTTTTGTTTTATGCCAACATTTGATACATTTGTTGCAATAGATGCGGAATCTATTTGAAGACCTATTTTAATATCTCCCAACAAATGTCCACCTGTTGCAACAAGTGGGTCATCTCTTTGAAGTTATCAAATCAAGTAGAGGTTCTATTTTGATAACGTCCAACAGATTACCCATATTTTGCAATAGATGGATCATTTGCTAGATAAAATTGAATCACGTCTTCTACATTTCCATCAGATGCGTAATCTGTTGGGCAGTACAGCACCCCAACACCACTAGCACCACCAATACCAATACCACCAATAACACTACCACTACTACCAATACCATCAAAACGATGACTGAATAGACCCAAACTTGGGCCTAGTCATGTCGGGATTCTCAAGTCCAACTAGGACCGGACACCACCCCTAACACCCAACCGTAGCCTCCCTGCACCTTATGTCAGATGAATTCTGAACTTATAACAAGATAAATTAATAATAATTCAAAGTAATTAAATAAAGTCTATATTCATACTCCAACAACCTCAATCAAATATCCAGCTAGTGCCAACACCAATACCAATACTAATACCAAGGATGATACAAATACCGACATCGCCCATGCCCATCGTAGTCTGACAAAGCCTCTAACCAGAATCACATAACATCAAGTTAGGACATGCCCCCAACCATAGCCAAAACCAATATCTAAGAAACAAAAATAATGAAAAAGTCCATAGCATAAAATGGATTCTTCAAGAGTATGGAAGCTCACCACTTCAATCTGACTCAAAGTTATCCTTAAATCCAAGTCCCTGAGCATAAGAAATGGTAGTATGGCCGATTCCAACATCGTGTGTGGATACAACGCTAGAAGAAAGAATGAATGCTAACATATACTCAGGGATAAAAATAAAAATAATTCAATTATTGAAAAACAAATCAAATAACCATAGTCAATCACACACAGGTTTAGCATGCATTTAAAAGCTTAACCTGGGTAGAGTAGATTGACCATCCTAAAACTACCCACGGGCTATATGGGTTTATCTCTCCCTACTAAAAGGGCCCAATCCATGTTAGCCACACTATTGAAGAAAAAAACCTGAGATGACTAGTACATCTCCCCAAATACAAAGTGTGATATCATGCACAAAGTCATCAAGACCATCCTTACATCGACAAACATAATTTTCTAGTGTCGGTCCCCCTGGGACCCCCACCTTCTATGACTTTGCTACTTGACCCTCTTTAATTCTATATTAAAACCAGTTATGCATTCCCAATAATTTACTATAGAGTCTTTTAAATAGGCATTAACCATTGGTATCATCATACAAATATTAGAGCTTGGAAGTCTATTATTTTATGCCATACCAAAACCATTAAACTCAGTTGACTCCAATGATTCCAGTTTAACCAAAACCATAGACATTGAGGATTTTACAAACCATTTAAAATCAGCCAAACCAATTCAAGTTCCATTACTATTTATGCAATGCAAAAATAACAAAAATAGTCAAAAAATGTGACAAAAATCATTCTCATTGGCATTCTAACAAATAGGTTGAGGGCATATAAGTTTCAAAACCATAACCAAGTAATTCGGGGAATCTATAATACCTTAAAATCCATTTTCCATTAACACGCATCCCACAATGTTAAAATTATACTAAAAGCATGAAAGAAAACAAAATTAAACAATAAGAAACATTATTCAATCATGAACATTCAAAAACCACAATCATTATTTCAAACCATAAAAATATCATGAAATCATTCATTAAAATACATGATCTTTGTAAAATAACAATGAGGGAGGAGTAATATAACACCCCGAAAATAGGTCTCGAAGTGTTATATGGTGTTTAAGGCTACCAGTAGCCCCAAGCTAACCCTTTTGCCTGTTTTCATATCATTCAACACTCATCGACAGGATTACTATAATCAAACATCAAGATATTCTTCATAATATCATAATTCAAAACGAAAGACATGCGAAAAGTAACAAAATACTACCTCTCCACAAGACTGATCAATCTAGCCATCTAGTCTGACAAACCTCTACTAAACTGTATAACACTGAGCCATTGGGACATACCCCAACTGACCCTAACATCAGGGAATAAAATGATAACCCAAAATAAAAGAGTGAAATCTGAAATAACCAGTACTCGAACCATGAGGACTCACCACTGCAGAAAATATAGACCAATGTGCTCGGAGAATCACGTCAAGCCTGGGAATGAGCACCTGAACCTACATTATAGGGAAAATGTAGCCCACATACGAATACATGGGTTAGTACCATGGAATATGGACCAAGTATATGGGGGTGTATGCAAGTTTTCATAAAAGTCCTATATCATAAATATTCATAGAAATATATACATGCTGTAGTAAGAGAATCACATAGCTTGAAATAAAATCATCATAATCACCATAGAGTAAAATACATCGGGTGAAAATATGTGAGTCATTATAGTAAATCGCAATAACTTTCATAATCATTTTCAAGTCATCAAAATGAGTAGCTTTCACAAAAAATCTCGTTAAGATATAAAAATATACATTAAATTCTTCATAAATGATAACTTTCTTAACTCGCACTTTCAAACTGTTACATTTTTCATCTCAATTAGAAGAATACACACACACACACTGAGAGTCTCTTACAACTGACATAAACCATGTGAGCTACATGAAGTCCAACATCCAGCCCATGTTGGGGAGAGATGTCCTATCCTTGCCATCGGAATAGGACCTTAATTTTTTGTTCACTAGTGATCACTATATCAATCAGCCCTAGGCTTACATCCTACGGGGGCACGTAGTTCTAGAAAAGTACCAATCATAGTTATACCTCTCACTCGGTGCTAAAGACTACTCCCGGACTGAGCTCAGATCATTTAAAAATAAAATCCACAATAACGCAATTCAACAATTCATATCGGGAGCCATCATGCTACCCTTTTTTTTTTACAATAAATCAATATATGGATTTCTTTTCTCATTTGAGTTTAAAACTAACTCTTTCAAGACCAAAAGGTCAAATAATTCAAATATCTAGGTGTGTATAATACATTACTTCACCAAAGATCATAATCTCAAACAGGGTTTAAATCCCATATATCAACACTTGAGCAAAACATTTCAAGATTCATACTTTGTATAACAAATAAGTATAACTCATATAAAAAGCTGAAAATTTAACTTGAAACATGATATTAACATCAAAACTCAAGGAATTTATCTTTAAGACATCACAAAAATATCATAGTTTCTTGAACAAGAATATAGGATAATAGTTTCCATCTCAAATTCATGATTAAACAAGTAAAATCATGTATTTTCATAAAATAATACGAAATTTTGGGCACAAGAATGAAATGATGTTCTTGTTGAAAACCCCAAATACCTTTATGGTAACGAATTCGTTAAAAGATTGGACCCTCAATGTTGATTGTGCAACCCTAGTTATTTTTCTCCTTTAGTGCTCTTAGATGATGAACTTAGATTGATAATAGGGTTATGATGTGTTTAGATTCTATTAAATTCATAAGGTTAAATTTAGGGGTGTGTATGGAGTGCTAAAAGACTTAATTTCCCTCAAAATAACTCAAAACGGAGTATTTTTAGTACCTAAAATGCCAAGTGTGCGCCGCATTGCTTATAGCACACATTTTAATATGCACCGCATTGCTTATCGCATATCTATTCCAGTAGCCATGTGCGATTGGTTAAGCGACGCACTCTACTTCGCAAAGTCATAACTCCTTGCTCGGGTGTTGGATTTTGATGAACTTGGTATCGTTGGAAAGCTAATTCGATTCTCTATAAGTTGGTGGGTAGAAATATGCAGGAATAAAACATATTTATCAAGTTATGCTTATTCAAAGATGACCCTTGCGAATTCAAACACTAAAACTTAACGGATTTTGAAACTCGTAGATTGTACTACCTTAAGTGACTCATATAACCATATTTAACACATCATAAGCTCTCTTATAACTAGGGTACTCTTGGTAATACATGTTCCCAAATATTGCTTATAGAATTGGGGGTTTTACATGTACGAACAACTTAAGAAAGTGCAGGGCATTACAATATCTCCCACTTGGGGACATTCGTCCTCGAATGATGTTGGGTATATTAAGAGTAAAGAGAAAATAAAGGGTACACAACTGAAGCAACTTGCAAATCTTGCCTTTACTTCATTCTACATTTTGGACACAACAAGGAGTGCATGACTCATGAAATCACAGCTGATTAGTATAAAATAACTGTTGAACTACTACAATTCTGCATAGAAAAAGAATGATTTGGAGTAGAACGGTACCTTTGGCTTGATCAGGGCTTGCAGAAAATAGGTGCGGATACTTGGATCGCATTTTCATCTTGGTTTCCCAAGTTGCACCTTCAACAGATTGGTTTTGCCATAACATCTTGACCAAGGGAACTTCTTTGTTCCTTAGTCTTCGGATTTGATGATCTAAAATCTCAATAGGAACTTTCACAAAAGAAAGACTATCTTGTGCATCAGGGTTTTCTGAAGGATCTATAACAGCACAATCACCAACGTGTTTCCTAAGCATAGAGACATGGAAGACAGAGTGAACGAAAGATAACTCTGAAGGCAACTCAATCTCATACTCTACCTTACCAACACAGCTAAGAACTCTGTAGGGGCCGATATAATGGGGACTAAGTTTCCCCTTCTTTCTGAATCTCTTCACTCTCTTCATGGGTGAGATTTTCAAATACACCATGTCACCAACTTCAAATTCAAGGTCTCTTCTCCTCACATCAGCATACAACTTCTGACAACTTTGTGTGGTTTTTAATCTTTCTCTAATCACTTTGACTTTTTTCATAGCCTCAAAGACCGAATTAAGACCACTCATGGCAGCTTCACCCACTTCAAACCGACCTATGGGTGACCTACATTTACTCCCATACAAATCATTAAATGGAGCCATGCCAATGCCAGAGTGAAAACTGTTATTGTAAGCAAACTCTATCAACGGTAAATGCTCATCCCAACTTCCCTTAAAGTCAAGAGCACACACTCTCAACATATCCTCTAAGGTCTGGATGGTCCTCTCAACCTGACCATCTGTGTGTGGATGGAAAGCAAAACTCAAATGCACTTGGGTACCAAGACCGTTCTGAAAAGCTTTCCAAAATTGCGAAGTGAACTGAGTACCCCTATCTGAAATATGGACAAGGGAACTCCATGCAATCTGACTAATTCCCGGATGTACAATCTATAGTATCCTCAGCAGTATAAGAAGTATACATAGGCAAAAAGTGCGCAGACTTAGTCAATCTATCCACAATAACCCAAATAGAATCATAATGGCGTCGGGAAGGAGGTAAACCAGTCATAAAATCCATGTTTATCTCTTCCCATTTCTAAGTGGGAATACTGAACTCCTGCATCATACCACCAGGTCTTTGGTGTTTTACCTTAACCTGTTGGAACGTTGCACACTTAGCCACAAATCCTGCTATATC
This sequence comes from Capsicum baccatum var. pendulum, assembly GCA_030864225.1. Lineage (NCBI taxonomy): Eukaryota > Viridiplantae > Streptophyta > Magnoliopsida > Solanales > Solanaceae > Capsicum > Capsicum baccatum. The sequence continues at coordinate 182,445,404 of CM061554.1, forward strand.
TTTCTTCATGCCACTCCACCAATAGATTTCCTGCAAGTTGCGGTACATCTTGGTGGCACCAAGATGAATAAATATCGCGCACCGTGTGCTTTAGCCATAATTCTCTATCTCAGATCATCAATATTCATAACACATAATCTATCCTATAATCTCAAAACACCATCTCCCCCTTGGGAGAAAGCCTCCACCTTTTGGTCCTTGACTGATTCTTTCAGTCTGACCAAACTAGTATCTAGATTTTTCTTCTCCTTTACTTCTGAAATCAAGGACGATTCAGAATTACTCTGCACCTCTATACTAGCTTCAGTAGAGTCAAATAACCTACCCAGTCTAGCCAAACAGTGCAGATCATAAGCCAACTCTTTCTTACCCTCTTCAATAAGAGAAACACTACCCATAAACATCCTGCTTAGAGCATCTGCCACTATATTAGCCTTACTCGGATGGTACAACACACTCATATCATAATCTTTTAACAGCTCTAACCACCTTCTCTGTCTAAGGTTAAACTCCCTCTAGGAAAATACATATTGCAGACTCTTATGATTAGTGAAAATATCAATGTGAACACCATACAAGTAGTGTCTCCAGAGTTTTAGAGAAAAAACAATAACAGCTAACTCAAAATCATGGGTGGGGTAATTCTTCTGATGGGGTTTCAACTGTCTAGAAGCATAAGCTATCACCTTACCCTTCTGCATCAATACACAACCCAAACCAACTCTAAAAGCATCAAAATATACTACAAAACCCTCAACATCATCAGGCAAAGTCAAAATAGGTGCGGAGGTGAGTTGAGTCTTCAACTCCTGAAAACTCTTCTCACAAGAATCGGACCACAAGAACTTCACTTTCTTTAAGGTCAATCGAGTCATAAGAGACACTAGAGAGGAGAAACCTTCAACAAAACAGTGGTAATAGCTAGCTAGACCCAAGAAACTTCAGATGTCAGTCAGATAGATAGGTCTAGGCCAGTTCCTAATAGCTTCTATCTTTTGGGGATCACCTCTAATACCCTCGAAAGAAATGATATGACCAAGAAAAGCAAGTGACCTCAACCAAAACTTACAGTTGCTGAATTTGGCAAACAATTGATGGTTTCTAAGAGTTTGCAAGACAATTCGGAGATGATCTACATGTTTATTCTCACTATGGGAGTACACTAGAATATCGTCTATAAATACGATAACAAACATGTCAAGATATGGTCTAAACACTCGATTCATAAGGTCCATGAAAGCTACCGAGGAATTAGTTAACCCAAAAGACATAACAAGAAACTCAAAATGAACATAGTGAGTTTGGAAAGCTGTTTTCAGGGTGTCACACTCCCTAACTTTGAGTTGATAATAGACGGATCGAAGGTCTATCTTTGAGAAGTAACTTGCACCTTGAAATTGGTCAAAAAAATCATCTATTCAAAGTATAGGATACTTATTTTTGACAATCACTTTATTCAACTGGCGATAGTCAATACACATATGCAGGAAACCATCTTTGTTTCTCATAAATAACAAAGGAGCACCCCAAGGAGAAACACTAGACCTTATGAAACCCTTATCTAATAGATCTTTGAGTTACTCTCTCAACTCTTTAAGTTCTGTAGGTGCCATACAGTAAGGAGGAACAGAAATGGGATGAGTATCGGGAAGAAGATCGATCCTAAACTCTATCTCTCTAGCAGGAGGTATCCCTAGGAGATCTTTTGAAAAGACATCAGGAAACTCATTGACTATGCTAACTGACTGGAGAGTTGGAGTCTCAGACTTAGTGTCCTTTACTCTAACCAGATGATAAATGCAACCCTTGGAAATAAGTTTTCTAGCTTTAATATATGAGATAAAATGACTCTTGGGAGACATAGAACTCCCAGACCACTCAAACACAGGTTCATCGAGAAATTAAAACTTGACCAATCGGGTACGACAATCTATAGAGGCATAACAAGAATGAAGTCGGTCCATACCCAGAATAACATTAAAATCTAGCCTGTCTAAGTAAACCAGATTAGCCAACATGACTCTATGAAGGACTATAATAGGACACTTTTTATACACTTTCTGGGCAACAATTGAATCACCCACTGGGGTATAAACTACGATAGGCTCTGGAATATTTTCAGGACTCATTCCAAAATTCACAGCAACCAAAGGTGTAACATATGAAAAACTAGACCCAGGGTCTAACAAAGCATAGACATCAAACTGAAGTATACGGAGCATACCAGTAATAATATCGGGAGAGTCCTCCTACTCCTGGCGAGATGGCAAAGCATAGAACCTATTCTGGCACTGACCTTCAGTAGTGCTAGAAGAGGTGCCCTGAGTGAGGGCTGGGCGAGTCACCTGAACTGGAGTACTAGCAGTCTGAGTCTGAGTCTGAGGGCGATTATCACGACGCCCTTACCTGGCATGTGGGAACTCCCTAAGTTTTTGACCTAAGTCATCACAACCAAAACAACCTTCCTTCTCACTCTAAAACTCACCTGGGTGGGTCCTACCATACTTAGGATAGGGAGGATAATTTGGCTTACTGCCAACACTGTACTGGGACCTGCTTGCATATGACCTGCTACCTTGCTCCTGCCCATCCCTAGGTACGGGAGCACTAGCGGATGATGTGATGATAGGCGATATTACGTGCCTATATAAATATATTTTGCCCATATTTGTGCCATGTTTTGAGAACAGATTATATATTTCATGCACTTTTAGTCCTTTTTCCTGTAAGTGAGCTAACAAACATGATTAGCAAAGTTTCAGGTATAAATGATGCAGAATTCAGCATTTTATGCCTTACTTGACACCAAACAAAGCTCACGAAGGAAGGAAAGGGAGCTTGGACGCCTAAAGGACCAAAAGTGATACATGGAAAATCCGTCCTAGGCTAAAATAGCATTTCTGAAGACTTTAGGGACTCGCAGTAACTTAGTTGGATTTGGACAATGATACATTAACCTAGTACAATTGGGTTAAGTATTTCATTAGTTTATTTGGATTAGGATAGTGTTACATTAACCTAGTACAATTGGGTTAAGTATTTCATTAGCTTAGTAGGATTTGGTTAGATATTTCATTAGCTTAGTAGGATTAGGATATGGGTATTATAAATACCCTATCTTGCTAGAGATTTTTACACATATTCTTACAAAAATCTTCTAATTCATTCTTCAACTATTAATCTTTTCTACTCTTCCAACAATTCTAATCTTTCCATTAATTCTATTTTTCTTTTATTCATCTTATTCTTAATTTCTGCAACAAGAGAATCGTTACTTTGCCTAGGAATTCACGCCTAAACGCCTACCATACTTGAGCTACACGAAATTCATCAATATTGTGGTATAACAACAATGTCAATCGTGATCTCCTTCGCACTCATGGGTAACTAAACTTCTCTGTTGGGGTTATGGAAGCCGAATGAGATACTATCTATTGCTGTGAGTTTGTGAGTTCGTGACACGTATGCTGCTTATATCATTATTCTCTTCATCTTAATCTAAATTCTTTGTGGTTGCAAACGCAAGAATACGCAGTATAACATTTAACTTGTTCGAAAGAAAGGTTATTTGTCTGGAAAAGAGATAGTGTCAAGGTAGTAGGGTCCCATCCCCTATTAAAAAGTTAGTGCCGTAACTGGATTAACCTCTTGGAGAATTCGTACCGTTAGACACACTTTAAGCTCAAAAGAGTTAAAGTGAAATAATCCTCGAATAGGTCGAAAGACGCCTGGATTTACCATCGAATACAATTCTCTATAAGCACATGCATGTCGGAATTCTACACACTCATAGCCAATAGAGACGTATTCCTCAGAAGGTGGACATAACCCCAACGCCTCAATTCTCATTGTTTACAACTTACGTAATATTCTTTCTTTTTATTTTCAGCTTTTACTATAATACTTTGTTTACATTACTTGCACTACAATCCCCCCTTTTTCGAGACTTGCATCAAAAGTCTAGTAACTTTTGCTTATTTGTTGACCAAGCTATTCCCTGAGGGATCGATACCCAACCCAGGTTGGGTTCTATATTTTCTAACGACTGCTTTACACTCCTACGAGAGCTGTAGATTGAGCGTTATCAAAAATTGGCGCCGTTGCCGGGGAATACGAGTGTCAATTAAGTTCGTGATAATTACTAGACCCTTTGGTCAATGATTCTCGTACTTTTACTTTCAGTTTTTGTTTTTGTTTACTGCTGGTTTTTATTCAGTGCATGCCCCATACTAGAAGTTTTGGTCAACCGCTATTACCTATCAATCCTGAACCACAACGCATTGGTAGAATGGAAGCACAAGCAGAAATCGAAAGGATGGCTGCTCAACAGGAACAGGCGAGATTAGCTGCTCTTGCCGCTGCTCAAGTTCATCAACAAAACATTGATAATCATGGGCGAGCAACAAATCCTAACGATGAGGATTTAGGTGATGACGAGTTACTAAACCCTAGGCGTGATGCTGAAATCATAACACCTGCCAACAGAAGAGGTCGACAAGCTTGGTTTAGGTATGATCGCCAACCCATGCAACCAGCTTTCGATGATGATGATGATGATCTTGATGGTGCCGGAGCCACGGGAGCCATAATTCCACCACCATTAGCGCCCGGAGCCAAGTTCAACATCACAAGCACCATGATTCCGTTATTGCAACTCAAGGGATTATTTGGTGGACTAGCAGGCAATGATCCGAATATGTGTCTCATCAACTTTATTTCTACATGCAAGTCTTTTGACAATCTTAGTGTTGGTCAGAATGCAATTCGATTACGTCTATTTCTATTGTCTCTGTCTGTAGAGGCAACACTATGGTTGAATGGGCTGACTCCTGATTCAATTACAAATTGGAGGCAATTGAGAGACGCTTTCCTAGAAAGATTCTTTCCGCCATCCAAAAGAGCACAATTGAGAGATGAAATTAGCAACTTTCGTCAGCTTCCCACTGAAGCTCTTTATGAAATATGGGAGAGGTTCAAGACAAAGCTAGCGAGATGCCCAAACCATCACATGACTAATGTTCACCTAATGGAGATCTTGTATAGAGCCTTGAATTCAATAACTAAGCCAGTGGTGGATAATGCAGCTGGAGGTTCATTCATGGACCTCACCTTTGGTCAAGCAAGCAATATGCTAGATCGTATGACGAAACAAAGTAGAGCTTGGCATACCAGGGATTCTGAGGTATCAAGCCCCACTTTATTTATTGGCATGACTGCAGACCAAAAAAGAAGAGATGAAGAACGTGATCAAGATATGGCGCATTTTAAAACACAAATGGATCTTCTTACAAAGCATTTACTATCAGGGAAGACCGAAAAAGTAAAACTTATTGCGTCAAAAGGAAGAGACGAATCTGATTCGGAAGAGGAGGCCAACTACTTGAACAATCAGGGGGGTTTCCATGGGAATACCCAAGAAAACCAAGGTCGGAACTATTATGATAAATCTGGAAACAAGGACCAAGGTAGTTGGAAGAACAAGAATGAAAAGAGTGGTTTGTACGTTCCCCCTGGTAGACGTGACACCACCACATCTAATTCTGGAAGCATGGAAGACATGATGGCTAAAATCTTGAAAGGAGTGGAAGCAACGAGCGCGGGAGTAACGGAGGTAGTTAATGATTTTTCCTCCATGAAACAATTAGTTAATTCTCATTCCACTTCAATCAAGCAAATAGAGTAGCAATTGAGCCAACATTCAGCAACACTCAATCAAAGAAAGGCCGGCACTTTACCTAGCGATACTGTGCAAAACCCTAGGAATGATGGGTTATGCATGGCCATCACTACCAGAAGTAGTAAGGTGCTGGAAACTTCAGCAAAAGGCAAGCAAGTGGTTGACGAAGTTGCGAACATGGATGACAACATAATAGGAGAAGATGCCGCAGCAACTACTCCTAACATCAAGGACGTCACACCCAATGACGTACAGCCTAAAAAAGTGGAAAAACGGAAGCAAGAGGAGAAGAAATCCGTGGAGAGAACACTTCCATACCCACCACCACCTTTTCCCCAAAGATTGAAGAAGGTGGCAGATGACACAAAGTTCAGCAAATTCATGACTATGTTAAAACAGCTGACCATTAGTGTTCCATTGGTGGAGGCACTTGAACAAATGCCTGGGTATGTAAATTTTATGAAGGATCTTTTGACAAAGAAGCGGACAACAAGCTATGAGTTGAAAAAAGATGTTCATCATTGCAGCGCAATCGCTACCCGATCTTTCACTATTCCTTGCACCGTTGGATCTTTGAATTTTGCCAAAGCACAATGTGACTTAGGAGCCAGCATTAATTTGATGCCTTTATCGATCTACAAGACGTTGGGATTGGGTGATCCTACTCCAACCAACATGAGGCTCGTCATGGAGGATAGGTCGGTAAAACGACCTGTTGGTATTCTTTGTGACGTATTGGTAAAGGTTTCTTCATTCATCTTTCCAGCAGACTTTGTTATTTTGGATTGTGAGGCAGACTCAGAAGTTCCCATCATCTTGGGACGCCCTTTCCTTGCTACAGTAAGTGTGCTTATTGATTTGAGAGCTAATGAGCTTTCATTCCGAATAAATGACGAAGTGGTGCGCTTTGATGTTTGCAAATCAATGAAGCAACCCAAAGATCTAAGTGTATTTTCGGTGGCTGATGTTTTCTTTGATGATGAGAAAGAAGTACTTGAATAAGAGCAAATTATTTATGACCCATTGGCGGTTGTGCTCATGAATGGAGAGAATGAGGATGCTGAAAATTCTGAAGAAGCTATTTGTGCTCTATCGGGATTAGGGACATATCGCTATACTCCCAAGAAGCTGGACCTTGATCTCAAGAATCGACCCACACCACCAGCTAAGCCATCTATTGAAGAGCCACCCACGTTAGAATTAAAGAAGCTGCCAAGCCATTTGAAGTACGCATTCTTAGGAAGCAGAAACACACTTCCGATCATTGTGGTAGCCGATTTGGGTGAGCAACAAGTTGCAGCTCTTATTGCTATTCTACGGAAGTACATTAGATCCATTGGATAGACCATTGCAGATATTATTGGTATTCCACCTGGGATTTGCACACATAAAATTCAGCTTCAAGAAAATTGCACACCCACCATTGAGCATCAAAGACGTCTAAACCCACCTATGCAAGAAGTGGTAAAGAAAGAAATTATCAAGTGGTTAGATGCGGGGGTTGTGTATCCTATCTCTGATAGTTCATGGGTAAGCCCGGTACAATGTGTTCCCAAGAAAGGAGGCATGACGGTGGTCGCGAATGCGAAGAATGAGCTTATTCCACTCAGACCCATCACTGGGTGGAGAATATGCATGGACTACCGAAAGCTGAATTCTTGGACACTCAAAGATCACTTCCCAATGCCATTTATGGACCAAATGCTAGATCGATTAGCGGGGAAAGGATGGTTTTGTTTCCTAGATGGTTATTCAGGCTACAATCATATTTGTATTGCCCCCGAAGACCAAGAGAAGACAACGTTTACATGCCCATATGGTACGTTTGCCTTCAAACGTATGTCATTCGGGCTATGTAATGCACCAACCACCTTCCAACGTTGTATGATGTCTATTTTTCTGATATGGTTGAAGACACTTTGGATGAATTTATGGACGACTTTTCAGTTGTTGGTGAGTCTTTTGAAGCATGCTTCGCAAACTTATGCATGGCATTGCAAAGATGTGTAGAATTCAACCTTGTGCTGAATTGGGAGAAGTGCCACTTCATGGTAAAAGAAGGAATCGTCCTTGGGCACAAAATCTCTGAAAGAGGGATTGAGGTTGATCGAGCAAAAATCGAAGTTATTGAGAAGCTACCACCTCCAATTTCGGTGAATGGAGTTCGTAGTTTTCTCGGTCATGCAGGTTTCTATCGTCGGTTCATCAAAGACTTCTCCAAAATTGCCAGTCCATTGTGCAAACTCTTGGAGAAAGATGCAAAGTTTGACTTCAATGACTATTGCTTAAAGGCATTCGAATGCCTCAAAGGAAAACTCATTGAAGCCCCTATCATGGTTGCACCAGATTGGTCTCTCCTGTTCGAAGTCATGTGTGATGCTAGTGGTGTAGCTGTTGGAGATGTTCTTGGTCAGAGAAAGGAGAAATTATTTCATCTTATCCACTATGCAAGTAAGGTCCTAAATGAAGCCCAAAGGAACTACACTGTGACAGAACAAGAGCTCCTAGCGGTTGTGTATGCGTTTGAGAAGTTTCGTGCCTATCTATTGGGTACTAAGGTTATCATTCATACAGACCATGCAGATCTTAGGTATCTAATCACAAAGAAGGATGCAAAACCAAGGTTGATTCGATGGGTATTGCTTCTACAAGAGTTTGATTTCGAAGTCAAAGATAGAAGAGGTTGCTAGAATCAAGTGGTAGATCACCTATCTAGACTCGAGAATGAGCATGTGGCGCAACCTGAAATTCAGATTGATGATGCATTCCCTGACGAGGAGATATTAGCGACAACAATGGAAAAATTACCATGGTATGCCGACTTTGGAAATTTCGTGGTGAGTAATGTGATACCTGCCAATTTATCTTACCACCAAAGGAGGAAGTTTATGCATGACGTACAACACTACTATTGGGATGAGCCATATTTGTTTCGACAACGCGCGGATGGTATTATTCGACGATGTATATCCCATGTAGAGGTGCCTAATATTTTGGAAGCATGCCACACTTCCCAAGTTGGAGGACATCATGCAGGTAACCAAACAACAAGAAAGGTGTTGCAAAGTGGTTATTATTGGCCTTCGATATTTAGAGATGCCTACGACTATGTTAGAAGGTGCGACCAATGCCAGCGTCAAGGTGCCATTTTGAAACACCATGAGATGCCCATGTCCAAAATTCTTGAGGTGGAACTCTTTGATGTGTGAGGTATTGATTTCATGGGTCCATTTGTGAATTCGTTTGGAATGAAGTACATCTTAGTTGATGTAGATTATGTTTTGAAATGGGTTGAAGCTGTAGCGTTGGCCGACAATGAAGGAAAGCGTGTTGTAGCGTTCTTTACGAAGAATATCTTCTCTCGCTTTGGAGTACCTCGTACTATCATAAGTGATGGAGGATCTCACTTTTGCAACAAGCTATTCAAATCCATTTTAGCTCAGTATGGTGTCAAGCAACATAAGGTAGGCACGCCTTATCACCCACAAACTAGTGGACAAGTAGAGGTTTCCAATCGGGAGATTAAGCAAATCCTTGCGAAGATGGTTAATGCTAATAGGAAGGATTGGTCTCGGAAGCTGGATGATGCACTATTGGTGTATAGGACAACATTCAAAACACCCATTGGCATGTCCCCTTATCAACTAGTTTATGGGAAGGCTTGTCATTTACCCATCGAGCTCGAGCATAAGGCATTGTAGGCATTGAAGCAATTGAACTTGAATTGGGATGATGCAATGAATCTGAGGTTGGAACAGCTGAACGAATTAGATGAATTCCGTCTCCATGTATATGAAAGGTCAGACCTATACAAGGAGCGGATGAAAAAGTATCATGATCAGCGGATTGTTCGACGAAACTTCCAAAAGGGTGATATGGTACTTCTCTTCAACTCCAGATTGAAGCTCTTCCCAGGTAAGTTAAAATCTAAGTGGTCTGGTCCATACAAAGTTATCCAAGTCTACTCGTCTGGAGTAGTCGAATTGGAAGACAATAATGGTGTTGTCTTCAAAGTGAATGGCCAACGTGTTAAACCTTATATCGGTCCTCTTGAATCGATGAATTATATGGCCATCACTTATCTCGATGAAGTCTAAGTACTCGAGGTAACTATGTCGAGCCACGACAATAAATAAGGCGCTAGATGGGAGGAAACCCATCGTTTAATTGTTTTTCATTTATCGTTTATCGTTTTGTCTTTCTTTCGTTCTAGTACTTGTTTTGCTTTTGATGAATGAAAATCCAAAAATAAGAGTCGTGCCACGACCAAAACTAAGGCGCTTGGTGGGAGGCAACCCATCGTACTAATCATTTTCATTTGGTTTTGAGCAAATATAGGTGCAAGAGGTATTCAACGAGGAGATTGATTTCAATTGACGATTTGGACGTATTACATGGTAAAGGTGGTAAGTTAGGAATAGTGATGCATAAGGCTATGGATTGAGCATTTCTCAAGCCAAAATAAGCATCGAGGAGGGCTAGGCCTAGGTAAAACTAGGCCACGAACAATGCAAAACCTATACTATAGCCTAAGGTTGCGGAATCTAGTGTGCAAGGACGTAGGCGCCGCCCATGCTTAAGTGTGCTATACACTATGCGCCGCCTATGATATAGCATTAGGTCTCAGTATCTCAAATGCTATACACTATGTGGCGCATATGTCCCTAAATGCTATACACTATGCGCCGCATATGTCCCTAAATGCACTACACTATGCGCCGCCTATACCATGCTTATGCAAAGGACTATGCACCGCATATAAGCTATTTTTGTCTCCAAAACCATTTGTAAATGGGTCAAAACCCGACCCATTCTTTTCCTATATAAAGGGGACTTAGTCTTGAAACATAAACACATTGCAAATTGACCTAAAGGCGCCGCACACCAACCCAAATCATCTCAAATTTTTTTTTTTTGCTCTTCCAATTCACAAGAACATCTCCAAAGGCTTCAATCACGTAAGTACTATTTTATTCTTCATCTATTTCTTGTAAGTACTACGTTGCTATTTCTATTATGAATATCTACATCTTTAAAGATTATTGGTGATGTTAATGAGTTTGGATTGTTGATGCAAAACCATGTGAGTGAACATATACGTTAGGATAATCTTGACTTGTTTCCGACTTGAATTTAGTTTTAATAGCATTGTTATACTATTTGAGGAATTGCTATGGTTATGAACATTGCTTAAGCTTGATACTTGGATACTTACATGTTAGACTATCCCGTTCATCGGGATAAGACATATAGTTCTCTACCGACTTAGGAGGTTGTGATTGTTGAAAGTAACTATACCATGATGTAACCCCTAAGTAGTAGTTTTATTATACCTAACATGAAAGTAATGCCAAGGTTGCAAGACGTGATACATCGCAGATTTTCTTGTCGGAATATAGCTCCTAAAACGTATGTCGACGAAGTCTAAGTAGTCGACCACCTTCACTTCACTGTTTTGTATCGACTAACCTAAGTGTGGGGTGGTACCCCGATGGCTTGTGTATAGATTGTTTCCTTTGAGTTAATGCTAAAATGAATATCGTTTAAATCTCAGGAGCAATGGCACCTAAAGCGAGACAAGATAAGGCTACCACATCCCAAAAGGGCAAGAAGAGAGGTCGAAAGGACCAAGGAGAATCATCCTCAATGCAGTTACCCCGCCGAATGTTTGGAATAAAATGGGTTCTTGAGGAGAAAGCCAAAGAATGGTATAGGAACAACAAGGAAAGAAAATATGTTCATGTCGACTTGATCAACAAGGACACCCTAGCGAAGAAGGAGCCGCGTATGTTGGCAAAAATCATGGCATTGAATCTGGATTTTATCTTCCACGACATGGGAGAATGTAATATTGATTTGACAAGAGAATTTTATGCCAACTGGTCGCCGAAAACAACGGGCAGCGAAGTCAAGATTCGGGGCCAAGTATTACAACTCAACGCGGATTGGATCTATTCCTTTCCTGGCTTACCTTCGGTCGACCCAACACCATTCAAAGAGCTGTACAGCAGACCTCCTTATAGAGCAATACGACACACACTTTGTGGAAGCAGATCCATGGCAAGGTGGGGCAGACACCGAGACACCAGACGACACAACACCTTTTCCTATGCTCCATTGAATAGGGAAGCAAGAATCTGGTTGTGTATTGTCAACTCATGCCTTATTCCTGGGACTCAATACACCAAAATATAAAGAGATAGAGTGTGTTTGGTCTATGCTTTGATGACGAATTTCCCTATCAACTTTGGGCCAATCATTCGCTCTACAATGCGGAAGGCCAGACTCCACAAAAGGTCCCACTTCACTTTTGGTAATCTATTGATAGCAATCTTGCGGATGAAGGATATCGAAGAGGAACCAGCTGATCACAATCTCCCACACAACCCGAAAAAGTTTGACCTCACCAAGGTCAAAGATGCTAAAACAACACATGGTGTCAACCTTACTACCGCGGAGAGACATGCTCGTGATGAGAGTTTCTTCCATCATCTTTATGGCATGACACGATTTACTATGATGAGTGGTGGACGTGTCCCAACTGCTGCAGAGCTCCAACAGCTGGACCATGACTATCCAATGAACATGCATGCACGGGAGATGTGTGGAGTAGGCATATACTTTGAGGAACCTCTTGACGATGACGTGCCGACCGATGATGATCGACGCTTGCCAGACTCCGACAATGAGGAGAACTCTGACGACGACTCTTATGATGATTCCGACGAAGGGGGTATGACCCCTGACATAGAGGAGGAGTCCTACTGACCAGGTTCTTCGTATTTATTTTCCACTGAGGGCAGTGTCCTGTTTAAGTGTGGGGTGGTGGTATCGCATGCTATACTTCTCTATTTGCATCTATGTTTGTTTAGTTTGTTTTTGTTTCGTGTTTTTGCTGTTGTTTCATTTTTTAGTTTTTTTTAGGGGTAAAAATTTTTTTTTTCTTCGCATGAAATAATTCTAATAGGCAACATGAGATTATAACAAGAATATGTGCTACAATTATGACTATTGAGACGTTTAGGCTCTAGTTGTGACTCATTGTGTGATATTGTGTGGTTCAATTCCTTCACTTGTTGGGTCGAGAGTCTATATTACTTCCAATTAAAGGTGTCAAACGGGTCGGGCTGACCCGGCCCGACCCGGCCCGAACCGGCCCGAAACACCAAACCGGACCGGTTTGACCCGGCCCGGAAAGCCCTAAGGCTTTAGGGTACCGGGTCCTGTTCCGGTTTTTTTTTAAAATTGGGCCCGGTTAACCCGGCCCGGACCAACCCGGTCCAGGCCCGCCGGTTAACCGGCCCGGCCCGGCCCGGTAACCCAAAAAAATTTAAAAAAAAAAAAAAAAATAATCTGTTGGGCCAAACTAGTCGTTGGCCCAATGGTAATATTACCGTTTTTGGGTCCAAACGGCTAGTTTGGGCCCATTTGATTAAAAAAAAATATATATATAAAATATTTTTTAATCCTCAAAATAAATCTATAAATACCCTACAACTTCAAATCATTTCTCACACAATTTTTCACTCTCTCAAATCTCATTCTCTCTCAAATCTCAATTCTCAATTCTCAAATATTCAATATATTTAATTTCTTAAAGTGTTCACTTTAATTTTTTAATTTTTCGTTTACAAAGTAAGAGCGGAAGTTTCTAAAGTCGCAATCTTCGGATACTTCCAAAATTTGGTATTGTCGTTCCATCTCTTACGTTTAATTTTTATTTATTGTATTAATTGTTTAATATTTAATTTTATTATATTTGTGTATTTTGAATATTTTTAGTTTAATTTAATTTATATTATGGATAAATTAAAAAACCTCGCTGCTAAAGGTGTTAAAAATTTTTGTCCCGGAAGCGGTAGTGGTAGTAAAAAGCGAATTATTAGCGGTAGAGGTAGTTCAAGTAATAGATATACCCGTGTGACTTCGCCTCCGGTACCGCTTGGTACACCTTTTGAGGAAGAAATAGGTGTAGGTGCTCACGATATGGATTATGTAGAATTTCAAGAAAATTACGGTATAGAAGAAGAAAATGAAGTAGATGCAGTTAATGTAGACGAAGATGATGAAAATATTGCTGAAACACCCGCAGTAGGAGATGCTAACGTTAGATCTGAATCAGTTAATCTCCCTTCCCGTCCTCCCAGTGCCCCAAAACCCCGTAAAAGAACTAGTATTGCATGGCAATTTTTTGAACGTATATCAGATATTGAGGTGCAGTGCAATATTTGTCAACAAATATATAAGCATAGAAGTGGCGGTAAGCAAGGGGGTACGGGTACGTTAATGAGACATATAGCTGAAGATCACAAAAGAGAGTTAAATATTGCAAAAGGTGGTGGGGATGTTGGTGGGTCAACGCAAACTAGAATGGACCCAACAACCGGTCAAGTAGCGAAAAAGTATAATAAATTGAGGGACCGGGAAGAAATAGCTAAAATGGTAGCTGTGGGTTGTTTGCCTTTTACTTTTCCTTCTTCTGATGCTTTTATCCGTTATATACAAGCAATTTATAATCCTATGTTTAATGGTATTCCTAGAACTACTTGTCGGTCTGATATTTTTAAACTCCATTCACAATATTGTTTTTATTTATCAACATTCTTAAAAAATATTCAATGTAGATTGTCCCTAACTTCTGATCTTGGTCGTGCTGTTAATAAAAATGATTATTTAACCGTTACTTGTCATTGGATGGATAGTAATTTCATAATGCAAAAACGTATTCTTGCTTTTTTATATGATGAAGATCGCAAACATACTGGACAATTTATTGCTGATTCTATTTTTAAAATTGCCGGATATTATGGTATAGAAAATAAAGTTTTATGTATTGCTTTTGATAATGCTTCTAACAACAAGAATGCTATAACAAAAATAAAATCTACGTTATCTCCACCCTTTCCTGAAATTTTCCATATTAAGTGTGCATGTCATATCTATAATTTAATTGTAAAAGATGGTCTTGACTTTTTTGAGGTTTACATTGAAAAAATTCGTCTTGCCGTAGGTTTCATTCAAGGAAATAATCGTAGAGCGAGAATTAAAGAATTTAAAGTTAAATGTCAAGAAAATGGACTTACACCGATTTTAATGCCTGAGGAAATTGATATTAGATGGAATTCTACGTATGAATTTTTAAAAACTTGTTATAAATATAGAATTCCTATTACACTAACTTTTAACCAAAACTGTGGTTCTTTTGCTGATTCTGCTGATTGCATGTTACATAATTCTGATTGGGTTATAATTAATGATCTTGTTAAGTTTTTAGAAAAATTTTATGTAGCTACGGTTGAATTTTCCGGTGCATACTATCCTACTGTTTGTAATATTTTGGCATATATAGCCGATATTTCTGGTTTGCTCCAACAATATAAAAATAAAGAAGGTTATAAAGAAGCTGTTGGCGCTATGTTTACGAAATTTAAAAAATATTTCTTCCTGATTCCCCCTATTTACTTGGTTGGTGCTATGTTAAATCCGTGCATGAAATGTAATCATATGTGTCACTTTAGTACTCTTATTTATGCTAACTTAGAAATAAATACTAACCGTGAGTCTGAACAAGAGCAGCCTGATTTGTGGACGGCTACGGCTGATGCAAAAGATTATATAGAAAAATTATATAATCACTATGCTGATTTATTTGATTCAGCCGTACCTACAAATATCAGTCCAACTGTCGCTCCTCATCCTCCCGAGGAGCCATCATCTTCTAAAAGGTCGGCACATAGTGGTTTTCCTGATTCGTTTTATGATTTAACTTGTTGGAACAGTGTGGATGAGAGAGCTTACACATCAACTTATCGGGAAGAGCTGAAATATTATCTGCGGACGCCACCAGAGGATCGCAGACGACGGATCAACTCGCTGGATTGGTGGAGGAATAATGAATCACAATATCCTATACTTTCAAGATTAGTCAGAGATATCTTGAATGTTCCAATGTCAACCGTTGCATCAGAGAGCGCCTTCAGTCAGGGACGACAGCAGCTTGGAGACAACCGACACTCATTGGGAAGCAACGCAATGAATGTTTTAGTTTGCCTTAGAGATTGGATTAGAGCAGAAAGAAGAAACCAAGGAATGGAACCAGAGCCAAGCGACGACCTCAAACTTGAAGAAATAATGACTTCACGGGAGAACTTAACAGAATCAAGTCCAATGCATGGGTTTGCCCCCGTTGACTTCGACTATCCTATGCAAATTCCAATTAATATTAACATGAATGAGTTGGAAAAAATGATGCATAATTTATAGATTTTTCATTCATGTAAATTATAAATTTTGAATCATTTTGCAATCAATAAAATTCCACAAATTCATTCACTCCTTAGTCGTTGTTTTTTATTTTTTTTTATTTATCAATTTAAAGTTTTAATATCTTCTATACAACTGTATATTTAATTTATACATGTGTATATGTTTATATATCTTATATAGAAGTGTATATTTAATGTATACACGTGTATATATCTTCTATAGAAGTGTATATTTAATGTATACATTATATATATCTTCTATAGAAGTGTATATTTAATGTATACACGTGTATATATCTTCTATAGAAGTGTATATTTAATGTATACACGTGTATATATCTTCTATAGAAGTGTATATTTAATGTATACACGTGTATATATCTTCTATAGAAGTGTATATTTAATGTATACATTGTATATATCTTCTATAGAAGTGTATATTTAATGTATAGATTGTGTATATAGCGTATATATAGTGTATATTTGACCGGTTTTTATCCGGGTTTGACCGGGTTTGACCGGGTTTTAGCGGGTTTGACCGGATTGGATTAAGTGGGCTGGTTTCGGGTGGGTTTTATTTTTTTTACTGTGCGTCCCGGCCCAGCCCGGACCGGTTAAGGCCAAAACCGGCCCGTAACCGGCCCGTAACCCGGTTAGAGAGAGGGGGCCGGTTCCGGGTTGACCCGGCCCGGCCCGTTAGACAGTCTTACTTCCAATGAAGTCGACTATGTGCCTTGTGTGTGTGAGATAATAGTATATTCTATGTTTGTGCCTGATGCTAGAACTTGCCTGGTATGTATGTAAAGCGAAAATAAGGAGTGTAAGTTTAGGACATGATTTAGGCATTTCTTTGGCAACCGATACTTGTTTACCTTTGTTTTACCTACCCATGGACATCATCCTAGTTAAACCCGTTTGAGCCTTTAGCCTATTTCTTTGACAACCTCGTATGTAAGCCTAATCCATTTCTTTCAAGACCGTAATTTGATCCAAATTCCTAAGTGCTTTAAAGTGAAAAAGTCATGTGACAACATAAGAGGAAATTGGGTAAGTATGATGCTTTAAATTGTAATGGTGCTTGAATGTGTTATGAAAAAGGAAGTGCTATCATAAGAGGTATGAAAAGAAAAAGGAAAAGAAAGCTGAAAACTGAGTGATGCTTAAAATTGAAAAATAAAAGAGGAGAACAAGGGTGGTAGAATAAAAGAAAGAAAGGTTGAAAGAAACAAGTGTCAATGATATAATGTGATGTATTAAAGCGCTTAGGAACTTAGTCACTATTTCTGGCCAAAATAGTCCTACCCGTCCCTTAGCCTACATTACAACCATCAAAAGACCTATTTAATCCTAATCTTAACATTCTGACATTTAGTGGAGTATTACACTAAGGGCAAGCCTATGGTCATCAGTTGCTGCATACGAATTCTTTGTGAGAGTGAGAGCAAGGATATTTTGATACCCATGTTTGAAAAATATGCTATACTTGTGAGTGATTATGGATAATATATTGTGAGACACACATGGTTGATGAGTTTTGGGTAGTTGTATATGATTCCTTGTGCCTTAACTTTTGAATATGAGTTGACCACCATCACGAGTCTATGCTAGAGGTTAAACTGTTTCTACTAATAATCGGAAAGCTACTCTTTGTTGATAATTGTTGTTCTTGTCTTGCCGAAAGTTTTGTGTTGTTGCTGTGAAACCCTAAGTTAGTGTTTAGAAGGACATGATATTTTGTTCGAGGACGAACAAAGCTTCAAGTGTGGGGTGTTGATGATAGGCGATATTACGCGCCTATATCAATATATTTTGCCCATATTTGTGCCATGTTTTGAGAACAAATTATATATTTCATGCACTTTTAGTCCTTTTTCCTGTAAGTGAGCTAACAAACATGATTAGCAAAGTTTCAGGTATAAATAATGCAGAATTCAGCATTTTATGGCTTACTTGACGCCAAAGAAAGCTCACGAAGGAAGGAAAGGGAGCTTGGACGCCTAAAGGACCAAAAGTGATACATGGAAAATCTGTCCCGGGCTAAAATATCATTTCTGAAGACTTTGGGGACTAACAGTAACTTAGTTGGATTTGGACAATGATACATTAACCTAGTACAATTGGGTTAAGTATTTCATTAGTTTATTTGGATTAGGATAATGTTACATTAACCTAGTACAATTGGGTTAAGTATTTCATTAGCTTAGTAGGATTTGGTTAGATATTTCATTAGCTTAGTAGGATTAAGATATGGGTATTATAAATACCCTATCTTGCTAGAGATTTTTACATATATTCTTACAGACATCTTCTAATTCATTCTTCAACTATTAATCTTTTCTACTCTTCCAACAATTCTAATCTTTCCATTAATTCTATTTTTCTTCTATTCATCTTATTCTTAATTTCCGCAACAAGAGAATCGTTACTTTGCCTAGGAATTCACGCCTAAACGCCTACCATACTTGAGCTACACGAAATTCATCAATATTGTGGTATAACAACAATGTCAATCGTGATCTCCTTCGCACTCATGGGTTACTAAAATTCTCTGTTGGGGTTATGGAAGCCGAATGAGATACTATCTATTGCTGTGAGTTTGTGAGTTCGTGACACGTATGCTGCTTATATCATTATTCTCTTCATCTTAATCTAAATTCTTTGTGGTTGCAAACGCAAGAATACGCCAGTATAACATTTTACTTGTTTGAAAGAAAGGTTATTTGTCTGGAAAAGAGATAGTGTCAAGGTAGTAGGGTCCCATCCCCTATTAAAAAGTTAGTGCCGTAACTGGATTAACCTCTTGGAGAATTCGTACCGTTAGACACACTTTAAGCTCGAAAGAGTTAAAGTGAAATAATCCTCGAATAGGTCGAAAGACGCCTGGATTTACCATCGAATACAATTCTCTATAAGCACATGTATGTCGGAATTCTACACACTCATAGCCAATAGAGACGTATTCCTCAGAAGGTGGACATAACCCCAACGCCTCAATTCTTATTGTTTACAACTTACGTAATATTCTTTCTTTTTATTTTCAGCTTTTACTTTAATACTTTGTTTACATTACTTGCACTACAATCCCCCCTTTTTTGAGACTTGCATCAAAAGTCTAGTAATTTTTGCTTACTTGTTGACCAAGCTATTCCCTGAGGGATCGATACCCAACCCAGGTTGGGTTCTATATTTGCTAACGATCGCTTTACACTCCTACGAGAGATGTGGATTGAGCGTTATCATAATGGTGCTGGTGTAGATGAATTGTTTTAAAACTGAGGGCGATTCCCTCCCTACGATCTAGTCTGACCCTATTTGTGCTGATCGGACCTAGCTCTCTTATTTCCTCTCATTCTATCCCTCTCTTTGATCTTGTCTGCTTCAATCTATTGGGCATGAGTCATCATCCTGGAAAGATTTATCTCACTATTTAACATAACAGACCTGCACTCCTTAGCAACATAGCTAGACACTCTTGTCACAAATTTACTCATACTGGCCCAATTATCAGCTACTAAGCCAGGATCATATTTGGCCAATTGATTAAACTTCAGGCAATACTATTTAACAGTCATAAAGCCCTGTTGCAGGTTCATGAACTCCTCTACCATCACCTCTCTCATCTTTAAAGGGAAAAACTTATCCAGGAATACATCTTGGAACTCCTGCCAAGATGTAGGGGCGGCACCCTAACCTCTACCCTTCCTCCAAGCAACTACCCAATCATAAGCAAGGTCTTTCAACCGATATACTGCCAACTCTACACTATGCTCCTCAGCGACATACATCACTTGAGTAATCTTTCGCACCTCCTCCAAGTACAACTGTGGATCTTCATCTGGATTGGACCCATAAAGTTTTGGTGGATCCATCCGCATAAAGTCATGGATCCTTGTAGCAACTGATTCACCTCCCTGCTACTATAGAGCTGGGGCCGGATTGGCCTAAATATTGATAGTGATAGCTTGGTCCAGTGTCTGAAAGGCTACCTAAAATTTGGTATGAGACATATTTTTATTCAGTGGGTCACCAGGCTGGAGTTGCTGACCATTGTTATTTATTCTAGCTCGGCGAGGAGGCATATTCTGAAAAAGAAGAGCACAAATTAATAGCTGAAAGGAAACAACTGTAAGCATGATGGACTTCTAAAAGAAAGAAATAACATATTTTCCTAAAACGTCTCATAGCCTCTTGCTCATAGATGTGGTGCGCTACACACCGATGATCAAGACTCTACTTAACGTGGCTTGCAAGACTCCCTATGACTCCAATAACCTTAGGCTTTGACACCAAGTTTGTAATGCCCCAAAAATGGGTCCCGAAGCGTTACACGGTGCTTAAGGCTACAAGTATCCCCAAGCTAACCCTTTAAGCCATTTTCATACCATTCAACACATATCAACAGGATTACTATAATCAAACATCAAGATATTCTCCATAATATCATAATTCAAAATGAAAGAGATGAGGAAAGTAACAAAATATGACCTCTTCATAAGACTGATCAATCTAACCATCTAGTCTGACAAGCCTCTTCTAAACTATATAACCCTGAGCCATTGGGACAAACCCCAACTGACCCTAACATCAGGGAATAAAATGATAACCCAAAATAAAGGAGTGAAATCTGAAATAACCAGTCCTCGAACCATGAAGACTAACCACTGCAAAAAATATAGACCAATATGCTTGGAGAATCATGTCAAGCCTGGGAATAAGCACCTGAACCTACATTATAGGGGTGTATGCACGTTTTCATAGAAGTCCTATATCACAAATATTCATAGGAAAATATACATGCTGTAATAAGAGACTTACATAGCTTGAAATAATATCATCATAATCACCATAGAGTAAAATACATTGGGTGAAAACATGTGAGTCATCATAGTAAATCCCAATCACTTTCATAATCATTTTCAAGTCATCAAAATAAATAGCTTTCATAACAATTCTCTATAATATGTAGAAATATCCATCAAATTCTTCAGAAATGATAACTTTCTCAACTCATACTTTCAAACTATTACATTTTTAATCTCAACCAGAAGAATACACACACACACTGGGAGTCTCTTACAACCAACATAAACTATATGAGCTATATGGAGTCCAACGTCCAACCTACGTTGGGGAGAGTTGTCCTATCCTTGCCATCGGAGTAGAACCTTAATCTTTTGTTCACTAGTGATCATTATATCAATCAAGATTAGGATCACATCCTATGGGGGCACGTAGTTCTAGGAAAGTACCAATCACAGCTATACCTACCACTCGATGCTAAAGATTACTCCCGGGCTGAGCTAAGATCATTTCAAAATAAAATCCATAACAACGCAGTTCAAAAATTCATATCAAGAGCCATCATGCTACCCCTTTTTCATAATAAATCAATATGTGGATTTCTTTCTCATTAGAGTTCAAAAATAACTCTTTCAAGACTAAAAGGTCAAATCATTCAAATATGAAGGTGTGTATAACACATTACTTCACCAAAGATCATAATTTCAAAGAGGGTTTAAATCCCATATATCAACACTTGAGACAAAAATTTTAAGATTCATAATTTGTATAGCAAACAAGTATAACTCATATGAAAATCTAGAAATTCAACTTGAAACATGATATTAACATCAAAACTCAAGGAATTTATCTTTAAGACATCACAAAAATATCATAGTTTCTTGAAAAAGAATATAGGATAACAGTTTCCATCTCAAATTCATAATTAAAAAAGTAAAATCATGTATCTTCGTAAAATAATACAAATTTTTGGGGCATAATAATGAAAAGATGTTCTTGTTGAAAACCCCATATACCTTTATGGTAATGATTCGTTAAAAGATTGGACCCTCAATGTTGATTGTGCAACCCTAGTTGTTATTCTCCTTTAGTGGTCTTGGATGATGAACTTAGATTGATAATAAGGTTATGATGTGTTTAGATTCTATTAAAATCATAAGGTTAAATTTAGGGGTGTGTAAGGAGTGCTAAAAGCCTTAATTGCCCTCAAAATAACTCAAAACAGAGTGTTTTTACTACCTGAAACACCAAGTGTGCACCGCATTGCTTATCACATACATTACGTATGTGCCGCATTGCTTATCGGACATATTTTAATATGCACCACATTGCTTATCGCACACCTATTCCAGTAGCCATGTGGGATTGGTTAGGCGACATGCTTTACTTCGCAAAGCCATAACTCCTTGATCGGGTGTTGGATTTTGATGAAATTATTATTTTTGGAAAGCTAATTTGATTCTCTATAAGTTGGTGGATAGAAATATGTAGGAATACCACATATTTATCATGGTATACTCATTGAAAGATGACCCTTGAAAATTCAAACATGAAAACTTGATGCATTTTGAAGCTCTTATCTTGTACTACCTTAAGTGACTCATATAACCACACTTAACACATCATAAGCTCTTTTATAACTAGGGTACTCTTGGTAATTCATGTGCCCAAATATGGCTTACAAAATTGGGGGTTTCACATGTGCGAACAATGGTTCACTTTCTAGCTTAGGAAAGTACGGGGCAGTAGAAGTAACATGCCTTAGACACCAAGAAGATGAAGAGAAACATCCCTTGAAAGCTTTAATTGATTATCTTGATGAAATCCTAGCCTTTTGCTTGAGAGAGAGTTTAAGAGAGATTTTATGAGTATTTGATTGGGAATAATAGGTTAATGAAGCCCCAAAAATTGTGTTATGTCTTGGTATCACAGGGAGTTATAAAGGAAATGTTCAAAATGCCCCCAACTTAAAACTATCAAATTTTTGCAGGTGGTTATGAGTCGACCTTATGACTCATGACCACAACATACGACTCATACCATTGAGTGGTCACAAAGAAAGTGAGTTGGAAACCATGTACTGTCCACTATATGACTCCCTATCCCCCACTCATGACCAAATGTAATACCCTGTACTTCTACCTAGCTTAAAATCATTTCAGAAATGTTAAAGAGTTGTTTCAAAGATAAATACACTTTTATAAAGGTGCTATTTTCAAGATTTTCACTTTTTATCATGTAGGAAAATCAATAAGATTCCCATCGATATCAAATTCAGCCAAATCCAACACCCAGACGAAGAGTTAGAGGCTTTTTAGTGAGACAGTGTATCACCTGAGCTATCAGTGCATCACGGAGATAACTTAAATGGCAATTGTATATTTCCAGTATTGCTCTACGATAGTGGCATGTCGTGCCAAAATTCTAGGTCACAAATAATGTGGCAACGTGATAGCTTCATGTTGTGATGCTGTGTAATTTCCCGTTTGTCAATTTTTAGAGACACGACGTGATAGCATCGCGTCGCGCCAGGGGTCCGAATTGGGACATTTTTATAGAATTAAAATACGTGTCCAAGGGTTAAAAAGATCAAATTATCACCCCTATATACACCCAATACACGTGATTCAACCATATTTCACCCAAAAGTATATTGTTTCTCTTAAGTTTCTCTCAAGAACAAGCTAGGATTTCAATTGGGAATTCAAATCCAAGACCGAAATTCAAGAATCTATCCATCAATCTTCATAGAATCAAGAACTAAGGTATGTACAGTGTCGATTCATGGACTCCTTTCGTCCATAAAGCTCAAGTACCCTATTTTAAACTATTTGTCATTATGTTCTTGTTTTGAATTGATTATGTTCATGTTGTTATTGTTGTATGACTGCCAAGATTGCATCCTTATTATGTTTTCCTGAAACTATGTTAGTATAGGGTTGAAATTCATGCAATTGAATTAAATTGTGGAACCATGTTCTATTAGATTAATGATCATACCTATGCCCTAAGTGTTCATGAAAGGTGTTTGATAATATGCCTAATGAATGAATGATGACCAAGTGCTTAGTTTCCATATGTCAAGATCATGTCATGCCTCTTAAGTTATGCTATACCTTCTTGATTAAGATGATTCCCATGCAAAACTATGCATTGTGATTGCTTGATAAGATTTTCATAAGATTAGAAATACGAAATTGTGCCATGTTTATACGTATTACTATCTATGTAAAACATTATGATGATCATGTGCTTCATGAAATCCCCAACTATGAAATTATGAATTGTTGATATTGGTCATGTGATCAAAAGTGTCAAGCGTTATCAGTTTCATTCTATCGAGTCCTGGGGGTACTTGTACCTGACAATTTAGTTGTGTGCCTAGAGCCATGTCATGTTTTAACGATAATATCATTCAAGCCATGATCAGTAAAATTTAGTCAATCTCATGTCTCAAAAAAACTCAATAAATTCAATATCATTCCAATCTCTCTGAGAAATCTCAGTAATCTTAGTAGTTCAGTAATCTCAGTGATCTTAGTACTCAGTAATCTCGGTAACTTCGGTATTTCCAGTAAATCTCAGAAACTTCAGTACCCTCAATCAGTCATCAAATCTCTGTAGCATTTTGTCAGTCAATGGAACTCAGCAAACAAAGTTTAGCTCTGCTAAGTTATACCATTAGTAACAATTCAGTTCAGTATAATCAACTTAATGTCTATTCAATAGGGAGTAGGATTTAGCACCAAGTGAACCCAAGGATGGGGACTTACCTGTTATTTAGTGGAGGGTGTGATCCTTAAAAGCAATTCTTGCATTCCAGAACTATGTAGCCAGCGTAGGTTGAGATGTACCCCTATGCACAGGGATACTAATACATCTCATTTAAGCTTTTCCTTATAGGGGGTTGACGGAAGAGCTCCCTGTCAGAGAGAGTTTACTCACAACCTTTCTTTACTTATGGCATGATACTGACACCCTTCCAACTAGGGTTACGGGTTAGACTCCACCAGTTAGTTCTAGGGCATGTCGGTTAGATGAATACCTCTCAAGTCTCAATTACAGTCTTAGTATCAGTTTTCGTCTATCTAATTAATAAAAATCAGATAGTTCTACAGATTTTAAGACTGTCAAATACAGTTACTCAATACAGTATAGAACTTAGCTAGTTCCAGTAGAACTTAGACTGATAGATACAGTTGCTCATTATTAGTATACTATTTATACAAAACTCATGTTATCAGTATTCAGACTCAGGACTATCAGATACAGTCAATCAAATTATTTCTTCATAATCAGAACTATCAGAAGCAAATATTTAGATTATCTGATCAGTAAACTTAGTTGTCATCTCACCAATAATACAGTTAATCTGTATTCAAATAATAGTAAACTCAGGTATTAATAAATCCCTATTATCAATAGGCGAGGTAGTCAGAATTCAGTATTTAGTCCTATCACGATGTCAGTCACAGTTACGTATTCATATATGTATTCTTACGGTCAGTTAGTATTGTTCATGCATATGAACCCCATGCATTCAGCCTAACTCACTTGCATACCAGTAAATTTCATCATTCTGACATATTTACACTATGGTGTTTTACTTTACGCCATAGGTTCAGAAGCATGCGCTCCAGAGCATCAGTAGCATTTAAGATTCCAGCTGCAGTAGATTTGCAGTGAGTCCTCATCATTCGAGGATGATATTATTTCTTTATTATTATTTATTATTTTAGTTCAATATTAGTATATGGAATTAGTTGGATACATGTTCCTTCAACTCCTTATTCAGTTCAGTTTAGAGGCTTTGAGACTATAGCATGCCAGACAATAACTTCGATTTGTTTTGATATTTCTTAAATCATTTTTAGACATTGTTTTATCGGATGTTTATTTAGTTTTGAACCTTATGGCCTTACATCTTTTACCTATTCCATATAATTTTAGTATATTATTCAGTGATCAATTACAGATATCGATCATGTGTTAGCTTGTGGTACTTTAGGGTCATAGGAACCGTGTAGCATTCTGAGTGCCAGATTTGGGGTGTTAAAAACTTGGTTCAGAGCCTAAGGTTCAATTTTGTCCTAGGAAGTCTGTAAAGCCACATCTAGTAGAGTCTTGTGCATGGGTGTATTGTGTACCACACTTATGTGCAGGAGGCTATGAGATGTTTTAGGAATACTTTCCCTTCTTTCAGTATTCATGTCATGCCATTGAGTATAGGCTCAAAGTTAAACTATTAGTTTAATCCACTTCTTCCTTTCATTTACAAAACATTCCTCCTAAAAGAACTAATGAAAGGGGAACCAAAAAATCAGTTAGCACCTCAGCCCATCCATCTAGATTCTCTGGATGAGCATATATCTCATATAGAATTTAGGACTGCATTTACTACTCTAGTCAGTTCAGTCACAGCTCAGAATGAATGGCCAGCTGCTGTTCTAGCCGACCCATTGGAAAATTCTACTGCAGCCAGGATTCGAGACTTTACCTAAATAAATCCTTCCCTATTCTCCAATTCTAAGTCTGGAGAGGATCCACAAGAGTTCCTCGATCGGGTTTATAAAGTCACAAAAATCATGGGAGTGACTTCCAGTGAGATTGCTATGTTAACCACCTATCATCTACAAGATGTAGCCCATACATAGTTCAAACAGTGAAAGGCAGACAGGGGTACAGATGTAGATCCCATAGTTTGGGAAGAGCTTACTACAACTTTCTTAGATAGATTCTTTCCTATAGAGCATAAGAAGGCTAAAGTGTTAGAGTTCATCAATCTCAGACAAGGTAGCATGAGCGTAAAAGAATACTCCCTTAAGTTCTATCAGTTAGCCAGGTATGATCCCCATGTAGTAGCAGATAGTAGATCTAAAATGATTAAGTTTATGTCTGGTGTTTTAGGTAGAGTGGTTAAGGAGTGCAGAACTGCGATGTTGATTCAGGAGATGGAAATATCTAGGCCTATGGTCCATGCTCAACATATTGAAGAGCAAGAACTTAAAAAGAAGAAGAGAGAAAATAAGAGGGACAGAATAGGTAGTTATAGCTTTACTCTGTCAGGGTGGCAGGGTGGTAATCATTTTTAGTTGGGTCAGAAATGTTCTGCCCTAGTTCACTCTTTAGCTAGTGTGCCAGTACTAAAGTTTATAAATGACCGTAGGGATGGGAAATCAGGCTCCAAGGCCCAGGGTAGTGAGAGCAGGATTTTTCCTCATCCATTTTGGAAGGAGTGTTGTAAGTATCATAAGAAAGTGTGTAGAGAAGGTAGTAATGTATGCTTCAGATATGGCGAGTCATTTCACAAGGTTTGAGAATTCGTAAACCTGATCCTCAAAGTTAGCATGGTCGTTCTTCAGCTCAACCCAGTCTCCTAAAATGGCAGGGCACCAATTCTAGAGCAATCAATAGGTAACACCCAAATAGAATTTATGCACTTGAGTCCTGACCAAATCAAAAAAGTTCTCCTGATACAACAACAAGTATGTTACAGATCTCTCATTTACATGTTCACACTTCTTCAGATTCATTAGTTTCTTTTCTTTTGAAACCTTGCGTAGCAGTTAAACTTTGTGGTTAGAAAGTCAAGCCTTTGGATTCTAGTTATAGTTCCAGTATATGTAGATAATCAGTAAGGGAAGACGACTCCCAACCCATTCTTGTCTTAGTGTAAAGTTTTGTACTATATTTATCATGATATTTACGCATACTACCTGTTTCAGTTCAACGAATACAACTTTTATCCGCATGCTTCTCATAGAGTAATGTGTGCTCCAAGTTCCTAGTATATGGAACTCCAGTTCACTTAGTGTCACGAATCATGCCCCATGAAGTATAGAAATTCCAAACTCAGGTCATGTATCTCATGACTCATGTACTCATGTTAAGCTTTACAGTATGCTTAGCCTATATGAATCATGTTTCACTTGTAGTGAGCAGCCAAACTAAGTAGTATCATGTATACCCTCAGCTTAAAGCCCTTGATAAATCCATGATTTTGGTATTCTATTCCTCAGGCCTCAGTTAAATATGAAATTTGATATATCCCTGGTGTATGTCAAATGTCCGTAAGCAGTTATCAGAACTCAATTAAAGTTTCAGTGTTCAGTTTCAGTAATTAGCATTCAGTCCCAGAACCAAATACATCAGCGCCAATCTAAACATCAATTATCAGAAATCAAAGTTTAGTCTCAATTACCATCTTAGCTACAATCTCAGTCCTAGTTCTAGTCCAGTAATCAGATCAGAAATTCAGTCCAATTTTAGGATAGCTTGACAATGTTATAGTTATCGATTACTCAGTTAGTAGTACCTCAATACCTCAGTTTACAGAATGTTCCCAATCACATTAGATGCCTAGCCTAGCATTCTTGTGGTAATATAGTTTTCACTCATTCATGCTCAGTTGCCTTATGTTATCCAGTCAGTCATTACCTTCCATGCATGATACTCTCCCATTTCGGTTCAACTATTTAGACTAAGTACATACCGCTCTTACATACTCAATATTCATCTATCAGTCCTTCAGTTAATTGGATAAGTCAGTACAGTTATGCATTCGTGCTCAGCACACACGTGAATCTTCTCTGTTGTCTTAGTTGCAATGTATGAGGGTTAGTTACTTCATCTTAGATGATGTTCATAGGTCTCAAATCATCTTACCGAATCTCAATCAGGTTATGATTTTCTTACTCAGCTATCTTATATAGACAAATTTGTAGAGTTTGGTTTCCATGTCCCCAGCTATGCACTCTAGTTAAAATCTCATGAAAGAATGTAACTATTCTAAGATCAACCAATCAGATAGATTCAAGCTCAACTCAGCTTGTGTATCATGCCTTAGTTTCAGATCTCATATAATTATTATGACTCAATTCCTAGGTGCCTTGTGCATCCCCTTAAATATCCTCAGTAGCTCAGCCTATCCAGTATTTCTCAAATGACCTAGAATCCCAAGGGGGAGATACGTTATATTCCCCCAAACTTTTATGACATAAACATGCCACTATCTTCTTATAACAAATCCATTTTGGAGTAGTGAGTACCCATAAGTTGACTCTCTTACTCCAATCGTGGTTGAACGCCATGTACTCAAGGTACTCAGTTCAGATCATAATATTCAGCTCATGTATCACGTTCCAAACCTAATTACGTTCTCATTTTTCTGCTTATGCATATTAAGTACTTAAACTCAGACTCAGCCTAAGGTAATAACTTTTCTTAACTTATCCAATTTTATGTTTAGATTTCAGTTACAAATATGGTATTTAGTTCCATGCATATTTTTTATTTCAAACTTGGTATATTTACCCTTGTATGTTCAGTCACATATTCATGAGTCAGTTCAGTTATGTATTCATGCATCAGATATGCGTGATCAGCTTATAAACACTCTCAGTCATGCAACCATACATCAACTCAGTCATAAAATTATACATCAGATATGCATGCTCAGTATGAATCGTAGTAATGTCAGTCAATTAGTCATGTTTCAGTTGTGCATGTTTAGTATGTACTTCAGCTTATCATTTCTCCCATCTTAATTGGTCTAATTCGAGGATGAATATTTCTAATGGGGAGAGATTGTAATACCCCATACTTCTACCTAGCTTAAAATCATTCCAGAAATGTTAAAGACTTGTTTCAAAGATGAATCCACTTTTATACATGTGGTATTTTTAAGATTTTCACTTTGTATCATATGGAAAATTCAATAAGATTTCCATCGATATCAAATTTACCCAAATCCAAAACCCGTACAAAGAGTTAGAGCCTTTTAGTGAGACAGTGTATCACTTGAGCCATTAGCATGTCGCGGAGACAACTTAAATGGAAATTGTCTATTTCCAGTGTTGATCCATGATACCAGCACTCGGGCCAAACTTCCAGGTCGCAAACAAAGTGGCAACACGATAGCTTCGCATTGGGCCACTATGCAATTTCCCATTTGTTACTTTCCAGAGACAGTGCGATAGCGCCACATTGAGCCAGGGGTCCAAATTGGGAAATTTTTACAGAATTAAAATACACGTCCAAGGATTAAAAGGGTCAATTTTGCACCCCTATATATACCTAATAATATGTGATTCAGCCATATTTCACCTAAAATATATTGTTTCTCTCAAGTTTCTCTCAAGAACAAGCTAGGATTTTCAATTGGGGATTCAAATCCAAGACCCAAATTCAAGAATCTCCCTTTCAGTCTTTGTAGAATCAAGAACTAAGGTATGCACAGTGTTGATTCATGGACTCCTTTCGTCCATGAAGATCAAGAACCCTATTTTAAACTATATATCATCATGTTCTTATTTTGAATTAATTATGTTCATGTTGTTATTGTTGTATGACTGCCAAGATTGCATCCTTATCATGTTTTCATGAAACTATGTTAGTATAGGTTTGAAATTCATGCAATTGAGTTAAATTGTGGAACTATGTTGTATTAAATTGATGATCATACCTATTCCCTAAGTTTGCATGCAAAGTGTTTGATAATATGCCCCAATGAATGAATGATGATTAAGTACTTAGTTTCCATGTGTCAAGATCATGTCATGCCTCATAAGTTATGCCATACCTACTATGATTTCTATGCAAACCTACTCATTATGATTAATTGATGAGATGTTCATAAGATTAGAAGCACAAAAATATGCCATGTTTATACGCATTATTATCCATGTACAACATTTTGATGATCATATGCATCATGAAATCCCCAACTATGAAATTATGAGTTGTTGATATTGGTCATATGATCAAAAGTGTCAAGCCTTGTCAGTTTCATTCTATCGATTCCTGGGGGTACTTGTACCTGACAATTTAGTTGTGTGCCTAGAGCTATGTCAGGTTTTCACAATAATCTCAGTCAAGCCATGATCAGTAAAATTTAGTCAGTCTCATGACTCAGGAAAACTCAATAAATTTAATATCAGTCCAGTCTCTCTAAGAAATCTTAGTAATATCAGTAGTTCAGTAATCTCAATGATCTCAGTACTCAGTAATCTCGCTAACTTTAGTATTCCCAGCAAATCTCAGTAACTTCAGTACCCTCATTCAGTCCTCAGATCTCAGTAGCATTCTGTCAGTCAATCAAACTCAACGAACTCAGTTTAGCTCCGCTAAACAATACCATCAGTAACAGTTCATTTCAGTACAATCAATTCAATGTCTATTTAGTTAGGAGTAGAATTCAGCACTGAGTGAACCTAAGGATAAGGACTTACCTATTATTCCGTGGAGGGTGTGATCCATAGAAGCAATCCTTGCATTACAAAACTACGTAGCCAGTGTAGGTTGAGATGTACCCCTATGCGTAGGGCTACTAATACATCGTATTTGAGTTTTTCTTACAGGAAAGGTTGACGGAAGAGCTCCCTGTCGGAGAGTTTACCCACAACTTGTCTTTATCCATGGCATGGTACTGACACCCTTCTAGTTGGGGTTATAGGTTGGACCCCACCTGTCAGTTTTGGGGCATGTCGATTAGATGATTACCTTCCACAGTTTAAGTTACATTCTTAGTTTCAGTCTCAGTCTCAGTCTCAGTCTCAGTCTCAGTAATATAATTCAGAGAGTTCTATAGATTTCAGGACTATCAGATACAGTCACTTAGTACAGTACAAAACTCAGCTAGTTCCATCTGAACTTAGAATGTCAGATAAAGTCACTCATTATCAGTATACTAGTTTTATAAAACTTATATTATCAGTATTCAGACTCAAAATTGTCAGATATAGTTAATTAGACCAGTTCTTCATAATCATAACTATCAGAAGCAAATATTTAGATTATCCATTTTAGTAAACTCAGTTGTCAGCTTACTAGTAATATAGTTAATATTTATTCAAATATCAGTAGATGAAGTAGTCAGAATTCAGTATTTAGTCCTATCATGATGTTAGCGACAGATACATATTCATGTATGTATTTTTACGTTCATGTTACTCAGTCAGCTAGTATTGTTCATGCATATGAACCCCTTGCATTTAGCCTTCCTCACTTGCATACCAGTAAATTCCATCATTCTGACGCATTTGCGCTATGGTGTTTTAATTAATGCCATAGGTTCAGAAGCACGCCTCCAGAGAATCAGTAGTATTTCAGATTACATCAGCAGTAGATTTGGAGTGAGTCCTCATCATTTGAGGATGATATGATTTCTTTATTATTATTTATTATCTCAGTTAAGTATCAGTAGATGGAGTTAGTTGGATACATGTTCCTTCAACTCCTTATTCAGTTCAGTTTAGAGGCTTTCAGACTATAACATCTTAGACAATTACTTCAGATTTGTTTTGGTATTTGTT
The DNA here is from genome assembly GCA_030864225.1 of Capsicum baccatum var. pendulum. Lineage (NCBI taxonomy): Eukaryota > Viridiplantae > Streptophyta > Magnoliopsida > Solanales > Solanaceae > Capsicum > Capsicum baccatum. The sequence continues at coordinate 182,477,458 of CM061554.1, forward strand.
ATATCATTTTCAGAAATTGTTTCATCAAATATTTTTTCATTTTTGAACCTTATGGCCTTACAATTTTTATGTATTCTGCATTATTTCGGTATATTATTCAATGTTCAGTTATAGATATCAATCATGGGTTAACTTGTCATCCTTTAGGGTCATAGGCATATGTCGTATTTCGAGGACCAGATTCGGGGCGTTACACCAAACCATACAACTTGTATGGTCCAATCGTACCTAAGGTAGAATCCAAAGGGATTTACACTAGACAACAATGCTTTAACTATACCACTAATACCCTATCCTCATGACTCTTAGTAAGCCACTTGTACTCAGAGCCAAGTCAAATCATAAAGTTACTGGAATACCCTACATGTTTCCTAGCTAGGAAGTGAATAAGTATTCCTACGTATGAAATATCCTATCCTATGATTCATATATGAGTACATAACTTACAATGAATATCATGGTGAAAGGATAGTTTATGATGCATTAAGTATGTTCATATGAGTGCCTTAAGGTAATACAAGCTAAGAGTTTTTGAATCTATGAAGTTTGGGTGTTTGATTATGCAAGGGTCATCTTTTAATGAGTATAAATCAATGTTAGTATGGTATTTTAGCTGATTTAGACCCACAAAATTATGTAGAATCGAATTGGCTTTCCAACGATACCAATTTCGCCTTAATCCAATACCCGAACGTATAGTTATGCCCATTTTTGTGAGAGACAGTAAGGATAGGCGATTGGTTAGGCACTGCCCAACCAAACAAAGGTGATTGGTTATGCGCCACCCAACCTAGATTACAAAATCACTTTGGCGCCGCCTAAGTCAGTTCAAGGTGCCAAAAAACACTCCCTTTTGAGTTATTTTAAGGGTAATTAAGTCTTTTAACACTCCTTACACGTCCCTAAACTTAACCTTATGAAATATATAGCTTCTAAACATATTATAACCCTATTATCATCTCAAATCTCATCATCCAAGAGCACTAAAAGTGAAAAAAAACTAGGTTGCATAACTAAGCTTGAAGATCCGATTTCATGGAAATTCCTCCGTCAATCATCAAGAATCTTCCTTCGAAGCTATGCGTGAGTTGATTCATGGAATCCTTTCATCCATTAAGCTCAAGAACCATCTTATAAATTTTGTATCATGATGTTTATGTTGTTGGTGGTTCATGTTCATGTGGTTGGAGTTTGATGATGCCTAAGATGGGATCTTTGTATGTTTATTGTAAGGATATGGTGGTATTTAATGTATGAATATGTGAAATTGGTGGTTGAATATTTGTAATCTTGGTGAATCCACCTATGCCTAAGATGTGCATATAAGGTGTTTGTGAAAATACTTAAGGGAATAGAAATCATGCTTTTATAACTTAATGTCCTAAATGATTATTCCATATTCTAAGTTTATGTTCAACGTGATCCCCATGCTATTGTCTTGAATTGAAGAAGTTGTACAAGATGCTCATGATATTGTTGCGATATGGAATGACCATGTTATTAAAGCCATGCAAGTATATACATGTTATGTGCATTCCCAATCATGTGATAGTTTTTTGAGAATCATTCTTATTATGAAAGCCTTACTTATGATATTGTGAATTGTGGACTCAAATCTTTTGATCAAGTCATGTTATGTGTGTCAGTTTCCTACTATCGAGTCTTGCCGGTACTTGTACCCGAAAACTATAGTTGTGCGCCTAGAGCCATATCATGTTTCACGATATCTGAACTCAAGCCATGATTCCATAGACTTTTATCATTCATGTGACTCACGAAAACCTCATGATCTTAGTCAGTTGTCAGATGTTAGTAATATTCCGCCAGTCAACAGAATTCAGTAAGATTAAGTCGTGCACAGTCAGTTATTCATGTCTAGTCCCTCCAGATGGGAGTAAAGGTTAGCACCGAGTGAACCCAAGGATGGGAACTCACCTGCCAGTTCAAGGTATGATTCTTAGTAGTCATCCTTGTATTCTAGAACTACGTAGCCAGCGTAAGTTGAGACATCTTAACCCATCAGATTAGGGTTGATGAGGTGGCTTAACCCATGAATTTAGGGTTCCCACCATTCTCATTGAGTACCTACCAGATAAGGGTCACTCACAAGTTGTCCTTACCCATGGCACGGTATTGACACCCCTCCAGTCGGGGCAGAGATTGGAGTCCAGCTTAGCCATAACGGCATACATGGGGTATGTCGATTAAATACTACCTCCCACGGTTTCAGTATCAGTCTCAGTAAAAGAACTCAGGGCATTCTTCCAATTTCAGTATATATAGGACTGTTAGATACAGTCATCTATGTTATTAGATTCAGTACCAGTCATGACAGTTATCAGTAAACCATATATTAGCTTACAGGTCATGCTATTATGTATTCATGGTCCCAGTTTCTATACATGTGTGTTTGCACTCCCACATTCACATTAGTCATTCAGTATTGTTCATGCATGAAACCCTTTATGTTCAGCCTACCTTCCTCGTATACTCAGTACTCCAGTTATACTTGATACGGGAAAAACAACGGAAACACGAAACAACTCCAAAACAGTCCGCAAATCTTAAGGATTCGAGGACCAAGATGGCGACCACACTCGGATTCACTACACACAACAAGAATACAAGATACAAGAGTATATTCTAACACCAAAACAGATACAAAACGTGATGAACAAGATGAACAACAATAATACAAGTTTTGGATTCAATGAAGACACAAAAACAGTCCACTACACAACAACAACAAGATGACAACAATAAAATGTAAAGATAGGTAGTGTGACATAGATTACTACAATAACTAAGAATCTAAGTGTAGATCCAACACTAAGACCCTATATACATGTAATAACAACACCGACACTCTTACGTGGACACAAGAGGGACATCAATCTCCTCAAGCACCTTCGTTTCCAAGCATGAATCCAACACGAGAGATTCCACCCTCAAGTTGAAAATCCTAGTTACATGGATTTCGTCTATGGGAGCCTTTCTCATAAGAGAGAAACGTTTTTAAGTGTGATACAACATCAATATTCAGCCAAGTCTCCCTTACAAATGACCTAAAAGGTTCCTTATATAGTAGTTTACAAAAAAGTGTGAAATGTCCAAAATGACCCCTTAGTCTCAAGTCTTCAAGTGGGTGCCCTTTGAGAGCATTATATGGACGGTTTTGGACCCCTTTTCAGTCCTTATTTGCACTTCACTTTCACACTTCAAGTCTCGGGTTTAATACATCTCACAAATATGCATCCTCGCGGTCGTACCCGTATCATCCTCCCCTTCTTGAAAAAGGATTCGACCTCGAATCCGCACCTTGCAAAATCAAAACAAAAGAAAAACAAGTACACATCCTCATGACATGAGGGTTAGGGTTAGTGCAACAAAAATTAATCTAACAAATAACATCATCATGCCAAGGTTGAACATATTTGCAATATAACCAAGAATCCTTTGCAAGGATTATTAAAAACTCAATAAAAGATTTATAAAGGATTTGGTTATAGGATACATCAAGAGTGACACTTTGCTTGTCATGTAGACCAAGCAACAAGTTTGGTGCACCAACATCACCATTTCTAAATTTGGCACCGGGGTCAAATGGGAAAAGTGGCCATAGAGACGGGTCTCGACAACACTTTCCTTTCCCGTGGTCTACACCCAAACTAAATGGCATACTCTCTACAATAACATACATATGATCCAAAGCAAATAGAGAGTAGAGAAAAGTATCACTCAAATCAACTTCTACTAAGGTTCTCTCATGTGTGTACTCACTACTAGTTTCCCAATAATCACCATGAGTACGCTCAACAATGAAATCACACAAAGTAGAAGAAGAAGTAGCTTCCGCAACTACACATTCCTTACCCTTAAGAGGACTCTCATCTTCCAAGAAGAGATTTCCCTTTTTAGGAGGAATATTGTTACACCATAGTGGGTTAGCATATAGTATATAGCTTCCAAGGCAAGCTATACCATCATTTTCACCACTAGGTTCATTAGGAGTGTTTAAATCATCTTCAAACAAGACATTGTACCTAAAAAAAGTGTGATCTACCTCACGGACATATTTGGAACAAGCACGTTCCTCACTCTCTAAATGATCAATATCAAGTTTCAAGGATGTTTCAAACACAATATTACCCCAAGAAGAGCTTCGGGTTCATTCTCACTTTGTTGACCAACATTTTCAAATACTTCACTAACTTGAGATTCATTAATCACATCACACATATCCTCAAGTGGTGGACAAGTTTTACTCACAAGTTGGGCAGCAACTTCCTTCGGGAAGCTCTCAACGCAAAGTGCTTGGACAATTGAATTTTGTGAGTAGAGTTTAGGTAGCAATTGGCGTATAACTTCAATAGTGCGGTTTCATATCTTCAATATTGTCATTGATACGATCGCATGTGGCATTGAAATTATGGGCAGCCATTGTACCTAACAAAAACACACAACAAACAAAGAAAACAAACAAACTTGTTAGATCAAAAATGCCTCACCACACTCTCACTCTCGGTTTTACCTCACATTTGGTTTCACAAGTGTTGAAAACCGGCTTGTACTTCGTGAGTGATTGAGTGTCGAGTCTACTCTTGTCCGGGAATGGATTTTTGTTTGAAACTCAAACGAAATCTTGTAGGACTTGAGTCAAGAACTAACAACGAATTCAAAAAGATAAAAGTACACAACAAACGTAAACACGAACAAACGGATACAAAACCAACTTACAAGCTAGTAGGAAATTACTAGGTTGTCAATTAGTGTTCGAACCAATAAACGAACTAAGTGACAATTAAATGAAACTAAGAAATCTAAAATTTGAGCCAAAATTATGACGTGAACAGTAAAAAAATGATGATGTGGCAGTCACGTATTGGTTGCGGTTTCTCAATTTTATATTTCAATTTCAATTCTTGGTCCCATTGTAATTTAGGAAGGATGACAATTGGTTTTGGAGGGAAAACACAAGTCTTGAATCTCTACAAGTCCACTCTTAAAAGGATGACTTTTGTCTTGTACTAGTCCCACAAGACAAGGTTCTTGAAACAAGAAAAAGTAGTTTGTCCCAAAATACAAGGTTCTTGAAATAAGAAAAAGCTGAAAAGTAGAAGTCTAGTCTAGGGAGTGTTGGGAAATGGTTGATAAAGTCTTTTGTGGTTGTAGGAAAAGTCATTGAGCCACAAGTCTTACACCTTAAATCTTGGATTTATTCCTTGCAAGACTAACAATTCACACTCTCTTTGATCAACTTATAAGATCAACAACCACCTTTTCTTCAACAACATATAGAGATGGTGAAGAACACCAAGAACACAAACTTTGAGTCTTGAAGTTCTAAGGTTTAAGTTGGACCCCAAACATCAAAAACACTTTTCCAAGCTTAAAATCCACTACACAATCTCCACAATACACGTTCAAACCTTGAACCAACAACACACCACACGTCCAAAACAGTCCAAACTTTAAATCCGCAACAACAATACCAACAACAATCTGTCAAGTCCAAGTTCACAATAACAACATCAACAACAAAGGCTCAAATCAAGATATAGACTCAAAGTGTTAGTGAAGAACAATACTAACACTAGAAACACTTAAGACAAGTAAAAATCTCGGCCAAGATACGACAAGAACACAATTTTTGGCCAAGAACACAAAGTGGACAGATTGCTATTTTCTGAAAATTTTAGTTTTCAGTTTTCTTTTTTTTTTAATTTTTTTTAACAAGCAAGCCCAAGATTGATCTTGTAGGAACAAGATAAAGCCATGCTTTGATACCAAATGATACGGGAAAAACAACGGAAACACGAAACAACTCCAAAACAGTCCGCAAATCTTAAGGATTCGAGGACCAAGATGGAGACCACACTCGGATTCACTACCAACAACAAGAAAACAAGATACAAGAGTATATTCTAACACCAAAACAGATACAAAACGTGATGAACAAGATGAACAACAATAATACAAGTTTTGGATTCAATGAAGACACAAAAACAGTCCACTACACAACAACAACAAGATGACAACAATAAAATGTAAAGATAGGTAGTGTGACATAGATTACTACAGTAACTAAGAATCTAAGTGTAGATCCAACACTAAGACCCTCTATACATGTAATAACAACACCGACACTCTTACGTGGACACAAGAGGGACATCAATCTCCTCAAGCACCTTCGTTTCCAAGCATGAATCCAACACGAGAGATTCCACCCTCAAGTTGAAAATCCTAGTTACATGGATTTCGGCTATGGGAGCCTTTCTCATAAGAGAGAAACATTTTTAAGTGTGATACAACATCAATATTCAGCCAAGTCTCCCTTACAAATGACCTAAAAGGTTCCTTATATAGTAGTTTACAAACAAGGTGTGAAATGTCCAAAATGACCCCTTAGTCTCAAGTCTTCAAGTGGGTGCCCTTTGAGAGCATTATATGGACGGTTTTGGACCCCTTTTCAGTCCTCATTTGCACTTCACTTTCACACTTCAAGTCTCGGGTTTAATACATCTCACAAATATGCATCCTCGCGGTCGTTCCCGTATCAATACTAACACATTTACACTATGGTGCTTCCTTTTCATATTACACCATAAGCTCTGAGAACACGAACTCCATCCCAGCAGTAGCGGTAGCATTCCAGTCACAGAGACACAGTAAGTCCTTATTGATTCGAGGACAATATGATTTGATACATTTATGTATTTATTCAGTTCAGTTTTGTGGAGTTAGTTAGAGACATGTTCCTTCAACTCCTTGTTCAGATAGTTTAGAGGCTTTCAGATTTACGTTCAGACTTAGCTTTTAGATTGAGTTGTTTTGGGTATTTTCACCCACATGATTGTATTCAGTTGAACCTTATGGCCTTATAGTTCTATGTATTCTGCATTATTATATCATGATTTGTAGTATATAGGTACATATATCAGTCATGGGTTAGCTTGTGGTCCCTCGGGGTCATGAGCACCAAGTAGCATTCTGGTTCAGAGAATCAGGGTATTACAAACATGGTATCAAAGCCTAAGGTTCAATAGAGTCCTAGGAAGTCTGAAAGCCTCATCTAATAGAGTCTTGTAAATGGGTGTGTTGCACTCCACATTTGTGTATGGGAGGCTATAAGATATTTTAGGAACAGTCCCCTTTCTTCATTATTCATGTCATGCTAGTGAGCATAATCACAAGTTCAACTCTAAGTCTAATACATTCTTCTTTTATTCCAAACCATGGCCCTAAAGAGAAGAAACCAGCCATCTCCTCAGCCCAAAGATCCTTTGGGTGAACATGTTTCCCATGCGGAGTTTAGAGCCATATTTACCATACTTGCTTAGTCCATGGCTGCACAGAATAAATGGCCACCAGTCATTCTAGCCAATCCCAAAGCAGCTAGGTTTTGGGACTTTACCCAGATGAACCCTCTATCTTTCCATTGGTCTAAGTTTGATGAGGACCCTCAGGAGTTCATTGACCAAGTCCAGAACGTCATTAACATCATGGGTGTTACTTTTATTGAGAGTGCTAATTTAGCCACCAACCAGTTACAGGATGTTGATCGTGATTAGTACAAATAGTAGAAGTCTAAGAGGTTAGATGATATAGGCCCTATCGAGAGGGAGGAATTTGTCACGGCCTTCTTACATAGATTCTTTCCCTAAGAGCTGAGGGAAGCCAAAGTTCTTGAGTTCATCAGCCTCAGGTAGGGAAATATGATGGTTAGGAAGTATTCTCTCAGATTTACTCAGCTATCCCAGTATGCTACTCATGTGGTTAGAGACAATAGAGCTGAGATGAGCAAGTTCATGTCAGGGTTCAACTTGTTTCCTACCTTCGGGCAAGGAAAATGATTTCTAAGGGGTGTGTGTATCATTTCATACATGTTAAAGATGCCAGTTCTAAATCTCCCAGCCTTGAAATAGTCCTTGTTGTTAATGAATACTTAGATATCTTTCCCGAAGATCTTCCAAGCGTTCCTCCCAAAAGGGAAATAGACTTCGGCATAGACCTTTTTTCATATACTTAACCTATTTCTATTTCGCCATACAGGATGGAACCAGCAGAACTCAAGGAACTGAAAGATCTGTTAAAGAATCTCTTAGATAAGGTATTCATCATACCGAGTGTTTCCCCATGGGGTACGCCAGTATTATTCATGCACAAGAAAGATGGTTCTCCCTGGATGTGTATTGATTATCATCAACTCAATAAGGTCACAGTCAAGAACAAATATCCTCTTCCCAGGATTGATAATCTATTCGACCAACTTCAGGGCACCAGTTACTTCTCCAAGATAGACCTCAGATCAGGCTATCATCAGCTCAGAGTTAGAGAATGTGACATTTTGAAGACAACTTTCTATACTCGGTATGGTCACTTCGAATTTTTAGTCATGTCATTTGGTCTTACTAATGCCCCTACAGCTTTTACGGATTTGATGAACCATGTGTTCAAGTAGTACTTGGACATGTTTGCCATAGTCTTTATAGATGATATTCTGGTCTATTCTCTCACAGAGTGTGATCATGCAGACCATCTCTAGATTGTTCTTCAGACTCTCAGGGATCCCCAGTTATTCACTAAGTTCAGCAAGTGTGAATTTTGGCTAAGATCAGTGGCATTCCTTGGCCATATTATTTTTTGTGATGGAATTAGAGTAGATCCTCAGAAAACTGAGGCAGTAAGAAATTAGCCTAGACTCGTATCTCCATCAGATATTAGGAGTTTCTTGGGTTTGGCTGGCTATTATAGATGGTTTCTCTAGGGATTTTCTTCTATTTCATCTCCTATGTCCAGATTGACTCAAAAAAAGATTAAGTTTAAGTGGTCAGATTCAAGCGAGAAGAGCTTTCAAGAGTTAAAGACTCGACTCACCTCAGCTCTAGTTCTAGCTATTCCAGATAGTTCAAATAGTTTTGTAGGCTATTGTGATGCATCCAGAGTGGGTTTAGGTTATGTCCTCATGCAGCATGGTAAGGTCATAGCCTACGCCTCCAGACAGTTAAAGACACATGAGAAGAATTATCCTACTCATGATCTTGAGTTAGCAGCGGTAGTTTTTGCTTTGAAGATTTGGAGGCGATATCTCTATGGAGTTTATGTAAATGTCTTCACAAACAATAAATCTAGTATGTCTTTTCCTAAAAAGATCTCGATCTTTTCCAGAAAAGGTGGTTAGAGCTTTTGAAGGATTACGACATGAGTGTTCTTTATCATCTAGGCAAGGCCAATATTGTAGATGACGCTCTCAGTCAACTCTCCATGGGTAGTATTTCTCACATTGAGGATAGTAAGAAAAAGATGGATCAGGCGATCCATCAGCTTGCCTGACTAGGCATTCACTTAGTCGATTCTTCAGAGGGTGGTGTATGTATTCATAGTAGTTTATAGTTATCTCTAGTTTCCGAGGTGAAAAAAAATGAGACAGGGATCCTAGCCTTTTCAAGCTCAAAGAGTCAATTCAGAATTAGAAAGTCGAGGTTTTCTCCAAAGGGGGAGATGGTGTTCTTTATTTTCAGGGTCGTCTGTGTGTTCCAGGTGTTGATGAATTGAGGCAGCGAATTCTTGCAGAAGTGCATGGTGCGTGATACTCTATTCATCCAGGGGCCACTAAGATGTACCGCAACATGCGGGAGATTTATTGGTGGAGTGAGATAAAGAGAGATGTTGCAGAGTTTATGGCTAAGTGCTCCACCTGTCAGCAGGTTAAGATGGAGCATCAAAAATCTATTGGTTCCATAAAAGAGTTCACCATTCCTACTTGGAAGTGGGAATAAGTTAACATGGACTTCGTGATGGGTTTTCCTAGAACTCATCATCAGTATGATTCAGTCTGGGTCATTATAGATAGAATAACCAAGTCAGCTCATTTTCTTCCTGTTCATACTTCTTATTCCGCCAAGGATTATGCCAAACTCTATATCAGGGAGTTAGTCTGGTTACACGGTGTTTCACTATCTATCGTCTCAGACAGAGGTACCCAATTCACTTCTCACTTTTAGAAAGCATTCCAAAAGGGTCTCGGTACCCAAATCCATCTCAGCATAGCATTTCATCCTCAAACAGATGGTCAAGAAGAGAGGACTATTCATACTCTTTAAGATATGCTAAGGGCGTGTGCAATTGACTTCAAGGTAAGTTGGGACGACCACTTGCCTTTGATTGAGTTTGTATACAATAATAGCTATCATTCTAGTATTCAGATGGCTCCATTCGAAGCTCTCTATGGTACGATATATAGATCTCTGATTGGTTAGTTCGAAGTTAGTAAGGCCTCAATTATAGGTCCTGACTTAGTATTCGATGCTTTAGTGAAAGTTCAGTTGATCAGAGAGAGACTCTGGGCTGCTTAGAGCCGACAGAAGTCCTATACAGATGTTCGTAGAAAGGATACCAAGTTTGAGGTTAATGACTATGTCTATCTTAAGATCTCTCCCATGAAAGGAGTGAAGTGGTTCGGTAAGAAAGGGAAACTCAGTCCCCGATATTATCGGTCCTTTTAGAATTCTTTGTCGCTTCGGCAAGGTAGCTTATGAGCTTGAGTTGCCTTCAGATCTAGCCTCAGTCCATCCAGTCTTCCATGTCTCTTTGCCAAAGAAGTGCATAGGTGACCCAGAAGTTGCTGTCCCTATTCAGAGCATCGACATTCAGAACAACCTCTCTTATGAAGAGATTCCAGTCAAAATCTAAGATTATTAGACTCGTAGATTGAGGAACAAAGAAGTCCCTCGAGTCAAGGTTTTTTGGCAAAATTAGTCTCATGAGGGAGCTACTTGGGAAGCAGAAGCAGATATGCGTACCAAGTATCCTCACCTCTTCCTCGCTAATTCAGATCAAGCTCAAGGTAATAGTTCTCCTTAATCTTATTCAGTTTTACGTTCATTTTTCCAGTATAAACTTCGTACCTATTAACCATTTTATACTCAGTCATTCATTTATGTGTCAGTTGTCTGTGCATCAGATATGCACGAGTTCAGTATGTTTATCATGTCAGTCATGAGATCAAGATTCAGACCTTCATGTTCAGTTCAGGTTCTATTGTCTTGTATCCCTTCTCAGTAAATTCTCATTCGAGGAAGAATATTCCTAAGGAGGAGATATTGTAATACCCCGAATATTTCTAAGCTAGGAAGTGAATAAGTATTCTTACTTATAAAATCTCCTATCCTATGATTCATACTTGAGTACATGACTTACAATGAATATCCTAGAGATAGGATAGCTTATGATGCATTAAGCATGTTCATATGAGTCAGTTAAGGTAATACAAGCTAAGAGTTTTTGAATCCATCAAGTTTTGGTGTTTGATTGTGCAAGGGTCATCTTTAAATGAGAATAACTCAATGTTAATATAGTATTTTGTCTGATTTAGACCCACCGAATTGTAGATAATCGAATTATCTTTCCAACGATACCAATTTCTCCTTAATCCAATACCCGAGTGAAAAGTTATGCCCATTTTTATGAGAGACAGTAAGGATAGGCGATTGGTTAGGCGTCGCCCAACAAAACATAGGTGATTGGTTAGGCTCCACCCCACCGAATTGTAGATAATCGAATTATCTTTCCAACGATACCAATTATATACATGATGTGTGCATTCCCGATCATGTGATAGTTTGTTGAGAATCATTCTTATGATGAAAGCCTTACTTATGATATTGTAAATTATGGACTCAAATCTTGTGATCAAGTCATGTCATGTGTGTCAGTTTCCTCCTATCGAGTCCTGGGGGTACTTGTACCCGAAAACTATAGCCGTGAGCCAAGATCCATGTCATGTTTCATGATATCTGAACTCAAGCCATGATTCCATAGACTTCAGTCAGTCATGTGACTCAAGAAAACCTCATGATCTTAGTCAGTTGTCAGATATTAGTAACATTCTGCAAGTCAACGAAATTCAGTAAGATTAAGTCATGCACAGTCAGTTATTCATGTCCAGTCCCTCCAGATGGTAGTAGAGGTTAGCACCGAGTGAACCTAAGGATGGGAACTCACTCACCAGTTCAGGGTGTGATTCTTAGTAGTCATCCTTGTGTTCCAGAACTACGTAGCCAACGTAGGTTGAGGCATCTTAACCCGTCAGATTAGGGTTGATTAGGTAGCTTAACCCGTCAGTTTAGGGTTCCCACCGTTCTCATTGAGTACCTTTCAGATAAGGTTCACTCACAGGTTGTTCTTACCCGTGGAACGGTATTGACACCCCTCCAGTTGGGGCAGAGATTGGACCCCATCTTATCCATAACTGCATACATGGGGTATGTCGGTTAAACATTACCCCCCACAGTTTCAGTATCAGTCTCATTAAAAGAACTTAGGGCATTCTTCAGATTTTAGTATATATAGGACTGTCAGATATAGTCATCCATGTTATCAATTTCAGTATCAGTCATGATAGTTATCAGTAAACTATGCATTAGCTTACAGGTCATGCTCTAATGTATTCACGGTCCCAGTTTGTATACATGTGTTTTTCCACTCCCACATTCATATTAGTCAGTCAGTGTTGTTCATGCATAAAACCCTTTATGTTCAGCCTACCTTTCTCGTATACTCAGTACTCCAGTTGTACTGACGCATTTGCGCTATGGTGCTTTCTTTTCATGTTGCAACATAGGTTCCGATACACGAACTCCAGCCCAGCAATAGCGGTAGCATTCCAGTTGCAGAGACACAGTGAGTCCTTATTGATTTGAGAACAATATGATTTGATACATTTATTTATTTCTTCAATTCAGTTTTACGGAGTTCGTTGGAGATATGTTCCTTCAACTTCTTATTCAGATAGTTTAGAGGCTTTCAGATTTACGTTCAGATTTACGTTCAGACTTAGCTTTTAGATTGAGTTGTTTTGGGTATTTTCACCCACGTGATTGTATTCAGTTGAACCTTATATCCTTACAGTTCCATGTATTCCAAATTATTATATCATGATTTGTAGTATAAAGGTACAGATATCAGTCATGGGTTAGCTTGTGGTCCCTCGGGGTCATAAGAACTATGTAGCATTCTGGTTCAGGGAATCGGGGTATTAAAGTTACTAATTTAATTAAGGGACCAACCAATTGAACTATCTCCACCCCTAACGACTCGTACCACCAAACTATAACCACAACATAAACCCAACCACCATTCACTCGAGAATTTCTGAGTTGGACCACCTAACCGTACCCATACTATGCGACTCGTACGGTGAGTCGTTACTAGGACAACGTGTTCAAAATTATGGAAACTTCCAAGGGCCAAAATCTAGGGTGTTTTAATTCTCTCCAACTTTGATCACTCGTCCTTGAATGATGGAACAAGACAGTTCAAGAAATATTTGGATCCCACATTCCGCTACTTTTACCTTTAACCAAGTTAGAAAATAATAATACCAAGGAAATCAATCTTTTTTATAGAAAGTCAAAAAACAAAGAGGTTAATATCAACATACACCTTACGCACGATCTTCTTATATAGGAAATAGAATTAGATACTTGGACTTTATATCCTCTTCAGCTTCCCAAGTAGCCTTTTCAACGTCGTGGTTCCTCCATAGAACCTTTACTGAAGCTACATCCTTGGTCCACATCTGACAAACTTTCCAAGCTAAGATTTTATTTGGGACCTCTTTATAAGACAGAGAATCCAAAATATCAATATCCTTGATGGGTACAATCAGCGACGGATCACCCACACACTTTTTCAACTTAGAAATATGAAATACCAGGTGAATGGAGTTCAAACTATAAGGCAACTCCAATTCATATGCAACATTGCCAACCCTTCTCAAAATCAAGTACAAACCAACATACTGGGGACTGAGCTTCCCCTTCTTCCTAAACTGCATCACTCTTTTAATGGGAGATACCTTTAAGAAGACTTTATCCCCAACCTCAAACTCTAACTCTCTATGTCTCACATCCGTATAGGACTTTTGGTGATTTTGGGCATCTCTAAGCCTATCCCAAATCACCTTCACCTTTTCCATTTCTTGGTGAACCAAATCCAGGCCAAACATCTCCGCCTCACAAACCTTGAACCACCAAATAGGAGACCTAAACCTCTTACCATACAATGCCTCAAATATAGCCATCCTAATGCTAGAGAGGTAGCTATTGTTGTACGCTAACTCTATAAGAGGTAAATGCTCAACCCAACTACCATCATAGTCAATCACATAAGCACGGAGCATAACTTTAACCGTCTGAATATTCCTTTTTGCTTGCCCATCCGAATGTGGGTGGAAAGTTGTACAAAGACTCACCTTGGTCAATAAACCTTTCTAAATGACCTATAAAAATGATATGAAAACTGCGTGCCATAATCTGAAATGATAGAAACATGCACCCCATGCTGCTTTACAATCTTATAGAGGTACAACTTCACATAATCCTCTGCCAAAAAATTTGTCTGTGATGGCAAAGAGTGAGAAGAGTTTGTCATTCTATCCATGATGACCCAAAATGAATAATACTGATTCCAAGATCGAGGAAGACCGCTAACAAAATCTATGTTGATCACCTCCCATTTTCAGGCAACTCAATTTCTTGAAACAATCCTTCGGGTCTTAGGTGCTCAACTTTCACTTGTTGGCACACTATGCACTTAGATACAAAACTAGCCATATCCCACTTCATGTTATTACACTAATACATTTCCTTAAGGTTATGATACATTTTCATCGATCCAGGATGAATAGCATAGCGCGACTGAGGCGCTTCATCCAAGATCTTCTCTCGTTATCCATATTTGTCGGGAACACATAACCTTTCTAGGTACCACAAGGTACCATCTCCACTAGTCTTAAAGGCTATCACCTTCTTCCTACCTATATTACCCTTTATCCTTATCAAGACAAGATCCAACACTTGTTTTCTCTTTACCTCATCACCCAAGGATGAATTTGCCACCTCCTAAACAAATACACCACCATCCTTAGAGTCCCAGTGGAAAACTCAAAGGGTATCCAAACGGTGAAAATCTTTCACCAACTCCCACTTTTCTTCATCCACATGAGCAAGACCTCCCAGGGATAACTTGCTAAGAGCATCAACAACCACATTAGTTTTACCTGAATGCTAGTGAATAGTCATGTCCTAATCTTTGGGCAGCTCAAGCCATCTCTTTTGTCTGAGGTTTAGCTCTTTCTGAGTAACCACATACTGAAGTCTTTTATTATTGAAAAAGATATCCACATGCACTCCATAAATATAGTGACGCCAGATTTTCAATGAGAATACCGCATCCAAGTATTTTATTATTCTTGTGTCTTTTTGTGTTTCTAGTGCTAGAATAGTCTCTCTAGTACTATTTGAGTCATTATCAAAAATTTGAGCTTAATCCAACAAGTTTTGAGTATCCCACCATTGTCGAAGCTTGAAGTTGAAGGAAATTCAAATGGGTTTGAAATCTAAAGTGTTGGGTGAGACTCAAACTAGAAAAACTATTGGGGTTTGTTTGGGATCTTGAAAAGAGCTCAGGGTTTGGATTTTATCGAATTCCAAGTTCGTTTGTTTGAGGGCCAATTTTTTGAATGTTCTTCAAGATCTTCATAACTTGTTGAAGAATAAGCATTAGACAAGAGTTTGATCCAAAGGAATTGAAGAAAAAGGAGTTATACTTGTTTATCATTAAAGAATATTCCACAAAGTACAAGGGCCCCACAAAAATTGCTCACCTGGAGAGGTTTACGGCTAGACGGTCAGTCACTGACCCAATTATCCGCCAACCCCACTGTCACCCCAAGGCAGCTTCCTTCACTTTCTAGATAAGGACTGATGACCAACTTGATGGCCCGTCACTTAAGTGACGGTCAATCACTCTTTCAGTTACCCCGACAAAGTTTTGTAAGCTCGTTTTAGATCCTTGCTTTTATTTTCTTGATTCTTAAACATCATTTACTTTATTCTAACACTAATTAATAACTAGTAATCCATCTACTTAGTTGTGAATTAGTTCTTGATTTCACTTCTTTCTTGCTACTCTTCTTTTAGTGCTTTTCTTATTTTACAACATCGTAACTTCTTGACTCAAGTTCGTACTAGATTTCTTTGAGTAATTCAAACAAGAATCCACTCCAAAAAGTGTAGATATCATACCTCAATTCTCACCAAGGTATAAACTAATTAATTCTCATCGGAGTATAAACCAACATTCAACACTTGTGAATCCAAGTGTGAGGTATCCATAGGAGTGTAGAGTTGTGAGGTCACTTCTTTAATGCTAATTTGTTTTTTTGTTAGTGTCTTTTATTAGGTACAATGGTGACGGAAGGCGAAAAACCCCAAACCTTGGATAATAAAGCTCTTGGTGCTATGATAACAACCATGACGAAGAAGCTTAATACTTTGGAAAGTAATGTTGCCTTGATGGAAGGAACTGTTAATACTATGGGCAGAAGGTTAGACAATATGGAAGGTCGAGTGAGCTCTACCCTCTCTACCTCTCACCCTTACCATTCTTCTTCGAGCATGTCTATGGAAGGTCGAGTGGGCTCTACCCTCTCCACCTCTCACCCTTACCATTCTTCTTCGAGCGGACATGCTCAAAACACATTTACTACAATTTTCCTGGGAACCCTTCACCAAATGTTTAATCCACCAAGACCTTTACAAGATCCCACTCTCCAAACTACCACCTACACATAAAATTGAAACCCCATTCGTCCACTCCACCCTCAATTCAATTAAGTCCAACAAGATGAACCAAGAAACAAAATGCCCCAACCTCTAAAACCAAGCCCCTTTATTCCAAGAATAACTTTACCAAAACCAACCCATCTATATAGAGAAAGAAAAAATAGAGAAACAACAAGAGTAATATAGAGCATTTGATGAACCCAACATAATGGTAGGAGATATAAAAAGTAGACCAATGGATCAATGGGGTTTTTGAGGTCGAGGAGGAAGATTTGGTCCGATGTCTTATGGTTGAGAAAACTTAGGAAATTGTCCCCAAGATCATGATCTATGGAATAAACAAGGTAATCAAGATCGAGATATGAGAATCAATTCTATCAAGGTTAGTCTACCGACTTTCAAAGGTGAGAGTGATCCTGAAGCTTATCTCTTATGGGAGTCCAATTACGAAAGGATCTTCCAAGTCAATGATCTCACCAAAGAGAAGAAAAGTTGCTATATCATTGCCCATTTTGAAGTCTATGCCAACACATGGTGGGATTATGTCAAAAGGTTCAGAAATGCGTTGAATAAAGGTCAATCCCCTCCATGGGATTCAATGAAAGGACTCATGAGACAAAGATACTTGCTAGAGAGGTATAAGAATGAGCTTCTTGCCAAGATATACAACTTGAGGCAAGGTAACAAGAGTGTCATGGCTTACTATGATAAATTCCAACAATTGATCCTAAAGCTTGATCATCCAGGAGAAGATGTGAACCACAATATTATACACTTCAAGGTTGGGTTGAACAAAGATATTTTCCCATGCATGACTATCCACAAGTTTGAGACCAACGTTGATATCTTCCAAGCAACTTTGGAAGTTGAAAGGGAGATTGAATAAAGAGTGATATACAAAGTGAAGGGATACTCATCGACTACTTTTTGGGGAAAGAACAAAGATGTAGTTCCACCTTCATCGGGATGGAACAAGAACAAGGAATTTAAGTCCAATAATAAAAAGCCTGTAGATAAAACTGCTCTAAAAAAGGTAACAAATATCCTACTCCCAATATTGGGAATTTTCAATATTTCAAATGTCAAGGGTGGGGACAAAAAGCAAATGAATGTCCCAACCAGAAGAATATGATCCTTAGAGAAGGAAAATTGTATTGCCTTGGAGAAGAGGTGGGAATTAGAAATGGATGGGATTGATGAAAAATCCCAAGATGGAGAGCAAGTTGAAGAAGAGGCATAAGAAGAAGGAGATGATGAAGATACTTGGCCTCAAGATGGAGAGTTTGAATTGCCAAACTTTATGGTAAGACGAGTAATATTTAGTAAGGCTCTAGATGACGTGAGTCAAAGGGAAAATATATTTCATACTAAGTGTCTTATCAAGGAGAATGTATGCTCATTGATCATTGATATTGGTATTTGTGCTAATGTCGCTAGTGCCACAATGGTTGATTTCCTAAAGCTACCCACCACCAAGCATGCTAGCCCATACAAGCTCAATTGGTTGAAGAAATGTGGAAGTTGAAGGTAACTAGTCAAGTTATGATTTATTTTAAAATTGGGAATTACCAAGATGAGTTGCTATATGATGTGATTCCCATTCAAGCTTGTCACCTTTTGTTGGTAAGACCATGGCAATATGATCATCAACTAAGCATGATGGGAGAACTAATCAGTATTTCCTTGAAATGAATGTCCAAAAGCTTACACTACATCCTCTCTTACCTTCACAAGTAAATAAAGTTCACTAATAATTGAGGGAGTCAAAGGATAAAGGAAAAAAAGGATAGGGAATAGAAATCTATTAAGGAGGAAGAAGAATGGGAGGAAGTAAGAAGGTCAAAAGGTAAAGAACAATTGGTGATGATGTCTAGACATAAAGATCTCTTCAAAGAACATGATGACGAAACACCCATGCTCCTCTTACATATGTTTTTAACACTAACTCCTCTATTTCCTCCAGTACCTATTATATTTCCGTTATTTTACAGGATTATGAAGATTTTTTCCCAATAAAACTTCCACAAGGGTTACCCCCACTTTGGGGAATCAAGTATCAAATAGACTTCATATCGGGTTCTCAATTACCAAACAATTTGGAGTATCGGAGTAACCCTATGAATACCAAAAATCTTCAAAGAAAAGTTGAGGAACTACTCAATAAGGGATAAATTAAAGGAAGTATGAGTCCATGTGTGGTCCCGGTATTGTTGGTGCCAAAGAAAGATGGGATATGACGAATGGGTATTGATTGTTGAGCCATCAATAAAATAATGGTAAAGTATCGCTACCTAATTCCTTATTTAGATGATATGCTTGGTGAGTTGAATGGTTCATGTGTGTTATATAAAATACATCTTAGGAGTAGGTACCATTAAATCTAGATGAAATTGGGTGATGGGTGGAAGACCGCCTTCAAGACCAAGTTTGGTCTCTATGAATGGATGGTCATGCCTTTTGGTCTCACCAACACTTCTAGTACTTTTATGCGATTAATAAATTATGTGATGAAACCATTCATTGGGAAATTTGTTATGGTATACTTTGATGATGTCCTAGTTTACATCAAATCCCTCAAAGACCATGTTTTACATTTTCAAAATGTGTTTGAAGTGCTTAGAATGGAAAAATTGTATGCTAATATTGAAAAATGCTCTTTTGGCATGAATGAAGTAGTGTCTTGGGATTTGTTTGTAAGCTCAAGAGCAGTCGAGTTGGATGAATCTAAAATAGACGCCATCAAGAATTGGCCAACTCTGAAATCCATTAGTGAAGTACTAAGCTTCCATGGGTTGACTAGTTTTTATAGGCGATTTGTCAAAGGATTTAGCACCATCAATGCTCCCTTGACTGAGGTCATACACAAGGAAAAACCTTTCAAATGGGGTGATGAACAAACCAATGCATTTGAAGCCTTGAAGGCTATTCTTAGTTCTACCCCCTTGTTGCAATTACTCAATTTTGATAACATATTTGAAATTGAATGTGTTGGAAGTAAGGTGGGAATAGGTGTTGTCTTAATGTAAGATCTTAAACCTATTGCCAACTTTAGTGAGAAGCTTAAGGGCACAACTCTAAATTATTCTACCTATGATCTAGAGTTATACGCCTTGGTTAGAGCATCGGGTAATTGGAAACATTACTTATGGTCCAAGGAGTCTGTGATTCGAACAGATCATGAATCCTTGAAACACCTTTGTGCCCAAGATAAGTTGAATAAGAGGCACGCTAAGTGGATTAATTTCCTAGAAAAATTTCCTTATGCAATTCAATACAAAAGGGGAAAAAAATGTGGTTGACGATGCATTATCTAGGAAACATATGTTAGTTTCTACATTATCTTCTAAGATGATTGGTTTTGAGAGTCTAAAGACAATGTATCTCGAGGACCCCTCATTTTCTCAAATCTTTCAATATTGTGAAAAATAGGGTTGGGAAAGATGGATCAAGGATTGGTCTTCTACACCCTATTCTAAGTTTGATGGATTTTTATTCAAACGAAAGAGGTTATGTGTACCCTATAGCTCTTGGAGAGAATTGTTTGTAAGAGAGGCACATGATGGTGGTATGATTTGTCACTTTGGAATTGAAAAGACTCTTGTAATACTAAGGGAACAATTCTATTAGCCTAAGATGTGCAATGATATTGGTAGAATTTGTTGTCAATGCATGGATTGTAGAAGTGGGAAATTGCATCTTATCTCTCAAGGATTGTATACCCCACTACCCACTTCTCTACGACTATGGCTTGAAATTTCTATAGATTTTGTTTTTGGTTTTCCAAGGACGAGGAGAGGTAGGGATAGTATCTTTGTGATGGTTAACCGGTTCTCAAAAATTTCCTACTTTATTCCATGTCATAAAAGTGAGGACGCCTCTAGTGTAGCATCATTATTTGTTGAACATGTCATGAAATTGCATGGGATCCCTCAGACCATTATTATTTATAGGGACTCTAAGTTCCTTAGTCACTTTTGGTGGTCATTGTAGGGTATGCTTGGTACAAAGTTGGTTTTCTCAACCTCTTGTCACCTATAAACCGATAGCTAAATGGGAGTAGTAAATAGAACTTGGGGATCTATGCTACGCTCTATGGTTAAAGGTAAAATGACTTTGTGGGAGGATCATCTACCTCTAGTCGAGTTTGCTTATAATCATGTCATCCATTCGACTACCGGTATGACTCCATTTGAATGTCTGTATGGTTTTAACCCTCTTAACCCCTTGGATCTCACCCCTTTATCTAGTGATATTGTGATAAGATTAGATGGCAATCAAAGGTCAAAAGCAATGAAGAAGATGCATGAAAAGTTAAGGCTCTACTTGAGAGGAAGAACTATGAAATGGCAAAAAGAATGAACAAGGGAAAAAGTAGACTTGTGCTTGAACTGGGAGATTGGGTATGGGTGCGTCTTTGAAAAAGCTGATTCTCGACACAAAGGAAAGCTAAGTTAATGCCAAGAGGAGATGTCCCTTCCAAGTGTTTGAAAAAATAAATGAAAATGTATACAAAGTTGACCTCCCTTCGGAATATTAAGTGTACAACACCTTCAACATATGTGACCTCTCACCCCTTGATGTTCTAGACAATGGTTACCCAATGCATTTGAGGTCAAATCCCCTTCACGATGGAGAGGATGATATGATTCTGAGCTCCCTAATACCTATTGCAAGTTCCTCGAGACCATTCACTTGAATCCAAGCTAAAGAACTTCAAGAGTTGTAAGCTATGTTCACCAAAAGAGAAGTATTTAAGCTTGTTTCGATACCTACCAAGGGATGTCATGTGTTGAGAATTGATTTGGAAGGTCATAACGACAAGGAGAAGAGTGGGATTCACTCTTTTGACATGACCAAAGGTGTGATGGACCATCACCAAGGTGACTGGCCAACACAAGAAGCCCAAGGCCGTAACACTCTGCCTATGGCTGACGACTAAGTTGACTGACTATAAACTCAGTGACTGACTATAAACTCAGTGACTGACTGTCACAGTGGCCTTCGCTAGTAGATAGAATGCCCAAATAATGGGGTTTTGTTCCTTTTGGTGCTTAGGTCACTTTTGGGCTTGGTTAGACTATAAATAGAAACTTCTAGGTCATTTTCCTTAGTTTCTATTGATTATTGAATGAATATTTCTCTTGAGAGAGTGTTTGGTAAAACTTATATTGAATGATTATTTAGGAATGGGGGTTTTGAGGGCATTGAATCCCTCTTGGTCCATGTAGAGATTTGGTGTTAGATTCTACTAGATTAAGGGTTTTTGAGTTTGAAACACTAAATTATTCTTAATTTCTTAATAGTTTCTTGTGCCAATCTTCTCTCTTATCTTGAATCATTTATCCTTAGTTTCCTTAGCTTATTTATTTTTTCATGTCTCGAGTCGTATCAATATACATACGTATGGACCCATCCTTATTCTTCACAAACAAGACAGGTGCCCCCAATGTGATACACTAGGTCAGATAAATTCCTTATCCAACAACTCCTACAACTGACCCTTCAATTCCTTCAACTCGACTGGGTCCATCCTAGAAGGAGGAATAGAAATAGGCTTGGTGCCCGATTCATCATAAATAGCAAAATCAATATCTTGATCTGGAGGCATACCAGGAAAATTTGTAGGGAACACTTCCATAAACTCATGGACAACACGAACACTATCCAAAGTGGGAGGTGAAGCAACACTAACACCACAAATATAAGTCAAATAAGATAAAAACCCCTCTTAACTAATCGATGAGCCTGAACATAAGATATAACCCTCTTCAAACCTGAATGAAATGCACCCTTCCAAGCTATCCTTAGCACAACCGATGAAGCTAAAGTCACGCTCTTAGAATAACAATCTAGGACAGCATAGTAAGGAGCCAACCAATCCATAACCAAGATGATGTCTAAATCAACCATATCAAAGATAAGTAAATTTACCCAAGTCTCACGCCCAACAAATGTCATAACACAGCATCGATACACTCGATCCACTACTAAAGAGTCTCCTATAGGGGTACATACACAAATGGGCATGGCAAAAGGCTCACTAGTAGAAAACCCAAAGAAAATTACATAGACACATAGGAAAAAGTCAATCCCGAATCAAATAGCACAGATATAGATTTGAATCAAATAGGGATAATACCTATGGTAATAGCATTGGAAGCCTCTTCCTCTAGTCTGGAGAGTATAGCACAACACTGTCCACGACCACCAACTACTTGAGTAGCCCCACGACCACTACTGCGGGAACCACTACCTCTGCGCCGCGCATCTCTAGTAGAACCTCTACCTCTCATAACTAAAATAAGAGTAGCTCTAAATACACAACTCAGATAGTCCTTGGCCAAATGGTCTATCTCATCACACACATAGCAAGCTCTATAACCCAACTCAATAGGAGGAGGTACTACTGGATTATAATGGCCACCCTAAATTGATGAACAAGAAGACCCACTACCTGAACTCTGCAATGCTTCCTACACTGGTCTACCATGATATCCACATAAACCATTGAAATCCCTACCTCGAGCAGTGCGGCCTCTAAACTCACCAAAATTATGTACCTTCTCGATGCCTTCCTAAGATGCTCAAAGAATACCTCAGTCATCTTAGTATGATCTATTATACTCTGAAAAGACACTCCAAATACAACCATCAGAGATGTAGCTAACTAAAGACAAATATCTAACCCCTTCATGAGCTTCAAAATTTTCTCAGATTCAGTGTCAATGCTGGAACAGGAATACCTAGACAAAGCATGAAAGCATACCTCATACTCTGTAACAGTCATGGAGCCGTATTCCAGGATATAAAACTCATCTCCCATATGATCCCTCAGGCTGTAAGGCACGAACCTCACCAAAAAATCCTTAAAAAATTGATCCCTAATCATCTTCGGAGAATCAAGAGGTCTGCAACTAATAAGTGGACTCCATTAATCTTTAGCAACATCTCTTAACTGAAAAGTAGTATATGTGAAACCATGCGACTCAAGTAAACCCAAATTATGCAACTTCTCACAATAGTTAATCAAGAACTCAAAGGAATTCTTATCCACTGCACCATTGAACTTAGGGAAACCCAAACTAGTGAATCTCTCGAACCTCATCTGATCCTTAGAAGACATAATTGTACTCACAACAAGAAGAGGCATGGTGAATTTATCAGGCTAAGCTCCCACCTGGGGAGGTAAGATAGACGAAGGCTAAACTCTTAATCTAGGAATACCATACTCAGATGTAGGAGCTAAAGAAGGAATAACACTCGGAGTTTGTGGAGTACCGAAAACAGAAGTAGGTACCATTAAAGAATCTACACTCGAGGCTAGAGGGACACCATAAGTAGGTTTCATAACAGATAGAGATGTAATACTCAGAGTTGAGGGAATATAAGATACACTGGAAGGAGCACCCTCCAAATGAGTCAACAAGGGAATTAACAACCCCTTCAAAATTGGGGTAGAAGAACTTGGTAGAACTAAAGTAGAACCCACACCTCTAACATGCTCAACAAGAAAATCAAGGGAGAGTCCTCCATCACTACTCCTAGATAGAGCATATCCACATGCCTATCCGCTACCTCGAGCCTGTCCATGACTTGGAGTTTCCCTAATATACTAGGCTCTCTCCTCGGATGAAGGCTCTTTATCTCTAATCTCACAAGATTTATTCATCGCCATCTAAATTAAAAAGAGTAAGATATGACTTAGAACATAAGGTATTAAGGAAATACGCACGATAAAGAACACAATAAGTTAAATTTCCTAAAGATATCCTATAGCCTCTCAAAGATAGATACGAACATCTACATACTAATCTGTGAGCCTCTATTAGATATCCTATTTTTACACTATTGAGGCCAATGAACCTAGTTTCTTTGATACCAGTATGTCATAATCCAAAAACCAAGGCGCGTGATGCCACTTATCGTGGCAAGCCTTGATAATTAAGCCTATCACCCAAACTAATATGAAAAGAAAAATAACACCAATAACCAAGGCATGACTCCTAGAACAAATCCGAACCACATTGACAGTGCCTAAGAGCACACACAAGTGTACGTAGTCTTATCAAGTAGTAAGGTGGCTTCAAAAAAGCCCAAGTATTGATCTTTCAAGGACTTGCATTCACCGAATATCTAATTCTAGTTTAACCAATTAACGAGAGTAAAAAATAGAGTTTTATAATTATAAATTAAAACTAAACCAAACTAATACGAAAATGTAATAACTTTGGACAATCAGTGGATAGAAGCCTATGGTTAAGGATTAAGAACAATCATACTACGCCATTGAACTTTGTTCGTTAAATTGCTTATCTTGGTTGTTGATTTGTAGGGTTAATTGCATGATTATGGTCTCCCGACCTCTAACCTTTTACCTAATTTGGATATTACAACCATATCATTGAGCGGTGATGCAATAATCCAATCAAGTGTTTTAAAGCTATCATCCTACCCGTGAATCAAGTAAGGCTTCTAAGTACATCCGTCCTAGATGCTAATTTGATTTCTTATTTTATAAAGAAATAAGAACCATACTCTATTTATTCCTATGTTCTATCTTCATATTACCTCTCTAGAGATCAAAAGGTAGACAATTGATGTATTCTAAGGGTGATCAATCCTCAAAGTAGTTAAATTAAGAATAAACAAACAACCATAATGATAAGCAATTAAACAAAATTGATTAAAAACTAAAGCAGTCATGATCTTGGCCTTAACCTCGGAAAATGAGTTTTAGCCTTTAATGGAAATATTAATCATCCAATCCCTTGGATATATGATACAAACCATAAAGAAACTAAATTAAAGAATGATAAAACCTAAAAAGAAATTGTGGTAGCCTCCAATGCTCCAAGATGTCCAAACGTATGTAAAAACATGATATAGAATGTATTTATAGTATGAGAGATATCCAATTCCATGTTGGACAAGGAAGCTACCAGTTATTGAGCCCGGGACTGGAGAGGGTTCCGCCCTGGCTATAGCCTCTCTCCAGGCAAGGCTGCGCTTTGGTTTGAGCGCCACTCCAGGCATGGTGTCCTCCATATCACCTTGGTTTATTATTTTGGTACCTTCTAAACTGTTTCAAGTTCTTCACGTGCCAAAACTCCTTCCCAGACGCCCTCACTCTCTCTAGACATTTTAGGTGTCCAAATTAACGTCAAGTTGTGTATTGTGCTTTCGTGATCCATTCTAAGCCTTTTTGAGTTGTTCCCACTTGATTTGAAGCTTGTATATCCTTCATATATCATCATAGTACATTCACCAAGCATCCTATAGCATTAAAAACAAAAAATTAAAGCTTAAAACAACACAACATCCAACACGACGAACCATAAACACCAGCGAAGCATAGGCTAAATTCACTTTGATTTTTTGCTCATTGTTTTGACTATTGTTTTGATCCAATTGACCCTTGAACATTATAATCAAGTTTTTTCACATATAAATACACAATAAAAACCTTAGGAACTCATTAAATACATTATAATCCAACACAACAGACTAGACAAACACCTATCTCAAGTTAGTCACACTAGTTTTCTCAATTGAATTCTGAATAATCAATTTGAATCAAACTCATGTAAAAACACCATTAAATATTGTAAACAGATACATGGACACTTATATGCATATTTATATCATATCAACACACTAAGAACATGAATTATCTTCAAAACAAGGCTAAAAAGGCTAAAATAGCAAGGCTAGAAGCAACGACGTCAAAAACTCGACAGCGCCCAAGCGCACACGCAAGTGTACGTGGTCTTATCAAGTAGTAAGGTGGATTCAAGAAAGACCAAGTATCGATCTTGTAGGGACTTGCATTCGCTGATTATCCAATTCCAGTTTAACCAATTAAAGAGAGCAGCAAATAGAGTTTTAGAATTGTAAATTAAAACTAAACTAAACTAATGCGGAAAAGTAATGACTTTGAATAATCAGTGGATAGAAACCCATGGTTAAGGATTAAGAACAATCATACTATGCCATTGAACTTTGTTTGTTAAATTGCTTATCTTGGTTGTTGATTCGTAGGGTTAATTGCATGATTATGGTATCCCGACCTCTAACCTTTTACCTAATTTGGACATTACAACTACATTGAGCGGGGATGCAATAATCCAATTAAGTGTTTTAAAGTTATCTTCTTGCAATTTAACCAAGCAAGGATTCTAGGTATATCCCTATCCTAGATGCTAATTCAAACCCCTTATTTCATAAAATGATAGGAACCCTGCTCCTTAATTTCTTCATTCTATCCTACGATTCTCCTCCCAAATTCACATAGAAATATAGATTTATTCTAATGGTGGCCACTCATCAAAATAGTAAGTTCAAAAAATTAAGAACAACCCATATGATAATCCAAAAAGAAACTACGATAAAGAATATCAAAGAGTAATCATGTTGTTGGCCTCATCCCCAGAACAAGGGTGTTTAACCACTCATGTTTTAATTCAACATAAAAAATAAGTAATTAATCATACCCAAAATTAATCTTGAAGTAAAGAAGTTCAAAAGAACGTCTAAGAACCCTAAAAGAGATAATTTTTAGCTTTTCCGCCTCTGCTGTGCTTGCAAAAAGTGGTTGTAATTGTGTCCATATTTTCCTTTTATATTAGGCAAAAATTAGATTAGGTGGAGTGAATGAGTTTTTGCCCTGGGTATAGTGCCGCTTCATGCAAGATGTCGCGGGCTTATCACCCTAGTCCACTGGAATTTGCCTCAAAAAATTTCTCTAAGTCCTAGGAGCCCCGCTCCAGACGAGGTGCCCCCTTGCTCATAGCACCACTCCATGTGAGGCATCACCCTAGCAGCAGCGCCGCTCCAACTGAGGTGTCGTGGGCTTTATCGCCTAGGTTCACTGGAATTTATCTTGAAAATTCTCACTAAGTCCTGAGAGCCCGAATTCAGAGCCCGCGATGTAGGCATATTGCCTCGCACTACTGGTATTCTTTTTTCCACTATTTTCAATGGCACAACACTTGTTCTTTTTAACTCATTGCTCCGCCACCTGATCCTACCTTCCGAGCTTGCTTTATAACTCCTTCCTATGTCCGTGATACTCCATATTGTCAACTCATAACATCAATCACCACTTGCTTCATAATATGTGTCCAATTTTTGTTCAAATCCATTAGAAATCTCCCCTGCATCGCTAATCACATCGGTTAGAAAAGAAACAAAATTAAGGCTTTAATGCAATAAGAATAACATATTTTGGCTCTCAAAATAAATCTAAATATGGGTAAATACTGGTGATTGGTCATATAAATACGCTTAAGATCACACAACTATATAATATAAGCGGAAAGTGTAAACCCAAACATATCATGCCAAACTCCCAAAACTTGGTGTCATAGTGTAAGAACATAACTAAGTACAACTTGAAGTCCAAATGCAAATGATATCTAAAACAGGAAAAACTCTATCTCTAAATACTAAGACAGTCTAAAAAGAAGAGATAGTAGTAGACTTTGGATGTATGAAAATTAATTGCCTCCTTGTTAAGTACCAAATATCGCCCGAATCAACCAACATAAGGCGTAACCAAATCAGAATTTGCACAAAGAGGGTACAGTAGGGGTGAGTATGGTTCTTTTGTACTCAGTAGGTATCATAGGTTGATCGAGCAAAGTAGAAATAAGATATACAAAGTTACACACCAAGAGCACATCACTTGCAATTAGAAAATGTCCCACAATGATAGCCCACACTACTTGCACTAACATTTCTATAATACTCACATATATTGCGGCAAATACCAAAATGGGATACAAGTATACATTATACCACATACAAGTAGAGCAAAGAAAAATAAATATATACGAGAACATCAAGTACAAGTAAAGGGAGATAGAACCAATGGATAGGTAATAAGTCAAAACAGAAATACAATCACTACACAAGCATAATAAGGTAAATACAATGAGAATAATGATAATGATGATGATGTAATGCACGCACAACCTCCGTATACACCTACAGAGATAAAGATTTTTGACGTAGAACCTATGGGGGGTTCGTTAATCCATATATAATCTATATCCAAACCATATCTCTTCCCCGACACAATCCACAGGGAGGGTTTTTTAAGATGTCACATTTTTTGTCAGAAAAAGTCAGTGTTTTCAGTATTTCCTTAGTGGTACCAATTTTCATGAATGAGTGTGATCTGAGGATGAAATGATCATAATCAACCAACATGAGTTTTTCCATATCCAACCAATGTACCAACCAAATGAGCCAATAGTCCAGTCTGAAAGAAGTCAAGCCATAACCTATCTCGAGTGTCAAAATCTGGTTCGCACGCCTTCGATCCAAAGCCTTACTCCCCACGACCGAATCCAAAATCATATAAAATATTAAAATATAGAATCTATGCATCAAAACAAAGCCAACAATACTCATATTGCTTATTTTCAAGTCAGGGTCAAAACGAACTCCCGAAATGAGTCTTCAGAAAAGAAGAAAAAAGTCATAATTTTATTTCTAAAACATGTTCCCCATATTCTTAGGATTCTACGGCTGAAAATCCAAGTAAAAGAGAGTTTAAAATGAGGTCCAAATCAAAGAAAAATCATTTTCAAGCTTTACCGAGTAAAATCCCCAAAATTCATTTTAAAAATTAAAATTGAAGTTGTTTTGATGATGAAATTGATAGAAAATTAATAATAACAATATTAGAAACTTACCCAAGTAAAAATAAGTTGAAATCGGAGTTTAAATTGAAAAAATACAATTTTGAACCTTTTGGGTCAAAATCTCCAATTTTCACTTTAATCCATATTTAAATAAGAAATAGATGATAAAACTAGAGTAAAGTAGTTGAAATAGGTGTTTAGAACCTTACCCAAGCTTAGAAATGAAAGAAATTACTCAAAAGTGTGAAACCTTGAGCTCTAAGTCTCAAAAATGAGAAAAAAATGGCAAAACATGGGTATATATAGGTTTCAAGTCTTTGTGCACCCCTCGGGATTCATCCAAAATTACGTGAACGCCAATAAAATATGCTACCCTATCAAATTTGACATTCGAACTCATTGGAGATACCAATTTTTTTTTTAAAATATCATTTCACAGAGTTGACTTCCGAAATCCAAAATCACAACTTTCCGAACCGAGGATCGAAATGAGATTTAAAAGCTATGAAATCACAATAACCATTTTACCACCCTAAAATCAACGTTCCGAATCTGCTGGCGCAGTCCATTTTGCCATTTGATGCACAGTTCTAAAGATGTTAACTGACAATTATAAGGCTTCTCAAGCCACCAAAAATCACAATATCACATAAATCACATCGAAATGCATCGAAAATTATGTCAATTATCCCCACACTTTAGAAATACCACAACACAATTACAGAAAGATGTAAAATAGTCTATTCACACAAAAACAAATATTTCACATAATTCATCAAAAATTCAAGTCGTTACAACTAAATGCAACAAACCCCATATTCATCTGATTGGTCAGAACATCCAATAAGTGGTAATTCCCATTCGATAGTACCAAGGTATACAAAGATGAAATTTTCTACTTATGATGACACCGACCAATAAATTTGGGGACATCATTGTGAATAATTGTTTGAAAATCAACATATAACGGAAGCAAAAAAAGTTGTAGTGGTTGGGTTTCACATGTTGGGAGGAGCACAATTAGGGTATTATCAACATAAACGAGCAAAAAGGCCAAAGAATCAGGACGAAGTATAGAAACATTATTTTCAGCAATTTAGACCTCGTGAAAGTAGCAATTTGATGAGCAAATTAGTTACACTTCGGCAAACTGGTATAGTTGAAATCTATCAATGTCAATTTCAAGAATGTTTGGCTAGGGCTGGAATTTGATGATTTAGTTTACATTATTCCCTGAAATTCGAGCTTGAGGACAAGTTCTTTCAATGTGAGGGAAGTAATGTTGGGATTTATGGAAGTCAATTAATTAAATATTTAATTATATTTAATAATTTTATTTATTATTCTAGAATGGATTTTATATTTTCTACTTTCATAAGGATTAAACTTTCTAGAATAGGGTCTTATGTTTCCTACTTTCATAAGATTACACTTGTCGTAATATGATTCCTATTTGTTATTTTAGAGAATAAATCAATAAGCCAACTTTCTAGAATAGGCTCTTATGTTTCCTACTTTCATAAGATTACACTTGTTGTAATATAATTCCTATTTGGGTTTTTAGAGAATAAATCAATAAGTCATATTTCAACAAAAAGTACGAGCTTGGAATTCTCTCTTCTATTGAACTATAAGGTTTCAGTCTCTCTTCAATGAGCTGAAGAGATCGAAGTTCTCTTTTCTATTGAACTCTAAGGTTCAGTCTCCCTTTAACAAATTGAATTTATATATCGCCTTCCGGAAGATCCTAACACAATCACCATCCAGTTAATTTTAGTTTGTTCAATGCTAACATGTTCCATTAATTGGATAGAGTGTAAGTATTTATGTGGCAAAGGAGAGTATATTAATTTGAAAAACCCAAAGAGAGCTTAGGAGGGCAGCAGAGGGAACGGGGTGCATTTAGAATGGAGATTAATTAATATTTTCTCTAGAAAAACAATACACAAACCTGCATTCTACAATAATGTCTGATCTATTTTAACCTTTGTTAAGCAAAATGAGCTGAGCTTTTGACACGATAAGAAATGGATCTTAGGCTTATAAAATTAATTCAAGGAGGATGGTACCACACCCATATAAGGAGTTTAATTTCCCTTCCTAATGGAGCTGAACACTCATCCACACATTCAAAACGGAACATCTCGAGTATGGAGAACGTAAAATCAAAATCCAATATTGAATAAACAAATAAATTAAGAAGATCAAGCTATAATACTAGAACGAAAATGAACCTTGGACCTAACTCATCTCTTGAGTTTTGCTAAGGTTTTATTTCCTAATCAATACATCGTACGTAAATCAATCGATCTCCTGGTGAATTTTGTAGATACAATAGTGTTCGTGCTTCTTTTCTTGTTTTCCATCATCATGAGTAGATGAGATACAAAGAAATAGCCTTTCATATGCAGCAGCCATTTTGGTTGCAGAAAACAACTTTAAACCCCTCTCCCTAGCAAATCCGCCTTTTGTCTGCATATTTTTCTTTCCTTCCTCCCAAACCTTATATAAAACTTTCTTCAGTTCTTTAACCGTAGGTGAAAATGTATACCCCATTTCTTCGTTGACAATGACAGAACCAGTGTAACTAGCAACTTTTGTCGCCATGACAGGCTTGCCAGTTAGGAATGCTTCCAATGGAGTCTGATCCAAACCTTGAGCTCTTAAAGTTGGGTGTACAAATATATCTATTGCATTATAGAAATTCGCCAATTGATCCCGTTCCAAAGGTCCCAAAACCATCAAATTTGATCCAAGCTCTTTGTATCGATCACCCCATGGACCATTTCCAGCTATTAGGACAATGACATTATCCTTAAATGTTGAATTCTCGTTGAAAATTTGTTGTAATGCTTCAAACATTAAAGGATGTCCTTTATCTTTAACCAACCTCCCGGATAACCCTAGGATTATGGATGACCTCGATTTATCTTGATCGATACCTAGTTTTAACAGAAAATCATTGCCCTTTGAAGCGTCAGGTTTAAATATCTCCTCATCTACGCCATTTAGGATGATATGAACACGTTCTTCCGGGATCATATAGATCCTTTTAAGTACATCTCCTACGTGATCACTCGTGGCAACATGGTGAGCATAATATTGAAAAAACTTTACCTCTTCAACAACCTTCATCATTTTTCCATCAGTCATTAATTGTGATGGATCTTGAGGATTCCGCACCAGTTCTTGTATGATATCAGAATGTATAGTCTCATAAGCAATTCCATGCCAACTAACTGCAAGATTATTCAGGTAATTATTTGATGTAGTAAGTTTGAGCCCTACACTCTCTGTATGAATCACATCAAAGGCTTTTGTTGCGTTTTCTTCTAAGAATTGGTTCCAAGCAACAACTTGGTTTAGATATCCAGAACCTATAGATCTTGAGATGTGAAACTGGATATTACTCATGATACTTGGAATATTAGCAGATGAAGAAGAAGTTGTGAAGATGTGAATGTCATGTCCGCGTTTAGCTAAGTCTAGATACAGTGTAAGCGCGTGTCGTTCCATCCCTCCAGCTTGATGTTTTTCTGGCCATTTCTTGACAAAGAGAGCAATTTTAAGGAGTCTTTGAGGTGGTAATTGTTTTGATGAAAAGACAAGTTGGTTCCAAGCTTTTGGAAATTTAAGGAGATTAATTGGTTCCACTAATAATATTTCTTTGTTTTCTACTTGATGATGGCAATAGCCATAACCAATGGAATAAGACCAGTACAGAAGAGGAATGGATGAAAAGACTGATAGAAAAACAAGAAAGAAGCAAGAGGATCTGAAATTGAAAGAGGCGGTTTGACATTTTGCCATGACCATTAATTAAGGGAAGAAGACAAAAGAAGATGGTGTAGGAAGCAAGAAGATATTTAAGTGTACCATCACTATATTAAGCATTCTGCCAAATTAAATAGTACCTCTATAATATGAATCAGTTTCAAACACTCCTCTTATATTTTAAATTCAAACGACTACTACCATTATCATATCATATTATATCATACTATATGAAACAAAAATGTAAACAATCTTAATCTTTTCACTATTTTTCATTATATTTAGTAATTAAAATTTGCTATAATTTAAGGCATTAAATATTTCCTTATTTGACTATATCACAATTCCTAAAATTTAAAGTTTAAAAATTAATTAAAATTTTACCATATTCTTCGAATCAACACAAATCGATTCCAACTAGAAGTAGGTTACGTACAAGTTTTTCAAGTATTTTAGTAGTTTTTTTTGAATTTGTCTTTCATTATTTTTTTCAAATAAAATAAATAGATAAATACTAATATATATATATATATATATATATATTTAATATCATACTCCCCAAAAGTTACTATCTTTTATATGAATTTTTTCAACGGATCTTTTATTTGAAAGTTTTCAAAGTATCTTTCATATTGAAATTTTCAGTCCTCATTTATTATAATAGAGACGCTAACAAATTAATGATTAGGTTATTTAATGTCGTAGGCGTTTCAAGAAAATGAGAAAAAGGATTAAAATAAAGTACAGATTATTGGCGAAGGAATAAATAGAATATTAGGGTTTATAAGTTTTCTAAGATTTTCTTGATAATGGATTTTACCCTTTTGATAATGTTTTGTGTTTTTTAGTTTTTGTATTTGAAAATTTATGATCGAAAAATTGAATGACATGTATGTTGCTGCTGAATGAAGTAGCTGAAAAAATTAAAGATTTATCTGTTTTCTTTCTGTGTTCTTTGTTTAAGTAAACTTTTTGTTCAATTCACCTTTATGTATGTCATGATAGATTTGAAGGTGGGGCGGTAAAACTTAAAATTGATATCTTTTCATTTTTTCTCTCTAGTTGATTAGCCTATATCCGCTAATATCAAGTCGTTTGATTTTTGTTATTGAGGAGCGAAGAGACAAAAGTTTTGATCCAACATTCTTATGTTTTCAATGAGATTGAATTTCTAATACAATTCTTGACTTATATGGAAAGGTCTACTAGCCAAGTTACTCAAATAGCTAAAGTTAGAAAGCTTGAATTTTTTAATCCTGCTTCTTTTATAATATGGACAGTGTCTTTTGTTAACAATTCTTAGCATTTAGGGGTTGGCTCGACTCCATGAATTTCTTGAGCAAGCACCTGGCAAAGTCGTGTTGGCAATACGCTCTGACTATCTTTCTTATGTTATTGGTTTAAAATTTATCATTACAAGATTTATTGTATCTCAAATACTTTGGGATAAACGTGCAACACACGTTCACATAAACTAGTACTCTAAAAATCTAACAGTTACAACCCCATATGAGAGATTTTTTTGGATAGTTAAAAGAGAACTTAAATTAATTAAGTAGCATAGTGAAGAGGTTCAGGGGGTGCCCTGGCATAGCCAGGAGTAGTTAGCTGCCCAGTAGGGCTCATATTACAGACCAGAGTTTTTTTAGGGAACGTAATTCTTAAAATGTCTGTCGCCACATGCGGTGCTGCATGCACTAGAGGAACTTACTAGGACCACCACATATGAGAGATTTATCTGTTCCTAAATATTTTGAAGTATAACTATTACACAACAAGTAAACTATAAACAAATGTTTTTACGAAGATAAAATAATTAATTTGTGCCTCTAACTAAAAACAATTTTTTTTTAACTATTTATCTTTTGAAGCTTATACATAATCTATAATCTATAATCTATAATCTATAATCTATAATCTATAATCTATAATCTATATATAATATATTAAAAATATCAATGACCTTAGAGATATTGTATGAACCTTTTGCCCTTCACTAAAGTCTTTATTTTAGACGAAATCGTCTTTTCACTATTTTGTTCTAATATTTAAGAGTTAAAACTTAATTAAATATATTTATGGTAAAAACTTTTCTTGTTAGAAGTCATCAAAATTAATGACAACTAATATCATTTTCATTAGTTTAAGAATTCTAAATCAACTAAATTTGATTTTAAAAAGATTTCAAAAATCTAGGAATAAATATAAAAGTGTTAGGATAAGAAAAATTTAACCAAATTTTTAAAAATTTTACGTACGTAATAAGAATGTAATGGATGATATTATAAAGATCTGACTTTAAAAACAAGGAAAAATTTTAAATAAAGAAAAAAAGAAAATTAATCGTACTAGAAATGTGATCAAATTGGTGCATCTCTCATAGCGTTTGACAGCAACAGAAAGAAATATTGCATGACAAAACACAAAAGTGATGATCCATCAACCATTTGTAACTTCTGGTGGTACAATAATTTAACATATCTAATATATCTAATATAATAAAAAATACTAATATAATAGAAAAGAACAGTTTTTCTGTATACTTTCCCTGGTTCCGTTGCTATCGCGAACTTTACGCAATCGATTGAATTATATAGATATCCCTTCAACATAGATCATCAAAAGGATCTTGGAAACCCACACTAAAGTATATGTTTATGTTTACATTATTATATTAAAGTGTGAAGGATCTTTTCAAAATGATTTGAACTTCTTAAATTTCATTAAAAATTTTCGCAATAAACAAAATCATTTAATTTTAGATAATTAAACATTATACTACAAGACACGTCTGGTTAAACTAGTAAATAAAAAATGAGCATAAATCATTTAATAAGATATACCGATCATTAGTATTAACTTTTATGCTCTTTAAATATGTAAATTCTTATAATTTTATTTAATTCTAATATTTTGTTGCAAATAATTTTCTCTTTTTATTTTAATTTTTTGTATTATTTTCCACTTCAAAATTATCTTATATAAGCATTTAGTTAGATAAAATTTTATTATTTAGGATTTTTACTATATAAAAGATTTAAATATTTTTAGAAATAAGGGTGACATCATATAAAGGTATCAGTGTAGGATTTTACTTTCCTTTAATATAGAAGAGTCTTGCAAGCAGGTCAGGGTCGTCATACCTGTTTCCAAGAAAAAATAGATCTTTTCACGATTTTTTTCTCGATTGTTTACACTGCTACTTGTATTCTTTTGCTCATTGTTTACACCATTTCTTCTCAAAAGCTTTTCTCACATGACTGTTTATTCATTACACCGCCTCTTCTAACAGGAATTAGTCCGTTGCAATTGTCTTTCTATTCTATTGAAATCGTTATATACGTTTCCACTTTTGTTTCCTCTTTGTGGTGTGTGACATATGGCTTTACAAAAACCTCCATCAATTGAAGTGAGCAACTCTTCAAAATTCTGTAAGTTGTTCATGATGATGTGTTCTCTTTTGTGTGATTTAGGGTTCAGAGGTGTTTGAGTTGAATTTCAAGTAATTCAGTCTCCAATTTGTTTGTTGCTTTGTGTGGCTCTTTTCTCTCTGTGTGATTTAGGGAAAACTAAATCTCCAAGTTTTCTTTGAGTCTTTTAAAAATCGTTGGAGAATTTCCACAAAACTTTGGAGGGAAAAAGTTGACCCAAATAATAAATTTTCAAATCCATCTTAACATATAGTCTTATTTTAAAAGACTATGTAAATCAAGAATCATATTTTGAGGTTTTTGCATCAACTGAGAGTAATTACCAACTAAACTGTGTGTTGAGATGGAACTTCACAATTGAGTATTTCCTTGATAAAAAAAATCTTGGTTGAAGGTTGTGTTCGGGGTTGGGGTTCCACTATTGGTTCTATTTCTTCTTGGGTAGCATATTTGGGGTATCGTTACCACAACAAAAGTATTGATAAGTTACAATCAAATATATTGTGTATACTCAAGAGTTTGCCTAGAGCCCCAAAAGAGTTTGAGTTTAAGGTTTTGAAGAAAGCTACTAACAATTTTAATGAAAAGAATAAGCTTAGGCAAATGGGATATGGAGTTGATTACAAAAAAGTTTTACCTAGTGAGATAGTAAAGATATTGCAATCAAGACGTTTTGTGGGGAAAGTGCTTGGTAAGTCTTCTTTTTAGTGAAACTTAGATTAGTATTATTTGAGTTATGCTTTGCCTGTTCTGTTTGGATCTTCATAGCAGTTAGGAAAAATGGTACTGCAAGAATTATGTGTGCACACAGATTGTAGCTTAAACTTTGAGTCTCAAATAATGCCCCATCTCCAATAGTTCTATTGGAAAGTAAACTGTATAAATAGGGTAAAAATTAATCTTTTTTTACTATGTACATAAAATGTTGAATACCTTTTGGTTGCATTTCTTTGAATTCTCCCTTTAGAATTATTGCTCTGCTGATTGATAGAGAATATGTTATAAAATTAATAAAACATATATCTTTGCATGGTTTATGGTGATGAATTGTTTGAAAATATTTTAGCAAGGTTAAGTTTGAGTTTTATCGATTAAATTTTGTAGAGAATGTCCTTATTGAATCATTATTTTTTTCCTGCCCATGACAAGTTCTAATTATAC
This sequence comes from Capsicum baccatum var. pendulum, assembly GCA_030864225.1. Lineage (NCBI taxonomy): Eukaryota > Viridiplantae > Streptophyta > Magnoliopsida > Solanales > Solanaceae > Capsicum > Capsicum baccatum. Next base: position 182,515,099 of record CM061554.1, read on the forward strand.
TGCATTAATAATTGCAAGACTTCTATCATTACTTGTTGTTTTATAGGAGAAGATTTTAGCACAAATATGAATACATTCCAACATGGAGCTTCTTCACTACTTAGTATGCCAAGCATCATATTTTATGTACCATTAAGATGATAGCTATGAATATTATATTCATTACGAGATATTTTGTTCATAGATGTCGACATATAAAAAGAAGCCCACCATTTTCTGCTCACAACAATAAAAACGCCAGTACTCAGTGGAAACTACTTCTAGAATCAACCTTAAAAGACGTAAGCAGTATCAAAAACATTCACTAGATAAAAAAAAGGCAATTTTATCGTGTCGATGATAAAAAAACATGAATCAAGAAGTCAGTGTACAGAGGCATTATGCTCCCAAACTGGGGTTAATTTACATAGACAAACAACACTAACAACACGTGATCCATTATTGATTTCTACGGCAGGTTAGAAATGGGAAAAATATTATGTACTTCTTTGGTCACCGATATAAAAACGTTTGTCTTTCCCTTCGATTATAGTTACAGATGGTTTTCTAATGCTCAGCATTCTGTAATTCCTGCACTAGCTGATATATCTTTTGCTCATGTCACAAAACCTGTGTTTGGAAAAGGAAAAACTATTGCTGAGTATTTCACTATGTTTGAAGTTTGTAATTCTCAATAATAACCTATTATATTATCAACTTTCTCTTTTTTAATATATATTAACAAAAATGCTTTGTATATTAAGTTCAATGTCTGCTACACCTCATCAACAACACAATTCAAAAGCATTACCTAGTACAAACAAAAGTGTGTTGTTCTTCAATTTTCTACCAACTTTTGTTGATAATCGCTACCTACGACTAATACTATGTTACTATAACTAATATGTATGGGTGTTTTCCTTAAACTATTTTCATCTCATTTTCTAATCGTAAAAGTATTCTTACTCATACAGTAACTTATATATCTTCCAATGATGAACCGATGACTAACTTTGTCAAGAAAAAAGTTGCTACCAGTCATTGCTTCATCTTTGAACTTGGTAAATATAAATAATATAATATTACAACTTGATTTTCCTCTCTCTCTCTCTCTCTCTCTCTCTCTCTCTCTTTCAAATTCATTAATAAAGTGATTTGTATATTAGGCTCAACATTTGCTCCACCTTGTGAACAACCATGGAGATATTGGCTACCACAAACACAGGTTTATCTTCCCTCCAACTTTCTACCAATATTTACTATTGATTGCTTCCTACCAATAATGTTATATATTACTGCAACTAATATATACATGTTCTAAATCAACAATAACCAAATGAAACTTTAAGCAGTTGCCTAATAGTTCAACTATTTTAAAAAAAGTTCCAAACTATAAAATACTGTGGTGCAAAAAAATTTGAGCATGAATGAAACACTCTGAGTTTGGGACCCTTAAAAGTTTTTTTGAATCTTTGGATTTTGGACAACATACGACCGGTGGGTACCATTTGTATAGTTAGGGATGAGTGGTATGCCTTGGTCGTATGCTAACTAGTATAAGTTGGTGGGTTGGATTGGTTTCTAGAATGGGTACGACTTGGGTTGGTACTAGTCGTATAGTTTGATATGGGTCATTTGGTTTGGGTTTTTCCTTCACTTAATCTGACACTTAGTAAAATAACTTGGATCTGAGTATGAGTGGCTCACCATGAGCTGTAAGATAGGGTACGATTCGTACCATGGACTCGATAGTGGACAGTGTTCAAACCTCTTGTGATTCTATTTTGTTAGGGGTATGGGTCAAGGGTACTATTCATATGCTTGGGTACAACTTGGTTTAGGTAAATAATATGTTGGACAGTGTTGGGTCTAAAGAGGAGGCCTGTGGTATGAGTGGTGGATACCACTCATATTGGAGGGTATGATCGGTATGGTATAGTCATACCTTATGATAGAATTCTTATGCAGTTTAGTGAGGGGCAATCTAGATATTTCTCAACTTAACCTATTAAGGTCCCACGACTTCTAAGCCACTTGGGAGGTTATTTACCAAATTAGTCTATCATTAAACACTCAAAAAACTCTCATAAACACTCTACAATTCTCTCTAAAGCTCTTGGGTAAATGAAGGCTGGGGTTTCACTAAGGAGGTCTATTTAGGGCTTGTGTTAGTGATTTTTCTCCATCATCTTTATCATCTAAGGCAAGATACTTCTCACTCATTGTTATCTCAAACTAAAGGCATGTTTTATACAATGTTTTCATGGCATAATTATTGTATGATTTTGGGGCTTTGGTATTAAATGCTTGGTTAAGGTTTTTCCATGTTTTACTTATATTTTTACATACTTTAATGGTGGTTTAGACAATTGGTTTCATGGGAATGGTTAATTGGTAATTAGATTTGGTTTTGGAAATACTATGCTCGCAACATGTTTGATAAAATGCCTATGATAATGTTTTTACTATATTATTGGACTTTTAATGTAACTATTGCATGGTATGGTTTGGTAATGGAATCCTAAATGGTTTAAATAGTTAAATGGAATAGTTTGGTGGTCATGGTTATAGTTAATTAAACTCCTTGTGGAACATAATAGTGTAACCCTTGTGGGGTACATGGGACTCCCCCAAGTTACTTGGTAAATGGGTACACGGGAATACCTTAACCTCTTAAGGTTTGAATAAGGACAATACTTGTAAGTTATAGTCAGTATGAAGATACCACTATTAATAGCGTTGGTTAATAATAAATGGAATAATGGATTAATTGGTTTGAAATGGTTTTAATTGGGTAATAATGGCGAGGTGTGATAGCTAATCGTGAAGGTAAAAGTCCAATGGATGAACATTGGAAACTTATGTTTGCTGACATGAGGGGTTAGTCATGAAGACTATTTATGATACTATCCTCTAAGTACACTATACATATGCATCACGGAGAGCAAAGAGTACTTGGGAATCCCCTACTCTTATGGTATCTTCAGTTTGTGTGGCTACATACATCGAGGCCTATTCAGGGATTTAAACTGGACCTATATAGCCGTGGGTAGTTTTAGGAAGGTTAAGCCACACATACCCAGGTTAATGGTTTTAAAAGCCTACTAAACCCTATTGTCTTTCCCAACATGGTTATATATATTATACGTATGGTTTGTATGCATGTGGTTGGTTTACTTGGTTTTACTCGATGGCATTATTTTATCCTTATCCTGAGTATTTTCTGGCATTCACCCACTAAGCCATCCTCGAGCGGCTGTATTCCCACACGATGCAAGAACCAATCATTCTACTCCTCCTGCTTAGTGCTTCAATTCGGAATCATCTTTTGGATTGAAGTGGTTAGCTTCTATATTCTGGAAGGCTCTATTTCATGTTCATGGATATTTTTACACACTTTGGTTTATTTACTGATATTGGTTTTGGCTATGGCTGGGGGCATGCCCCAATCTGATATTGATTTTCTTTTGGTTAGAAGCTTTTGTGAAACTACTATAGGTTGGTATGGACGGGATCGATATTAGTGTTAGCCTTAGTATTGGCATTGGTATTGAGTCTGACACCATTGGACTAAATTTCTCACTATTTCATTCTTTTATATTATGTTATGAAACTTGGTTTGGTTATTGTTATGGTTTAGTTTGGTTATAGTTGTTGGTTAGTATTAGATGGTTGGCTTATTTAGGTAGTCACGATCATAACCCTATCTAGAGTCTTGGATTACTTAATAATGCTATCTTATTATATGTTCGAAATTTATCCAACTCAGGATATGCATAGGTTGGTTGGGTTGGGCATTGGGGGTGGTCTCTAGTCCTAGTTGGACTTGGGATGCCTATTACGACAAGGCCCTAGGTTGGGTCATGTCAAGTTGGTATCAGAGCTTTAGGTTCCTGGTCAATTGGGAGTCCATAAAGTTGTGTCGAGTAGAGTCTCGTTTAGGGGTGTGTAGCATACCACACTCATAAGGGAGAGACTACAAGGCATGTAGGAATGTTTCACTTTCTTGGTATCCTATTTTCAAGCTGCAAGGTCTAAGGTTCTTTCTAATCCTAATTTGTTTGCTTTTTAGATCATACGTCGATGATGTGAGATGTAAGGTAACTCTTCTATCCTAATCGGGGATAATGTTGAGGCGACACGTACTACTCAGGGGATCCATAATCGATCTAGGGGTCCAGTCCCTGATATTTCTAGAGTTCCATCGATTGCTACTAATCCTCCTTAGGATGACATGACTAATGAAGAATTTGTCAATTAATTCATGTTATTGCTTAGTTGGTTGCTGCCTAAGTTGAGCCGGATGCATATGGTGTTTCATCTACTGAGGCCATAAGTGTTGGCTAGTTTATGAAGATAAATCCTCCTACTTTTACTGGTGTGAAGCTGGAGGAGGATCCTCAAGGTTTTTTGTATGAACTGTAGAACATCTTCAGGGTAATGTAGGCTAAAAATATGGAAGGGGTAAATTTTGCAGCTTATGAGCTCAAGGATATTGTGTACCAGTGGTACGAGGAGTGGGATAGGGATAAAGGTGATATTGAGGAGTTGTCTTTATAGGAGACTTTCTCAAATACTTTTTTGGATCGCTTATTTCCTTAAGAGATAAGAGAAGCGAAGATGGAGAAATTTGTGAATCTTAAGCAAGGGAAAATATCAATCAAGAAATATGCCTTGAAATTTTATCAACTATCAAGGTATGCTCCAGACTTGGTGTCCGATATGAGGGAGAGGATAAGAAAGTTCACTTTTGGGCTATCTCAGGATTTGATCCTTGAACGCAAGACTACATTTCTGATCAAGGATATAGATATTTTATAGTTGGTTGTTCACATATAGTAGGTGGAGGAGAAAAAGAGAAAACAGGTTGAGTTCGGGGAAAGACAGGGTAAGAGGAGTAGGTTCTCTGAGCAAGGTGGTGCTAAAAAATAGAGTGGTCGGGATGGCAGTAAATGGCAAAAAAGTGGGGGAGTTTTGGTTCCTTCTCTACTGCTAGTGCTCCTTACCCAAAATAGTCAGGTGATGGGCATCAGCTAGATGGAAATAATTTTTGGGCACAGGGTGCCCAATCTCAGGCGAGTGGGGATTAATCGGCTTCTTTATGCCCTCCCTGTCGATTTTTTTGTTATCTTCATCGGGGATTTTGTATGAAGGGAGGGACATATGTTTTAAATGTGGCCATCTAGGTCACATGCTTAGAAATTTTTCAGTTGGTAAGGGTGATTTGGGAGTGGTTAAACCTCTGATTGCTTCATCTTATGCTTCTGTACCAAAGGGTACTACTTCTGTATCTGTTTCTACTTTTGATACTGGCGTAGGCTGGAATAGGTTATATGCTCTTGCTACTCAATAGGAATCTGAGGCACCACCTAATGTCGCGACTGGTACGTTACAACTCTTTTCTTGGGACGTGTATTGCTTTCTCTATTTGGGTTCCACTCTTTCTTATGTGACCCCATTTGTGGCTATGTACTTTGGTTTTGATCTCGAGGTTATTTCAGATTCTTTTTCTATTTCTACCCTGATAGAAGACTCTTGTGGTTGCTAAGAGAGTCTATAGGAGGGTGTGGTATCTGTTTGTAGTAGGCAGACTTTGGTAGATTTATTTAAACTAGATATAGTAGATTTTCATGTTGTTTTGGGGATGGATTGGTTATACTCTTGTTACACATACTTAGATTTTCTAACTCGTAATTTTGTCTCCAGGTTGCTGGTGAACCTGTTATAGAGTGGGAGGGTGGTTCCCTAGCTCCTAGGGGAAGGTTTATTTCTTATCTGAGAGCTCAGAGATTAATCTCCAAAGGGTATCTCTATCACTTGGTCTGGGTTAAAGATTCTCACTCAGATTCGGTTCTGGTGGTGAATGAATTTCCTGAATTTTTTTGGATGATCTTCCTGGTGTTCCTCCGTATAGGGATATTTAGTTTGGTATTGATTTGGTTCTGAACACTAGTCGAATATCTATTCCTCTAATAGAATGGCTTCAGCTCAGTTGAGGGAACTCAAGGAGCAACTTAACGATCTTTTGGATAAGGGTTTCATCCAGCCTAGTGTATCCCCTTGGGGTGCACCGGTATTATTCATGCACTAGAAGGATGGTTCCCTTCGGATGGGCATTGACTATCGGCAGTTGAATAAGGTAATAGTCAAGAACAAGTATCCTCTTCCAAGGATAGATGACATATTGGATCAGTTTCAAGGTGCTAAGTTCTTTTCTAAGATAGATCTTTGGTCTAGGTATAATTAGCTTAAGATTAGGGAGGAGGATATCCCTAGGATGACTTTTCATACTCGGTATTGGCATTTTGAGTTTTTGGTTATGTTATTTGGTTTGACTAATGCCCCGATGACATTTATGGACTTGATGAATATGGTTTTCAGACAATTTTTAGATCTTTTTGTCATTATGTTCATTGATGACATCTTGGTGTATTCTAAGAGTAAGGTGGATTATGTTAATTACCTCTGTGTGGTGTTGTAGACCTTAAAAGAGCAATAGTTGCATTCCATGTTCTCCAATTGTGAGTTTTGTTTGAACGCTGTAACTTTTCTTGGTCATATTATTTCTAGTAAGGGGATCATAGTGGATCCGCAAAAGGTGTTTATGGTTAAAAAGTGGCCTAGATCCATGAATCCAACCAACTTTTAGACCTTCTTGGGTTTGGCTGGGTATTATAGGCAGTTTATGGAAAGATTTTTCATCGACAACTGCCCCTTTGACTAAGTTGACTCAGAAGAATGTAAAGTTTTCTTGGTTGGATGCTTGTGAGGGGAGTTTCCAGAAGCTTAATGATAAGCCAACTTCGGCTCCGATTTTGACATTGCCTGAAGGTAATAAGGGGTTTGTGGTTTATTATAATTAATCCCGGGTGGGACTTGGTTGTGTTTTGATGCAGCATGGGAAAGTAATTGCCAATGCTTCTAGGCAGTGAAGGTACATAAGAGAAATTATCTTACTCGTGATTTGGAACTTTTAGTGGTGGTTATTACTTTGAAAATCGAGGGACATTATTTATATAGAGTGCATGTAGACATCTTTTCTGATCATAAGAGTCTAAAGTATGTGCTCACTCAGAAAAAGCTAAATCTCAGGCAGAGGAGATACTTGGATCTTCTCAAAGACTATGACATGAGTCTTTACTACCACCCAGGTAAAGCTACTTCACTACCACCCTAGTAAATCTAACGTGTTTGTTGATTATCTCAGTAGGTTATCCATAAGGAGTTTAGCACATGTGGATAAGGAAAAGCAGGAATTGGTAAAGAATATTCACCACTCTGCTAATCTTGCGATCCATCTCCTAGACTCCGAGGATGGCGGTGTGATGGTTTAGGAAATGGTTCAATCATCCCTTAGTGCAGAGGTCAAGGTGAAATAAATGCTAGATCTTATCTTGATAAAAATCAAAAGTGATGTAGGTGGGTAAAGGGTGATTGTGTTTGAGATTAGTGATGTAACACCCTGAATCTAGTACCGGAATTCTACATGGTGCTCATGACCTCAAAGGGCCACAAGCTAACCCATGACTGATATCTGTACTTGAACACTGCATAATATACTATATAAATGGGAAATAAAGGCTGTAAGATCGTAAGGTTCAAAACTGTAACATAACTGATAAAACATAACATCTGGAAGGGGTGAGAAATACCCAAAACAACTGAAATAACTGTCTGAACATGCTAGTCTAAAATCCTCTAAAATGTCTGAATAAGGAGTTGAAGAGACATGTCCCTAACTAATTCCAACTACTAAAATAAACTACGTAATAAAATAATAAAGAAATAATTATGTCCTCGAATGATGAGGACTCACTGCTAACTCTGACTTTTGAGACTAGAATGCTACTGATGCTCTGGAGATTTTGCTTCTGAACCTATGGCATAAAGTAAAGCACCATAGCGCAAATGCGTCAGTACGATTGAATATACTGCTATGCATATGAGGTAGGTTGAATGCAAAGTGTTTACATGCATGAATACTAGTAACTATAACTGAGTTCGTGATTACATGATTACTGAGTCTGAGTACTGATAACATGAGATACTGATAGCTGTATAACTGAAATAACTGATACTAAACGACCATACCTAACAATATAGGTTTTAATGGAACTAGCTGAGTTTCATGTTATTTTGAGTTGACTGTATCTGGCAGTCCTGAATTCTATAGAACTATCTAAGTTCTATTACTAAGACTGAATGGCTGTATCTGACAGTCCTGATTCTGTAACTGAAACTGTGGGAAGTAGTCCTTTAACCGATATGCCCCTAATAAGCTATTCTAGCTGAGTTGGGGTCCAATCTGTAACCCCAATTGGAAGGGTGTCAATACCGCGCCACTGGTAAGGACAAGCTGTGAGTGACCCTTATCTAACAGGTACTCTAATAAGAACGGTGAGACCCTTATCTAACAGGTTAAGCCACCTCATCTAGCAGGTTTGATGTCTCAACCGATGCTGGCTATATAGTTCTGGAGTGCCAGATTGCTTCTAAGAATCACACCCTCTACTCACAGGTGAGTTCCCATCATTGGGATCACTCGGTGCTGAATCCTACTCCCATCATAATAGACACTGAACTGAATATACTGGACTGAACTAGATTGAGTTTCACTGAATTTCGTTGACTGACGGAAATTTACTGAGATCTGATAACTGACTGAGATTACTGGACTGATACTGAATTTACTGAGTTTTCGTGAGTCATGTAACTGACTGAATTCTATTGATCTTGGCTTGACTGAGATTATCTTGAAACTCACACTAATTCTAGGCACACATCTAAATTTTCTGGTACAAGTACCCCAGGACTTGATGGGAAGAAACTGACAAAGCATAACTTTCTTGAATACATGACCAACACCAATTATCTATGATATAATAAGTTGGAGATTTCATAAAGTAGAAGTTCTAAAGCACCACAATGGCTACACATATATCCATAATTCATTGACTAAGACATTTCATCAAACAATGGACATGCATAAACTTGTACATAAATGGGGATTTCATATTATCATACTAGCATAACACTTTTCCTTCAAATAGGCATTTAATCGAACACATGGGGAGCATGCTTTGGTTATTCAATCATCAACAAATATAATAATCATGGATACATCAATCAACGTATAAATTTAAGGGCTTATCATGATTATTATGAAAATTACCACATCCTAGGGTCAATCATTGAAATATATAATTTCAAACATGAATCAAAACCCCACAATATCATGAACATGAATTTTAATTCAATTTAAATCATGAACAATCATAAATACACAAATCTTGGATTTTGAAAAGAGATTCTTGAGCTTCATGGGTGAAAGGGACCCATGTATTAACACATGACATACCTGGGTGGATGCTTTCTTGAAGATTGATAGAGAAAAGCTTGAATTCTTAACTTGGAATTAAACACCTAGGGTTTTTCGTTCTTGGGGATTAATCTTTGAGAGAAAAACTCTAATTTTTGATGTTGGAGAAGAATAATAAAGTCAGGATCCTTGGTCTAATATTATTAGGTATTAGAAAGAATGGTAAAATACCAAAAAGACCTTTTAAAAAATGAATTTAAATAACTGAACAAAATATGCGACGGTGGGTACGATGGTCCGTTGCTGGGTCAACGGTCCATCGGTCCTGACCGTCGCACCTGGGCAGAATAGGGGTTCACTACCTCTTCTACGACGGCTTGGGCGATGGTCCGTCGCTAGATCGATGGTCCATCGGCCTGATCCATCACCCTTATGCAGAATATGGTCTCACTGCCTCCACTGCAATGGCTTGGTCGATGGTCTGTCGCTAACTCGATGGTTCATCGGCTATCACTGTTGCACCTGGGAAGTTTTGACTGCTTTTTATATTTCAGCCATAACTTTCTCCCCCGATACTAAATTTTGACAAAAATAGGTATCGATGGAAATCTTATTCAATTCCTCACTCAACAAAAAGTGAATATCTTAAGGATTCCACATGTATAAAAGTGGATTCATCTTTCAAAGTAAGTTTTTAACATTCTTGGGATGATTTTAAGCTAAGTAGAAGTACAGGGTATTACAAGTGGTGATGGTACCTTGAGGTACCAAGGGTGGTTATGTGTTCCTTATGTTGATTGTTTGTGACAAAGAGTTTTGGTGAGGCGCATGAATTATTCTATATTGTTCATCCCAGTTCGATAAAAATGTATCATGATCTCAAAGAGATATATTATTTGAATAGTATGAAAGGGATATGGCTAATTTTATGGCCAAATTCTTGGTGTGCCAACAAGTCAAAGTTGAGCACATGAGGCCTGGTGGGTTGTATTAGGAGATATAAATGGGAGGTAATCAATATAGATTTTGTTATCGGTCTTCCTTGGTCTCGGAATTAATTTGATTCAATTTGGGTCATTATGGATAGGATGACTAAGTCTGGACACTTTTTGTCGGTGCAAACTAACTTTTCAGCTGAGGACTATGCGAGGTTGTACCTTTAAGAGATTGTAAAGCTACATAAGGTACTTGTTTTGATTATTTGTGATCATGGTACATAGTTGTCAACATACTTCTAGCGGTCATTTCAGAAGGGGTTAGGTACTAAGGTTCATCTGAGTACTGCTTTTCATCAGCAGATGGATGTACAAGCAGAGAGGACTATTTAGACATTGGAGGACATCCTTCAAGCTTGTGTGATTGATTATGGTGGAAATTGGGTTTAGCATCTACCTTTGGTAGAGTTTTCTTACAATAATAGCTATTATTGTAGCATTGGTATAGCTCCTTTTGAGGCATCATATGGTAGGAGGTTTAGATCTCCTCTTGGGTAGTTTGAGCTTGGTGAGGCGGATAAGTTTGTTCTGAACTTGGTTTATTGGGATATGGAAAAGGTAAAGGTGTTTCGGGATAGGCTTAAGACAGACTAAAGTATCCAAAAGTCCTATGTGGATCCAAGGTGTAGAGACTTAGAGTTTGAAGTTGGGGATAAGGTATTCCTAAAGGTGTCTCCCATAAAGGGAGTGATGTTGTTTGGTAAAAAGGGGAAGCTCAGTCCCCAATATGTTGGTCCTTATGAAGTTTTGTATAGGGTTGGTAATGTGGAGTATGAATTTCAGTTGCCTTCTAATTTGAGCTCCTTTCATTGGGTATTTCATGTCTCTATGTTGAGGAAGTTTCTTGGTGAACATTCTTCGGTGGCTCCTTTAAAAAGATTGGATATCTCAGATTCTTTATCTTATGAAGAGATCTCAGTTGAGATCTTGGATCATCGGGTTCATTGGTTACAAACCAAGGATATGGCCTCAATTAAGGTTCTGTGGCGGAACCATAAGGTGGAAGAAGCTACATGGGAATTGTAAGCGGACATGATGTCCAAGTATTCACATTTGTTTTTTGCTCTGGATATTCGTACGAATGGTATATTTTCTTGATCTCATCTTTATTTTCTAACTTAGTTAAGGGTTAGAATAGATCCTTGTATCTTTATTTTGTAACTTGGTTAAAGGTTGAATTGATATTTGATAATGCAAATGAATCATCCTTGTGATTGACCTACCTTGTCCGTCATTTGGGGATGAATGATCCTAGTGGGGGAGACTGAAACACCCTCAACTTAGGAATCACAAAAATTTTCTGAATTTCTGGGTTTCGGACAACATACGATTGGTGGGTACCAGACGTATAATAGGGTACGAGTGGTATACCTTGGTCCTATGCTGACCAGTGTTGGTTTGTGGGTTGGATTGGTTTCTGGAATGGGCACGACTTGGGTTGGTACGAGTCGTATGGTTTGATAATAGTCTGTTGGTTTGGGGTTTTCCTTCATTTAATTTGAGACTTTGAAAAATAACTTGGATCTGAGTACAAGTAGCTTACCATAATCCATAAGCCAGGGTACGAGTCGTACCACAGACTCATATAGTGGACAATGTTCAAACTTCTTGTGATTCTATTCTATCAGGGGTACGGTTCAAGGGAACTAGTCGTATGATTGGGTACAACTTGGTTTGGGTAAATCGTATGGTGGAAATTATTGGGTCCAAGGAGAAGGCCTAGCATACAAGTGGCGGGTACTACTAGTATTGGAGGTTATGATTTGTATGGTATAGTCGTACCCTATTATGCGATTTTTATGCAATTTAAGTGGGAGTAATTTGGACATTTCTCCATTTTACCTATTAAGGTCCCACGACTTCTAAACCACTTGGGAGGTTATTTACCCTATTATTCTATCATTAAACACTTAGAAAACTCTCTTAAACACTCTACAATTCTCTCTAAGGCTCTTGGGTAAAGGAAGGCTAGGGTTTTACTAAGGAGGTCTATTTAGGGCTTGTGTTGGTGATTTCTCTCCATTATCTTCATCATCTAAGGCAAGATACTTCTCCCTCATTGTTAGTTCCAACTAAAGGCATGTTTTATATAATGTTTTCAGGGCATGATTATTATATAATTTTGGGGTTTTCAAATATATGTTGGGGTTTTAGTATTAAATGCTTGGTTATGGTTTTTCCATGTTTTAACTTTTTTTAACATGATTTAATGATGGTTTGGAAAATTAGTTGCATGGGAATGGTTAATTGGTAATTGGATTTGGTTTTGGAAATACTATGCCCCTAACATGTTTGATAAAATGCCTATGATAATGCTTTTACTAAATTATTGGACTTTTAATAGAATTATTGCATGGTATGGTTTGGTAATGGAACTCTAAATGGTATAAATGGTTTGGAATAGTTAAATGGAATGGTTTGGTAGTCATGGTTATGGTTAATTGAACTCCTTGTGGGGTACAATGGATCCCCCCGAACAAACATAATAATGGAAAACTTGTGGGGTACATGAGACTCCCCGAAGTAAATTTGGTAAATGGGTACATGGGAATTCCTTAACCTCTTAAGGTTTGGCTAAGGACAATACTTTCAAGTTATAGTCAGTATGAAGATACCACTATTAATAACCTTGGTTAATAATAAATGGAATAATGGATTAATTGGTTTGAAATGGTTTTAATTGGACAATAATGGCGGGGCATGATAGCTAACCGTGATGGTGGAAGTCCAGTGGACGAACACTGGAAACTCATATTTTCAGACATGAGGGGTTGGTCAGGTAGACCATATGTGATACTCATGAGATACACGGACATCCTCTAAGTACATTGTACATATGTATTATGGAGAGCAGAGGGTACTTAGGAATTCCTTATTCTTATGGTATCTCTAGTTCGTGTAGCTATATGCATTGAGGCCCGTTGAGGGGGTTACACTGGAACCATATAGCCCGTGGGTGGTTCTAGGATCGTTAATATACTAATACCCAGGTTATTGTTTTTAAAGGCATGCTAAACCCGATTTTCTTTCCCGATATGGTTATATATATTATATCTATGGTTTATATGCATTTGGTTGGTTTACTTGGTTTTACTGGATGGCATTATTTTATCCTTATGTTGAATACTTGCTAGCGTTCACCTGCTAACCCGTCCTTGGGCGGCTGTATCCCTATGTGATACAGGAACCAACCATTCTAATCCTCCTGCTTAGTGCTCGAATTCGGGATCAACTTTTGGATTGAAGTGATGAGCTTCCACATTTTGGAAGACTCTATTTCATATTCATGGATGTTTTTACACTTTGGTTTATTTATCGATACTGGTTTTGGCTATGGTTGGGGGCATGTCCCAATCAAATATTGGTTTTCTTTTGGTTAGAGGCTTTTGTGGAACTACTATGGGTTGGAACTTGTGGGATCAGTATCAGTGTCAGCCTTAGTATTGGCATTGGTATTGGGGCTGACACTGTTGGACTAAATTTCTTACAATTCCATCCTTTTTATATTATGTTATGGAACTTGGTTTGGTTATTGCTAAAGTTTGGTTTGGTTATGGTTGTTGGTTGGTATCGGATGGTTGGACTTGTTTGGGTAGTCATGGTCATAGACCTATCCCAGAGTCTTGGATTACTCAATAACGTTATCTTATTATACATTCGGAATTCATCTTACTCAGGATATGCATAGGTTGGTTGGCTTGGGTATCAGAGGTGGCCTTCAATCCTGATTGGACTTGGGATACCCATTATGACAAGGCCTCGGGTTGTGTTGGGTTAATGAATCACCCACATTTTGTTGTAGCAATGGTATAGTTAAGTTGATATCATATAGAATACCTACTGAATTATTAAATATCTATGTAGAAAATACTAAAGAATTTGAGCACTTTCGTACCTACCTTAGAATGTACTATAATATGTTCACATTTACTTCACTTGGAGTCAAATATGACAAATCACTAGTGAAAAAGGACATGATGTTTACACATTTAGAGTACAAAGACAAATGTATCACTTTATTAATGATTTGATTCCATCAGCTCAACAACCAAAAAATCTGCAGCTATATTTTTATGATGCTACTACTGAAATGCTGAATCGAATGGATTCATCGGACGTACTCAAAGAATATGTCGTTGAGAAGTTAATAGATATGCCAAAGATAAATTCTTATTGTGTTTTCTTGAAATCTTTACTGCATGTTCCACAAGTGCCAAATTCTTATATTGCATCAAATTGTGACTCAAAGTTGGATCAACGAGTATACAACCTACCAAGTGTATCAGAAGCAGCAACATTATGGCTATAATAAGAAATAAGTAATAATAATCTTACACAACATATTCGAATTTATACTCATAGTAACAAGAGCCAATTAGTAAATTATTACTATGGTTGCTACGATCCTTTGCAATATACACTTTTTTTCCTTGTAGACAAAACGGATGACATTGTGGTATTCAAAAGATTGTACAACCAACACATAAATCGAAAAATAGAAAGAGAGCTTGCTACAAAAATGATCAACTTCCAAGTTTATCTAGCATGTGTTCAATTGATGGACTACTTGATTTGAAAGATGAAATTCTATAAAAACAAAAATAAAAAAGGAATATTGTTTCATATCAAGAATACTATTATTATAAACTTCAGATTAGAGATGATGAGGAAAATATTCTTTTACATTCCGGGCGATGATTTCAACAATATTCAGTTGATGAATTCATAAAGGTAGAAACTCAGAGGTTAGATTTTGCTTCCTTAAATCAAGATTTATTCCGAGTTGATGTACTACAAGAAATTCTTGATATCCTAAAAGTTGGTGAAAGAGAATCTTCTAAGATAGGTAAAAACAGTTTTCTTCCATTAAGTTTCATAGGTGGTCTAATAGATAGGTGTCGTCGTTATCTGGGCGCTATTGCACTAGTGCAACATTTTGGAAGGCCTGATATATTTCTAACTATGACATGTAATTCCTCTTGGCTTAAAATAAAAGTACATGTGCTCTCAACTGATGAAGTACAAAATCGACCTTATTTAATTAGTCATGTACTCGGAGCTAAAGTTGAAGAAATGAAGATCGACATACTAAAAAGGAACATATTTGAAAAAGTTGCATCTTTTATGTACACTATAGAATTAAAAAACGTGGTTTACCTCACGCATTACAAAAAAACAGCATTTAGCAATAGACAAAATACGTTGCTAATCAACAAATATCCGTTGCTATATCAATATAGAGATGGATCAGCGACGGAATATATATCGTTGCTAGCCTTTAAAAAATGGAAAAAATGATATTCGTTGCCAATTTTACAACGTCATAGAGACGACCTATATCTGTAGCCATTTGTAGTAATGAATATTTTCGTTGTTATATTTATAAATGTCATTACTAATTTCATAATGTATTTCGTCATTTTAATTATTTCATGACCAATTATTTCATTGCTAGTCTATCGCTATAAATTTTGTTATTTAGTCCCTAATTTCTTGTGACAAAATATAATTTTTCTCAATCCGTTGAAAATATTTTTTCTTTGGCAATGATGAAATTTGTCGCTAAATCTGTCATCATTAGTTTTCTTCCAAAACCTTTTTAATTTGTATTTTAAATACAACCTGTTGAATCATATTAAAAGAATATTATAAAATTCTTAAAATATCCAACATTCATATAAATGAACCCACATATATAGATAGCAAAATCTTCTTAAAATATCTAACATTCATATAAAAGAACCCACATATATAGATAGCAAATCTTAATATCCACATTACCAAACATAGCAACATCTAAACACATAAGTCTGTCCAAAACATCCATAGTACCAAACATCTACCAAGTATCCTTAAAAGAACCCACATCATCCACAATACCAAAGATAGCAAAATCTAAATTATGTTCAAAACATCCATAGTACCAAACATCTATGAACCATTCTTAAAAGAACCCACATCCATCAAGTGTGTACTGTTGTTGCACAATTTTAAAAATTTCATCAAAATAGACCATCAAAACCAATGCACTGATCGTCAAAAGTATCACAACTGATCAAGATTACAATCATCATCTAAGGAATCAAGATCGTCCAAAGTAGTAGCCCGAGATGTCATAATTGATCGTAAAGAAATCAACTTCTGTACTTCCTCAATGACAATTGGAATAAATTGATTTTTAAGTGCAGGAATCAATCTTTTCACAAACTCATCCAAATCCAAATCTGCAGCTGATTTTGATTCATGAGAAGCTAAAGCTGAGTCTTTCCACAAGAAACACAAAGAGTTTGCCCGTAGTAGCCTTTTGCTTTAGATCCAGGACCAAATACTCTTCGCTTCTTTTCTCCTTTGGCAGTTTGATAACATGCTTCAATTTGATCAATATCAAATTCTGAAAATATTTTTTCTCGTAATATTTCTTCATATCTTTTCTATAATAGAGGAAGTGAAATTATAACAGATTGTACTTAAAAATAATTAGATACCAAAAACTACTTTAAAATAAAAAAAATAAGAATTAAGTAAACTACTACATTAAGCTTTAGTCTTACATGGATGATTCAGAAATGTTCATCAATGAAAGATTTTCCATCACAACCATGTGTGTAAACATGCAAATGTAACTCACTTGGTGTCGAATCTTGACCCATTTCAGCAGCCTGTAAAAAAAAATGTTGAGCATTGTACTACAACGAAACTGTTGGACCATTCATTTCACATATTAAAGTGTAACTCACTATTTCAAACTTTCAATACAACAACATCAACAACTAATAGAAGAGGAAGAAATCAGCATGGTTGCATATAAGGGACAACGTGGTAAATGTATATGCATGGACAACACAATGTGGGAAATGCATCACTACTGTTTTCATTAAAAACAGTAGGGAAATTTCCATATGGGCAGCAAAATATGGAAAATGCATACATACTATTTTCATAAAAATAGTAGGAAAATTTCATCCTAACACCTGCATACTATTTTCATATAAAAAATTACTACAGCGAAATTTTTTTTAAAAGTTGTCACAATATCAGCAGCCACAATGTCAACTTGGATAAATCTACTTCAAACTCAATGTCAATACATGAGAGAAACAGCCACAAGATTAACATGTAACAAATGAGAGAAGAAACACCCACCACACAAGGATAAATATACTTCAAACTCAATATCAATATAATAGTAGCATTTGCTGTAATGCTGATCATATTTCCTACCACTATAGAGCTATTAGGGACTATGAAACCAGCCAATAGATTCCTATTGAAAGAAATTAGGGGTAGTACTTGAAATATATACTTACAAATCTGTTTTGGTACTCTCCAATTAAGATAGATCCTCCCATGTGAGTTCTAGCAGCGACTTCTTTGCCACCATGATGATTCTGCGCATTTATTTTTGACTTTCAACACACTTAGGATCTGTCCAAAGTCGCTGCCAGCTTTCCTAGACATCTTCATGTATAAAATCTTTCCTAATCCCTTTCTCTTTGATTTTAGCAATGAAATTTCTATACACAGTTGCTGCCTTAATCTACCACTGTTTCTTTACTGCAACATCACTCATGGAAGAATCCCAAAAGAACTGTTTCTGAAATAAATTTCCAAAATAACACATTAATATTATATTTATAAAAGTGAATACACTTTAAAAACTCAATTATGATTAAGATGTATACCTTGAATTTTCCAAAATAGCCATCTTTTATAACGCATGAGACACCTTTCTAATTGATTCCATTGTAATCAAGTTCACTTTTGAAAGACTCGTATATGCTATTGGAGCATGCTTTAGAAGGTTACAATCTGTATCAATGTGACAGCTTTATTTAGAGGTCTAATATAAATAAAAAATTAATATATAATAATAATACTAGAAAAAATGAACTAACCCTGCAGAAGTTATAGTAACAAGGGTTCGCCCATTGCTCCTACTGGAATTATTTTCTCCATTTGTGTTGCTACGAGATACGTTCTCACCTACTTGGTTGGTTTGTGAAGACGTACCTACAACTGTTGGGTTGCTCTGATTTGGAGTAGTGGGAGATGATTCAGGTGTTGTAGGGTTACTACCATGATTAGAAGTTGGACCACCTATGCCACCAGCTGCTTGAGGTCTAACAGTAGGAGTGGGAATAATAGGCATGTTTGCAGTAAGAATAGGAATAATACTCCTAGCTGCTGACTTGCCTACACACCCTATGCTTCCTCGAACTGTACCTCTACCTTGAGTCATATCTATTAAAAAAAATTATACTTGTTAAAGTGGAAATAAGATGCAAATTGTGCACAAAAACTCACAACCGCATACAACATTGTAATTTTGGAATCCTATGTAACACTGGAATCCTACAAAATAACTCACAACAACATACTTCATTGTAATTTTAGAATCCTATGTAACACTAAAATACTCACAATAAGAACCAACAACAGATCAAGAACCACCAACAGAATAAGAATCACAAATAGAACCACCAAAATACTCACAACAAGAACCACCAACAAATCAAGAACTACTAACAGAACTACTAAAATGCTATAAAATACTCCCATTGTAATTCTATTTATAAGAACTCCTCTCAAATCAAGAACCAACAAAAGATCAAGTACCACCAACAGAACCACCAAAATACTCATAACAAGAACCACCAACAGAACCACCAAAATGCTCAAATCAAGAACTAACAACAGATCAAGAACCACCAACAAAACCATCAAAATACTCACAATAAGAACCACCAATAGATCAAGAACCACCAATAGAACCACCAAATGCTACAAAATACTCTTATTGTAATTCTGTACGCAAGAACTTCTCTCAAATCAAGAATCAACAACAGAGCATCAACCGAAAAAAACTAAAAAATATGTATATACATAGAAAGAAAAAAGACAAAAAGTTTATTATATTTATCCATTTTCAAAGATGAAGCCGATTGGTTAAGACCCACACTTATTTGGTTCCTTAGAGTAGATGTACCTTTAGCTGTTGTTTTGATATGATTTGGAGCAGTGGGAGATAATTCAGGTGTTGTAGGGTTACTACCATTACCAGAAGTTTGAACCATTGATGTCATATTAGGATCAATGACTGAACTTGATTTTCATCATTTTGACCACCTTTCCATCAGCTTGAAGACTAACACTAGCTTGAGGACTAATAATAGTAGGAGTTGGAATAGTAGGTATGTTTGCAGTAACATCAGGATTACTCCTAACTGCATACTTGCATACACGCCTTGTACTTCTGTGACCTCGACCTCTACCTCTAGCCATATCTATAATAAAACTGTATTAGTTAAGTGGAAATAAGATGCAAGCTGAATAATACCAAGAGAACCCAAAAATAATATGTAGATAAGGTATGATGTAAAATCACAAATCTGATCCAAAAAAGAAAAACTCATCTTTCTCTTTTTAGATCAGTCAAATCTGTAATAAATATGTACACTAAATCCTATCTAATTACAAGATACTCATAACAACATAGAGGGAGGGATCAGAGATAGTAGATGATCTACTTTTGAACATCAATTTTTATTTCTTTACATAAAACTTGTAAGCAAAAAGAAAGCATAGTTGTAGCCTAAAAACATGGAAGAGAAATAAAAGAGTCAAAAATTGAGAAGCAGAGCCTAAAACCAGTTGCAACAAAAAGTTTTGAGTAAACAACGAGTGAAGACAAAGAAAATGATACTAGTTCGATAAAATTACTGCTCACAAAATAAAATTAAGATACAACAGCATGTTTTTTATCAAGCACTTATCACTATCTGTTTCAAAATCTTCCTCTTCATCATCCTCAGTTTCCTCAGTTTTGCACTCTTTTTATGTAGCATCCTCTTGGATCTCATCATGCTCTTGCAATAAACCATCACTAATAAGTTCATCCATTTTAATTAAGCCACCATTTGGATCATGTAAGTGTATACTTTCATCTGTGGCAACATTCATGTCTATCGCATAGACTTGAAATTCTTCAACTTGAAATGGAATATTTAATTCTACAGCTGTCTCAATTTCCTCATCGGGTAATTCAACAATACTTTGAGGTTTGATCTTCAATATAGCTGCCCAATCATCCTTGTCCTCTTTGTTGCTAGGATAAGACACATAACACACTTAAGTTACTTGCATTGCCATAATAAAAGGTTCATATTTTTTATATCGACGATGATGGTTAATATTAAATAATTTATATTGATTATGCTTTTTAAAACCAACATCCATAGTTGGATCAAACCATTCACATTTGAATAGTACTATTTACTTTAAAGGTGCTTCACGGTATTCCACTTCTATAATCTCTTTTATCCGCCCATAGAAATCACCGAAATTTGGATCTGAAATACGAACTTCACTATTCATTATTGATCTTGTGCTACTATGAAAATCTGTATAAAACTTGTATCCATTAATAAAATACACTGAATGAGATGTAGCGCCTATCAATGATCCACTAGCAAGACTACATAGCAATTCATTCTCAATATTATTGAGGCGGACCTATTTAGAAGATTATAAAATATAGTTCAATTTCAAAAGTCAATTTAAGTGCATAATTGTATAAAAGATATTAATTTTTGAAGCCTTACATATTCCTTGAACCATATAGAGAAATTTGTTTCAAGGCTCTCATTTATTTGATCTTGAGAGATATTTGGAAATTCTTCTTGCAAACGCTGCACAAACATACTTCATTTAAAGATCATAAGTTCAATTGTAAGTCATATATATAAATATGCTTATAAAATTAAGTTGATTCAACTTACTTTTGTTACCTCACAAATGGCTCAACCTCTTCACAATTTAGCAAAATATAAGTTTGGGCAGCCTTGATTTCTTCAAGAGTTAGATTCCTTTTTTTTATTCTCCCCATAATCAACTAGGATGGGTGAATATTGATAAATCTCCTTCAACATCTTCCACAATACGACCATCATCATTACGATCCACATTATGATTTTGTGTTATGATATGTGGTTCAAAATAATGAGAAAACAGTAGTGTTGACTCTGTCATCAAGTAAACTTCACATATGGAACCCTCAATACTTGCTTTGTTTCCAATCATTCTTTTAAGAGCTCTAAGATACCTAAATAGAGAAATGGATAAACTATCATATTTTAAAAGTTAATAATAACATAATTGTCAAAAGTTTAACATGAATTTTTGCATTGCCTTTCAAAAGGATACATCCATCGATATTGTACAAGTCCAACAATATTTAATTTATATGAAAGGTGCATAGGCAGATGTTCTATTGAGTCAAAGAACCCAGGAGGAAATATACGTTCTAACTTGCACAAGATTTGTGGAATATCTCCCCATAATCTCTCTGTATCATCCACTCAAAAAGTAGTTGATGTGAGATCTTTAAAGAATAAGCTCAATTCTGTAAGTGCTTGCCATATATTACTTGGAAGTAGTTCACTAAAAGCGATAGGCATCAATCGTTGCATGAACACATGACAATCATGACTTTTCGTGCCAAATAACCTTTTTGCAGTTGTGTCTAGACATCTACCCAAATTTGAAACATACCCATCTATAAATTTTAAGCCTTTAACCCAATTGAGCTAGATAGTGCTTGATTTTTTTTCTATTGTATATACAGCTTTGGGATATTTTCCAGAAGCATCCTTTGCCAACTAAGGTCGATCACAGTAATTGATCATATCTAGAAGAGATGATGGATTGTCTTTTGTTTTCTTATCAATATTGAGGACTGTATTAAATACATTATCAAAGAAGTTTTTCTCAATATTCATGTCATCGAGGTTATGTCGAATCATGTTAGAACTCCAATAAGGCAAATCCCAGAAGATGCTTTATTTTTTTCATCCACAAGAACTACATATTCTCTGATTAACTTCTTCTGCATCTAACTCTGTTTCTTTTTTTATCTCCAAATCACAAATTTGATTCAATATCTCTTATTTGGTTCTGTAGGGTGGTGATGATCTTTTGACAGTCCGACCTTTTAGAAAGTTTTTACGATCTCTCCTAAATGGATGATGTTGGTCAAGGAACATTCCATGACAGTCAAACCATGATATTTTTTTACCATGTTGTAATCTAAAGAATTATGTTTCCTCTATATAATAAGGACAAGCAAACTTACCTGCAGTACTCCATCTTGATAACATAGAATATGCTGGAAAGACACTGATTGTCCACATCAAATCTGCCCTCAATTGAAAATTTTGTTTTTTGGAGATATCAAATTCTTCTACACCTATCTCCCATAACAAGGTCAATTCCTTTATTAGAGGCTACAGATAAATATCAATTTTATGTTTGGGATTGTTTGGTCCTGGAACAATGACAGTTAAAAGCATATAAGCCTCTTTCATGCACATCCCTTGAGGTAAATATATGGAGTGACAATTACTAGCCATGAAGAATATTTTTTCCCAGACTGACTGAATGGTTGGAAACAATTAGTACATAACCCCAACCTTACATTTCTTGGTTCATCGACAAAAAATGATGACTTCCATTGAAGTTTTTCCAAGCTTCAGAGTCTGATGGATTATGCATTATTCCATCCTCTTTTATATGTTCATGACGCCATCTCATGTTAGCATCTGTAGTATGGGATACATATAATCTCTTCAATCTAGGAACCAAAGAAAAATAATTCATCCTTTTGTAAGGGATCAATTTCCTCTTACGAGAGCCAACTCGGCGCTTATACTTCTGTTTGCCATAAAATTTACAAGAGGTAAGATGTTCATGGTCTTTCCAATACAATATACATCCCGATTCACAATAGTTAATCTTTTCAACTGGTAATCCTAAGCTACGCACTAGCTTTTTAGTCTGATAATTACTATCAATCAGTAGGTTATCTTCCGGTAAAGCCTCTTTAAACAATTGTATTATTTGGTTAAAACCCCTCTATGACATAGTATTCTCCATCTTAATATTTAACATTCGAGAGATTGCTGCAAGTTGAGAGAAGGAAGAACAAGGATACAATTTTGCATCAGCAGAGTGCAACAATTCATAAAATTTTTGGTACTCTAAATTAGGCTCCTCCTCCATCAAAGTTTCATGTTCCTCCTCAATTGAAAGTTCATAAAGATGTGATGACCCGGATTCAATATTATTGTAAGGTTGCCTACTCGAACCATGGTTAAAGTTGGGACCAGCAGCATCCAAAATTATTTATCAATATGGATTACCATATCTTAATTCAAGTTGAGCACCATTGATCAAATCATCACTGAAAGAAATCTCACCGAGCATATTTTTTCCCCTTTACGTTTTCAAACAAAATAGTCCTTAACAAATCCATCATAAAGAAGGTGATATCTAACAGTTTCACCATCCTTGTATTTAATGTTGCGACATTTTTTACATGGACATCTAATGTTGTTACCACTCATGCAATTTTGGTAAGAACATGCAAACTGGATAAAGTTATTCACACCAGTAACTAATCTAGAGTTTATATCCCCTCGACCATCCAATCTATCATACATCTATCCACGCTCTAGATTATTCATATTCATATTAATTTCGACATAAAAAACAAAATTAAAGTTTTAGTTTTTTAATAATTCATACATCCAGGATTATCACTAAAGAGAAGAAAAAATTAAATATCTTAACAAACTAGAATATATCTTTTTTTTTACAAGAAAATAAAATATATCAGCAATTTTTTGCTAAATAAATAAGAAATCACAAACAAATCATATCATTCATTGTCCTTCTTAATAAGAGTTAGCAAAAAGATTAATTACAAACAAAACTAAAACTTCTATCTTTACAATCATAAGGCATGAGGCAAAAGCTCCCGACAACAAAATTAGAAAATCAAATTTCAGCAAAATACATACCTAAAATTAGAACATTAAACAAAACCAGAAAATAAGTTGCAACTTTGTTGGCAAAAAAATAAATAAAGTTTACAACTTTAACATAAAGTTACATCACAAAAGTTAAGAATAAATGAATTGATTTTATTTTGAATAGTAAATCAGATTAAAAATAAATCCTCAATTGAATGTGTTTATGGTTTCTCCTTTTCAAGCAATCGGTAAGTAAAAGAAAATAGAGACAGTTTCATAAATACTCAAGAATACAAACAGCAACAGAGAAACATATGAAAAACTGATCGAAAATTATTTAAAAGGGAGAATGTTATAGTACCATATAGTTGCTAGCTTACTTTATGGCACTTGCTGGTATCCTTAGTGAATCTCTCTAAAAATCCAAATCATAACATCACCATCAGATTAAGAAAAATAACAATATACTTTTTTGAACATGCAACACACTAAGTACAACCTTACATAAACATTGTACATACAAAAAGTGAAAATTAAACCATACAAACAGAAATTTTGTTGAAGAAATTTGAGATTAATGAACATGCAATAGAAAACACAAAAAAACCCACAAATAGAAGTTATGATAAAAAAATATTGTTCCCATTTCGATTAAATAATCACTAACAGAATTTTTTAATGCAATAATCGAACAACCATAAGTGAAAGAGCTCAAACAATCCACAAATAGAATTTAATCAGTGTACGCAAAAAAGTAAAAATTAAACCACACAAACAAAAATTTTGTTGAAGAAATTTCAGATTAATAAACATGCAACAGAAAATATCAAAAACCCCACAAACAGAAATTCTGAGAAAAAATTCAGTTTCCATTTTGAGTAAATAACCATTTATCAAACTTTTAAACACAATAATCGAACAACCCTAAGTGAAAGACCTCAAAAAACCCTAAACCTATCATTTACAAGTGACTTCTAACTTAGAAAATAAGAAATTGAAAGAGGAAAAATAACTTACATTACGAGATTTAGAATCGTACCTCTAATTTAGATTAAAAATTGAGTGATTGATTCTCTTTTAGATTGGTATTGAGCGATTCCCTTTTTTCAATAAAGAGAAAAGGGAAAGGAGAGTCTATTTTGGAAAGAGGCGGAGGATACTATGTGTTGGAACAAAGTAAAATAAAAGAGTTTTCCCTAATATTTAATTGGTTGAGTGATGGATTCCGCAATGGATATTTTATCCGTTGCTAATTATTTATTAAAACATTTCTAATATATTTTTTTAAAATGGTAAAATAATTTTATTGACAATAATTTCGCTGCTATTTCCGTCTCCACCATGTCAAAAAGAAAATTCTCCTGTTATGTTGCTAATTTTGTCACCAAAATAAAGGCGCCAATAGCCAAATTATAGCAACAAATTTTACTTTCTACCTCTAATTCGTTACTAATTCAGCTAGTAATTTCATTTTCAATTATTTAGCGATAAAATTTCTATTTTGTTAAAATTTCATTATTAATTAGCGACGGAAAATTACTTGTTGCTATAATTTCGTTGCTAAACTCTGTATTTTTTGTAGTGATGCTCATTTTCTTATTATATTCAATGATGACCATAAATTATTGATACCCGAGGCTTATGAAAAAATTATTTCCACTGAGATACCTTGTCACAACCTGAACAGGGCCCAAGCCGCGATGAACTTCTCGAACCACGAAGGCCCAAGAGACCCTGTAACTCCCCAACTCACTAGTGATATTATCCGCTCTGGGCCAGGCCCGTATGACTTTAAAACGCGTCACTAGAAAGTAAGACTTTATTACTTATACACCCCACATTCCTTCTATATTTTTGTCGATGTGGGACTCCTTCCTAAATTGGGGTGTTAAATACACCCCCTTATGAACTCAGTGTCCTCGCTGAAGTTTACCAGCGTCCTCTCTGAGGTTTGCCCTACTGAATGGGATTCGCCTACACTTAGGACTGAGGTTTTCCCCACCTTACAGGAATTATCCTGCACTCATTTTTAACTCTGGCCCACATCGACAGAGCTGACACAGGAGCGACTCTGATACCATTCTTTCATGACCCAAACCGGGGCCCTGGCTGAGACGGACATACCAAACCACAAAGGCCCAAGATTCCCCTGTAACACCCCAACCCACTAGTGATATTGTCTGCTCTGGGACCAGACCTGCACGGCTTTAAAATGCTTCACTAGGGGTAAAGGTTTCTTACTTATATATCTAGCATCCCTCCTGTATTTTTGCCGATATGGGACTCCTTCCTAAGTTGGGGTGTTACATACCTGATCCTAAAGTCAATCCTTACTTACATAGGCTTGTCATTAAACATATGATGCATGGACCTTGTGGCCACTTGAATCCTACAAATTCATGTGTGAAGAAAAAAAAGAGTGTGTAAATTTAAGTATCCCAAAAGCTTGCTGACAACACAACAAAAGGTAAAAATGGTTATCCAATTTATGATAGAAGAAATACTACTAAGTTTGTGAAAGTTAGAGAATATTTGCTAGATAACTTATGGGTTGTCTCTTACAATCCTTATCTATTATGTAAATATAATTTTCTTATAAATGTTGGAGTTTGTTCTGATATTAAAGTTCTCAAATATCTATATAAATATATCTGCAAATGATATGATAAAATTTCATTTCACTTACATGAAGAGAATAAATATATAGAAATAGATGAGATAAAAAATATCAATTAGCTATATAGGTGTCTCCACCAAAAGCTATGTGGCGTTTATTTGCATTTTCTATTAGTGAAATGACTCCAAATGTTTATCACCTTCAACTGCATCTTGAAAGACAACGATTATATCTTTTAAAAAATTTGATAGCATAGACAGCATATTAAAAAATTCTATGTTTAAGAAGACTATGTTAATCAAATTTTTCTTAATGAATCAAACAAATAAACATGCTAAAGAGCTTAATTTATTGTATAAATATTTACCCCAATACTTTGTGTGGTCGCCTAGCTATAAAATGTGGACTCGACGAAGATGTGGTAATGTTATCGATAGTGTTCTAACTTGTTATTCAATAGAAGAAGAAAGATATTATCTTTGATTATTACTAATGAATGTAAAATCCCCAAAATCATATAATGATCTTCTTAAAGTAAATGAAATATGTTGCAAAACTTTCAGAGAATTTGCTGAAAAAAAGAGGAGTATTACATTGTGATAACAATTTGGTTGAATGTATGTTAAAGGCTATATGTTATCAAATGCCTTATAGTTAAGGCATTTATTTTCTACTATATTAGTATATTATAACCTTGATAATTCAAAGGAATTATGGGAACAATTTGAAGATTCAATGTCTGAAGATTTTAAGAATGTGGACAACATTATAACAAAAGATATTCATCTAGTAGTTTTAAACCATATCAATGATATATTACATTAAATAGGATATGATATCAATAAGTTCAACCTTGTTTCCGAAACTATCACCTCTTCAAAAATTGTAACTGAAGAAAAAGACGTATACTTCGAAAGAAATATTATTTTAAGCGATGAAGAATTATTATTATACAAAAAATTAAATACAGAACAAGAAAAAGCATATGATACAATCCTTTATAGAATATTTAGCGATAAATCAGGGGCATTCTTTATAGGTGGTCCTGGTGGAAGTGGTAAAATACTTGGAGGAGATTTTAGACAAACTCTACCTATGGATCGGATGAAATAAAGAAGACTTCATTTGACAAAACATATTAAATTTAGAAATATGAAATCATCTTAAAAAATGACATTTATTAGAAAATATGCGTGTAAAAATTGATCCCTCTTTTTGTGAGTATCTAATGTGAATCAAAAATAGAAAAGAAAAAATAAATATGAATGACAAAATAAATATCTCAAGATGTTCCGTTGTTCCTTATACTAATATAAAAAAATCACTAGACCTTTTTTATTCAAAATAGTATACCCCGATTTTTGCAAGTCTTTTCATAATTCTGCCTTTTTGACTTCTTGTGTTGTTTTAACAACAAAAAATGTCTTTGTTGATGAACTAAATGATAGACTTATAAACCAATTTCATAAAGATGCCAAGATATTTGTTTAGCTTGATGAAACCATTAAACCAAGTGATCAAAGTCAGTTTAAAGATTTTTTACATTCATTAAATCCTCTTGGTCCGCTTCCCTACAAACTAACATTAAAAAAAAATTCAATTATTTTACTTAGAAATTTAAATCCTTGTCAAGGTTTATGCAATGGTACACGACTAATATGTTGTGATTTTAAAAATCATGTTATAAGAACTAAAGTTGCTAGTGGAGATTATAAAATACACATGTAATTATTTTCAGAATACCATTATTATCTTCATATGATGAAAGTTATCGATTTTATTTAAAAGAACACAATTTTCAATACGCCTATGTTTTTCTATGACAACAAATAAAGCTCAAGGACAAATATTAGGTTATGTTGAAATTTATTTGCGTGAGCCTGTATTCTCTCATGGTCAGTTATATGTGGTTTTATCGAGAGAAAATAATTTATATTATTTAAAATTATTAATACGATCACCTACTGCTGATAGCAATGATGACTAGTCTACTTATAATATAGTCTATGATGAAATTATTTAAAAAAACCTTCCTGTAACATCATACCATTTTCTATGTTCAAGTATGTCAATTAAACCAACATATGGTAAGTTAATTTGTACACAATCATTACTGATGTCGCTCTAACATACTTTCATTTCTGTGTTTAATTCTATTCACTACATGATGCCTTCTTTTGTAATTTCTGAATTTTTGTACTCTAATAGTTTTTTTAACTCTTACTATAGCTTACAAAATATCTTACTGAAGTCCTGGAGACAAATGAAAACAAACCTTGAGACTATTGCAGAATGTTTCTTCTTACTATGGTATTTTTGTTAAAATTAACAAATGGCAAGAACTTGATTTTTCTTATTCTGGTTATTTTGATTTTACTTAGAGCCTTCTAATAGATAAAGTGTTTCAGTAAGGAAGGAGACGTTTGAATTATTTTAATCACATAAATTAAAGTGATATGAAAATTCTAACATTGAAAATTAATATTGATTTCGGCTGCTAAGATTTAAGATCAAGAGAGAAAAAATGTTTCACTTCAAATAAAGTGAAACCTTGCATTACTTGAAAATTATTAGTAGACAAAATAGTATTTCGACAATATGAGATGTTTGCATATGGTGTGATTGACCAATCAAGAAAATCACTTGTCACCTGTAGATAAATGCTGATTTTCACAAAAATAAGAGAATAGATTGCTGGAAATTATTTCCTATTGCTTCTTTGTCT
Organism: Capsicum baccatum var. pendulum; assembly: GCA_030864225.1. Taxonomy (NCBI): domain Eukaryota; kingdom Viridiplantae; phylum Streptophyta; class Magnoliopsida; order Solanales; family Solanaceae; genus Capsicum; species Capsicum baccatum. Next base: position 182,544,542 of record CM061554.1, read on the forward strand.
GATTGCGTTTTCAAGTATAGTTGCTTTCTCTGAAAAATAGTTAAAGTATACTTATTTAGGGAACATAATTTAACACAATTTTTCATATACAAAATCCTGAAGTGCAGTATCAAATTCTTGATTTTCCAAATTTAGAAAAGATAATATGTTGTATAATGATGAATCAGAACGAATTTGGCACGACGTGGGAACCATAACGCTAGTTCTGGATTCTTCAAACAAGGTATGGTATTTTATGTACGATCAGATGAGCACATTTATCATTTACGAAAAATTGCACTATTTATCTTTTTTCTGCGTATGTATATATAGCCTATGTTGAACCTTCATTGTGAAATTCTTGGCTCCGTGTCTGATTTTGGATCTAACAATGAAGGATAAAATATTGTCTCTTTTTGCGAACATTGATTGTGACTCGTTATTTAATTATGGCATTAAAGTTAACTATGAGCTTTGCACTAAACAATACTGAGATGAAAGAGGAAACCATGGAGGTTGGAATAGGTAACTTTCCTTGATCCTTTTCTATTTTTTTTCAAGCCATCTGTTTGCTAAAGTCGAAGTTTATTTGGCATTGGATTAATGTTGTGTGTGAATTGTGGCTAAAATCTTGAGCAAAATATAGTATTAATAGTTACCAAATAAGGAAAAATGACATCATTTTTTCAATGGACCAAAAAGAAAATGACGACTCATAAAATTGTACGGAGGAAATACAAACTACTATCTCTTACTATTGACATCAATAATATTCTGTAAGTTCATATGCAATATTTGTGAGTTTATTTTTCTGCAGCTGAAGATTGTATAGTTACCAGTAATGGCCTATCTAATGAAATTCATCGAAGTTTCTCCATTTCAGCATTTCACACTAAGAACGATGATTCATCTTAGCCTTCCAAAGATGAGTCTAACGATAAGCTTAATATTGTTGAAATCAATGATGATGATAGTGCTCCAAAGGAGGATCAGTATCCGACTAGAAACAAGAAGAAGAGTTTAAAGTTATTTAACTTTATATATAGTATTCTAAAAAATACTAAGTTTTCTATCTTGTGGTGATAGGAAAAAATGACAAATAAAAGTCAAATGATGGATGCGACAACGTTTGTGGGGGCAAATAATATTGCCACATCAAGTCGCACAAATGCTCTACCAACGATGACACCGGCGAAAAAGCCTGAAAAATTTTCCGGCATAGATTTCAAGCGGTGGCAATAAAAGATGTTCTTTTACCTCACCACTTTATGTCTACAACAGTTCACTAGCGAAGACGCTCCCGAGGTGCCCGAGGAAACCTCAAACAAAGACCGCTTCATTATTGTAGAAGCTTGGAAACATTCGGATTTCTTTTGCAGGAACTATATTCTGGGAGGTCTCCGAGACAAACTCTATAATGTCTATAGTGGAACCAAGACATCAAAAGAATTGTGAGGGGCACTTGAATGGAAATATAAAACGGAGGATGGGGGAATTAAGAAATTCCTTGTTGCACGGTTCCTGGACTTCAAAATAATTGATAGAAAATCTGTTGTCTCTCAAGTACAAGAGTTGCAAGTCATCATACATGATCTCCTAGCAGAAGGTTTAATTGTGAATGATGCTTTCCAAGTAGGAGCGATAGTTGAAAAGCTACCACCTTTGTGGAAAAACTTCAAAAACTACTTAAAGTATAAACGCAAGGAGATGACCGTTGAAGATCTTATTGTCCGACTTCGTATTGAAGAGGACAATAAAGCTGCTGAAAAGGGTCAAAGGGAAATTCTACAATGAATGGAGCACATATTGTAGAAGATGGCCAAAACAACTCGAAGAAAGGAAAGAAAGTTGAACGTGGAAGAAATTAACCCAAGAAAAAGATCAAGGGAAAATGCTTCAATTGTGGTAAAATTGGTCACAAGTCCACAGATTGTCGAGCCCTGAAGAAAGAAAAGAAAAAGGACCAAGTGAATATGATTGAGTTCAACAAAGAATATGATAATTTGTCTGTTATGTTCACGGAATGCAACTTGGTGGGGAATCCACGCAAATGGTGGATGGATTCTGGTGCCACACGCCATATTTGTGCAAACAAAGAGTTGTTCTCATCATTTGCTCAGGCTCAAGTAGAAGAAATGCTCTACATGGCCAACTCGGCTACTGCTAAGGTGGAGGGAACAGGAAAAATTTGCTTAAAGATGACTTCCGGTAAGGTCTTGACACTGAACAATGTGATATATATTCTGGAGTTACATAGGAACTTAATTTCTATTTCACTCCTAGATAAGAACGTATTTAAATATGTAACCGCTTCTGGAAAAATTATAGTTAGCAAAGGATAAATGTATGTAGGAAAAGACTATCTCACGAAGGGCCTTTATAAGATGAATGTAATGACTGTTAAAATGAATAAAAGTTCAAATTTGTCTTATTTGCTTGAGTGTTATGATTTATGGAATGAACGTTTAGGCCATGTTAATTACAAAACATTACAAAAACTGATTAACTTAGAAGTTTTGCCAAACTTTGAGTGCAATAAATCAAAGTGTCAAACATGTGTGGAATCGAAGTATGTAAAGCATCCGTATAAGTCCATTGAAAGGAATTCTAATCCCTTAGACTTAAGACACACTAACATTTGTGATATGAAGTCAACACCATCTCATTATGGGAAAAAGTATTTCATAACTTTTATTGACGATTGCACTAGATATTATTATGTCTACTTGCTAAATAGTAAGGATAAAACAATAGATGCATTTAGGCAATATAAAACTGAAGTTGAAAATTAATTAGACAAAAAGATTAAAATGATAAGAAGTGATAGGGGTGGAGAATATGAATCTCCCTTTGCACAAATATGTGTAGAGAATGGAATAATCCATCAAACTACGACCCCGTATTCACCCCAATATAATGGAATTGCGGAAAGGAAAAAACAAACTTTGAAGGAAATGATGAATGCCTTACTTATAAGTTCTGGTTTACCGCAAAACTTATGGGGGGAGGCTATCCTTACGGCCAATCGTATACTCAACAGAGTTCCCCATAGTAAGACACAATCAATTTCTTATGAAAAGGGTTAAGATAGAGCCTAAAATGGTGGACTGCATGTTCATAGGATATGCTAAAAGCAGTAAAGTATGTTGATTTTTGGTTCATAAATCCGAACATCTGGATATAAATAAAAATACGATAATGGAATCAGATAATCCTGAATTCTTTGAAAATATTTACCCGTATAAAATTAGACATGAACAATCTAGTAGAGAATCTAAACCACCTCGAGATGAACCAAGTGAGAATGTACATAATGAAGAAAATCCAAGATGTAGTACACGTCAATGAACTTCAAATTCGTTTGGGTCAGATTTTGTAACATTTCTCTTAGAAAATGAACCTCAAATATTTAAAGATGCGATATCGTCGTCAGACTCATCTTTTTGGAAAGAGGTAGTCAATAGTGACATTGATTCAATCTTAAGAAACCATACATGGGAATTGGTTGACCTTCCTTCCGAAAATAAACCTTTAGGTTCTAAATGGATCTTTAAAAGAAAAATGAAGGCGGATGGTACTATTGATACATACAAGGCAAGACTTGTAGTAAAAGACTTTAAACAGAAGGAAGGCCTTGATTATTTTGATACATATTCACCAGTAACAAGGATAACATAGATTCGAATGTTAATTGCCTTGGCGGCGGTATATGATCTTCAAATCCATCAAATGGATGTGAAAGCCGTATTCCTAAATGGAGATTTGGAGGAAGAAATATACATGGAACAACCCGAGGGTTTTGTGGTTCCAGGAAAGGAAAACAAGGTGTGTATACTTATTAAGTCATTGTATGGACTAAAGAAAGTACCTAAACAATGGCATACAAAGTTTGACCAAATCATGTTGGCAAACAAATTCATAAATAAATGAATGTGATAAATGTGTTTATATTAAAGACACTCCAAATCACCAAGTCATTGTATGTTTATATGTGGATGATATATTGATCATCAGTAGAGACATTTCTGACATAAATGCAACAAAACGAATGCTCGAGAGCAAGTTTGATATGAAGAACCTTGGAGTTGCAGATGTGATCTTAGGTATAAGAATCCATCGAACTCCACAAGGGTTGGCATTGTAACTGTCTCATTATATTAAAAAGGTACTTGATAAGTTCAAGTATTTAGAATTCGGTATTGCCAAGACTTCATTGGATGCGAGCTTTGCACTTCGAAAGAATGAAGGTGAAAGTGACTCGTAATTGGAGTACGCAAGAGTATTGGGATGTTTAATGTATATAATGAACTATACACGACCAGATATAGCATGCGCTATCAGTAAATTAAGTCGGTACATGAGTAATCCAACAAAACTCACTGGATGGCAATGAAAAGAGTTTTGGGGTATCTTAAATACACTCAAAATTATGCTTTGAATTATAATAAATATCCTGTGGTACTTGAAGGATATAGTGATGCAAATCGGATCACTGTATCAAACGAAGTAAAATCCACAAGTGGATATGTTTTACTATTAGTGGAGGAGCAGTTTCTTGGAAATCATCCAAACAGACTTGTATCGCTCGCTCTACAATGGAATCAGAATTTATCATATTAGATAAAGCTAGTGAAGAAGCAGAATGGCTCTGGAATTTCTTGGAAGATATTCTATATTGGACCAAGCCAGTGCTACCAGTATATATACACAGTGATAGCCAAGCGGCAATAGGTAGGGCAGGGAGCATGATGTATAACGGTAAATCTCGTCATATAAGACGAAGACATAATACTGTTAGAGAACTTTTCTCTAGTATAATTATCACTGTAGACTATGTAAAGTCAAAGGATAATATGTTGAATCCACTTAGAAAAGGATATCTAGAAAAGGAGTAAAAAGGACATCCAAAGGAATGGGTTTAAGGCCTAGAATAAGTCAGCATGCGCGGTAACTCTATCTAGCAAACTAGAGATACCAAGAGCTAGGTTCAAGGAGATCAAACAAAGTTGTGTCTGATAGGTTCAACATTGTCAATTACCTAACTCATTCTCATGATGTAGAAAATGTATAGTAAACAAAGATAAGACTTAGGGTGAAAAGTCTTTTATTAATTATCTAAATTTGGCAGATTTAACCAAATAGTTTAATCTATAGGATTGAACGTTTAGAAATCACCTATGTGTGCGTGAAGTGGAAGCCGCTTCAAAGAGAATGTTAGTAAAGGCCTATTCTCTAAGCTCTTAGGAAAACCGGAACGTGTTCATGGCCGAAAAGAACAAAATCGTAAGAACCATAAAATGATAAAAGGTTGGTTGTGTGACATGTGTTTATAGGTGTACATTAAAGCTTGACGGTTCAAAGATATCAAATCTACTGATTGACCGAGTGTATACAATGCATGTTCACTATGGAAAGTTCAAAGGGAAACCCATTTATCCAGATGCAATCAGTCTTTGCTTGATGATTACATACTTGTCTGTAAAAGTTTTATGAAAAAATAGTCATTCCCCATTCATGTGGGGGATTTTTGGGTTCATAGTAATGAAAGTGTGTTGAATGGAAAATTGAGAAATCAAGTGGAAGAGAAAAAATTGAGTTAACACCAAAAATGAAAAGTGTACTCAATTTTGGCAAGTTTACTCTTTCTCCCACATTGGTGGAAGAAGAGAACTTGAGAGTGTTTATAATGAGAAACACTTACTCCACATGGTAAGTGAGGCAAGGAAATAGAGATGCCTCACTCTGTCGTCATCGCTCGCTCGGCTCGGCTTCGGATTTGGAATTGGATTTGTCAAATAATCGATCATAAGATCACTCTTTTTGGACAAATTTTATTTAACAAAATATGAACAATGATGAAAAATACAGGAAATATTTCTGAGTTTTAATCCTCCATTTACATGCAGTAACAGTGACGCGATGCTACTGTTTTACGTGAACAGTGATACGTGAATAGCGACACAGAACAGTTGCACTACTTCAAAAATGTTACATTGCTTCAGAACTGGTGCACTGGTTTCTGTTATTTAATTGAACTGATGCACTAGTTGAAAAAACAGATGCAACCATTCAGCAAAAGAAACATTTATTCATGGAAAGATATGACTGTTCATGAAAAGATGGAATCTTTGATGAACAGACATGAATTTATAGCAAAGGTGCAACCTTTGGAGTGATCCATTGCCTCCTTTCTAAAGAGGCATCATTTGGCTATAAATAACCTAGTTTTCAGCCACAGGTTAGAGATAGAAAATATAGAAATTTTCAGATTACAAAACATTCTTCTTGTCTTAAAAATACTCTAAGTGTGATCATTCAAACCATGAGTGCATTCGAAGAATCTACCTATTTGATGTATCGCTATAGTCAGATTGAATACCATTTTATCCTGGGAGGAAGATTCCATAACCTTGGGTACAGTGAGGGAAATTATTCCTTAAGGAAAGTCTGTGAATTCGGACGACTTGGCCTTAATCAATTCTGTTTCATCTTTATTTTCTGAAAAATAAATATATCTCTTGGAAAGGTCTTTTTTGATCTTGTGTTGAGGATGTTTAATACTTCATTGTGTTCTTATTCATAGTTGAACTCAAGTTGAAGTTGTTGTTTTGTGATACAGATTCTACGTACTCGTATTGTGGAAAATAACAGCAACAACTAAGATATGAGAATTATCAATACACAACGTACTATCTTTGCTTTGCTTTTTTCTACTTCACAAGATGATACAGCTTGATGCTAAAAATTTCTTCCCTTTTTATTTTTATAAAGCTAATGACAGTTTATGGGACATTCATCTGGTTTCTTGGGAAAGTTCTAAACACACTTGACCCCCCCCCCCCCCCCCCGGTTAACTCTTTCTTGGTCTTATATGTGTCTTTAGATTTAAGGCTTTATGGTTTCTATCTTTTTTCTTTTTCACCATTGCTAAAATCTTGCACAAATTGATTTTTTTGGCATGTAGTATTAATTTTTGCCCTCTTTAGCTGTTGGGTTTTGACATTGTGTTCTGGTTCTTAAAGATTAATTTTTTAGTCACGATTTCCTGATTTTCCAGCATTCTTTGTGTTATACATGTCTTTTTTCCATACAAAATGAGTTTCAAAGAAGGTACAATGTAGGCAATTCATACCGCTACTTCAAAGATAAGGTAAAGAGGTTATTTTCAAAGGACCTTAAATTTGGTATATTTGCAAAAAGAGTTTTGGTTTCTATAATGAGTTTTGATACTTTTTACCCAATTGAATTTGCAATGTACAGGTGGTCAGATTAGTTCATCTTTTACTATTTTCTCACTCTATATATGTGGTGTCATGTTCCACATTTGCAAATCACCCTCCATTTAAAAGGAAAGTTATAGAGAAAAAAGAAAATGGTTATTGCCCCATTGCTTTTCAATCCCAGTTTGGAATTTAAAATATGCTTATTCTGATATTCAGAATGACTCAATCCTTTAAATACTCCACTCTTCTCTTTATTTGGCCAAGTTGTCTGCAAACATGAATTTGTTGACTTTGTCTTATTGGTTGCAATCTAAGTCACAATGAAGCTCCATCACACTTTCAGTGTGATACAAAAAATTATAGCTTGCTTTGTTTATTGTAACAATATCCCTTCAATCCTACCTCCTTTGATCAGGGGTGACATAGAATTATACTTTCCCTCCTAGATAATGCTCATGCTAACAATTGACATTGCAATCTTGAAGAGTTTTTAATTTAACAATAAGTTATACAGGGATTATATACATGAACAAATAATGTGCAACACAAAAATTGTAAGGCCGAAATTACTTTTTATCCAGAGTTTAGATGAGCTTATTATTTGTTGTTACCATGAATCATGTATTCAAACTGGCTCAAACAACATGATTAAAAATAAAAAAGGTCAGAATAATTGACATGAGCATATTGAGATAAAAACAACAGATTCCTTTGAATCCTATATTTAAACTATAATTTTTTATTGTACCATTTTTATCCATAGAGTTTATTTTATCAGGCAACAAGCAGCAGGATGTAAATTAAACAGTGTTTTTATTTTGTGATAGGCACTTTGAAAATTGTTACTGTTTATAGATGTTTATTTCGCTGATATTTTTTACTTGAGTCTTGAAATTGTGCATGTGTGTCTAAGTTATACTATAATTGTGTGACTATTATTTAGGTTAGTAACAAAAAGGAGTAGAAGAAATAAATAAAATGAGAGTTCCAACCACACTTGCATCAGATGTTATTTCTGCCGCCATAGCAGGTGATGGATCTTTGTGGGTTTGGAGAAGTTCTAAGCATGGAAAACTTGGTTTTGGAAAAGGAATCACCACACTGCATTACCTTTCAAAAATTGAAACACTTTCCGAAGAAGAGATTGTTAAGGTGGTTATCCAATCATGATTAAGGTAGAAAAATTTTACTTGTCAGAGAGATTGTTAAGGTGGTTATCCAATCATCCTTAACGTAGAATAAGTTTTACTTGTCTAACAAATAGGAAGAAAAAATTTAGCTGAGAACACATAATGATATGATATGCTATAATAATAATCAAGTTAATAAATGGTGATCTAGTCATCCTTAAGGCAGAATAAGTTTTACTTGTCAGACAAATAGGAAGAGGAAATTTAGCTGAGAACACATAATGATATGATGTGTTATAATAATAACCAAGTTAATAAATGGTGAATAATGATGAACTGTTTAGATTTCTTTTTTTCCAAATGTAGTTGTTAATTCATTTGGTGTTGGCAAATGGCAGATCTCATTAGGCTGAAGGCATGCTCACGTGCTAGCTAAGAAGAACTTAGTCAAACTCACTTGATGAATTTTCTCAATGAATCTGAATATGTGCTGTCTTTTGAAGACAATGGATGGTGATTAGATACTTATCGATGACGTTTCTTGGGAGTAAGTTATTATGTGCCAACATTTTATGTCAAATAAATTAGAAAACATTCGTTGTTCTAACTGAATGTTATAGAGGCAATTTTACATTATTGGGAAATATGACAAGTCCTTTGGTAGCATGATTTGGAGACATAAAGGAATTTGTTCACAGGTGCAATATATGCTTCTGCTCTTAGGCACTTTGCTATTCTAATATTTTGTGTCATCATTGTTTGACTATATGAAGACTTAAGGATGGTCACAATCATATCATCTTCTTTGGCAAAAAAAGATATATTAGACATTTCTGTATATTTAGCTTGTAATTTCTGTTAGGTGAACAATCTAATGAAGTTGGGGTCCCAGTTTAAAATTGTTCTATTAAGGTGCGATCCAGTTTAAAATTGTTCTATTAAGGTGCGATCGTGGTATATACTTATCTGATACAAATAATGGTTAGGTCATTATTATTGTGCCTGTGCTAGCGCGGATTTCACTATCTATATATAATAGGGAGTTTTATGATGAAGTAGGAGGTCGACATGTCTACTTGTACTGCCTGCTTCAGATGTTTCAATTATGATTTTACTGTATCATTCATAATTAATTATTATAAGTCATTTATGTATTAAAAAATTAATAATATTTAATAAAAATAAGTAAAATAGACATTTCTGATATGTCTGCTTCAGCGATAATTTATTATATCACTCCTAATTATTTATTATGAGTCATCTATCTATTAAAAAATTAATAATATTTAATAAAAAAAAAATAAAATAGATATAAAATGATAAATTAAATATTGATGTTTTAAATTAACTTGACGCCTTATGTGAGACCCACTTAGATATTTTTCACAGTTAAATTTTTATAGTAATTCTACTATATCACTTCTAAGTAATTATTATAAGTCATTTAACACATGTTTGTTTCGCAGCTTCAATCGTGATTTTACTATATCACCCTTAATTATTATGGTCCTTTAAGCATTAAAAAATTAATAATATTTCATAAAAAAGGTAAAATAGACACAAAATAATATGTCAACATAAAATATTTAGTTGACTATCGAAATTATATTAGCGGACATATATTGTGATGGGACAAAAGAAGACATAAAGTAACATATATCATTTGAAAATGAGATAAAATGTATTGTAAAACACAATAAGTAAGAACTTAATATAATAAATATATATCTAAAAAAATAAATTAATTGACTGTCGAAATTTTATTCGTGCGACATAACTTGTGACAGAGAGAATTTTCATATCTTATTGAAAAATTATATAAAAAATATTATCAATCTCATAACTAACAACTTAAAAAATTTAAGAGATATAAAATATTTGGCTGACTCTCGAAATTATATCAGTTTTCACTTAAATTTGATAGAAGAAAAAGTATAATAAATCATAATAATTAAAAAATTAAATTATTTTAATAATTGATGATCTAAATTTTATTTTTGTCACATAAATTGAGACTAAAAATTAATATATATTGGACTCATGCTAGCACAGATTATCAACATCTAGTCTTAATATAAGAGGTATAAGTATATTATTTAAAAATATAAGAATTTTATCTAAGAAATAGTCTAAAAGTGTTTAGTGTAATTAACTCTTTTTATTTTATCAACATGGGTTGTGGTGCAACGAATGAGGCTGATCCACCCTTAAATAGAGGTCGAGGGTTCGACCCTAGGCATGAAGAAAACTCTGTTGGGAGCGCTATCTCCTGAATGGGGTCCTACCCGGCGTAAATTCAGATTAGTTGAATTTCAATACAGGTATCGGACACCGGATGAAAAATGAAAAAAAATATTTTTTAATTAAAAAGGTTTGTATCTCTGCTGCAGATCTAGCACGGAGCTTGTACATGATAAATGTTAAAATAACTCTATTTAAGTTGATCATAGTGATTTACTATATATTTAATCTTCGCTCATTTCTCCATAATTATAAGTACTGTTCGTTATTAAGTACTACTCTCTACATATCAAATAATCTATCATAACATTTTAAATAATTAGTTCTAATTATGATATATATTAATTATAGTGAATGTCTATCAAGATCTATTTGATGTCGATCAGGATTTGATGTATTTGTCTTTTAATGTAAAACTAGGACCAAATTCCCCCTATAAATAGAAGGGCTTCCTTCATTATAAATTATCCCTCAAGACAAGAAATAAGAATCACTCTCTCTAATCTCCCTACTCTTTTTCTTGTTCTTTATTGTTTTATAACACGTTATCAGCACGAGACTCTACCGTCTCAAATTTGAAGGCTAAGGCTAAGACATGGATAATTTTCAAAGTAAGCTGTCAAATTGTGAAGATATATGTTTGATAGATTTTGGCACTACACATACGATATTCAAAGACGAGAAATATTTCTCTCATCTAAACATGACAAAATTAATGTCACTATAATTTCTGGTAGTGCTAATTTGATTGAAAGCTTCGGAAAAACCACTATAATCTTGCCCAAGGGAACTAAACTCATCATAAATAATGTCATATTTTCTCCTAAGTCTCAGAGAAACTTGATGAGTTTTAAAGATATCCGTGAAAATGGTTATCATATCAAGACAATTGATGAGACGAATCTTGAATATCTTTGTATCACCAAGAATGTCTCTGGGCAGACATATGTTAGTAAAAAGTTTCCTACTTTATCTTCGAGCCTGTATTGGTTAAAGATTTGTTCAGTTAAGGCATATTCTATAGTAAACCAGAAGTTTACTGATTTCAATACTTCCGTACTTTGGTATGATCGTCTGGGACATCTAGGATCAATAATGATGAGACGAATCATAGAAAATTCAAATGGGCATCCATTAAAGAACTTGAAGGTTCTTTTGAATGGTGAATTTTCATGAAATGCTTGTTATCAAGGCAAGCTGATTGTGAGGCCATCTCCAACAAAAGTTGGGATTGAGTCCCCCGCGTTCTTGGAATGCATACATGGAGATATTTGTGGACCCATTCACCCACCTAGTGGGTCATTTAGATACTTTATGGTCCTAATAGATGCTTCATCTAGATAGTTTCATGTGTGCCTTTTGCTATCTCGCAACTTAGCAATTGTAAAATTATTGGCACAAATAATAAGATTACGGGTACAATTTTTTGATAATCAAATTAAGTCTATTCACCTTGATAATGTTACGCAATTTTCATCTCAAGCATTTAATGACTATTGCTTATCGATTGGGATAAGAGTGGAACATCCTGTACCCCATGTTCACACTCAAAATGGCCTTGCTGAGTCATTAATTAAATACCTGCAGTTGATAGCAAGACCATTGCTTATGAAAACTAAGTTTCCTACTTCTGTTTGGGGTCATACAATTTTGCATGCTGCAACACTTGTTCGTCTTAGATCGATAAATTATCATAGATTTTTTCTGTTGCAATTGGTTTTGGGTCAAGAGCCTAATATATTTCATTTGAGAATTTTTGGGTGCGGTGTATATGTGCCTATAGCACCATCAAACTGCACCAAGATGGGCCCCCAAAGAAGATTAGGAATTTATGTTGGGTTTGAATCACTTTCTATTATTCGCTATCTTGAACCATTAACGGGAGATATGTTCACTGCTCGATTTGCAGATTATCGGTTTGATGAGATAGTTTTTTCAATATTAGGGAGAGAAAATAGTGACATCAAAAGAGAAATTTTATGAAAAAATTCATCACTATCTCATCTTGTTCTACGTGCTTCTATTTGTGAGCAAGAAATACAAAAGATTATTCATCTGCAGAAAATTGCAAATCAAATGCCGGACACATTTACTGATTTGAAATGAATCACCAAATCACATATTCCTACAGAGAATTTCCCAATTCGAATTGATGTCTCTTAAGGACCATCCACTAGTGGCATAACTAATGAATCTAAAACACGCTTAAAGCGTGGCAGACCATTAGGTTCTAAGGATCGAAATCCTAGAAAAAGAACAACAAATGGTCAAGATGACACTATGAAAGATCCTTATATGTAAGCTCAAGATTTGAGCAATGTTGATATTCCTGAAGGAATCAATGAGCCAGAAACTCAAGTAAATGAGGAACTATCCATAAATTCAAGTGATGTTGAAACTAATTTGAATCGATCTGAAATAGTAGTGTATCATGTCTTTACATACAATGTTGCAAAAAAAATTATGTAAGATATAGAGGGTCTTAAACCTCGATCTGTCATAGACTGTCGACAAAGAAATGACTGGCCCAAATGGCAAGAAGTAATTCAATCTGAATTGAATTCACATGTCAAACGTAGAGTTTTTGGACCTATAACTCAAATACCTAATGGTGTTAAGCCTGTTGGCTATAAATGGGTCTTTGTGCAAAAATAAAATGAGAAAAATAAAATACAAAGGTATAAAGCACACCTTGTTGCACAAGGATTTTCACAACGGCCTGGTGTCAATTTTGATGAGACATAATCATCGGTTATGGATGCAATAACATTGTGTTATCTTATTAGTTTCACTATCCATGAGAGACTTGAAATGCATTTGACGGATGTGGTAACAACCTGTCTATATGGATCACTTGATAATGAGATATACATGAAAATTTCCGGAGGATTTAAAATGCCGAAAGCATATAGTTCAAAGCTTAGGAAAATATATTCCATTAGATTGCAAAGATTATTGTATGGTTTGAAGCAATCAGGACGCATGTGATATAACCGTCTTAGTGAATATTTATCTAAAGAAGGTTATACGAATGATGAAATTTTCCCATGTGTTTTCATAAAGAAAACATCGGAGTTTGTTATACTTGCTGTCTATGTCGATGACATAAACCTTATTGGAACACCAATAGAGATTCAAAAGGTAATTGATTACCTACACAAAGAATTTGAGATGAAAGATCTCAGAAAGACAAAGTTATGTCTTTGTTTGAAAATTGAACATTTGACAAATGGTATCTTTTTCCATTAATCTGCCTACACAGAAAAGGTTCTAAAATGATTCTATATGGATGAAGCACATCCATTAAGTACTCCAATTATTGTTCGATCACTTGATGTGAATAAGGATCTATTCTGACCTCAAGAAAAGAATGAGGAACTCCTTGGTCCTGAAATACCATATATTAGTACAATTGGTGCACTAATATATCTTGCAAATACCACGAGGCCTGATAATGTCTTTATAGTAAATTTGCTAGCAAGGTATAGTTCTTCTCCTACTAGGAGACATTGGAATGGGATCAATAACATATTACGGTATCTAAGGGGGACTACCGATATGGACTTATTTTATTCTAAAGATTGCAGTTTCAATCTTGTTGGTTATGCTGATGTTGGGTACTCATCTAACCCGCATAAAGCTCGATCTCAAATAGGCTATGTATTCATATGTGGGGATACTGCCATATCTTGGAGATCAACAAAGCAGTCTATTGTAGCCACTTCATCGAATCACGCAGAGATTATAACTATTCATGAAGCAAGCTGAGAGTATGTGTAGTTGAGGTCCATAATACATCTCATTCAAGAAAAATGTGGCTTAAAATGTGAAAAAGTACCCACAATTTTATATGAAGATAATGCACCATGCATAGCACAACTGAAAGATGGATTAATAAAAAGAGATAGAACGAAGAACATTTCACCAAAGCTCTTCTATACACATGAGCTTCAAAAAACTGGTGATATTGACGTACAAAAGATTCGTTCAAGTGACAATGTGTCTGATTTATTCACCAAGTCTCTTCCAATTGCAAATTTCAAGAAGATGGTGCACAAGATCGGAATGCAAAGATTCAAGGATGTTTTTATTAGGAGGAGTTAATACGTGTTGTACTCTTTTTCCCTTTCGAGGTTTTGTCCCATTGAGTTTTTCTTGTAAGGTTTTTAATGAGGCAGCCCATATGCATATTGTTAGACATTTAAGGGGAAATGTTATGGTATATATCAATTATAGTGAATGTCTATTAAGATCTATTTGATGTCTACCAGGATTTGATGTATTTGTCTTTTAGTGTGAAACTAGGGGCAAATTCTCTCTATAAATAAAAGGGCTTCCTTCATTGTAAATTATCCCTAAAGAAGAAATAAGAATCACTCCCTCTCTATTCTCTCTACTCTTCTTTTTGTTCTTTATTGTTTTATAACAGTTCTCAATTATTTATTATTTTTTGAATGTTTAAGATATAATTAATTAGTCCTCCATAGTTTAAATTTTGTAATAATTATAACTATAAACACTTTAGTAGAGTAAATATTTAATGAAAATGTAATTCTTAATCAAATTGAAAAAAGAGAAAATTGCTATTTATAGTATTTTTTATATAGTTTTTAAATATCTTAATTATAATTTTAAAAAAAATAAATTAAATTAATCTAATAAATTAAATTAACTTATGAAAAATGTTAAAAATAATTAAAAGGAAATGAAAAAAGTATCACATAGATCGAAAGAGATAAAATTATATAACCAATATGAGTTGTGGTGTAGTGGTGAGACTATTTCACCCTGATCGAGTTTGAACACTGGGTATGAAGAGTATCCTGTTGGAAACACCAATCACAAAATGATCCTATAATGCGTGATCCAAATTAATGAAGTCTATAATATGAATATCGAAGATGAAAAAAAAAACAAAAAAAAAAGATAAAAATATATAAAAAGCACAGATAAGGAGCTTCTCGTCATCCCATATATGGGTTGCGGAGCAAAATGAGGGAATTCACACAAGATTTCAGGGACATATATCACGTATTTCGGGGTGAACGAAGATTTTAGGGACATATACCACGTATTTCGGGGTGAATCTTTTGATTAATTCTTGAGACTTCTAAATTTTACTAAACATTGAAGGTCGTGCTAGCACAGGTTAATATATGTTATTTTTTATTTTAATGTATGTGATATAGATATAATTTAGATAATTAATTATTAAAATAATTTTAATTTTTAATTATTATAATTTATAATATTTTTTTTAGTCTAATTTAAGTGACACTGATATAATTTTGAAAGCTAACCTATATGTTACTAATATAATTTCGATAGTCAATCAAATGTTTTATTATGATTTATAGTACCTTTTTTTCTATTCCAATTTAAGTGACACTGATATAATTTCGAAAGTCAACCTATACGGCACTCTATAATTTCGATAGTCAATAAATTTTTTTTTGTGATTTATAATTCTTTTTCTTCTATTCCAATTTAAGTGACACTGATATAATTTCGAAAGTCAACACATATCATTTTGTGTCCATTTATGAAATATAATTAGTTTTCTAATGCGACCATAATAATCAATTAGGGGTCATATAATAAAATCATGATTGAAGAAGCGAATAAGACATGTTTTAAATGACTTAGAACAACTAATTAGAAGTGATATAATAAAATTACCATAAGAAATACTTGTGGGAAAAAACATAAATGAGCCTCATATAAAACATCAAGTTAATTTAAAAAATTAAATATTAATTTATTATTTATGTCTATTTTATATTTTTTTATTAAATATTATAAATTTTTAATACTTAAATAACCTTTAGTAATTAATCAGGGTTGATATAATCAAATCACGATTGAAGCAGCAAGAAGACATGTCTTAAATGACTTATAACAACTAATTAAAAATGATATAATAAAATTACTATAAAAAATACTTGTGAAAAAAAGCATAAATGGGTCTTATATAAGACATCAAGGTAATTTAAAAAATCAAATATTAATTTATTATTTTATGACTATTCTATATTTTTATTAAATATTATAAATTTTAATACTTAAAAAACCTATGTTAATTAATTAGGGGTAATATAGTAAAATTACGATTGAAGCAACTGAAGCAGGCAGCACAAGCAGGCATATCGAAGACGTGCCTATTTATCCTCATTTAACTAATTAAAAGTGATATAATAAAATTACTATAAAAAATACTTGTGATAAAAATATAAATAGGTCTCACATAAGATATCAAGTTAATTAAAAAAATTAAATATTAATTTATTATTTTATATCTATTTTATATTTTTATTAAATATTATAAATTTTAATACTTAAATAACCTATACTAATTAATTAAAAATAATATAATAAAATTATGATTGAAATAATTGAAACAGATAGCACAAACGGGTATGTCGACTTATCCCCAATAAATTAATAATTTAAGGGACATATATCACGTATTTTGGGGTGAACCTTATTATAGATAGTAAATTAATAATTTTAGGGACATATATCACGTATTTCGTGGTGAACCTTTTAATTAGTTCTTGAGACTTCTAAATTTAATTAATAATTTTAGGGACGTATAGCACGTATTTCGGGGTGAACCTTTTAATTAGTTGTTGAGACTTCTAAATTTAATTACATAATTTATCTTTATTGTTTCTATGTGTTTTTTTTTCGTCTTTCAAGATGTCTAGGGACCCCAAATATGGTTCCTCTCTATGATTTTTCCTTGGACCCCAAATATGGTTCCTCTATGATTTTTCCTTTGTTTTATTTCTGTATTTCTTTGTTTTCCCTGATAATCAATGAACACCTCCTCAGTTTTAAACTTTGACTCTAACACAAAATTAAAAAAGGTTTACATTTTCTGACATTAAAAATACATAAATGTATTAAAATAATTTTAATTTTGTGATCTTAAATCTGACACATGAAACGTTAGAATCAAAAAATTATGAAAAAAAAAAAACTTTAAACGAATTAATAAAGAAATCTAAAGGACTTGAGAGCATTTCCAATTAAGATCAGCACTTGTCCCATTTTTGTATGTCGTACTAATGGATGAAGTGACTCGATGAATCCAAGTTGAAGTCCTATGGTGTATGCTAATTGTTAATGACATAGTTTTGATTAAGCAGGCTCGTAGCAAAGTTAACACTAAACTTGAGGTTTAGAAACAAACTGTAAAATCTAAAGGGTTCAGGTTGAGAATGGACCAATGCAAAATACTTAGAGTCTAAGTTTAGTGATGTACCATATGAGGATGATATAGAGGTAATGCTTGATTTCCATGTTATTCAGAAGAAAGAAAGTTTTATGTATCTTGAATCTATTATTCAGAGTAATGGGGAGATCGACGAGGATGTCACATATCGCATTGGTGTAGGATGGATGAAATGAAGGTTTGCTTCAGGAGTCTTATATGATAAGAAGGTGCCCTTAAAACTTAGATGCAAGTTCTATAAAGCGCTGATTAGACCAGCTATGTTGTATAGTGTTGGCCATTAGAAGTCTCATATTCTAAAATTGAAAGTTGCGGAGATAAGGATGCTGAGATGGATGTATGTCACAATAGGACAGATAAGATTAGATATGAGCATATGTGGGAGAAGGTAGGAGCCTTATTGGAGCATAGAATGTGGAAATGAGATTTAGATGGTTTGGACATGTAAAGAAGAGATGCATAGACACACTGGTGCAGATGTGTAAAAGGTTGGTCATGAATGGTTATGAGAGAGGCAGAAGCAGATAGAAAACTATTAGGGGGTATGATTAGAAAGGACTTGATACAACTCCCGCTTACTAAGGACATGACCTTAGATAGAAGACTATGGAGGACATGAATTACGATGGAGGGTCAGTTAGGAAGTTGAGGGGGGATCTAGGTCTTGATGTTCGTAGATATAAGTTCGTTGGTGTCATCACAGAATTAGTCGTATTCTTGTAGATATTGCTTCGGATATCTATCATCTCATTTTGTTAGTATGTTTTGATTATCATATTATTTTGTGTTGTTATTGTTTTTGTCACGACCCAAAGATCAAGGGCCATGATGGCACTTGTCGCAGCAAACCTTGACAAGTAAGCCTATTACCCAAACTGACACATAAGGGGAAATACAACAATAACTCCTAGGCAAGGCTTCTAAAATGAAGCCGAACCACATACATATAATAAAAATGGAAAGAAACATAACCAATAATGTCATAACTCCTATCACAGTGTAAGAAATACTAATACAATCCATGAATTAAATGCATAAGAAATCCAACAGGAACTATTCTGTCTCCAAATACTAGTAAAGACATAGTATAATATAGAAAGATAGGAGTGAACTCCAAACACATGAAATCCAACCTCTACCTTGAATAACTTCAAAGGCATCAGAATTAACCACTATGAGGCTCACTCGAATCAGGATCTGCATCGAAAGGGTACAGTAGGGGTGAGTTCGGTCCACTAATACTCAGAAGGTATCATAGGTCGAACGAGCAAAAAAGAAAATAAAACATACAAAAGTACACACTAAGGGCATGATACCTATAATCAGAAAATGTCCCACAATATAGCCCACTCCGCTTGCACTAATAGTCCTATGATACTCACATATATTGCAGCAAACACCAAAAAAAGATACAAGTATACATTATTATACCACATACAAGTAGAGCAAAGAAGAACAAACATTTAGGAGTACATCAAGTACAAGTAAATGAAGATAGAACAAATGGGTAGGTAACAAGTCAACACAGAAATACAATCAATCATAGTAAGGTAAATACAATGAAAATGATGATGATGATGATGATGTACTATACGAGTTTGTCGTAAAACCTCTGTAAATAGATACGGAGCTAAGATTTATGGCATAGGACCCATGGAAGGTTCATCAACCCATATAAAATAATATCCATATCTCCTCCCCGGTTTATTCCTCGAATAAGGTTTTTAAGATGTCACATTTTCTGTCAAAAAGCAGTGTTTTCAGTATTTTCACAGTGGTACTAATGTTTCATGAATGAGTATGATATCAGGATAAAATTCTCACAACCAACCAACATGAATTTATCCATATCCAACAAATATACCAACCAAGGGAGCGAAATATCCACTAAATTTTTCCAACCATTCATGAAATCTAACATGATTCATATGCCAATAAAGTATGAATACACCACAATACACGATTGATACCATAATAGGATTTTCATCAAACAAGGTACAATTATTTTTATGTATATAAGGTTACCATTATCACATAGTACCCCATACGATCACAAATAACATATAATGTTCTAAAATCACCAAATAACATCACATATAGGCCCCTCCACAGGTACAAACATGACAATATATCCATTTTCCTGATTAGTCCTCAATCCCTTAACATGTTTTGTATCAAAATTAACTATCTAATCCATTCCGAAAGAAGTTAAGCCATAACCTACCTCGAATGCTGAAAACTGATCTGTAAGCCTTCGATCCAAAGCTTTACTCACCATGAATGGACCTGAAATCCATTAAAATATTAAAATATATAATCTATGCCTTAAAATAAAGCCAATGATTCCTATATTTCCTATTTTCAAGTTGGAGTTCAAAATGGACTCCTGAAACGGATTTTTAAAAAAGAAGGAAAAAAGTAAAATTTTATTTCAAAAACATGTTTTTCATATTTTTAGGAGTCTACAGTTGAAAATCCAAGTGAAATGAGTTAAAATTGAGGTCCAAATCGAAGGAAAATTAATTTCAAGCTTTACCAGGTAAAATAGTCAAAATCTAGTTTAAAAATCAAGAATTGAAGTTGTTTTGAAGATGAAATTAATAGAAAATTAATAATAATAAGATTAAAAACTTATCTAAGTGAAAATTGGATTGAAATTGAGGTTTAAATCGAAGAAAGATAATTTTGGATCTTTCAGGCCAAAATCCTAGATTTTCACTTTAATCCATGTTAAAACAAGAGATAGATCATAAAATTAGAGTAAGGTAGTTGAAATAGGTGTTTCGAAACTTAACCAAGCATAAAAATGGAAGAAATTGCTCAAAAGTGTGAAACCCTAAATTCCAAGTCTCAAAAATTGGAAAAAATAGCAAAACATGGGTATATATAGGGTTCAAGTGTAATACCCCATAAGATCCTAGCTCAATTCAGTTCACGATTTCATGTTAAAGGGTTCTATAACTTAAGAAATTTCACTAAGTTTTGGGACTTAGTCATTTCTAGTGCCCCTAAACTTTTATGATTTTATTTTGGTCTTCCTGACCTCAGAACGTCGATTTTAAAGTTGATTCCTGATTAGGGTAGTTCAAAGTACGTTTTGGGTAAGTTCCAGAATTTTCGGATGAGCATAAGGACTTGTTTAGGAATCCAAAATATTAGCAGCATAAAGATGAGCTCGCGACGCCCCCTCCACTGTACCGCACTAGAGCCCGTGCCACCCCTTCTACTGCACCACACTGGAGCCTGCGGCTCGCCCTTCCTCACCCGTCTATCTTTTTGTTCTTTGATAACTAAGGGCATTTGGGTCATTTCGCTTCACCCAATCAGTCCATAACATGAGATTTAACTCCCCAAAGAGCATTATTTGCTCTTTCTATTACAAATTCACTCAAAAGAAAACTCTCTTTCCTCAAGAACAAAACCTAACCCATTCTCAAGTAATCAAGGAATTCAAGATTAAAACCTTAATAAATTCTCAAGAATCTTCACAAAATCATCTAGTGAGGTATGCATGATGTTTATCCATTGGCCTTTTACTCCCATGGAGTCCAAGAATCCCTTTTTGTTCTTAAATCATGGGTTTTACATGTTTAAGTTGAACTATGTCCATGGATATCTTGATATTTTGATTTCAAGTTATGATTATAAGTGTTTCCAAGTGGAATGATCCATTTCATGTTTTGAATATTGAAATATTCACATTTAAATCCCTAGTTCATGGTTTTAGTAGTGTAACTATGTTATTATCGCATGCTTTACCCATTCCTATGTTTAAGTTTATAACTCTCATGTGTTTGATGAATTGCCTAAGTTTGAGTTTTGAACAAAGAGTTCCTATTATGGATTTTAAAGCTTTTATATAGCGTTACTATTACTCTATTCAGTGTTGGTGGGTTATGAACACCCATACCTAGTTGTTTATAGAATTTCAGTGTCCTTAAAATAATTTTAGATAAACCATGAATATTATCATTCAGTTAGTTATTATGATCAGTTGTTTGCTCAAATAAACTTAGTTCAGTCCAGTAATTAGTGTCATTCAGTTGGGAGTAGGATTCAACACTGAGCGAACCCAGGGATAGCGATATTCCTGCCAGTTTAAGATGTGACCCTTAGTATCAATCCCTGAGTTACAGAACTACGTAGCCAGCGTAGGTTTGATATGTCTTCCTGCCAGTTTAGGGTTGACACATTATCTCATAAGTGCTCTTGCCAGTATAGGGTGACTCTTTAGTCCTTCGGGATGCCAGTTTAGTGGATCCACGTAGCCAGTATTAACCTATGGCACCGTACTGAAACCCTTCCAAATGGGATTACAGGTTGGACCTTGATTAGTTCATATTAGGGATGTCGATTAAATAATACCTCCCACAGTATCAATGCAGTATTTAAAATAAAATTAAGTTCAGGATTACTAAACCAAAACATTCAAATTACTAGTTATTCAGTTATCAGATTTTAGTATTTCAATTTACAGATAATTTTAGAAATATTATATGCTTGGTCTTGTATTCTCAGATAATTTAGTTTCTTATGCATTCATGATCTGTTGTCTTATGCTATTCAGTTAGTACTTAGTTCATATGCACGATACCTCATCTCATATACCAATATATTCAAAGTACTAATCGTATACTCTTCTTTGTGCTATGATATCTTATATCATAGGTTCAGATGTACAATTTCCAGACCACGCTTAGACCATTCAATATTACAGCAATAGCAGTAGTGGTGAGTCTTCATCCTTCAAAGACAAGTTTATCTTTTATTTAGTTATTTCAAAATTTCTTTTACCTTATCAGTTGGAGTTAGTTAGGGGTTTGTCTCTTCAATTCCACAGTTAGTCTTAGAGGCTTTTAATACATTCGGATAGTCAGTTAGTTTATCAGTTTTATCAATCGTGTTTCAATATTTTTATCACACGTCTTAGACTTATGATTGATTTGGTTTTTCAGTATTTAGGTTTATATTTTCCTTCTTATTTTATCTTCTGCGTATATGTTATGTTCATATTTTATTCAGTG
This sequence comes from Capsicum baccatum var. pendulum, assembly GCA_030864225.1. Classification (NCBI taxonomy): domain Eukaryota; kingdom Viridiplantae; phylum Streptophyta; class Magnoliopsida; order Solanales; family Solanaceae; genus Capsicum; species Capsicum baccatum. The sequence goes on from CM061554.1 coordinate 182,567,376, forward strand.
CTCACAGCAGGTACCAGCTCATAGGTTAGCTTGCATTCCCTGTGACCTTAAGCATCGTTGTCGCAACAAAGGGGTAGAATTGGGTTATGAAAAAACTTGGTATTAGAGACCAGAGTTTTAAAGTGCCCTAGGGAGTCTGAAAGCCACTTAAGTAGAGTCTTGTGCATGGGTGTGAAGCGCACTACACTTATGAACAAAAGGCTACAAGACGTTTTAGGAAAAGTTTCCTTTCTTTCAGTATTCATGCCATGTGAATAAGCATGATATCTATTTAAAATCTCTCTAACTTGGCCTTCATTTTATTTACAGATAATACCTCCCAAAAGAAACAACAGAAGAAGAAACAGGAACCAGCCCGCACCACCGCCTGTTCAGAAAGATCCCATGAATGAGCATGTCTCTCACGCCAAATTCAGAGCTACTTTCACCACCTTAGGTCACTCAGTAAATACAAAGAACAATTAGCAGGCTATTTCCCCAGCTAATCTAGTGGAAAACACAGCCTCAACTAGGATTCAGGATTTTACCTAAATGAATCCCCCTTTATTTTCAGGATCTAAGTTTGAGGAGGATCCGCAGGAATTTTTTGATATGATTTAGAAAGTGAAAAATGTTATGGGTGTCACTTCAAGTGATAGTGCGGAGTTGGCTGCATATCAGTTGCAGGATGTATCTCACACCTAGTATAAGTAGTGGAAGGAGGACCGTGGTGCTGATGCAGGGCCTGTAGAGTAGGGGGAGTTTTCCATAACTTTCTTAGATAAGTTCTTTCCCTTAGAGTTAAGAAAAGCTAAGATGCAGGAGTTCATTAACTTAAAGCAGGGTGAGTGTGAAGGAATACTCACTTAAGTTCACTAAGTTGGCGAGGTATGCTCCTTCAATGGTAGTGTATAAAAGGTCTAGAATGAGTAAGTTTTTTTCTTGTGTATATGAAAGTGTGGTCAAAGAGTGTCGGACTGCTATGTTGATTAAAGATATGGACATATCTAGGCTTATGGTTCATGATCAACAGATTGAAGAAGAAAAGCTTAAGGAGAAAGAGAGGAAAAATAAAAGGGCTAGAACAGGTAGTTTTAATTTTTCTTAGTTGAGGTTAGAGGGTGGTAAATACCCTCAGTTTCATCAGAAATATTTAGCTCCAACTCCGTCTTTATCTAGTACTCCAGTGCCAAAATTTAGGAACGACAGATGAGAAAGAGCACCAGGATCTAAGTCTTAGGGTAGTGTGAATAGTGATCGTAGTAATCCAGTTTTCCAGAAATATGGTAGGAATCATTAGGGTGTGTGTAGGGCTGGCAGTGATGTGTGTTTTGGATGTGGCAAGCCAGGCCACAGATTCAGAGAATGTCCAAAGGTTGGTCAGTAGAATCAACACAATAACCCTTTAGTTCCAGTCGGTCACCCTTCTCGGTAGGGTGCCACATCTAGTGCACCTAGTGGGCAGCGTCAGAATAGGCTGTATGCATTCTAGTTCCGAAAGGATCATAAAATTTCTCCTGATATAGTTACAATTAAATTATAGGATTTTTATCTCCATGTTTATGCTTTACTAGATCCTGAAGCTTTATTTTTTTTATAACCCCTTATATAGCCATCAACTTTCACGTCAGTCCTAAAATATTAGCAAAACCTTTCTTAGTGTCCACTCCAATAGGTGTCTCTATTGTAGCCAGGTTGGTATACAGGAATTTCCTGGTCACAGTATCCCAAAAAGTCACCTCAATTGATCTTGTGGAGTTAGAGATGACTGATTTTGATGTCATTCTCGGCATGGATTGGCTCCACTCATGTTATGCCTCAGTTGATTGCAGAAATAGAGTTGTTCGATTTTAGTTTTCTAATGAATCAGTTATTGAATAGAGGGGTAGTACTTCAGTGCTTAGGGGTCAAATCGTTTCTTATCTAAAAGAGAGAAAGATTATATCTAAGGGGTGTGTGTATCATTTTATTCGTGTCAAAGATTCTAGTTCTGGGTCCCCCAGTCTTGAGTTAGTTTCAGTAGCAAGGAAATTTCCAGATGTGTTTCTTAAAGACCTTCTCGGAGTTTCTCTCAAAAGGGAAATTGACTTCGGAATAGATCTTCTTCTAGATAACCAACCTATCTCTATTCCACCCTATATAATGGCTCCAATTAAGCTTAGGGAGTTGAAAGAACAATTGAAAGATCTCTTAATTAAGGGATTCATCAGGTCCAATATTTCTCTATGAGGTGCACCAATCCTTTTAGTGCATAAGAAAGATGGTTTCTCTTAGGATGTGCATCGATTACTGTCAGTTGAACAAAGTCACAATTAAGAATAAATATCCACTCCCCAGGATTGATGATTTGTTCGACCAACTTTAGGGTGCCAGTTATTTCTCTAAGATAGACGTCAGATTAAGCTATCAACAACTCAGAGTCAGTGAATGTGATATTCTGAACACAACCTTTAGAACTCAGTATGGTCACTTCAAATTTCTAGTTATTTCATTTGGACTATCTAATGCCCCAACAACTTTTATGGACTTGATGAACAAAGTGTTCAAGCAGTACTTGGACGTGTTCGTTATAGTCTTTATTGATGATATTTTTGTGATTTCCCATAGTGAAAGAGATCATGCAGACCATCTTAGAATTGTACTACAGAATCTTAGATCCCATCAGTTATTTTCCAAATTTATAAGTGCAAATTTTGGCTAATATCAGTAGCTTTCCTTGGCCATATTATTTCTGGTGATGACATTAGAGCTGAACCTCAAAAGAACGAAGTAGTGAGAAACTGGCCGAGGCCCATCTTTCCATCAAATACCAGGAGTTTATTGAGTTTGGATGGCTATTATAGATAGTTTGTTGAAGGGATTTTGTATACTGCATCCCCCATGTCTCAACTGACTTAGAAGAAAGCCAAGTTTCAGTGGTCAGATTCTTGCGAGAAGAGTTTTCAGAAGTTGAAGACTCAAGACACTTCCACTCCAGTATTAACCTTGCCAGATGGTTCAGATGGATTTATAGTTTACTATAACGCTTCTAGAGTTGGTCTTTGTTGTGAGTTGACTAAGAAAGGCAAGGTCATAGCCTATGCCTCTAGACATCTTAAACCCCATGAAATAAATTATCCTACCCATGATCTTGAGTTGGCAGCTATTGGGTTTTCTTTGAAGATATGGAAGTATTACCTTTATGGGTTTCACATGTATGTGTTCACGGATCATAAAAGTTTGTAGTATGTGTTCTCACAGAAAGATTTAAATCTTCGTTAGATAAGATGGCTTGATTTTTTAAAAGATTATGATATGAGTGTGTTGTATCACTAGGGCAAAGCTAATATAGTGGTAAATGCCCTTAGCAGATTGTCTATGGGCAGTGTTACTCATGTTGAGAATTATAAAATGAAGTTAGTCAGAGCGGTTCATCAACTTTCTAGACTAGGTGTTCGGCTGGTTGATTCAACTGAGGGTAGTATATGGTTGGGTTGAAGGAATTAGCTAGAGATCATAAGGTACAGGTTTTCTCCCAAGGGGGATATGGTGCATTGCGATGTCAAGGTAGGCTATGTGTGTCGTGTGTTGATGGTTTTAGGCAATGGATTTCAGCAAAGACGCATAGTGCACCGTGATTTATGGGAAAGCTATTGGTGGAGTGGTATGAAGAGGGATAATGCAGAGTTTGTAGCTAAGTGTTCTAACTGCCAGTAGGTCAAGGTTGAGCACCAAAGGCCTAGTGGTACATTACAAAAATTCAGCATTCCCACTTGAAAGTGGGAAGAGGTAAACATGGATTTCGTGCCGGGTTTGCCTCGTACGCATCGTTAGTATGCTTTGATTTGGGTTGTTGTTGACAGAATGACCAAATCAATTCATTTATTGCCAATTCATACTTATTATTTAGCTGAGGAATATGTCAAGCTCTATCTTAGAGAGTTGGCTAGGTTTCATAGAGTTCCATTATCTATCATTTCAGATAGAGGCACTCAGTTTGCCTCTCACTTTTGGAAGGCTTTTCAAAAGGGCCTTGGTACCTGTAATACCCCGCATGTTTCTAAGCTAGGAAGTGAATAAGTATTCCTACATCTGAAATCTCCTATCCTGTGATTCATACTTGAGTACATAACTTACAATGAATATCCTAGTGATAGGATAGCTTATGATGCATTAAGCATGTTCATATGAGTTACTTAAGGTAATACAAGCTAAGAGTTTTTTAATCCATCAAGTTTTAGTGTTCAATTTTCCAAGGGTCATCTTTGAACGAGTATAACTCGATGTTAATGTGGTATTTTGGCTGATTTAGACCCGCCAAATTATAGATAATCAAATTAGCTTTTCAACGATACCTTAATCCAATACCCGAGCAAAAAGTTATGCCCATTTTCATGAGAGACAGTAAGAATAGGCGATTGGTTAGGCGCCGCTCAACCCAAACATAGGCGATTAGTTAGGCGCCACCCAACCTAGCTTAGTTAATCACTTGGGCGCCGCCTAAGTCAGTTCCAGGTGCCAAAAACACTCCGTTTTGAGTTATTTTAAGGGTAATTGAGTCTTTTAACACTCCTTACACGTCCCTAAACTTAACCCTAGGAAATATATAGCTTCTAAACATATTACAACCCTATTATCATCTCAAAGCTCATCATTTTAGAGCACTAAAAGAGAAAAACAAATAGGGTTCCGTAACTAAGCTTGAAGATCTGATTTCAAGGAAATTCCTCCGTCAATCATCAAGAAACTTCCTTCTAAGGTATGCGTGAGTTGATTTATGGATCCCTTTAATCCATAAAGCTCAAAAACCCTCTTTTTCATTATAAAGTATGATTTCTATATTGTTAGGTGTTGATGATAATGTTGTTGATATTGGGTGATTCCCAAGATGGAATCTTTATATGTTTTTTTTGTATTTCATTATATCATATGAGTTGGAAACATATAAATTTGGTTGTTCATGAAGTACAATTTGATGATTTTACCTATGCTTAAGATGTGCATGTAAGGCGTTTGATAAAATGCCTAAGAAACTAGAAATCATGCAATATAGGTAAATTGTGACTAAGTGAAGGATTCATCTTATGCCCTTAAGTTCCAATGACTTCTATGTTGATAATGTGCCTTATAAATGTTGTTGGAATACTCATGAACTATTCCTATGAGATTATGCTATGTTTACTTGTAAATCCTACTTATGAACAAGATATATGATAACCATGCAATCCACATGAACTTCTATGCTATTGGTATGTGTTGCCAATATGATTATGCAATGAACATTATATTAAGATTGTGCAAGTACTTACATGTGATATGAAATCCTTTCCATGCAATAAATTGTTGATAACCATGCTTAGTATGAGATCCATACTTATGATATTATAAATTATGGATTCTACTCTTATGATCAAGTCAGTCATGTGTGTAAGTTTCCTTCCATCGAGTCCTAGAGGTACTTGTACCCGAAAACTATAGGTTTGTGCCTAGATCCATGTCAAGTTTCACAATATCCGAACTCAAGCTATGATTCTATAGACTTCAGTCAGTCATGTGACTCAGGAAAAACTCATGACCTTAATAAGTTGTCAGATATCAGTAACATTTCGCCAGTAAATGGAATTCAGTAAGACTAAGTTATGCATAGTCAGTTATTCATGTCCAGTACCTACAGATGGGAGTAGAGGTTAGCACCGAGTGAATCCAAGGATGGGAACTCACCCGCCAATTCAGGGTGTGATTCTTAGTAGTCATCCTTGTGTTCCAGAACTACGTAGCCAGCGTAGGTTGAGACATCTTAACCCATCAAATTAGGGTTGATGAGGTGGATTAACCTGTTAGTTTAGGGTTCCCACCGTTCTCATTAAGTACCCGCCAGATAAGGGTCAATTATAGGCTGTCCTTACTCGTGGCATGGTATTGACATACCTCCAGTTGGGGCAGAGATTGGACCCCAGCTTAGCCATAACGACATACATGGGGCATGTCGGTTAAACACTACTTCCCACAGTTTCAGTAGCATTCTCAGTTAAAAAACTCAGGACGTTCTTCAGATTTCAGTATATACAGGATTGTCAGATACAGTCATCCATGTTGTTAGTTTCATTATCAGTCATCACAGTTATCAGTAAACCATGTATTAGCTTACAGGTCATGCTATCACGTATTCACTATCCCAGTTTCTATATTTGTGTGTTTGCACTCCCACGTTCATATTAGTCTGTCTGTCTTGTTCATGCATGAAACCCTTTATGTTTAGCCTACCTTCCTCGTATACTCAGTACTACAGTTGTACTGACGCATTTGCGCTATGGTGCTTTCTTTTCATGTTACACCATAGGTTTCAAGACACGAGCTCCAGCCCAGCAGTAGCGGTAGCATTCCAGTTGTAAAGAAAGAGTCAGTCCTCACTGATTCAAGGACAATATGATTTGATACATTTATTTATTTCTTCATTTCAGTTTTATGAAGTTAGTTAGAGATATGTTCCTTCAACTCCTTATTCAGATAGTTTAGAGGCTTTCAGATTTAAGTTCAGATTTACGTTCAAATTGAGTTGATTTGGGTATTTTCACCCATATGATTGTATTCAGTTCAACCTTATGGTCTTACAGTTCTACGTATTTCATATTATTATATCATGATTTGCAGTATACAAGTACAGATATTAGTCATGGGTTAGCTTGTGGTCCCTCAGGGTCATGAGCACCATGTAGCAATTTGGTTCAGTGAATTGGGGTGTTACAAACTTGGTATCAGAGCCTAAGGTTCAATAGAGTCCTAGGAAGTCTGAAAGCTGCATCTAATAGAGTCTTGTACATGGGTGTGTTGCGCGCCACATTTATGTGCGGAAGGCTATAAGATATTTTAGGAATAGTCCCCTTTCTTCATTATTCATGTCATACTAGTGAGCATAATCACAAGTTAAACTCTCAGTCTAATCCATTCTTCTCTTATTCCAGACCATGGCCCCAAAGAGAAGAAACCAGCCAACTCCTCAGCCTAAAGATCCTTTGGGCGAACATGTTTCCCATGCGGAGTTTAGAGTTGTATTTACCATGCTTGCTCAATCTATGGTTGCACAGAATGAATGGACACCAGTCATTCTGGCCAATCCAGTGGCTAATCCCAAAGCAGCTAGGGTTCGGGACTTTACTCGGATGAACTCTCCATTTTTGCATGGGTCTAAGTATGACGAGGACCCTCAGAAGTTCATTGACCAAGTCCAGAAGGTCATTGACATCATGGGTGTTACTTCTATTGAGAGTGCTGAGTTAGCCGCCTACCAGTTATAGGATGTTGCTCATGATTGGTACAAATAGCGGAAGTCTGAGAGGTTAGATGACATAGGCTCTATCGAGTGGGAGGAATTTGCCATAACCTTCTTTGACAAATTCTTTCCTCAAGAGCTGAGGAAAGCCAAAGTTCTTGAGTTCATTAACCTCAGGTAGGGGAATATGATGGTTAGGGAGTATTCTCTAGAATTTACTCAGCTAGCTATGTATTCTCCTCATGTGGTTGCAGACAATAGAGCTAAGATAAGAAAGTTCGTGTCAGGGGTCAACGATAGTGTGGTAAATGATTGTAGGTCTACGATGCTGATCGGTGATATGACCTTAGCCAGACTCATGACCCATGCCCAGCAAGTAGAAGAGCAGAAGTTTAAGACTAGGGAGAGGCAGAACAAGAGAGTCAGATGGAGGAAACCATTCACAATTTCACTCCAAGTTAGCCATTCCAGCTCCTTCCTCTGTCAGCGCTCTATTGACGAAGCTTAAAGACGGCAATAGAGACAAAGTGCCAGGCTCTAAATCTCACGGCAGTGTTAGCAGTGCCTGAACAAATCCCCTTTGTCAAACTTATGGTAAGAACCACAAAGGCATTTGTAGAGCCGGTAGTGATGTCTGTTTTGATTATGGTAAGATAGGCCACAGGATTAGGGAGTGTCTGTAGTCAAGTCTTCAGGGTCAGCAAAATTATTCTACAGCTCAGTCCTGTCCTCCGAACCAGCAGGGTGCCATTTCTAGTGCTACGAGTGGGCAATACCCAAATAGACTCTATACTCTTCAGTACCGACTGGATCAAGAAAATTCTCCTAATATCATTACTGGTACGTTACAGATTTTCCATGTTTATGTTTTTACTTTGCTAGACCCAGGTGCATCTTTGTCTTTTGTTACTCCATACATAGCAGGCAATTTTAGAATTAGTACCGAAGTCCTAGTAGAGCCCTTCTCAGTCTCTACCCTAGTGGGTAAAACCATCATAGCCCTGCCGGTATACAAGAACTGCCTGGTTATGATATCTCAGAAATCTATGTCAGCAGATTTAGTGGAGTTAGAGATGACTGATTTTAATGTCATTCTCAGAATGGATTGGCTTCATTCCTACTATGCCACAGTCGATTGTAGAAATAGAATAGTTCAGTTTCAGTTCCCTAATGAGCCCGTCCTAGAGTAGAAGGGTAGCATTTCAGCGTTTAGGGGTCAACTTATTTCCTACCTTCGGGCAATGAAAGTGATTTCTAAGGGGTGTGTGTATCATCTCGTTCATGTTAAAGATTCCAGTTCTGAATCTCCCAGCCTCAAAATAGTCACTGTTGTTAATGAATACCCAGATATCTTTCCCGAAGATCTTCCAGGCATTTCTCCCGAAATGGAAATGGACTTTGGCATAGACCTTCTTCTGGATACTCAACCTATTTCTATTCTGCCATACAAAATGGCACCAACAGAACTCAAGGAACTAAAAGATCAGTTAAAATATATCTTAGATAAGGGATTCATCAGACCCAGCATTTCCCCATGGGGTGTGCTAGTGTTATTCGTGCGCAAGAAAGACGGCTCTCTCAGGATATGTATTGATTACCGTTAACTCAACAAATTCACGGTCAAGAACAAATATCCTCTTCCCAGGATCGATGATCTATTTGACTAACTTCAGGGTGCCAGTTACTTCTCTAAGATAGACCTCAGATTAGGCTATCATCAGCTCAGAGTTAGAGAATGTGACATTCCAAAGACAACTTTCCATACTCGGTTTGGTCACTTCAAATTTCTAATCATGTCATTTGATCTTACCAATGCCCTTGTAGCTTTTATGGACTTGATGAACCGTGTGTCCAAGAAGTACTTGGACATGTTTGTCATAGTCTTTATAGATGATATTCTGGTCTATTTTTGCACAGAGCATGATCATACAGACCATCTAAGGATTGTTCTTCACTCTCAAGGATCACCAGTTATTCGCTAAGTTTAGTAAATGCAAATTTTGGCTAAGATCAGTAGCATTCCTTGGCCATATTGTTTTCGGTGATGGCATTAGAGTAAATTCTCAGAAAAGTGAAGCTGTAAGAAACTGGCCCATACCTGTATCTCCATCAGATATTAGTAGTTTCTTGGGTTTGGATGGCTATTAAAAATGGTTTTTTGAGGGATTTTCTTCTATTGCATCTCCTATGTACAGATTGAATCAGAAGAAAATTAAGTCTCAGTGGTCAGATTCATGCGAGAAGAGCTTTCAAGATTCGAAGACTCGACTCACCTTAGCTCTAGTTCTAGCTATTCCAGATGGTTCAGATGGTTTTGTAGTCTATTGTGATACATCCAGAGTGAGTTTAGGTTGTGTCCTCATGCAGCATGGTAAGGTCATAGCCTACGCCTCCAGACAGTTAAACCCACATGAGAAAAATTACCCTACTCATGATCTAGAGTTAGTAGCGGTAGTTTTTCCTTGAAGATTTGAAGGCATTATCTCTATAGAGTTCATGTAGATGTTTTCACAGACCATAAAAGCCTCCAGTATGTATTTTCCCAGAAAGATCTCAATTTTCGCCAGAGAAGGTGGTTAGAGCTCTTGAAGGATTACAACATGAGTATTCTTTATCATCCGGGCAAGGCCAATGTTGTTGCCGACACTCTCAGTTGACTCTCTATATCATGTTAAAGATAGTAAGAAAAAGATGGCTCAGGAGATCATGTGGCCGACACTCTCAGTTGACTCTCTATCTCATGTTGAGGATAGTAAGAAAAAGATGGCTCAGGAGATCCATCAGCTTGCTAAACTAGGCATTCACTTAGTCGATTCTTTAGAGGGTGGTGTATGTGTTCATAGTAGTTCAGAGTCATCTCTAGTTTCCGAGGTGAAAGAGAAACAAGACAGGGATCCTAGCCTTGTCAAGCTCAAAGAGTCAGTTCAGAATTAAAAAGTCAAGGTTTTCTCCCAAGGGGGAGATGGTGTTCTTTATTATCAGGGCCGTCTATGTGTTCCAGGTGTAGATGAATTGAGGCACCAATTTCTTACAAAAGTGCATGGTGTGCAATACTCTATTCATCCGGGGGCCACTAAGATATACCGCGACATGCGGTAGATCTATTGGTAGAGTAGGATGAAGAGAGGTATTACAGAGCTTCTGGCTAAGTACTCTACATGTCTGCAGGTTAAGATAGAGCATCAGAAACCTAGTGGTTCCATGCAAGAGTTCACCATTCCTACTTGGATGTGGGAAGAAGTTAACATGGACTTCGCGATGGGTTTGCCTAGAACTCGTCATCAGCATGATTCAATCTGGGTCATTATAGATAGAATGACCAAGTCAGCTCATTTCCTTCCTGTTCATACTTCTTATTCCATCGAGGATTATGCCAAACTCTACATCAGGGAGTTAGTCAGGTTACACGGTATTCCACTATTTATCATCTAAGACAGAGGTACCAAGTTTGCTTCTTACTTTTGAAAAGCATTACAAAAGGGTCTCGGTACCCAAGTCTATCTCAGCATAGCATTTTATCCTCAAACAGATGGTCAAGCAGAGAGGACCATTCAGACTCTTGAAGATATTCTAAGGGCGTGTGCAATTGGCTTTAAGGGAAGTTGGGACGACCACTTGCCTTTGATTGAGTTTGCATACAACAATAGCTATCATTTTAGTATTCAGATAGCTCTATTCAAAGCTCTTTATGGTAGGAGATGTATATCTACGATTGGTTGGTTCGAAGTTAGTGAGGCCTCAATCATAGGTCCTGACTTAGTATTCGATGCCTTAGAGAAAGTTCAGTTGATCAGAGAGACACTTCGGGCTGCTCAGAGCTGACATAAGTCCTATGTAGATATTCATAGAAAGGATCTCGAGTTCGAGGTCAATGACTATGTCTATCTTAAGATCTCTCCCATGAAGGGAGTGAAGAGGTTCAGCAAGAAAGGGAAACTCAGTCCCTGGCATGTCGGTCCCTTCAGAATTCTTTGTCGCTTTGGCAAGGTAGCTTATGAGCTTGAGTTTCCTTCAGATCTAGCCTCAGTCCATCCAGTCTTCCATGTCTCTTTGCTAAAGAAGTGCATAGGTGACCGAGCACTTGTTGTCTCTATTCAGAGCATCAACATTCAGAACAGCCTCTCTTATGAAGAGATTCTAGTTGAAATCTTAGATTATCAGAATCGTAGATTGAGGAACAAAGAAGTCCCTCTAGTTAAGGTTCTTTGGAGAAATTAGTCTCATGAGGGAGCTACTTGGGAAGCAGAAGCAGATATGCGTACCAAGTATCCTCACCTCTTTCCTACCAATTCAGATCAAGCTCAAGGTAATAGTTCTCTTTAATCTTATTCAGTTTCACATTCATGTTTCCAGTATAAACTTGGTACCTATTAACCGTTTCATACTCAGTCATGCATTCATGTGTCAATTGTCTGTGCATCAGATATACACGAGTTCAGTATGTTTAGCATGTCAGTCATGAGATTAAGTTTTAGTTCTTCATGTTCAGTTCAGGTTCTATTGTCTTGTATCCCTTCTCAGTAAATTCTCATTCGAGGACGAATGTTCTCAAGGGGGAGATATTGTAATACCCCGCATGTTTCTAAGCTAGGAAGTGAATAAGTATTCCTATGTATGAAATCTCCTATCGTGTGATTCATACTTGAGTACATGACTTACAATGAATATCCTAGAGATAGGATAGCTTATGATGCATTAAGCATGTTCATATGAGTCACTTAAGGTAATACAAGCTAAGAGTTTTTGAATCCATCAAGTATTTGTGTTCGATTTTGTATGGGTCATATTTGAATGAGTATAACTCGATTTCAATATGTTATTTTCTCTGATTTAGACCCATCAAATTTTAGAGAATCGAATTAGCTTTCCAACGATACCAATTTTGCATTAATCCAATACCCAAGGGAAAAGTTATGCCCATTTTTTGTGAGAGACAGTAAAGATGGGCGATAGGTTAGGCGCCGCCCAACCCAAACATAGGTGATTGGTTAGGTGCCGCCCAACCTAGCTTAGGCAATCACTTGGGCGCCGCCTAAGTCAGTTCTAGGTGCTAAAAACACTCCGTTTTGAGTTATTTTAAGGGTAATTAAGTCTTTTAACACTCCTTACACGTCCCTAAACTTAACCCTACGAAATATATAGCTTCTAAACATATTACAACCCTATTATCATCTCAAAGCTCATCATCTAAGAGCACTAAAAGAGAAAAACAACTATGGTTGCATAACTAAGCTTGAAGATCCGATTTCAAGGAAATTCCTCCATCAATCATCAAGAATCTTCCTTCTAAGGTATGCGTGAGTTGATTTATGGATCCCTTTCATCCATAAAGCTCAAAAACCTCTTTTTCATTATAAAGTATGATTTCTGTATTATTGGGTGTTTATGATGATGTTGTTGATATTAGGTGATTCCTAAGATGGAATCTTTATATGTTTTTTTTTTTGAATTTCATGATATCATATGAGTTGGAAACATGTAAATTTGGTTGTTCATGATGTATAATTTGATGATTTCACCTATGCTTAAGATGTGCATGTAAGGTGTTTGATAAAATGCCTAAGAAACTAGAAATCATGCAATATAGGTAAATTGTGACTAAGTGAAGGATTCATGATATGCCCTCACGTTCCAATGACTTCTATGTTGATATGTGCCTTGTAAATGTTGTTAGAATACTCAGGAACTATTCTTATGAGATTATTCTATGTTTACTTGCAAATCCTACTTATGAACAAGATGTATGATAACCATGCAATACACATGAACTTCCATGCTATTGGTATGTGTTGCCAATATGATTATGCAATGAGCATGATATTAAGATTGTACAAGTACTTCCATGTGATATGAAATACTTTCCATGCAATACATTGTTGATAACCATGCTTAGTATGAGTTCCCTACTTATGATATTATAAATTATGGACTCTACTCTTATGATCAAGTCAGTCATGTGTGTCAGTTTCCTTTCATCGAGTCCTGGGGGTACTTGTACCCAAAAACTATAGGTGTGTGCCTAGATCCATGTCATCTTTCACGATATCTGAACTCAAGCTATGATTCCATAGACTTCAGTCAGTCATGTGACTCAGGAAAACCTCATGATCTTAGTCAGTTGTCAGATATTAGTAACATTTTACCAGTCAACGGAATTCAGTAAGATTAAGTCATGCACAGTCAGTTATTCATGTCCAGTCCCTCCAGATGGGAGTAGAGGTTAGCATCGAGTAAACCCAAGGATGGGAACTCACCCGCCAGTTCAGGGTGTGATTCTTAGTAGTTATCCTTGTGTTCCAGAACTACGTAGCCAGCGTAGGTTAATACATCTTAACCCATCAGATTAGGGTTAATGAGGTGGCTTAGCTCATCAGTTTAGAGTTCCCACCGTTCTCATTAAGTACCCACCAGATAAGGGTCACTCACTGGCTGTCCTTACCCGTGGTACAGTAGTGATACCCCTCCAGTCGGGGAAGAGATTGGACCCCAGCTTAGCCATAACGGCATACATGGGGCATGTCGGTTAAACACTGCTTCCCACAGTTTCAGTATCAGTCTCAGTAAAAAAACTCAAGGCGTTCTTTAGATTTTAGTATATACAGGACTGTCAGATACAGTCGTCCATGTTATCAGTTTCGGTATCAGTCATGACAGTTATTAGTAAACCATGTATTAGCTTACAGGTCATGCTATCACGTATTCACAGTCCCAGTTTCTATATATGTGTATTTGCACTCCCACATTCATATTAGTCAGACAGTGTTGTTTATGCATGAAACCCTTTATGTTCAGCCTACCTTCCTCGTATACTCAGTACTCCAGTTGTACTGATGCATTTGCGCTATGGTGTTTCTTTTTATGTTACACCATAGGTTCTGAGACACGAGATCCAGGCCAGCAGTAGCGGTAGCATTCCAGTCGCAGAGAAATAGTAAGTCCTCATTGATTCGAGGACAATATGATTTGATACATTTATTTATTTCTTCAGTTTAGTTTTATGGAGTTAGTTGGACACATGTTCCTTCAACTCCTTATTCAGATAGTTTAGAGGCTTTCAGATTTATGTTCAGATTTACGTTCAGATTGAGTTGTTTTGGGTATTTTCACCCACATGATTGTATTCAGTTGAACCTTATGGTCTTACAGTTCTATGTATTCCTTATTATTATATCATGATTTGCAATATACAGGTATAGATATCAGTCATGGGTTAGCTTGTAGTCCCTCGGTGTCATGAGCACCGTGTAGCATTTCGGTTTAGCTAATTGGTGTGTTATAGTACCCAAGTTCATCTCAGCATAGATTTTCATCCTCTGACAAATGGTCAGGCAGAGAGGACCATTCAGACCCTAGAGGACATATTGAGAGCATATGTTATTGACTTTAAAAGTAGTTGGGATGATCGCTTACCTTTGATTGAGTTTGCCTATTACAACATCTATTATTCAATATTCAGATGGATCTATTTGAGGCTATTTAGGGATGGATATGTATATCTCCTATTGGCTGGTTCGATACAGGTGTAGCTGTTTTGATAGGGCTAGATTCAGTGTTTGATGTGATGAAGAAAGTTCAGCTGATCAGGGAAAGGCTGAAGATATCCCAAAGCCATAAAAAATTCTATACAGATGTGAGGAGAAGAGATCTTAAGTTTGAAGTTGGGGATTTGGAATATCTAAAAATCTCACCCATGAAGGGAGTGAAGAGATTCAGCAAGAAGGGGAAACTTAGTCTCCGATATGTTGGCCCTTACAGAATTTTGAGTCATTTTGGGAAGGTAGCTTATGAACTAGAGTTACCTGAATACTTGGCATTAGTGCATCTGATATTTTTTGTTTTTTTATTAAAGAAGTGTATTGGTTACCTAGCTGTTGTAGTTCCTTTAGAAAGCACAAATGTTCAAGATACCCTTTCTTACGAAGAAGTCCTAGTTGAGATCCTTGATCATCAAATTCGTAGACTAAGGAACAAAAAAGTTCCATTGGTCAAGGTTCTTTGGCCAAATCAGTATATTAAGGTATCCACTTGGGAAACAGAAGCAGATATGCGAACCAACTACCCTCATCATTTCTCTGCGAACTCACATTCATCTTAAAGTAATAATTTTTCTCAGATTGGCTCTTTTCTGTTCTCAATTTCAGCTATGTAATACATCTCATGTTATTGAATACATTTAGTTCAGTTCATGTATCATGTTTCAGACTCAGTTATGCAATCATGTTTTCAGTCATGCATGTTCAGTTTATGATCTCAGTTTCGCTAGTACTCTCAGCTAACCCAGTCTCATTCGAGGATGAATGTTCCCAAAGAGGAGATATTGTAACACCCTGTAAGATCCTAGCTCAATTTAGCTCACGATTTTGTGTTAAAGAGGTCGAAGACTTAGAAATTTCACTTAGTGTTGGGACCTAGTCATTTCCAATTTCTCTAAACTTTCATGATTTTATTTTGATCTTCCCGACCTCAGAACGTCGATTTTTAAGTTGATTCATGATCGAGCTAGTTCAAAGTACGTCTCAGGTGAGCTTCAGAATTTTTGTACAAGAATAAGGACATATTTGGGGATCCAAAACAATAACAGCATCGGGATGAGCCCATGGCCCCCCCTCTCCACTGCACCGTACTGGAGCCCGCGATGCCCCCTTTACTGCACCGTACTGAAGCTTGCGGTGCGCCTTGCCTTACCCATCCAACTTTTGGTTCTGTGATAATTAATGGTATTTGGTTCATTTTTCTTTACCTAATCAATCCATAACATGAGATTTAACTCCCTAAAGAGCATTATTGGCTCTTTCGATCACAAATTCACTCAAAAGAAGCCTTTATTTCCTCAAGAACAAACCCTAACCCTTTCTCAAGAAATCAAGGAATTAAAGCTTCAAACCTCAAGAAATTCTCAATAATCTTCATGAAATCATCTAGTGAGGTATGTGTGATGTTTATACATGGGCCTTTTTCACCCATAGAGTCCAAGAATCCCCTTTTGTTCTTAAATCATGAGTTTTACATGTTTAAGTTGAACTATGTCCATGGATATCTTGATAGTTTGTTTTCAAGTTATAATTATAAGTGTTTCCAAGTGGAATGACCCATTACATGTTTTGAATATTGAAATCTTCATATTAAAATCCCTAGTTCATGGTTTTAGAATTGTAACTATGTTATTATAGCATGCTTTACCCATTCCCATGTTTAAGTTTATGACTCTCATGTGTTTGATGAATTGCCTAAGTTTGAGTTTTGAACAATAAGTGCCTATTATGGTTTTTAAAGCTTTTATATGGCATTACTATTACTCCATTCAGTGCTGGTGGGCTATGAACACCCGATACCTAGTTGTTTAAATAATTTTAGTGTCCTCGGAATGATTTCAGATAAACCATGAATACAGTCATTCAGCTAGTTATTATGATTAGTAATTTGCTCAACTAAACTTAGTTCAGTACAGTAATTAGTGTCATTCTATTAGGAGTAGGATTCAACACCAAGTGAACCCAGGGATATGGGTATTCCTACCAGTTTAGGGTGTGACCCTTAGTAACAATATCTGAGTTATAGAACTACGTACCTAGCGTAGGTTTGAGATGTATTTCTGCAAGTTTAGGGTTGACACATATCTCATGAGTGCTCCTGCCAGTATAGGGAGACTCTTTAGTCCATATGAATGCCAACTTAGTGGATCCACGTAGCCAGTATTAGTACATGTGGCACAGTACTGACACCCTTCCTACTGGGTTACAGGTTGGACCCCGGTTATTTCAGATTGAGGCATGCCTGTTACATGATACCTCCCACAATCTCAGTGCAGTATTCAGAATAAAATTCAGTTCAGGCTTGCTTAACCAAAGCATTCAGATTACCAGTTATTCTGCTATAAAATTTCAGTATTCAGTTTACAAATTATTTCAGAAATATTATATTCTTGGTCTAGCATTAGCAAATAATTCAGTTTCTCATGCATTCATGATCGGCTGTCTCATGCTATTCAGTTAGTACTTAGTTCATATGTACGGTACCTCATGTATATCAGTCTAACCTCATCTCATATACCAGTACATTCAAAATACTGATCGCATACTCTTCTTTGCTCTATGATGTCTTATATCATAGCTTTGAACACACAGTTTATGGACCATGCTTAGACAGTTCAGAATTACAGAAGCAGCAGGGGTGAGTCCTCATCCTTCTAGGACAAGTTTATCTTTCATTTAGTTATTTCAGCATTTGTTTTACCTAGTCACTTGGAGTTAGTTGGGGGTTTGTCTCATT
The DNA here is from genome assembly GCA_030864225.1 of Capsicum baccatum var. pendulum. NCBI lineage: Eukaryota > Viridiplantae > Streptophyta > Magnoliopsida > Solanales > Solanaceae > Capsicum > Capsicum baccatum. The sequence goes on from CM061554.1 coordinate 182,584,873, forward strand.
AACTCCACATTCAGTCTTAGAGGCTTTTCAGACAGTTAGTTAGTTTATCAGTCTTTCAATTATGTTTCGGCATTTTTATCAGATGTTTCAGACTTATGATTGCTTCGGTATTTAAGTATTCAGGTTTATATTTTCCTTCTCAGTTCATCTTCCGCGTATATGTTATGTTCATATTTTATTCAAGGCTCACAGAAGGTACCAGCTCATGGGTTAGGTTGCAATCACTTGTAACCGTAAGCACCATTTTCGCAACTAAGGGGTAGCCTCCGATCCAGACAACAAGTTTCCGCGAACCTCTCAGAATTCACCTAGAATCCTATAAATGCAAATAAAATATGCTACCCCTTCAAATTTGATGCTTTGGACTCAATGGCGATATTATGTTTTGTAAAAAACATCATTTCACAAAGTTAACCCCCGAAACCTAAAATCATAACTTTTCGAATTTAGGCTCCAAATGAGATTTAAGACCCATAAAACCACATATAACCATATTACCAACCTAACATCGACATTCTGGATATGATGGCATAATCCATTTTACCATCCAGTGCATAGATTAATAAATGTTGACCGAAGTCAATTATAAGGCTTCTCAAGCCATCAAAAACAATAATATCACATAAATCACACCAAAATGCATCGAAAACCATGCCAATTATTCCCACACCCCAGAAATACCACAAATCAACCACGAGAATGGGTAAAATCATCAAATCACATAGAAATAAATATTTCACATAATTCATCAAAATTCGAGTTGTTACATCATCTACCACTAAAAATTTAGTTCATCCTAGAGCTATAGGAAAAGAAAATACCTGAATCAACAAAGAGATGGGGATAGGAACTATGCAAACCAAACTCAACCTCCCAAGTAGCCTCATCTACAGATCGATGTTTCCACCGAACCTTAACCACTGGTATAACTCTAGAGCACAACTGTCTACCATTCCTAGCCAAGATGGACACCAGTTCCTCAACAAAAGGAAACCCCTCATCTAAGTGAATTGACTCCCAATGAATGAGAAGAGAATCAACCAGAATATAACGGTGAAGCATGGAAACATGAAAAACTGGAAAAACAAATGATAGATTAGGGGTAAAATCCAACTCATAGGACATATCATCAATTGTTCAAAGAATATTAAATGGGATAATATACATGGGGCTAAGCTTTTCTTTCTTCCCAAACCTCGTCACACCCTTCATGGGTGAAACTCAAAGGAAAACTCAATCACCAACTTCAAATCTCAAGGCACAAAGTCTACGGTCTATATAGCATTTCGGACTGAGTCACTCGAAGTCTATCCTGAATGATCTGAACCCTATCTAAAGACTTATGACTCAAGTCTCTACCTCGATGTCTAATCTCAGAAACCTCAAACTAACCAATTGGAGAGTAAGAATGCCTACCATACAAAGCCTCAAAAGGAGCCATATCGATATTAGCATGGAAGTTATTAATATAAGCAAACTCTACCAAGGCTAGATGTTGCTCCCATTGATCACTAAAGTCCATCACACAAGCGCGGAGCCTATTCTACAAAACCTGAATAGTCCTCTCAGACTAACCATCAGTCGAGGGGTGGAAAGCCATACTAAGATTAATCTGAGTACCCAACTCATCCTAAAAAGTCTTCCAAAAGTGAGATGTAAACACTAAACCTCGATATGAGATGATAGACACTGACACAACATGAAGACACACAATCTAACAAATGTAGATACGAGCCAACCTCTCAGTACTAAAAGAAACCTGAATAGATATAAAATAGGTAGATTTAGTCAGTCGATCCATGATAACCCAAAAACTATTAAAACCACAAGAAGTATGAGGCAACCTAGTCATGAAGTCCATAGTAATCCATTCTCATTTCCACTGAGGAATGTATAACCTCTGAAGCAAACCACCTGATCTCATATGCTCAGCCTTCACATGCTGGCAATAAAGGCAACGAGCTATAAAGTCCACTATATTATTCCTCATACCACCCCGCTAGTAATGTTGCCTTAAGTCACGATACATCTTAGTCACTATCGGGTGGATAGAATACCTGGAATAATGGGCCTCTTCTGAAATCAATATAATTCACTCACCCACTCTTGGTACATAAAGTCATCCTCTAATCCTTATGACACCATCTGAATCAAGTGAGGCTTTCTAAGACTCATAACTCAACACCTTATCCCGAATCAATCTTAATCCAATATCATCAAACTCATGAGCTCGAATTTACTCCATCAAACAAGACCTAGCCTCCACAAATGCCAAAACATGACCTGGTGTCAAAATGTCAAGCTTAACTATCTATTTAGCTAAAGTTTAAAACTCTAAGGCCAAAGGCCTCTTCTGATTCAAAAGATACACCAAGCTACTGATGAGTGGAAAATTTACTGCTCATTTACGTCTAAATTCTTGCACACTATGGTGAAATAATTGAATATATGAGATTAGTTTGGTATAAAATACACTAATTTCCAGTGTTTATGACCTCATAAGTAAATCTAATAAAAAAGAGTTGAGGCAAAGCTAGAAAGCAGTAGAATGATCAAAGATTGACAAATGTTGAAGATAAGCTCCAAGAGATGATCCTAAGATATTTCTATCGCAATCTTAGGGTCAAGATCGCAATCAGTCAACAAAGTCAGAGAGTGGATATCATGAGATGACCTCTCACAGAGGCCGCAATCATGACCAAGAGGGTATGACTATGACTATCAGGTAAGCTTCTAGGGGCAGACTTGTTATTTCACGCTGCTCAGTCCCAAAATATAAAAGGCTCAACCATTCACAATGTTGGCATCCAATTTTCCAATTTTGAGAGTTTCAGAATAATTTTTTGAGTGAGAAACAATTTTTGATGTGTTTCTAAGAGAGATTTTGATTTTGTTGATTGAATTTAAAGCTTGGAGAATATATTTACTTTGCTTTCAATAGATGAGTTGAATGCCAATTTGGGTATATTTCTTCCATACTAAACTTTTCTCTTAGGGTTATGATAAATTAGGTGTTGAATAATGTGTGGGTGTTGATTGTTAGTCCAATTAATTAGTTAATTATGATGGGTTTTGCTGTTACTCCATATTTGAATTGAAAATTGTGGGTGAAAACAGTGATTTCCTTGGATCCTATATCATCCTTGAAAGAGGGATAAAGGCGAAAAGTGAATGCAAACAATTACTTAAGTTAGCTTATTGAATAGCATCATCTTAGAAATAAGGGTGTTATTTGAGATAGCTCATTTAATGGCATCATCTTAGGAATAAGGATGTCAATTAAGGTAGTGGATTGGTAGATTTGATACACTGATGAGGTATTCGAAGAACCCATGAGGGAGATTTGGTATTTTCTTGAAAGATAAACACCAAGACATAAAATCTAGCCACCTCAAAACCCTAAACTAAACTTGGACTAATTTTTGATAACCCATGTATGAATCCAACCTAAGATGACATAACCCCAAGACCTTTCTCAATTTGGAAGCACTCCTAAATTTGTTAATCTCATAATAGTTTTAATTTTTGTTGCATTTAACTTCTCTTAAAACCATACTCCCTAATTTATTTTCATTTATTATTTAATTTGGCAGTACGGGTTAACACATAGTTAACTCTCAACACTCACAAGTTGTGAATTCTAAGTTTGCATTTCTTGTGGATTCAACCCTGACTCATTGTTGGGTATTATATTGATAACGTCTTTCTTGCATTGAATTTGAAGTGTAAGTTGAGCGTTATCAGCCACCCATGATAGTTGACTTTTGGCTCAACACATCCACAACTATATTAGCCTTCCCTGGATGATAGAGGTTATTTAAGTCATAATCCTTATGCAACTCAAGTCAATGGCTCTACCTCATATTAAGATCTTGCTGGGTGAAGAAATACTGAAGGCTACGATGATTTGAGAAAATCTTACAATGGACTCCATAAAAGTAGTTCCTTCACAACTTTAAGGCAATAACAACCGTGCACAACTCCAAATTATAGGTAGGGTAATTCCTCTCATGGAGCTTCAACTAATGAGAATCATATGCAATCATCTTACCCTCCTACATCAAAACCGCACCTAACCCAACACCTGAAGCATCACAAAAAATGGTAAAACCTACACCCTCCTTAGGCAAGATCAAGATAGGAGCTGACGTCAACAAATCCTTGATATTTTAAAATCATGCCTTATAAACATCGGACCACTGAAAAGAAATCTTTTTTTGAGTCAACTTGGTGAACAGAGCTGCGATAGATGAAAAACCCTCAATAAAATATTGATAGTAACCTGCCAAGCTAACAAAACTTCAAATGTCGGTGGGCGAAGTAGGTCTAGCCCAATCATGAACCACTGCAACCTTGGCTAGATCAATCATAATAACCTTCTTTGTCACCACACAACCCAAGAAAGAGATAGAATCCAACCAAAACTCACACTTGGAGAACTTAGAATACAACTTCTCATCCCTCAACCTCTAAAGCATGATCTGTAGATGCTCCTCATAATCAGCCTCGATCTTGGAATAAACCAAAATATAATCTATAAATACAACAATAAAGGAGTCGAGATATGATTGAAATACTTGGTCCATCAACTACATGAACACAATAGGGGCGTTCGTCAATCTAAAGGACATGACCAAGAACTCATAATGACTATACTTAGTTCGAAAAATTGTATTTGGAATATCGGAAGCTCTAATTCTCAACTAGTGATACCCAAATCTTAAATCAATCTTTGAAAACACCAAAGCTCCCAGAAGCTAATACAAAAATCATCAATACAAGGAAAAGGATACTTATACTTAATTGTTACCTTGTTCAATTGTTGATAATCAATACATATGCACATAGACCCATCCTTCTTCTACATAAAAAGAATAGGCGAACCCCAAGATGATACACTAGGTTAGATAAATCCCTTATCCAACAACTCCTGCAATCGATCCTTTAATTTCTTCAACTTGACTGGGCTATTCTATAAGGATGAATAGAAATGGTCTTGGTTCGCAGCTTAACATCAATAGCAAAATCAATATCTCTATCCAGAGCATACCAAACAAATCCATAGGGGAACACATTCATAATCTCATGAACAACATGAACAAAATCTGAAAAGGGAGGTAAAGCAACACTAGTATTATGAATATGATCCAAATAGCGCAAACATCCCCTCTCAACTAATCGATGATCCTGAACATAAGATATAACCCTCTTTAGACCTAAATGAATCACACCCTTCGAAGCTATCCTTACCACACCCGACTAAGAAAAAGTCACGGTCTTAGTATAATAATTAAGGACAATATGGTAAGTAGCCAACCAATCCATACCCAAGATAACGTCGAAATCAATCATATCTAAGACCAACAAATCTACCCTAGTCTAACTCCCAATAAAAGTCACAACATAGGATTGGTACACTTAATCTACCATTAAAGAAACTCCTACAGGGGTAGATACATGAATAGGCATGGAAAGAGGCTCACTAGTAGAATTAAAACCTAAAGAAAAATACACAGACACATAGAAAAAAGTCAATTTCGAATCAAATAACACAAATATAGATCTAAAATAGACGGGGATGATACCTATCATAACAACATCAGAGGACTCTACCTCTAGTATGGTGGGTATATCATAGCACTGTCTACAACCACCAACTGCCTTAGTAGCCCCACAACTACCACCACGAGCACCACTACCTCTGCCTCACATACCTCTGTGAGAACTTTTACCTCTCCCAACTGAAATAAGAGTAGCTCTGAACACATAATAAGGACAGTCCTTAGACAAATGGCCAATCTCATCACACACATAGCAATCTCTATGGCTCAACTCAATAAGAAAAGGTTGGATCAAAATGGCCATCCTGAATTGTTGAACCAGAAGATCCACTACCTAAACTTTACAAGGGCTCCTACACTAGACTACCATGATATCCATGATAACCACTGGAATCCCTACCTCGACAAGTAGGACCTCTAATCTCACCAAAATGGTGCACCTTCTTGGTGCCTCCTCAAGAAATATAAAGGCATACTCTTGACCTCGAAATACCATACTCAGATGCCGATGCTGATGGAGGAATAACACATGGAGTTTGTGGAGTACCAAAAGCAAAAGTTGATACAATTGGAGGATCCACACTCAAAGTTGGAGGAACACCACAAACAAACTCTACCACAGATGGTGGTACAATGCTCAAAGTTAGTGGAACACCAGACACATTTAAAGGAGCACCCTCCAAATAGTTCAACAAGCGAATCAACAATCCCTCTAAGACAGGGGTAGAAGAAATTGGTGTAACCAAAGTAGAATCCACACCTCTAATATTCTCAACACGAGGCTCAAGATTGAGTCACCTAGGACTGCTCTTAGAGAAGGCAGATCCACATGCCCTTCCACTACCTCAAGTCTGTCCTCCCTCAAGTCTAACCGTGACTCGTAACTCGCTCTCCAGATTGGGATCTATTCTCGAATGAATGCTTTGCATCTCTAATATCACGAGATCTAGTCAACACCATTTGCACTAAAAAGAGTGAAATATAAGTTAGAACACAATGTATGAAGGAAATTCGCATAATAAGGAACAAAATAAAGGAAATTTCCTAACATCCTATAGCCTCTCAAAGATAGATACGAACGTCAATGTACCAATCCATAAGACTCTATTAGACATTTTGTTCTTACACTATTGAGATAATAAACTTCGCTACTCTGATACCAATTTTTAATGATCTAAAAACCACGGGACATGATAGCACTTATCATGGTGAACCTGGATAGGTAAGCCTATCATCCAAACTAATACACAGAGGAAAAAATACCATAGTAACCCCAAGGTAAGGCTTCTAGAATGAAGTCGGACCATATACATATAATTAAAATGAAAAGAAACATAACCAACAACTCCATAAATCCCAAAATCTGGTGTCATGGTATAAGAACTACTAATACAATCTATGAATCAAATACATAAGACATCCAATAGGAACCACTCTGTGTCCGAATAATAGTAAAGACATAGTCTAATATAGAAAGATAGAAGTAAACTCTAGGCGCATAAACTCCAACCTCTACCTTGAATAACTTTGAAGGCACCCTTATCAACCATTGTGAAGTACACTTAAACTAGGATTTGCACTGAAAGGGTACAGTAGGAGTGAGTATGGTCTACTTGTACTTAGTAGGTATCATAGGCCGATCAATGCAAGTAGAAAACAAAGCATACAAAATTACACACTAAAGGCATGTAACTGCAATCAAAAAATATCCCATAACGGTGGCCTAGACCGCTTGCTCAAGTAGTTCTATGATACTTATACTTATTGCAACAAATACCAATAAGGGATACAAGTATCTATTATATCACATACAAGTAGAGTAAAGAAGAACAAACATATACAAGAACATCAAGTAAAAGTGAAGAAAGATAGAACAAATGGATAGGTAACAAGTCAAGATAGAATTACAATCACTACATAAGTATAATAAGGTAAATACAATGAAAATGGTGAGGATAATTTAATGCATGAGGTTGTTGCATAACCTCCGTATACACCTACAGAGCTAAAGCTTCCCGTTATAGGACCCATGGGAGGTTCATCAATATGTATAAAATCCATATCCATATCTCCTCTCTAGTATATCGCTCGAGAAGGGTTTTTAAGATATCACATTTTCTATCAAAAAAAGCCCGTGTTTCCAGTATTTCTATAGTCGTACCAATGTTTCATAAATGAGTATGATATGAGGATGAAATTCTCATAAACAACCAACATGATTATTTTCATATCCAACCAATGTACCAACCAAGTGAGCAAAATATCCACTCAATCTTTTCAACCATCCATGAAATCCAACATGATTCATATGCCAATAGAGTATAAATACACCACAATGCACAATTGATACTACAAAGGGATTTTTCATCAAACAAGGTACAATTAATTTCATGTATATAAGGCTATCATTATCACAGAGAACCCCACACAGTCATACATAGTACATAATGTTCTAAAATCACCAAATAACATCACATATAAGCCGCCACATAATCACTAACACGGTAATATAAACATTTTTCATGATTAGTTTCCACACCCTTAACATGATCAAAATTAACTACCCAACACAGTCTGAAAAAAGTTAAGCCATAACCTACCTCAAATGCTGAAAACTGGTCTGCAAGCCTTCGATCCAGAGCGTTACTCTTCAAAAAGATACAAAATCAACTAAAAATGAAAATATAGAATTTATTTATCAAAACAAAGTCAACGATACTCATATTGCCTATTTCCAAGTCGGGGTCAAAATGAACCCTTGAAATGGATTTTCTAAAAAGAAGGGCAAAATTATAACTTTGTTTTAGAAACATGTTCCCTATATTTTTAGGAGTCTATATATGAAAATACAAGTGAAAAAAAGTTAAAACGAGGTTCAAATTGAAGAAAAATCAATTTCAAGCTTTACTAGTTAAAATCCCCGAAATCCATTTTAAAAATCGAAGATTAAAGTTGTTTTGAAAATAAAATTTGTAGAAAAGTAGTAATAATAAGATTAGAAACTTACCCAAGTAAAAATGGATTGAAATCAGGGTTTAAATTCAAAAAATATAATCTTATTAACTTATCCAAGTAAAAATGGGTTGAAATCGAGGTTTAAATTGAAGAAATATAATTTTGGGCCTTCTGGGCCAAAATTTTGAATTTTTACTTTAATCCATGTTAAAACAAGTAGAATATAAAATTGAAGTATGGTAGTTGAAATAGGTGTTTAAAAGCTTTCTCAAACTTAGAAATGGAAGAAATTGCTCAAAAGTGTGAAATCCTAAAGTTCAAGTCTCAAAAATGGGGGAAAATGGCAAAATAAGGGTATATATAGGGTTCAAGTCTCCATGGACCCCTCAAAATTCATCCAAAATCTCATGAACGCAAACGAAATATGCAACCCTATCAAATTCTATGCTCCAGAATTAATGGAGATATCATATTTTCAAAAAAAAAAATATCTTTTTCACAAAGTTGACCTCCGAAATTCAAAATCACAACTTTTTAAATTGAGGGTCAAAATGAGATTTAAAAGTCATAAAATCACACCAACCATGTTACCGACCTAAAATCGATGTTCCGAATCTGTTGGCATAGTTTGTTTTGCCATTCGATGCACAAATAAATAAATATTGATCGAAGTCAACTATAAGGCTTCTCAAGCCACCAAAAATCACAATATCACATAAATCACAACAACATGCATCGGAAACTATGTCAATTATCCCCACGCCTCGAAGTACCACAAATCAACCATGTGGAGGGATAAAATAGTTAATCACACAAAAATAAATATTTCATATAATTCATCAAAATTTTAGTTGTTATAGTTGTTGTATTAGTTTCAATATTTTTCTCTATTGTTCCCTTATTCTTTTACCTAGATTTATGCACTTCAGTTAAGGGTCTTTCGAAACAACATATCTATCTCCACAAGCTAGTGGTATGATCTACATACATTTTACTATTCCTAGACTCCACTTGTACGATTTCATTGGTTGTGCTAATATATTTGTTGTAAATGAATTAAAAAGAAAATCAAAATAAATAAACTAATTAAAATGAAGGAGTATACATACTTCACAATTTTGTTGTAAGATAATACCCACGAAAATAATTGAACTTTAACCAAATTTCCAGTGGAGCATATTGAACTTTGCGGGGGTCCTATACCCCCCTATACTTTTTTAATCAGAATTAATTCCCCCCCCCCCAGACTTTTTTAAAGTGGAATTAATATCCCCCCTCCCAAAATGTATACCCAGTTTTTTAGGTGGGAAGTGTGGTGCACGTGCTTTGTCTTCTCCATTTTATTATTTTTCAACATTTTTCACCATTACAATCATATTAAAGATTGGACAACTCAAATTCATCTTACAAATCAAATTCTAAATAATTTCATTGAGTCAATTTCAAATTTCAAGTCCATTCTTATCATACAAGTTTCCAAATTTAATTTCTGGATTCAAACTTTGAATTCCATTGAGTTTAATCAAAAATTTTCTTGCACATTGAATTTATACGAATTCACTTGAATTCCAATTTATGTATAAAAAGCATATATTGAATTTTCAATAATTGAATGGAATCTTCCATTAATTTTCTTCATCCGGGTCCGCAAAATTTTTCAAATTCTATTTCCAAATTATAATTAATTGAATCTTCCATTGAGTTTCAAATTCCAAGTCCATTCCAACTCAAATTTCTTGAAAACTTTCTTCCACAAACTTTCTTACACTCAAAACCCCAAACTTTCTTCCATTGAGTTTCCAGTTTTGATGACGGAATCTTCAAGAATGAAAACTAAAATGGAACGAAATGGACTGCAACAAAGAGAAAGAAGAAACTGAAACTCAAGAAGAAATAAGAAAGAAGAAAGGAGAAAAAATGAAAAACTTTAAATAAATAAAAATACAAAACTTTAAATAATTATTAAATTAAGGGGTTGTTTGGCAAAAAAAAGAGTTTGAAACATTTTAGCACTATTCACACGCTTAATGCGCGTGACTAACACGCAATGTGCCAAGTGGCAGATATATACCATTAAAATACAAAAAAAAGTTCGGGGGGGGGGGGGGGGGGGTAATAGGACCCCCACAAAGTTCAATATACTCAACTGACAATCCAGTCAAACTTTTGGTATTTTCGTGGGTATTATCCCTTTTGTTGTTGAAGTATCTCTCTCTCACAAGTATCATGCACATACACTCGCATCTATATGCATATATCTAATTCTTTTTTGAGGCTCTAGAAGCTTTGTTCATTTATCAAGCTCTCCCAGGGATTTTATTTTCATTTATTTGATATTTATTTTGTTTCATATTATTTGTTCCCTATAAAAATAGATATTTTAATTTGCCTATCCAATTTATGAAATGTCATGATCCTAAAATTGAGGTCATAATGGCTCCTAATTTGTCCAAACATTAGCAGGTAAGCCAAATCCTGCAAAGTAAGGAAAGATAAATAAGAATAAATTAAACCCATAAAGGCGAGACTTCCAGAACAAAGTCACTCATAACATGTAAATACCATAAAATCCAAAGAAAATACAATTGAATCCCAAAACATGGGGTAATAAGTGATAAGAGCATCTAAGTAAAAGACAAAATATCTGAATACACTACATAAGTCCGTCTCTAATAGTAAATAAGGATACAAATTGGAATATGAAGAGGTTCAGAGATAGCCTCGAACTCTGAGGTACACCAATACCTAGAATGTAGCTCTCAATGCACAAATCAACCATCATGGGCTATACTCGTACCGGGATTTGCACATAAAGGGCACAATAGGTGTGAATATGGTCCACTTGTACTCAATAGTATCATAGACCGACATAGCAAAGCATAAAATAACAAAAATAAAATAGATTATGAGCACGACACCTTTAAATAGAAAAGTTCTTAAACGGTAGCTCACACCGTCTTCACTATCAAATATAAGATATAAAGACTATAAAGGAAACTAACTGCACAATAACAACATATAATAAAATACAAAATAAGGTAAAGAATGCAAAGCAATGAAGATGTGATGATGACAAAAATAAGCCATCACATGACTTTCTGCATACATCTTTCGAGCCTCTGCTCTTCAAGACAAGACCATAAGGGGTTCACAACCCGTATTATTTCATATTCTTAATTTCATATCTCAACTCACATCTCTGGCTAGTGTTCACAAATCAAGAATTTATAACATGTTTCATCATCTCTCCATTTATTATTCACGAATCAAGGGCTTTATAAAAAATTCTCAGTGATAACGTTATCTCATGAAGTGTATGTATATCAAATGAGGATGAAATGCTCACAACTAATCAGTATAAAGCTAATGTAATTAATCAATACCGTATAAATGAGCTTAAAATTAATTCTACACGTAAATGATTTATGAACTTAAGCTCTCTCTAGGCTCCACCAAGATAAATAGTCATGTATGACATCAAAATATCATTTCAAAAAACCCTCTCTCATGTATTATAATCATGATAAAGGCAATTAATGCTTAAGGAATGCCTATAATGTTTATTCAATTCCCCCACTGTATCACAACAATGAACATGACACTTAAATGCACAAATAAGGCCTATAATGTTAAATAAAGCCCCCACTTGGACAACACATAATAAATATTCTGTCAGGTCAACAACAACATACAAATAAGCCCTCACACAATAAGACAATTATAATAATGATCTCAAAATATAATTTCCATAGATATCTCCCAAACCCATAGCATACTTTACATATTTGTTACCTACCAAGTCCAGTTTGAAGAAAGTTAAGCCATAACCTACCTTAAGGTGCTGAAATTCAAGCATCAAACCTTCAACGCAATGCCTTTCCCTATCGAACAGTCTTGATATGAGCCAAACCATGAAACACATCATCTATATATTAAAAAAGCCAATGATACCCATATTGACAACTTTTTGAGATAATTTAAAAGATAAGTTCAAAAATAAAAATGAATAAAACTAAAATTTTATTTTAGAAATATATTTTCCATAAAAATAGGAACCTACAACTGAAAATCCACTTGAAAATGAGTTAAAAATGAGTCTCAAATTGAAGAAAAACTAATTTAAAGCTTTACCGGCAAAATCCTCCCCAAAAACTCCATTTTGAGATCAATAAAATAGGGTGTTTTGGAAATAATCCTTATGAAATGATGGGAAGACGAGTTTAGAGCTTACCCAAGCAAAACATAGTAGAGAAAACCCTAAGAATTACCTTTTTCGAATCTCCAAGGTCCAACAATGGTGGAAATAATAAAAATGGGTTATTTATACTGTTCTGTGACATTTCCTCATGATTGTGGTCCCTAGATCAAGAGCATGAGGATCAATCTTAACTGCATCTCAATTTGGTTATCACAATCGCAATAGAAGGGTCTCACGATTGCGATAGTCAAACCCAACCCAATCCACCAATTAACCTATTACGATCGCAGTACCACCAACATGTGATCATGATGAATGAAAGTTATTGAGTCCCATGATTGATACACATGTACACACAATCTCAATGGAGGGACTGATTCACCAACACATTTTCCAACTAAAGAAATATCTCCGAACGAACCCTCGAGATTTTTTTAGGACCCCATCAAAATAAACCATATATGTTGTTAGGCTATTTTTGATGTTCTAGACTTAATGAAAATATTGAATTTTTGAAAGATATTTTTTACAACAAATTACCCTAAAAACTTATTTAACTAGCTTTAGAACGAAAGATCGAAATACAAAATTTTGATGCTAATATTGGTTCATATAAATATGACGTAGTTACTAGATATTACCAAGGGTACTTAATTGTATTTTCAAAGTTGTATTTACTTATGTATAAGTTGAGGAACTTTATACTTTATTTGGTCTACGTTTTGAATTCTTAAAGAGTGGTTGGATTGTGTATGTGCTAAAAGGATAAGGTTTGTGTATAATCTTGAACTTGTACTCTTGTTAATTGTTGGAGTATTTGCAATATTATCTCGGTACCTTGATTACCTTTTTGTCACCTTATATTATTGTATTGATATCCTTAAAGTCTTGTAAGACATGTGTTTAACTCGCCCACTTGTATGGATTGCTTGATTCCTAGGTATTCAAGGCACTTTGTCCTTTTTGTTGCTTGACTTTGTCATTATTGAAATGCCTCTTGATTTTGTTTTTTTTCATCTTAACTTTGGATTTGTGGTTCGGCTTATTTATGAAAGTTGTCCATTTAAGTACAAAATATAAAGTCTGTTTTAATATAGATCTTGATTCTATTAATTATTGGGTTTAGACCCCTATTGATACAAGGATTTGACCCTTCTACATATGGATTTCATTCCCTCTCGATATTTGATTATGTTTGGTGTGATGACATGATGTACCTATTGGGCAAAACTTGTTGTTTGACCTTTTGTTAACTAGCTCTTGAGATTTCTTGATACTTGATTCTTTAAATATCAAGTTGATAATTTTGATACATTGTTTAATTGATTTATTTAGATGTGTTTCAAATGAGTTGCTAATAACTTGGGAGGGAATTAGAGAAACTAATGGTTCCGAGCTTAATATTTATATACCATTAAGCCTTATGCCAAAAGAAAGTTGTTTTTATCATAGGTGATCCTCGGGAGGATACTTGAAGATGGTCATCACGAGTAGTTTTTTTTGAGGTTTAATGAAGATCACATTTATATATATATATATATATATATATATATATATACATACATACATATATATATATACATATATATACACACATATATATACATATATATACACACATATATAAACATATATATACATACATACATACACACATACATATATATATATATATATATATATATATATACATGATGTGGTAATTTTTTGGACTTGTATATGATCCATGTGTCATACATATATATGTAATTTTGAAGGTTGGTTTGTAACATAAATTTGGTAACTGGTTTGGCTATTTTAGGGTCAAAACTCAAATTTTATAATGTACTGGATTTATATTTTATTTTGTAATTATGTATAAAGGATAAACCTACTATCTTTTAATACTTGAGAGTTTGGTAATTTTTAATAGTGTGAGTCTATAATGGTGTAGAATGACAAATGAAAAATTCATAATGTAATATCCCAAAAATTTCTAGCTAAGTTTCTAACCGTTATTTATAATTTTATAGATCCAAAAATAATTATTTTAATCATTGATAAGTGTCATGGTCATTTACCTAGTGTGTAAAGTGATTTCAATGTGAAGAATGTTCATAGATATCACTTAAAGAAAGTTTAGTTGAGAACTTTTGTATCGATTGAATTTTGGTATTCCACCCTACAAGGGTCAACTTTAAATGAGTATAGAATTTAGAATATAATGTTTTTTTGGATATCAAGACCAACCAAATAAAAGGTATTTGAGTCCTCTTTCTAACGCATCTAATTTTGCCTTAATCCGATATCCGAGTAAAACGTTATGCGCATTTTCGCAAGCTAACTAATGAGAGTTCATGATAAGAGCATAGCACACACTGTGTGCTTAGCAATAAGAGTATAGAACGCCCTGTGTTTTCCGTGATAAGGGAGTGTCATACCCGTATTCACATAGATGCTAAAACTCACGTTTAAATTTAATTTTTGAGGAAAAACTGGACATCTACATCCTAAATCATACTATAACTAATTCTAACGTGTTTAACCTCATTCCATAACCTAAACACATGATTCCACTTCTCCTAAATTCCCAAGAACACTAAATAAGTGTTCCTTCTCCAAAATTCAAGCTTTCAAGGCTCCAATTCTAGTTTCTCCCAAGAAAATTCACCAAGTTCAGGTATCTGAGGTTTGAACAAGAATATTCTTTTATCCTTGTGCCCAAAAGTTTGATTTTTACTTGAGTTTTTAAGAAATTGATAACTAGGGTTTATACCCACTTTTTATATGCTTTAAGACTATGATGTTTCCGCATGAGTTTTACTTTATTTAGCATAATTTTTTTATGTTTACTTATATTTTTATCCATGAAATTGATATCATGAGATGAGTTTTAGTATTTTGATATAAGGATTAATAAGTTGATAAATGTATATTATTTTCAGCATGATTCAGTTAGTTTATCAGTAAAAGTAGGTAATTTTCATGTTTATTTAAGTTTATCTATGAAAGTAACAAGGATTGAGTTATGATATTTTGATGTGAAGTTTGCATGAGTTGATAAAAGATTACAATTTGAGCATTGATTATTCAGTTTATAAGAAGTTCAAGTATACTAGTTGGAGTTTCAGAAGCATTGCAGTATAATCACAGTTTTAGTTTTGATATGAGAATTAAGACAAGATATAAAGTTCACATAAGAAACAAAGAATTTGAGATAGAAGCAGTGGCATATTATATTTTCAGACTTATTAGCTTATATGTCTATCTTAAGGTAGACTTCATAGATAAAGTATGAGAAATAGTATGATTCTGGGAGTAGTATATAGCACCAAGAGGGGAATGTGGATTTAGAGCAGCCTATTTCTTAGAAATTACGTGCCACCATAGGTTATTTCAGCTTGTCCTAACGGGCATGTCAATAATATTATCTAGCCTGTCCAATCGGACATGTTTAGGTAGTCACCACAGTTATTCCTTATACCCTAGCAAGGTATATTGGGCCATTGTGATAAGGGTTTGAGTGATCGTGCTCTTTCAATTAGGTTTGAGTCATCAAAATTTATATTGTTTGCATGGTTTTGTCGATTACGGGAATACCCAACAGAAAAAGAGTAGTTTAGGAACTAAGTTTAACAACTCACAGTTTTTATTTAGATATTGTTGTATGGGTTATTATATATGATATTTTATCTTTAGTTTTACTTATGATCAAAGTGAGTCCTTTTACACTTAGCATGCATGATTTGAAAGTATGTTCAACTTTAGTTTTACGTATTCCACAGAAAAGATAGTTTCAGAAATTAAGTGTAGTGACACACCCAGTTTATCAGATTATGCTTTGTTATTCATATTTTATGATATTTCAACTTTCAATTTATTTCAGTCTCTTGGTGAGTCTATTTACACTTAGCATGCATGTTTTAAGATTATACATTTATTCAGTTTTACTTATTTCATTCAATTTTACTTACTTAGTACATTCCAGAAGTACTGACCACATATATATTTGTGTGGATACGTTGTTTCATAATGTAGGTACCAGTTGTACCCCCACAATATCATGGTCTGACAGTTTATAAATTCCAGTCAGTAGGTGATGAGTTCTCTTTATTTAAGGACTCCAGTCAATTTGTAGATTCAGTATTTTATTTATATTGATCAGGGATAGTTGGAAGTCATGTCCCAGCTACCTATAGTCAGTATTAGTAGAGGCATCACAGATAGTCAGTCAGAGTTGATGTATTCAGTTTGAAAATTTTTAACCAAAGGCATCTCTTCTGCTTATATTCCCAATTTTATGTGTTTTATCCAATTGCCCGTGAACTATGCCAGTATCATGGGTTAGCTTGGGATCACTTGTGGTTCTAAGCACTGCTTGACGTCCAGGGGTAGTTTTGGGGTGTTACATGTAAGATATAATTGTTTTGAAAGATTACTCCATCATAGATTGAAATACTTACTTCATTTAAACTCGAGATAATATGAATTACTAAATGGTGATCCTTTGTACCTTTAATTCTTTTGAACGAGCCTAATTGTGCCACTGGATTATGATTAATATATCTTACGTTAAGATCTTTTAAACACCACAAGTATCATATTAGTTTTTTTAGAAGCAGTGTCCTCCCAAAAAGGTAGCTACATAATTAATGTTAATGGTACCACTTGTCAAACTCACAATAATATTTTTAAAGGTATGAAATTATCGTTGAAATAATAATGTTATACTCTACCAATAATATTGGTGTCATCGCAATAACTCAAACATTAGAGAAATTGATTTCTCAAATAAAGTGATTGATATAATAAATATCTATATCAATTCATTTTTTCACTACTTGAAATAAAAATGATTAGTTCAACCTTCATTGTAGAGTTAATCATAATAAGAAAAAAATTCAACAGTTAGCACCAAAATTTAACATTTGCATCACAATGTACTTTTACGTATAGAAGAATATTTTTTAGTTTTGTAAAACAAGCTTCAACTTTCCTAACAAGTAAATATATTTGGTTTGCTTGTATGACTAAATATTTTTTCTGCATACGCAATATCAAATCAAATGCAATTAGCCACATATCTTATATTTTCTTATTAGGCTAACAAACTTCTTTTTTATTTATCACACTATTTTCACATATTTGAATCAAAAGGAGATACAGGGCTCATACAGTCAATAAAATTATATTTCACAATTTTTTCACCCTAATGTGACGCATCAAGAAAAATTGCATTGCGTGTTTTATGATATTTTTTAATTGATAACATACATGTTAGAGCCAAAAATCATTAAATCATATAGTAAAATGAGATTTTATTCAAAGACTAACACATGCACTTATAACACACATTTTGTTTCAAAGCATTCTCAAAAATGTAATTACCACATTTTTCATGGTGAATTTTTCTCATTTTATCAGCCCCCACTATTTTGAGAATTTTAAAAAAATATTTTTCTTTATGAAAATGATTCATTTTATTCTTAACAATATATTAGGCAAAAAGAATTTGTACCTTCCCTCACTAAGAGGTGGAAAAAATAATTTTA
Organism: Capsicum baccatum var. pendulum; assembly: GCA_030864225.1. Taxonomy (NCBI): domain Eukaryota; kingdom Viridiplantae; phylum Streptophyta; class Magnoliopsida; order Solanales; family Solanaceae; genus Capsicum; species Capsicum baccatum. The sequence continues at coordinate 182,603,118 of CM061554.1, forward strand.
CCTTCCTTTCGCTTGAGTTTAGAAAGTAAAAAAATACTCTACTTTCTCTATTTATTCCCTTTCTTCTCTTGAAAGAGTCTAGTGACGTTGAAGTGAGTGATGTTTAGATCTCTCATCTTGATGTACACAAGTTTTAAAATTATAAAAAATTTATGAATCTCCTTAAAATTGTCAGTGTAATATACCTCAAATAAATTATAGTGATGAGACAGATTAGGGTAGAAAGACAGTAGCAACGAGTGCATCAGTGCTAGTAGGTAGGAGAACTTTATTATCAGTTTTAGTAGCTATAGTACTAGAAATATTTAAGAATGTTGTATCATATGTTGTATTACTTGGTGAGTATTGTTCATGGTATTATTGGGTATGGTAATTTATATTGTATCTTGTTCTTTTACTATTCTTTTCTATTTTATTTTATCATGAGTCGGGGGTCTATTGAAAACAACCTCTCTATCTTATCTCTAAGGTATTGGTACAGACTACGTACAATTACCCTCCCCAGACCCCACTTGGTGGAAATATACTGGATATGTTGATGTTGTATACAGTTGAAAATAAATAAATAAAATGACTAAATAAATATTCAGGCTAGGGCACTGGTATCTTGTTCTCTTTAAGGAGATTGAAGCACACTACAGCATAATCTACATCAATCCAGTTGTAAAGAATCTTGTATGAGTATAGAAACGTGAAGAGGAATATCAAGGGGCTTACAAGCAACATCAAACTAAAAGCAAAATACGTACACACATAGGAGAATATAGATCTGGGGTCAAATAATATGAAAGCAGATTTGTAGCAAACTGAAATGATACATGTAATAACTGCATCAGAATCCTCTGCCTAAGATCATCCAGGTATAGCATAACACTAACCACATCTTCCTGGATTGAGTAACCCCGCAACTACCTCCACAACCACCCCTACCTATATCTCTAGCACCTCTAGTAACACTGGCACCACCCCTTCTACTCTAAATTACCTCTCACAAAAGAAATTAGAGTAGGGTAAAGCTGAAGATGAGAACCCTACTGAGTGGATCCATATACACATCAAGCGAAATCCTTGTCTACATAGACAAACTTATATACAAAACATCCTTGGCAATATGAATTAATTTGAGAAGGTGTAGATAAAATAGACTGACCATCCTAGCCTGAAGAACCAATCTTGGAACCTTCACCAGTATGATCTGATACCTGGATACCCAAAGCCATAAAACCTAAAGGTCAACCACGTGATACTTAAAATGTATCCTAAAGTGTACACGAACCTGTGTTAGAGAAACCTTTTCCTCAAGAGACATGTCCATTAAACTCACCCTAATGATGCACCTTCTTAGGTACCTTCTGTAATGACCCACTTTGTTGTTGCTAATTTATCCATGATAAATTCATGAAAATTCTTAATTTTCATTCCTTGATATTAACTTGTCCAAAATAGCCATCATTTTATTATTGTGTCACCTCAAGCTTTTAGGCAAAGATTTTAGCCTTTCGATGTTTCTAGATAGAATCAAGCCCAATTAATTTAATTAATCATTAGTACTAATATCAATCTGTTAATTTTTAAGTTCCTTAGGTATGAATTAAGACCGTATAATATCCATAGAGTTTTGATATAGATTTCTATTAGGGCAACTTCAAACAACTATATCTTATAGAATATAAGGATTTAGAGAAACTATTACCCATAAAATAAAATATCGTTGAGTCCTCTTTTCGATGCTACCAACCATTCATCAATATAAATTTGGAATAAAAAGTTATGACTATGTTACTAAGCATTGTCTGGCTAAAAAGGGAATTTTGTTGTAGCGAGAATTCTAATGGTATTTAAATGAATTTTAGCCCTTTTTTCGATCTTAAAACCCCAACTTCATTCTCCAACCCTAGAGAGGTAGTTTCCCAAAGTTTACGGTGAAAATCCTTCCTTAATGTAAGTTTTTCCATCATATTTTTTTTTCTTTTGATCCTTCAACTTCTTAGAATCCTTATAAAGACCTTTAATGGTGGATTTTATGAGAAAACTTATGGGTGTTCTTAATATCACCTAGAGCTAATTCTATTATAAATTAAAGATTCCTAACATGAATTTTGTAAACTAGATTATGAATTTTGATGGTTAGGAACCTCAAATTCCATAACGATGAGACCTTTTAGCATAAAAACTCCATTATTGAAGATGGGTTAAGATTGAAAGAATTGGTTAATGGCTAACTGACCTTGAGAATGATATAGAGCTGGAATTATGGATAGAATTAGTGGGTTTTTAAATCTCCAAGATATTTATTTAAAGAGTAATTGTTTAATTACTCTTATTATTGATTATTTTTTAGATGATTTATTATTCCAGTGTATGAAGGAAAGAAAAGAGGGTCCTTGTCGCAACTTGCTTCGTCCAAAAGCTTAGCGTCCAAGTAGGCTAGTTAATAAGTAGAAAACTGTGTTAATTTATATTTTCATAATGTAGAATTGATGGGAGAAATAATGTCTAGGCCTGTGGCATGGAGTTGACGTGGATAAAAATATATAAGCTTGCTTTAGTTCCAAAAATAACTATCTTCTTGATTGATTATGTGTTACTTTCATGATACTATGTTTATGTGCCTGAAAGGAAATTATTTATGGATAAAGTGTGAAAATTGATGTCATTGAGTTGTTTTAGTGATGAATCGAGTCGAGTTACAAAGGTTTTAAGTTGTATGTATTATGAAATAATGTGATGAGGAGAATTATGCTTAGGCTGAATATTGATGAGCATTGTAATATATAAGGGATAGATGACTTGAATTATTATGAGAATTGTATTATGTGGAATGAGGTAGAAATAATAAAATGCCTGAATGTGCTAGTTCTACGTGGTGATGTTAGAACCCAAGTTGTAGTATTTGAGGAGTTTGTGGTATTTTAATAATTAATGAGTAATAAAGACTCCAATGATGACTTGTATGCTTAAGTGTTAAATTATGATTTATTTTATGACATTCTTGCTTTGGTATTGATAAACATATTTTATCTATTGAATATTCATGAGAGACTAAATTGGAGATTATGGTGATGAGTTGAATTGTGCCTATGAGAGGCTTGTTTGATAATGATAACTCCTTAAATTGATGCCATGAATGGATTATGGATGATCAAGATGAATTGTTGAAATAATGCCCGTGAAAGGTCCAAGATCCTGATAAATTAAAGATGTTAATCCATAATGATAATATGATTAAAAAAAATGCCATAAATAAAGAAGGCTTATGATATATACCTTCATACAGGTTAAAAAGTGAAAGATGAATATTCCTTAAGAGCTGAAAAGTGGAAAGACTATTAGTAGAAATATGGCCAACGTTAAACTTCAGTATTTATACCTTATTGATTTCTCAAGCAATGTGACCGGTGTAAAATTTTGATATTTCTATCTTAATGATTTCTTAAGCAATGTGGATGATGTTAAATTTTGGTATTGCTATCTTATTGATTTCTCAAGCAATGTGTCCAATGTTAAATTTTGGTATTGCTATAAGACGTGATTAGATTGGATGCCACAAGCGAGCATGGTGATAATAATAATAATAATAATAATAATAATAATAATAATAATAATAATAATAATAATAATAATAATAATAATAATAATAATAATAATAATAATAATAATAATAATAATAATAAAGGAACTTATAGTGAAGTGATATAAAGTGATGAATCCAATGAATGATCTCAAAGAAACGATCCTAAGATTTCAATAATAGAATTAATCTGTCTTCAAGAGTATTTATAAGGTTGCTAATGAGACTTGAGTTCTCTGATGTGTTTTACTGAGATGTGAGTTGACTTGTATTCTGTACTTGATTGTAACCTTAAGATTGATTGTGACATATACTTGAAAAAGTGAAACTCTATACTTACTTTCTATATGTTGGTCAACTTGATTCATTTATACTTGTTGTAATCATAACTTACACCATTGGCTAGTTATCATTCTTTAATATTACAAAAGTGGATTGGTTTTTTACCTAAGAATTTAGTGTGAGTTGTTGTAACGCCTCAAAAATACACCCTAGACACCACACAGTGCTTACAGTCCTGAGAGACCACAAGCTAACCCATGAGCTGGTACCTGCTGTGAGCACTGAATAAAATAGATAACAAAATAACATGTGTGGAATTTAACTGAAAAGCCATAAGGTTTTAAGTACTGAAATAGTTGATTAAGATCATAGTTTTGAAAGCGTATGAAAACAATATTGAGAATACTGGTAATAAAAAACTGATAAACTGATTAACTGTCTAAAATAGTCTAAAAAGACTCTAACTGACTATGGAGATGAGACAAGCCCCCAACTAGCTCTGATTGATTACTGAGCTGAAAGACTGAAATAAACATAAATAGTCCTCAATATATAAGGACTCACCACTGCTATTGTTGTTGATGCACTAGAATATCTAAGTACGATCGGGAACTCGAGCGTCCGAACCTATGATATAAGACACCATAGAACAAGAAATGAGTATGTGAGCATTAATTTGACTGTATAATATATGAGATAGGTTAGGCTGAAATGCATGAGTTATATGCATAAGATAATAACTGAATGAATAGCGTGAGATAACTAAGTATGAATTCATAAAATCTGCAAAATCGAATAATGCATGACCAAGCATAAAATATGATTCTGATATAGTCTGTAAACTGAAGTACTGAAATACTAATATTGAATAACTGATAATTGTATGTTATGGTTAAGAAAACTTGATATTGAACTCTGTACTGAATACTGAACTGAGACTGTGGGAGCTAGCTATAACCGACATGCCCCAATGTACTATTAGGGTCCAACCTGTAACCTTAGTTGGATGGTTGTCAGTACCGTTCCATGGTTACTAATATTGGATATATGGATTCACTAATCTGATATCCCAAAGTACGAGTGTGGCATACCTAACTAACGGGGTACCCCTAAAAGTCTATGGTAGTGTCGTAGGTCTAGAACCTAAGGACTGCTACTAACGTCTCATGCCTACTGATGGGAGATACAATTTCGTCATGCCTACTGACGGGGGAGACGCCATCTCTACGTTCATTCGATGCTAAGTTTTTACTCCAACTGAAAGACACTGATCACTGCACTGAACTAAGCTTAATTGAACTGACAACTGACCCTAGTAATTGACTGAATGATATTGCTTATGGTATAACTGAAATTATTCTGTAGGTAATAAAAACTAGTAATAACAATAGGAACCTACTGAAGCATCGAAAAAATCATAAGTAGTCATTGTTCAAAACCCAATCATTTAGGCATTTCATCAAACACTTGAAATTCATAGGCTTAAGCATGATAATAGTTAAAATATGTGATACTAACAAAATTGAAATACTAAAATCATGGATCATCATTCAAACGTGTCAAGGACAATTTCCAATGAAAACAAATGGTAAACATAATTTGTAATCAAAATTCATAGTAGTTTCATGAAGATAACTCATAATAACATGCAAAAATCATGGCTTTAAACTTGAAAATAGATTTTTAGACTCCATGGGTGAAAAGGTCCCATGGATTAACATCACATATACCTTAATTGATGAATTAGTGAAAGTTCTTGGTTATTTCTTGAAGCTTGAGCTTGAATTTTGAAGAGACTAGGGTTTGTTATTGAGAGAGAATTTTGTGTAAAAGATAACAATTAATGCTTTTGGGACCCTAAATTCCATGTTATAGCTGGGATAGGGTAAGGGAAATGACTCAATTACCCTCCATGGGCCCGAACTCATTAAACTAAACTAGAATGACCGATGAGAAATAAGGCACGCCGCGGTGCTCTATCTATGCGATATACAACACATCGTGGTTCTCCCCACCCAGGAGAAATGCGACGTGCCACGACCCTATCGTGGAGCCTCACTGTTTTGACCATCTAAACAGGTCTCAAATATTGTTTGAAAAATTTAAAACTCATCCGAGATGAACTATAGAGAACCCCAATCTTGAATCAACTTAGAAACAAACTTTTTGAGGTCAGGAAGGTAAAAAAATAAGATCATCAAAGTTTACGAGGATTTTGGGAAAGTTAAGCCTTATCACTTAGTGAATTTTTCTAAGTCTTGGACCCCTTTAACATGCAATAGTAACCTGAAATGAGCTAGGATCTTATGGGGTCTTACAATATCTCCCCCTAGAAAACATTCATCCTCAAATGATACTGATTAATCTACGAATACTGAGGTACTGAGAGTATATTCTAAATGTGCATAACTGAAAACATGGTTACATGACTGAGACTGAAACATGATATATAACTTAACTGATTCGTGAATGTATCCAATGATATAAAGATGATTACATGGATGGAACTGATAATTGAAAAGATGCAACCTGAGGAAAACTTTTACCTTAAGCGAAGTCAGAGTTTGTAAAGAATAGGTGAGGGTAATTTGTTCGCATATCTGCTTCTGCTTCCCAAGTAGCTCCCTCTACGGACTGATTCCACCAAAGAACTTTGACCAAGGGAACTTTTTTGTTCCTTAGTTTACGAATTTGACGATCTAGGATCTCGAATGGGATTTTATCATAAGAAAGTCTATCCTGAACATTTATTCTTTCTAAAGGAATAACTATTTATAGATCACCAATACACTTCTTTAATAAAAAAACATGGAATACTGGGTGAACGGTGGGAAAATCAAGCTCATATGCTACCTTCCCATAATGACTCAACATCCTATAAGGGCTAATATATCGAGGAATTAGTTTTCCCTTCTTGCTAAATCTCTTCACTCCTTTTATAGGAGAGATTTTCAAATATACTAAGTCGCCAACCTCAAACTCAAGATCCTTTCTCCTCATATATGCATAGGATTTCAGATGGCTTTAGGTTATCTTAAGCCTCTCCCTGATCAACTAAACTTTCTTTAAAGAATCAAACACTGAATCAAACCCTATCAATGCAGTCTTACCCACCTAAAACCAACCAATGAGAGATCTATATCTCTTTTCATAGAGAGCCTCAAATGAATCTATCTGAATACTAGAATGATAAATGTTATTGTAGGCAAAATCGATCAAAGGCAACTGATCATCCCAACTACCCTTAAAGTCGATAACACAGGCTATCAATATGTCCTCTAAGGTCTGAATGGTCCTCTCTGCCTAACCATCTATCTAAGGGTTAAAGGATGTACTGAGATAAACTTGGGTACCAAGACCCTTCTGAAATGCTTTCCAAAAGTGAGAGGTAAACTGAGTACCTTTATCTAAGATGATAGACAATGAGACTCCATGTAACCTAACCAACTCTCTGAGATAAAGCTTGGCATAGTCCTTGGCTAAATAAGAAGTATGGAATGGTATGAAATAAGCTGATTTGGTCATTCTATCTATAATAACCCAAATCGAGTTATGTTGATGATGCAAATGGGGAAATCCTATTACAAAATCCATGTTCACCTCTTGCCACTTCCAAGTAAGGATGCTAAACTTCTATATAGTGCCACTAGGCCTTTAGTGCCCAACCTTAACCTGCTGATAATTAGTGCACTTGGATACAAACCCTGTAACATCCCTCTTCATACCACTCCACCAATAGATTTCTCATAAATCATGGTACATCTTAGTGGACCTTAGGTGAATAGAGTAATGCGCACCATGAACTTCTGTAAGGATTCTCTGCCTCAAACCATTAACTCGTGGCACACATAGCCTATCCTGACATCGCAACACACTATCTCCCCCTTGGGAGAAAACCTCTACTTTCTGATCTCTGACTAACTCCTTCAACTTAACTAGATTGGGATCCCTATATTTCTTTTCTTTCACTTTGGTATCCAAAGAAGATTCTGAACTATTCTAAACCCATACACTACCCTCAGCTGAATCAATCAAACAGACACCTAGTCTAGCAAGCTGATGAATCTCCTTGACTAACTTCTTTTTATTATCCTCAACATGAGTAACATTACCCATAGACAATCTACTAAGGGCATTTGTCACTACATTGGCCTTTCTCGGGTGATTCAAAACACTCATATCATAGTTTTTCAACAATTCCAACCACCATCTCTGACAAAGATTTAGGCTTTTCTACGAAAACACATACTGCAAGATTTTGTGAGCCATGAATACATCAACATGTACCCCATATAGATAGTGCCTCCAAAATTTCAAGGCGTACACAATAGTTTCAAACTTAAGATCATGGATAGGATAATTCTTTTCATGAAGCCTAAGTTCTGTAAAGGCATAGGCTATGACCTTACCTCTACACATCAACACACAACCAAGACCAACTCTGGAAGCATCACAGTTAACAACAAACCCATCTGACCATCTGACAACATTAAAATTAGGCTTGAGATGAGTCGAGTCTTTAACTCCTGAAAACTCTTGTCACAAGAATCTGACCACTGAAACTTGGCTTACTTCTGGGTCAATCTAGACAAAGGGGATACAATAGATGAAAACCCTTCAACAAACTATCAATAATAGCCAGCCAAACCTAAGAAACTCCTGATATCTAATGAAGAGATAGGTCTGGGTTAGTTTCTCACTGCTTCGGTCTTTTGAAGATCAACTCTAATGCCATCACCAAAATAATATGGACAAGAACAGCTATTAATCTTATCCAAAATTCACACTTACTAAATTTGACGAATAACTGATGGGCTCTAAGAGTATACAATACAATTCTAAGGTGGTCTGCATGATCATTTTCACTACAGGAATAAACAAGAATATCATTAATGAAGACTATGATGAATATGTCCAAGTACTGCTTGAACACTCAGTTCATCAAGTTTATGAAATCTGCTAGGGAATTCGTTAGTCCAAAGGACATGAATAGAAATTTAAAGTGACCATATCAGGTTCTGAAAGCTATTTTCAGAATGTCACACTCTCTAACTCTGAACTAATGATAGCTGAATCTGAGATCTATCTTAGAGAAGTAACTGACACCCTGAAGTTGGTCAAACAATTTATTAATTTTGGGGAATGGGTACTTATTGTTGATGGTGACTGTGTTCAACTGACGGTAATTGATGCACATTCTTAGAGAACCATTTTCTTTTGCACGAAACGGACTAGAGCGCCCCATGAAGTAAAAATAGGCCTGATGAATCCTTTATCTAGAAGATCTTTCAGTTGTTCTTTTAATTCTCTAAGCTCAGCTAAAGCCATTCTGTAGGGAAGAATAGAGATAGCCTAGGTATCTGGAAGAAGGTCTATTTCTAAGTCAATTTTTCTTTTAGAAGGAACTCTGGAAATATCTTCAAGGAACACATCTGGAAATTCCTTCACTATTGAAACTGACTCAAGGTTGTGATTCTCAAAATTAGTGTCCTTAACTCAAACAAGATGGTAAATACACCCTTTGGATATCATTTTTCTCGCTCTAAGGTACGAAATAAGCTAACCCCTAAGCGCTGAAGTACTACCCTTCTATTCAATAACTGGTTCATATAGAAACTAAAACTAAATGACTCTGTTTATACTGTCAGACGAAGCATATCATGATTGGATCCAATCCATGCTGAGAATGACATCAAAATCAGTCATCTCTAACTCCATAAGATTAATTAAAGTGACTTTCTGGGATATTGTGACCAGATAATTCCTGTATACCTTCCTGGCTATAATAGAGACACCTATTGGGGTAGACATGAAGAAGGGTTTTTCTAAGGCTTTGGGACTGACTTTGAATTTGATAGCTATATAAGAGGTTACAAAAGAGAGTGAAGCCCCGGGATCTAACAAAGCATAAACATGTAAATGAAAGACCTGTAATGTACCCATAACTATATCTGGAGAACTTACCTGATCATGATAGGACTGGAGGACATATAATCTATTCTGGTGTTGACCACTGGTGGCACTGGAAGTGGTGCCCTACTGAGTTGGGTGACCTGTTGGTCCTACTGAAGAGTTAGCCTGACCCTGCTGATGATCATTCCTACCTTTCCACATACAGGTTGGAAACTCTCTCATCTTATGGTCTGGCTTACCACATACAAAACACACATCACTGCAAACCCTACATACACCTTGATGAATTCTGCTATACTTCTAGCAAAGTGGATTAGTCCAACCACTATTCACACTACCCTGAGTCTTAGAGCCTAGCGCCCTATCCTGATTACCATTTCTGAACCTTGGCACTGGAGCACTAGCCAAAGACAGAGTAGGGGCAGAAGAATTCTGATAGAAATAAGGATAGTTACCACCCTCTGATCTTAGCTGAGCAAAGTTAAAGCTACTTATCCTAGCCTTCTTATTCTCTCGTTCTTTCTTCTTAACCTTCTCCTCCTTTATCTGCTAAGCATAAACCATAAGCCTAGACAAGTATATCTCCTAAATCAACATTGTGGTCCTACACTCCTTGACCATACTATCAGATACACCAAACACGAACTTACTTATTCTATACCTATTATCTGACGCCACATAAGGAGCATACCTTGCCAACTAAGTAAACTTAAGTGAATACTCCTTTACACTCATACTACCCTTCTTCAAATTGATAAACTCCATCATATTATCTTACCGTAAATTTAAAAGAAAGAATCTATCTAAAAATATTTTAGCAAACTCCTCCCACTCTATAGGACCTGTATCTGCATCTTTATTTCCCTTCCACTACTTATACCAGGTGTGAGCTACATCTTGTAATTGGTTCGCAGACAACTCTTCACTCTCACTATAAGTCACACCCATAATGTTTGTTACCTTTTGAACCATGTCAAGGACCTCCTGCGGATCCTCATCAAACTTGGATCCCAAAAAACTAAGGAAGATTCATTTGGGTGAAGTCCCGAATCCAAGTTGCAGCTAAATTTTCCACTGGATTAGCTGGGATAGTAGCCTACTAATTATTCTAAGCTTCTACAGAGTGAGACAGAGTAGTGAATGCAACTCTGAACTCGGCATGGAAGATATGTGTATTTAAGATATCTTCCTAAATGGGTGGAGGTGGGGTTTGGTTCTTATTTCTTCTTTCGTTAATCTTTTTGGGAGGCTTATTCTATAAATGAAAGAAAGATTGAATCAAAAAGAGATTTTAAATAGATCTCATGATCATTCGAACGATATGAATATTGAAAGAAGAGAAACTTTTCCTAAAACATTTTGTAGCCTCTTGTCCATAAGTATGGAGCGCTTCACACCCATGCACAAGACTCTACTCAACGCAACTTTTAGAATTGCTAGAATACTTTAAAACCCTAGGATCTAATACCAAGTTTGTAACATCATAGAAATATACCCTAGATGCCACACGGTGCTTATAGTCCTTAGAGACCATAAGCTAACCCATGAGTTGGTGCCTACTATGAGCACTAAATAAAATAGATAGCAAAATAACATGTGCGAAATTTAACTAAAAATGCCATAAGATTTTAAATACTAAAAAAGTCAATTACAATCATAGTTTGGAAAGCATCAAAAAATAATATTGAGAAGACTGATAATAACAACTGATAAATCAACTAATTGTCTAAAATAGTTTGAAAAGCCTCTAACTGACTGAGGAGTTGATAGGACAAGCCCCCAGCTAACTCCGGCTAACAAATGCACTGAAAGACTAAAATAAACGTCAATGGTCCTCGATATATGAGGACTTACCACTGCTACTGCTACAGATGTACTGGAATATCTAAGTATGGTCGGGAACCCAATCGTCTAAAACTATGATAGAGACATCATAACATAAGAAATGAGTATGCAATCAATACTTTGAATATACGGATATATGAGCTAAGGTTAGGCTGAAATGTATGGGTTATATGCATGAGATAATAACTGACTGAATTGTTGAGATTACTAAGTATGAATGCATAAAAGCAGCAAAATCGGAGAATGCAAGATCAAGCATAAAATATGATTCTAATATAGTCTGTAAAATGAAGTACTAAAATATTGATACTGAATAACTGATAACTATATGCTATGGTCAAGCAAACCTGAAACTGAACTCTATACTGAGACTGTGGATCTAGCTATAACTGACAAGCCCCAATGTAATATCAAGGTCCAACCTGTAACCCCAGTTAGAAGGCTATCAGTACCGAGCCACAGGTACTAACATTGGCTGTGTGGATCCACTAATCTGATATCCTGAAGGAAGAGGGTCTCATGCCTAATTGATGGAGGGTCCCTAAAAATCAACAGTGGTGCCATAGGTCTGGAACCTAAGGACTGCTACTAAAGTCTCATGCCTACTGACGGGGGAGATAACTACCTTACGCCTACTGATGGGGGAGACGCTATTCCTACATTCACTTAGTGCTAAGTTTTTACTCCAATGGAAAGATACTGATATTGGACTAAACTAAGCTTAATTTAAGTCACAACTGACTGTAGTAACTGATCGAATAATATTGCTCATATTAGAATTGAAATCATTCTATAGTTAATGAAAACTAGGCAATCAACTAAATTTTGGGTATTCATAACCCCCAAGACTCGATAACAATAACAATAGGAACATACTGAAACTTTGAAAACATCATAAGTAGTCAATGTTCGAAACCAATCATTTAGGCATTTCATCAAACACTTAAAATTCATAGGCTTAAGCATGATAGTAGTTAGAACATGTGATACTAACAAAATTGAAATACTAAAATAATGGATCATCATTCGAACGTGTCAAGGATAATTTTCAATGAAAACACATGGTAAACATAATTTGTAATCAAAATTCATAATAGCTTTATGAAGATAACTTATAATAACATGTAAAAATAATGGCTTTAAACTTGAAAATGGATTCTTGGAATCCATGGGTGAAAAGGGCCCATGGATTAACATCACATATACCTTAATTGATGAATTAGTGCAATTTCTTGGTGATTACTTAAAGCTTGGGCTTGAATTTTGAAAAGGCTAGGTTTTGTTCTTGAGAGAGAATTGCTTTCTTTTGAGAGAATTTTGCGTAAAAGATGACAAATAATGCATTTAGGAAGCTAAATCTCGTGTTATAGCTGGGATTGGGTAAGGGAAATGATCAATTATCCCTCGTGGACCCAAACTCATTAAACTAAACTAGGCTGACTGGCGAGATATAAGACACACCACGGTGCTCCCACCTATGCAAAATATGATGCACCATATCCTTATCATGAAGCCTCACTATTTTGACCATTCAAACAGGTGTCAAACGTCGTTTGAAAAATCTAAAACTCACCTGAGATGAACTATCGATAACTCCAATCCTGAATCAACTTAGAAACTGATATTTTAAGGTCAAAAAGTCTAAAAATAAAATCATCAAAGTTTAAGGGGATTTAGGGAAGGCTAAGCCTTAATACTTTGTGAATTTTTCTAAGTATCGAAACCCTTTAACATGAAATAGTAAGATGAAATGGGCTAGGATCTTATGGGGTCTTACAGTTGTCTATGAATACTGATTTGAGCCTATAGATATGGGTAATTAAATAGTGTAATAGAAAGTTCTCGAGCTCTAGACCCTCCAAGAGATGAACAATTAAATTAGCAAGTTACTGAAGTAGTGTCAAACTGCCTGTGATAATGGTCCAGGGTACGACTCATTATGAAACGTCACGAGTCATTAAAAAAACTCGTTACCATGCAAAGAGAAAGATCAGACTTGGGTCCCTTGAAAATGAGTCCAGGGTATGACTTGTTATGAGACACAACGAGTTTTTATGAGGGACCCATTGTCATAATAGTGAACAACCAGGTTTTTGGTCCCCATGTAATGACTCCAGGTCACGACTCGTGGTCATAACTCATGAGTCATTACCCAAGTCATGACTATTGTTCCCTGATTTTCCTGCATATTTTAATTTAGGTCTTTTTGGTCTTTTCTCCCTTCACATTCTTTCCCATGACTTAAAAACACACAAAGGACCTCTTTGCCTTTGGTTATCAATATTAAACTTACGTTTTTCCTCTTTAACTCCCAAGACAAGACATACTAGGGTTTTATAAGGAAGTCTAACATTTAAGCTCCAAAATTCAAATTCTTTTCTATTATTTGTATATCTAAGTCAAGTTGCTTATCCCTAACTCTAATTTCATATCATGGCATATAATTAATCATTGATCATGTGATTTTAATTGTTGGGTTTGAAATTGGGTTGAGGGTTTTTGATGGTTATTACTCAAATCATATTTTCCATAGTTTTAATGTGTTATTTGTACTTTAATTAATTGTTTTTAGGGTTGAAGAGATGCATGGTTATATGGATTGGTCTGGCATAATTAAGTTAACTTCCAAGTGTATTGGTATGATGATACCAAGTTGTTAAATTCCTTAATAAATGACTCATTGGTTAATGGTTGGGTTTATGTGCAAACTATTTTAATTTGAGCTTAAAAAAAATTGTATAACTCACCGTGAAGGTGTAGGTCCCAGGGGGACCAACACTGGAAATAACATTTGCCGGCGTGGGGGTCCATGTGAACGTGTGCTTGGTGTATACATTATACTTTAGATGGATACCACCTTGATGTCTTTAGCCTTTTCTCATTTTTCTTGATTCGTTCTGCTAACACGCACCAGGGCTCTTTCAGCAAGCGGAAATGAACCCATATATCCCATGGGTGCTTTTAGGATGGAGCCAGCTACATAGTTCAGGTTAATATTTTAACTCTCATGTTCATGGACCTTGTCCTTATCCCAATATCCTATATATGTATATATAAATGTTCTGCATGTGGCTTTGACTTATTATTGGCAATGGTATTATTCTATCCTCTTCCCCCGAGTTACATACCAGTGCTCGCCCTACTGACCTTCTCTGGACACTACATCATTTCATGATATAGGTTCTGAGGGATTTTCTATTACTCCTATGTAGTGGTAGGTGGTTTTGTATATTAGTTGAGTTATTGTACAGTGATGGCCTCCATCTTTCAGAAAGTTTTGTCATTTTATTTGGTTTCTTTTCAAATTTTAGAGATTGTGCGTTTTCCCCTACCTATTTTGGTACTTTTTGTTTAAAGGCTTTTGTGGATAATTTTGGGATGTTTTGGTCATTATGTTTGCTTTTAATACTTGTTTAGACATATCTATCTTTATTATATAATTTGATTGGCTTATGTTGCTTATATTTATTGTGCTCTTGGGGTTAGGCTAAGGCGGTGGTCTTTGGCCCACGGTGGGCTTGAGATACCCATCACAACTAGGCCTTGGTTTGGGTTGTGACAGTTTAATATTAAGTTGTAGTGGATGGTGTGAATTAATGCTAGAGGTGAATATATTCTCATCTATAGAGTTAGCGAATTGTAACTTATATAAGCAAAGTGTTACAACTATATTACAGCCTTCGTTGAATTTTAATTTTTTTAAGATGTCATGATTTCTTTTTTTATTCTATTTTATGACTATGTGGACTAACACTGATCGGTCGATGATGCCTACCAGTACGTATGTTTGTAATGACCCTACTCTTTTGCATCCCTTCTTGGGGTATAGACTAGATGTAGGTCAATTTGTAGTTACTAGATGTATAGCGATATTTAGCACTAACTTCTGCACTTTTTTCTAGGAAGATGTTAGAGTTTTTTTGTTATTTATTTTATTATTAGTTTATTTTCGAATAGGTTGCTCTTGTAAATGTCTGACCAAGTTTTGGGGTAGTGAAAGACAGTTGTAAGAAGTTTTTGAAAAGTTTATTTATTGGTATTTAATTTACTTTTTTATATTTAATTTGGTATTCTTTTAAGAATAGAAGTCTTCCATATATTTTGGTTCGGTAATAATGATTCTCCTAACTACTTTCGATAGCGTAGGGTTCTGCACGGTCCGTTAGTTCGGATCATGAAATCTCCCTAAGTAACCTAGATAATATACTGAGTCATCTTGTCATGCTCAAAAGTACTCCAAAATATCCCCCGAACTATCATCTGAGATGTAGCCAACTGATACGTACCATCTAACCCTTTCAAAAAATTTTGAATTCTCTCAGACTTCGTGGAGATACTGGTAGTTGAATATCTGGATAATGTGTGAAGATGAGCCTCATACTCGGAAATATTCATGGAGCCTTGCTCCAAGTGATCAAACTCATCACGCATCTGAGTTCTCAAGCTATATGACACAAATCTCTTAAAGAAAGCCTCAGAAAACTGAGTCCAAGACATAGCAGGCAAACCCAAAGGTCTTCAACTAGGAAACGACCTCCACCAATACCTAGCCACATCTGTCAACTGATACATAATATAAGAAACTCCATGAGACTCAAGGGATCCAAGATTAAAAAATAATAGGCATCCTCACCAATAGCACCACTTTGGATCATCAGAAGACATAACTGTACTCAAAGAAACTGGAGGAATAATAAGTCTGATAGGCAATGAATCCATACGTGGGGGTACCATAGATTATGGATGTACCCTAGAGATAGGACTACCGTAAGCAGATGTTAGCACTAACAGTGGAACATCAGTTGAATTTTGAGGAATACCTAATACACTCAAGGGAATACCCTCTAAATAACTTAAGAGACGAACCAAAAAGCCCTAAAGTATTGGGGTATCAACTGAACTAAGGAACCTGAGTTGAACCCATATCCCCTGTGTGATAGCCCCATATTCCCTATGTGATAATCATCCCTGGAATACACAACCTCGGGCTTGAGAGAGGCCTCTCTAGTATGTTCTCTAACTGGCATAGCACCTTATTCCCGTCCTCTACCTATGGATCAACCATAACCACTGCCTATCCCTTTAGTTGGTGCTCTATCCTTCAGTGTTGGCTCAGTATCCGTAGACACTCGAGATCTAGTCCTCACCATCTGCGCAGAAGAAAATAGAACACAACTTAGAAAATTAACCTACTCGACTAGGAACCAAAATAGAAAGGTTTTTCCTTGTTACATCTTATAGCCTCTCAAAGAAAGATACAGACGTTTAGGTACTTGTTACGATCCATTTTAAAAAAGTCAAAAATGTTTCATAACTTCGTGGCAAAAAAAGAGTCCTTTTAATTTTATTTGAAAAAACTAATTTCGAGTCGCCACATAATTTTAGAAAAATAAAGAAACCACTAAAATGGAGTTTTTGAAATAAAACCTTTTAAAAATACTCAGAGTCTCGGTAAGGGTTCCTGACAAATTAAACTTATTTGGCTAATTTTGAAAAAAAAAATATTAAGCTATAAAAATCTTGAAATTATTTAAGAAAAAACTTGAATTTATTTGAAAATTTTATTTTAAATCAATAGAATTTAGTTGATACTAATTTATTTAATTTATTTTAAGTAATAAAATAAACTAGACATCAAAGTTTCAAATATTCTAACTTTAACAAATTTTTTCGGATTACGACTTTAGGCTAAATAGTTAACCCAACTTCTTAAACGTGAATTTTGAATCATTAATAACTATAAAAGAATATAAATAAATTCTCTAGTTATTTAAAAAGCTTAAATTTGTCTAACATAAATTATTTGAGAACTTGAGAAATCAAAAATAAAGTAAATGGATCTAAAAAAAAATTCTCAAATTTTTGTAGGTTTTTAGCCTATTTCTATTTTTTGGTCTTCATTGTCTTTCAACCATGTACTAACTTCCAAAATTCATCGTTTCGCTACACATTACTTCATGTGATTTATACCCATTATTTGGGCCTTGAAACATGACTCAATGGTATTAGGCATCGTTGGCCTGGCGAAATATGCAAAGGATAGAATTGAGTCCAAGGTTGGAGTCAAATAAGTGTCCCATTCAACAAAAGAAGAAAAGACATTGGCTAGTATTAGCGCCGAAGATTTCTAGCAAATTTCGTCCCAAGAATGCCTAGTATTAGCTTTTAAAGTGAAGGATAATTATTCCATGATGAATTTTCAAGATTTTCACTTTTTTTATGTGGAAAATTCAATACGCTTTCCATCAATAAATGATTATCTTAAATCCAATAACCGGGTAAGAAGTTATGACTATTTCAAGATCCCATCGTAAAACAGCGCCATATTAATCAGTGGCGCGCCGTGCCACAAGAGGAATTGGCATTTGGAAATTTCCAGTAGGTGTCCGCGAATTATGACGTGTTGCTCCAACACTCAAATTCAGAATTGTCCTTTTTCCAATGTCTTGGCATGATTTTTCCCGCGTTGCGCCAAAGTTTTAGGTCACGAAGGAAGGGGAAATGTGATGGATCCACATCATGCCAATTCTTAATTTCTCAATTGTCAATTTCCAGTGACACGGCGCGATAACGCCGCATCGCTCCAGGGGCCCAGTTCGGGAAAATTTTACTAAAATTAAATGACGCGTTCAGGGTTAAAAGGGTCAATTTCCTACCCCTATTTAAACCCAATAACACGTGATTTATCTATTCTTCACCCAAAATATACTATTTTCTCTCAAGTTTCTCTCAAGAACAAGCTAAGGTTTCTATTGGAGATTTAAATTCAAGAAGTTTTCACCATCAATCTTCATGAAATCACGAACTAAGGTATTCATAGTGTTCATTCATCGACTCCTTTCGTCCATGAAGCCCAAGAATCCTTTTTATAAATTCAAGTTATGGATTTTCTTATGAATTCATGATTGGGCTGCTTTTGTACATGTTGATAATGAGTAATTGAATTGTATTCCATGAATGAGTATTAAATTCCATATGGGTTGATTTGTATAGGTATAGATTCATGAAACACTAGGACTAAACCGTTGAATGATTAATTGGAATTGAATCACGATAGTTAATTGTTGTATGATGTTGTTTACACATTCTATGCCTACTATGTGTTTGGTTGAATGCCTAGATGAAGGAAAAGTGTCTAATTAGCATGATATCATGAAATTCCCATGTACGTACAAGCTTATGCCTATCACATGTTTGATGAAATGTGCCAGTGAATGTATTATGATGATTATTATGTATTCAAGTAAGTAATGCTTTGTCAGTTTCCTTCCATCAAGTCCTAGGGGTACTTGTACTCAAAATATTAGTTGTGTACCTAGAGCCATGTCATGTTTTCACAATACTGTCAGACAATCTATGAATCCTTATACTTCAGATAGTCTTATGACTTAGGAAAAATCTCCATGATCTCATGAATCAGTCAGTTGTCAGATATCAGTAGTATTCCATCAATCAAGAAACTTAGTAACTCAGCTCTTGTTCAGTTCAATAAATCATGTTCAGTATCAATTCAGATGGGAGTAGGAATTAGCACCGAGTGAACCCAAGGATGGGGACACACACTATAAGATGAGGGTGTGAACCTTAGAAGTCATCCTTGCATTCCAGAACTATGTAGCCAGCAGTGGTTGACACATCAACATTGTTCGATAAGGGTTCATGAGGTAGATAAGCCCTTTCAGAAAAGGGCCCCACTATTATCTTTTGGAGATACTATCAGATAAGGGTCACTCACAGTTTGTCCTTACCAGTGATGCGGTACTGACACCCTTCTAATTAGGGTTACAGATTGGACCCAACTCAGCCATAATGGTGTATCATGCGTATATCGGTTAAATACTACCTCCTATAGTTTCAGTACCAGCCTCAGTTAAAGAACTCAGATAGATCTTCAAATTTAAGACTATCAGATACAGTCAACTCAGATACAGTAAAAACTGAGATAGGTCCATCAGATTCAGGACTATCAGATATATTCACCTATGTTATCAGTTATATTAAGATACAACTATTTATGCTATCAGTTATTAGTCTATCATGTCATCAGTATTTAGATTCAGTAATCACGATATCACAGTGTTAGTTATAGTTACATATTTATGTATGCATTCTCACATTCATGTTAGACAGTTAGCTAGCATTATTCATGCATGTTGACCCTTGGATTAGCCTACCTCACAAGTATACTTAGTGTATTTTATTGTACTAACACATTTGTACTATGGTGCTTTCTTTTTATGTTACACCATAGGTTCAGAGACACGAGTTCCAGATCAGCAGTAGATTCTAGTCTCAAAGTGAGTCCTCATCCTTCGAGGACATAATTATTTCTCTACTATTTCATTGATTAGACAGTAGAGGCTTTCAAACTAGTGCAGACTATTATGATTTAGATTTTAGTGTTTACAGTTTTGTTTTGGATATTGTATTACCCCACAGATGTTATCTCATCCATGTTATGTTTAGTATTGAACCTTATGGCCTTTCAGTGCATGTTTCTGCATTATTCAGTATTTTATGTAGTATATAGGTACAGATATTAGTCATGGGTTAGCCTTTGGTCTTTCGGGGTCATGAGCACCATGTAGCATTTCGGTTCAGCAAATCGGGGTGTTATAAACTTAGTATCAGAGCCGAAGGTTCAATAGAGACATAGAAAGTCTGAAAGCCACATCTAGTATAGTCTTGTGCATGGGTGTATTGCGCACCACATTTATGTGCAAGAGGCTATGATATGTTTGAAAATAGTTTCCCTTCTTTTAGTATTCATGTTGTGCCAGTGAGCATAATCACAAGTCAATCTCTTATTCCAATCCGCTTCTTCTCTTTATTTCACAATACACCTCCTAAGAGAACAAATCAGTCAGCCCCTCAGCCCGAAGAATCTTTGGGCGATCATGATTCTCATGTGGAGTTCAAGACTTGTATTTACAACTCTTGCTTAGTCAGTAGCTTCCTATAATGAGCAACCAGCTGTCGTTCCAGCCAACCCAGTGGCTAACTCAGCTATAGCTAGGATTTGGGACTTTACCCGAATGAATCCTCCATCCTTCCATGGGTCTAAAGTAGATGAACATCCTCAGGAATTCATTGATCAAGTTCAAAAAGTGATAGGCATCATGGGGGTGACTTATGTTAAGAGTGCTGAGTTAGTCGTATACCAGCTGCAGGATTTCGCTCATACTTGGTTCAAATAGTAAAAGTCAGAAAGTTCAGATAATAAAGGTCCTATAGAGTGAGAGGAGTTTGTCACTGCATTCTTAGATAGATTCTTTCCCCATGATCTTAGAGAGGCTAAGGTGCTAGAATTTATCAACCTCAAGTAGGGATATATAACGGTGAAAGAGTATTTTCTAAAGTTTACTCAATTAGCGAAATATGCCTTTATGTGGTTATTGACGACAGAGCTAAGATGAGTAAGTTTGCTTCAGGGGTAAATGATAGCATGGTTAATGAGTACAGATCCGCCATGCTAAATAGTGATATAACTTTAGCAAGACTTATGACCTATGCTCAACAGATAGAGGAGCAGAAGAATAAGCAGAGGGAAAAGCAGAATATGAAAGCTAGGACAGGTAACTTCAATTTTGGTCAGCCTAAATCAGAAGGAGGAAATCGTTCTCAGTTTCGTCCTAAGTCATCAGTTCTAACTCTTTCTTCAGCCAATGCTCTAGATCCTAAATTCAGAGATAGAGTGCCAGGCTCTAAGTCTCAAGGAAGTGTCAGCAATACCCGAACTAATCCTCTTTGTCAGAATTATGGTAAGAACTACAAGGGTACTTACAGAGATGGTAGCAATATTTGTTTCGGTTGTGGCAAGCTAGGCCACAAAGTCAGAGACTGCCCTCATTCAGGTTATCAGAGTCATCTCCGCTCCTCAGCTCAGTCCAATTGCCCCAATCTGTAGGGTGCCACCACCAGTGCTACTAGCGTGCAACGTCCAAATAGACTATATGCTCTTCAGACCCGATAAGATTAGGAAAATTCTCCTGATGTAGTTACTGGTATGTTATAGATATTTTATGTGCATGTTTACGCTTTGCTAGATACAGGAGCTTCTTTGTCTTTTGTTAATCCCTATATAGCAGTTGATTTTAAAATCAGTCTCAAAATTTTAACAGAGCCCTTCTCAGTCTCTACCCCAGTGGGCAAAACCATAATAGCCAGGTGAGTATACAGGAACTGCCCGGCTATGATATTTCATAAAGTCACTTCAGCAGACTTAGTCAAATTAGAGATGACTGATTTTGATGTCATTCTCAGCATGGATTGGCTTCATTCCAGCTATGCCATAGTTGACTGCAGAAATAGAATAGTCTAGTTTTAGTTTCCAAATGAACTCGTGCTTGAGTGGAAGGGTAGTGTATCCGTTTTCAGGGGTCAGTTTATTTCCTACTTTTGGGCAAGGAAAATAATATCTAAAGGATGTGCCTATTATTTTGTTCGAGTTAAGGACACTAATTCCTAAACTCCCAGCCTTGAATCAGTCCCAGTAGTGAATGAATATTCAGATATCTTTCCCAAAGATCTTCCAAGAATTCCTCCCAAAAGGGAAATAGACTTTGATATTAATCTTCTTCCAAATACTCAGACTATCTTTATTCCACCATACAGAATGGCACCAGCAAAACTCAGAGAATTGAAAAAATAGTTGAAGGATCTCTTAGATAAGGAATTCATCAGATCCAGTGTTTCCCCGTGGGGCACACCAGTCTTATTCGTGTGCAAAAAAGATGATTCTTTCAGAATGTACATTGATTACCGTCAAATCAATAAGGTCATCATTAAAAACAAGTATCCTCTTCCCAGAATCGATGACTTACTTGACCAACTTCAGGCTGCCAATTATTTCTCTAAAATAGACCTCAGATCTAACTATCATCAGCTCAGAGTTAAAGAAAGTGACATTTTGAAAATAGCTTTTCGTACTTGGTATGGTCACTTTGAATTTTTAGTCATGTCATTTGGTCTTAGCAATGCCCCAACAGCTTTCATGGACTTGATAAATCGTGTGTTCAAGCAGTACTTGGACATGTTTGTCATAGTCTTCATAGATGATATTCTGGTCTATTCCCACACTAAGCGCGATCATTTAGACCATCTCAGAATAGTATTCAGACTCTCAGAGATCATCAACTATTTTCCAAATTTAGTAAGTGTGAATTTTGGCTAAGGTCAGTAGCATTCCTTGGTCACATCGATTCTGGTGATGGCATTAGAGTTGATCCTCAAAAGACTGAAGTAGTAAAAAATTGGCTAGGACCTACCTCTCCATCAAATATCAGGAGTTTATTGGGTTTGGATGGCTATTACAGATGGTTTGTTGAAGGATTTTCATCTATTACATCCCCTATGTCCAGATTAACTCAGAAGAAAGTTAAGTTTCAGTGGTCAAACCCTTGCGAGAAGAGTTTTCAGGAGTTGAAAACTTGACTTACCTCATATCCAGTCTTAGCTCTTCTAGATGGTTCAGATGGGTTCGTGGTGTATTGTAATGCATCTAGAGTAGGTTTGGGTTATGTCCTTATGCAGCATGGTAAGTTCAAAGCTTATGCCTCCAGACAGCTTAAACCCTATAAGAGAAATTATCCTACTCATGATCTTGAGTTAGCAGTCGTAGTCTTTGCCTTGAAGATTTGGAGGCACTATTTCTACGGAGTTCAAGTAGATGTCTTCACAGATCACAAGAGTCTTCAGTATGTCTTTTCTCAAAAATATCTCAATCTTCATCTGAAAAGATGGTTAGAGCTCTTGAAAGACTACGACATGAGTTTCCTCTATCATCCAGGAAAGACCAACATAGTGATCGATGCTTTCAGTAGGCTATCCATGGGTAGTGTTTCTCATGTGGAGGATAGAAAGAAGAAGTTATCTTAAGAAGTCCATCAGCTTTCCAGACTAGGCGTTCGCTTAGTCAATTCTTCAGAGGGTGGTGTATGTGTTTAGAGTAGTTCAGAATCATATCTAGTTTTTGAGGTAAAAGAAAAGCAAGATAGAGATCCCAACCCTGTCAAGTTGAAAGAGTCAGTTCAGGATCAGAAAGTAGAGGTTTTCTCCCAAGGTGGAAATGGTGTTTTGCGTTGTTAGGGTCATTCTGTGTTCCAGGTGTAGACAACTTAAGGCAGCGAATGCTTGTAGAAGCGCATAGTGAGTGATACTCTATTCATCCTGGGGCCATAAAGAAGTACCGTGACTTGTGAGAAATCTATTAGTGGAGTGGGATGAAGAGAGAATTGCAGAGTTTGTGGCTAAGTGCTCTACATATCAGCAAGTTAAGATAGAGCATCAGAAGCCTAGTGGGTCCATGCAAGAGTTTAGTACTCCTACTTGGAAGTAGGAAGTTGTGAACATGGACTTCGTGATGGGTTTGCCTCGAACTCATCATCAGCATGATTCAGTCTGGGTCATTATAGATAGAATAACCAAATCAACTCATTTCTTTCCAGTTCATACCTCTTATTCAGCCAAGGATTACGCCAAACTCTATATCAAGGAGTTGGTAAGATTGCACGCTGTTCTGTTGTCCATTATCTCAGACAGAGGTACCTATTTCACCTCTCATTTCTGGAAAGCATTCTAAAAAGGTCTCGGTACCCAATTTCATCTTAGTACAGCCTTCCATCCTCAGACAGATGGTCAAGCTAAAAGGACCATTCAGACTTTAGAAGATATGCTAAGGGCATGTGCAATTGATTTCAAGGGAAGTTGGGATGACCACTTGCCTTTGATTGAGTATTTATACAACAACAGCTATCATTCTAGTATTCAGATGGCTCCATTCAAAGCTCTATATGGTAGGAGATGTAGATCTCCAGTTGGTTGGTTTGAAGTTAGTGAGGCCTCAGTCATGGGTCCTGACTTAGTATTTGATGCCTTAGAAAAAGTCCAGTTAATCAGAGAAAGACTCCAGGTTGCTCAGAACTGATAGAAGTCTTGTGCAGATGTTCATAGAAAAAATCTCGAGTTTGAGGTTGGTGATCATGTCTATCTAAAGATCTCTCTCATAAAGGGAGTGAATAAATTTGGCAAGAAGGGAAAGCTCAGTCCACGATATGTCGGTCCCTTCAAGATTCTTAGTCGTTTCGGTAAGGTAGCTTATGAGCTCGAATTGCCCTCAAATCTAGCCTCATTTCATCTAGTATTCCATGTATCTTTGCTCAAGAAGTATATAGGTAAACCACCAGTTGTAGTCCCTATTCAGAGCTTTGATGTTCATAACAGTCTCTCTTATGAAGAGATTCTAGTCAAAATCTTAGACTATCAGACTCGTAGATTGAGGAACAAAGAAGTCCCTTTAGTTAAAGTTCTTTGGAAAAATCAGTCCATCGAGGGAGCTACTTAGGAAGCAGAAGTAGATATACATACCAAGTATCCTCACCTCTTCTCCGCCAACTCAGATCAAGCTCAAGGTAACAGCTCTCCTTAAGCTTACTCAGTTTCATGATCAGTGTTCATCACGAACTTGGTATTTAGTTTAATGTTCATGTACCCAGTATAAACTTGGTATCAAGTACCATTGCATATTCAGTCATGCATTCATGTATTAGCTCAGTTATATAATTGTGCATCAGAAATGCATTCTCATTATGAGAAACTTAGTTCCTCGGAACATTCAGTCATGCATTCATGAATAAGTTACACATGCATCAGATATGCATGTTCAGTATGTTAATTTCAGCTTGTCAGTCATAAGATCATGTTCCAGTTATTCATGTTCAGTTCATGTTTAGTTTATTTTTCCCCTCTCAGTCAGTCTCATTCGAGGACGGATGTTCTCAAGGGGGATATATTGCAATACCCCGAATATTTCTAGCAAATTTGATCCCAAGAATGCATAGTATTAGCTTCTAAAGTGAAGGATAATAATTCCATGAGGAATTTTCAAGATTTTCACTTTTTTCATGTGGAAAATTCAATAAGCTTTTCAACAATATATGATTCTCTTAAATCCAATAACTGGGTAAGAAGTTATGACAATTTCAAGTTTCCATCGTAAAATAGTGCCATATTAGTCAGTGGCACGCCACGCCATACGAGGAAATGGCATTTTGAAATTTCTAGTAGATGTCCGCGATTATGGTGCGTCACGCCAGTAATCGAATTCAGAATTGTCCTTTCACCAGTGTCTCGGCGTAATTTTTCTTACGTCACGCCAAAGTTCCAGGTCACGAAGGAAGGGACAATGCGATGGCTCCACATCAGGCCATTTCTCAATTTCTCAATTGTCAATTTCCAGTGACACGGCGCGATAACGCCGCATCACGCCAGGAGCCCAGTTTGAGAAAATTTTACTGAAATTAAATGACGCATCCAGGGTTAAAAGGGACAATTTTCTACCTCAATTTAAATTAAATAACACGTGATTTATCTATTCTTCACCCAAAATATCTATTTTCTCTCAAGTTTCTCTCAAGAACAAGCTAGGGTTTCTATTGAAGATTGAAATTCAAGAAGGATTCACCATCAATCTTCATGAAATCACGAACTAAGGTATGTATAGTGTTCATTCATGGACTCATTTTGTCCATGAAGCCCAAGAATCCCTTTTCTAAATTCAAGTTATGGATTTTCTTATGAATTTCATGATTGGGCTGCTTTTGTACATGTTGATAATGAGTAATTGAATTGTATTCCATGAATGAGTATTAAATTTCATATGGGTTGATTTGTATCGGTATAGATTCATGAAACCCTAGAACTAAACCCTTGAATGATTAAATTGGAATTGAATCACGACAGTTAATTATTGTATGATGTTTTTTACACATTCTATGCCTACTATGTGTTTGGTTGAATTCCTAGATGAAGGGAAAGTATCTAATTAGCATGATATCATGAAATCCCCATGTACGTACAAGCTTATTCCTATCATATGTTTGATGAAATGCTTCAGTAAATGTATTATGATGATTATTATGTATTTAAGTAAGTCATGCTTTGTCAGTTTCCTTCCATCGAGTCCTAGGGGTACTTGTACCCAAAACATTAGTTGTGTACCTAGAGCCATGTCATATTTTCATGATACTCTCAGTCAAGCTATGAATCCTTATACTTCAGATAGTCTTATGACTCAAGAAAAATCTCCATGATCTTATGACTCATTCAGTTGTCAGATATCAGTAGTATTCCGTCAATCAAGGAACTTAGTAACTCAGCTCTTGCTCAGTTCAGTAAATCATGTTCGGTGTCCATTCAGATGGGAATAGGAATTAGCACCGAGTGAACCCAAGTATAGGGACACACACTATAAGATGAGGGTGTGATCCTTAGAAGTCATCCTTGTATTCTAGAACTATGTAGCCAGCATAGGTTGAGACATCAACACTGTCTGATGAGGGTTGATGAGGTGGATAAGCACTGTCAAATAAGGGTTGTACCATTCTCTTTTGGGGACACTATCAGATAAGGGTCGCCCACAGCATGTCCTTAGCAGTGGCGCGGTACTGATACCCTTTCAATTGAGGTTACAGATTAGACCCCAACTCAGCCATAATGGCGTATCAGGGGCATGTTGATTAAATGCTACCTCCCACAGTTTCAATACCAGTATCAGTTAAAGAACTCAAATAGTTCTTCAGATTTAAGACTGTCAGATACAATAAGGAACTTAGATAGTTCTTTCAGATTCAGGACTATCAGATACAGTCACCCATGTTATCAGTTACATTTAGATACAACTATTTATGCTATCAGTTATATCAGTTATTAGTATGTCATGTCATCAGTATTCAGATTCAGTTATCACAATATCACAGTGTCAGTTACAGTTACATATTTATGTTTTCATTTTCGCATTCATGTTAGACAGTCAGCTAGCATTATTCAGGCATGTTAACCCTTGAATTAGGCTACCTCACATGTATACTCAGTACATTCTATTTTACTAACGCATTTGTACTATGGTGCTTTCTTTTTATGTTACACCATAGGTTCAGAGACACGAGTTCTAGATTAGTAATAGATTCCAGTATCAGCAATCAGAATAGAAGTGAGTCCTCATCCTTCGAGGACATAATTATTTCTCCACTATTTCATTGATTAGTTATTAGTTGGAGTTAGTTGGGGACATGTCCCATCAACTCCTTATTCAGATTATTCAAACAGTAGAGGCTTTCAGACTAGATTCAAACTATTATATTTCAGACTTTAGTGTTTACAGTTTTGTTTTGGATATTGTATTACCCCACAGATGTTATCTCATCCATGTTATGTTCAGTATTGAACCTTATGGTTTTTCAGTGCATGTTTCTGCATTATTCAGTATTTTATGCAGTATACAGGTACATATATCAGTCATGGGTTAGCTTATAGTCCTTCGGGGTCATGAGCATCGTGTAGTATTCGGGTTTAGCAAATCGGGGTGTTACAGGACATGCCCCCGACTATATCCAAAAGGAGTCCAAAAGAAATATCCAAAACAAAATAAAACAAGAACATGAAATGAGGATCTTATGAAGTATGGAAGCGCACCACTTCAAGATGATTCACAATCAATCCAGAAATCACTTAATCACTACACAAAAAAAAACAGAAGTGTCTCTGTTCCAAGCATCGCCTGGGGATATTACACTAGCAAGCTTATAATTATGTCATACCAATTCCATCAACCTGGGGAATACCAAGACCCCCTTTGTTCATTAATTTTAGTTGGGGAAATTCCGCGACCCCTTTTGTACATTAAATCAAGTTTAAAAACAAAAACATGGCCAGCAAGGCCTTCAAAACCCTTTTTATCCATTTACCCATTTATGCAATGTAATAGTTTAAGAAAGTAAGTCAAGTCAAGTGATTAACCATATTTCAAATCCAATTATGCTAGTGGGTTGAGGGAACATAATTTCTAAAACCAAATTCCAAACCAAAATCATTAATTTGGGGGAATATCTCATCCCCCATTCCATTCACCATATCCGTGCACCCCAACGAGTTTGAAAATAAATAATAAAACATGAATACTTACATTAAAGCCATGGAAATTCAAATCAAGTAACAATCATTCCAAAACCCTCAACCCAATGAACACATGCTTTAAGGAAAACAAGTTTAAGGGGAGAGGTACATGCCTGAAAAATATTACAATTATGGAGAGAAATCACCACTTGGAAGCTCTAAATGATCAACCTTGACAAACCGTAGATTGTTCTTGACTTAGGGATTTAAGAGAGTTTGAGAGTGCGTTTGATTATGTATGTTGGATGATAATGGGGTCCCAAAAGGGTTTTATAGTAGTGGGTCACAATTGGAGGAAAGAGAAAATGTCCAAAGTGCCCTTCATGAAACACGAAAGATTTGTTGCCCAGTTGTTATGGGTCATCTTACGACTCATAATGACTGACTATGAGTCATCCCCTAGACTAATAGTTTAGTCAATATCCCAAGGCATTCTGATTATTGAACCTACGATTCATACCATATAACTCGTACACGGAGCTTACAACTCATAGTATCCTAGTCGTAACCACAACATTGACATTAGGCACCTACACTGGTTTTACTATAAAAAGCACTCTACGACTAGTAAAGAGTTATTATAAATCCTGATGCCCCAATCATAGTCACACTAGAAACACGGTCAACCCTCACTGGTCACCCTATGACTCGAGCCCTGCGACCCGTATAGAGACCATACGACATATTAGGTAAGCCGTAGTCTGAACAGTAAGCTCTAAACTTAAGAAATTTTCAATGGAAAAAATCTGGGGTGTTACATTACCTCCCCCTAGGATCATTCATCCCTGAATGATGAGTCAAGGCATCCCTTAGCACGATTCTAAGACTGAAACACAACCACAATCTCCTTTAACAAAGTTAGAAAACAAAGATGATAAGGAAAACATATACCTTAAGCACAATTATCTAATTTGGGGAACACGAACAGATATCTGGACCATGTCCTCTTTGGCTTCCCAAGTAGCTTCGTCAACCTTTTGGTTCCTCCATAGAACCTTTACTGAAGCCATATCCTTAGTCCTCAAACAATGGACTTGTCTATCCAAAATCTCTATCGGAACTTCCTCATAAGATAAGGAACCAAAATACCAACACTCTCAATAGGCACAACTAAAGAAGGATCACCCACACACTTATTCAAATCGAAACATGAAAAATGGATGAAAAAAACACAAACTCAAAGGCAAATCCAACTCGTAAAAAACTTACCCAATCTCCTCAAAATCAAGTATGGACTAACATAACGAGGGCTGAGTTTCCTCTTTTTCCCAAACCTCATCACTTCCTTCATGGAAGACATCTTTAAGAACACCCAATCACCAACATCAAACTCTAACTCCCTTCGTCTCACATCTTTATAGGACTTTTGGCGACACTACACCTCTTACCATAAATAGCTTCAAATGAAGTCATGCAATACTAGAGTAATAACTGTTATAATATGCGAACTCAATGAGAGGAAAATGATCGACCCAAATACCTCCAAAATCGATCACACTGGCCCTTAGCATATCTTCCAAAGTTTGAATAGTCCACTCCATTTTTTCATCTGTCTGGGGGTGGAATGCGGTGTTAAGGTTCACCTGTGTATCCAAGCCTTGCTGAAATAAAAACCAAAATTGAGAAGAGAACTTTGTACCTCAATCTGAAAAGATGGAAACTACAGCACCATACAATTTGACGATCTCTAGAATAAAAAAACTTAGCAAAATCCCCTCCAGTATAAGTAGTCCTCATAAGTAAGAAGTAAGCAGACTTTGTCATCCTATCCACGATGACCCAAATTGAATCCTGCTAGTTTTGAAACCATGAATGACCAGTAATAAAGTCCATGTTGATCACCTCCCACTTCTACATGGGTAACTCAATATCTTAAAATATGTTGTCAGGCCTCAAGTACTCAACCTTTACTTATTGACACACTATACACTTATCCATGAAGTTAGCCACATCTCTCTTTATGTTGTTCCACCAATAAATCTTATTCTAGTAATGATACATCTTCGTCAAGTCTGGATGAACTGTATACCTTGACTCATGAGCCTCAGTCAAAACTCTTTCCCACAACCCATCCATATCAGGAACACACAATCTACCTTAGTACCTCAAGATACTATCTCCACCAGTCTTAAATGCCATGAACATTTGTTGACCCACCTCAGCTTTAATCTGCATAAAGGTAGGGTCCAAAACCTTCTTCTCTTTCATCTCTGCACTAAGAGATGAATTCACCACCTCGTGTATAATCATACTTCTATCCTCAGACTCCTAAAGATGAACTCCAAGATTAGCTAATTGGTGAATGTCTTTTACCAATCCATATTTCTCCTCATACACATGAGACAAGCTACCCATGGACAACCTGTTAATAGCATCAGGAACTACATTAGCTTTATCTGGATGGTAATGAAGACTCATGTCATAGTCCTTGAGAAACTAAAGCTATCTCCTTTGCCTGAGATTCAACTCCTTTTGTGTGAACACATACTGCATGTTTTTATGATCTGAACAGATATCAACAACATAAACCCCATACAAGTATTGACGTCAAATCTTCAAAGCAAACACAACAGCCTCCAAGTCAAAATCTGGGATGGGTAATTCCTTTTATGAACTTTCAACTGCTTAGAAGCATAGGCCACAACCTTACCATGTTGCATCAAGATACAGTCTAGTCCCACAAGTGATGCATTATAGTAAAC
This sequence comes from Capsicum baccatum var. pendulum, assembly GCA_030864225.1. Taxonomy (NCBI): domain Eukaryota; kingdom Viridiplantae; phylum Streptophyta; class Magnoliopsida; order Solanales; family Solanaceae; genus Capsicum; species Capsicum baccatum. The sequence goes on from CM061554.1 coordinate 182,634,381, forward strand.
AACAAACTTTTCAATACCCTAGGGCAGGGTCAAAATTGGAACAAAAGTCAACTTATCCTTTAGCTTCTCAAAGCTACCCTCGTAAGCATCAAACCACAAAAACTTCACCTTTTTTTGAGTCAACATAGTCAACAGTGCAGCAATAGACAAAAAAATTTCCACATATCTTCTATAATACCCAACTAAACCTAAAAAGCTCGAAATATCAGTTAGAGTTGTGGGTTTAGGCTACTTCTTTACCACCTCAAATTTTTGTGGAACTATCATCATCCTCTCACTAGACATTACATGACCCATAAAGGTCACAACATTCAACCAAAACTCACACATTGAAAACTTGGCATACAATTGTTGATCCTTAAGAGTCTGCAACACTATACAGAGGTGATTGGTACAGTCCTCCTCACTCTTACAATATATCAAGATGTCATCAATAAACACAATCATAAATAAATCTAAGAACTATCTGAATACCTGGTTCATCAAGTCCATAAATAAAGCCAGAGCATTAGTCAACCCGAATGACATCAGCAGAAACTCATAATGACCATATCGGGTTCGAAAGGCAGTATTTGGGATATCTGCCACCCTAATCTTTAACTGATGATAACCCAATCGAAGATCAATCTTAGAAAAACACATAGCACCCAGAAATTGTTCAAGGAGATCATCTATCCTAGCAAGAGGATACTTAGTCTTCACCGTCACCTTATTCAGTTGTTCATAATCTAGACACATCCGAAGGAAACTATCCTTCTTACACATGAAGAGTACAGGGGCACCCTACGAAGAAATAATAGGATGGATGAAACCCTTATCAAGAAGATCCTTTAACTACTTCTTAAGTTCTTTCAACTCAGTCAAAGCCATTCTGTAAAGAGGAATAGAGATAGGATAGGTATTTGGCAGAAGATCAATTCCAAAGTCTATTTTCCTATTAGGAGAAATACTAGGAATATTATCGAGAAACACTTCAGAAATTTATTTATAACAAAGATAGATTGTAGAGAGGGAACCTCAAAACTAGAATCTCTAACCTGAACTAGATGGCATAGAAACCCCTTGGAAATCAACTTTCAGGCTCTAAGATATGAAATGATCCTTTCTTAAGAAATAAGAAACTTCCTTCCATTTCCTTACCAGTTTATTTAGATATTGGAAATTGACCTTTCGGCTTCTACAATCCATAAAAGCATAGCACGAGTGAAGCAAATCCATCCCCAAGATCATACCAAAGTTTACCACATCCAATTTAATCTGATCCACCCATGTCTTCCTATCACCAATAGATACCACACAACCCCTATAGACCCTCCTACCCATAATAGAATCACCCACTGGGGTAGACACAGAGAAAGGATCGAGAATACTCTCAAGACCAAAATCAAAATAAATAGCCATATAAGAGGTCACGTAGGAAAGGGTAGACCTCAGATCAAGAAGACAATATACATCATGAGATAAAAGATATAACATACCAGTAACAAAAATATTTGGACGCCTCAGATTTCTGATGGCTGGCAAGAGCATAAAGATGGTTCTAACCAGTGCCAGTGCTAGAAGTAGCACCCTTTGTCGCAGGAGCTAAAGAAGTAGAAATTGAAACCTTATTAGCTCTATTAGCAACACTTGTTGTCGGATACTGTCTCTAAACATGTCTAGGCTAGCCATATTTGAAACACGGTTTCCTCCCTTCATCATAATAACCATGACTTATCTATCCACAGAATCTATAAAGAGGATATGATGAAGCTGATTAGCTCCACTAGCCTGGGCCTGGGCACCCTAGGTCTTAATCCCACTGTCAACCTAAAAATTACGATCACCAGACGACTTAGGATACGAAGCACTAGCCATCTTCTTGCCCCACTACCTACCATCTCTACCATTGTTCTACTAGCATTCACCCTTCTCTAAATAACTAAACTTCTTATTTTGCCTCTCTCTTATTTTTTTGTTACTTCTTCTTATCATTTTCAACCTGTTGCATATACACCACTAGACTAGATATATCCATGTCATTATTCAACATCATCACCTTACACTCTAGTACCAGGCCTTGAGATAAACTCGAAGCAAACTTTCTTATCCTTTTCCTCATGCTAGACACCAACTCTGGTGCGTAATGAGACAACTAATGGAACTTCAAAGTATACTTTTTTACAGTCATCCTTTCTTTCTTCAAGTTTACAAACTCCTCGGGTGTGGCCTCTTTCAACTCTTGAGAAAAGAAGCGATCAAGAAAAGTTCTAGAAACTTTCTCCCACATAGCCTGCTCAGCATTGTCACCCCTTGACTATTCCTACTCCTCACATTGCTGGCAGGCCACATCCTTCAACTAATATGCAGCAAACTCTACACCCTTCATATCAGTAGCATGCATCACCTTGAATATCTTCTCTATTTCATCAACAAAACCCTGAGGATCTTTCTCAACCTTAGAGCCTATAAAGATGGGGGGATTTAACCTTATAAACTGGCCAACTCTAGTGACCTTAGAAGATGGAGCAACAAAATCAATACAATCAGGCGGAGGAAACTGAGAAGTCACCAATTCAGTCAGCAGATAAATAGATCAATGAAATTCGTCATTAGAAATGTCCCCTTAAGGCGATGAGGCATGAATATCATCAGCTCAAGAAGACCGATAGAGACTGGTAAGGACCGGTGGAACTCTACATATGCAGTTACGTGCAGGGGCTCTAGGCCAGGTCTGTACTCTATAAGCAAAACAATTTTTATCCACATTGTCCTCAGGTGGGGCAGAAGAGTTTCCGCGAGCATCAGATCTTTGGGGACGTATGATCTAAGTAAACAAACAGAATTAGTGGAGATTTCAAGACCTTAGCTCTATAGCCCAAAAAAATAGATCACAAGAAATGGGAAACATTCCTAAATGCCCTGTAGCCTCTCCTTTATAAGTGTGGCGTGCTACACACCCATAAAGAGACTCTACTTAACATAGATTTATGGACACCCAATGAACATAAAGTTGGCTCTGATACCAACTTTGTCACGATCCAAACCAGGGTCGGGCCATGATAAGTATCTCAAGTCCACCAAGGACTAAAGACCACCATTTATACCCTAGATAACCAGAATATAATACAACTAGCAGCGGATGAATTTAGAACATATAGCAATATAGAGTTGAGTTTCGAACATATAATAAGATAGATAAATCAATTAACCCAAAAAAGAACCTAAGAGTTTCAACAACCATCCCAATCCACAGTAATCCACAAATCCTATAAAATCTAAGAACAACCTAAGTCGGGACATGCCTCCGACCATAGTTGAAAAGACTCCAAAAGGAATAGTCCAAAACAAAATGAAATAAGAACATGAAATAAGGGTTTTTTGAAGTATGAAAGCTCACCACTTCAAGATGACTCACGATCGATCCATAAATCACCTAATCACTGTGCAGGAAAAGCAAAAGTATCTTCATTCTCTGCATTGCGTGGGGATACAACATTCAGAGACGGTTAGTAGGGTGAGTTCTAGTATGTAACTCTGGGTAAAGAAAATGCAAACTTAAAATCCTCCAAACTCAATGTACATGTCCATATACATGCATACATAAATATACATATATATGTGTGTATATATATGTGTGTGTGTGTATATAAGATATTGGGATAGGGAAAAGGGTTTTACATGAGATTTAAAATCATTAACATGGACTGTTTAGCTCTAACCATCCTAAGGGCACCCATGGGCTATATGGGTTCAGCTCCTCCTGCTGAAAGATTCCCAGCGTGTGTTAACCGCACGAACCAGGAAAATCTTAGGATGAGACAGGGAATAACTCAACCCAAGCTAATCTAAAATATATATATATGTGTGAACCATACACGTTGTCATAAAGACCCCCATGTCGGCAAAAATGGTTTCCAGTATCGGTCCCCTCGAGATCTCTACATTACACATGAGCTACACAACCCCCTTTAAGCCCAATTAAAATAAGTTTCACATAACCCATCCATTTAACCAAGGAATTTTTCGTTAAGGCATCAACCATAGATATCATCATAACATTATGGTTGCAAGCATATAATTATGTCATACAAATTCCATCAACCTGGGGGAATGCCACGACCCCTTTTGTTCATTAAATCTAGATGGGGGAATTCCTTGACCCTCTTATGTTCATTAAATCATGTTTAAAATCAAAAACATGGCCAGTGAGGCCTTCAAACCTTTTTTATCCATTTACCTATTTATGCAATGCAATAGTTTAGAAAAGTAATCCAAATCATGTGATTAATCATATTTCAAATCCAATTATGCAAGTGGATTAAGGAAACACAATTTCCAAAATCAATTCCAAACCAAAATCATCAATTTGGGGGAATACCTCATGCCCCATTTCATTCACCATACCTATGCACCCCAACGGGTTTCAAAATACATAAACAAAATGTGGGCACTTGCATTAAAACCATGAAAATTCAAATCAAATAACAATCCTTCCAAACCCCTCAACCAAAATCAAAGTCCATATTCAAATCCACATGAATAACCATTTAAACACATATTTTAAGGAAAACAAGTTTAAGGGGAGAGGTACATGCCTGGAAGCATCACAATTATGGAGAGAAATCACCACTTGAAAGTTTTAAATGATCAACCTTGAGAAACCCTAGTATGTTCTTGACTTAGGCATTTGAGAGAGTTTAAGATTGAGTTTGATTATGTCTTTTAGATGATAATAGGGTCCCAAAAGGGTTTTATAGTCATGGGTTATAATTGGGAAAAAGGAGAAATATCCAAAATACCCTTAACAAAACACTAAAGATTTGTTGCCCAGTCGTTACGGGTCACCTTACGACTCGTAACAACTAACTACGAGACATTCCCTAGACTCGTAATTTGGGAGGTATCCCAAGGATTCCCCACTGTTGACTCTATGAGTCGTACCATACAACTCATACACTGACCTTATAACTTGTAGGGTCTGACTAATAACCACAACAGTGATATTAGGCACCTACACTAGTTTAAATATGAAAAACACCCTACGGCTAGTAAAGAGTCATTACAAATTATGATGTCCTAGTCATAGTTATAATAGAAACACAGGTAACCCTTATTGGTCACTCTACCACTCGAGCCCTACGGCCCGTAAGGAGACCTTACGACTCGTTAGGTGAGCCGTAGTCTAAACAGTGAGCTCCAAACTCAAGAAAGTTTTAGAGGCAAAAATCTGGATTGTTACAATTGATCCCCCCCCCCGGACCCCCTCTCACTATTTTTTAAATAAAGGGTCAAAATGATATATAAAGGTCCCGAACCCAAATAACCATGCTACTAACTCAAATTCAATATTTCAGATCTGTTGGCGCAATCTAAATTGCCATCCAACACTCATAACAATGAATGTTGATCAAAGTCAACTATATGGCTTCTCAAGCCTTTAAAATCCACAAACTCACACCAATCATTCCTGATCACATTGAAAATTGTGTCAACCATCTCAAAACCCCAAAATCAACATATAACAACTATGAGGAAGGGTTAAATGATCAAAATATATAAAAATAAAAATGCACAAATTCATGTCATTATAGTAGAGGTGTCCATAGCATAAACTCGGACAAGTACAAGGATCTAGACAACTATTTTTCTAATACAAAAGAAAATTCACACACTATTGGGTTATCCCATGTAATTTCTTAATTTTTTAAGAGTATTGCACTTGCATGTGCATCCATATTAATAATTATAAAAAAAGGGGGAAAAACTGCACTTGAACTATCTAAAATAGAGTAAATATACCATTCGCTTGTTTTTTAGCTCAAAATATCCCTCCATTTATTTTTTGACTCAAAAATACTCCTCACCTTAATGGAGTGCCACCAAGCACACAATATAAAAAAAAATTATCATATAACCAATCCACACCAGCATCTTATTTATGAAAAAGAACCAAAATTATTCCTCAACTATCCAAAATAGAGCAAAAATATCCTCCATTTATTTTTTGGCTCTAAAATATCCTCCATTTTATTTTTTGGCTTAAAAAGACCACTCAATTTATTTTTTTGTATCACAATACTCCTCACTTTAATGGAGCGCCACCAAGCACATCACACGAAAAAAAGTTCACATGGCCAGTGTACGTCAACATTCCTTTTAATACCTAGTCGAACCACTTAACCATCCAACTTAACGGTCCATTTGAAACTCGTACTTGATCCATCTTCAAACTATTCAACCTATCTTCATAAATAAAGGGTAAAGATAGATCCACCCTATCAATGCAGACTAGGAATTTTGAGATAAAAGAAAACTCTTAGTACATGGGTTGAAACTCGGTTCGTCTTTATCATGTCAAAGAATATGGGAGAGTTCAACCCATGTACTAAGGGCATTTTTTTTTCAAAATTCCTAGTCTGCATCGATTTTTTGGGGAGAGTTTAAGAAAAGACGTGTCAAATTTTTTGAAGACAGATCGGGTCCATGTATTAAATGGAATGTTAAGTTGCAAGGCCGGTTGGGTATTAAATGGATGCTGATTTGGCCTGGTCATGTGGCAATTTATTTTCCACATTATGTGCTAGGCGTTACTCCATTAAAGTAGGGATATTTGTGAGCCAAAAAAATAAACAGAGGGGTATTTTTGAGCCACAAAATAAATTGAGGGATATTTTGCTCCATTTTGGATAGTTCAAGGGTAGTTTTGGCCCTTTTCGTAAATAAAATGTTGACGTGAACTGGACATGTGACAATTTTTTCACATGGTGTGCTTGGTGGAACTTTGTTAAAATAAGGGATCTTTTTTCTCCAGAAAAATAATATAGGGGTATTTTTGGGCGAAAAAATTAATTGAGGGGGATTTTGAGCCAAAAAATAAATGAAAGATATTTTACTCCATTTCAAATAGTTCAGGGGTAGTTTTAACTCTTTTTCGTAATAATTATAAAATTTCTAATAAAGAAATCAAACCAGTAAGAGGTTGTTTGGAAGTTAGTTGGGTATTAGTAATGTAGGAATTATTGATGAAGGAATATATGTATTAGTTATGTAGGTAGAAGTTATCCACGAATTAGTTATATTCATGTATTAGTTATACATGTATTACTAATTCCACTTTTTATCCTGCATAAAATAATAAATAGATTCCCTCATAGCTTATATGTATTAGTTATACGTGATTATCAATTGTAAATCAAACATCATATTAATTTTGTACTTGAATAATTTACCTCCTAACTAGCTACCGAACAAAATATTACTAATGCAGAAATTAATACAAATATAACTCTCCTCAAACTGACTACTAAACTACCACTAAGAAGATATATTCTCAAAAAAACTTACACGAGTATTTCTTAAGAAAAATTTACACTCAAACAAATGTTTATCAAAGTACTCTTTTCTATTCCTAATTTAAACCTATTATCTCCATAATTGTTTAAGACCTTTAGAAACTAAGACCAAATCAAAATTACCTTAATTAAAGACTATAAGTCAAATTCAAATACACAAAAGAATTCATGAACCAAAATTATATTTAATGTGGGTGAAGGAAGAGGAAGTCCTACCTCTAAAAGAATTTAAGAGGAAATATTCGTGTAAGATTATTCATCAATTTTTCATCTTCTTTTTTTTCTTGCATAGAAAGTTAATAAAAGGAACATCAAGAAAAATATAAGGACGCCTAATTTAATTAGTTTGGAAGTCCTAAATAATCATATACTCCCTCCATTTTTTATATACTTCTTTATTTTTCGAGAGTCGGTTTGACTAAGTTTCTAAGCTAAATTAGATTAGACTAATATAATTTTTAATAATTAAAATTAAGAATTCGAAAATCAATTGAACAATACTATAAATTGCATTTTCCTTTTTTACAATTTGATTAAGATATATATCTTAAAATATTGATCAAAGTTTGTATCGTTTAACTCTAAAAAAAACATATAAAAAGAAATGGAGGGAGTATTTGAAATTATTTACTTTTAATTTAGTTTTATAGAGATGTGAATATTATATTCCAACAATTATAAATAAGGGTTTTTATAATTCAAAACAAAAAAAAATAGAATTCCTCACCAGAAATCTCACAAGAATTCATTTATCAAAGGCGCAAATTTCCAATCAAATTTTCAAGCCCTTAAATTCATATGTAATCAAGATCAAGTTCAGCAAATTAAAGATCAAGCATCGTGTGATAACTTAATATACTATTTCCCAAAATCATGACAAAAATTTTAATGAAAAAGATTTAAAATTACACGTTACATGAATATCGATAAGGAATTACTTAAATTTACTAAACTAGATAAAATTCCTTTCATTTATTAAATTTACTAAAATCTCTTTTTGTTCTCTTTCCTCTACAAGCATCCGACACATCGTTTGCAATCCTTATTTACAAGGTTACAACATACAAGAGGCAACTCCTATAACAACGGCACCATTCAAGCAACCACATTGTGTAGTTACTCCACAATATGTGGCGTCTTGAAAATTAATCGCTCCCCCTAATTTCATCTCATTAATATTTTATCAGAGTTGAACAACTTCAAAAATGGTAGTTTTCCTCTTCATTATTTGTCTAAGTTAATTTATTAAATTTGTGTTTAAAAGTTGTATACTTAAAGAACTTGAACCTTCAACAGCTCAATTTCTTGTTACAATATCAATTTTTACAATGGATCCAGATTTTTTGCCTTTTTTTAGTCTGGAAATTTGTCACACAGACAACATCAAACTAAATGAAGATGTCGTTAATTTTATTTCAGGTGTTTTAATAATATTTTTGAATATTTTCATGAAAATAGATTTATACACAGAAATGGTCCAGTAAAGATGAAGAATTTGTGAGAAAAGATGACAGAAAAATCAAACAAAAAGATAGTTGATGATGCTAATAAAAGAGATTCTGGCACTTCGAGTCTAAAAGATGGTGTTTCAAAATAAAAAGTTGTTGAAGTGACAACGAGGGACATCCCACCAAAGGTTTGTAAATATTTGTATCTGTACATCCTTTACTTATAGATACATGTTTATTAATTGAAAATACAAATCTTACTTTAGTTATATATCCATATTGCATGTGCATAATCGTGTTTCTCTACACCTAAAACTTATTTCTTATATGTATCTCCTACATTTTCTGTACATAGCAGGAAGGTTAATATTTGTTTCTCTGTTCATAATTATGTATCTCTGCACCTGATACATATATGAATTATGTATCTCTTATATTTTTGGTTGGTTTCAATGTACTACTTATACTGATACGTTTTGAATAACTATGATATGTTTTTCGTATTACCAACCACTATTTGTATCTCTTTTGTCAAGGTTTGAAATATGTAATAAATGTTGTTTCACAATATTCATTAAGGTTTGGCAGCTAATGCAATACCAAGTTTCTAAAAAATTTTGAACATATTCCATCAAAATAATTAATTGAGATGTTCAGTGAGACATGTTTTGCCTTTTACCTAAAGATGTCGAAGTGTAATTACATAGGACAAATTACTAAATGTCTCCTGATGCTTGAGGTGCAGTAAAACAACCTTCTGAACTTTATGCATGCGTCAAGGGCAAAATTCTTAAATTTTTATCTTTGAATTTTCCCTATCAACTGAAAATGCACTAGGAACATTAAAGAATTCACACATTGTGATTCATTCCAGGCATATTGATGCAAAAGTGTTTCCCGCAATTCACAAATGATGTTGATAAGTTTACATTGGTACAACGTTTCTTGATGGAAAATTTTGACAGTAATGAAGATGCCCTCAACAAGGTCATTCTATATTTCATTCACACATTTCTATTTTCCTAGTTAAAGGATACTTCCGTTCCTTTGGCATATTTTAATAGAGTGGAGGATGGCAAGTATAAGAATTTTCCTTGGGAAAATCTTGCTTTTTCAAAGTAGATGATTTCTCTAAGACAATACAGTTTCATCCAGAAGCAGTTATATCATTTGTGTGGGATGTCATATGTACTCAATATTTGGATGTTCGAAACATGTTTAGAAGTTGAAAAATTCATAGTTGTTCGTACTGACAATCAAATACAAAGAATTTTAAACTGAAAATTTAAGGCAGTCGGGCCATAGTATAATCAGTTTATGACCGAGATGTTTAGAAAGATATATTAATTAACGTATATAATCATTTAATTTAATTTTTTACAGTTTTGAATTTGTATTTGATATCATAGTGTATGTTTTTTATGCACTGATGGAGAAGGCGATTCATATATCGGGCACAGTTTCTATCCCTCCATCGAAAAAGGAATAATAGTTGAGGTTGAAAAAAATACAGAAAGTAAAGAAGATTATGAGAGAAATATTGCAAAAGAAAAATAGATCGAAAGAACATCAAAAACTCTGTCTGACCAATTTAGTCATCCTAAAAAAAAAATACTCCACCGTGCATTTTTCATGATCAACAAACACCACCACATTCCTTGAAGTCCAACTAAAAGACAAAATATGTTGATGAATCTGCCAACATAATTATTTATGAGCACTTGGCTAAATCGGACTTAGATGTATTTAAGTCGAAGATAAAGTCATATGTGAATACATACATAAGTATCGCTTTAATTACGCTGCACCACTTAATTCTTTTTAAATAAGTTCATTAATGATTTCTACTTGTTCACTAGATGGATCTTAAATTCAGGGACCTAGAGACTCTAGTGACTAATCAATTCACGGAGATTATGAAATTCTTGAAGTTGAAGCATACTCATGATGAGAAGGTAACATAATTTGAATCATGACATAATTCATAATGACTGTAATATCCTTACTTTGTTGCACATATTTTTTATCAGGAAACATTGAAAAAGGAGTCCAAATAGAGGCCAACCTTCAAATGGTATCGATGATACCACAGGTCCCAGTAAATTAGACAGTCCAAATGTTGCACCGATTGAATCCTGTTGAAATGAAAGGGTTTAACGTCAATCAAGGACCATCGATTTTTAATGCTCCACCAGCTATCTCGTCCGAGTTTTTCATTAGTGATACCGTAATTCTATCTATATTTTCTAGTCCAGAAAAGGTCGTACCTGACAATACAAAGTGCAATAGACAGTCGTCTACGATATACAAGTCTCTATTTTTGACGAATTTTGGTTCCAGTTCGAGAGGCAAGAAAAAGTTGTTTTCGTTGTGCGTAAAAAATATCTCTTTGAAGGTTATAACATTTTTAGAGTACCTCAAACTCATCTGGTGGCAGTTTTCGAGGAATGGATAAAAGAAGGTCTTTACAAGAAACACTTACACAAGTAAATTAACCATTTATTTCTTCAACTTCAAATAATAATGTACAGATATTAATTGTAAAACTACAGTTTCAAATTTCTAGGACAAATAAAGATGACTACTATAAATTTAAATGTGCAAGTCTTGAATTTCGACAACTAAATTTTGAAGTTGCATTTTTAAAGACGAAGAATTGATTCTACCTTATGTATCAACCAAATAAATGCTGAAACTGTGAGATATAACCATGTTCTTATCTTAATTTTTAAATAGTCACATCATGAGAATACTTAATATAGTATAGATCTTGATGGCTGATATTTTTGTTATGTAAGTATGGTACCAATGCATCATGTTTGTATCTATTCTTACCTGAGTTTGTTACTTATAAATAATTTTGAATCTCTCTATTTTTAAGTATCTTAAATAAAGTTGATATTGTAGATATTATCATTATTAATGAGATACATTTGAATAATTTATGTATCTCTTGTTATTTTTACAAAGTTACATAAGAAACATTTTGTATCTTTGGTTAATTTTTATGAGATACATATTTTTATTCGTATATCATTTAGTTACATTGTGTATCTCCTTTATTAATTATTGTGAAATACACATGCAGGTCATTACTCATAAATTTATATCTCTTGTTAATTTTAGACAGTTAATTCTAGAATTTATTATGTATCTCTTTTATTAATCTTGTTGATCATAATTTTATGAGATACATATTCATAATTTTGTATCTTTTTTGTTTCATTATGTATCTCTTAGGTTTCATTTTTCATAATTTTATATTTCCTCCGTTTCAAATTGAGATTACACAGTTATTAAGAAAATAATGATTGGTAATGTAACTTTATTATTTTGCCCCTATTAATTGTGCCATTTTGTTAGTTTCAATATTGATGGAGTTATTATATGGCTAATACCAAAGCACTTTTGGTATGGATAATTAGGATTATAGGATTACCAAAGTCTTTGCAACATTTTTTAAGATTTGATAATTCAATGCTAGTAACAATGAATAATCAATTACTAAGGGTATAATGGGAAAAAAATTGGCTTGTCTTGATTAATGAAAAAAGACAAGTAAAATGAGAAATCAAATTAGAAAATTTGGGACGGCTAATTTGAGATGGGAGAAGTATTTTTTAAAAATTTTAGATTGTTAAATATCTATTTTTATTTAACTATATTACATATGCAATAGCATATATCCACTATTAATTATCATTACTATATAATATTATAAACTCATGTTCTTATATCTCGTACATATGTTATCACTTGTGCAACATCGGAATGTCATTTTCTACTATTTGTGAAAGAAGTATAAGTACCAGAATTTGTCAATATGCAGATACACCACCACAGATTATTTTTTTCAAGATGTACATTGATAAGACGTATAAGAATTACTATCCAGTGGATGGAGATAAGGGTTTTCCAACTCAATATGCATTTGCACGTTCTAATATTGTTAATCGGTATGAGGAGTCATTAATTAACACAATCAAGGAATTAAGTACACATGTTGGTTTGTTTTGGTATCTTGTAAATTAGGTATTTGTTTCGATAAATTGTGATGGTGAATTTCATTGGGTACTCACAGTCATTTCACTTAAGGAGTAGTGCATTCGTGAGTATGATTCGATGTCCTCTTTACGAAATAGAGCACAGTCAAGTAAGGTCTAAAAGTTGACTATAATGCTCTCAACTTACCTTCTGTAAAGTAATTTTTTTGAAGAAAAGGTACCCACTAACGTAATTTAATATACATAATTAATTGATAATATACATTGGACAAATAACAATATTTATTTATATATAACTCGTCTTGCTTTTTGTCGATTCAGAATGAAGACATGGGATGTAATTGTACATATATTTGTATGTAATTATTAAGATATATTATCGAACTTTAATTTCTCACGAGTTACATTAATTACTAGATTTATAATTTCATTATAAAATGAAAGTTTATTAATGTATTTGCTACATTAATTCGCTAATCATGTCCTTATTTTAAAGAAATTATAATATTGCAAAAACATAATAAGAGAAACATTATGGAATAACACTGTCAGATTAGCACTAATTTAACTTTAAAATACTAAGTATTTGTCTTTGTCAATATTCTTCAAAACATACCAAATGTTTATAAAACTATAATAACCAAAGACAAAAAACTTCATAGTTTGAAATAACCAACAAATCAATAATTATTCAACATTAACAACACGATCTTTTTTTGGTTGTATGAAGGTGCACTTTGATCTCGATGGATCTTCATTGTCACTAAAATATTTATTCTCCACCTTATAAATCTGAAAATGTAATTTTTCATTACTTACATACAAATAATTACTTCATTTTCTTACGATATATGTACCTTATACACGCAACAAAGAAGTAGCATAGCACTTAATGTACTTAAACAATCAGTTTAATATCTAATTTTGATGTATTATCAACTTAACATAACATAATGACACAAATTCGATAATAAGTTAGACATAATACGAACAACATATTTTGAGAAATATTATTCATAAAAGTCATAAATGAGAAGTAGCTTCATAAATAATGATGTCTAAATAAGAAAACAAAACAATAAACTACTGAAAAGTAATTTATCTTAATTGTATGCAGATCGTAAGCTCACTCCTCTTTTAAGAAAGAAATTACAAGTATGATTATTGTGACCTTCATAATCACATCACCCGCAGCAGTTACTGTTCGAAGTGAAACGTTTTTTACTTGATTTCTTGTGCCTCCCTTTATTTGGCCTTTCAGGTGGTCTTTTGTATTTTTATGGTAAAACAACTTCAACTTGAATTTTCTTTGGCACAAGTCAATCTTTCTTATATGAAATTGAAAACATCAAAATTTCATACGTCTTCACTAATATTTCTAGATAGTAAAAGCAATAGGACCTCATATGATCTACATGCTTGCTTTTTAGAACTGCTACTGCGTGTTGACATGTTATCTCATCTAATAGAAATCTTTCAAAACTACATGTTCTCTATGTAAACATACAATGTATTTTTTTTCTGTCATCATAAACAGAGTAAACATATGGCAATGAAGCATTAACCTAACAAAAAACACACAGTTCATGAAATATGATGTTATACGTATTTATTATTAAAACAGTTTTGTATCTCTTGTATTATTGCAATGATTTATGTATCTCTACCAATTCAAAAATAGAATACTAATGCACAATCAGTTATACCATGATATAACTGTACTGTTTTATCACTATAACAATAAATAAGTAGCCTAATAAAAGTAGATGTAATAACTGACTTTCAACCTAAAAGATTTTAATGTATTTAGCTGAAGAATTTTGAAATCTTTTACCCAATGACCTTTTTGTATATGATACCCTTTCTCTATTTTTGCAATTTCAAGATTCGAACAGTCTTCTTGCTTTTTCCAAAAAATTTAAGATAGCAACTCACATGCCTCGATCAATTTTTCATCTATATCCTCAACTATATTTGACGTCATCATTTTTCCTCAATTAAATAATGCATATACGCATACCTATATTTCAAATTCAGAAATCAAGGTACGACGTCACTCTATGATCTATCTCACCTACCTGATCAAACAAAAAAAATCGAAATCTTCTTTTTTTATAGGTCTTTGCCATTACATAGAAAATTTTGCTAAGGCTGTCTTTGCTCTTTCTGAAATTAGTGCATACATTCTTTCATAGACGTCAAACACATGCAAGATGATAAATGTTGGGATACATAATGCTAACAGCCTTAATTATGCTTTCGTTATGATCAGATATAACACACATATTTTCGTGCTCTCCAAATGCACGTTTAAACTGTTCAAAAAATTTAGTCCATGAATTATCATTTTTCGCATTTATAACACCATAGACTATTGGTAATATGCTACCTAAAATAAGAAATATTTTTTATGTTATTGCTACAATACAAATCATTCAAGAAAATCAACAAAAACACACAAATAAATTTTCTTAAAAAAAGTTGCGACATTATATTCAAAACAATTCATTTCAAGAATCTGCACCATCCAGAGTACTTGTCGATAGAAATGTACCTTTATATGCTTCTCCCAAATGTGCCCCATCTACTACTACTATTCGCCTGCAAAACTGAAATCCTCTCATCAATGGGTGTAATGCTGTAACGACCTAAAAATTTGATGAAATATGTAAAATTTATGATTTAATGTGATTTGACTATTTTACTCCTATTTGTAGTTGCATTATGATATTTATAGGGTGTGGTAGTGATTGGTATGACTTTTGATGCAATTTCGTATCATTTATGCAACATTGTGGTTTTTGATGGCTTCGAAGCCTTATTTTGCACTTATGTGGATATATTTTGATTCGTGTGACGGATGGCTGAACGAACTGCTCCAGCAGTACCAGAATATCAATTTTAGGCTAGGTAGATATTTGGTTTGGGTCCCGGTGCACCCGAGCTCATTTTCACCTATTAATCAAAAAGTTAAAAAATTGAAAATATGGGTGTCAGACCCACATTTGATCAAAACGACCTCGGATGAAAAATATGACTTTTTTAGCAGATCTAAAATGTCAATTTTAGGGTGTTAGCATATTTGGTATAAATTTACGACTTTTAAATCTCATTTCGACCCTCGGTTTAGAAAATTATGATTTTGAGTTTTAGGGGTCAACTTTGTGAAAATGATATTTTTTTAAAAATCTGATATCTCCATCACTTCCAGAATATCGAATTTAGTATGGTTGCATATTTCGTTTGTGTATATCGGACTCCGAACGAATCTCGGGCTCCTCTTCGAAGTCCGTTTTGACTTGGGAAAGAAAATCTGCACTATTGTAGCAGATTTTCTGCTATATATCAGTCCTTTTTATCCATTTTTGGCCTATTTTGCTCATTTTTCATGGTGTCTCTTGAGAGTTATCCTAAAATAGTATGGAAGCTTAAAAGTAAAGTTTGTGGGAGATTGGAAAGCTAGATTAACACCTGTTTCTTCATTCTATTACGGATTTAAGGTAAGAATTCACCCTTTTCTTAGTAATTTATTAATTAATTTCTCAAAACCCCAAAAATCTTAGAGCTTGATTTTAAACTCCATTTTCATCCCTTTTAACTTGAATAAGATTTCTATCTTAGAATTACTAATTTTTCATCAATTGAACATTCAAAACAACTCTGATTATTGATTTTAACCTGAATTTCAAAAGTTTTACCAGATAAAGCTCAAATATAGTTTTTCTTCGATTTGAACCTTGTTTTTTACTCGATTTAACTTGGGTTTTCATCTATAGGTTCCTAAAAATATGGGGAACATGTTTTTGAAGTAAAGTTCCAATTTTGTCCTTTTTTTTGGAAACCCATTTCAGGGGTCCGTTTTGATCCCAAACCAAAAGTAGTAAATATGGGTGTTGTTGGTTTTATTTTGACGTATAGAATTCATATTTGATATTTTTAGTAGAGTTTGGGGCTGTTCGTGAAAAGTAAGGTTGCAGGTTTGATGATAGGCGAATTTACGCGCCTATATCAATATATTTTGCCCATATTTTAGCCTAGTTTCGAGAACTAATTATCTATTTCATACACTTTTAGTCCTTTTTCCTGTAAATGAGCTAACAAATGTGATTAGGAAAGTTTCAGGTATAAATAATGCAAAATACAGCAATTTATGGCTTACTTGACGCAAAAGAAAGCTCACGAACGAAGTGGAAAGGAGCTGGACGCCTAAAGGACTAAATCTGCTGCATGGAAAATCAGTCCCGGGCTAAAACAGCATTTCTGAAGACTTTGGGGACTTACAGACACAAAGCTGGATTTTTGCCATAATACATTAACCTAGTGCAATTAGGTTATGTGTTTCATTATTCTATTTGGATTATAATTTTGTAACCTTACCCTAGTACATTTGGGTCAAGGATTTCATTAGTATATTAGGATTTGGTTATTTATTTCATTTGCTTAGTAGGAGTAGGATAGGAGTATTATAAATACCCTATCATGCTAGAGATTTTTATGCATTCCAAGATACATTCTTCACTTAAGACATCTCCTTACAATTTAATCAATTTTCTTTCATCCCTCTCATCTTCCACTACAAACACTTCTAATCTATTCTTCTATTCTCAAATTCCACAACAAGAGAATCGTTACTTGCTACGGAATCACCAAAACCACACGCCAAACACCCACTATTCACGCCATTCACCATGCAAAACGTGATATCCTTCGCACTCATGGGTAACTAAACCTCTTAGTTGGGGTTATGGAAGCCGAATGAGTTACTATCTATTGCTATGAGCTTGTGAGTTCAAGACACGCATATTGCTTATATCATTATTCTCTTCATCTTAAATCTACATCCTTTGCGGTTCAAACACAAGAACACGCCATTCTAACATCTAACCTGTTCGAGAGAAAGGTTATTTGTCTAGAAAAGAAGACGCATAGACCAACGCCAGTCTAACATTTAACTTGTTCGAGAGAAAGGTTATTTGTCTGGAAAAAGAGATAATGTCAAGGTAGTAGGACACCCTTTCCTATTAAAAAGCTAGTGCCGTAACTGGACTAACCTCTTGGAGAATTTGTACCGCTAGCCACGCTTTAAGCTCGAGAGAGTTAAAGTGAAATAGTCCTTGTTTAGGTCGAGAGACGCTTGGATTTACCATCGACTACAATTCTCTATAAGCAATTGCATGTCAAGACTCTACACACTCATAGCCAATAGAGACGTATACTTCTGAAGGTGGACATAACCCCAACGCTTCAATTCTCATTGTTTGCAACCAACGTGACAATCGTTCCCTTTTTACTTTATTATTTTCAGCTTTTTCATTACTTTGGTTACTTATTACAATCCCCCCTTTTTACGAGACTTGCACCAAAAGTTTATTAATTTTACTTACTTGTTGGCCAAGCTATTCCCTGTGGGATCGATACCCAACCCAGGTTGGGTTCTATATTTGCTAACGACCGCTTTACACTCAAACGAGAGCTGTAGATTGAGCGTTATCAAAAATTGGCGCCGTTGCCGGGGAATACGAGTGTCAATCAAGTTCGTGATAATTACTAGACCCTTTGGTCAAAGATTCTCGTACTTTTACGTTTAGTTTTTGTTTTTGCTTATTGCAGGTTTTTCTTTTAGTGCATGCCCCATACTAGAAGTTCTGGTCAACCGTTATTACCAATCAATCCAGAACCGCAACGAATTAGAAGAATGGAAGCACAAGCGGAAATCGACAGGATGGCTGCTCAACACGAGCAAGCAAGATTAGCTGCTCTTGCCGCTGCTCAAGTCCAACAACAAAACATTGATAATCCTGGACGAGCAACAAATCCTGACGATGAAGATTTAGGTGATGACGAGTTACTGAACCCTAGGCGTGATGCTGAAATTATAACACCTGCCAATCGAAGAGGTCGACAAGCTCGGTATAGATATGATCGCCAACCTTTGCAACCAGCTTTCGACGATGATGATGATGATCTTGATGGTGCCGGAGCCACTGGAGCTATAATTCCACCACCATTAGCGCCCGGAGCCAAGTTCAACATCACTAGCACCATGATTCAGTTATTGCAACTCAAGGGATTATTTGGTGGACTAGCAGGCGATGATCCGAATATGCATCTCATCAACTTTATTTCTACATGCAAGTCTTTTGACAATCCTGGTGTTGGTCAGAATGCTATTCGATTACGTCTATTTCCATTGTCTCTGTCTGGGGAGGCAACATTATGGTTGAATGGGCTGACTCCTGATTCTATTACAAATTGGAGGCAATTGAGAGATGCTTTCCTAGAAAGATTCTTTCCGCCATCCAAGAGGGCTCAATTGAGAGATGAAATCAGCAACTTTCGTCAGCTTCCCTCTGAAGCTCTTCACGTAACATGGGAGAGGTTCAAGACAAATCTAGCGAGATGCCCAAACCATCACATGACCAATGTCCACTTGATGGAGATCTTGTATAGAGCCCTGAATTCAGTAACTAAACCAGTGGTGGACAACGCAGCTGGAGGTTCTTTTATGGACCTCACCTTTGGGCAAGCAAGCAACATGCTAGATCGTATGACAAAACAAAGTAGAGCTTGGCATACCAGGGATTCTGAGGTAGCAAGCCCCACTTTATCTATTGGCATGTCTGCAGACCAAAGAAGGAGAGAAGAAGAACGTGATCAAGATATGGCGCACATGAAAACCCAAATGGATCTTCTTACAAAGAATCTATTAGGGAAGACTGAAAAAGTGAAATCTATTGCGTCAAAAGGAAGAGACGAATCTGATTCGGAAGAAGAGGCCAACTACTTGAACAATCAGGGGGGTTTCCGTGGGAATTCCCAAGGAAACCAAGGTCAGAACTATTATGATAAATCTGGAGGTAAAGACCAAGGTAGTTGGAAGAAAAATAATGAAAACAGTGGTTTGTACGTTCCCCCTGGTAGACGTGATACCACCACATCTAATTCTATGGAAGACATGATGGCGAAGTTATTGAAAGGAGTGGAAGCAACAAGCGCAGGAGTTAAGGAGGTGATTGATGATTTAGCCTCCATGAAGCAATTAGTTGATTCTCATTCCACTTCTATCAAGCAAATAGAGCAGCAATTAAGCCAACTTTCAGCAGCATTCAATCAAAGAAAGGCTGGCACCTTACCGAGCGATACAGTCCAAAACCCAAGGAATGATGGGTCATGCTTGGCCATCACTACGAGGAGTGGTAAGGTGCTGGAAACTTCAGCAACAGGCAAGAAAGTAGTTGACGGAACAGCAGTCATGGACGCCACACCTAGTAACGCCACTAGAGAAGACGCCGCAATATCCACTTCCAACGTCAAGGACGTTTTACCTAGTGACATGTAGCCTGAAAAAAATAATAAACGGAAGCAAGAGGAGAAGAAATCCATGGAGAGAACACTCCCATACCCACCACCACCTTTCCCACAAAGATTGAAGAAGGTGGCCGATGACACTAAGTTCAGCAAATTCATGACTATGCTCAAACAGCTGACTATTAATGTCCCATTGGTAGAGGCACTTGAACAAATGCCTGGGTATGCGAAGTTTATGAAAGATCTTTTGACTAAGAAGAGGGCAGGCTATGAGCTGAAAGATGATGTGCATCATTGTAGTGCAATCGCTACCCGATCCATAGTTCAGAAGAAGGCCGACCCAGGAGCTTTCACTATTCCTTGCACCGTCGGATCTTTGGACTTTGCTAAAGCATTGTGTGACTTAGGAGCCAGCATTAACTTGATGCCATTATCAATCTACAAGAAGTTGGGGTTAGGAGATCCTACACCAACTAATATGAGGCTTGTTATGGCGGATAGGTCGGTAAAACGACCGGTTGGTATTCTATGCGATGTCTTGGTAAAGGTATCTTCATTCATATTTCCGGCAGACTTTGTCATCTTGGATTGTGAAGCAGATTCAGAGGTTCCCATAATCTTGGGACGCCCCTTCCTTGCTACGGGAAGTGTGCTCATAGATTTGAGAGCTAATGAGCTTTCATTCCGAATAAATGATGAAGTGGTGCGCTTTGATGTTTGCAAATCAATGAAGCAACCCAAAGATCTAAGTGTATTTTCTGTGGCTGATGTTGTCGTTGATGATGAGGATGAGTTACTTGCTGAAGAGCAAATTCTTGATGATCCTTTGGAGGTTTTGCTCATGGAAGAAGATGATGATGATGCTGAAATTTCTGAAGATGATATTTGTGCTCTATCGGGATTAGGATCATATCGCTATACTCCCAAGAAGCTGGATCTTGATCTCAAGAATCGACCCACACCACCAGCCAAGCCATCTATTGAAGAACCACCCACATTAGAATTGAAGGAGCTGCCAAGCCATTTGAAGTACGCATTCTTAGGAAGCAGAAACACTCTTCCAGTCATAGTGGCAGCCGATTTAGGTGAGCAACAAGTTGCAGCTCTTATTGCAATCTTACGCAAGTATATTAGAGCTATTGGATGGACCATTGCGGATATCATTGGTATTCCACCTGGGATTTGCACACATAAAATTCAGCTTCAAGAAAAGTGCACACCCATCATTGAACATCAAAGACGTCTAAACCCACCAATGCAAGAGGTGGTGAAGAAGGAGATTATCAAGTGGTTAGACGCAGGAGTTGTGTACCCTATTTCTGACAGTACATGGGTAAGCCCAGTACAATGTGTTCCCAAGAAAGGTGGTATGACGGTGGTTGCGAATGCAAAGAATGAGCTTATTCCACTCAGGCCCGTTACTGGATGGAGAGTATGCATGGACTACCGCAAGCTGAATTCTTGGACTCTCAAGGATCACTTCCCCATGCCATTTATGGACCAAATGCTAGATCGATTAGCAGGGAAAGGATGGTTTTGCTTTCTTGATGGTTATTCAGGTTATAATCAGATTTTTATTGCACTAGAAGACCAAGAGAAGACAACGTTTACATGCCCATATGGTACGTTTGCCTTCAAACGTATGCCATTCGGGTTATGTAATGCACCAGCCACCTTTCAGCGATGTATGATGTCTATTTTCTCTGATATGGTAGAAGACACTTTGGAGGTATTTATGGACGACTTTTCAGTTGTTGGTGAGTCTTTCGAAGCATGTTTGGTGAACTTAAGCATGGCATTACAAAGATGTGTAGAGTTCAACCTTGTGCTGAATTGGGAGAAGTGCCACTTCATGGTAAGAGAAGGAATCGTTCTTGGGCACAAGATCTCCGAAAGAGGAATAGAGGTTGATCGCGCCAAAATAGAGGTAATTGAGAAGCTACCACCTCCAATTTCGGTGAAGGGAGTTCGTAGTTTTCTTGGCCATGCTGGGTTTTATCGTAGATTCATCAAAGACTTCTCCAAAATTTCAAGTCCATTGTGCAAGCTATTGGAGAAAGATGTGAAGTTTGACTTTAAAGATGATTGCTTGAAGGCATTCGAATGCCTTAAAGAAAAA
Organism: Capsicum baccatum var. pendulum; assembly: GCA_030864225.1. Lineage (NCBI taxonomy): Eukaryota > Viridiplantae > Streptophyta > Magnoliopsida > Solanales > Solanaceae > Capsicum > Capsicum baccatum. Next base: position 182,656,594 of record CM061554.1, read on the forward strand.
CTCATTGAAGCCCCTATCATGGTAGCACCAGATTGGACGCTACCGTTTGAAATCATGTGTGATGCTAGTGGTGTAGCCGTTGGTGCTGTTCTTGTACAGAGAAAGGAGAAATTATTTCATCCTATTTACTATGCGAGTAAGGTCCTCAATGAAGCCCAAAGGAACTACACTGTCACTGAACAAGAGCTCTTAGCGGTTGTGTATGCGTTTGAGAAGTTTCGTGCCTATCTATTGGGTACTAAAGTGATCGTTCATACAGACCATGTAGCTCTTAGATATCTAATGACAAAGAAGGATGCAAAACCAAGGCTGATTAGATGGGTATTGCTGCTACAAGAGTTTGATTTCAAAGTCAAAGATAGAAGAGGTTGCGAGAACCAAGTGGCTGATCACCTATCTAGACTTGAGAATGAGTATATGGCGCAACCAGAAAATCAGATTGATGATGCAATCCCTGACGAGGAGCTACTAGCGACAACAATGGAGAACTTACCATGGTATGCCGACTTTGCAAATTTCGTGGTGAGTAATGTGTTACCTTCCAATTTATCTTACCACCAGAGGAGGAAGTTTATGCATGACGTTCAGCACTACTATTGGGATGAGCCTTATTTGTTTCGAAGATGCGCGGATGGTATCATTCGACGATGTATATCCCATGAAGAAGTGCCTACTATATTGGAAGCATGCCACACTTCGCAAGTTGGAGGACATCATGCAGGGAATCGGACGGCAAGGAAAGTCTTGCAAAGCGGTTATTATTGGCCTACAATATTCAGAGATGCACACGACTATGTGAGAAGGTGTGACCAATGCCAACGTCAAGGTGCTATTTCAAAACACCATGAAATGCCCATGTCCAAAATTCTGGAGGTAGAACTCTTTGATGTATGGGGTATTGATTTCATGGGACCATTCGTGAATTCGTTTGGAATGAAGTACATCTTGGTTGCTGTGGATTATGTGTCGAAATGGGTTGAAGCTGTAGCATTGGCCGATAACGAAGGAAAGCGTGTTGTAGCGTTTTTAAAGAAGAATATCTTCTCTCGCTTTGGAGTACCTCGTACTATCATAAGTGATGGAGGATCTCACTTTTGCAACAAGCTATTCAAATCTGTATTGGCCAAGTATGGAGTCAAGCAACACAAGGTAGCTACGCCTTATCATCCTCAAACTAGTGGACAAGTAGAGGTTTCCAATCGTGAGATCAAGCAAATCCTTGCCAAGACAGTCAATGCGAATCGGAAGGATTGGTCTCGAAAGCTAGATGATGCACTATGGGCGTATAGGACTGCATTCAAGACACCCATTGGCATGTCACCTTATCAGCTAGTTTATGGGAAGGCTTGTCATCTACCCATCGAGCTTGAATACAAGGCATTGTGGGCATTGAAGCACTTGAATCTGAATTGGGATGATGTGAAGAACCTGAGGTTGGAGCAGCTGAACGAACTAGATGAATTCCGTCTCCATGCATATGAAAGATCAGATTTATACAAGGAGCGGATGAAGAAGTATCATGATCAGCGGATTGTTCGACGAAACTTCCAAAAAGGTGACATGGTACTACTCTTTAACTCCAGATTCAAGATCTTCCCAGGTAAGTTAAAATCAAAGTGGTCTGGTCCATTTAAAGTCACCCAAGTCTACTCATCTGGAGTAGTCGAATTGGAAAATAATGAGGGGGTTATCTTCAAAGTGAATGGCCAACGGGTTAAGCCATATATCGGTCCTCTTGACTCGATGAATGACATGGCCATCACTTATCTCGACGAAGTCTAAGTACTCGAGATTACTACATCGAGCCACGACAATAAATAAGGCGCTAGATGGGAGGCAACCCTTCGTTTTATTGTTTTATCGTTTTGTCGTTTTATCGTTTTATCGTTTCGTCGTTTTAGTTTTTTTTCTTTTTGATAAATGAAAATCCAAAAATAAGAGTCGTGCCACGACCAAAACTAAGGCGCTTGGTGGGAGGCAACCCATCGTACTAATCGTTTTCATTTGTTTGAGCAAATATAGGTGCAAGAAAGATGCAACGAGGAGATTGATTTCAATTGACGATTTGGTCGCATTGTATGGTAAAGTCGGTAAGTTAGGAATGGTGATGCATAAGGCTATGGATTGAGCCTTTCTCACGTCATAATAGGCTTCGAGAAAGGCTAGGCCTTGGTAAAAATAGGCCACGAACGACGCACAACCTATTCTATAGCCTAAGGACTCGGAATCTAGTGTGCTATACACAATGCGCCGCCTATTCCTAGGTGTGCTTTTGACTATGCGCCGCCTATGCTATGGCATTTGAGATACTGAGACCAAATGCCATAGGATATGCGCCGCATATGTCTAGATATGCCATAGGATATGCGGCGCATATGTCCCATTATGCCATGGACAATGCGCCGCATATGTAAGTGATATGCCGAGGGATATGCGCCGCATATGTGGTGATTTTGTCCCCAAATCCGAATGTAAATGGGTCATAACCCGACCCATACTCCTCCTATATAAAGGGGACTTGTTTTTATTTCACAAACACATTAGAATCAACCCTAAAGGCGCCGCATATCATCCCAAATCCTCTCAAATTTTTCTTCCTTTGTTCTTCCAATCCACAACAACTTCCCCACAATCTTCAAGCAAGTAAGTGCTCGCTTATTCTCCATCTATTTATCGTAAGTACTAAGTGGCTATGCTTATTATAATTTTCTAAATCATGTGAGATTGGTGGTGATGTTTATGTGTGTGGATAATTGTTGCAAAATCGTGTGATTGAATGTATACGTATGGAATTCTTGACTTGTTTCCGACTTGAATTTTGTTTCAATGGCATTGTTATGATACTTGCTGAACATATGTGGCTATGAATATTGCTTGAGAGTGTTGTTTGGATGCTTGCATGATTAACCATCCCGGCCATCGGGATAAGGTTATAGTAACTATCGACTTAGGAGGTGGTGTTTGTTGTACGAATAGCAATTCCATGTGGTAACCCCTATGTTGTAGTGTTGCTATATGCACCATGAAAATCGACCAAATGGCTGCACAATAGTGATGTAATGCTGATTTTCTTGTCGGAATACAATCCCAAAACGTATGTCGACGAAGTCTAAGTACTCGACCACTTTCACTTCACTGATTTGTGCTAACACGATTAAGTGTGGGGTGGTACCCCTAGTGCTTGCATATAGATTGTATAAAGTGCGATTGTGCTGCAACTAACATTATTTCTAGTCTCAGGTACAATGGCACCCAAAGCAAAGCAAGGCAAGGAGAAGGCTACCACGACCCGCAAGGATAAAAAGAGAAGTCGAAAAGACCAAGGAGAATCATCTTCAGTACACCTACCACGCAGAATGTTCGGAATCAAATGGGTTCTTAAGGAAGAAGCCAAGGCATGGTACAGCAGCAACAAAGAAAAGAAATATGTGCACGTCGACTTAATCAACAAGGAGACCTTAGCAAAGAAGGAGCCGCAAATGTTGGCTAAAATTATGGCTTTGAAGCTGGATTTCATCTTCCGTGACATGGGAGAGTGCAATCTTGACTTGACAAGAGAGTTTTATGCCAACTGGTCGCCAAACACAACAGGCAACGAAGTCAAAATTCGGGGCCAAGTGTTACAGCTTACAGCGGATTGGATCAACTCGTTTCTAGGCCTACCTTCGGTCGACACTGCACCATACAAAGAGCTGTACAGCAGGCCTCCTTACAGAGAAATAAGACACACGCTTTGTGGAAGCAGATCAATGGCAAGATGGGGCAGACATAAGGAAACAGGCCGTCACAACACATTCCCCTATGCTCCACTAAATAGGGAAGCAAGAATCTGGATGCGTATTGTCAACTCATGCCTTATTCCTGGGACGCAATACACAAAGATATCGAGAGATAGAGTGTGTTTGGTTTATGCATTGATGACGAATGTCCCTATCAACTTTGGGGCAATCATTCGATCTACCATGAGGAAAGCCAGACTCCACAGCAGGTCCCATTTCACATTCGGCAATTTGTTGACAGCAATGTTGCGGAAGGAGGATATAGAAGAGGAACCAGATGACCACAAACTCCCACATACCCCAAAGAAGGTTGACCTCACCAAGGTCAAAGATGCTGAAACAACGCATGGAGTCAACCTTACCACTGCAGAGAGACATGCTCGTGACGAGAGTTTCTTCCGTCATCTCTATGGCATGACACGATTCACTATGATGAGTGGTGGACGTATTCCAACTGCTGAAGAGCTCCAACAGCTGGACCACGACTACCCAATGAACAGACATGCCCGGGAGATGTGTGGAGTGGGAGTATATTTCGAGAAACCTCTTGATGATGACGTGCCAACTGATGATGATAGACGCTTGCCTGATTCTGATGCTGAGGAGAACTCTGACGATGACTCTTACGATGATTCGGACGAAGGGGGCATGACCCCCGACATTGAGGAAGAGTCCGACTAATCAGGTTCTTCGACTTTATTTTCCACTGAGGGCAGTGTCTAGTCTAAGTGTGGGGTGGCAGAATCTGCATGCTATATTTGTATGGTTGCTTGTTTATTTTGTTTTGAGTCAAATTTTTTTGTGATTTTTTTTCGTTTGATGTTTTTTTATTTTTTTAGGAGTAAAATTTTTCTAGCTTCGCATGAAATTATTTTGATAGGCAGCATGAGATTAGAACAAGAGTATGTGCTATAATTGTGACTATTGAGACATTTAGTCTCTAGTTGTGACTCATTATGTGATAGTCTGTGATTCAATTCCTTCACTTGTTGGGTCGAGAGTCTATATTACTACCAATCAAGTCGACCATGTGCCTTGTGTGTGTGAGATAATAGTATATTCTATGTATGTGGCTGATGCTAGAACTTGCCTGGTATGTATGCAAAGCGAAAATAAGGAATGTAAGTTTAGGATATGATTTAGGCATTTCTTTGGCAACCTATACATGTTAACCTTCAGTTTTTCCTACCCATGTACATCATCCTAGTTAAACCCTTTTGAGCCTTTAGCCTATTTCTTTGACAACCTTGTATGTAAGCCTAATCCATTTTTTTTAAGACCGTAATTTGATCCAAATTCCTAAGTGCTTTAAAGTGAAAAAGTCATGTGACAACATAAGAGGAAATTGGTTGAGTATGATGCTTTAAATTGTAATGGTGCTTGAATGTGTTATGAAAAAGAAAGTGCTATCACAAGAGGTATGTTGTGAAAAGAAAAAGGAAAAGAAAGCTGAAAAGTGAGTTGTGCTAAAATTGAAAAACAAAAGATGAGAACAAGGGTGGTAGAATAAAAGAGTAAAGAAAGGTTGAAAGAAAAAAAAACGTCATTGATGCAAAGTGATGTATTAAAGTGCTTAGGAACCTAGTCACTATTCTTGGCCAAAATAGTCCTACCCGTCCCTTAGCCTACATTACAACCATCTAAAGACCTACTTGATCCTAATCTTAACCTTCCGACATTTAGTAGAGTACTACATTAAAGGCAAGCTTATGGTCATTAGTTGCTACATGTGAATTCTTTGTGAGAGTGAGTGCAAGGATACTTTGCTACCCATGTTTGAAAAAAATATGCTATATTTGTGAGTGATTATGGGTGCTATATTGTGAGACACACATGGTTGATGAGTTTTGGATAGTTGTATATGATTCTATGTACCTTAACACGTGCATGCGAGTTGATCACCATCACAAGTCTATGCTTGAGGTTAAATTGTTTCTACTTAATCGGAAAGCTACTCTTTGTTGCTAATTGTTGTGCTTGTCTTGAAGAATGTTTTGTGTTGTTGCTGTAAAAACCTTAAGTCGATGCTTAGAAGGACATGATATGCTGTTCGAGGACGAACAAAGCTCTAAGTGTGGGGTGTTGATGATAGGCGAATTTACGCGCCTATATCAATATATTTTGCCCATATTTTAGCCTAGTTTCGAGAACTAATTATCTATTTCATACACTTTTAGTCCTTTTTCCTGTAAATGAGCTAACAAATGTGATTAGGAAAGTTTCAGGTATAAATAATGCAAAATACAGCAATTTATGGCTTACTTGACGCAAAAGAAAGCTCACGAACGAAGTGGAAAGGAGCTGGACGCCTAAAGGACTAAATCTGTTGCATGGAAAATCTGTCCCGGGCTAAAACAGCATTTCTGAAGACTTTGGGGACTTACAGACACAAAGCTGGATTTTTGCCATAATACATTAACCTAGTGCAATTAGGTTATGTGTTTCATTATTCTATTTGGATTATAATTTTGTAACCTTACCCTAGTACATTTGGGTCAAGGATTTCATTAGTATATTAGGATTTGGTTATTTATTTCATTTGCTTAGTAGGAGTAGGATAGGAGTATTATAAATACCCTATCATGCTAGAGATTTTTATGCATTCCAAGATACATTCTTCACTTAAGACATCTCCTTACAATTTAATCAATTTTCTTTCATCCCTCTCATCTTCCACTACAAACACTTCTAATCTATTCTTCTATTCTCAAATTCCACAACAAGAGAATCGTTACTTGCTACGGAATCACCAAAACCACACGCCAAACACCCACTATTCACGCCATTCACCATGCAAAACGTGATATCCTTCGCACTCATGGGTAACTAAACCTCTTAGTTGGGGTTATGGAAGCCGAATGAGTTACTATCTATTGCTATGAGCTTGTGAGTTCAAGACACGCATATTGCTTATATCATTATTCTCTTCATCTTAAATCTACATCCTTTGCGGTTCAAACACAAGAACACGCCATTCTAACATCTAACCTGTTCGAGAGAAAGGTTATTTGTCTAGAAAAGAAGACGCATAGACCAACGCCAGTCTAACATTTAACTTGTTCGAGAGAAAGGTTATTTGTCTGGAAAAAGAGATAATGTCAAGGTAGTAGGACACCCTTTCCTATTAAAAAGCTAGTGCCGTAACTGGACTAACCTCTTGGAGAATTTGTACCGCTAGCCACGCTTTAAGCTCGAGAGAGTTAAAGTGAAATAGTCCTTGTTTAGGTCGAGAGACGCTTGGATTTACCATCGACTACAATTCTCTATAAGCAATTGCATGTCAAGACTCTACACACTCATAGCCAATAGAGACGTATACTTCTGAAGGTGGACATAACCCCAACGCTTCAATTCTCATTGTTTGCAACCAACGTGACAATCGTTCCCTTTTTACTTTATTATTTTCAGCTTTTTCATTACTTTGGTTACTTATTACAATCCCCCCTTTTTACGAGACTTGCACCAAAAGTTTATTAATTTTACTTACTTGTTGGCCAAGCTATTCCCTGTGGGATCGATACCCAACCCAGGTTGGGTTCTATATTTGCTAACGACCGCTTTACACTCAAACGAGAGCTGTAGATTGAGCGTTATCAAGGTTCAAGTGTAGCGAACCGGTTTTGGCTTTTGAGGTAGGTTATGTCTTAACTCTTTCAGACTGGACCGGTAGTAAATGATGATACAAAATGCATGTTAAGGGTGAGAAGGAATCATAAAAAATAATTATTTATGTGTTGTGCCTGTGTGGGGGCTTATATGTGAAAATTATCAAAATTGAGATATTATGTAATTGTGTGACTGTGTGGGGTCGTATGTGATATTGATAGCCTTGAATACATATGATGTAATACCCCGAGAATTTTTTTGTTAAAATTTTGTGCATAAACGTGTTGCGTTCTATCTTCTAGAATGAATTATAAATTTTTCATATGGAATGTCTTAGATTATGACTCACCGCTGCGTAGAGTATCGAATAATCTTTCCAACTATATGTGGATCATGCCAAACGGACACCCGAGCGACGAGTTATGAACATTCTGATCGAACCATGAATAGAGTGAACAGTAAAATGTGCAGGAAAAAGTACTGAGGCCTGGCGTATTTTTGCTCTAACTTTAAATGATCATAACTCCTTGTACATAATGATCTGGGTAATCTACTATATATCAACGGAAAGCCCTGTGAGTCCTCTTTCCAATGAAATTGGTTTAATCCAATTTGTCTATCAGCACAAAATGTCATGGTCGATCTACTTCAGCCTACCAAAAGCAAAGTTTTGGGTTAACTTCAAACGATCATAACTCCTCGTACACAATGATCTGAGTGAGATACTTATATCAACAGAAAGATGTAAGAGTCCTCTTTCTAATGAAATTGGTTTCATCCAATTTTGATATTGGAGTAAAACGTTATGGTTGATCTACTTCAGACTACCAAAATAGTCCACCAAAGGACAGATTTGAGAATTATTTGATTTTTAGGGGCCTTTTTGGTCATTCCCCCTCACCCAAAATCCGTCCAAGCCCTATATTAAAGCCTATTAGAAGCATTATATGTTATATTTCATCAAATTCCCTCAAAAAGAAAATCCTAAGCTCCTACATCCAACTTCAAGAATCTCCAAAGTTCACCATTAATTCTGCAAATTTATTCAAGATTCTAAGTTCCTAGTTCAAGAACTCCAAGAACCATCATTCAAAGGCACGATTAACATCTGAAATATTAGTATCGATCTAAAGTTCATCATTCAAGGTATGCGGGGTTTTTCAATAAGAACTCTCTTTCATTCTTGTGCCCAAAAGTAATTTTCTTTACAAAGGCATGATTTTTATTTGATTTTTACAAATTTGAAGCATGAACCCATATCTTATAATGATTATTATGAAATCTTGATGTTTATGATTTTGAAAGATGAATTTACATGTGTAGAGATATGAAGCATGAATCTTGAACGATATTTATCATGATTTTGATATTTGGGTTGTGAATCCCCATTGGAAATTGTGTTTTTTGAGAAAGTATGTGTTATAAGCACGTTGATGTTAAATATTTGAGATATTTTGAATAATTTGACCTTTTGGTCATAATGAAGTTGTTTTGAACTCGAGTGTGAAAGAAATCCACAACGTGGTCAATTTTGATAGATGGGAAGCATGATGGCTCCCGATGTATATTTATATATTACTGAAATTGTTTTGTTGTGGATTGTCTTTGGAATGATCTGAGCTAAGTCTGGGAGAAATCTTTAGCACCGAGTGGGAGGTATAAAGCGACCTTACTTCCCTAGAACTATGTGCCCCCGTAGGATTAAGCCTGAGGCTTATTTATATAGTGATCACTAGTTTGTGTGGATTTAATATCGATAGTCCTACTCCGATGGCAAGGATAGGATGGCTCTCCCCAACGTGGGTTATACGTTGGACTACATATAGCTCACATGGTTTATGTCGGTTATAGGATCTCCCAGTGTGTGTGTGTTTCCTTGTGTCTATGGTGAATGGTGAAGTGATTTGAAAGTGGCATTGTGAAAGTTATTCTTTCGAAAGATTTAAATGATATTTACATTATGAGTATTAATATTCTTGATGAACTGAAAGTGACTGACAAATTATATGATGACTCACATGTGTTATTGTACTTATTTCATCCTCTCATGAATATAATGATTTTCTTCGGTCTATGTGAGTTTTCCATACATTCTGCATACTTCTTATAAATTTTATGATGATGATGTTTATACAACTGCATACACCTCTATATACTTGGTTTCTTTCCGTGGTACTGACCCATATCTTCGGATGTGTGCTGCATTTTCTTGGAATGTACGTTAAGATGCTCAGCTCCAAGTTCGATAGTGATTCTTTGGGCACGCTGTTCTATATCCTCTGTTGTGGTGAGTCCTCATGTTCTGAGGACGTGATGTCTGATGTTGGTTTTATGGAATTATTTACATTTTATAACTGAGTATAAGTCAGTTGGGGCATGTCTCAATGGCTCACTGGTTTTATTGATTTTCTTAGAGGCTTGTCAGACTAGTAAAGATGTTGGGAGTTGACTAATAAGTCATATTTTATTATCTTTTTGAAACTCTTTTATTCTTGGATGTTGATTACTCTGTTGATATTTGAGGGTTATTTATGGAAACCCCGTTGATTTGTGTTGAACTAAATGAAAGTGGCTCAAAGGGTTAGCTTGGGGCTACTCGTATCCTCAAGCATCGTGTGACGCTCTGGGACTCGTTCTTCGGGGCGTTACAAACTTGGTATCAGAGCCTAACATTTTAAGGTGTCCTAGGGAGTCTGACAAGCCGCGTTAAGTAAAGTCTTGATCATCGGTGTGTAGCGCTCCATATCTATGAGCAAGAGGCTATAAGACATTTTAGGAAAAAGTTTGATTCTTTCTTTCAAAAGTCTATCGTGCTTAAAGTGTCTCTCTCTACTATTGATTCGTGCTCTCCTCTTTCAGAAATATGCCTCCACGTCGAGCGAGAATAAATAATGATGGTCAACAACCTCAACCCGTTGACCCATTAAATGAAAATGTGTCTCATGCTGAATTTCGGGCAGCCTTTCAGGCGCTAGCCCAAGTTGTTACTGCAAATATTCAGGCCAACCCAACCCCGGATCCACAGCAGCAGGGAGGTAATTCAGCTGCTGCTAGGATCCATGACGTCATAGGGATGAATCCACCAGAATTTATGGGTCCAAGTCTGATGAGGATCTACGATTGTTTTTAGAGGAGGTGCGGAAGATTACTGAAGTGATGCATATATCTGAGGAACATAGTGTGGAGTTGGCTGCGTATATGTTGAAAGACCTCGCTTATGACTGGGTTATTGCTTGGAGGAAAGGTAGAGGTGAGGGAGCTATCCCTACAACTTGGCAAGAGTTCCAGGATGTATTCCTGGATAAGTTTTTCCCTTTGGAGATGAGGAAGGCAAAGGTGGAAGAGTTTATGAGCCTGCGACAAGGCTCTATGACTGTTAAGAAGTACTGTCTAAAGTTCAATCAGTTGGCCAAGTATGCTCCTGACTTAGTGGCTGATAATCGGGCTAGTATGAGTAAGTTTGTGACTGGAGTGTCTAGTTATGTGGTTAAGGAGTGTAGGTCTGCTATGCTGAATAGTGAGATGAATCTTTCTAGGCTGATGACTCATGCCCAAAAGATTAAGGCAGATAAGATTAAGGAGAGAGATAGAATGAGAGGGAATAAGAAAGCTAGGTTCGAGCAGCACGGACAGGGTCAGACTAGATCGCAGGAAGGGAGTTTCCCTCAGTATCAGGATCGTTCGTCTATGCCAGCACCATTATTTTCTAGTGCTTCCATGCCTAGAGGTAGGCAGGAGCAAGGTAGCAGGCTATATGCATCCAGATCCCAGTACAGTTCTGGCAATAAGCTAAATTATCCCATATGTCCCAAGTGTGGTAGGGCTCATTTGGGTGAGTGTTGGGGTGAGAAGAGAGGTTGTTTTCGGTGTGGTGACATGGGTCACAGATTTAGAGATTGTCGACAGGATGGACAAGGGCATCGTGACTATCGCCCTCAGTCCCAAACTCAGACTATTAGTGCTCCGGCTCCAGGAACTAGCCCAGCCCCATCTCAGGGTGCCTCTTCTAGTAATGTTGGCAGGCAGCGCCAGAATAGATTCAATACTTTACCATCCCGCCAGGAACAGGAGGACTCTCCCAATTTTGCTACTGGTATGCTTCATATATTTCAGTTTGATGTGTATGCTTTGTTGGATCCTGGATCCAATTTCTCATATGTTACACCTTTGATTGGTGTGAATTTTGAAATGAGTCCAGAGATTATTCCTGAGCCTATCCAAATTTCTACCCCAGTGGGTGATTCGATTATTGCCCAAAAAGTGTATAAAAAGTGTCCTGTTATCGTTCTTCATAGAGTCTTGTTGGCTGATCTGATTGAGTTAGACATGGTAGATTTTGATGTGATTTTGGGTATGGACTAGTTGTATTCTTCTTATACCTCTATTGATTGTCGGACCCGAGTGGTCAAGTTTCAGTTTTCGAGTGCATCCGTGTTTGAGTGGTCCGGGAATTCTATGTCACCCAAGAGTCATTTTATCTCTTATCTCAAAGCTAGAAAGCTTATTTCCAATGGGTGTATTTACCATTTGGTTAGAGTCGAAGACTAAGTCTAAGACTCCAACTCTCTAGTCTATTAATGTCGTCAATGAGCTTTCTGATATTTTTTTGGATGATCTTCCAGGGATACCTTTTGATAGAGAGATAGAGTTTGGGATTGATCTTCTTCCTGATACTGAGCCCATTTCTATTCCTCATTATCGTGTGGCCTCTGCAGAACTTAAGGAGTTGAAAGAGCAACTCAAAGATCGACTAGATAAGGGTTTCATAAGGCCCAGTATTTCTCCTTGGGGTGCTCCTGTGTTGTTTGTGAGAACAAAAGATGGCTCTTTGCGTATGTGCATTGATTACCGCCAACTGAATAAAGTCACCATCAAAAATAAGTGCCCCCTTCTGAGAATAGATGATTTATTTGACCAATTACAAGGTGCAAGTTATTTCTCAAATATAGACCTTCGTTCCTGCTAGCATAAACTCAAAGTTAGGGAGTGTGACATCCCGAAAACCACTTTCCGAATTTGTTATGGCCATTTTGAGTTTTTTGTTATGTCTTTCGGGTTAACTAATTCCCCAGCAGCTTTCATGGACCTCATGAATCGATTGTTCAGACCATACCTAGATATGTTTGTCATAGTGTTCATAGATGATATACTGGTGTACTCTCGTAGCGAGGATGAACATTCTGATCATCTCTGAACTATCTTGCAAACCCTTAGAGATCACAAGTTGTTTGCCAAGTTCAGTAAGTGTGAGTTTTGGCTAAGGTCAGTTGTTTTTATGGGTCATATCATTTATTTCGAAGGTATTAGAGTTGATCCTCAAAAGACCAAAGCTGTTAGAAATATGCCTAAACCTATTTCTCCGACTGATATCTGAAGTTTATTAGGTTTAGCTGGCTATTACCACCGTTTTGTTGAGGGTTTCTCCTCTATAGCGTCTCCTATGACTCGGTTAACCCAAAATAAAGTAAAGTTCTTGTGGTCCGAATCTTGTGAGAAGAGTTTTCAAGAGTTGAAGACTTGACTCACTTCAGCCCATGTTTTGACTTTGCCTGATGGTGTTGATGGTTTTGTGGTGTACTGTGATGCTTCGAGAGTTGGGTTGGGTTGCGTATTGATGCAGAAGGGTAACGTGATAGCTTATGCTTCTAGATAGTTAAAACCCCATGAGAAAAATTACCCCACCCATGACCTTGAGTTGGCTGCTGTTGTGTTTGCTTTGAAAATCTGGAGACACTATTTGTATGGTGTCCATGTTGATGTTTTCACTGATTATAAGAGTCTTCAGTATGTGTTTACCCAGAGAGAATTGAATCTTAGGCAGAGACGATGGTTAGAATTATTAAAAGACTATGATATGAGTATGTTGTACCATCCGAACAAGGCCAATATTGTGGCGGATGCCCTAAGTAGAGTGTCCATGGGTAGTGTTTCGCATGTGGTAGAAGGAAAGAAAGAGTTGGCTCATAATGTATATCGTTTGTCTAGATTAGGGGTTAGGTTGTTTGACTCTGCTGAAGGTAGTATAGGGGTTCAGAGTAGTTTGGAATCTTCCTTGGTTTCGGAAGTGAAGGAAAAGCAATACTTAGATGCTAGTTTGGTTAGACTGAAGGAGTCAGTCAAGGACCAAAAAGTAGAGGTTTTCTCCTAAGGGGGAGATGGTGTGTTGAGATAGCAGGGTAGATTATGTATCCCGAATGTTGATGATCTAAGACAGAGGATTATGGCAGAAACACACGGGGCACGATATTCTATTTATCCTGGTGCCACCAAGATGTACCGAGACTTGCGAGAAATCTATTGGTGGAGTGGCATGAAGAAAGATATAGCAACGTTTGTAGCTAGGTATGCAACATGCCAACAGGTTAAGGTAGAACACCAAAGACCTGGTGGTATGATGCAAGAGTTTAGTATTCCCACCTAGAAGTGGGAAGAAATAAATATGGACTTCGTGATTGGTTTACCTCCTTTCCGACGCCATCCTGATTCCATTTAGTTGTGGTTGATAGGTTGACTAAGTCTGCTCATTTCTTTCCTGTTCATACTTCATATACAGCTAAGGATTACGCTAGATTGTATATCCGAGAGCTAGTGAGACTGCATGGAGTTCCCTTGTCTATCATTTTGGATAGGGGTACTCAATTCACTTCGCAATTTTGGAAAGCTTTTCAGAAGGGTCTTGGTACCCAAGTGCTTTTGAGTTCTGTTTTTCATCCGTAGACCGATGGTTAGGCTGAGCGGACCATCCAGACCTTAGAGGATATTTTGAGAGCTTGTGCACTTGACTTTAAGGGAAGTTGGGATGATTACTTACAATTAATAGAGTTTGCTTTCAATAATAGTTTCCACTCTAGTATTGGCATGGCTCCGTTTGAAGCCTTATATGGGAGGAAGTGTAGATCACCAATAGGTTGGTTCGAGGTGGGTGAAGCGATTGTGAGTGGTCTTGATTCGGTATTTGAGGCTATGGAAAAAGCTAAGTTGATTAGGGAAAGGTTGAAAACTGCGCAGAGTCATCAGAAGTCATATGTGGATATTAGAAGAAGAGACCATGAGTTTGAAATCGGTGACCTAGTGTATCTGAAAATTTCACCCATGAGGGGGTGAAGAGATTCGGAAAGAAGGGGAAGCTTAGTCCCCGTTATGTTGGGCCTTACAAAATTCTTAGCCGTGTTGGTAAGGTAGTTTATGAGGTTGAGTTTCCTTCTGAGTTGTCCTCTATTCATCCAATATTCCATGTCTCAATGCTTAGAAATCATATTAGCGATGTTGTGGTAGTGGATTCCTCTGTGAGTGCTGACATTCAAGAAAATCTTTCTTTTGATAAGATTCCTGTTGAGATTCTTGATTTTAGTATTCGAAGACTAAGGAACAAAGAAGTTCCCTTGGTCAAGGTGTTGTGGCAAAACCAATCTGTTGAGGGTGCAACTTGGGAAGCTAAGGCGGATATGCAATCCAAGTACCCACACCTATTTTCTACGAACTCTGATCAAGCCGAAGGTATTGTTCTTTCCAAAATCATGCACTTTTGATAAAAGTTACAGCAGTTCAGCTGTCATTTATTATGTGTTCAGCTGTAGTTTCTTGAATTTATGCATTCTATGTTGCATTCGGAGTGAGAAACGATGTGGTGATGAGTCTAACAAATGGTTTCAGTTGTATGCTCTATTCCCTATCTAATGTTGGCATTTCTAGCATTATTTGAGGATGAATGTTTCCAAGGGGGGGATGATGTAATACCCCAGGAAATTTTTTGTTGAAATTTTATACATAAACATGTTGGGTTCTATCTTCTACAATAAATTATAAATTTTTCTTGTTGAATGTCTTAGATTATGACCCACCATTGCGTACAGTATCAAATAATCTTTCCAACTATATGTGGATCATCTAAAATGGAAACCTGAGTGACGAGTTATGAACATTTCGATCGAGCTGTGAATATTAGTGAACAGTGAAACGTGCAGGAAAAGGTACTGAGGTTAGGCGTATTTATACTTTAATTTTAGATGATCATAACTCCTTGTAAATAATAATCTGGGTGATCTACTATATATCAATGGAAAGCTCTGTGAGTCCTCTTTCCAATGAAATTGGTTTCATACGAATTGCCTATTGGAGCAAAATGTTATGGTCGATCTATTTCAGCCTACCAAAAGCAAATTTTTGGGTCAACTTCAAACAATCATAACTCCTCATACACAATGATCTGAGTGAGATACTATATATCAACGAAAAGATATGAGAGTCCTATTTCTAATGAAATTGGTTTCATCCAATTTTGATATCGGAGTAAAACGTTATGGTTTATCTACTTCAGACTATCAAAACAGTCCACCAAAGGACAGATTCGAGAATTATTTGATTTTTAGGGGCATTTTGGTCATTCTCCCTTACCCAAAATCCATCCAAACCCTTTATCAAAGCCTATTAGAAGCATTATATGTTATATTTCATCAAATTCCCTCAAAAAGAAAATCCTAAGCTCCTACATCCAACTTCAAGAACCTCCAAAGTTCACCATTAATTCTGCAAATTTATTTAAGATTCCAAGTTCCTAGTTCAAGAACTCCAAGAACCATCATTCAAAGGCATAATTAACATCTCAAAAATGAGTATCGATCTAAAGTTCATCATTCAAGGTATGTGGGGGTTTTCAACAAGAACTCTCTTTCGTTCTTGTGCCCAAAAGTAATTTTCTTTACAAAGGCATCATTTTTATTTGATTTTTATGAATTTGAAGCATGAACCCATATCTTATGATGATTATTATAAAATCTTGACATTTATGATTTTAAAAGATGAATTTACATGTGTGGAGATATAAAGCATGAATCTTGAATGATATTTATCATGATTTTGATATTCGGGGTTGAATCCCCATTAAAAATTGTGTTTTTTTGAAAAAGTGTATGTTATAAGCACGTTGATGTTGAATATTTGAGATATTTTAAATGATTTGACCTTTTGGTCTTAATGGAGTTATTTTGAACTTGAGTGTGAAAGAAATCCACAACGTGGTTGATTTTGATAGATGGGAATCATGATGGCTCCCGATATATATTTATATATTACTGAAATTGTTTTGTTGTGGATTGTCTTTGAAATAATCTGAGCTAAGTCCGGGAGAAATATTTAGCACCGAGTGGGAGGTATAAAGCGACCTTACTTCCCTAGAACTATGTGCCCCCGTAGGAGTGACCTGAGGCTAATTTATATAGTGATCACTAGTTTATGTGGATTTGATATCGATAGTCCTACTCCGCTGCCAAGGATAGGATGACTCTCCCCAACGTGGGTTGCACGTTGGACTCCATGTAGCTCACATGGTTTATGTCGGTTATAGGATCTCCCAGTGTGTGTTTCCTTGTGTCTATGGTGAATGGTGAAGTGATTTGAAAGTGTAATTCTGAAAGTTATTCTTTCGAAAGATTTAAATGATATTTACATTATGAGAATTGATATTCTTGATGAACTGAAAGTGATTGACAAATTATATGATGACTCACATGTGTTATTGTACTTATTTCATCCTCTCATGATTATGATGATTTTCTTCGGGCTATGTGAGTCTTTCATACATCCTGCATATTTCTTATAAATACTTATGATGATGATGTTTATACAACTGCATACACCCCTATATACTCGGTTCCTTTGTATGGTACTGACCCACATCTTCGGATGTGTGTTGCATTTTCTCGGAATGTAGGTTTAGGTGCTCAGTTCCAGGTTCTACAGTGATTCTTCGGGCATGCTATTCTACATCCTCTGTTATGGTGAGTCCTCATATTTCGAGGACGTGATGTCTAATGTTGGTTTCACGGAATTATTTGCAATTGATAACTGAGTATGAGTCAGTTAGGGCATGTCTCATTGGCTCGCTGGTTTTATTGATTTTCTTAGAGGCTTGTCAGACTAGTATAGATATTGGGAGTTGACTAATAAGTCGTATTTTGTTATTTTTCTAAAATTCTTTTATTCTTGGATGATGATTATTCTGTTGATATTTGAGAGTTATTTATGGAAACCCCGTTGATTTGTGTTGAACTAAATGAAAGTGGCTCAAAAGGTTAGCTTGGGGATACTCGTAGCCTCAAGCACAGTGTGACGCTTCGGGACCCGTTCTCTGGGGCGTTACATGTGAATAATTATATTGTGTTGTTAAAATATTTAATTTGTTACCATTGGTATATTGTGATTATATTCATACTTTATTTGCATGTGAGACATGTGGAAATTCATAGATAAACAAAAATAATGAGTGGATATTGGCTCATGTGGTTGTAAAAATGTAGCATTGTGGTTGGTTGTGGAAATATAGTATTTGGTTGGTTGTGGAAATACTTATGATGATTAGTTGTGAGCATTACATCTTCATATCATATGCATTCACAAAATATTGGTACCACCAAGGCAACATCTGAGAAACACTGCCAACACTTGATAACACCTTTTTGAAGGATATGTCGAAAAGAAGATATGCTATATGTGGATTGTACATGGGTTGACGAACCCCCTATTGGTCTTTCATTGGGAGGCTTACCTCTGTAGATGTCTATGGGGATTATGTGATGATCTCGGAGGTTGTGCGATGACCTCATGCATCATCATCACCATCATCATATACATTGCACTTACTTTATTATGCTATGTTGTGTTGTATTTCCATATTGACTTGTCATCTATGTATTTATCGTATCTTCTTTTACTTGTGTTTGATGATCTTGAATATGCATGTTCCCCCTTGTTCTTCTTATATGTGATATAATATAGACTTTTGTTCTATCTTGGTGTGATTTGGAAATATATGTGAGATATATTAGAACTATTAGTGCAAGCGATGTGGGCTACCACTGTGGGGTATTTTCTGATTGCAGGTGATGTACCCGTAGTGTTTATTTTGTATGTTCTATTTACTAGTTTGCTTGGTCGGCATATGATACCTACTAAGTACAAGTAGACCGTACTCATGCCTCCTATGCCATTTTGGTGCAGGTCCTAGCTCGAGTGTGCCTCAGCTTACTTGACTCGGGCGATTATTGGAGCTTCCAAGGTAGCGATTGGGAATTCATCCATTCGAAGTTCACCTCTATCTTTCTTTAGTAGTTATGTCTTTATTAGTATTCAGAGATAGATATTATTCCTTTGTGGTTATTTTTCTGATGTATTTGACTCTTGGATTATATTAGTGGTTCTTACACTATTGACACCTGGTTTTGGGCATGATCGGAATTTTGGATAGTCCTTTTCACATTGCCATGGTTGTTTGTATGGTTCGACTTCATTATAGAAGTCTTACCTTGGGATATTTCTGTCTTTTTCTCTTTTTGTATCAGTTTAGGTGATAGGCTTACCTGTCAAGGTACACTGCGATAAGTGTCATCATGATCTTTATTTTTGAGTTGTGACAAATTGGTATCAGAGTAGCCAGGTTTCATTAGTCTCAATGGTGTACGAATGAGATGTTTAATAGAGTCTTATAGATTGATACATAAATGTCCGTATCTATCTTCGAGAGGCTATAGGACGTCTTTAAGAAACTTTCTTTATTTTATTCTTTATCATGCGAAGTTCTTTCATACCTTGTATTCTGAGTTGTATTTTACTTTTTCTGTGTAAATTGTATGGCTTGTACTACTATTAGTTTAGAGATGCTATGAGAGATTGGTGGAGATTATTTGTCGGTTGTAGGCCTATTCATTCTCCTGAGTTGTCATGCGATCAATTTGTTAATATCTTTCTGGAGAGATTTATACCTTTTAGTTTGAGAGATCGTATGTGGGACGAGTGTGACCATATGGAGCAGGGGTCTATGACAGTTTCTAAGTGTAAGGCATGCTTCTATACCCTATCCAGATATTTCTATGATAGTATTTACACTGAGTCTCGGAAGATTCAGAAGTTTGTGAAGGATTTGATTGTCTCCCTTCAATTGACTACGTCTCAGATAGTTGTTCTTGGGACTATTTTTTAAAGTATAGTGGATCATACTAAGATGACAAAAGGTATTCTTAGTGCATCTCAGGGAGGCACCAGGATGGCACGATATTTTGTTGAGCGTAGAATTCAGACCTCACGAAGTAGAGATTTTAGAGGTTCTTGTGGATACCATGGTAGGACAGTGGCATCTTTATAAAATTCAGGTGGTGGATCTTCCTATTCAGCAGTTTAGGGTGGCTATTCAGGCCTAATTATACCTTCTTCTATTGCAGTTGGTCATAGATGTTGCTATATGTGTAATGAGATTGGCCATGTGGCCAGGGACTGTCCTCGTTGGTTGATGTGGGCTACTCTTATTTCAGCTATGAGAGGTAAGGGATCTACTAAAGGTACGAGAGGTAAAAATAGTAGAGCCCATGAGGGTGGTCATGGTTCCACCCAGGCAGCTGGTGGTCGTAATTAGTGTTATGCTATACCAGCCAGTTCTGAGGCGCAAGCTTCAAATGTTATGATCTAAGGTATCGTCCTTATTTTTTTCAAATCTGCATCTGTGTTATTTGATCTTGAATCGACTTTCTTTTATGTGTCTGTGTATTTTGATTTGGGTTTTGATTATGTTGGTGAGCTCCTTGGTATGCCTTTTCATGTATCTACCCTGGTTGGTGATTCTTTAGTGGTGGATCAAGTGTACCGATCTTGTGTTGTGACTTTTGCCAGGCGTGACACTTTGGTAGACTTATTTGTGTTAGATATGGTCGATTCTGATGTTATTTTAGGCATGGATTGGTTGGCTCTTTATCATGTTGTCTTAGATTGTTATGATAAGATGTGACTTTAGCTTCGTTGGGTGTACCAATGATAGCTTGGAAAGGTGTAATTTATTTGGGTTCTAAGACAATTATATCTTTTGTTCAGAATCATAAATTGGTCGAGAGGGGATGTTTATCTCACGTGGCCCATATTCGTGACACCAGTGTTATTTTGCCTTTGTCCTTGGATTCTGTTCGTATTGTCCATGAGTTTATGGATGTGTTTCCTACAGACTTGCCTGTTATGCCTCCATATCAAGTTATTGATTTACTATTGATGTTAAGTCGGGCACCAAGCCCATTTCTATTACTTCTTATAGGATGGCCACGGTAGACTTGAAGGAACTAAAGTATCAGTTACAGGAGTTATTGGATAAAGATTTATCTGACCTAGCATTTCACTTTGGCATGCGTATATGTTGTTTGTAAAGAAAAATGGTGGATCTATGCGGATGTTTATTGATTATCGATAGTTGAATAAGGTGATAGTTAAGAATAAGTATCCTCTTTCTTGCATCGGTGATTTATTTGATCAGCTTTAGGGTGCTACGGTGTTTTCAAAGATTGATCTGAGGTACGATTATCACCAGTTGAGGATTAGAGCTTCGAATATTCTAAAGATAGTTTTTCAAACTCGATATGGTCATGATGACTTCTTGGTCATGTCTTTTGGGTTGACCAATGCCCCTATTGCATTCATGGAGTTAATGAACTGGGTGTTTCAATCGTATCTCATATCCTTTGTTATTATATTTATAGATGATATCTTGGTTTATTCCAAGAGTGAGGTTGAGCATGAAGAGCATTTGCGTATTGCGCTTTAGAGATTGAGGGATGAGAAGTTATATGCCAAGTTTTCTAAGTTCGAGTTTTGGTTGGAGTCTATTTCTTTCTTGGGTCATGTGGTGACTAAAGAGGGTGTTATGGTTGATCCAGGCTAGATTATCGTAGTTTATGATTGGGCTAGACCTACTTCCCACATTAAGATTCGGAGTTTTGTTGGCTTAGCAGGCTACTATCGGTGTTTTGTCTAGGGTTTTTCATCTATTGCAGCTTCATTGACCAAGTTGACCCAGAAGAAGATTTCTTTTCAGTGGTCAGATGCTTGTGAGGCGAGCTTTTAAAAGATCAAGGATTTGTTGACTTCAGCTCCTATATTGGCTTTGCCCAAGGAAGGAGTGGGCTTTATTGTCTTTTGTGATGCTTCAGGTGTTGGGTTAGGTGTTGGGTTGATACAGGGGAGCAAGGTGATTGCTTATGTATCTCATTAGTTGAAGCCTCTTGAGAGAAATTATCCTACCCATTATTTAGAGTTGTGTACAGTTGTGTTTGCTTTGAAGTTGTGGAGGCACTACTTGTATGGTGTCCATTGTGAGATTTTATCAGATCATCGTAGCCTTCAGTACTTCTTTACCCAGAGAGATCTTAATATAAGGTAGGATCGTTGGCTTGAGTTGCTTAAGGATTATGACTTGACTATTCTCTACCATTCGGGCAAGGCTAATGTTGTTGTAGATGACTTGAGCCGAAAGTCGACTAGCATGGGTATCTTGGCACATCTTTTGATCCAGGAGAGGCCTTTGGCCTTAGAGGTTCAGTCTTTGGCTAACCATATGGTTAGGCTTGATATTTTGACACCAGGACGTGTTTTGGAATTTGTGGATGCTAGATCTTCTTTGATAGAGCAGATTCGAGCTCATCGGTTTGATGATGTTAGATTGAGGTTGATTCAAGATAAGGTATGGAGTGGGGAGGATAAGGAAGCCTCACTTGATTTTGGATAGAGTTTTTTGGGTTGGAAGTTGAGTTTGTGTGCCGAGAATGGGCGATTGGATTAGCTTGATCTTGGAGGAGGCCCACTGTTCTAGATATTCTATCTATCCAGGTGTGACTAAGCTGTATCATATGTGATTTGAGACAGAACTATTGGTGGGGTGGTATGAAGCGAGATATGGCGGACTTTATAGCTTATTGCCTTTATTGGCAGTAGGTGAAGTTCGAGCATATGAGACCTGGTGGATTGCTTCAGAGGTTGCCCATTCCCGAGTGAAAGTGGGAACAAATCACTATAGACTTTATGACTGGTTTTTCTTGGGCATCTCATATTTCTGATAGTGTTTGGGTCATCGTGGATTGATTGACTAAGTCTGCTCATTTTATTTAATTCGGGTCTCATTCAGTGCTGAGAGGTTAGCCCCTATCTTCATTCGTGATATTATGTGTCTGCGTGGTGCATCGGTGTCCATTATTACAGATTGAGGTTTTGTGTTCACATCACACTTTTGGAAGACTTTTCAGGATGAGTTGGGTACTCACATTGATCTTAGCACAACGTTTCACCCCCAAACTGATGGTCAGTCAGAGCGGACTATTCGGGTTTTGGAGGATATATTTCACGCATGCGTGATGGATTTTGGTGGCCAGTGGGAGCAACATTTGGCTTTAGTAGTGTTTTCATATAATAATAACTACTGTTCCAGTATTGATATGGCTCCTTTTGAGGCGTTGTATGATATGCGTTATTGCTCCCTAATAGGTTGGTTCGATGTTTCAAAAATGAGACTTTGAGGTACGGACTTGCTTCGTGAGTCTTTGGATAGAGTCCATGTTATTTAGGATAGACTTAGGGCAGCTCAGAGTAGGGAGAAGTGCTATGCTGATCGTAGACTTCGTTCCTTGAGATTTGGTGTTGGTGATCTTGTTTTCCTTTGAGTTTCACTTATGAAGGGTGTGATGAAGTTTGGGAAGAAGGACAAGCTTAGCCCCAGGTATATTAGTCCATTTGAGATTCTTCGGACTGTTGGTGATGTGGCTTATGAGTTGGCTTTTCCCCCTGATCTATCAGCTATTCATCTAGTTTTTCATGTTTCTATGCTTCATCGCTATATTTCAGATAAGTCTCATGTTATTCGTTAGGGGTCAATTCAGCAAGATAAGCGGTTGTCATTTGTTGAGGAGTCGATCTCCATTTTGGCTAGGGATGTTTGGCGATTGCTCTCTAGAGTGATCCATGTCGTTAATATCCAGTGGCGATATCGACCTGTATATAAAACTGCTTAGGAGTTCGATCTGATATGCGTAGTTCTTATCCTCAGCTCATCATTAATTCAGGTATCTCTTTACCTTTGTTCGAGGACGAACTAGATTTTTAGTGGTGGATGATGTAATGATCTAAAAATTTAATTAAATATGTGAAATTTGTGATGTTGTATGATTTGAAAATTTTACCCCTCCCTGTAATTGCATTATGGTATTTCTGAAGTGTGGGAGTGATTGACATGATTTTTGATGCATTTTGGTGTCATTCATGCAACATTGTGGTTTTTTATGACTTTGAGAATCTTATTTTGGACTTATGTGAATATCTTTTGATCTGTGTGACGGATGGATGTATGAACTGTGCCAACAACTCCGAAATATCGATTTTAGGCTAGGTAGACATTTGGTGTGGGTCCCAGTGCACTCGAGCTCATTTCGACCTATTGATCAAAAAGTTAAGAAATTGGAAATATGGGTGTGAGACCCACATTTGATCGAAATGACCTCATATGGAAAATCCAACTTCGCCAGCAAATCCGAAATGTCGATTTTAGGGTGTTAGAATATTTAGTATAATTTTATGACTTTTAAATCTTATTTCGATCCTCGGTTTGAAAAATTATGATTTCGGGTTTCAGGGGTCAACTTTATAAAAATAATATTTTTTTAAAAATCTGATATCGTCATCGCATTCGGAACGTTGAATTTAGTATATTTGCATAGTTCGTTTATGTCTATCGGACTCCGAACGAATCTCAGGCTCCTTTTCAAAGTCCGTTTGGACTTGGGAAAGAAAATCTGCGCTGTTGCAGCAGATTTTCTGCTATTAACAGTCCTTTTTACCCATTTTTGACCTATTTTACTCATTTTTCATCTTATCTCTTGAGAGTTAAACCCTAAAATAGTGTGGGAGCTTAAAATTAAAGTTTGTGGGAGCTTGGAAAGCTATATTAACACTTATTTCTTGGTTTTCTTACGGATTTAAGGTAAGAATTCACTCTTTTTTTAGTAATTTCTTAATTAATTTCTCAAAACCCCAAAAAACTTAGAACTTGATTTTAAATCCCATTTTCACTTGAATAATGTTTTTATCTTATAATTACTAGTTTTTCATCAATTTAACCTTCAAAACAACTCTGATTCTTGATTTTAACCCGAATTTCAAAGATTTTACCCGGTAAATCTCAAAAATAGTTTTTCTTCGATTTGAACCTCAGTTTTTACTCGATTTAACTTGAATTTTCAGCTGTAGGTTCCTTAAAAAATGGGGAATATTTTTTTAAAGTAAAGTTCCAATTTTGTCCTTTTTTTTGGAAACCCACTTCAGGGGTCTGTTTTGACTCCGAACCAAAAGTAGTCAATATGGATGTCGTTGGTTTTGGTTTGACGCATAGAATTTATATTTGATGTTTTTAGTGGAGTTCGTGGTTTTTCGTGAAAAGTAAGGTCGTAGGTTCAAGTGTAGCAGGCCGATTTCGGCTTTTAAAATAAGTTATGGCTTAACTCTTTCAGACTGGACCGGATGATAAACGATGATACAAAATACATGTTAAGGGTGAGAAGGAATCATAAAAAATGGTTATTTATGTGTTGTGCCCATGTGGGGGCCTATATGTGATAATTATCAAAATTGAGATATTATGTAATTGTGTGATCATGTGGGGCCCTATGTGATATTTATAGCCTTGAATTTATGTGAATAATTGTATTGTGTTGTTAAAATATTTAATGTGGTACCATTGGTGTATTGTGATTATATTCATACTTTATTAGCATGTGAGCCATGTGGAAATTCATGAATAAAACAAAATAATGAGTGGATATTGGCTCATATGGTTGTGGAAATGTATTATTGTGGTTGGTTGTGGAAATATAGCATGTGGTTGGTTGTGGAAATACTCATTATGATTAGTTGTGAGCATTACATCTTCATATCATACTCATTCAGGAAACATTGGTACCACCGAGACAACATCTGAGAAACACTGGCAACATCTGATAACACCTTTCCGAGGGATGTGCCGAAAAGAAGATATGCTATATGTGGATTGTATATGGGTTGACGAACCCCCGATGGGTCCTTCATTAGGAGGCTTGTCTCCATAGGTGTATACGGGGATTATGTGATGATCCTGGAGGTTGTGCAACGACGTTGTGCATCATCATCATCATATACATTGCACTTACTTTATTGTGTTATGTGGTGTTGTATTGTCATATTGACTTGTCATCTATGTATTTAGCGTATCTTCTTTTACTTGTGTTTGATGATCTTGTATATGCATGTTCCCCTTGTTCTTCTGATATGTGATATAATACGTACTTTTGTTCTATCTTAGTGTGATGTTGCAATATATGAGAGATATATTAGAACTGTTAGTGCAAGCGGTGTGGGCTACCATTATGGGATATTTTTTATTTCAGGTGACGTGCCCGTAGTATATATTTTTTTGCTTTATTTACTACTTTGCTTAGTCGGCCTGTGATACCTACTGAGTACAAGTGGACCGTACTCATGCCTACTATGCGCTTTTGGTGCAGGTCCTAGCTCGAGTATGCCTCAACTTGCTTGACCCAGGCGATTGTTGGAGCTTCCAAGGTAGCGGTTGAACATTTCTGCGTCCGAAGTGTACCTCTATCTTTCTATAGTAGTTATGTCTTTATTAGTATTCGGAGACAAATATTATTCCTTTGTGGTTATTTTTCTGATGTATTTGACTCTTGGATTGTATTAGTAGTTCTTACACTATTGACACCTAGTTTTGGGCATGATCGGTATTTTGGATAGTCCTTTTTGCATTGTCATGATTACTTGTATGGTTC
Source organism: Capsicum baccatum var. pendulum (assembly GCA_030864225.1). Classification (NCBI taxonomy): domain Eukaryota; kingdom Viridiplantae; phylum Streptophyta; class Magnoliopsida; order Solanales; family Solanaceae; genus Capsicum; species Capsicum baccatum. The sequence continues at coordinate 182,682,590 of CM061554.1, forward strand.
GACTTCGTCTAGAAGCCACCTTGGGATACTTCTGTCTTTTCCTCTTTTTGTATCAGTTTGGGTGATAGGCTTACCTTTCAAGGTACAATGCGACAAGTGCCATCATGATCCTTATTTTTTGGGTCGTGACAAATTCTATGAACAGATACATAACTTTTTACCATCGAATTTATGCATATAAATATCTCATTCAGGATACACTGAATTAAACATATATATATAATTAGACATTTGACGGTAACCATCAGTCAATTTTTCCCTTAGCATCTCAACTTTATATTCTTTCTCCCTCCATGCTTTCTGATAATTAATGTCTATACCAAAAGTTGTTTTAATATCTTCAATTTTGTCAGTTGGCGTGTGTATTCTCTTATTATTGACTAATTTTGGAGTGGTACAACCGCTTAAAAAGATATTGTAGCTTGAACTTGGGTGAAAATTCTATCTTTCAAAGGACGTGTGAAAATCATGAAACACCCTTACTTTGAAAAGATCTGAACCCTTTCGACGTGACGCATTAAAAATTTAACTACAATCTACCGAATAACACTTTACGACATAGCTGTAAAATAAAAAACAATCAGATTTAGATCAAAATTTATATTAACAAATGTATAACAAATTAATAACGAGGTGACGTTTATTTTTGTCATTTAACATTCTTTGAAATTTTCATCATAACGATAACGTATCACATAGATTTTTCACATAACAAACATAAATTATGTTTCCAACTATACTCTACCTGATTAGTTATGTATCTCAACCTAATAAATTTTAATTGTTATTCATGTCAATAATTACTCTTATGTATTAACTAATCAAACGTACTACTTCATAAATGACATATGTAATGAATAAATAAGAGATACAAACTCAATTTTAATACATTACACACCAGATATATCTAATCAGTTACTGGTGTGTATTAATTCAATAAATTTATCGTTGATTTCATGATATACATCAAATTAACAAATATCACAACAATTCCAATTATGTCTTAACAAAACAAATTAATGTAACATACATGAGATACATAATAAATAAATAAATAAATAAATAAATAAGAGATACATAATTATTTTTAATACGGTGAGCATTGGATACGTACCTTTGTTTGTCTGATCTTTCTGCTTTAAAATTAAAAGAATGATCAATGGCATACTTTGCCATTACAGAAATTAGTGTTTTCCTGTCCTTGTAAATTTTGACCTTTCTTAATGACTGCATTGTAGCGATCTGAAATTATTTTGTTCTCATTAATGTCGGACAAAGACAAAGGCTCTGACATATCAAAATTAGCAAGAGTTAATGCTAGTCCTTCTGTATCATTAGTCTGCAAACACATTACAGCCCCAGTTCTACCCTCAAATAACATCCCCTTTCATTTTTATCGATTGTAGTTATGCATAGTAAAATTTTGAACACTTTTCTTAACCTCGATATATAGTTTCACCTCCATATCATTACCAATCAAAAATGGAGCTGAATGTTTCTCGTTAATATATCGAGCCTCAATTTTTTTCCTTATTTCATCAATTTCAAGCTCTGCTACAATGGCAAAAATTAATTTTTTATAGGTTATATGTTCACTGATTACAATGTCATCACTCTTATATCCTTCATATTTGACATCGGTAATCCAAACATCAAAATGCCATAATAACATAGATATATTCATTGAAAATCGCTGAAAAAATAGAACAAAATACCAGTAAACAGAGAAGAATATAGAATCTTCTAATTGATTGTAGAAAGGCTTATTTTAAAAACTATGATTGTTAACTACAAAACATTTTTTAGGGATATTTTACTTTTAAATTTAAGATTTGATAAGTAAAATACTCCTTGATTGCATCAGTTTTTGTTACTTTTCTAAATCAACGCTAATTAGTTAAAATTTATCATGTATCACAATCTTGCATCACATTAAGATTATGTAACACAAAATTATAAAAATGAGATGGCTTAAGTCATCAATAGGACTCTAAACTTGTTTTAAAATTTTACTTAGACCCCTCAACTTAGACTTATATCTATCAGGCTCCTAACCCACCTGAAATTTAATTCACCTAGGTCTTTTTGTTCACATGGCATATCGTGTGGTATAAACTCACTGTGGACGTGTAAAAGTAACTTTTTAATGAATTTTCTTTTTTCTAGGGTCTTCTTCAACCTTCATTATAATTTTTTTCTCCTACATCTTCCACCACTGCCCACCACTTTTTTCCTTTGCCAAAAAATGAAAACCACCATTAAAACATTCAAATCTCATAATTTCTCTACATATATCTCTCGCCTCCTACTCTTCATCTTTAGTCTCTTCTCTTTCTCATCTAACATATTGAAAATTAAAAAAGAAGCACACACAAAAAAAATTACAACAAAAAATATTTAAATCTAAAGTGTGGATGAGGAAGAAAACCTAAAACGAAAAAAAAGTCCACTATAAGATTGAGTTTATAGCAATTTGAACCAATAAAACGAATCCAAACTCCTTCATTAACAACTGAAAATTTGAAAAAACATCAACTGAAAATTTTTTTGATTCTTGATTTCAATGGTTCTGTTTTTTGATTTGCCAAAAAAGTCGATCCTTACACATTGTTATGCCCCATTTTGATTCGAAGAGTTTGGAAAATATTATTTTTGATCTTTTAAATTATTTCAAAACTTAAAAAAATAGAAATAGTTTAGAAAATTACAGACTCGCCACATGATTTTTGAGAAAATATCAAGAAAAACTAAAAATATTACTTAAAAGATTCAAAACAGAAAAAATCTTTTAAGTTTAAAAATTCTGAGTAAGTGATTCCTATTAATAATCTTGGAAGGTTGTTAAGGCACCAAGAGTATCCGCTAACTTGCGGTTATCCGGACTATTTAAAAATAACTTTTTGGACTAACTTTAAAAAGAGAAATTATTTTTTTAAAAAGAGAACGATTAAGAAAAAAATTGTCTTCAAGATTTGTGCAAAACAAATTTTGACGACTTAGCGGGAATTTTTAACTAGTCTAAGAAAACTAAGAACAATTAACATATTAAGGGGATCTAAGAAAACTAAGAACAATTACCATATTAAGGGGAAAGGGGAAGACTAAATGACTTAAGTCATTAGGTCCAAATCCATAAATTCTATCCTAAGCTAATTCGGATTTTTGGCTCATCTTCAACTGTCCTAATCTAAATACTTGAACTTTTGGCCCATAACCTGTCCTAAGCTAGTTTTCAAACCTTTGAGGCTCAAAATCCACTTTACCTGTGTTAAATTACAACTTTGGCTCCGAGACCCAAATGAATTAATAAATAAATGAATAAATGAATAAATAAAAATAAGGCAATAATAAAAATTGAGACTTTTCAATTCTCTTATTAACCTCATCAATTGGTATTGACTCATTGTCCTTCTTTTTTCATCTTCTTGCATCCGCACGTCATATAATCAACTTTGAATTTAAACTTTGGAATTGACTCAAAGAGATGGGCCTCATTGACCCATTACGAAATGCAAGAGGAAAGGAGTCCATTTGGACTCCAAAACAGATTCATGCAAAGAAAAAGATAAGAGAAAAAGAATTAATTTGTGTTCGAAAATTATACACTTAATAGGTAAAAGATGAGATGAAAAAATAGCTTTTCAAGCACAAATAAATAGTAAGCTATGATATCAAAGCAAGCCAAATTATCCAATGAAAAGAAAATTAATCCCATCTTCTAAACAATCTTACAAAAAATTGAATCAAGCAAAATATAATTAACTAGCCCTTGCAAAGAAAATATGAATCCACAAGCATAGTTGCTTAAACTTTGGATAAATAGATTAACACATATTTTTTCAAATACTATGAAATGATAAAGTCTAAGGCATGTTTTCATCAAACAAAGAAAAGGAGAATGAACAAGAGATAAGGAAATCTTTCATAGCACCTCAAATATGAAATACAAGACATACTAATGCAACAACACTTTTTAATACAAAGTGGAGTCAATCAACATATCTATAACTTAGAAGAAAAAATTACTATAGCATGTGAATAACAGTGGAATGTCTAAATGAATAAAAACACTTTAAGAAGTAAACCAATAAGAGAAGTGAAGTAAACAACATATATTAAGCATATTTGAGAAATGATATTCGAAGATGGGATATGAGAAATAGTAAAAGATTAATTCTAAGAAAAAGTATCCAATTATGCCAACTCCTATTTTAGTTCTACACCATTTCAACAAAATCTATAACCCTAACAACTTTTCAATCTAAACAAGAGAAAGTCAAAGACGGTTTCGACCACGAAAATGAGTAACTCACTACTTCAAATTGAGAAATAATTTCACAGACCCATAACAATAGTAACCATTTCTTTACGACATAAAGCAAATAAATTTACATACTAAAAGCAAACATATCCACCAACAATAAATTAAAACAAAGCATGAACACGCATTTTAAGCAAAGATCAAAACTTTATCCATAATAATCAAAGAATAAAGTCAAAAGGCAAAACAACCAATATTAATTATTCTTTTCAACAAAAGGAAATAATTTTACATGCTAAAAAAAAATATATCCATCAATAATGAATTTAAACAAAGCATGAGTACATATTTTAAACAAAGGTCAAAACTTTATCCATAACAATCAAAGAATAAAGATGAAAGATGAAACAGTCAATATTAACTATTGTTAGCTCATCTTATCCCATGAACATGAAAATAACCATAATATTGATATCACAACATCTTATGGCCTTCAAGGCCATCTACAACAAACAATCCCGGCAAACAAAATTAACACTACAAAACTATGAAGAAGGAGATGAAGAAGAAAACGATAATAAAACTAAAAAGGAAAGGTGTATTTACCTTTTGTGGAGCAGAAAAATGGGACTTCAAGATTTCTTCAGAGTCTTGATCACCACCGAAGAATAATCTTTCTAAAACACCAATTAGACCACCGCTTGAAAATTTTACCAAAAGAAAAATTAAACTCTTTGCTCAAAAAAAAATTTCCACTCTTTGAAACTTGATTTTTTCCACTCTTTGAAAGGAAGCGTACAATAGCAACCGTTGCTAATTCTTTCGGTGCACGATAGCAAGGCTGCGATTATGGTCAGTGACTAGTGATTGCACGATGGAAAAAAGCGTGACCTAAGAAAACTAACAATACACTCATCACCCCAGTGGATGAAGCTCCACAGCAACAACCCCCATGACACAAGCACTCTGGAGGACGAGATCCAACTTAAAACAGCAAAAATAGAAAGCAAACTGGAAACTCGACAATTACATTTCTCAAAAGCAGGTACATCTGCAGTACTGACACCAAATGCACCACTACCTTTAGAGAGGCCTGGGAATCAAAGTGAAGGTAAGCTATTAAATTTTATTCCCCCATCTGTGAAGAATGGTATGGTTACTGTGACGATTGAACAAGAGGACATAAAACATCAGGTGAAACTCTGGAAAACAGCATTAATTGGGTATGTTATTGGGGTTTCACCTACTGAACAGCAAATGGATAATTATGTATCCAAGGTTTGGGGCTTCGTCACCAAGCCTAAGGTATTAATTCATGATGATGGATACTTCATTTTTAAGTTCAATTCAATGGAAGACATGGAGACTATTAACCAATCGGGACCTTACTATTATAATAGTTGATTGATCATACTTCGACCATGGGAGCTGGATATCGAATTGAATCAAGAATTGCTTAGTGTCATCCCATTATGGGTGAAATTTTTAGGTTTTCAGTAGGCTATTGGTCGGCAAAAGCTCTAAGCAAGGTGGCTAGTGCAACAGGGAAACCCATTCACACAGATAATTACACAACAAATATGGATAGAATCTCCTATGCTCGAGTCCTGATTGAGGTTGATGTATCACAACCATTACCTAACTCTATTCACATTGAGACTGAGGCGGGACCTTGGGAGCAGGTTGTGGATTATGACTGGAGGCCCAAATTTTGCAATACTTATCTCATTTATGGACATGATGATTCAGACTGCTAGTATAAGGAGGAATCTACTGATGTAAAAAAAAAAGGCACCAACTCCAAAGGGACTGAACAACAAGTCAAGAAAGAAGGGACTACCCAAAATGAAGTGGCATGTCAAACAACCTATGATGCATCCTCAATACTTGCAAGTAAATAGAAATAACCCCAAGGATGTGCATGTAGTGGTGCCTAAAGTTGATGAAAATAGTAGATTAAATGCAAGTAAAACTGTGGTTGATACTACTCTGACACGCAGAAGGAGGCTAGGCGGAGACAGAGAAAGGGAAAACAGCAGATGCAAGCTGACATTCCTAATTCTCACATAGGAATATGGAAGGATACTAATAGTGCTGGCAGCTCCATGCCATTTATTCCCCCATGATCATATCCACGTAGAATATTAGGGGATTGAATCAAGCCCATAAGCAGAAAGAGGTAAAACTTTTTCTTGCTAAACATAAGGTAGATTTCTTTGGGTGTCTGGAAATAAGGATAAAGAAACAAGCTCTTCCAAAAATTTTAAAGAAGTTGGCAAATGGGTGGAATAGCTATACAAATCATCAGTATAATCAAAATGGTAGAATTTGGCTTATCTAGAAATCTCATACACAGGTCATTATACTTGATGTTAAGAAGTAATATATCCATAGTATGGTAGAGGATTATGGTAGTCAGATGGCAATATATATCACTTTCGTGTATGGTATAAATGAACTGCAGTATAGAGAGAACTTGTGGAGTGAATTAACGCAGGTGAATCTTCAACAACAAAAACCATGGATACTATGTGGTGACTTCAACAATGTGCTAAACTCTGAAGATAGAATAGGTATTACAGTAACTCAATAGGAAATCTAGGGATTCTAGGGATTATTAGATGCAATGAAACTTACTTCCCTTAGGATTAAGGGTTAGCACTTCACCTGGTGTAATAAGCAGGTAGTTGATAGAAGAGTCTTGTCATACCCCAAATCCCATTGGAGCGGACTGGCACCCGTAGCCGAGGAGGGCCGGGAGAACCCGTTCATAACCTATACTTTCACATCTACATTACTTATGAAAATTAGAAATTTGGGCAGCACTTCATTGTAAATAGAAGAAAACCGTACCTGTATCAGCCCAGCAGACAACAGTAATTAGTCGTCAGAGCCATCACGTCTATCAACCAAACACTCCTATGGCTGTAAAATATGTTTATAAAAGCCTCTACATAGATACACAACTGAGTTGGAGTCGGGACAAACTCCAGCCCACAAAAGACTTTTATAAAAATACCAAAGGTACATATAGAGATGACTTGGGATGCCCTGAAACAACTGGAGCTCACCACTAACAACAGAATGTCCTGGCTCTTACTGCGGAGGTGTACGACCTGAAGTACCTGTTCCTGCAGGCATGAATATAGGTCCCCCGTGAGGGACGTCAGTAAGAAAATATGTACTGAGTATGTAAGGCAGGGAGTATCAAGATGAGATACAAAAGATCAACAGAACCCAGATACTAGTGAATAAACAGTATGAGTAGACCACACTTAAAAGAACTGATGGGATACCTGCACATTACTTTCATATTATTACTTCCCGTAATCCTTATCAATACATAACATATGTCATACAATGGCCAACTGATCAGTGGTACTAATACAATACATCAGGGACCACCCCTGGAATAGCATATATACATAATGTTTATAATACAATGGACAACTGATCAGTGGTACTAATACATTACATCATATCATCAATTTAAAATACAGACATTCCATTTCCTAATTCAATTAATCTTTGAGATTGGTTATTTTGTGGTCACACTTTATGGAACTTGAAACCATGATACCTCAATAGGAAAAACATGTAAATAGGTAATCAATATCATGAAGATGAAGTAGAGAATCATTGATACCTCATTAAACCATTTCGGAGTCAACAATAGTATATGGACATTTTTTTTACTAGCCGAACATCTTAAAAGTGAAAACAAGTTCAATTGGTAGTGTCGAAGATCATATGATGTTATTATGTGTCATGTGTCGTAGGACAATGTTGGAAGCTTACTTGAGAGTGCCATGGGTCATTATTCATGCCAAATATTAGATAGAGTATGTCTTACATACCTTGATATAACCACTTCAATACAAGTCCAACTTGACTTCCCGTACTCTTCGAACACTTATCTACAATATGTCATTTGTGGCAAACTAGTATTAGCAACCAAACCTTACCATTTAGGTATTAACTTCACCAAATAATGACTAGGAAGTAATCCTTTAGCTCATCAATAAGAGTACTACATACATCTTCTTATACTCTTATTACATTCACATATCATGCATTTTCATGAAATATCCCTCAACATCACTCTTAGCCTTTATATCCCTTCTTAATCACCATCCAATACCAACATGATCACTAGGCATACATAACCACTAATATAATGATATATCACCACAATTCATCCTCCATAATCCAACACAGCAACTTCCATAATTTACTACTAACAATTTATACACAACAATTCATAACCATGTTTCTAGTTATCTTCCAACATCAAGACAATATTCATAATCCTTTATCAATACTTATTCACGGATAAGAATCAAGAATAAACAATATTCATACCTTAACAATGAACTCTTGTATTTAGAATCCTCCTTACATAACCATGGGGTGCTTCTCGAAGCTTTCAAGATGGTGAACACAACTACGGAACCAATTTGAATTTTCTTCGGTTGAATCACAAAATATTTGAGGTTGAAAATTGGCTAGGGTTTTCACCTCTCCTAATATTTGGATAACATCTGATACAAATGAGGCTAAGTGCAGGTTTTTAAGACCAATTTTTGTTCAATGGTAATAGAAAATGACCATTGTGCCCTAAAAATTAAAATAAATCCCGAATCTGTCCCCAGTGGACAGTTTTGATAGGCTGAAGTAAATCGATCATAACTCTTTGCTCCGGTATCGTATTTGGGTGAAACCAATTGCATTGGAAAGATAATTCAAAGGAATTTCATTTTCATATAAAGTATACCACCCAGTTCTTCCTTTACAAGAAGTTATGGTCGTTTAAAGTTTACCCAAAAATCTGTCAGATAATTCTGTTTTGTTTTGATAGGCTGCAGTTAAACTGGTATAGTTCCTTACTCAGACATTGGATTTGGATGAAATCAATTTCATCGGAAAGAAGACTCTCGGATATTTTCTTCTATATATAGCAGCTCACACAGTTCTTTTTGTACAAGGAGTTATGACTGTCTAAAGTTGGATTGCCTAGCTGCAGAAATTTTCCTGCAGAATTACTGTTCATAGGCTTCCTGGCCACCGTTTTGAAATTTCGAATGTGCTCGCTTATATGAAATACTCCTCTGCTTTGGGCAAACTTTATATCGTTAGAAATATTATTCCAATACCTACACATACAACTATTGACGGGATACTTCCGACCACCATAAACTTAATTTAACCCATACGCAAGTCTTTAGGACTCCATATAATCGCGATAAGTGTACGAAAAAATTTACGGGGTGTTACATTATCCCCCCCTTAAGAACATTCATCCTCGAATGTTAGCATAGTTACTTAATTAAGACATGTCCAAGCTTACAATTAACATATTCATCATCATAACATCCTTGCATAAAAATAAACACTTACTTGTTATTGTTCTTCTTCCGTCTCATGAACTTCCTCCTCATCGCTGAATAGGTAAGGGTACTTAATCTTCATCGCTTCCTCGACTTCCCATGTGATCTCCTCAACTTGTTGATTCCTCCAAAGTACTTTTACCGATGCTATCTCTTTATTCCTTATCTTTTTAATTTGGCGATCAAGAATAGCAATAGGCATTTCTTGAAAAGTGAAATCTTCTGTAACTTGTACATCTTCCGTAGTAGTGATGTGCGATGGATCTCCAATGTACTTGCGAAGCATCGAAACATGAAATACGGGATGAACTGCTGAGAGCTCTTGAGGTAGCTCTAACTCATAAGCAACTTGTCCAAATCTTTGAATGATCTTATACGGACCTATGTATCGTGGACTTAACTTTCCTTTCTTGCCAAACCTCATCACTCCTTTCATTGGTGATACTTTCAAGAATACCCAATCGTCGATAGAAAACTCAAGTCCTCTTCTTCTAACATCCGCATAAGATTTGTGTCGACTTTGAGCTGTTGCAAGCCATTGTTGGATCACTTTAACCTTCTCCATTGCTTGATAAACAAGATCCGGTCCAAATAAGACCGCATCACCTGCTTCAAACCATCCTATTGGCGATCTACACTTTCTTCCATACAATGCTTCATATGGTGCCATTTTGATACTTGAATGATAGCTATTATTGTAGGCAAACTCGATAAGAGGTAGGTGATCATCCCAGTTGCCTTTGAAATCTAATACACATGCTCGTAGCATATCTTCAAGTGTCTGGATGGTACGTTCCGCTTGTCCGTCCGTATGAGGATGAAAAGCCGTACTTAGATTTACTTGTGTCCCCAAACTCCTTTGAAAAGACTTCCAGAAATTCACGGTAAATTGGGCTCCTCGATCGGATATAATGGAAATTGGAACTCCATGTAACCGAACGATCTCCTTAATATACAACTTCGCATACTCTTCCGCCGTATAAGTTGTCTTAACTGGTAAGAAGTGCGCAGATTTGGTAAGCCTATCAATGATCACCCATATGGAATCAAACTTCCGATATGTACGAGGCAAACCCGTGATGAAATCCATATTGATCTTGTCGTACTTCCAGACTGGAAGATCTATACATTGCATGTAACCACCGGGTTTCTGGTGTTCTACTTTGACTCTTTGACAATTCGGACATTCAGCTACAAATTCGGCAATATTCTTCTTCATGTCATTCCACCAATATATTGCTTTCAAATCTTGATACATCTTAGTCGACCCTGGATGGATGGAATACCTTGAACAGTGTGCTTCTGTCATAATTCTCTTTCTTAGCTCAACTACATCAGGTACACATAAACGATTCTGACACTGAAGCACTCCTTCTCGCGTAAGCTCAAATGCCTTTATCGCGCCACTCTGTACATCCTCCTTAAGCTGCAATAAAATTGGATCTGCATACTGCTTCTCTTTCACTTCAGCTATCAATGAAGATTCTGCTGCATTACGTACAATAACCTCTTCATCTGGAGTTTCGAGAAGTCAAACTCCCAAATTAGATAGTTGGTGAAGATCCTTAATCATCCCCTGCTTTTTTATAGATGCCATTTTAGACTTACGACTTAGTGCATCCGCTACCACATTCGTTTTCCCTAGATGATACAAGATATCAACATCATAATCTTTCAACAATTCAAGCCATCTCCGCTGCCTCAAGTTTAGATCTTTCTGACTGAAGAAATATTACAGGCTCTTATGATCGGTATATATGTCAACATGAACCCCATATAAGTAGTGGCGCCATATATTCAAAGCAAATACAACTGCAGCTAGCTCAAGATCATGTGTGGGATAATTCCTCTTATTAGGTCGCAGCTGTCTAGAGCCATAGGCTATTACTCAACCATGTTGCATTAGTACGCATCCTAAGCCAATTCTCTAACATCACAGTACACTGCATACCCTTTTGTGCCTTCAGGAAGTACCAATACCGGTATAGAAGTCAACTTGCTCTTCAGATCCTGGAAACTCTTTTCACAGGCATCATTCCATTGAAACTTGGAGGCTTTATGCGTCAACTTAGTAAAGGGTGCAGAAATAGAAGAAAAACCTTCAACAAACCTTCTATAATAACCTGCCAACTCGAGGAAACTACGAATCTCCGTAGGCGTCGTGGGTCTTGGCCAATTCTTCACAGCCTCAATCTTCTGAGTGTCAACTTTTATGCCTTCACTGGATACAATATGGCCCAAAAATGCCACTGACTTGAGCCAAAACTCACATTTAGAAAACTTCGCATACAGTTTACGATCACAAAGAATCTGCAACGCCTGCCTTAAGTGATTAACATGGTCCTCTTCTGATCTAGAGTAGACCAGAATATCATCTATGAAAACTATCACGAACACATCTAGAAATGGCTTAAACAGCCTATTCATCAGATCCATAAAAACTGCGGGTGCATTTGTCAGCCCGAATGACATAACCAGGAATTCATAATGACCATACCGTGTTCGGAAAGCTATTTTGGGTATATCTTTATCCTTGACTCTCACTTGATGATAGCCTGATCTCAAGTCAATCTTGGAAAAACACTGGGCACCCTGCAACTGGTCAAATAAATCATCAATTCGGGGAAGAGGGTATTTATTCTTGATAGTCACCTTATTCAATTGCCGATAGTCAATACACATCCTCAGTGAACCATCTTTCTTACGCACAAACAATACTGGTGCTCCCCAAGGGGACATACTAAGCCTGATGAATCCCTTCTCTAGCAAGTCTTTCAGTTGCTCTTTCAATTCTCGCAACTCTGCTGGTGCCATTCTATAAGGAGAAATTGAGATTGGCTGTGTGTCTGGCAACAAATCAATACCAAACTCCACTTCTCGTTCAGGAGGTAAACCTGGTAGTTCTTCAGGAAATACATCAGGAAATTCATTCACAACAGGAACGGTCTGAAAAGTTGGCGGCTCTGCCTCTGTATCCCTTACTCTAACCAGATGGTATATGTACCCCTTGGAAATCATTTTTCTTGCCTTAAAGTAAGAAATAAATCTACCTCTCGGCGCGCCAACATTACCCTTCCATTCAAGGACTGCCTCATTTGGGAAATGAAAATATACCTTCTTAGAACGGCAATCTACTGTAGCATAACAAGACGCTAACCAATCCATGCCCATAATAACATCAAAATCTACCATTTCTAATTCAACAAGATCGGCCATCGTATCACGACCACAAATATTCACAACGCAATTTCGATAAACATTCCTAGCTATAAGAGATTCCCCCACTGACGTTGATACTTCAAATGGCTTGGCTAATAATTCGAGTGTTCTTACGAACCTTCCAGCAACCAAAGGAGTAGCATACGATAATGTAGAACCAGGATCAATTAAGGCATACACATCAAATGCAAAGATGGACAATGTACCTGTAACCACATCTGGAGAAGCCTCTAAATTCTGCCGATCTGCTAGGGCATACACACGGTTCTGAGCTCCCCTAGAACTAGCTGCCCCTCTATCACCTCTACCGTGACCCATAGGTTGTGCACCCCTACTCAAAGGAGGCACCGAAGATGATGCAACAACTGATCCAGTAGGTCGTGTTATACCACCTGTGGTCCTGCGTGGGCAATCTCTAGCCATATGCCCCAGCTTACCGCACCAAAAGCAATTGTTCGTCCCAAGCCGACATTCGCCAAAGTGAAATTTTCTACATATGGGGCACGGGTGTCGTGGAGGTCTTAATTGACTCATACTCCCTTGCCCTTGATACCCCACTATTCGCGAACTCTGATTTTCACTACTTTACCCGAACTGATTACCTCTGAACCTTTGAAATTGCGGTGGAGCACTAATTGCAGGATAAGAAGATAACGGGCTAGGCAATCTATGAGAGAACAAAGGCCTAAAATCTCCCTGAGATGCCACAAACTGCCCTATAGCTCTGGTCCGCTTAGAATATCCTTTTTCTGATTCCTGGGGTTCTTCTTCTTTGCCTCTGATCTTCCATCTTTTGAGAAAAAGCTTGTATCCTCGCTATATCCATGTCCTTGTTCAAAGCAGCAATAGTACAATCTCTAACCAAGTATGGTTCCAATCTATTCACATAGTGATGAACTCTGTCGTCCATAGTAGCTACCACATTAGAAGCATATCGAGACAAGGAGTTAAATCAAAGACTATACTCTCTTACACTCATATTACCCTGACAAAGATTTAAGAATTGATCTGCACGGGCCTGACGAGTCTCAAATGGAAGATAATGATCAATAAATGCATTTTTGAACTCTCCCCACGTAGTTGGAGGTGCATCAATACCCCTATATCGTTTCCAATCCTCGTACCATAATATAGCCTCTCCTTTCAGTCTATATGCTGCTAGCTCAACCATCTCTTTACCGGATACATGCATAACATCTAGAGCCCTTTGGGTTTGATCGACAAAGTCCTGCGGGTCTTCATTAATATCTGATCCGGTAAAAGTAGGAGGATCCAGTTTCAGAAAATCCTGAGTCCGAAGGCTAGCTGCTCTATCCGTACCACTAGAACCCGTGGTAGGAATAGCTTGCCCTTGAACTTGACCGGCAACTATACGCGTCAGAAGTTGTACTGCATCCCTCAAATCTCGATCAACAGCATTAATAGACGGCCCTTTCGGAGGAGAAGAAGCGCTTGATATATGCTCAGCTTGAGACTCACTTTGTTCAGTTTGTGTCGGTGGTGACTTACTAGTACCTTCTCCAGCCACTGCATCTACTCGCTTCCACTTATTCTTTCTCCTTGTAACCGGCATCGTCACTATAATAAAAAAAAAAAAAAAACAATTGGATTAAGCGATTGATTATGACTTTATCTCTAATATGGGATCTATTGCACGATCTAAGAAATGGAGAGTGGAAACAATCCCTAAATGTCCAATAGCCTCCTGTTTATAGATGTGGTGCACAACACACCGATAAATGAGATTCTACGTAGACACGGCTTTGTAGACTCACTAGGACAAACTTCTCTGATACCACTTCTATCATACCCCAAATCCCATTGGAGCGGACTGGCACCCGTAGCCGAGGAGGCCCGGGAGAACCCGTTCATAACCTATACTTTCACATCTACATTACTTATGAAAATTAGAAATTTGGGCAGCACTTCATTGTAAATAGAAGAAAACCGTACCTGTATCAGCCCAGCAGACATGCATAAATATATATATGAACAGTAATTGGCCGTCAGAGCCATCATGTCTATCAACCAAACACTCCTATGGATGTACAATATGTCTACAAAAGACTCTACATAGATACACAACTGAGTTGGGGTCGGGACAAACTCCCGCCCACAAAAGACTTTTATACAAATATCAAAGGTACATATAGAGATGACTTGGGATGCCCCAAAACAACTGGAGCTCACCACTAACAACAGAATGTCCTGGCTCTTATTACGGAGGTGTACGACCTAAAGTACTTGTTCCTGCAGGCATGAATACAGGTCCCCCGTGAGGGACGTCAGTACGGAAATATGTACTGAGTATGTAAGGCAGGGAGTATCAAGATGAGATACAAAAGATCAACAGAACACAGATACCAGTGAATAAACAGTATGAGTAGACCACACTTAAAAGAACTGATGGGATACCTGCACATTACTTTCATATCATTACTTCCCGTAATCCTTATCAATACATAACATATGTCATACAAGGGCCAACTGATCAGTGGTACTAATACAATACATCAGGGACCACCCCTGGAATAGCATATACACATAATCTTTATAATACAATGGCCAACTGATCAGTGGTACTAATACATTACATCATATCATCAATTTAAAATATAGACATTCCATTTCCTAATTCAATTAATCTTTGAGATTGGTTACTTTGTGGTCACACTTTATGGAACTTGAAACCATGATACCTCAATAGGAAAAACATGTAAATAGGTAATCAATATCATGAAGATGAAGTAGAGAATCATGGATACCTTATTAAACCATTTCGGAGTCAACAACAGTATATGGACATTTTTTTGACTAGCCGGACATCTTAAAAGTGAAAACAAGTTCAATTGGTAGTGTCGAAGATCATATGATGTTATTATGTGTCATGTGTCGTAGGACAATGTTGGAAGCTTACTTGAGAGTGCAATGGGTCATTATTCATGCCAAATATTAGATAGAGTATGTATTACATACCTTGATATAACCACTTCACTACAAGTCCAACTTGACTTCCCGTACTCTTCGAACACTTATCTACAATAAGTCATTTGTGGCAAACTAGTATTAGCAACCAAACCTTACCATTTAGGTATTAACTTCACCAAATAATGTCTAGGAAGTAATCCTTTAGCTCATCAATAAGAGTACTACATACATCTTCTTATACTCTTATTACATTCACATATCATGCATTTTCATGAAATATCCCTCAACATTACTCTTAGCTTTTATATCCCTTCTTAATCACCATCCAATACCAACATGATCACTAGGCATACATAACCACTAATATAATGATATATCACCACAATTCATCCTCCATAATCCAACACAGCAACTTCCATAATTTACTACTAACAATTTACACACAACAATTCATAACTATGTTTCTAGTTATCTTCCAACATCAAGACAATACTCATAATCCTTTATCAATACTTATTCATGGATAAGAATCAAGAATAAACAATATTCATACCTTAACAATGAACTCTTGTATTTATAATCCTCCTTACATAACCATGGGGTGCTTCTCGAAGCTTTCAAGATGGTGAACACAACTACGGAACCAATTTGAATTTTCTACGGTTGAATCACAAAATATTTGAGGTTGAAAATTGGCTAGGGTTTTCACCTCTCCTAATATTTGGAAAACATCTGATACAAATGAGGCTAAGTACAGGTTTTAAAGACCAATTTTCGTCCAATGGTAATAGAAAATGACCATTGTGCCCTAAAAATTGAAATAAATCCCGAATCTGTCCCCAGTGGACAGTTTTGACAGGCTGAAGTAAATCGATCATAACTCTTTGCTCCGGTATCGGATTTGGGTGAAACCAATTGCATTGGAAAGATAATTCAAAGGGATTGCATTTTAATATAAAGTATACCACCCATTTGTTCCTTTACAAGAAGTTATGGTCGTTTAAAATTGGCCCAAAAATCTGTCAGACAATTCTGTTTTGTTTTTGATAGGCTGCAGTAAAACTGGTATAGTTCCTTACTCAGAAATTAGATTTGGATGAAACCAATTTCATCGGAAAGAAGACTCTCAGAGATTTTCTTCTATATATAGAAGATCACACAGTTCTTTTTGTACAAGGAGTTATGACTGTCTAAAGTTGGATTGCCTAGCTGCAGAAATTTTCCTGCAGAATTACTGTTCATAGGCTTCCTGGCCACCGTTTTGAAATTTTGAATGTGCTCGCTTATATGAAATACTCCTCTGTTTTGGGCAAACTTTATATCGTTAGAAATATTATTCCAATACCTACACATACAAATATTGACGGGATACTTCCGAACATCATAAACTTAATTTAACCCATACGCAAGTCTTTAGGACTCCATATAATCGCGATAAGTGTACGAAAAAATTTACGGGGTGTTACAAGTCTACAGCAAGATTGATTGGGCTTTGGGAGATTATCATTAGATTCAACAGTTTGGGCATGTAGAAGTTGATTATGTAACCTATCAATATCAGATCATATCCCCATTATCATTATCTGTAAGCAGCAAAAAAATATCCACCCTAAGACTTTCAGGTTCTTTAATGTGATTCTGCGAAGAGTATGGAACTAAGAGAAGTGTGAGAATACAGGTGAAAATATCTGGATTAAACTGAAGCAACTCAAGATACAATTGAAGGACCTCGATGGATACTTTGTTTCCTATAAACAGGACTTAAATGCACCCAGAGAAAAGCTTGACATTATTTAGTCTCAATTATAGGGACATGTTTTAAATGTTGAGCTATGTGAAAAGGGACAACAGATCATACATGATATTGAGAAGTGTAGCATTATTGAGAAAAGAGTGTTGAGACAAAAAGCTAGAGCTTTATGGGTAGAAAGTGGTGATTCTAACACTGCAAACTTCCATGCTTAATGAAAGATCAGAATATCCCACAATACTATTACCTCTATTTATACTGAGGCATGAGTGAAACTTACAAAACCCCTATAAGTAGAACATTAATTCATCTTTATTTTTACTGGCCTAATGGGAACCTTTGCTATGGAATTACCAAGTCTGAATACTGAGGTTGTCAAAAAAGTTTATGTTTAATAGTGCAACAGCAGAAAGAATTGATAAAGGAGGTAACAGATGATGAGAACATGGCAGATATGAAGATGATGCCCAGAGATAAGGCCCCTGAAATGGATGGATTTCCCATTGAGCTTTTTACAAGGAACTAGGAACTTGTTAAATCTGATGTCCTGGCTACTGTACTATAATTTTTTTAGACTAACAAGATTAGTCCTGCAATAAATGTCACTGACATTACACTCATTTCTAAGGTACTATACCCTACAAAAGTCAAGGACTACAGACCTATTGACTAGTGCACCACGCTGTATAAGATCATATCTAAGGCACTCACAAATAGGCTCAAAACAGTGATATCTAATCTGGTCAGTAGCTCTCAGCCAGCTTTTATAGAAGGAAGGAGCATAATTGATAATATCTTATTAAGTCGTGAGATCTTCAAAAGCTACACTAGAAAATGGATTTCTCCTAGATGTGTGCTAAAAGTAGATCTGAGAAACGCTTATGATACCCTAGAATGGACTTTCTTGAAGAAGAAGTTATTAATTGATATGGGGTTCCCTGCTAAATTTGTGCAATAGATTATGGAATGTATTTCAATGGTGTCTTATTCCTTACTGATAAATGGAGGTCTTACAAAACCTTTTAGAGCCAAAAGAGGAATAAGGCAAGGAGATCCTTTATCCCCATACCTTTTTGTTCTTGCCATAGAATATTTAGGTAGAGAAATAAATGAAATGGCTAGAAATAGTGACTTCAATTATCATCCAAAATGCTGGAAGTTGGACAGTACTCATATCTGTTTTGCAGATGATCTCTTAATGTACTATAAAGCTGACATAGTCTCAGTGAAGATGTTGAATGATGCTTTCCTGAGATTTTATGATGCTTCAGTTTTACAGTCTGACCTTGATAAAATCTCACTCTACATAGCTGGTGTTAATGAACATATCAAGAAGGAAATACTGGAAGAATTGGGATTTGTTGAGGGTAAGCTTCCATTCAGATACCTAGGGGTCCCCTTCGATGCTAGAAAGTTGCATATAACCTAATGTACACCGTTGATAGAAAAAATTACAGCTAAAATTACATGCTGGGCTACAAAACTACCATCTTATGCAGGAAGGATGCAACTCATAAAATCAGTGCTCTTTGGGGTGCAAGCTTACTGGGCACAAATTTTTCTCTCGCCCAAAGGAGTGATAAAAGCAATAGAACGGATGTGTAGAATATATCTGTAGACTGGTAAAATATCAGTGGCTAAGAAAGCTTTGGTATTCTGAGAATCAGTATGTAAACCTATGGTTGATGGGGTTTTAAATATTACTAACTAGTGTTTGTGGAACAAAGCGGTAATCTTGAAATAGTTGTGGAATATTTTCAGGAAGAAAGACTGTTTGTGGATCAAATGGATTCATGGATACTATACAAAGAATAGGCCACTAGAAGATATTCCAGTATCTAAGAATGCATCTTGGGTTATTAGGAAAATATTAGAAGCAAAAGAATGAATCCTACAAAGTCCTACGAGGGCTGGTGGACTGTAGAAAGCTTTTACCAGTGTGATGCAAGGATTCTCCTTCTCTATTCACAAGATATACTCCGCGTTGATGCCACAGTATCCAAAGGTTTCCTGAAAAAGCCTTGCATTACATAACAAGATCCACCCTCGTTTCAAATTTATTTTGTGGCTAGCTGTTCAAAAAAGACTAGCAACAGTGCCTAGATTACTCAAGTTTGGTGTCCAAGTTCCAACTGACTGCACCTTTTGCGAACAAGCACTATGAATCATTTGAGCATTTATTTTTTGAATGTGGAATGACTAATACTCTGTAGAAACAACTCTGCATATGATTGGGGTATAGGAAGGCAATACAAGACTGGAGTTATGAACTACGGTGGATTAATACGATGGCAAAAAGCAAAATTAGTACTGCTGAGATTACAACAATCATTTTTGCTATGATTGTCGCACTAATATAGAGGGAGAGGAATGCTAGCAGATTCCAGCAAAAAAGAATGAACGTTGACAGGAACATATCCATATAAGAGGCAGTAACATCGCAATATGGCGAAATCCTCTCGAGCAACTAAACATCTATCCGTAAAAGTGAATGGCGCAATAGTAATAGATTACTGAGGGTTGTACTTGAAAATTCTTAGTGATAGAAGTACTACTAGTGTTCTAGAGAGAACAGTCGGTCCTTGACTGTGTTGATATGATTGTAAATATTTTTTGGTCATCAATGAAATTACAAGTTAAACCAATAAAAGACTTGATTTTGTACCAAGATAGTAGTAAATTTTTAGGAAAGGATGGGGATTCAATTGTTTTCATCCATCAACGTGGGACGAAGAATTCAGGAGAGTTTTAAAAATTTAAAATTGAGTAAAAGGGTGTGTTGGAGAATAAGTTGGGGTAGAATTATACAATCTAGTTTAAATTTTGAATTTCAAATATGGAAAAAGGACAAGGTTGAGGGGAAATTGTATAGTCTAGTACAAATTTGAAATTCAAAATTTGAATTTCAAAAAATAGAAAAGGAATAAGGTTGAGGGGGAAATTGTACAATTTAGTATAAATTTTAAATTTCAAAAGTAAAAAAAGGACAAATTTGAGGGAGAATTGTATAATCTAGTACAAATTTTGAATTTCAAAATGGAAAAAGGACAAGGTTGAGGGAGGATTGTACAAACTAGTATAAATTTTAAATTTCAAAAATGGAAAAGCAGGTGGAATTGTACCATCTAGTACAAATTTTGAATTTCAAGATATGAATTTTTGGTTTTTGAATTTTTGATTTGGAATGATTGGTTGCAGGTTGGACGCGGATTTGGATCATGGGTATGGGTCAAATTTCAAATTTTGCTAGGATCGGGTTGTTGGGTAGAATTTAGGATTTAGGGTTATTTTTTTAGGATTTGGGTTATTTTAAAAATAGCCCCAATCAATTTAGAATTTAGTCAATTCATTAAATATTTGGCTAAATTAAAGATCAATTGGTCAATTGCATCGCAACTATGGTAAATTTAATCTTAGTTATGCCAAATTTAATAGATCGACTAAATTAAATTGAAATTCGATATGAATTAATACCTTGTTTAATCCTGAGTTTCTTGATTTAATAAAATCAAATAAATATTTCTCCAAATAAATTAATTTTGAGAATAAATTATATTTAAATAAAGATTTTACCCATTCGAATTAATTTTTAGGATAAGCTTTGATTAAAATTTGATATTCCGTAAAATTTTACCCATTCGAATTAATTTTCCGTCTTGATAGGATTGCATCAGGGATCTACTCTTAGTCCCTTTTTGTTTGCCATGGTGATGGATGTGTTGACGCGGCGTATTCAAGGGGAGGTGTTGTGGTGTATGCTTTTTGCAGACGATATAGTTCTGATTGATGAGACTCGAGGGGGTGAGCAGAAGTAAGACAGAGTATTTGGAATGCAAGTTTAATGACGTGAGGCTAGAGGATGAGGGGGTAGTGACGCTGGAATCACAGGTGGTATGTAAAAGGGATAGTTTCAAGTATCTCGGGTCCATGATCCAGGGTAACGGTGACATTGACGAGGATGTCTCGCACCGTATTGGGGTGGGATGGATGAAGTGGAAGCTTGCGTCGGGGGTGTTGTGTGATAAGAAGGTGCCGCCCAAGCTTAAACGCAAATTTTACAGGGTGGTAGTCCGTCCGGCCATGTTGTATGGAGCGGAGTGTTGGCCCGTTAAGAATTCCCACATCCAAAAAATGAAGGTGGCAGAGATGCGGATGTTGCGCTGGATGTGTGGGCTGACTAAAGGGGATAGAGTTCGGAATGAGACTATCAGGGAGAAGGTTGGTGTGACGCCAGTGGAGTGCAAGATGCGGGAAGTCCGATTGAGATGGTTCGGACACGTGAAGAGGAGGGGCATGGATGCCCCGGTTCGTAGGTATGAGAGGCTGGCGTTGGATGGTTTTAGAAGGGGTAGGGGTAGGCCGAAGAAGTACTGGGGTGAGGTGATTAGGCAGGACATGGAGCAGTTACAGCTCACCGAGGACATGACCCTAGATAGGAAGGTCTGGAGGACGCGAATTAGGGCAGAGGACTAGGGCCAGTTGGGTCGCTAGTGTAGGGAATTATTTTCTAGGGGTAGTATCCTTGTTATGATTTCGTGTTCCTTGTTTTAGTATGAATCTGGGTGCTTTACTCTATTTTCTTTTACTTAGGACTGCCGTATTTATGTTATGTAATCTTGTAACCTTGTTCGGTGCTTTACTATGTATTTGCATGGTATCTTCTGTCTTGAGCCGGGGGTCTATCGGAAACAGCCTTTCTATTTCTTTAGAGGTAGAGGTATGGACTACGTACATCTTACCCCCCCCAGACCCCACCAAGTGGGAATACACTGGGTTTGTTGTTGTTGTTGTTGTTGTTGTTGTTGTATTCCATAAAATAAATAGAATTCCTCAAGAAAAATAAGAATTACTCTCTCTACTCTTGCACTTCTCTACTTTATTTTTCATAACACGTTATCAGCATAAAGTCTCTAACTTCAAGTTTGAGTTGCACTCTTACGAACCCATGTTGTTAATCTTATGAGAATTGGAAAAGATTGCAACTAAAAATACAGGTAACAAATCAGGTATGTTAGTACGTACTGCAAACATGTATATTTATAGATAGAATCTGTTTCTTTCTCTTTTACATGTGAATATTGCACGACTTTTTATGGAGATTTTTTTGTTTTGTTAAAATTTTTATGCAGTTGTTAAAGTTTTGCGGTGGATCATTAACAACTAAATTACTATCCAAGTATGGACTTATGTGGTATATAAGAT
Organism: Capsicum baccatum var. pendulum; assembly: GCA_030864225.1. NCBI lineage: Eukaryota > Viridiplantae > Streptophyta > Magnoliopsida > Solanales > Solanaceae > Capsicum > Capsicum baccatum. The sequence continues at coordinate 182,705,337 of CM061554.1, forward strand.
TAATGATAAGACGGTGAATTTAATTTCATCACACAAAGGTTAAGACATCGAATTCGGGTTAGAGTCCCGATGCACCATGATAAAAAAATATTGGGTTTAAGTCTCATTGATTTATAGCCTAAGACGTCTTTATATGGATAAGATGTTGAGTTTGAATCTCAATGCACTATATTGATTATATTATGACGGTTAAGGCAAAATAATGTGTATTTCATGAAATATCATGAAACATATCCTATTGGATATGCTTTATTCCTGAGGTGAATGTGGTAGCAGTACATAACATGTCTGAAAGAAGACCAGTGGTTGAATGAATGCACATACATGTGGAAAAGTGAAAAAATAATAATATTTTCACAAGGTTGCATGTCTCAATCTCGAAAGAGGTTCTAAGCTACTATAATTTGATATGCTTAAGGTACGATTATATTTCATTCCTAAGGAATGAGAATTTTTTATTATTATAAATACAAATCTATACCCTGGGTGAATATGACTGTATATAAAATCAAACGTGTTCTTAGTTGTGAAGATATCAAAACTCACCTCCTAAAGAAGCTAAATAATTGAGTAGAGTTATTTTAAAATCCACTTCTGAAGTAGTAAATCTGAAATCTATTCATGTAATAGTTAATCTGAAATTTACTAAAGTAACAGATACATGTCATGCTCCTATTTTATATCCCTAAAGGACAAAGTCTACGCACGTGTGAAGTGTGGTAGACCAATCGATTTCAAATGAAATAATCCATGAAAAGGATAAGGAGCAAATGATCATAATAAGAAGAGAATGTGCTCTTGAAGAGCCTACAACATACACTTCATGGAACCTTATGAGAGATTTAGGTAGCTGAAAATAATGAAGTGATGAGATCTCAAAATGTTATGTCACACTGTGAACTGATACAAAATGATATATCATCAATATCTTTGATACAATATTGGGGCGATATCGTGAAAGATTACGAGGATCTGAATTCTACGTTTATTTAAGCATGTTAATGTTGAAACATTTATCAAGTAACGTGAAAGGATGCATCTTGATAAACATAAAACTTATTTGAATGCAGTCCAGATAATTGAAAATGTCACTCATGAAATGTTGAATAATGCCACTTGACAAAATTTATATGAAAACTTTTTTAAAGATTCAAAATGTTTGAAGCACATAAAAATTTCTGGAAAACTTATTCATAATCTTTATATTGTATAAGTTTATAGCTTGAAAATTATTGAAACTCTTGGAGAGTTTTCAAAAACAATAGATTATTTGCTGGAATGAGAAATATACCGAATTGGATTGGTTATGAAGTACCATATCTTAGTACAATTGATGCACTAATGTATCTTGCAAATACTACAAGGTCTGATATAGCCTTTTCAGTAAACATGTTAGCAAGGTATAATTCTGCTTCTGCTAGGAGACGTTGAAATGGGGTCAAACACATAATCTTATTTTATTTTAAAGATTGCATTCCCGATCTTATTAATTATGCTGACGTTGGGTATTTATTTAACCCGCATAAATTTCGGTCTCAAACAAGCAATGTGTTCACATGTAAGGATACTGTCATATCTTGGAGATATACAAAGCAGTCTATCTATCCACTTGAACCATGCTGAGATAATAGTTATTCATGAAGCAAGTCGAAAATGTGTATGGTGGAGGTCCACGATGTATCACATTCGAGAAAAATATGATTTGAATATAACAATGTACCTACAATTTTATATGAAGATAATACATCATGCATAGCACAACTTAAGGGAGAATTCATAAAAGAATATAGAATGAAGCATATTTTGCCAAAAAATTTCTATACACATGAGCTACAAAAGAAGGGAGATATTGATGTGCAACAGATTCGTTCAAGTGATAATGTTGCTGATTTATTCATTAAGTCTCTTCCAACTGCAACTTTCAAGAAGATGGTCCACAAGATTGGGATGTAAAGGTTCAAGGATGTTCTCATTAGGAGGAGTTCATACGCGTTGTACTCTTTTTTCCTTACGAGGTTTTATCCCACTAGATTTTCTTTGTAAGGTTTTTAATGAGGCAGCCGAAAAGGTTTACTGGGTTTTCCTTTTAAGGTTTTTAATGAAGCAGCCGAAATATTTATTATGAGAGATATGTACTTTGTTTTCTTCACTATATTTTTTTTCACTGAATTTTTTCTAGTAAGGTTTTAACGAGTCACATTATCTATCAATTAAATATTAAGGGGGAGTGTTATAAATGTATTTACATTATAGTGAATGTCGTCTATCAAGAATATAGATAAAATTTATAAAGGTCTATTTGGTATCTATGAAATATCTATTTTTTAGAGAGAACTAAGAGTAATGTTTCCTATAAATAGAAGGGTTTTCTTTATTATAAAAGACGTCAATAGAATCTGGGTTTCCTTTATTATAAAAGATCCCAATAGAATCTCTCGAGAAATAAAAACTACTTTTTGTTCTTCTCTACTTTTATTCTTCTCTACTTTATTTTTGAGAACAAAAAAAAATCCCTCTATTTTTCATTTAAAAAAAAAGTTTTTAAATAAAATTCCATTTCACTAGGAAAAACTGTTTTCATCCCACGTCTTCTCAAGTCAATTTTTTTTTTTTTTCTGGCCAAGAAGTCAAATGTTTTAGGATAACCCCAAAAACTCAGAACCCTAAGAGGAAATAAATACCAAATAAATGAAAATAAATTCCTGGACGAGCTTGATAAATGGGCAAAACTCCTAGAGCCTCCAAAAGAATTAGATAAATGAGAGATTTCAACAACAAATTTTAAAACATATTGATTCTCGCATCGGAGAACAAACAAAGAAACTAAACAAAAGGGTAACATCATAAAGGAAGGTGTGGGAGCTATTTTAGGTCCCTAAACATCTTGAAAGAAACAATTTAAGAATTGATCTTAAATTGAAATTCTTTTGGGGTGATAATATTTTTGGATTTTTTCTTTCTGAAATTAATTTGTTGAAGAGATATATATTATATTACAATGAGCCAAAAGAGCTTTAGTGGTGAAAAAGACAAGGCAACAGTAGTTGCAATAGACAAAGATAAAGGAAGCCAATATGCATTAAAATGGGCAATTGATAATCTTATTGGCAGAGGCAAAAATGTTACTCTTCTTCATGTTAAAATTAGACCTTCCAATTCAGTTCCTAATGCAGGTAATTTTTTTTTCCTAATGCAGGTAATTTTTTTTCTTCCTCGTAATACTTTTGAAACAATTGGCGGAAGTCGATGGGAGATATTGACGTTTTTTTTCTAATTTGCTGCTCCTTAATTTTTTGGTAAAGGAGAGGATTAATTATATTATTCTTATGGATGTACATTGATGTCCAGAATAATTTTGCATAGAATATTTGGCTAGTTTGCCTAATTTTTGTTATTTTTTGTTAAAAATTCGAGAGCAGAGCATGCATTTTTTCTTCTCTGCTAAGCAATTTTAATCATATTGCTATTTTTTGTATTTTTATTCTCCGTGTTGAGTTTAATCATATTCACATCATTCTCGAGTCAAATAGTGAACGACGATATAATTACAGCTCCAATTTCGCATTCATTTGTTAGATTATTTCGATCTTTTCTTGTCCATTTTAAACATCTTTCATTAATTCTCTCTAATGGTAAATTATACCCTTTTTCTTTCTTTCTTTTTTTTGACTGAAATGTTTATCTTATCCTCGTTCTCTATGCAACGATAACACGAGCGTGAAATCTAATCCAAATTTAACTTCTTTCCAAATATTAGAACGCCAATTTCAGAGTAAAAACTCATTTCTTTTTTTAAAAATAAAAAGATAAAAATATATATGCATTCGGTGTTTGCACTAAATCCTGTAAAACCAAGGAAGAGTCCATGAATGTATTTTAAGTTGATGTCTTTGCTTTAAACAAAGGCGGAAACAAGATTTTGAGTTTATGGCTTCAATTTTTAAGGTTCTTAGCTCTAAATTTATTATCCTTCTCGTATTATGAATTCAAAATTTAATATTTATTAAAAAACTTTAGTAACTTTTCACATATATATCTATGTTTCATGTCAAAAATAGTGAGTTCAATTGAACCTATTATTCTACATCCACCTCCAGCTTTAAACGTGGTTCACGTGAACCCAATTCTATCCACTACCTCCAAAGAAAAGAGAAAAAAAAAAAAGATGAATACATTCACGCATTTCTTACTTACTTTTTTTAAATCAAAAATTCAACCTTCTTGGTGGGGGTTACGCTTTGTCCAACCTAGTATAATGTATATATATCAAAAATCAAGAGTACACGGAGGAGGGCATATACCTTTGCCTCAATATACATTGGTGCTTTAAACCATCACGTTATCAAAAATCAAGAGTACACGGAGGACATACACCTTTGCCTCGATATATATTGGTGATTAAACTATCACATTCACTTAGAACGACGTTTTTTTCTCAGATGTGAGTGATGGAACTCCCAGAGTATATAAAAGTGATCCTGACGCTCTAGCAAAGGAATTGTTCTTACCTTTCCGATGCTTCTGCAACCGTAAGAATGTACGTGCACGCTGCTACTTACACGTTCAATGTTTATCGTTTATGCTTCCTCATGTTCTTAAAGATGTTCTTTCATTTCTGAATCAGCCTTTCTCTCTTGTCATAGATTCAAGTTAATGAAGTTGTCCTCGAAGGCATAGACATAGCAAACTCCATAAGTGACTATGTTACAGCCAATGTCATAGAGAATCTGGTGATGGGCGCTACATCAAGGAACGGTTTTGTTAGCAGGTACTTTCTCTGTTTCCGATAAATTAGTAGAATTCACAACATTGCACTACTATTCCATATCTAGATACTTACAACACGTGGGACTTTGAAGATTCAAGACGATAGATGTTCCAAGCTCCGTCTCCAAAGTTATACCCGGCTTTTGCACTGTTTATGTGATTGCCAAAGGCAAAGTTCAATCGATAAAGAATGCAACTTCTCCAGTTCCCAGTTCCCCACCTGTCACATTGCAGAATCAGACCACCGCCTCTCTAGGTGCTAAGCTTGGCTTCGTTGATACACGTTATGGACAAAGCAACGACACAAGAGGTCAGTTTTTCCGCCTGCAGCACATTGCATTAAGTTGTGTCATAAAGCACTTGACACTGTTAGAACAGGTTTAACCTGTCTTATTTCCACAGGAAGTATGACTGAAATAAGGTCACCGTACGCAACACGAAGCTCAAATGACGATACAGATTTCATCAAGTTAGTTTTTCAGAGAAATTGTTAACGAACAGTACTTTATGCTATATATAATAGGAAGCGCAAAATTTACAACTACAAAGGGTTAATTAAAATAAAACAATTCAATTTATATGTCTCTCTTTCAACAGGTCCCCATTCAACAGAGGTAAAGGGATAAACAGATCATATGGAGACCTCTCGGTGGGAGAATCTGATTTATCATTTGTCAGCTCTGGTCGTCCAAGTTCAGATCGTACATTTCCGATCTCTATGGATAGTCATGATTTGGGTCTTCCCCCTCGGCTTTCAAACAGCTCGGACACAGATATTAAATATTCTGCTCCTCGACTCTCAAACAGCTCAGAAACAGATAGCAGATTAAGCTTTGGATCATCATACTCAGCAACCAGGTTATCTGAAGTTAATGCCTTCTCATCAAATTCTTTTGAGAGTGGCAATGGATCATGGTCATCAACCAACAACCTGGTATGCATTTCAACATCAAGTACAAGACTATCTGCAAAAATCTGTCGAAACACACTAGATACAATATGATAAGAATCGGGTTACGTTAATAAACAAGAAAATAATGCGGAAGCGAAAATACTAAGATTAAAAACAAGAAATTAAAGATAGATGAAATTTGAGAATAAATCCCCAATTTCGAGATGAAGTGCTAACCTTGCTCTTAATATTCAAAATTAGTGAATTAAGACTAATTATGATACCAATAGAGTCAATTCAAGAACTTAGATCCAAAGGTAATCTAGATCCCTATTTTAAAGAAATTAAAGACAACAATTAGTATAAGACTAATCACCTTTTTTAATTAACGTTAATAGAAACCAAAGATATCAAATTAAGAATTAATCTTACCTCCTAAAGAATCGTTCTTATAAGGTTGCAAGATAAATCTCAAGTAACCACACATAAAGGTGTAACTAAGAGAAACTCTCAATTAATAATAATGTTGTCTCCTTGAAAATAACAAAACTCATCCCTATATATAGAGAGAGAAAAAAACTATCCCAAATAGCATGGGATTGGAATCTACCTTTATCAAATCTAACTAGGACTAGGAAAAAGTTATCCCAAATAGCATGAGATTAGGATCTTCTATTATGGAAATAATAAATAAAATCCTACTAGGACTAGGAAAGCATGTAAAAATAATACAAAAAATTCTCTCCTAAGAAAATAAGAAAAAGTTTTCAAATTTACTCATAATCCATATGGGCTCAATCTTCTTCCTTTTGAGCTTAGACTTAATCATGAAATATGTGTAGCACTTTGCACATTCTTCTCCATAATTCTTGGACTCGTTTTTGGGTTCTTCTTCCATCATAAGCATCTTCTTCATTTCATTAAAGCCCGTCAATCTTAATGCAAGTGGACCAGCCTGGATGCTATCATTCCCCTTTTCTTGAAAATAATTCGTCCTCGAATTTGAATCTCGCATAATCAAGACGACATACAATAGTAAACAACATCCATTACTTGAAAACAACAATGGTAGGAACAAAACAAGATAGTGACCATGTGTCCACTTAACCCAATTAATCCTTGCATGTATAAAATCACCTTTATAAAGCATGTGGACATCGTCATCCCAATAGAAAATTCTCTTATTTGTATGAGCACAACAAAATTCATATATGGATAACGTCGGAAATGATATGTGCTTCTCCAATTTAACTTTATCAATAAAGTACTTTAATGGGCTTGCCAAAGACGACATAACATCTATAGAATATGCATCAAATTGAACACTTTTATGATATAGCCAAGCATCCTCAATTACACTTCTCAGATATTTTCCCACGTACCTATTCACATCAACGTAAGAATTAAGAGTGTAATTCACCTCAAAAAAAATCTTAGGTGTTCTAGCAATCCCAAGAATGTGAATAAACCAATCATACATACCGTATTTGGTCTTATATGGCAAAATAACAACACCTCGTTCTTTTTGCATGAGCGTTAGATTCGCAACTGTATTTTTGATTTTTTTATCACGAGTCTTATCTTGGAAAGATCCAAAACAATTCTCATTACCTTTATACTTCTCATCAACAAGCACTTGCGCAATGGGATAGTTAGTTTGGACCACCTTAGGAATAAGTTTATTCAATGATGATTTTTTAATGCAAATATTCTCATGAGTATCTGCAAGAGAATCAAAGCAATTAAAAGAAGAAGTAGAAAGGTTAGAGCTAGAATAAGAAATAACCTCACTCAAACTCCCTTGATTCTCTTTCTCTCTACCTCATTATTATCCCTCTCTTTATTACTCTCATGATCATCTCTCCTTTCTTTTCTCTTGACCTTACTTGACATCCCGTTCTCTTCACACAACACAACCTTTCTTCTTTCCTCTCTTGGAATATCAACATGCTACCCCTTACTCCTATCATTCTTTTCTCTCTCAAAATTTTTCATTGCTTCTTTCACACATTTGTGATCTTCATAAACTTGGGATGGAGTTAAAGGTACAAGTTTATATTTTCTTTCATTTAGCTCAAGAGAAACTCTATTCTTCCCCCTATCATAAATTGCATTCCTATAAAACTGCCAGGAACGTCCAAGCTTGATATAACATTCTTGCATTGGAATTATATCACAAAGAACATTATCAGAGTACCTTCCAATGGAGAAAGAAATCATGCATTGCTTAGTCACCTTAAGTTCACCAAAATCATTGTGTTTGATACATGTAAGTTTCAACTTCTCCACCAAGTATGAACTTATCACATTAGCATCACTTTCAAAATCAATAATCATAGAGCAAATATTATCCTTTATCCCACACCTTGTATGAAAAACACTCTCTTTAAATCAGTTATATTCACCTGATTAGGTGGGTTTTGGGTGCCCTCTAATGCATTGAGTCGAGCAGAAATCCTTCTAAATGCCTCGGCTATGCCGTTGTTTTGAGTCCCAGCATCAGTATCTTTTTGAGACATCTCCAAAAGTTAAAAGAAAACAAAAACTCTCAATTTGACCATTTTTTTATCTCACCCCTCTTGCCTTTTCCCACTCAAATTACAACCTTTGGCTGATTCTTTTAGGATTTATATATTAACCCTACTAGTAACAATCCCTTTAGAAGTAAGATGTAGAGAGAAAAAGAAATTATCAACTCCCAAACGAATTGGGTTTGGTGAGACAAGGAAAAAGATCAATTTAAAAAAAAAAATCTCAATTTCCCCACTTCTTGATTTTCCTTATTGATGTTGGAAAACAAGAAACACAATAAATTTGAAATTTCTTGATTTGCAAGCAATCTTTTTCTTTTCTTTTTAATCTATTAAAAGGGGGGAAAAGTAAAGATCTTTTTTTGCTACGAAACTCCCAAGAATTATCAAGAACGGAACCTTGATAGAACCTGCTCTGATACCACTTGATAAGAATCGAGTTACATTAATAAACAAGAAAATAATGCGGAAGCGAAAATACTAAGATTAAAGACAAGAACTTAAAGATAGATGAAATTTGAGAATAAATCCCCAATTTCGAGATGAAGTGCTAACCCTAATTGCTCTTAGTATGTAAGATTAGTGGATTAAGACTAATTATGATACCAATAAAGTCAATTCAAGAACTTAGATCCAAAGGTGATCTAGACCCCTATTTTGAAGAAATTAAAGGCAACAATTAGTATAAGACTAATCACCTTCTTTAATTAACTTTAATAATAACCAAAGATATCAAATTAAGAATTAATCTTACCTCCTAAAGAATCGTTCTTATAGGGTTGCAAGATAAATCTCAAGTAGCCACACATAAAGGTGTAAATAAGGGAAACTCTCAATTAATAATAATGTTGTCTCCTTGAAAATAACAAAACTCATTCCTATATATATAGAGAAAAAAAACCTATCCCAAATAGCATGAGATTGAAATCTACATTTATCAAATCTAACTAGGACTAGGAAAAAGTTATCCCAAATAACATGAGATTAGGATCTTCTATTATGAAAACAATAAATCAAAACCTACTCGGACTAAGAAAGCATGTAAAAATAATACAAAAAATTCTCTCCTAAGAAAATAGGAAAAAGTTTTCAAATTTACTCACAACCCATATGGGCTCAATCTTCCTCCTTTTGGGCTTGGACTTGAATCATGAAATATGTGTACCACTTTGCCCATTCTTCTCCATAATTCTTGGACTCGTTCTTGGGCTCTTCTTCCACCATAAGCATTTTCTTGATTTCATTAAAGCCCGTCAATCTTAATGCAAGTATGCAAGTGGACCAGTCTGGATGCTATCGCAAAAGCAATCTTAGTTTAACCAAATAACTCCAGCAAAAGTAAAGGGAGATAAGTATGGTGCAAAACTATAATATTTTAAACCAAGAATAAAAAAATCTTTTTAACTTCTAGTTCATCTTGGTCAAAATTCTCTGTTGTAATGAAGGTGTTGTTATTCGAGCTGTCCTATGTTTCACTAAAGTTGTGACAGTGAGGGTTTCTTTTACAACAACTATTAACACTAAATACAGAAGAATCATGATAAACATCTTTCTCTAATATATAGGAAGAGATCGAAGCAGAGATGAGAAGACTCAAGCAGGAGCTCAAGCAGACGATGGACATGTACAGCTCAGCATGCAAGGAGGCACTTTCTGCAAAACATAAGGTATTAATTGAGGTGGTGAAAATTTCTGATGTTCAACCACAAAATGGTCCTTTTTTATCGAAGTATAGTACAGTTGTGTATCAGAATGTGTTGGAAAGTACCTCTATTGTTAACTGGAATGTAGCCTTAATTTTTTTCATGCAGGCATTGGAACTTCACCGCTGGAAAGTAGAAGAAGAACAAAAATTAGAAGACGCACGACTAGCCGAGGAAGCAGCACTGGCCATTGCAGAGAAAGAAAAAGCAAAGTGTAGGGCAGCCCTTGAAGCTGCAGAAGAAGCACAAAGGATCGCCGAACGGGAGGCACAGAGAAGAATCACAGCAGAAAGGAAGGCGCTCATAGAAGCTGAAGAGAAGAAGAAGGTATTGAATGCCCTTGCACAGAGTGATTGCCGGTATCGTAAGTATACAATAGAGGAGATTGAAGCAGCAACAGATAACTTTGCAGCATCTCGTAAAATTGGAGAAGGTGGATATGGACCGGTATACAAGTGTTACTTGGATCACACGCAGGTTGCAATTAAGGTTCTTCGCCCAGATGCTGCTCAAGGAAGGTCACAATTTCAACAAGAGGTATGAAACAAAAGAATCCTTCCTTCATTCAAAAGAAATGACTACATGTAAACCCATTTAGAGAACATGTATGAGTTATTATCTTCGCAGGGAAAAGAATATTAGTGTTCTGGAGCTGTGGCATCCCCACCTCCACACACGTAAAAAAATAAAAAAAAATACCAACCAAATTCAATCAGTCATACAGTAGTTCCCAATAGGCTATATTCGCTCATGCCCCTTTTCATTTGCTCTAATGCAGATTGAAGTTCTAAGCTGCATAAGGCATCCAAACATGGTTCTCCTACTTGGAGCCTGCCCTGAATTTGGCTGCCTAGTGTATGAGTACATGGCCAATGGGAGCTTAGACGATCGCCTCTTCCGAAGAGGAAACACTCCAGTTCTTCCTTGGCAACTAAGATTCCGTATAGCTGCAGAGGTCGGTACTAGCCTCCTCTTCCTTCACCAGACCAAGCCAGAACCTCTAGTGCACCGGGATCTGAAACCTGGCAACATTTTGCTTGACCGCAATTATGTAAGTAAGATCAGTGATGTTGGTTTAGCTAGGCTTGTTCCCCCCTCTGTAGCTGACTCCGTGACACAGTACCGAATGACGTCAACAGCGGGAACATTTTGTTACATAGATCCTGAATATCAACAAACTGGGATGTTAGGAACAAAATCTGATATATACTCCTTTGGAATAATGCTTCTCCAAATAATTACCGCCAGACCTCCAATGGGTTTGACCCACCATGTTGAGAGGGCAATTGAGAAAGGCACTATTGCTGATATGCTTGATCCAGCAGTTCCTGACTGGCCTATTGAAGAGGCTCTGACGTTTGCCAAGTTAGCACTCAAGTGTGCCGAACTCAGACGTAAGGATAGACCAGATCTTGGCACCGTAATTTTGCCTGAACTTAACAGGTTACGTATACTTGCTGAAGAAGCAATGCAACCAATGCATTTTGGAAGAAGCCCAACTAGTGAAAGTCGATCTATCCCTCAAGTAAGTGATATAAGAATATCTTCATAAAAATAAATTGAAAGAGTTTCAACTTTAAGAAATAGCATGAAAATGCTGCAGATGGAAGAATGTCAGCAATGTTGATTGGCATACCCACCAAGAAGAAAAACCTTCAAACACATAACAAGTCATGATTTTTTGCAGGTAATTTCAGGATTTGATAGCAATAAAAGCCGCTCAAGCAACCCCTTTTCATCAAGCACAAAATCAAGTGGAGAATAAGAATATACATAAAACTGAAAAAGGATGGAGAAGCCAAGATGTTGTTGACACCAAAGATACCACAAGCAATTTCTTTAATTTAGTTCATCTTCTAGGTAGCTGAAGATAGCTGGTTTCATCCAGCTACCAGTTACTTGTCATATATCCTGCAAAAAGAAAATGATGCTTTAACTAAACCATGTTCATAAAAGTTGACAGACTTCTGACACTATGTTTCCTTTTGCTTTATAAAAAGCTATTTTTCTTTACGATCCAATACAAGACTGTTATCAAAAGCGAAAAGTGCAAAAAGCTCTAAGGTCCATTGGGGCTTTAAGCACAAAACGCGAATGAAGCGTGGGCTTTAATGAAAAAAAGCGCAAAGGGAGAAAAAATATAAATATTTATTTTTAGTCCAAGATTAATAATTATAAGCATGAATGACAAATATATGAACAAAGAAACTGAAAAAAAAAATTACGATAAAGTAAAATACCAACTGTTTAGTGTCGCCTCTTCAGAAGAGGCTCATTGGCAAGGAAAAGTATGTCTTAGAAAATTGATGACGACACTAAAGCGTACATTTAAGTGACGTGAAGCAATAAACACGTTTTGAGACTCGTTTAGGGCTTAGCGCCTTCAATAACACTGATATATGAGAGGTCATATGGCATGAGCAACACTATTAAAATGCAGGAATGGGAACTTCCTGTACTCATTAGCTCTAACCAAGAAAATTTGGCACCAGAAGATTAACAAGTTGGAAGATGGACAAGATGGAATGTCCAACCCTTTTAGTAAAACCACAAAATTCAAGCACTGTGATTATAACACTTTGAAGATGGTTTGTCTTTCAAAATAAGCGTAAGGAGAAATGCAAATGTTAGATGGATCTGTTGTCGTACAAGATTAGAAAAAATTAAAAATGATGACATTTGGCAAAAGATGCGAGTAGCATACATAGAGGATACAAGAAGAAAAGGTTGTTTGAGATGATTTACTCATCACGTCATACTTTGAGCTTAGATACATCGGTCCATAATTGTGAAATTGTTGAAGTGTGTGCCATCTTATCTAAAAGCTTAAGCTGTTAAAAGAGAGCACATTTTCTTAATGTGTAGGCTTAATTCTATAAGCTGTTAAAGAGAGCACATTTTCTTAATGTGTGGGCTTAATTCTTTTTTCATAGGCCAAGCACGTGGAAGTTCTTCCTGATAATGAGTGGCAGTGAGTTTTGATACCATGTTGAAGTGAGTGACCGACTAATCCGACTCATCTAAAAACTTAAGTTGTTAGAGAAAGCACACTTTTATTTTCTTAATTATATTCTCATTGAAACCATGATGATTGACGGTAGTAAACGGATTTCTTAATTATATTCCCAACCGAAACCACAATGATTGAAGGTAGTAAATGGGGACGATGTAGACCTGTAATCATATGGAATGAAATTGTCTCGAAAAACTTTAGTTTTGTTGGTGGAGTTCCACGTCGGTTGTGGGATGGGTGTTCAGTATCGTTTTATTTTATTTTTTGATAAGGTTAAGTATTATTGAAACAGTACCAAGAAGGATACAAGAATCAAAACAGAACCCAACGAGACAATCTGCTACTCTTTTCACATAAGAACTCCAAAAAGTCCATGTACTAATCTGGATTAACTAATATATTGCTGTTACACCAGAAGTATGGATTCGCACTTATTTTTAACATCGTAAATGTGATCTCTATATTCTTCAAAACAAGCCTTGTTCCTTTCTAGCCAGATTATCCAAGAAATGCAGAGTGGGATAGTCTTCCATATCTGTTTCAGCCTACTAGGAACCTTTGAACATGCCAGCTTTCTAATAGACCCCTTATAACTTTTGACACACCCATGAGATGTCACAAATTCTAAGGAAAAGTTCCGAGATAATCTGCAATAGAGAAGTAAATGTTCAGCAGTTTACTCGTCTTCTTCACATAAATAGCATCTATTACACAAAATAAAGCCCCTCTTCTGTAAATTATTTTGAGTAGACATGCACCCTAGGTTGCAATCCATCCCATATGCTACCTTAACAAGAGCTTTAGTCTTCCAAGGCTAAGTACTATCCAAATGAAATGTTACCCTTATAACAACTTTTAACAAAGAACTTATCTTTGCTGGTTGTCCAAATCAAAGAGGCCACTTTACCCCGAACAAGCTGAACAGAATTTGATCTTCTTATATGGTTTTTAACAATCCTCACCTCATGAGCTAAATTTTGATATTGAATTAAGCACAAAGTCCATTTTTTCTTATCATCGTGTTAGAGTCAAGCCCATCCCAATTCTCTTGGTTTTTCAGATGTTGATCCCCCATCTTATACTGTCCATGCTCCAGATGTATAGTCCTGGCATATAGGGTGTTGAGTTTCCACATCGATATGGGTGGGTATTTGGTCTCATTATATGATTTTGGATAATTTTCACTTCATGAGCTAACTTTTGAGCTTGAGTTAGGTCCAAGATCAATTTTCTTATCATGATCCATGCAAACTTATTGAGAAATAGCGCACAAAAACAATGAAACAAAAAATTCATATAAGCAATACAAATTAATAGGGATTAAGTCTTAGACATGTAGGGTTATTTTCTTTATGTCTGATGTTTGTTAGGAATCTGTTAGAGAATACACTTGTCCCTAGTAAGTTGTCTACGGGTTTCCAAAGAGATTTATGAAGTCCTGGACACTCCACCCATTGCCTTAAGGTTTTGGGTTAGATGCTCATATTCTTTCACATGATCCTGAGCCCATTTGCACAACTATTTTCCCTTTTCATGTTCTACAATTGTGCTCTTTTTTCTTTAAGTTAAAAGTTGTTGTGAATTTTCTTTCTCAACTCAGTCCATAAAGCTGCTCTGGGTTTCTCTCAATTCTGCCCATTGAGCCACTAATATTACTCTATGCCCACTCAAAAATCTATTGAGTCTAATCTCTCTCTCTTTAATTCTAATCTCTCTCTCTTCAATCTTCACTCTTTTAGATACTAATATTCAGTTATATGTCCACCTAACCCTCGCCACATCAAGGTAGTTTTTTTTTTTTTTTGTGTGTGTATATAAGGCTTTTTTTGGGCACATATAGTGGTTCAATGAAGTGGATTGAGCACCATGAGGTCTCAAGTTCAATTCCCAATATGACAAACATTAGGTAATTTCTTCCCATATGTCCTAGCTTTGATGGACAGAGTTTGGTACATGTTGCTGGTGGGAGGTGCCAGGTATCCAGAGGAATTAGTCAAGGTGCGCGTAAGCTGGCCCGAACACCATAGTTATCCATAAAAAAAAAGGTTTTTTTTTTCATAAAGGTAACAGTTGATCTATATATATCCACGGGTCCACTACATCAAAATAATGTAGTTCCCCTACAAAAGTGTTAGTTACATTGAGCCCTATATCTTCTAGATTCCAACCAACATAATGTAGTTCCCCTACAAAAGTGTTAGTTACATTGAGCCCTATATCTTCTAGATTACAACCAACCCATGGTCTTGATAATTTTTTTGGAATCTTTGGAGACGTAAAGTTGGTCCAGTAGGAGAAAACTTCTGCTGAAGATCCTCCTGGGAGTTTATGTATCTGCAGAAGTTTGTTTTCTTTCAGGTTACTAATCCTAAGTTTCTTTTTGATTTGCTGTTAGCGTCTGTAAACCTAGCCACTAAATTGTGCCACTCAGGTGAGTTTACTGAATGGATAGCTAGGCAAGAAAGTGACCAAAGAAAAGCATAAATGATGATTAAAAGAAAAGAGGAAAAAACAAAAGAAAGTTTGGAATTGTAAACTGCCACTAACCCACAAATGCAGCTTCCAGCTATATCATTTCAGATAAAATTAGTGAACTGGTAGCTGCAGCAGTGGACCAGAGTATCTGAAGAACTAGACAGACAGAGAACAAAATGTTATTATCTTGTTAGGATCAAATACTGTTTAACAAACTGTTTCATCTTTCTTACATAGTATGGCATACTACACAACACGTCTGAGGTGGATATAAGTATATTACTGTCTCACATATCAGACGTTAGTTATGCGCATTCATGGAGTTAAATTTGCTTTCAGTAAGAAATGCCAAACATACTTACTTGTTCGGATAACTGAGCGCAGTGCAACTGAACAGAATTTCCAGCACAGACACTATTCATCATCAATAGTTCCAAAAGATTTGATTGCAACGGAAGTATTTCTTGAGATAGGTGGTGATAAGCTCCTCATACGTCCAATTCTTCTTCTTACTGAACTCTACACGTGCCTCTGAGCTTAAGTGAAAATCCCCTTTCCCCATGGCCTCAAATACAAGCGGTTCTGTTGCTACTGTAACACAATCATTTTTATTCAATTTCCGTAAAGCAAAATCCAAATTTCGTCCCAATCTTCTATCCAAGTATGCATCAATAACAGAACCGTAAGTCACAAGATCAGGAACTACCTTCTCATGCTTCATATGTTCGAGAGTTACATGCAGATCCCAAAACAAAGACATTTTTGAAAATGCCAAAGCCCTAATATTGAAAGTATTAAGATCAGGAAAAAATCCAGTTTCGACCATTCTCACAAATTCTCTCTGCAAACTTTTCATTTTGAAGTTGGCAGCATAAGAAAGAAGTAACAGGTTCCACAGGAGATTTCCCACATTTCTCCTACAAAGACCGACATCTCTTACAAACTGACCTAAACAATAAAACTTCTCTTTCTTGATATAAGCCAAGGAGATTGACCTGATCGCTTCTTCCTCTATAAGAATTCTCGACATCTTAAGACGGCCATATGCAACTTCCATTTCACTCAGTGTGCCAAAATTACTATAGTATATTACATAAGCATTTCCAGTAGCAGAATCAACAGGGAACCCCATGGAAACCATCTCTTTCAACATAACTTCCATCAATTCAAGCTGCCCTTTCTTTCCAAAACGAGAGATAGCCTGAGCATAAACATCAGGAAGCATGTTCAACGTAATCTGATGCAATATTCTGACAGCATCATCTAAATAACCTTTGCAGCAGCAGATATCAATCAGTTCTGCAACTACATGAACATCCGGCAGAAATGAACTGTCAATAATTTCATCCCAAGCAGCTAATGCTTTAGAAAATAAACCATTACTGGCATAGCATAGCATCAGTGCTGACAAGGTAGACTTGTCAGGTATAAAACCTTCAGATTTCATATCAAGGAATAGCCTTTCAGCAGCAACAGGCAATTTTTTCCTACTTAACCCCTGTATCAGTGAAGCACAATCTGCATAACCACTACGCCGATCAATATTTCCTCCTTGTTTCTTGCGCCAGAGCCTCTGTGATCAGTACAGCATACCACTTCCTTGTAACAGCAGCATTATGAAACTATATATGTAAGGATTGAATTGTATTGCTACTACTTTACAATATTTGTTTTGATTGTTACTTAGACATTATTATATTTTATTATTAAATCTATTGTTATGTAACAACAAAAAGTCTAATTTTATATAACGACTGATTTGGTGTGATTTCCTTGTTATCTTTCTTTTCTTTCTCATCTTGTCTTTACTTATTATTTAATAATCCTATTTTATCCTTTAGCCTACTTTTTCTATAATAACTCTATTATGTATCCTACTTTTTCTTTGTAATTTTGTAGGCTCATCCTTCATATTGCTAATGAGTGGCATTATGTAACCACAAGAAACAATACAACATACTCCCTCTGTTTCAATTTATTTATCCATTTAAAATAGAATGTCTCTTAGCAGTTCTTGCCAGACGATTAAATGGCAATTTGGTATATTTGACATGTCTTAAATTTAAGACAATTCGTGTCAAGTCAAAATAAAAACAAATTGAAATAGATTTAGTAAGATAACAATACGAGGGAGGATACATAACAACCATCAAAAAACAAGGTGAATTGAGTTGATTTAATTCAAATCGTACCTTGTGTGGAGAAGATTGGGATATTAAGGAAAAGGGCGTTGATTTTGGAGTTACTGTTGTGGACATAACTAAGGCAGCTGCCATAACTGGAGAAGTTGAGTCGCACAATGTTCCTGCCGCTAAACTAAGAGGCTTATCGCGGGTTCCTTCCACTTTAACTTCTTCCAACCATGCTTTGAGTTTCGTAATTATATGAAAATGATAAAGAGTATACAAAGCTCAAAAAAGAATCAAAGCTTTCAAGGAGAAGTTAAAAATATACAATAATTATTATATGATGATTTTGGTTTGGTTGCCCAAAGAATAATACTATTCTTGCTTGAATGAACATTACAACATTATCTACTAAATTTTATAACAAGCTAGAAATTACTTTACATTATCTTACTATACTAGTTTAACGGTAGGTATTAGCACCGGTAATATTTGATTATTTAAAATTATATAATCTTATCTATTATAAATATTTTAATAAAATGTAAAAGTTTAAATTATTTTTCAAAAATTCTTTACATTTTAATATAATAATATAAACATATATTTAGTGTAAGCACATATATATATTTACATGAACACTTTTGTATTTGGCATACAGTACTTCTTTCTCTTACTATTGTGGGCAAGAGAAATAATATTTATGGTACAGATATTTTTTTTCTATATTTAAAATCTTTCCTTATTTTTAAAATCAAATATTTACAAAATCATTGATTACATTCTTATTATATACTTAAAACTTTTAAAAAAATTGGTATTTTAAAATTTTTTCTTATTTTAAGGTTTTTATATTTATTTTTAGATTTTTCAAATCTTCTTAAAACTATATTTAGTTGATTTAGAATTCTTAAACTAATAAAAAAATATTAATTGTCATTAATTCTGATTACTGCTAATAAAGAAAGGTTTTACCATAAATATATTTAATTAATTTTTAACTCTTAAATATTAGAAAAAAATAGTGAAAAGATGATTTTGTCTAAAGTAACGACTTTTAATGAATGACAAAAAGTTCAAACAGCATTTCAAAGACCCTTCACACTTTTAATATATTATTAGTTTAAGCTACGTGCCCTATGCGTATACCTCATTTTAGTGAGTTTAATTTTATAAAATTATTTTGATATTATGAATATATATATATATATATATATATATTAAAAAATAAATAAATTAATAACTTTATTAAATACGAAAAATACTTAAATGGGTAAAATAAATAAATCTAACTTATTTTCACACATAGTGCTTAAGGATTTTGAATCTTGTCCAACAACACAACAACAAACTCAATGTATCACCACATAGTGAGGTCTAGGAAGGTAATATGTACGCAGTCCATATCATTATTTCATATGAAGTAGAGAGATTGTTTTCAATAAACTCCCGACTCAAGACAGATAACAGTATAACAGGCAAAAAATATAAAAACACACAACAAAATAGAATAACACACTAATACTGTGTCTACTAATGAAGGTTTAACTTAAAAAGTACTTAATTTGCATATGCGGTCACATAGTATTTCAATTTTATTTGTTACTTTTACAGGGAGAAAGGCTAAAGCACTTCAGAAATATAAGATTTGATATAAATGGTATATATATTTTACAAAATAAAATTTAAAAGAATATGAAAAAAATAACAACTCTTAATATGAAGTTAAATATTGGGTTTGTAAACTTGATGTTAATTTAGTGATGTACATAATACTCTAATTTAAGGATAATTTAAATACATATTTGAACATACATAATAAATTAGTTACCTTGTTAAATTAATTATTATTCATGAAAAATAAAAATAAAATAAAACTGATACAGAAATTTAATCTCATCACGATTAACACATCAATCATGGCATAGATATAAGTAGTTTTAGACAAATTTCTTTTAAAGTAGGTACCTAAATATCATATATAGCTCGTATCAATCTATATTCGGGACATACTACTAAAATGTCATCTCTCTATCGAAGATTCTACTTAGCACCACAATTTCATTTTTATCTAAACTAGTATTAGTATTCGCGCAATGCGCGGTCGATATTAAATGAAATTAATCATAAAAATTATTATCATATTGTTTTTATATAATGAAAAAAATATTCAATACCGTTGAAATATTTGAAATTAATAAATTTATGCAATACTGAAAATAACTATTAAAATATTAAACTTCATATCATTAATTACATAAAATTTAAATATTTCTTTTTAGAAGTGAGTATACAGATGCAAATAGTATTATATTAGTATAATACAAGTATTTGAGCATATAAGATACTATTTTGTTCTATATTGGTTTATAATTTGTAAAAAAAAATATATATAATTACAAAAGAGAATGTATATTTAATATAATTATTATTAATTATTATTAGTTAAGTGACTTACTTTAAATTTGATTAAAAAATAAAGAACTAATGAATTATATGCTCTAGAGTTATACATTCTTTAGAGTTATACATATGAGACTTCTTTATAAAATTATAACTTGAAATTTTAATTCTTTTATATTCAATATTTTAATTTGCACCCTTCTATCAAGGGGAAGAAAGGAGTTCCTCCTCCCTTTTTTTGCCTTAATAGATTTTTTCTTTCAAAATAGATTTTATTTTCTTTTACATGTTCTTAGTCATAGTATTTTTTTTTATATAAATTTAATTTTTTTTTAGTAAAGTCTCAATAGTAGCCAATTTTCACTCTCTTATTTTTTTTATTATTATGTTTACAATAAATAACTTATAATATTATCTAAATTTATAACTTATTTGCATGATCTCACAATGTTCCCTTATTTTCTTATGCTAATGGACAAAAAATATTAATGAATTTTATTGCATATTGTTTTTTTTTGAATAAATGGTTTATGTCATTCATACGTTTTAATATTCACTCTTCAACTTTATTTTCTATCAATCCTATCATGTTTTCTCAATTTATTCAGGTTGAATGAAATTATAAATATTAGTTATTGTCGGAATTGAATTTCCTCTCATATTAGAATATTCAACTAATATTTAACCCCTAATATTCATCAGCACAATAAGATATTTAGCTTATTCATCTTTATCCTTTATATTATACAAAATAAATCAATATAGGTATTGCACCAAAAGATCTATAATATTCTAAATTCCCCCCCCCCCCCCCCCCTCCCCGCCAGGAGGATCAATAGAATAATATTCTAAAATTGGAGTTACTATGTAAAGATAAACATGATTTAATTCATTATCTATTTATATCAATCAATACAAAAAAAATTATATTATAATGTTTATAAATAATAAATGATAAATGATCTTTAATTTTACATTAGTAGAATATGCAACGTAAAAGTATAATAATATTTGTAGTAAGAATTTAAATATAGTGAACTTGAAAATTTCAATATTCATAAGTATTTGATATGTTGAATTCTGAGCATTACCCATCGGGCATCAACCATGAGATACTCACCCAAACTTTGGTCCTTGAAATGTAGCTTTTGAAATAGCAACCCTAGTGTCGAATAAATTTCATTCCTAAGATCACTTAACTATCATTCCTAATACAATATCACTAAACTTTTAGTATACTACTAAAATCACACAATTTAATGTACAAATTAATTGTTATAACATATAGAAATATAGTATAGATAAATCAAGTGTTAATTCTAATATATAAAAATATAATAAATTAGTATTTTAGTATCATAGTTTTTATAACCACAAACAACTCATGAGTTTAACAAAAAGGTTAGTGCTATTAATTTTTGAAATCATATTATTATCTCACTAAAATCTAAAGTAGCAATACATGCAATGTAAGAAAATTAACTACCTAATATCAGTATTGGTTTTTTCATATTTAATATATAATATAATGTGTAAAGTTTTATGTTATCGATAAAAATTTTCTTGCACATTTTGATTTCAAGATAAATTTATATTAATCCTTAAAAACATAAGATATATTAAAAGATCGCTAACTTAAATCTTCAAAGAGTACAAATTATATTTCTTATAAAACATAAAATACATCAATAATGGCTCATAAAATTTTCTCTAAATATATATAAATAAAATGAATGTGCAGCATAACCTGTATATTTAGTTGACTCAATAAATAAAAAAAAATCTATTCTAAAATAATATTCAAGGTAAATTGAGATTCCAGTTAGAACGCTCACATGTATCACTTGAACAATTCATTTTCTTCAACATGTGGCAGAAATTAATTAGCATTTACAGAGTGTAGTCTTCTTATATAGTGGTAAATTGCTATGCCATTAGAACTTCTAGATTAGTTAACAACTAGTGAAATTATCCGTGCTTCGTGCGGTTGTAAAAAATTTCAATAGAATAAGTAATTAATTTTATAAAATAACAAAAAATAATTCCTACTAATCAAATATACAGTCTAAAAAAAAGGAGAATATAATTGCTAAAAATCATGTTTTACCATAGCCTATAATTTCTCTTGTATTTGAATATTTCAAATTCTTTTTTTTTTTTTAAATTCCTCCATCCCATTTTATGTGTCGTCATGTCCTTTTTGGCCCATCCCAAAAAGAAACCTCTGCTTGAAACTCTCTTTCTCCTTGTCCACTGTAAAATTCAAACTTTTTACAACAACTTTTTTATCATTAGGTAACACTCTTTTATGTATATAGCCAAAACTACCTAGTCCTAAAAGCTTGTCTTTAGCAAATCCTCCCATTGCAAATGTGGAGGTGGTATAGGAGGTTGATGCGGATCAGAGAAAGCCGCTGAGCTCAATTCACTACTACTAATCATTGGTGGTGGCAGCGGCAACGCTATTGGCCAACTGTGCTCTGAATTTACATGAGAACTACCTGTCAATGGCTAAATCAGAAATTCTATTACATATGTTTAAATTTATATATATACATATGCGTGGGACCTTTTGATATATATAACATAATATAATTTTTTGATGATGAAAAATCGAGATCTGGTGATATAACACAGGGTCTTCCAAAAGTAGAAAGTATTGACTGACAACTCCTTTGCTCAATGTAGCTATGACATTATTACCTGGAGGGGGCATCTTATGAAATTGATCAGCTGGTTGGAATTTGTTGTTGTTCTGCCAATTGTTCCCATGCATTCCATCATTTTTATTATTGTTATTATTATTATTATTATTATTATTATTATTATTATTATTATTATTATTATTATTATTATTATTATTATTATTATTATAGTAATGAGTATCTGTAAAATACTTAATATGTGTTAAAACATAAAGAAAAAAATAGTAAAACTATTAAGACATGATATTATGGCACAAGCTTTCTCAAAAGAGTGGTTGTCCAAATAACTTTTAAGGGTGACATCATAGATAAACAAGCCTAATATACAAAGGCTACACAAGCTAGTATACAAAGCCTAACATTCAGTACCAAGCTAGTAATGAATGGGAATAGCCACCACCTCAGAACTGACTGATGACTAAAAGCTTAGAACTAACATGTTCAAAGTCCATAAATAAGGGTGAAGCTCAAGGAAGTTCATCCGACTTTTTCCAAGGCCATGAATTTTGAATCATAAAGCACTCAAGAGCCTAAGCATAAGTATCCAAAAAAAAACCTATAAAGCCTGAAATATATCTGTCTTTGCATTATCGAGGACCAAGTATAATGTAGAAGTAACATTACCTCTTCATACATCCTTCGAAAAAAACTGTCACATTTTACTCTTTGCACTTTCCATCAAAAATATTCTCCTCCAACTGGACTAGTGCATACCGTCTCCAAATAATTAAGAAGACTGCCAACTGAGTATTCCAGAAGTGCGATGCAATAACGTGTCTTACTTTTGTGATGCTTTAGAATAGTACACAACATTCGACAGCATGCAGCAAATAGCTTTATGCAAAATTCTCTATCCACAACACTTCTTTCGCTTCCAGGAACCTCAGTTTCTCCGAAAGTCAAGTCTCCTATACAATTATAACTAAGAGGAAATTTGGATGTCCAAAGCTGGAAAACAGTCTGAAACATTGCAGCAGGCATATGCAATAAATGCACAATATGGCATGTTTCCAATTGAAAGAAAACGTGTTTGGTAAAAAAATTTGTCAGCATTGAAATGCACATAAGACAGACATTGATCATACAACGGAAAAAAATAGAAATGATAATTAAATAAAACTCCATAGAGAGTTGTATATAAAGAATTACAGAAAATAAAAAGGTAGAAGTATTAGTCGATGCCAAGTTCTTGAAGAGAAATCAAAAAGTGTAAATGTTGACAAAGAGAAGCACCTCAGATCTCCAGATCAGATGTTGTCAAATGGATTGGAAACCATAAAACAATGAGCATGTTCGAAGAGAACTGGCCTCACAAGGAAGATCAATGATAAGGACAACCATCGGCTTTCTGAAGGTGATATGTCGACTGGCATGCAAAGTGACAATGATGTTTTGCCTCGGACTGATTCATTTACAAAGAGAAGCGGTCTTCTAAAATCTCCAAGATTTTCTATTTGTTTGTCTGAGAGTAGCCAAAGAATGGAGAATATGCTACTTGACTTTCACATCCATATCAAATACGACCTTAAACACTCACATAGATCAATGTCTTCCTGGGGAGTCATCAACAGTCAAGTGGAAACCAAATCCTAAGGTGGTTAAGTACAAGATCTTAACAGGAGGAATGGAACCAACTAGGCTTCAAACCCGACTTTATCAGTTCGAGAGATCACTAATGTACCTGCTATTGAGACACTGGGAAAAACTCCTCCCATGAACTTTGAATCCACTGCTAATAAGGAAAATACGTTCCATTGACAGTTTACTTCCAAAATAAGGAAAACACGTTTCATTGATAGTTTACTGACTCACTTACCTTGTTTTTTGCAATTCCAATTTAATGAGGAATATTGGTTTCAAATATTCACGTCTGGGCTAAATAACAACAACATATCAAGTGCAATCCATATAGTAGAGTTTGGAGAGGATGGAGTGTTTGGAGACCTTACCCTACCTCGGAGGTAGAGAGGTGGTTTTCGATAGATTCTCGACTCAAGGATTCTGAGCATAAAAAGTTTGATAAAAAACATTATCCCTTATTATTCCTTTAATGAAAAATATTCTAATGTTTTTCTCCTATATAGTCTTAGGCTAGAGATTTTGGTTTTGCATTTACAAGCCATAACAACTCGATTCTATAAAGGTATAAAACAAAAGATAGTCCAGAAAAAAGATTAGAAACAGACTTCAATACCCTGGTGAAATAATAAAAATGATAAGAATTTCTTTGTACTTCTAAATGTGAAATTTTGTTGAATAGCTGTGATTCTCGCGAGTATTGGCTGCCACATCTTAACTAGTTCAACCTCTGTAAAAAATTAAAACAATACCAAAATTAAATCCATAGATGTTTGAGTTTTTGTTGACGGATATTTTTTTAATAAAAAATGACATCACTAATATTCTGATTTACACAAAATGTCACAGTAGGCTACTCTAGACTGTGAAGAACCCAAAATTGAACATTCATGATCTGTCATTTTAAATTCATGATCTTTCGTTGTTGACTTGGCTGAACCAAGAGGAAGTGAGAAACAACATTAGAGGATATTTTTACCCAATTGCCCGAGAACATTCAGTAATCCTTCAAGATGATAAAGATGGCAGATTTAATTTCGACAAATTCAGAGAATTAGAAAGGGAATTTAAAATCAGACACCATGTTAAGAAAAAGAGTATTACCTTGAATTTCAAGTGATTAAGAAAAGAAAATCCATCTACCATTTTGTTCGCTTGGATCAAACAATGATAATCATATGAATAGTTAAAGAAAGTATAGAAAAAGTTGATCTTGATTGGAAGAAAGAAGAGGAAGAGACGAGTACAATTGTGAACGGAAAGACGCGCTTTTTCTTTTTTCACCAAAAGAATGAGTAAAAAATTTTAAAACATGAGAAAAAAGATAAATGTAAATGATGGCCTCTTAGACATGTCATATCAGCATGGTATTGATTCTCTTATATATATATATATATATATATATATTGATTGGTACAATATTCTTTTCCATATATGTGTGTGTGTATATAAATATTCCAATGCTCGTTAAAAATTTTAATTTATTTTTTATGGTAATACTTCAACTGCATATATTCTAATTTATTAGAAACTCACACCAATATTTCATCATATATAAATTATGATAAATTTTTGTTGATATTTTTATTATTCAATTTTTTTTAAAGCAAAGAAGTCATTATAATATATTTATTTATCAATGACAAGTTAGTTTGATTTATAATTTCATTTTCATGTATATTAATTTTTATTCATAAAAAAGAAGTATCTTTTTCAAATTTAATCATCTTAAAATTCAAAATTATTCTTACAGACATATATGACGTTATATAATTGGTCAATCAAAGAATGTTTTTGTAATGTAAAACTTTATTTGAATTGGACTATTAATTGAGACTATGTAATTTTAGTAGTTATTTTCATTAAACATTATGCAATCTTTTTTGTGTAGTAATATTGACTTTAAAAAATTTTTAGTATTTATTTACTTTCAATCCATCCTCCTTTTAAATTCAAGACTATTATTTATTAATTTCCTAATATAGAATGATAGTATAATTACTTATTGATGGTCATTCTTAATTATAGAAATCCTTTTATTAAATTTGAATGCACATTGGTTTAAATATAGATTACTTAAAATATATCTAATGGAAATCCTTCCAATAAATATGAATGCATATATTTTAGATATAAATTACTTAAAATATATTGAAATAAATTTATTTATTTTTGTAGTCCAAAGTTGCCATTTGATTGATGACATCCTTTTCATAATATTTTTTATTTCGGGGTGACTATTTTCTTATTGTAATTTTTTTTCCATATAGGTTGTTTGATTATTAATTGGTTATTCTCTTAATTGATACTTCTTGATACTTTCTTGATTAAGTCAATTGTAATCAAATCATAATTCTTTTATGTATAATATTATTATTTAAATTAATTATATACATATTTTGAGTGATGACATCTTTTTCATAATATTTTTTGTTTTGAAATAACGTTTTGCTCATAATAATCTTTTCCATATAAGTTACTTGATTATTAATTGGTTATCCTTTAATTGATATTTTTGTAATACTTTCTTGATTTACTAAATTGTAGTGAAGTCATAAATATTTTTTATATAATATTATTGAAATTAATTGTGTATATATTTTGAGGGATAACATCTTTTTCATAATATTTTTAATTTTGGAACGACTCTGTGATTACTATAATCTTATTCATATAAGTTTTTTGATTACTATTTACTAATTATCTTTTTGCAATATTTTCTTGATTTACTCAATTGTAGTGAAATCATAAGCATTTACTTTTAGTAATACTAGTTTAGGTGTACGTGCATCGCGTGTGTACCTCACTTTATTGATTTCAAACGTTACACTAAATAGGATATTTATTTAAATAATAAAGATGAATACAATAATTAAATTCAACATCTTTTGGAGAATTTATTTAATTAAACCTAACCTTTACCAAAAAAATTTCTCAAAGACGATCGACATTCATCTACCACCTGTAAATTGCAATAAAATAATATGATGATAGAGACATCAAAACAATATAATTAAATCTAAAATTTACACAAAAATTTCTCAAAGCCGTCTGACACTCATCTACCACATGTAAACTAGAACAAAATAATACGATAATAGAGATATCAAAATAACACAACTAAACTTTACCTTTACATAAAAGAAAAAGCTCAAAACAGAGATATAAAAACAATACAATTAAACCTAACCTTTACCTAAAAATTTCTCAAAGCTGACCGACATTCACCTACCACGTGTAGATTCATCTACGACTTGTAAATTACAATAAAATAATATAATAGTGATCACAAAGCTTCAGTTTTGATGAAAATAATTCTTGTCTGAGCGAAAATTTTGACACTAAAAAATGACTTGAATGAAAACAAAGAAGATATTTATACACACACGTTGAATTCTATTATATTGACAAAAATAGTGAAGAAGTTGGGGGTTATAAAATTAAGCATCCATCAATCTAGACATATAACTGCATCAAGTTAGATGAGCATGAATCATAAATTCATAATAAGTAAACCAGTTTCTTCTCTAGTTTAACGTGCATCTCAAAATTTATAGAAGTATTTCCTTAATAGAGTCCTATTTTAGGAGTATTTTTCTATCCTATTTTAGGAGTATTTTTCTAATTGATCAGTACAAAGGAAAATATTAATTGATTTTTCTTCCATATATATTAAGAGTCCCATATATTTTAGGAGTCTACTTAATATAATAAAAATAACTAAATAATAAATTTAAAAAATAGTGAAAAGACAGTTTTGTCTAAATGAGGGTCTTTTAATAAAGGACAAAAAGTTCAAATCACTTTTCTAAGGGTTTTCACACTTTTAATATATTATAGATTATAGATATAGATATAGATATAGATTATAGGTTATTATTTATATTATTTAAATTAATTATTTACATATTTTAAGGGGTGACATCTCTATCAATTGTTTCTTTTTGGAATGACTTTTTGGTCATAATAATTTTTTTCATATAAGTTGGTTGATTACTACTTGATTACTCACTTATAATTTTTTCTTGAATCTTGATTTACTCAATTATAATAAAATCATAAATATTTTTTATATAATATTATTATTTATATTATTTACATATTTTGAAAGATGACATCTTTTTCAATAGTTTTTTTTTTAATTTTGAAATGACTATAACCTTTTGTATATAAATTGTTTGATTATATTAATTAGCTAATACATGATTGTGGCATCATAAATTTCAAAAATAATAATCCTCACAAATCTTTTGAATAATGAAATCATAAATATTTTTCTATATAATATCATTATTTATATTATTTACATATTTTGAGAGATGACTGTTTGCAACATAATTTAATTCATGAAAATTAAACTTCAATCACAAATAAAAATATGAAGAAACAAGAAAAATAAATAATCGAGACAAGAAAAATATTGCAATATTCAATTTATTGATTTCAATATGTGAGTGTTACAATCTCTATGAATCCTCTGATTCGCCTTTTCAAATATAAATTCAAGGGCTTGAAGTTTGATCTTGAATTTGAATTTGAATTTGATTTGAATGATTTGAGGGACGTGATCTTGACTTGTTCTTGAATTCAATGGCTTTTGAGCTTATTCTTGAATATTGCGGTCTTGATCTTGAATCTTGATGAACTTGATTTGAATGCTTGAGCTTTTTGAAGAAATTGCGGCGTTTGATCCACGAGCTTTTTCCCGCTACTTGTTAGAGTTCTGGAGGTCTTTTTTCTGAATTATGAGACCCCTATTTATAGTTGTGGAAAAGGTAGAGTCATGATGAAGATGGACTTTCATTGACCAATCAGATATGAGTGATGTGGAGCCTTTTATGGGCTTTAATTTTATGGGCTTGCTGCATCATTTTGACATGTGTCATGGTCCTATTGGTTCCTTCCCTTGACTTGGCATGCCACGTTATTTGACACGTGGTGCTTATTTGAGCTTTTAGAATATAACAATATCTTGGGTTTAGCAAAGTGGGCTCATTATTTGTAGCCTAAATTAATGAACTAGCTCAATAAAGATTGGACTTTATTTAAATCCATACATATTTGAATTTAAATAATTAACCCAATTATATTAATCCACAATATTTATTTGGGACTAATATCTTTTGATTTAATAAAATTTGAATTTCGTACAAATTTAAATTTAATAAAATTTTATTGCCCACATAATACCTTCTACTTCAAAACTTATCGAAGTGTTAATTTATTTAAACAGAAGCTGAATCTTGAAGTAAATAGAATTCAGATCGCATTAATCTATGTAATGGCCATGTGCATTTTTTTAACACACATATTTAAAAGGAATAATTTGGTAATGATTATGTTCCCTGGCTAGCCATCATAATTTAATTATTACTCCCTCCATTTCGAAATAAGTAAATTATTGGAATATTTATTGATGTTTCAAAATAAGTGAATCATTGAATTTTTTTTCAAATTTACTTTTATGATTTGACAATCGATTAATTTTTAAAAAGTATTATAAGATCAACTTTTTTTTGGAGGAGGGGGGGATAAAAATAGAAAGATGTGTTAAATTTATGTATTTGCTTTTTTCTTAATATTTATATCAAAATTTAATAATTCGTTAATTATGAAACGGGGGAGTAACATTTTAAACTTAAAGTCCAATTATTCCTTACATGTAACCTTTACTCACGTGTAGTGATGATTTTCCCTTTTAGAATTGCGCCGACACAACCAATCAATTTTAACAGGGTTTAGGATTTTGCACATCACCGCCTCAACAGTCCATGCTCAATACAAATTTGGCTATAGCCGCCTCCTGGACTCTATAAATACCAACGATCCAACCAAAAAATATTAAATTGATGCACTATGTAATTTTAATTGATGGTGAGATCTGATCTTCTCTATTGGCCTCTGTGTAAGTACCTTTTTTTCATGTTTTTGCTTTTGTTTCTTTTCTTTTTTTCTTTTTTTTATGGAGTTGAAACAAATAGCAATATGCAATAATTGGTCAGTTTAAGGTGCGAGAGTTTAACTTTATTTTCGTCATTTTAAGACTGAAAAACATGCAATAATTGGTTGGCTTAAGGTGCGAGAGTTTAACTTCGCCTTCGTCACCTTAAGACAGAAAGACATGTAATAATTGACCGGCTTAAGGTTGCGAGAGTTTAATTTCGCCTCCATCACCTTAAGACCGAAAGACTTGCAATAATTGGCCAGCTTAAGGTGCGAGAGTTTAACTTCGCCTCCGTCACTTTAAGACCGAAAGACTTTGCTTGAACACGGTGGACACCAGCTTAAGGTGTGATATTTTAACTTCGCCCCCCTCACCCTAAGATCGAAAGACATTGCTTGAAGACGGAATATTTTTTTTTTAGTATGGATCCTTTCACCGATGCATTTATGAGATGGTCTTCTCTAAGTATGGGCCCTTTTACCGACGCATTTATGCAAATGATATCAAAGGGATTTGTATTTATTGTGGAAATTCTGTTTTCTCTACGATTAATATCTTTTTTATCTTTTTTCGAAGACAAAAATATTTTAAAATCTTATAATGTACGATCAATTCATTCAACATTTCTTTTTTTAGAGGACAATTTTTCACATCTAAATTATGTATTAGATATAATAATACCCTACCCCATTCATCTGGAAATCGATGGTCTTCTCTAAGTATGGGCCTTTTTATCGATGCGCTTATGCAATGGTATTCTTTAAGTATGAGCTCTTTTATCAACGCATTTATGCAATGGTATTCTTTAAGTATGAGCCCTTTCCAATTGCTAGCTTAAGGTACAAAGGGATAAATTTTGTCCACCTTAAGGTATGAAAATTTTGTTATATAAACCCATGAGAGGCTAGCTTAAGGTGCAAAGGAACAGATTTTATCCACCTTAAGGCATGAAAACTTTTAAGGATAAACATGTAAGAGGTCAGCTTAAGGTGCAAAGGGGACAAATCTTGTCCACCTTAAGGCATGGAATTTTGAGATCCTCTTAAGGATAAACCCGTGAGAGGCCAACTTAAGGTTCAAAGGGACAAATTTTGTCCACCTTAAGGTATGGAAATTTTGGAGGCCTTGATTTGAAGACTTGAAAATTTTGTTAACTTTCACTCTCAAATTTGGCGTTTTGAGTGGTTCAACTTCCAAATTTGGGGATTTTGGAGACTTCATCTTATGTGAATGAAGCTCATTGGAGTTTGCCCCACATTGAGCCACCAATACTTGGAGTGAGTCCAAAATTTGATTAAAACGTTTTCATACTTGGTATCCATATGGTAGATACTGCATGAACATATATTTTTTTGACACTCATGCTATTGAACTCAGAATGAAATTCCAAGCGCCTACGTACCTCAATGAAGAGGATCAAGTCACAACATAGTTCTGGGTGAGTGTTTTTTTTTGTGTCCTAGCTTTTGCCTAGGCCGTCTCTTTTGAGGTTTTTAACCTAGCGGACTTTCTTTTTTTTTTAGCCGTACACAGTTTATACTCTTGCCTTAAAGAGTGTCATCTTCTTTCAAGGATAGTTCTTCTTTAAGAACTTGGTGCTGATAGGGCTGATTTTCACTCCATCTGCAATGGCAAGCTTGTAAGCACCATTTGAATATGCCTCTTGTATGACATATGGTCCATCCCATTTTGGGATGAATTTGCCCCCAGACTTGCGAGAAGTAATTATAGGCCTTCTTATTGTGAGGACTTGATCTCCCACTTGGAAGCACCTCAAGCGAACCCTTTTATTGAAAGAACGAGATAGCCGGGCTTGATAACATTCTAGATTTTGTTGAGCCTCCAGTCTCTTCTCATCAAGAGCTTCTAACTCCGCAAGACGCAACTTAGTATTTTCTTCATCGGTGAGCCCTTCTTGAATAACCAGTCTTAAGGAAGATATTTGACGCTCAAGTGGTAGGACTGCTTCAACTCTAAAAACAAGTGAGTATGGGGTTGCTTGCATTAGTGTGCAGTAAGTTGTTCTATATGCCCATAGAGCTTCTTCCATTTGTTCATGCCAGTCTCGTTTAAATTTGGAGGTGACTTTCTTTAACAAGTTGCACAGAGTCTTATTGAATGCTTCAGCTAGACCATTGGCAACAACATGATACATAAAAGACTTCCACTGCTTGAAACCAAAGAGATCACAAATCTTATTCATCAGCTTGTTATCAAATGGCTTGCCATTATCGGTTATTATGTATTGAGGAATTTCAAAGCGGTAGATGATATTCACTCGGATGAAGTTTGCAATATTTTCTTTCTTTACTTCCTTGAGAGCAATAACTTTGGCCCATTTTGAGAAGTAATCTGTCGCGGTCAAGATGTACAAGTATCCACCAGAAGATTTTGGTAGTGGACTAACAACATCCATTCCCCAAGCATTGAAAAGCCAAGATACTATAGTTGGGTGTAGTATCTCTGGAGGTTGATGTATGAAATTTGCATGGAATTGGCAAGCTTTGCATCTTCTAGCATAGTCCAAGCAATCTTTCACCATCGTTGGCCAATAATATCCCATCCTTTTAATGTGAAAATAGAGCTTTGATCCAGATTGATGTGATCCACAAACTCCCGAGTGCGCTTCTTACAAAGCTTGAATTACTTCTTTCTCTCCCAGACACCGTAAGAGCACTCTTTCAAATGATCTTTTATATAGTGTGTCCTTATAGTAAAGGAAGCGAGGTGCACAACGACGAATGTTTGTCCTTCTTATTGGGTCCTCTGGAACTATCCCATAATATAAGCAATCAATGATAAGTTGTCACCAATCTTTTTTTGCAGCTTCAGATATGGCAACGAGATATTCAACTTTATTTTCTTCATCCTTATTTGATGGCGGTACTGCCCATTCTTGTCGGATAGTAACTTGCGTCTGATTTGGAAGAGTCAGGGTTAAGGCCAAAACAGCTATGGCATCATCTTGCTTGTTTTCTCTGCTTGGCACATATTGGAGAGTTACTTCTCCAAGTCACCCCATCAACTTCTGTGCATAATCATGATATAGTCGTAGCTCGGGCTTTCTGACTTCATAGCCTCCCAAAAGCTGCTTGATCACCAATTAGGAGTCACCAAAGACTTGTAGTTGTAGTTGTTTCATGTCAACTGCCATCTCAAGTCCAAGTATTAACGCTTAACATTCTGCAACATTATTAGAGCAATGGTTTGTTAGGGTAAATGAGTACGAGATGACCTCTTCTTGTGGAGTAACGAACACCATCCCAGCACCAACTCCATCTCGATGTACGGCACTATCAAAGTACATATTTCATGAGGGTCTAGCTTCAATAACTATTGCATCTTCATCAGGATGTTCATCACTCAATTCCCAATTATCAGGTATCGGGTGGTCTGCCAAGAAATCAACCAATGCTTGTCCCTTTATAGCCTTTTGAGGAACGTACACAATATCAAACTGTTGAAATTGAAGGTACCATCTTGTAAGTTGGTCACTAAGGACTAATTTCGACATTACAAACTTGATTGGATTTGCCCTAGACACAAGACGAACAACATGACCTTGAAAGTAGTGTTTCATCTTTTGATTTGAGAAGGCCAATGCCAAACACAACTTTTCGATTGGAGAATACTTTAGCTCATTTGGCGTCATCATTCTGATCAGATAGTAAAGAGAGTTTTCTTTGCCTTCACTATTTTCTTGAGCCAATAGTGCTCTAACTGACCTCTTTTGTGCCGCGATGTAGAGTATTAATGGTTTCCCAGGTATGGGTGCTGCAAAAACTGGTGGCTTCATTAAGTATGATTTGATACTCTCAAAGGCATTAATACAAGCTTGGTCCCATTCGAAGGGAGTGTCCTTCTTCATAAGACGACTAAATAGTTGACATTTTCCAGTCAGGTTTGAGATGAACCTCCTTAAATATGATAGCCTTCCTTGAAGGCTTTTTTACTCATGGATGTTTCGAGGCTCGAGCATCTTCAAAATTGCATCGACCTTGGCTTGGTCAATTTTAATTCCTCGATGTCGCACAATGAATCCAAGAAACTTTTCGGAAGTAAATCCAAAGGCACACTTCAATGGATTCATCCTAAGTTGATATCTTCGGAGTAACTCGAACACCATTCTTAGATCTTTTAAGTGGTCGTCTCTCTTTCTTGACTTCACCACTAGATCATCCACGTAGCATTCAATATTTTTATGGAGCATGCCATCAAATATGTTCTTCATAACCTTTTGATAAGTGGTGCCAGCGTTCTTCAAATCAAAAGATATTACCTTGTAGCAATAAATACCTTTGGGCGTGCGAAATGCAGTGAATTCTTCATCCTTTGGCACCATACGGATTTGATTATAGCCAAATGAACCATCCATGAAGGACATTGCCTCATAAACAGTGGTGGCATTAATCATCGACTCTGGTATGGGGATTGGAAAGTCATCCTTAGGGCAGACGTTGTTGAGATTCCAAAAGTTGACACAAACTTGAATTTGGCCATTCTTCTTCTGTACTGGAACAATACTTGAAATCCTTTTGGGATATTTGACTTTGCGAATAAAACCAGCTTCAATGAGTTTGTTAACTTCATTTTCAATTAATGGAACCAACTCTGGTTTAAAGCGGCTTTGGTCTTGCTTAACAGGATGAGCACCATTCTTGACCGTCAACTGATGGACTGCTACTTTTGGATCTAAGCCAGATATTTCCTTATAGCTCCAAGTGAAGATATCCATATATTCTTTGAGTATGTCCATATAATTAATTTCCTCTTCCACTTCTAGAAACGCACTTAGGTAAGTTGGTCTTGGGTCTTCATCGATCCCAAGATTAATTTCCTTCAAGGGATCTATTATGGCCTTTACTCCTTCTTCAAGTTGCTACGGAGCATCTCCAACATCTTCTCCTCTTGAGGATCATCATCATTGATAGATATGTGGTAGCACCTGAAAGCATATTCTATCTCTTCATCAATCTTTATTTGAGATGAGACATCTTTGTCATTCAGGGTCGTAACATGATATGAGGAGCCAACACTTTCTCCATCTTCCTCATGTTCCTTGGTATAAATCACAGTATGAGCGTTTGTTTTTAACACCCCATTCACGAAACTACCAGTTTCGTCTATCGCCTCATTCTAGAAGGAATCAAACTTTGGAAATCCTTTTGGATCGTAGGCGAGGAGCGTATTATCGTACTTTGATGACTTCTCTGACGCTTGTTACTTCTCTTTTGATTTAGAGAACCCAACCTCTCAAACACAGAAATTCTTGCGGTTAATTCTCCAAGTCGATCAAAGACAGAAGGCCTTTTATTGGATGCAGTAGACTCCTCTTCTACAGTGATATAGTTACTAACCGCCCATCTTATGGAGATGTGAATTAGAGGTGGCTGTGTGTATCCTAGGCCTTCACGTGCCTGCCTTGTTGTACCTTCCGATGGAAGTTTACCCAACCTTGATGGTTCATTAAGATTATATCTAGCCTTTACAAATAAGTTGTATGCATTTGGATCGAAGGCCTCTTTTGTACGCTTCGTAGAGAGTGTCATATCTTGTGGCGGATTTTGAGTCACAGCTTCTCCAATTAGCCTTAAGGATGGATTTATCGCGTCAATCTTCCTTAAAGGTAAAGTTAGCCCCTTTAGCACATTATCTTGGGCATCAGATAGGTGATCTTGTTTTTTTTTTTTACCTTCAATACGTAGCGAAGAACAGGAATTGCCTTCTTTTTAGGAGCGACACTTTCTTTATTTAAAGTGGAGAAAGGCTTCTTGATGGCGACTTTTTCATAGTTACCACGACCTTCTTGGCTGGAAGACTATCACACTTGGGCTTGGTGACATCATCAACCATTTTCTCATTCACGACAGTTTTTCAAGTAGAATTTTGCATCGACAAGTGTGATTTAGCTTCAGTGAATGGCTTATCATCAGCTACTATCTTTCTTTCCACATCACCTTCGAGATACTTCAAGCATTGATAGCAGGGGGACGAGATAATTTTTTTCCCGTGCACCCAAGGCCTGCCAAGGAATATATTATATAAAGTTTTGTCATCGATCACATGCATCAATGTATTTGATTGAAAATCATCCATACGAATTCCCAGCTTGACAACTCCAATGGCCCTCTAGCCCTCTTGGTTGAAGCCATGGATCATTATACGACTTTCAGTAAGTTCGTCGGTGTCGCGCCCCGTTTTCCTCACAAGAAAATGAGATTTAACTTGACAAACTCTTTTAGAGATTGTTTTGAGGGTGATAATGTGAAGAGTCGCCACCTAATGTATTAAGGTATGTTAGGGCACCGGTCTAGGCCAACTAGGAACCTATTTTGTTGTTTAGTCTTAGTTTATCAAAGTTCGGGTAAGGGTTCAAATTACCTCGAAAGAAAGGTGTTAGGCACCTTTCGAGGTCCACAAAGATGGTTCCCGGCTGAATTCATACTTTACGTGGGAATTCTATGTGATCAAATAAAGTCTCTTATTTTATTAGTAATTTAACGTTTAGCTAGGTGATAAAGCAATTAACAAACATTTATTTTAGCTATTAATCGTCTAAGTGATAAAATATATAAACAAAACAAGCGAGAAGAAAAAAGAAAAACAATTATAACAATGGGGACTGCTTATGTAATAACTAACTACCCCAAATAAACATGTAAAGCAAATAAAAAGACTGAAAAAAAATCGTCCAAGTCAAACAAAGAAATGTTTTGATTTTATTCGGGTCAGAAACCCAACTTGTTAATCATCATCCGACCCAAGGGCTGAACTCTTAGACAAGTAATAATGTCATTAGCCTCGCCGTTAATATTTGTTGGGATCATCATTTTCGAATAACTACCCGTCCCACCCCACCTAGGCTGGATGTCAAGTCTGAGGGCGTTCTATGACAAGGATAAAACTATCGACTTTTAGTAATACTTATCGTCCCACCTCATCCAGGAGGCATTGGACTTTACTATTTTGGATTTGTGTTCTTGACAAAAGTAAAACTATGTTGCCTAGGACTCGAAGCGCGTAACACTTTGGACAACAAGTAACACATAAGAATCTCAAGTTAGCCTCTTGATTAATTAACGCTAATTAATGTAATTGCATGCAAAGATAAATAATTATTTATTATCCTTAACCTATAGACATGGTGTCTAAATGTTCAACAAATAGTGATAAAAGACGACTGTGATTCATGTATACAATAATGTGATGTGTGTTCATGAGGGATGTCAAAAGTGTGGTGACTGTGTCAAGAGATGTGCTCGTGAATTAAGTGTTATAAACTATAATGAGAATATAAGAAACTAGTAAAATATTAAAGAATGTGTTAACATGTTAGGGATGCACTTAAATGCGGAGAACAAATTAACATATAGAAAATGTAGAGAATTAGTATTTTAGCATGCTGGAAGTCAACTAAACTAGTTGAAAAAGTTAATTAAACATCCAAGAAAATTAATTAATCATGCTGAAAAGTTACTTAAACATGCTGAAAAAAATTAATTAAACATGCTGAAAAATTTATTAAAAACATGCTGAAAATAACGTTAAGGCGCGGTATTTTCATGTTGATATGCTGAAAACATGTCAAGAATGCCAAAAATCTAATATTTGAACAAGCTATAAATGAAGAGAACTAGCATTTTAAACATGCTGAAATTAGATTCATTATGCCAAAATTATATTTTTAATGAACAGTAAATTAACACGTGGGGCACGCGAGAAATTAATGTGAACATGCTAAATGTGCCTAAGCAAACTGTTTAACATACCGAAAGTTTGTTAACATGTAAAAAAAAATATTGACAAGATTATTTTAACGTTAGACATGTTAAAAGATACGACATATTCAAATTTAATGCTTAACATGTTGAAACACTTTAAAAACTGCCAAAATTTAACATGCTGAAATATACAGACAATTTAACGCTACGTTTCTAACAACACGTGCTATCATACTAACCTTGACATACTTAATTCAAATTAATATCCCTAACATGCTAGAAATACATTAACATGCTAAAAAATAAATTCAACGTGATAGAAATACATTAATATGCTCAATGTCAATATAAGGTGTCGATTTTAGTTAGATCAAGGATGATTAATAAACCATAGAAAATGATATTAATAAATCCTAATTTTGTGCCTAGATGATTCATGTAACACGTATTGCACATAACCCTAGGTTTTGCCTACCTATACTGTTCACACAGCACGTAAATCTCCGCCCCCAAAGCAGTCCCCCAAAATTATTATTACATCAAGAACAACGTTTTACAGAGGCTATTACAACATAAGTAATAGCTAGATTAAAGAAAATAATTAAAGAACAATCCCCTCCCTATCCCCTGGCGACTATTCAAAATCTTGTGTCGAATTAGGCCTGCGAAACAATACATAATAGCAAACAAACAAGAACAAACATCGAAGTATTCTTATAGGCATGTTCCTAAAATCACCATGCAGTCAACACACACACAGAGAATAAAATAATTGCGTCAATTTGTGAACTTACCAGTAAAAGCAGTAAAAGAGATAATAAGAGTAATAAAACCCAAGCAATTTGTAATAGTGAAATACGCAAAGTGTTTTTCAGCAGCATTGCAAGAGAACCAAAGAACCTTTAAAGTATCTAATTGTTTTTGTATGAAAGTAGCCAAGAGAGTATTGATTGTGAATTGTGGAACTTAAGCCATGTCCCCTTAATGAAAAGAGAGAGGTTTGTTATATAGTGTAGAAAAAAAATCAGTCAGCCCAAGTACAAAAGGGAAAAGAATATTTGATGTCTTCAATCAATGAAGTTTCTTCCAAAAATATCAAAATTACCACTACGTTTGTCAAATAAATTAGTCATCCCACGCGTAAAAAAGGAAAAGAGAATATTTTCAATCAAGGTTTTAGGGTCAATTAATCAATTATGGAGAGATGATTTCTTCTAAATTACCCTAAATCAGTGAGCAAAAAATATATATGTGATCTATTTATGTTCAAATAGGTGGAAAAAAGAGCCCTTGCCATAATTAACAGATTGTCATTAAAACAGATTTCAAAACATCAAGAAATTAGTCTCAGAGCAATTTGCTAAAAGAAAAGATTTACCATGTACGAGTATGGCCTACGGGTTGATATAATTACGCACAAACTCAAATTTTCAACTGCCAAAAATAATCGCCTAAAAACCCAAGCTTGTCAAGACAATCTTAGCATAAAAGTGATTTCGAAAAAACAGTTTCATAACATTCTTCAAAAGGTAAAGACACTCGAAAACATAACACAGGCTCAAATTATGTAAATGTCAACTCAAGCGAGACACGATAATTTCACAGAGGAGAAAATTCAGTACCCAATTGAAGTTTGAGGTTGAAATTAAGTACCACCAAGATTGGGATTTTTACGCAAGCTAATAGAAAAACATAAAATTTAAGGCATTATGTTAAAATTCTTAATCATGCTTCACGAATTTCAGATCTAAAATCATGCAAAATCACAGAGAACATAGAACAAAGAACAATTAAGGAAATCAAACCATAAGGAGACATCAAACTTGGAAACATTTGTATTATTAGCGGCTGAAAAGGGTTCGGAGGAGGAGTAAGGGTGGTCGCTGGTTGAATTCTTACCGGTTGTTCTCGTCCCGGCGTGGGGCTAGTTGTCGCCTGAAGGGGAGAACGGAGGGAGAGCTGGCGGTGGAGGGGGTTGGTGTTGCTGGTCGTTGTTGTTTCGCCGGAGACGGAGATTTCTTCGGTGGTTGAGGCGACGACGCTAGAGAGGAGCGGCGCAGGTTGCTGGTGGCAGTGGCTGTTGTCAACGGAGGGAGGGGAGGATGGAGACAAAGGCGTCATTGGTCATGGCTGGTGCAGTGGTGTAGAGAGAGAAGAAGAAGAGGGGTCTTGCCGGTGACGGCGAGAGCGGACGGCGGGAGAGGTTTTTTGAGAGAGAGAGAGTAGAGAAATGGAGGCTGATTTTTTGGAAATTTGGTTTTAGGTTAGGGATTTGTAATTTGTAATTAAGAAGGAAAGAAAAGGTTGAAGTTATCTTAGCCATTGGATCAAATTTTATCAACGACTGAGATTGAAATGGGGTCAATCAATTGAAAGTTTAATTTGGGTTAAAATTGAAGTATTTGTGGCTAAAATTGACATGAGCTAAATTAAAATTGGATAAATTTGTAATAAATTGGATAGAAATGGGCTATAAGATAAATAAAATCAGGCAAAATGACTTCAATTTAGGCTGTTATTTAAATTTTAGTAGGAATAATAATATATAATAATAATAATTAATTAATTAATTATAATAATAAATAATAAATTATAATAATATATATAATAACAATGTTAACAAATAATAAAAAATAAAAAACAGTAATATAAATAAATAGTATTAAATAACGGAAAACTAGACAATATATTTGCAAAAAATGTGAGTGTGCACAATTATGTGAAAAATAATTCAATTAATAAAATTACATAAAATGTCGTATTTGATTTTAAAAATTGTAAAAATGATAAAATAATTTATGCATTTTTCTAAATTATGATTGCGATACGTTAGTATGTATTTAACGTAAGAATAATGTGTAAAAAAATTTAATAATTAAAATTAAATAAATTTGACAAAATAGCAGCCTAAAAGTGATATCGGGAAGTCAAAATTGGGTGTCAACAGCTGCCCCTTCGTTGTTTGATAATGATAAAAGAATTGTCAAGCAATGAAAGTTGATGTAGTAGCCAATTTTGTCCGACCCAGATGACAGTTTGTTAGGAAGAAAGCAACGGGAGGTGTTTAAAAATAGTGTGGCCGAGACTTTGGTCTTAAGTCACCTATATATCTCTGGTTTTTACGAGAATCAGCCCGTGTGTAGTTCTAGATTTAGGAACGAACAATATTTCTAAAGAATGTTACTGATAAAAGACGAGGGGCATCCACAATGATATTGTGAGTTGGTGTGATTGAGGCAAATAGAACTTATAATGAGCTGAGAGGTGTAAGAACGAAGGTAGGATTTGGATAATGATAACACAAATTGATAAGGTTAGAGAGATTTTGAAATGTGGAATGTGAATACGATAAGCATATAAAAATCGTAAGGTCTCAAGAACCCGAATTATTGATTAAGGTTCTACAGGAGCCCGATATTACCGACTAAGGTTCTACAAGAACCCAAGATTGTTAAATAAGGTTCTACAGAAACCAAAGATTGTGATTAAGGTTCTACAGAAACCCAAGATTATTGAATAAGGTTCTACAGAAACCCCAGATTGTTGAATAAGGTTCCACAGAAACCCAAGATTATTGAATAAAGTTCTACAGAAACCCAAGATTATTGAATAAGGTTCCACAGAAACCCAAGATTAAGGTTCCACAGAATCCCAAGATTATTGAATAAGGTTCTGCAGAAACCCAAAATTATTATATAAGGTTCTATAGGAACCTAATATTGTTGAATAAGGTTTTACAGGAATCCAATATTGTTGTATAAGGTTCTACAGGAACCTAATATTGTCGAATAAGGTTGTACAGGAAACCAATATTGTGATTAAGGTTCTATATAAACTCAATATCGTTTGATAAGGTCTACAGGAACCAAAGATTATGATTAAGGTTCTACAGAAATCCAATATTGTGGATAAGGTTTTACAGGAACCCAAGATTATTTAATAAGATTCTACAGAAACCTAATATTATTAATTAAGGTTCTACAGGACGCCAATATTGTTGAATAAGGTTCTATAGGAACCCAACATTATTGAATAAGGCTCTACAGAAACCCAATATTGTTGAATAAAGTTTTACGGGAACCCAAGATTGTGATTAAGGTTCTACAAAAACTCAATATTGTGGATAAGGTTCTACAAAAACCCAATATTGTGGATAAGGTTCTACAGGAACCTAAGATTATTTAATAAGGTTCTACAGGAATCCAATATTGTTGATTAAGGTTCTACAGGAATCCAAGATTGTGAATAAGGTTCTACAGAAACCCAAGATCGTGGATAAGGTTCTACGAAAACCTAATATTATCGATAAGGTTCTACAAGAACCTAATATTGTAAATAAGGTTCTGCAGGAACCCAATATTATGGATAAGGTTCTACAGAAACCCAATATTATTGAATAAGGTTCTACAGGAATCCAAGATTGTACATTAAGGTTCCACATGGACCCATTATTGTGGATAAGATTCTACAGAAACCTAATAGTATGAACACTGGACAAGGTTCTACAGGAATCCAATATTGTGAATAAGGTTCTACAGAAACCTAAGATTATTTGATAAGGTAATGTAAAATTAAATATTGTCAAAGTTAAAAGATAGAACAACTTAGCTCACTTCCCTTATTGGGAATGTAACCATGGCCGCTTTGATGATATCACAGCATCGTTGTTGCGTTTGGTACCTGTTGCTTGCGCTCAAAGAAAGATTATTAGTCAAAAAAAGATGTTGATTCGTACTTGCTCAATTTAACTCCTTTCTCGTTGTTTTTGCTTCATGGACTATAAGGACTTGTACTTTATCATGGTGAAATTTTTGAGAAATTCTTAAAAATTTCTGCCCTAGTTTAGAATGAGAGGGGCCTTTTGCACGTCATTGTGAAT
Source organism: Capsicum baccatum var. pendulum (assembly GCA_030864225.1). NCBI lineage: Eukaryota > Viridiplantae > Streptophyta > Magnoliopsida > Solanales > Solanaceae > Capsicum > Capsicum baccatum. The sequence goes on from CM061554.1 coordinate 182,748,074, forward strand.
TGATATATTGTTTACTTGTGAAATATTTTTGAGGTTTTTTAGAAACCTCAAAAATTCTATTTCAGTTTTTTGTCTTTGAAGTCTTATAATCCTGTACAACTCAAAGAAAACATTAGTCCAAAAGAAATTGTTGTCCTACATTTAGCGTGGTGACTGTGTCAAGAGATGTGCTCGTGAATTAAGTGTTATAAACTATAATGAGAATATAAGAAACTATTAAATATTAAAGGATGCGTTAACATGTTAGGGATGCACTTAAATGCAGAGAACAAATTAACATGTAGAAAATGTAGAGAATTAGTATTTTAGCATGCTGGAAGTCAACTAAACATGCTGAAAAATTAATCAAACATGCTGAAAAAGTTAATTAAACATGCTGAAAAATTAATTAATCATGCTGAAAAGTTACTTAAACATGCTGAAAAATTAACTAAAAACATGCTGAAAATAACGTTACGGCGCGAAATTTTCATGTTGATATGCTGAAAACATGCCAAGAATGCCTAAAATCTAATATTTTAACATGCTATAAATGTAGAGAACTAGCATTTTAAACATGCTGGAATTAGATTTATTATGACAAAATTATATTTTTAATGAACAGTGAATTAACAAGTGGGCACACAAGAAATTAATGTGAACATGCTAAATGTGCCTAAGCAAACTGTTTAACAAACTGAAAGTTTGTTAACATATAAAAAAATATTGACAAGATTATTTTAACGTTAGACATGTTAAAAGATACGACATGTTCAAATTTAATGCTTAACATGTTGAAACACTTTAAAAAATGCCAAAGTTTAATATGCTGACATATACAGACAATTTAACGCTACGTTTCCAACAACGCGTGCTATCATGCTAACCTTGGCATACTTAATTCAAATTAATATGCCTAACATGCTAGAAATACATTGACATGCTAAAAAATCAATTCAACATGATAGAAATACATTAATATGCTCAATGTCAATATAAGGTGTCGATTTTAGTTAGATCAAGGATGATTAATAACAACAACAACAACAAACCAATTGTATTCCCACACAGTGGGGTCTGGGGAGGATAAAATATACATAGTCCATACCACTACCTCCGGAGAGGTAGCAAGGCTGTTTCCGAAAGACCCTCGGCTCAGGACAAAGAATAATAAGTAAATTCATAATAAAGCATGAAACACGTTAGAACAATAAAAATAAGGCACCCACACAGTAGAACCCTAGACTAACAAACCAAAGTCACCCTCACCCACAATACCCCCACCCCAAAGCTCTCCTAGCTTCCGATTATGGCCCACCCGTAGGCACTAACCTTCTACTCTTATCCGCGTCCTCCACGCCTTTCTATCTAGGGTCATGTCCTCCATAAGCTGTAACTGCTCCATGTCCCGTCTAATCACTTCCCTCTAATATTTCTTCAGCCTACCCCTACCCCGCCTTTCTTCATGCATGTTAATAGAAAAAACATAAAATCTAAGGCATTATGTTAAAATTCCTAATCATGCTTCACAAATTTCAGATCTAAAATCATGCAAAATCACAAAGAACAAAGAACAATTAAGGAAATCAAACCATAAGGAGACATCAAACTCAGAAAAATTTGTATTTTTAGCGGCTGAAAAGGGTTAGGAGGAGGAGCAAGGGTGGTCGCTGGTTGAATTCTTGTCGACTGGTCTTGTCCCGGCATGGGGCTGGTTGTCGCCTGAAGGGAAGAATGGAGAGAGAGCTAGTGGCAGAGGGGGCTGGTGTTGCTGGTCGTTGTTGTTTCTCTAGAGATGGATATTTCTCTGGTGGTTGAGGCGGTGACGCTAGAGAAGGGCGACGCAGGTTGCTGGTGGCGGTAGCTGTTGTCAGCGGAGGGAGAAGAGGATGGAGATGACGACGTTGTTGGTCATGGCTAGTGCATCAGCGTAGTGAGAGAAGAAGAAGAGGGATCTCACCGGTGATGGCGAGTGAGGGCGGCGGGAGAGTTTTTTTTAGAGAGAGAGAAAGTAGAGAGATGGAGGTCGATTTTTTGGAAATTCGGTTTTGGGTTAGGGATTTGTAATTAAGAAGGAAAGAAAAGGTTGAATTTATCTCAGTCGTTGGATCAAATTTTATCAACGACTGAGATTGAAATGGGGTCAATCAATTGAAAGTTTAATTTGGGTTAAAATTGAAGTATTTGTGGCTAAAATTGACATGAGCTGAATTACAATTGGATAAATTTGTAATAAATTGGATAGAATTGGGCTATAAGATAAATAAAATCAGGCAAAATGACTTCAATTTTAGGCTGCTATTTAAATTTTAGTAGGAATAATAATATATAATAATAATAATTAAATAATAAATTATAATAATAAATAATAAATAATTATATATATAATGATAATGTTAACAAATAATAACATAAATAAATAGTATTAAATAACGGAAAACTAGACAATGTATTTGCAAAAAATGAGAGTGCGCACAATTACGTGAAAAATAATTTAGTTAATAAAATTACATAAAATGTCGTATTTGATTTTAAAAATTGAAAAAATGCTAAAATAATTTATGCATTTTTCTAAATTATGATTGTGATACGTTAGTATGTATTTAACGTAAGAAAAATGTGTAAAAAAATTTAATAATTAAAATTAAATAAATTTGACAAAATAGTAACCTAAAAGTAATATTGGGAGGTCAAAATTGGGTGTCAACAGTCGGTAGCGATGCCTAGTTCCTTCATTGTACGGATAGGCAGGATGTTAACTCCGGATCCCTCATCAATCAAGATTATATTTATCCTTTTTCCTAGAACTTGACCTATCATGTACAAGGGATGATTGTGTAGTGTTTCTCCAAGGAGAAGGTCTCTATTTATAATTGTGATTTTTATATCACATACTTGTGTCTTTTGGCTAAGTGGCTCCGAAGGCTTTTCAGAAGATGGAGGAACCTCCACGGGTGGGTTTTCACCCTTTGCCCCCTCTTTGGCTGTATTAAAACAAGATGCCTCAAGGTTGACTTGAGTAGTCTTTGCAAGAAACCAACTTGGTAAGAATTCTTTCAAAGTTACTAACACCGTGGTTTTTGGTGGTGAAGCTCTGTCACTTTCGTCTTCTTTGGAAGTTCAACCAACTTCCGTTTCCTTGATTTCTTTACCATTCTCCTTCTGGTTGGATGCTCGGACGACTCCTTTTGCAGACTCATCTTCTTATATCTGCGCATGGTCACTAGAGTCCAACCTTCATTATCGCCTTCGTCAATTGAAGACCAGTCAGGCTCTAATATCTTCTCATTATGCTCTTTGACACATATTTGGACTGGGTCGAGCAAGCAAAAAGTGATAAATATTTGATGAGAACTGGACGTCACATCATCGAAGAAGATCTTCTTGTCTTTTGCCAGTTGGATGACTTTATCTTTAAAGACAACACTTTTTCAGAGGGTGACTTACGAGCCTATGATATTTTCAATAATTAGGGTCGTTGGTCCTTATAGCTTCATTGGGACGCTTCATCTCTAGGAGTTCAATGAGCTTATGCTTAAGGAGTTCTTCGCAAATCTCAGCAACATAAGAATCAGGGAAGGAATATTCCTTTTTTTGCATCCCCTTTAAAGTTTTCTGATTCGGACGTGCTCCAGAAGTCGTCTTCACACTTTGCTTCTTTCTTACCTTCGTGGTGACCTTCACAAGAGACACATCAACATCTATGGACTCCTTGTTGTCATTTTGGGGGACAAACTTGCCCCATCTTTTGGGTTCCAACTTATCCTTTCCCCTTTGAGGGTCATGGATAGACGTTGATCCCTTTCCAGCAGAAGACATGCTCTACTTCATATCAAGAGCATGGGTAGCTAGCTCTTCAAAGGATTTAGGCATAATGCCTTGTAAGATGTAGAGAAGCCCCCAGTGCATTCCTTGGACGCACATCTCTATTTCAGAAGCTTCGCTGAGCCTATCTTTGTAGTTTAGGCTAGCATTTCTCCATCGATTGATAAAATCAATGACTGGTTCATCCTTTGTTTATCGAGTATTTGTAAGCTCTACCATGCTCACTGTACGCCTTGTACTATAAAAGAAATTTAGAAACTCGTACTCCAATTGCTCTCAGCTATCGATGGAATTAGGCTCAAGGTCCGTATACCAATCAAAGGCGTTTTCCTTTAGGGAATGAACAAAATGTTTGACAAGATAGTCACTGTAAGTTCCAGCATTGTTACATGTCTCAACAAAGTGTGCGACATGCTATTTTTAATTTTCTTTGCCCTCAAATTGTTGAAATTTGGAGGGTTGATAGCCGGCAGGCATTTTGAGTCTATCTATCCTCGTAGTGTAGGGCTTGGCATACGCAAGGGAAGATTTGGTGATAACATCATACTTGTCTTTAAGGGGCCCTTCAATGAATTCCCTCAATTGCCCAATCGAGATCATTCCCTCAGAAAAAACTTGCACTTCTTTAGTCATTCTCCATCTATCAGGCCTTCCACTCTATCCACTATCTTATCAATTCGAGCATTTTAATTCTAAACATATTTGGTTAGGCCCACAATTGCCTTTTCCAAATTCGCAAGCTGCTCCTCCATAGACGAGGCATCAGTCACCATTGCTTGCATAATCACTGGAGAGATTGGAAAGTAGCATGGATTATCGCATAAGTTGATCTTTGAAGTGCTCAACTTATGCGGTGTACTCGAAGATGATGAGTTGCTTGAACGACCATCGCTCTTTGCGTAGAGTATTTGGAACCAAAATGCTCAAGTAGAGATAGAGTCTTGTTAAGGAATTCCGCCACACTACTTTCTCCTTCCGAAGCATTTGCATTGGACTTCTTTCCTTTTGGGGTTGAAGATCCAAAAATTGGAGTTGGTTCGGACGACACTAGATGTGTTTGTAGTTCTAGCAAGCCTGCCTTGCTCCTTGTGACAGCTCTCAAGCTTCCGAAAGTAACACCAAGGATGCTTTCTACTTCAGCAGAGAACTTTGAATCAACAGTCTTGGAAATAGTTGATTGAGAGTTGACCTTCTTGGAAGTAATTATGTTGTTCTTAAACTTTGAAGTATGAAAAGTTGAGATGAGAGGTAGAGATTGTCCCACTGGGCATGCCAGAATTTGTTGGACAGTAAAAATTTTTAGTTGAAAAAATAAATAATCGAGACAAGAAAAATATTGCAACAATCAATTTATTGATTTCAATATATAGGTATTACAATCTCTATGAATCCTCTGATTCGCCTTTTCAAATATAAATTCAAGGGCTTAAAGCTTGATCTTGAATTTGAATTTGAATTTGAATGATTTGAGGGACGTGATCTTGACTGTGCTTGAATTCAAGGGCTTTTGAGCTTGTTCTTGAATATTGCGGTCTTGATCTTTAATCTTGATGAACTTGATTTGAATGCTTGAGCTTTTTGGAAAAATTGCAGCGTTTGATCCATTAGTTTTTTTTCACTACTTGTTAGAGTTTTGGGATTCCTTTTTCTGAATTATGAGACCCCTATATATAGTTATGGAAAAGAAAGAGTCACGATGAATATGGACTTCCTTTGACCAATCAGATTTGAGTGACGTGGCACCTTTTATTGGCTTTGATTTTATGGACTTGTTGCATCATTTTGACATGTGTCATGGTCTTATTGGCTCTTTCCCTTGACTTGGTATGCCACGTCATTTGACACGTGACACTTATTTGGGCCTCTAGAATATAACAATATCTTGGACTTAGCAAAGTGGGCTCATTATTTGTAGCCCAAATTAATGGACTAGCCCAATAAAGATTGGACTTTATTTAAATCCGTACATGTTTGGATTTAAATAATTAATCTAATTATATTAATCCACAATATTTATTAGGGACTAATATATTTTGATTTAATATAATCTGAATTTTGTACGAATTTAAATTTAATAAATTTCATTGTCCACAATGACATCTTTTTTCAATAGTTTTTTTAATATTGGAATGACTATAATCTTTTTTATATAAAGTGCTTGATTATATTAATTGACAAATACATGATTTTGCCGTCATAAATTTTAAAAATAATAATCCTCACAAATATTTTGAAAGAATTTAAACATATATAATTCAAGAAGACGATTTTAAGAAAAAGTTCAAGTTGTTTTCATCTAATAGGGGTCAATATTAATAGTTTTCATTCTATGAGTCAAACTTAATTGTTTTTTTCATAAGATAAAATATATATGTAATTAATATAAAATATTTGAATAATCGTAGAAAATAATTTTTTGTTGTAAGATGCTAGTTCTTGAGGTGCCACTTGACATAACCTCATACTAGACTATTCTCCTTTTATATATATATATATATATATATATATATATATATATATATATATATATATATATATATATATATATATATGAGTCAAACTTAATTATTTTTTTTACCACAATATGGAATTAATATAAAATATTTGAATAATCGTAGAAAATAATTTTTTATTGTAAGATGCTAGTTCTTGAGATGCCACTTGACATAACCTCATACTAGACTATTCTCCTTTTATATATATATAAATAGGCTTCTAACTACATATTTCACTAGTTACTTTTTCAAGGCCAACCTTGACTTGTCATATGAGTCTAAATTTTATGTTTTCGTATGAAAAAAAAAGTATAAATATATCTTCATATATTAAACACTAAAATTTTAATTGATTTAGAAGTGTTAAAATATTCATAGTAAAAGAATACTAATTTACAAAACAAATATAAAGCAAACCAAATAAGAAGAAGTTCTAGTTGCACCAGACTTTATTTGCTTCAAAATAAGAAAAAGTTCTAGTTGCACCAGACTTTATTTTGCTTCCTTATCATTTTCTTTCAATTAATTTCAAATTAATCATCTATGATTCTAAAACAAATTAAAATAGAGGCTTCTAAACCTCAAAGAGTGCGCACGTTAGTTTTCTAATTTGATTGTGCTGCTACTTCTCTTTCAAATATGGTAGTAGGTTACGCACTTCAAATAAGAACAAATTTAACTAAAAATTACATATATACACAAATTAACTTTACTTTATTACAACACATCTTATATTAACAAACTAATTATATAAATCGCAAACTTATTACTAAAAGAGAAAATTAGCCAGATTAGCCACTATTGGGCTTTTATTACCACTGCAAGCCTAATTTTTAATTAATTATAATTCATAGCCGCTCTTGCCTATTAATTACTTTTAATTACAATTCATAGTATTTCTCATGAATTTTCTCTCTTTTTCTATTTTCTATTATTCTCTTCTTCTTTTTTCTTTCTCAGTGTTTCTTTTCCTTTTTTTGTTGTTTTCTCTTTATTTTTTCTTTTTTCACCTTTTCCTTTTTTATTCATTTTTTTCTTTTTCTTTTTCTTTTTTTCCTTTTCAGTTTTCTCCTTTTCTTCTTCTTCTTCTTCTTTTTTGTATTTTTTCTCTTTCATTTTTTTTCCTTTTTATTTTTTCTCCTCTTTTTATTTTTTCTTTATTTTCTATTACTCTCCTCCTCCATCTCCTCCTCCTCCTCCTCCTCCTCCTTCTTCTTCTTCTTTTTATATTTTTTCCTCCTTTTTCTCTTATTTTTTTTCTTTTTTTTCTTTTCAATTTTTCTCTTTCATTTCATTTGTGCGAACTAACAAACACAAATTCAAGTGTGAACTATAAAATAAAAATACAAATGTGAACTATAATATACAAATACAAGTGCTAATTATAACATATAAATACAAGTGTGAACTATAAAATACAAATATAAATGCGATCTATAACATATAAATACAAGTGTGAACTATCATTTGTATTTTTTAATTATTGAAAAGAACGATTGATTTTATTTCCACGAATACTTGTTTGTATTTATTGATACGAGTTGTATTTATTGATACAAATAAATACAACTCAAATTTTTATATAAATATAATATATACAAATACATATTGTATTTGTATTTGTAAAAATCATTTGTTTCATTTGTTTGTCATGGTATTTGTATCAAGTGATATTTGTTTATTTACAAATATGAATAATAATTCTTATATACAAATACAAAACGGTACATTTGTATCAAATGATACATTACATATTTATATATCTTAGAATCAAGAAAATACAATTAATACACTTACTTGTTTGTATACAAATACAAATGATAAAGTGTATATAGTCACGACTAAATACAATGTGCAATCAACTTACAAATACAAAATAATTTCTTAAAAATAAAAAGATAACGAAGAAAATAGAATACAAATACAAGTATTATACAAATATAATCTAAATATACAAACACAATAAAACCATAATAGAAATATAATCCAATATAATATGCAACCAGTTATAAAATACAAATACAAAATAGTTCTTTAAAATACAAGTGTGAATTATATAAAATATAAATGATGGCGCAAACTAATAAATACAAATACAACTGTGGACTATTAAATATAAATACAAATGCAAATTATAAAATATAAACACAAGTGCGAACTTTAAAATACAAATACAAATATAGTTGTATCAATCAATACAAACATATAAATGGCGGTGTGACTACAAATACGATCAACAATTGTGGTGTTTACGTTATTATCCATGACTTGTACTCGACTAGTCATATTTTTCAAAAATACAAAAAAATATAAAATAGAACAAAAAAATAATAAAGAAAATAAGTGCAAAAAAGAAAATAAAAAAAATCAAAGAAGAAAGAGAAATAGAAGATAGATATTAAAGAGAGAAAAAAATAAAAAGAAAGAAACGAAAAAAATAAAAGTAGGAAAAAATAATAAAAAGAAGAAGAAAAAAGGGAAAAACACAAGAAAAAAATATATAAAAAAAAATCATGGTAGTGTTAGACAAGAAAATATTCAGTTCAACGAGATAAGCGTGAATGAGATTTTTTTCTTTTTAAAAATATTGAATCTCATTTTTGGTGCGACTAAATATGGACTGTATTCATATTTTATATGAATACATACTATCTGTAAAACTAAATACAGCGGGCATAAATCGAATACAACGGTTATAACTGGTAATTATGTAAAATGTGGCTATGGAAGGTGGGTTTTATAACAAAATGTTGCTATTTTTTGAAAGATACCCTTACTAAAATCCCTTATTTTTTTACTTTCTCTCATTCCTCTTATACATAAAAAAAAATAAAAAAAATTATCATTACTTTATCTCCCTTTCCCATAATTACTTCCTTTTTCTCTCCCATTAAATAATTTTTTACTTTCTCTCTCTTTCCCATTTACTTTCTCTCTCTTTTCCATATGTGCTCCATTTTTTTCTTTCATTAAGCAATTGATTGTTCCTCCATTATTTTTTTTCACTCTCAAATTCAAGCAATCGTATACTTAGAGGTTACCAATTTGTAAGTTATCAAATATTTATTAGACTTATATACTGATTTTTTTCAATAATTTTTAGTTTTTTCTTTTCAACTTTAGCAAATCACAATCTGGTTCGATTTTTGGTTGCATGTTTGTTTTTTATAAAATTGATTGCTTTTGCAAATCCATTTCAGTGTGATAGTTCGATAATATCATTTTTTTCTATTTATTAAAAGTCAGATCTTTGCATTTTTTTTTAAAGTTGTTAGTTCTTATTCGGATTCTTGTTTGGTTGAATGTTGATTTTTATGAAATTACCTTATTTTGCAATTTCATTCTAGTTTGTTAGTCGATTTTTTCCATTTTTTTTCCATATAATACAAGTCAGATCTTTGAATTTCTTGTTTATAGTTGCGATTGCTTAATCAATATAGTATAAATTTGGTAATGGATTCTCGTCCTAACTTTAGTTTAGGACTTAGTTAGTTAGATGCTCAAGAACAAAATATTTTTATTGGTTTTGTTCCTTGCATATTTGATATTATACATTTATATTATTTGATTATACATTACTTTATTTTTTAAAATAATGTATAATATTAGTCTTCTGCTTTATATTCCATTATATTATACAATAAAAAGATGTACATAAAAGAAGCAGTTATTGTAATAAGTGGAATTATACGTTGTGAATATTTGAATATTGTATAAGGTGACATTATACATTCTTAATAAGTGGAATTATACGTTGTGAATATTTGAATATTGTATAAGGTGACATTATACATTCTAACTTTGGCCAAAATTTTGCATTTTTTAATCTTGTATAAGGTGTCATTATACATTCTTACTTTAGCCAAAGTTTTGCACTAAATAGTGTGATATTATACATTATGGAATATTACATTATAATGTATAAGTTATAATATATCAACCATTATACATTACTTATTTTGAAAGGTGACATTATGCATTCTAACAAGCATATAGGTCATACATATTTAAGATAAAACTGTGTATTATGACATTATACATTACTGCAGTTTATTTTTTAAATGCATAAGTTACCCTCATACATGTCTAGTTGTTGTTTAATTAGGGTCTGATTTATTTTTTTAAATGTATAAGTTATCATCATATATGTGTAACTGTTGTGTAATTAGGGTTTGATTTTATTTTTTCAGGGCATGAAATACCGACTGATTTGATTTTTTTACATGTATAACGATGTTATAATTATTGAACGGACTGTGACTTCATTATTTTTTTTAAATCAGGGACTGTGGCGTCTTTGTGTCTGCCTATGCAGAAATATTAAGTGAAGGACAGCAAGTTCATTCATGTGGGTTTAATGTACACTATACTTCATTACTATGGCATTATGGAGTGACAAAGGCAAAAGAAGGGTACACGAGTGATAATGAGGATCCTCATCGGCCGAGAAATAGTTATCTCCAAACAATAGATGAAAGTGTAGTTGTTACTTTAGAATAGCATTTTTTTCTAATAGTCGGCATTGAAACAACTAATTCTTGATTGTGTAGTTGATGTTAAACGGTTACAATGTTACTTTTTGGATGTTAATTCACATTTGATGGATTTCCTTATTCTTATTATACATAAATAACTTCTGAAGAAATCTTTTGCAATTACTTACACTATATTGTAATGTTACTAATATAATTTGGTAGTTATTGAGTTTGCCTTACATTTTATTACATATTACGTATAAAACTAAATTACAAAATAATGTGTTATTGTATATCAACATATTGAACTTTTAGCAGTAGGTAAATTATGTTATAAGTTAATAATACATTGAACAAGTGTCTCATACGTTGAAACATATGTATTACATAACATCATACATGTTGTTAAACGTTCATGACTTAATAGAAAATAAAAAAAATATTTAAAGTCATACATATTAATAAACTATAACACTATATCATATATTATTAACATACTTTTAATGTATTTTTTGCATTAAATACTTTGTGAACGTATCATACATTTACACGAAAGTATAATCTATAACCATACACATAAAATAAAATGGAAAAGGCCACTTAAATTATCATGAATTATGTTATATAAGTCTATCATTTCTTATGTTGTTTAAACAAAAAATAATACATGTAGTCAGTTAAAAGTCATTGTTGTCAGTAAAACATCAAGCATGTTAATAAAGTATAATAGTATATCATACATTATATATATATATATATATATATATATATATATATATATATATATATATATATATATGAAAGTTTAATGTATAATTGTGTAATACACATTATGTTTCAACAACTATTTACTATAATAGTTGTCAAATTACATAGTATATACACACCCACAACATATGTATAAGGAGTATGAATAAGGATAAGGCGCCTTCAACACCCACTTCTCATATAAGCATCAATTTCTGATTCATTCATAGAAGACACCTTCAATACCCACTTGCAGTCTTTGTTACGACAAATCAGTACATAGATGCATAAATATTTTTACACTGAGTCAATGGATTAAACAAACATGTTAAAAATAATAAAACTAGAACAAAATGCAATTTCTGTCATTGTGACAGTTTTCATTATATACATAGATAAATGTATAATCAAATATTATACATTCAAATGTTTACTGGAATGACACAGTTTCATTATACAATGATTTGAATGTATAACAACATATTATACATTCGTAAGTTTACTGGAATTGCACAGTTTTATTATACATCGGCGTTAATATATGCTAACATATTATACAAAAAGGGAGCAAATATAATATTTAAAATTCCCATTACCAACTCAATAATATTTCACTATTTTCCTAATTTTTGCAATCTTTAATAAGAAGCAAAGAAAATTCTCATAGAACAGTGTTAAAGACACAACTAAATCAAAAAAAAAAGAAAAAAAAAGTTATCAGCTAAAGAACATCACAGTGATCAAGCAATCAACAATTTTGCAATTCACATTCATACTATTCACAAAAAAAATCAAGAAATTACAATTATTAAGTCCAAAAAAGGACTTTGAATCAACCGATTCTGATGATACCCATTTCAGTTGTAATATTTATAATAAATTGCCCATGATATATCAAAAGGATTTACAACTAAGCTCCCATCAGTGGAAGATAGATAAAAGAGAGTGCAAAAAATAAAATGAGAGAAAAAGAAAAAAAGGAAAGCAAGAAAAGTACGTGAAATTGTGGGAGAAAATAGTGAGAGAGAAAGATAAAAATAAATTGGATGATTCTATTTTTCAGAAGATTTCAGATTTCAGAGGTCAAAAAAGTTAGCTAGCCAATTATTGTCGTTAAATAAGGAAAAGTAAAGCAATTAATGATTTCAATTACCTTAAATTTAGGAATGGATGTTTCATGAGAAAATTGAAGGATATGTGTCTTTTAAGTCTTGAATGAAGGATTGGTGACATTGACCAACAAAAAGGGTCAAACATTATTAGGAAATTTGATCAAGTTAATTGTGGACTTGATTAATATTTTTAAAATTTTCTAATCTTTTTAAAAATACAAATCAACCCAACCCACACCCTCTTCAATCCAAATCAACCACTCTCTCCTCTCTCTCGACAGCTTCTCTCAACTCTCTCCTAACCAACAGTTTTACAAAATTTCTCTCTTCAACCCCTGATGAAAAATAGTTGGGCTTCGAGTTTCCCTCTTCAATTCAATCAACCTGTCTCTCATCCCTCTCTTAACAGCTTCTCTCAGCTCTCTCCCAACCAATTGTTCTGCAAATTTCTCATTTCAATCCTTGGCGACTTCAACATCCGACAATAAATAGTTGGGTTTCGAGTTCTTTTTCGACTTTAATCAACGTGACAGTTTTGCTCTCCAGCCACAACAGCTTCGAATTCGTCATCGGTCCTTTTCTTCTTTCACAGGTAAAAATTTATGGCCTTTTTAGTTTTGAAGAAAATGAGAAACTTGAGCCAACTTATCTTATAGTATTGATTAGCAATTTCAATATTTGTTGCACTAATTTTAAATGCGGTCTGAATAAAATCCAAATTTCTGGTATTTCTTCTCTTCTCTTTTTGAAGTGAATTATGATAATTTGTTGTTTGTTGCATTTTTTTAAAGTTTGATTTTTATTGTTTGTGTTTATAAAAACAAAAGGACAATTTGGTTTGATTTGTTCTGTTCTTGTTCTTGGTAAAAATGGTGAAATTGTTGTTTTTTATTTAACAAAATCGTGCTACTATTTCCTCCGACAGATTACCCATCTGGTGTAATATATTAACCATCTGATGCAACAGATTTATCATATGATGCAACAGATCAACCATTTGATGCACCAGAGGAACCATTAAATTACAATTTTAATGCAATAGATTAATAATCTGATGCAACAGCTTTACCATATGTTGCAACGGATTAAGCATCGGATAAAAAAATTGATGTAACTAATTAACAATCTGGTGCAATGGAAGAACCATTATATTAATGATCTGATACAACAGATGAACCTCTTATTGGATAAAATCCTACCAACTCTTCCTACAGGAAAAGTCCAAGACTTGATTTTTCCAACTGATCATTCATCTGCCGCGATAGACGATCCTATGTTGGAAGAAATCTAAATAATATTGATCGTTGATAACTGTTCCAACAGATCACTCATGTGTTGCAAAAGATGTGTGACCTATTGCATAGACCATTCATCTTTCTCAACAGATGCGTGATATGTTTTGTATTGTCACAACAGATTACTCAGCCGTTGCTATGAATTATTTAACTATTCCAATAGATCACTCATATATTGTAACAGATGATGTCATAATAGTTGTGTGAACAGACCATTCATTTATCTTAAAATATAAATGATATGTTTTGTATTATTGCAACAGATTACTCATCAGGTACAACAGTTTGGTTATATGCGGCAGCAGATATATTATCTGGTATAACAGATTGGTGATCTGTTGCAATTGTTATTTTACTATTTTGCTTATTTGATTTACTGTTATCCTTTTTGAATGATGCATTAGTTTATAATAATATATTATTTTATGTTTCTGTTAATCTTAGATAATATGATTTCCAAAAGAACAGTAACCGAATTAAGTTCAAGTAAACGAATAAATGAAGCAGCTAGGCTACATCCACCACTCTATGAGCTTGCGTTACAAGCGTTATCTCAATCGGGAGCATAATATGATGAACACGGAGAAGAGGAATGTTTCAAAAGAGATGATGCAGATACTAATAGCCCTTCACACGAAGAGCTGGTCAAAGCATTCAGCATTGATAATTATCCTGTGAGAATGCAGTGTGATGGTGCCACAGATTTAACGGGTGATTTTTTAGTTAAGTCATCCATGGGAAAATCTTTCGACGCCTTCAGAAAAATACATTGAGAATAAAAATTGGATGCTTATTTCAGGGACAGCTGCTTTGGGAAATATCTAGATTTGCCGGAGGACAACAATGCTCGTTTCCAAATGAAAATGGTATATAAACTTCTCAAGAGTAGGTTTATGTATGAAAATAAAGATAAGATGGGTGAGGTGTGGATAAATTACTGCGGCATGCCTGTTTGTTTTGGTTGGAAGGATTTTGCCATAGTTACTGGACTAAAATGTTATCCTCCTTCTCAAGTTATACCTATTCTAACCCAAAAAAAGCACCCCGCACACCCAAAAAAGGCAAAGGCAAGTCGTGTGATCGTGATGACCTGGTGTCCATTGTTGGTACAAGCTTCAAAAATAAAAATTTGATAGAAGAGTTGAAAGGTAAAGGACTTTCAAAGAAGCACAAGCAGTCATTGTGCTTGGTTTGGTTTGTACATAATATTCTTTGGGCGAGAAACGTTAACAACAACATAAGCCTCAATTTAATAAAGCTTTTCTAGGATCTTGAGGCATTTAACAACTATCCATGGGGGTATGAAAGCTTCAAAATGACTGTCAAATATTTGTTGACTCCATTAGCGCCAAAGACAGTCAACTTACATGGCTTTTCATGGGCTTTCATGGTAAATGTTTCTTTTTTCTATTATGATATCATTCATTTTTTTCGCTCAATAATGATTTTGATTTATTGGCGTTATTTTATAGGCTTGGGTGTTTGAAGTCATTCCTTATTTGAGACAACAAGTGAACTACCAGGAAGGAGTTTCCTGTCCAAGAATCTTGAGATGGTTGTCGGCTAAAACTCATAAAAATATAAAATTTCTTGATCTCTTCAACCCCCCGAAGGATACAGTAAGTATAATTATAATTAATTTTTTTTTAATTAATATTTTTTTTTAATGATCTAATCATCATTCTAATATATGTAATGATTTATGTTAGAATGTGCATCCGTCGCTAGTTCCGACCAATCGAGAGTTGAAAATGCCATTTTTTCTTACTTTATGATCTGTGCAAACTTTATCGGACCCTAAGGTCATCGATAGAATAAAAATGGAATTGTTTAGAGCAACAACCATTACAAGAAAAATAATTTTGAAGGGTGGGCTCATTGTTGTTGATGGAGCTGTTGATGGTGGTAGCGGTGCTGCTGTTGGTGCTAATTATATTTCTCTTACAGTATTTAAAGCAAACCATTATGAGTATGATCATACTGGTTATATAGATTTTGCCTCTCCCAGCGAATGTTCTGCATGCAAATGTCAAGATTGCAGGGCGAAACATGATGTAGTGATTAATGCTATTAATGCATTAACTACTTCTATAAAGGAATTAATATCTAATAGGGGTCTCATTCCATCAAAGAGAATTTTATTTTCATCCGCTCCATTAGAGATTAGGGCTAAGAAGAGAAGGGGAGTGATTTCCAGGGCATTATCAGGCATCCAAAAAAGCAAAATTACAACTCCTCTGTCTGCGTGTTTCACTGAGCAACGTACAATGTCCAAAGGAGAACAGCACGAGCTGAATAAGGTAAATATATTATATGTCTTCCAACTGATAAAACAAACAGACACATATCTGTTTCAACAGATGACACATCTGCTGAAAATTATCAAACAGATATATACATCTGTTAAAACAGTTGACTAACCTGTTGCACCAGATATCTTATCTAGTACAACATATGTCTCATCTGTTTTAGCAAAACAAAAAGCTCTTCGTACAACTTTTATTTGTACCAACAGATGACCTATCTGCTGCAAAAGATGATTCATATGTTACAATGGATGGTTCATCCATTGGAAATTATTATAGAGGGTCTTCCTTAAGTAGAAATTTGTTCTAACAGTTGATTCATTGTTGCAACAGAAATATAATATGTTTGGGATAATTTAAAATGGGAGGAAGAGCTTTTTGATTTGCTAGAAGAGATGAGTTATCCTTTTCTGTTTTGTTGTATCTCCGTGATTAGCATTGACTAATTCTAGCTTTCCAGGTGGATGTAGAAGAAGCTACTAATGAACAGCATTGACAATATGTTACTCTTTTATGGAAATACGGAGAACAGAAAGCACAAAAACCGTACGCAAGTGACAATGAAGATCCACGACGAGCAAAGCCAAATTCCATAGTACCGGATGAAGAACAACTTGTCCATACTGAGTAGATCTTTATAGCTTGAGCCTGTCAATGAAATCCTGTGCAGTATACTTAAATTGTTTTTGATGTATTTGTTGAGATCTGTACCCATAACAATTTTTTTGCATTTCACTCATTCGTTGACTTATTTCAGCTAATTTATGAAGGCTTTGATTTATTTTATTTTGTCTACAAATTTTATTTATTCTTTAGATTTGAACTTATTAATTGAAAAAGAATACTAGATTTAAATATTACAACAGATAATGTATCTGTTGCAATAGACGACACATCTATTGGAAAATTCAAATAGATTTAGACATATGTTGCAACAGGTAGGTGATCTGTTGGAATTTATCAAATAGGTTTTCCCACTGTTACAACAAATGGACTTTAGATAAAAAAAACATCAAGATAATACAACAGATGACACATTTATTCAAAAAAAAAGAACAGATTTAGACATATGTTACAACAGATGGACTTTATCTGTTGTAATAGACGACAAATCTATTGGAATAATCAAACAGTTTTATACATATGTTGCAACAGGCAGGTTATCTATTGGAATTTATCAAACAGGTCTTTCCACTGTTGCAACAGATGGACTTTAGATAAAAACATCAAGATAATGCAACAGCTGACCAACCTATTGCAACAGATAAACTATATGTCAGATCAGGTAGGATAACTGATACAACGGATGGAGAATCTGTTGCATTATAAAAATTCAACTTTCGTTGGACATAAAAAATTGCCACTACATGTAAAAAGGTTAAAGTGAATTAAAATAAAAAAGGTGCAACCCATCGACGGTGTTCAGTTCAAACACCTAAAATAAAATAGGCATCAAGTAGACATGTTCATTTTAAACACGTAAAATAAAATAGACATCAAATGTGTTAGTGTCAGTCCTGGCATATTTCACTGACTTGCCATCACTTGGCCCCCAACGGTCATTTTTCCCCCCATTGTCTTATATATTCATCTTCCTCCTAAAATTTAACCCTAAATTCCCAAATCTTCTTCTTCATCGTCATATTCTTTTATCTATCCAAATTCTTCAAATTATTACTTTCATTTTTTTCAACTGACCTTGACAATGTCGAGCGCATCTTCCACTATTTTTTCTGATAAAGATTTTCGATATTATAAGTACGGTCATGAAGCTCTGTTAAAGACTTCTTGGACTCAATAAAATCCGGGTTGTAGGATTTTTACTTGTAAGATTTCAAAGGTAATATTTTTTTATTTAATTAATTGATTAATTATTGACTTATAATTATTTTGTAATTGTGTTCTTCTTTTTATAAAAATTGGGTGGATGCGATTACATTGATTGGTATGAAGAACGACACCCTTCACAAGCAAATCGTGTAATCTGAGGTTTTTTTAACAAAGTCAAGGCTTCTGAAGACAAACAAAATCGAGCAAGAAGATACTACATTGTTGCCGTTATTGCTACTGGTTTGGTGTTATTGGGCACATTGATATTGAAGCCTAATTGCTGAAATTTTCATGGTGGTGTATGTATTTGCTACTGGTTTGTTGTCGACGAGCACATGGATATTCAAGCGTAACTGTTGGAAAATATCAAAAATATTTAGGCATATGTTGTACAATTTAGGTCATCTATGGAAATTATCAAACAGGTCTTCTCACTATTGCAACAGATTAGACTTAGATTATTCATAGAAATTATCAAACAGGTCTTCCCACTGTTGCAACAGATTAGACTTAGATTATTAGATTATTAGATTATTCAAATAGGTCTTTCCATTGTTGCAACAGATTGACAATCTAATCTATTGCATTATAAAAAACTCAACTTTTATCAAAAAAAAATTATTGCCACTACATGTACATGTAATAAAGTGAAGGGTGACTTGAAATTAAAAATTTCTATTTCACAGGCTCTTCTATAGACACAGGCTTCAAGCGTCCAGTTAGTACCTCATAAGCCCAGACCTCTTGCAGGTTTGGCACAACGTTATCGCACAGAAAAGTCATTGGCTCAGCCATTTTTGTACCGGTCAGCAAACATTTGATGTGTGCAAGAGCGTGCAAACCGCCCACTTTAGCGGCATCATCTTTTGGAAGGATCATTCCCCTGTTTCGACCTTCTAAATCCCATGATTTCTCCATCAACACTTTCTTTAGCAAATAATTCATCAATTTACTCTCCCTCAACAAAATGGGCAATAGCACCATCAGTGGCTCTACGAGGAGAAAAAGATCAAAATCATCGATGAGAGGTACGTTGGAGTCATAAACATTGATCTTTCCCTCGAGTAGTATCTCAACAGCCCAATAATGCATGCCGTTCACGCTAATAATTGCAAGAATCCTTTTTGCCTCGGTCTAGCTCTTGCCTTGTGGATTTGGCCTGTCCCCTCTAACATATCTTAATGTTTCTTCTTCATCCAAGACCAACGTAGGAACTAGGAAATCAAGTCCCACGCCAAGGGCTGACGCCACTCCATTGAGTTGATCGTACCTATTCTTGAGCTTCTTGCAGAAGTCGAGATCCATTATCCTATCGGCAACGTCATAAGTTTCTCGGTATGTTAATTGTCTTTTCCTCATGAGGCAGATAATTATGTCAACATGCTGTGAGATAAGAAGTCAATTTTAAATAGGTTAGTAATTTTAAAGATGCAACAGATGGTCCATCTGTTGCATAGGGTTCTCTGAATCAATAATCCAACGCAACTTATGAAACAGATGAATAATAAGTTGCAACAGAACCACAACCAGTTGCACTAGTATACCCAGCTGTTGCAACATATGTGAAATTTATTGTGTAGCTTCTTCTTCATGGGGTAGATTAGAAGGGTTAGGTTAGGAAAAGTAAACTTGCCTTGTCCTCGTACGGCATGCGCATATCAATCATATTTTGGAAGTCTTGGGGGAAAAAGGAAGGCCTGGGGTAATCTGGTGTGCCTGGCTTAGAATTCTTGGCCTGTCGCAGATCCCTCTTCTCTTCGACGCCAAGTTTCGCGTATATGTCCACCTTCTTGACTGGCCCGTGAACTTCAACAGCTTTTGGAGAGGGAGGAATTGTAATTTCTTTTGATTTCTGAGCAGAGAGTACGTCTCTAATTATTCTTTTCTTTTTCCAAACCAATGTTGTTGGAATGTGTGGCTCCCTCACCTTCTTTCATGGTATGACACACCTCTTGGATTTGAATTCCTTAATAGCTTTAGAGATAGTCTTAACTTTTTCAAAGAGTTTATCCTATCTGTCCTTGCACTCATATCATTGGCAATGAGAACACGAGGGTGAAGAGGGGTGAGAAGGACCAGTGTAAGGGCGAAAAGAGGGTGTTTTTAAACATATTTATTCTTTCTTGAGCATCAACATGCTCAGCATCACAAGTAGTAGCAGCATCCGCATGCTTGCCACCTACACCAACAACTCAACCAGAAGAAGTACCCGGATCTGCCTTAGTAAAATGTTGGTCATGAAAAGCCTCAACATTAGGCTGACCTTGTCTAACTGCTCTTCTTATGGCTGTTGCTCCAGCCAATTCCTTTTTTATTAACTCTACCGTTAGGTCTGCAATAGTATCAACATGACCTAGAGTAATATAAGAAGTCATTACTGACTACTCCTCAGTAGGCACAATCCATGGATGCATAACCTATAAAAAAAATAAATGCGTTTAAATCATATAATATAATAATTTTCACAGTTGGGCTTCATTTTAAAAAAAACCATTTGTTGCATAGTTTGCAGTATACGGTTAAAATCTATTTGAGTCTAGTTCAGAGAAACAGACCAACACATGGATAATCTGATGCAAAATATCAATCATCTGTTGCAACAGTTGCACAAGACGGGTAATCTATTATGCAACAGATGATCTGTACATTGCAATAGATGAACGATATGTTATTAGATTAAACATTTGTTGCATAATTTGTAGTAGATGGTTAATATTTTAGGAGTCGGGTTCAGAGAACCAAGGCAACAGATGGGTAATTTGATTCAAGATATACCCCGTCACAACGGATGTCCCATCTGGTGCATCAGATATAACATCTGTTGCACCAGATATAATATCTGTTCAATATCTTTCTTATCTTTTAGTAGAATTATTTTACTTGAAGAAGATGTACTGCATCATCCGGAGGGTTAAAGAGATCAACCTCCTTAATATTGGTGTTGCTATTTGCAGCCAACCACCCAAACATTCTTGGATGAGAAACCTCATCCGAATAATCCATTAATTGCTTTCGGAGGGGGGGAATGACTTCAAATGCCCAACCCCAAAAAGTGTAAACAGGAAGCAAGCAAAAAAAATCATAATAACTATATTCAATATAAATTAATGGATGAGTAAAATTAGTGATTAACTTTACCATGAAAGCCCAAGGAAAGCTGTATAATGTGGTCGTCCCTGAGTATAGCTTTGTCAGTAAATATTGGACAGTCAAGTAGAAGTTATCATATCCTAGGGATAGTTGTTGAATTTATCAAAATCCTTAGCACGCGCCAACAAATCATCTTCTATGACCTTGTTGACGTCTCTTGCCAATATAACCGAATGAGCAAACCAAACTAAGCACAATTGCTCCTTGTACTGCTCTGGTATGGTTTTATCCTCGAGATCTATCGACAAATCCGATGTTTTATAGCCACGTCGAGCAATGTCAAACAACCCATCTATTTTTCCCTTGCATTTTCTTGCCTTGGATTTTTTGCGGGGTGGTGGTCCTTCTGGATGATGGCATCTCAGGCCCGTCACTATGGCAAACTATTGTAAGCCAAAACAAACAGGCATGCCACAGTAGTTGATCCAGATTTCATCCATCTTCTTTTTGCCCCTTCCTCTGGATCTTTATCATCTACCGCGTACTTGATTCTGTGCTTGAGAGACCATATACCATCATTATAGGGAAACGGATATGGGCAGAGGGGTCCTCAGGCAACTCAAGAAAGCGTCCAAAGCAGCTTTTCTTAAAAAGTCCGCCTATGTTTTCGTTTTTCATAATTTTCATAAAATGTTCAAAATTTTTCCCCATCTGACACTTAAGTACAATTTGACCAGTTAGTTGTTTTCCTTCTGGGTCATTTATCGGCATCGCAACTTCAAAACTGTCAATACTAAAAGTTTTGACAGGATCATGCTGGGATGTCGATATTAACTCATGCCCCGTCGGTGATCCATTAACATTATGTTGATGATCATCCTCTTTCTCTTTCTGACTCTCCAATTCCTCCTCTTTCTCACTTTCATTTTCTTTATCACCATCTATGGACCCTTGTCCACCTCCCTCAACATTGTTTTCACATTTCTCCTCAGCTTCACTTTTACCTAACTGAGATTGTTTAGAAAACTCCTCCGAATCCCTCTGTACTGTAGCATTTTTTTTAGTGGTCAGACGTTGATCCATTTTTACTTTTTTTTCTTTTGGGAGACATATTTTACCTACAGACAAAGAAAAATAAAAATTACATTACAGTTGATGTATGCATAGATTTTGAAAAATACATTACAAACACCACGAATACCAACACACCAACAGCCACCACCACAAACACCACCAACCAATGTCAACAAACAAATAAACACCACTAATACCGAGACCACCACAAATACCACCAATAAATGCCACCACCGGTACTACCACCACGACCACAAACACCACCAAAAACACCATCCAACTATACCACGATAGTCAACGGAACACTGCAACAGAAACTAGGGATTTCTCGAGTTCTTCCTACAATTTTACCATCAAAACTCAAAATTATAAACCTATTCTTAAAGATAATACAACTAAAAGTTTTATTTTTCATCATTAACTTAAAAGCCCTTATTTTTTAGAAAAGAAAATATAGAGCTCTTCTCGAACTCTGTTGCCTACGAAGACAAAGAAAACGACTGATACAAGCAAGAATGATGTCAAAAATAACACCTATGTGGTCGGAAATGAGAAGAAAAGCGATCTGTTGTGGAGGGTTGAGCAAATTTATTGAGTAGTTGTTGTCTGTACTGTATTATTGAGTGAGAATGAGAGAGAAAGAGTCAAACCTCGAGATTTGAAATAATGAAACATTTTGTATGGGTTGATTTGTATTTTGTAAAAGAATGACAAGTAGTTTGAAAATGTTAATTTGGTCCGAAATGATCTTAATTATTTTTAAAATCATAAAATATATGCGTAATTTTTTAAATCATATAAAAACAATTAAAGTTGTAGTTGACTGAGTACTTTAGGAGGTCCTGTGAAAACTCAACCCTGGTCCTAGATTAATCAATTTAGAAGTCTAACATATGAACTCAATTGAAATTGTAAAAAACAAATGTTCAACATGTTGTGTCAGATTTCTCATCTGTTGTAAATTATCAATCAGATTAGGTAACAACAGATTACGAATCTGATATAAATTATCACACATTTTAAGTCATCTGTTGCTACAGATTACCCATATGTTGTAAATTATCAAATAGGTGTTGCCATCTGTTGTGGCTGACCCTATTATAACTCACCCCTAGTCCTAGATTAATCGATAGTTTACCCTATGAGAACTCACCCCTAGTTCTAGATTATTCAATTAATGTATTAGTACCCTAGTCCTAGATTAATCAATTAACATATTAGTTGGACATATGTGGTAGTAAGAATCGGTTCAGCTTAGAGTGATCGATCGACGACTCTGTCGGGAGGAACGCAGTACCATCTTATTATGCAATTGCCAAAAGACTCAATTAAAGTTGTAGTTGACCCTATGAGAACTCACCTCTAGTCCCAGACTATTCAATTAAGGTATTAGTACCCTAGTCCTATATTAATCAATTAAGGTATTAGTCTGACATATGAGGTAGTAAGAATCGATTCGGCTTAGAGTGATCGATCGCCGACTCTGGTCAGGAGAAACACAGTACCGTCTCATCATGCAATTGCCAAAAGATTAAATTGAAGTTGTAGTTGACCCTATGAGAACTCACATTCAATTAAGGTATTATTCTAACATATGAACTCAATTGAATTATATATAAACAAATGTTCAACCTGTTGCAACAGATGTCTTTTTTGTTGGATCAAATCAAACAGATTATGTAATCTATTGCAATATATTATCCAATATGTTGTAAACTATCAAACAGATTAAGTCATTTGTTGCGACAGATCATGAATCTATTGTAAACTATCAAACAGATTAAGTCATCTATTGTGATAAATTACCCATCTGTTGTAAATTATCAAATAGGCACTATCATCTATTGCAGTTGACATTATGAGAACTCACCCCTAGTCCTAGATTAATCAATTAAGGTATCAGTTGGACATATGAGGTAGTAAGAATCGGTTTAGCTCAGAGTGATCGATCGACGACTCTTGTCGGGAGGAACGCAGTCCCGTCTCATTATGCATTTGCCAAATGACTCAATTAAAGTTGTAGTTGACCCTATGAGAACTCACCCCTTGTCCCATATTATTCAATTAAGGTATTATTTGAACATACGACATAGTAAGAATCGGTTCGTCTCAGAGTGATCGATTGATGACTCTTGTCGGGAGAAATGCAGTACCGTCTCATCATTCAATTGCCAAAAAACTCAATTGAAGTTGTAGTTGACCCTTTTTGCTCATTCATCCATCCTTAATTCCACCTAGATCAATGTAGGTACTATTATTAATCTTAACATTAACTTAATGAGAACATATTTTAACTCAGAGTGATCGATTAATGATTCAGGTCAGGATGAACACAATACTAACACCATGCAAATGCAACAACTCAATTGGATTTGTAATTGACCTTGTGAGCTCATTCATTCATCCCTCATTCCACCTAGATCGATGTAGGTACTATTATTACTCTTAACATTAAGTTAATGAGGAGCTCATTCTTTTATCCCTAGTTCATCCTAAATCAATTGCAATGAAATCTGTTGCAACAAATAACTAAGCTATTGGAGAATTTCAAATAGATAATAATATTTATTGCAACAGATGACATTTCTTATTTAATTATCAAATAGACATTTGCATCTGTTATGACAGATGACTGAGGTATTGAAAATTTTCAAACAGATATTGATATCTGTTGTAACAGATGACGTTTCTGATTTAGTTATCAAATGACATTTCCATCTGTTATCACAGATGACTGAGTTGTTGAGATTTCTCAAACAAATATCTAAATCTGTTGCAACAGACGACATATCTGTTTGAAAATCTTTTTGTTTTCTTTTAATTTTAAAGCAAGCTACTGTTCGAGTAGATAAAGTAGTAGTAGTACTAAAGGCGGTAAAAAATGTTTCTTGGATAAATCAAAAATCTCATTGAGTAGTCTTGTCCTGTCTTTTCAATGTCACTCATTTTCTTCCTCGTTCCCCTCAAATTATTAGTGAATATTAATTAATGAATATTGAAACCCCTAATACTTCTTCCGTTTCATATTGACTTGGCACTCCCATCAAGAAAATATTAATTAAGGGTTTATTTTACTACCAAATTAGCCTTATTAATTATGCTTTGTAAATATAAATTTGAATAAATATACTTTGTTTAGTCATTTAATATTAAGGGTAGTACATCTAGAAATTAGAATTATCTCATCTCTCCCCTCCTCTCCTTCCACCCTAAATCTCTCATCTTTTTTCTTTATATCATCTTTAGGGTTATCACAACCTTTTTTTTCTCTACTCTTTCTCAAAATTTTCATTTGGATCTAAACCGATCGATATCCATATCTTAGATTCCTTGACTGAAATTGTTGTTTTGACCTCCTTTTGACATTAAGGTATGATATGATTCAATATTGCTCTTTCATTCTCGTTTTCTTCTTGCAACTTTATTTACATCTTTTTGTTTATTTAATTACCATTTTCCCATATCATATTGATTTAAAAAATTTGAAGAAACTTTTAATTATTGAATAAATATACCGAGAATTTTTATTATAAGATGCGAAAAAAAGTCATCTGTTGGAAGAAATTTAAAAGCCTTGTTGGCAGTATCATTTTTTTTATGTATTTTGTTTGTTTCTTTATTGTTGATGCTGTTATTGATGTTGGTGGTGGGGTTGGAATTGTTGGAACTTGTGGTGTGGTGTTGTTGGTGGGGTTGACATTGTTGGAACTTGTGGTGTGGTGTGGTTTAGACGGTGGGTGCTTCTTAGCTTAAAAATAGTGGAGTCCGAACAATCAACACAAGGAGTAAGGGAGAAAAAAATAAAAAGTTTAAAGTGAATAAGAAGAGAAGAGTTGGTTACCAAAATTTAAAAAATATGTGCTGAGTGGGAATTGAACTCAAGACCAAAAGAAATAAATAGCCTTAAGCACCCATATACAACAACTAGGCTAACCAAACAACTCTTACTATGGGTGCTCACTGATTAGATTATATACATTTTTTTTATTTCCACATACATATATAAAGTTCGTTACGAGTTCAGTCTGTGCTCGTGCACCCGGAGGATTCCATGTGGGTCCGTCCCTTGTTGTTGATGGTGTTGGAACATAGGATGTATGCTTCTTTGTAGTTGATGATGTTGTTGGAACAAATGTTGTTGTTTTCTTTGTTGTTTATAGTTTATGTTGTTGTTGATGTTGCAACAGACGGAGCAACTGATGGAACAAATCAAACCACCAGCAAGGCTGTTATGTATTCCAACAGACTCTATACCTGTTGCATCAGACTCCATATCTGACGTAATAGACTCCACATCTGACGTAAACTATCCGGGATTTATGTGTTGTGTGTGTTACTTAAATAAAACTGGTGACTTTATTAATATATAAATTCAAAAAATAGATCTAAATACAATATTTTATCTTTTAGTTGTATTTTCGAAAGAGACAGATTGGTAATCTGTTGCAAAATATATTCCACCTGTCAGATAACTTACAACATATGAACAATCTGTTGCAACAGATGGATATATCAGTTTGCTTTTCCATCAGCTGTGGCCTCTGTTGCAACTTGCTAGTCATCTATTTATTCAATTTCATCGAGAGCAATAGATTTTTCTAAACACTTCTTGGCCAAACTCAATTTTTGCTCTTGGATTGCTTCTTTTTTTTTCTTTGCATCCTTCAAGCTGGCCTCCAAATTTAATTTTTGCCCTCAATCCAATAGCAAAAATTTAGTTTGGTTGAAGGATGCAAAGAAAAAAAGAGAAGCAATCCAAGAGCAAAAATTGAATTTGGCCAAGAAGTGTTTAGAAAAATCGATTGCTCTCAATGAAATTGAAAAAACAGATGACTAGCAAGTTGCAACAGATGCCACAGCTAAAGAAAAAGCAAACTGATAAATCCATCTGTTGCAACAGATTGTCCATATGTTGTAAGTTATCTGACAGGTGGAATATATTTTTGCAACAGATTACCAATCTTTATCTTTCGAAAATACAACAAAAAGATAAAATGTCGTATTTAGATCCATTTTTTTCTAATGTACTTGTTAATAAAGTCACCAGTATTATTTAAGTAACACACACAACACATAAATCCTAGATAGTTTCTGCAACATTATATTAAATCCCGGATAGTTTGCTAATTACATTTTATCCTAGAATTTTGAATTGTGATACATATGTTAAGCAGTGATACATATATGGACTAGTGATACATATATATATGTATCACATATTAATAGTATATACATATGTATACAGTAGTGATACATATAGCATATGTATCACTAGTAAATATGAATCTGGGATTTTATGTAATTTTTTAAA
This sequence comes from Capsicum baccatum var. pendulum, assembly GCA_030864225.1. NCBI lineage: Eukaryota > Viridiplantae > Streptophyta > Magnoliopsida > Solanales > Solanaceae > Capsicum > Capsicum baccatum. The sequence goes on from CM061554.1 coordinate 182,775,613, forward strand.
ACATTAAGGGATATTGTGTAATATGGTGTCTTAAATATGGGATTTGTGTAATTTTTTCTTTCAAGGGATATGAACAGTCAGTGGCTTTTTGTTTGACTAAGTCCAGTCCCTTCCAATTCTCAATCATTTTATAAATAGGTCCCTCCGGCCTCCTTACTCACTCTCACTCACTCTCGTTCATTCTACTATACTTACAATACTAATATGTCAGATCCAGATTCGTACAAAAAGGTTCATATCGAGTCCTTGCAGGAACTTCAAAGACAGTTTAATGATCTCCAAAGGGATTTGGCCGACTTACGAGCAAGGCTGAGGAGGGCCCTGCTGCTGCCGGATGAAAATTGTCAGGTTGACAATAATAATAGTAATAATAATAATAATAATAATAATAATAATAATTAGGTTATATTTTTTTCTTTCTTTTAGCGTATGTATTTCCCTTTTTTATAAGGGATCTACCTATAATTAATTCAAAAAAATTCATGTATATGTTTGGTTTGGTTTTTTTCAATTTTGAATTTTTAATTCTTATTCAATATTTAATTATCATTCTATTTATTCCCTATTCAAAACATGTCGGCGGTTGGAGTTAGAGATGCGGTCGTGATGAGAAATTCTCCTAAACATGGTTCGTTAATAATTAATAAGGAACTAAATGATATTATAATCGTAAAAAAAAGATTATTTAATTTATAAAAAGTCACAAGGACTAATTTAATTAAGATATATATATGATGATATGATTTTTAAGAAAAAGGTTAATGAATAGTCGTGACTGTGACTTTTGTCGAAACACATTCAACAAACAAACAAAAACAAAAAACGCTTCTGATGCATCAAATTCCTCATCTGTTGCGACTTAGGAATCAATTAGAAGAAATCAAAAAAGCACCTTAAACAGATGGTCGATTTATAGCAACAGATGGTATATCTGTTGAAACAGATGGGTTATCTGATGCAACAGATATACAATCTGTTGCCATAACTCAATTAATAAAAATGGTTATTAAAGAAACAGAAAGATAGATTAAGTTGGTCCAACTTGATTTAATTAAGTCATTTCTTTTCACAGACAAGAATAAGGAAATAAATGATAAACACAATTTAAACCGTAAAAAACTCACCACAAATATTCTTGTTTTTAAATCTTCTTTATTAATTTATATAATTAAAAAGTCAGAAAATTATGTCATGAAGATAATTTATTTTTTTTAAAAGATATATATACTATATGTTGCAACAGATATATAATCTGTTGTGCAACTCAGTGTAAAAAATAAACGGGTGTTGGAAAGAACTGATTATTTTAATAATTATAAAGCTAAGCTTCAAGCTGAAAAGTCATGACTTATCACAATATTGCTTAATTTAATTAAGTCATAACTTTTTACAATAATCAAGAATGTCATTAATAAATGGAGGTGAACAGTTGTGTCTTTAAATCTGTTTTATTAATTTATATAATTAAAAAGTCAGAAAATTTGAATGTCATGAAGATAATATATTTTTTTAAATATATATATATATATATATATATATATATATATATATATATATATATATATATATATATATATATATATATATATATATATTATATGTTGCAATAGATATATTATCTTATGCAACAGGTTATCTATTTATTGTAAATCATGATATATCTGTTGTATCACATGATTTATCTGATGCAACAAATATATTATCTGTTGTCCAACTCAGTGTAAAAATAAAATCGGTTCCTGAAAAGAACTAATTATTTATAATAATAAAGCTAAAAAGTCATGACTTATCATAATATTGATTAATTTAATTAAGTCATAACTTTTTACAGTAATCAAGAATGTCATTAATAAATGGAGGTGAATAGTTGTGCCTTTAAATTTGCTTTATTAATTTATATAATTAAAAAGTCAGAAAATTTGGATGTCATGAAGATAATATATTTTTTAAATATATATATATATATATATATATATATATATATATATATATATATATATATATATATATATATATATATATATATTATATGTTGCAACAGATATATTATCTTATGCAACAAGTTATCTATTTGTTGCAAATCATGATATATCTGTTGTAACACATAATTTATCTGATGCAACAGATATATTATCTGTTGTCCAACTCAGTGTAAAAAAAAATGGTTCCTGGAAAGAACTAATTATTAATAATAATAAAACTAAAAAGTCATGACTTATCATAAAATTAATTTAATTAAGTCATAACTTTTTACAGTAATCAAGAATGTCATTAATAAATGGAGTTGAACAGTTGTGCCTTTAAATCTGCTTTATTAATTTATATAATTAAAAGTCAGAAAATTTGGATGTCATGAAGATAATATATATATATTTTTAAATATATATATATATTATGTTACAACAGATATATTATCTGATGCAATAGGCTATCTATTTGTTGCAAATCATGATATATCTGTTGTAACAGATGATTTATCTGATGCAACAGATATATTATCTGTTGTCTAAAACAGTGTAAAAAAATGGTTCCTGGAAAGAACTAATTATTAATAATAATAAAGCTGAAAAGTCATGACTTATCATAATATTGATTAATTTAATTAAGTCATAATTTTTTACAGTAATCAAGAATATCATTAATAAATTGAGGTGAACAGTTGCGATTTTTTGCCTAACTCATTCCAAGTTCAATCCTCTATAAATAGGTCTCTCCTTACTCAATCGTTCGTTCTACTACACACTATTTATCCCTTGGTCTTGTTACACCTTCATCTACTTTCTCTTTAAGGACTTGATAGCTTTTTTTTATCTCTGTAAGTTTTTTTCTTGATTTTTGTGTAAATATACGTTGAATTACATTACATTCGAATTCTTTCTTTTCTTTACTTTTGTGTTTACGTGTGTGTTTTGTCAACTTATGCGTTTTTTAGATATGACTGATCTTGTGTGGGATGTCGCTATTTTACGAGACGCCATGAGCGAACTGCAGAAGGAGGTTTATGACCTGCATTGAAAGTTGGCCGCCGTCAGAGTAAGGATGCTGCGGGAGATCCGCAAGCTGCAGAGGGCACTGCTGCTGCCCTTTGAAGATTGGCCGGCTGGCCATACAAATAATAATGATGTTAATAATGATGATAATAATAATTAAGCTTTTTTTTCTGTTATCTATGAATTTTTTTTAGTTTGTTTTATAAAAAATTATGTTTGATGCACTTGACTTTTTATTTCTTATTTAATTTTTGTGCTGTCTATTTCTATTTCTTAACAAATGACATGTCTACAAATAAGGAATAATTTGATTTCAGTATCAATAGGAAGAACATATGAGTTATCTGTTAGGTTTTGTATGTGACAAGAGTTGTATTTTGTTGTTCGAAACATATTAGTAATCTGATGAAATAGATTATTTATCTGTTGAAACAGATTACTAATCTGGTGCAACAAAATACCCATCTATTCGATTTATAATCATATTACGGGCACCTAGAACCCTTAAACATGAATCCAACATGAGTCTACTGTTACAATAGAACATTTATCTGGTGCCGCAGATAATGGATCTGTTTAAACAAATTGCTCTTGTATTGCATTCATGTTCGCGTGCAAACTATTGTTGAAAAAACAACACTAGCAGTTACCCAAATTCAACTAAAAAGCATAATCTGACTTACCAAAGTCTCCTCTCAAGTAAATTCCAAAGTTGAAAGTGATTTACAAAACAAAATTTGACATAAGAATTTGCTCAAAGAGCAGCAGTTGGGGGTAACTACAACAACAACAATAATGGTCAACAAAAAGAATATGAAGTTGATAATGAAGTATAAGGTGATGATAATGAATCAGAAGATGATGAATAAAGCAGTAGCAACAATGAACAACAAATATCGCGAAGAGAGAGAAAATAACGGATAAGGAGAGAGAAAAAGACGTCTTTTTACCTTCGCTCCCTGTTATATATTAACTAACATTTGAATCAAAGTGTAAATTTAAAAACTAATGAGTTATTTTAAAACTTTTCAAATTTTCTTAAATCATAATGAAGTAATTGTCACCTCTACTCAATTATTAAGACTTGTGTCACATACACCTCATTTTAAAACTCTTTTGTCACCTGTGGCCCAACCCCCCATGTTTCATCATACATTCGCCAATGTATTATAGTTGGGCAAATGTATGAGTATATTTGCCAAAATTCGAAAGAAAGAAACAAAAGGGGATTTTGTGTAATTACTTTCATTAACTAAGGAATTTATATTGTTTACCCCAAATTTAATTCATATTAAAGTCCTAAGCTATATTCTTCGTCACAAAAATACTAAACTTATACAATTAAAAAAAGGGAGAAGGAACCCATATAAAACTTATAAAAAGATCACTAATTCCTCGTTCAGAGTTGTTGTTTATTATCCTTTCCATAATACATATCCCTGTTCAAAATTTTACTATACATCAGCAATGCATAAACTCAGGCACAAGACTTCGAAAATATGAGATTCCATCGTTTAATTACAACTTCAATATTAATCTTCTACTTCTACCATGTTCTCATCTTCATCTTCTACTTCAACATTCAAGTTACAACTTCTATTAACTTTCTTTTGAATCTCCGCCATGTTCTTATCTACTACTCAATTAGATCTAACAACTCCATCTTTCCACCATTAACTTTCTTTTTTAATTTTCACCATTTCATTATGATATGAACGACATTGATTTTCGTGAAAATAGATTGAAATATCAAAACTTTCTGGACAAAATGGCTATGAAATTTAAGAAAAACTTTTGATTGTTTTTATTACAATTTCTATAAATTAATTTCCATCCATCTGTTAGACTATTATGCATCAAAAGGTATTTTACTCTTCAACAATGTATCATATAAACTAATTGTAATTTTATATCTTAATGTAAATTATATAATGTATCAGATATTTTCAAAAATAAGTCAAGTATAATGCAAACTTAATTATAGTGATGTATCGCAACCAAAATAATTTAATGTATCAAAAACTTAAATTAACAATACAATAGTAGATATAATATTGTTGTATTTGCAGATAAAGTAATGTATCATAAGATATTTAACTTTTAATACAACGTATCAGATAATTTTTACACATATAAAGTATTAAGTAAAATATATAATAATGTATTAGTAACCACAAATAAATATAATGTGTCATGAATTATAGTGTATCATAAATTCAATGTTATTAAATGAGATATTTGTTATCATAATACAATATATCATAAGTTTTTACATAATAGGAAAACTTATGATATTTGTTATCATAAGTTATTAAATGACGTATATTAGGTAATTTAAACAATAATTTCTTTAATTAAGCACATTAATTGCTCAACTATAGACTTAATTACCATTTCTTTTTGTTTTGAATCATAATTACAGATTTATTAATGAATCATAAACTAATGTATCATGACATTAACTAATATATCATATCTGGAATTTTATGTAATTATTATAAAAGTAGGAAGAGAGAGTAATTAGGTAGTAAAGTGTTGGGATTTATGTTGTTTATCCAAAAAATAATCTCAAATCATAAGCATGTTTACCTCCTCAATCATCTACTATCTAACCTCAAGTCAATTGTTGAATATTTTTAAATTTAATATTTCTCTTTTATAGATTTCGACACTTCTGTTAAAAACGTGAATGTTAAATCTAAACAAATATGACTCACTATAAGTAATATTATTTAATGATATAAAAATCCAAAACTATATTTGTAATTGATATCCTCTAATGAAGTTAAAATATTCTTGTCCAGATCACTCCTCGAGAAAGCAATCATGCTAACCACATTACAACACCTCAGTTCATACCACACAACACCATCAACCTCCATTGATATGTGAATTTGAGAATGAGTCATCATCATTTGCAAGTCCAAACCTTAAACCCAATCACATACGCACGATAAAGAATGAAAGAATGAAAGTTTCCTGAATGTTCTATAGCCTCTCAGTTCTCATCTAATTCTAAATTTACATAATTATATAAACCTTAAAAAATAAGTTCTTGCTTTGTACATCAAGATATTCCGCCACCAATTGGTAATATTGTTTAGAGCTCATGCCAGCCCAACAATTATATATGCAGATACCACTTCAAAAGAAAAATATATATCACAACTCAATCTAAAACGTTATAAGTGGTTTTTTCTTCTCCTCACTATTGCAACCTTATTGGATTGGGTCTAAATTACACTAACCGTCAATTATATTTATAAAATATTTGCTTCAATTCTAATTAAAGATTTTGAGTTCTCCCTTTATACAAGGAGGAGTATTACAAGTTACAACACATTTAGATGATTGCTACCCATGTATTGTATGTGTTGTTAACGTAGATACAATATTATTTTAATTGTTACTTAAATTTTATTATATTGTATTGTATCATTAAATTTATTATTAGGTTACAACACAAAATTGTATAAATATCCATTAAAATAATATCGTACGATAACAACCATCCAAACAAAGTCATTTTGGGGGATAAGAGAATGACATAAAGTTGTAAAAATATAATAATACAAAGATATGAACAATTATTTGACACAACAGATAGCTCAAATAAGTAAATAACTTTATGTTTAAAAAAAAAAGAACATCAATATTCTCAAGAATATAAAAAAAAGTATAGTCACCTGCTTTGAAGAGAAAATCCTTGTTGACAATCTCCTTATTGACGTGCATTAAGCAAAACCGTTTGTGCTTGTCTTTATTCATTGCGACAATGTCCTTTTATAGAAGCAAGAATATTTTACATTAGGTTAGAAGTTGACTTGGAACCAATAATAATTCTTAATATCAAGTCAAAAGGGCTTTTATTGGCGGTGATAAAATTCTTAGCCCAAGTCTATTTGACATATATACCACCGTTTATGCCAACAATTGGTACTGCAAACATAAATGGAAAACTAACCTAAAATTGATTCTCTTAATATTTCCTATGATTTATTTTAGGAGTCCGTATTTTATCAAGATTTCCCCCTATATATTAGGAGTAAATATAATAAAAATAATGAAATAATAATTGAAGGGAAAAAGATGATTTTTAAGTAGAGCAAAAATTTTTAATGAAGCGCAAAAAGTTTAAACAACATTCCTAAGGCCTTCACATTTTTAATATAATTAGTTTGGGTGTACGCGCTTCGCGCGTGTATCTTACTTTAATTAATTCAAATGTTACACTAAATAGGATATTTGGGGTGCGGATCTATGCGGATACCTAACTTATGAAATAGATCTATTAGTAGTATAATGAATCTATTTTTCTTTGTGCGTGGATATTTCTTAAATTTTGTTTCAATATCTTTTAATGATTTATTCTTTTCGTAAGATGTATTCATTAATTTGTGTAATTTATTATTTTATCCTGTGGTAATTGCAGAGTTACAGATTTCTGTATAATAATTTATCCTAGATGTACTGTAATGTATATCTAATTCTAGATTTTCAATGTTATTTATTATCTTGTGTTGTTCTTCTCGTAGTGAGTTTTTTAAATTATATAAACTATCACATGTACTTTTTTATAAATTTTCTAAGGTTTCTTCTATCCATATTAATTTTTCTTTTAGATTCTCCATTATTTTTCTAATTCAGTTTCTATAATTAATTTTTTTATTTAGATTATCTTGATTTTCTCTAATTTTTCTGATATATTCTAACATCTCTTAATCTGAATAATATCCTTCTGGGTAATTATCCATGTATAACTGTGCTATCCAATTTATAGTTTCAATTTTATAGTCTAATACTTTTTCTAATATTATTTTCTTAATATCTATAATTTCTATATCTCTAAGTATATATAAGATTAAGACTTTAAGATTATCTATCATTTAAAATTGACTAAATATTTTATTATAATATTTTGTAGTTGTTTGTTTTAGTCTTAGTAGTTCTTGCATATTTTCATTAAGAAATTCTATATATTTTATATCTTTAGTTTCCATGTATTTGTCTATATTTACTTTCATCTATTTTTCTATTAACTGTATGTTTCTCATATCTTTTTTCAAAATTTCTAGATATATGTAATTTATCATGATAAGTATTTGTAAGAGTAGTTAGGTAGGTATGGTATGTAATTTATTCTAGTCATATAATATTTACCAAATGCTTTTTCTAATATGATTTTTCTTTATCTACTACTTTTATATCCTTAAGTGCATACAAAATAAGTATTTTAAATTTATCTACCATCACATTAGATAAATAATTATTCATTTTCATAAAATTGCTATTTTTAAAATATTCCCATCAATCATATACATAACAAAATATGGTCATCTTAGATTACTATATACTAGATTATTCTTAAATAACATGTTCTTCGGTCACTATTAGCATGGTAATTTGGATACTTTTCCCTTAAACAGTGTCTCTACTCTGGTTACTCCCTACCACGGCTTCTTGCCTCATTGGTTTCACCTTTAGGATGGCATAGTTCTTAGGGATATTTCTCCGTTTCCACTTTGCTAATAAACTTCTTAACATATTATTCTTCGAATAATTCTACTATAAAGTAACTAATATGAATTTATTTTATCATACCATGATTGTTGGAATTATGAATTTAGCTATTCATAATCATAAATAAATATACCTGTTCCGGTAGGTTTGATATTTCTGAGGTTTGTTCCTCCATAGCTTTTTCCATTGAAATATATCTGTTTTTGAATTAACTAAGCAAAATATTTGTTGCGGACAGGAGAGAGTATTTGTGCTTCAACACATGAAGGCTTGCTTTGCAATGCCTTCGGTTCCTCTTATTTATAGAATGAATTTTTACAAAAGTATTTACATTTCTTGCACGTTTTCTAAAATTCTAAAAAAAAAGTCTCCTAATGAGACACGAATTATTAGTGTTATAGCCTAAAAAGTCTAAAAGGCTACAAGAATTATTAGTACTATAGCCTAAAAAGTCTAAAAGGCTAAAAATCTATACAACAACTTTATGTAAAATGTATTTAATATCTTGTCTTCTATTATTACTCTGTTGATATCTTCTCATTGTCGTATCTGTTGCTTTTCCATATCTCCATTATTTCTTCTTATCTTATCTTCCAGCTGGCATGCTTATCTTCTTTGATTCTTTTATTCTAGGTGGACTTCTGGGATAATATTATCTTCTCCATTACATCTTGAACATTGATGGTCTGGATATTTGTGTTCAATTATCATGCAATATCTTGTCAATAATTCGTCTGAAATAAATCTTCTCTTAATTGCTCTTGCAGTAGATTGTTTTTCTGGGTTAAGTAATGTCATTATCCATTGCCTAACATCTTTCATATCTTCTTGTCGTAGTTCTTTTGAATTTGAATAAATCATCTGATGGTCTCTTGAATAATATCTCCATATTGGATTTTCATTGGTATAATTATTTGCTAATTCTTGAATAATTGTAGCTAGTCCAATGAGTCATTTATTTGCGTAGAAATCAGGTATCTCAATTCTGGGTATCTCTGGCTGTTGCATAATATCTTCCGGTATAATCATATCTCTAATTAATCCTATTTTTACAACTTGTATAACTAGTTTTATTTCATCGTATAATATCTCTGCCGGTGTAGTATAACACTTTATATAAAATAGATTTCCTTTGGTTATTCTTTTATAGGTAGTGAATATTTTATGTAATTCTTCCATAGCTGTTAGTTCTTCTCCATCATGGGTGTATATGGTATTTAATAATCCATAGTCAAAATAAGTTTTTATTAAGTTTGGGTTGGTTTTAGGTAGTGCAATTAGCTTGTTGTAACCTTGTAATTTTTGGGTTATATAATTTGTGTTTGGTTCTTTGATATTTGTAGCTTTGGGGTTAAGGTTTAGGAAAGCTTGTACTCTGTAGATATTTTCTATGTATTTTTGGATTGTATAGTTGTAAACTTTCTTATCTTGGTTCAGACTATCTCGGTATGTGGTAATTTGTGGGGGTATGAACAAGGGGTCTTTTTGTGTTTTTGGTATAAATGGTTTCTCAAATATCTTATTCATATCCATGTTCTGATATCTTTGTCTACTAACTCCTCTGCTTGTACCTGCAGAAGTAGATTGATAAGCGTTATGGGTTTTATGGAGTGTCCCATCGTCTCCTTCTAGCTCTGGAACTTTAATGTCTTCCGATCGACATAGCTCCGCACACTACTGAGTTAGCTGATTTGTAGCTATAGACTTCAGTTTATCTTCATTAGTCTTTAGCTTTTCTATCTCATTACCCATACTGTCCACTTTCATTGAAAGCGTAGTTAGGGTGTTGAATATCTTTTCAAGAGTATCCTCTTCTATTATATTAGTCTGTGTAGCTTTGTCTTGATATGTAATCTACAATAATATTTTTGTTAGTACTAATTACTTCAATTATAAACGTGAAATTTAATATATTCAAGACTAGTCTCTGAATCTCTTTTGTTGTAACTGAATTTTGTATTTTCTTTGTTAACCACCAGCGTACCTGTGTATTATCTGCTCGTACAATAAACTTGTTATATACAATATATGGCTCAAATGCTAACAAACATTTATATAATGAACATAATTCTTTCCTATTTATTTCCCATTTTATTTCTGTTTCATTGAACGTACCTGAGTAGTATCTACAATGGTGTTCTAATTTTTCTGCTTCATATCTGTACTTAAGTACTCCTCCATAACTACATTCACTAGCATCTGCTTCTACTATATATATAAATTTTCTATTTTCATCTAGAAATTGTAGTTTTGGTAATTCTTTACAAAGTAATTTTATTTTCTAAACTTATTTTTTATATTCTTCATTATAGTTATATTCTACATCCTTTTTTAATTTTTTCTGTAGTGATTTTAAAGTTTCTGCTAATTTTGGAATATATTCCCTTATTTGGTTTACTAATCCTAAAAATGATTGTAATTTCTTTTTTGTATCTAATTCTTCTTTCGAATTTATTATTTTTTGTACTATATGTTGTTGCATTTTTATTCCACTCTTATCTATTTGTATTCCTAAAAATTCTATCTGATTTTTCATAATTTCAGCTTTCTTTTCACTTAGACTTATTTTCGATTTTTCTATTATATCTGTAAATTGTCCTAATAATTTTAAATGTTCTTCTTTAGTTTTTGTATATAATAATATATCATCTATGTATGCTATACAATTAGATAATTGTTTAAAATAACTATCCATAAAATGTTGATATCTACCTGATGCATTTTTATATCCAAATGGTAATACGTTTCATTCATAAAATCCTTGTGGTACCGTAAATGCGGTTAATTCTTTAGATTCTTCTTCTAACTTTAAATGGTAAAATCCTGATTTACAATCGAATTTACTAAAATAATTATATCCATGTATTTGTCTTATTTTTAATATCTTATTTGGTATTGGATAATTATATGTCATAGTGTTTGCATTTAAATTTCTATAGTCAATAACCATTCTACTTTTTCCTCTTTTTTGTTCACTATGTTTATTTACTATAAATGCTGGACTATTATATTTACTATTACTTTTTGGTATATATTGTTTTTCTAATAATTCATCTATATGCATTTTAAATTCTTTTAAATCGTCAAAATTATATGTTAATGGTTTCTGGGTTATTATGCTATTTTTATCTATTAATTCAATTTTTATAGTAGTTTTATGTTTTTCCCATCCTTTTAATGGATCTTCACTATATAATTGTTCTAATGTTTTCTTAATTATTTCTATCTTATCTATTGAAAATATAGTTATTTCTGTTTTATTTATCGAAAATACGACTAGTTTTATTGTATCTTCAGTATTTTTTATATTTTCTAACTTTTGTGTAATTTTTTCACTTCCTTTTATCCAATCAGTTTTCTTTCTTATTTTATTATTAACTCTTTTTGCTCTTACTTTCTGTTTACATGGTGTTGTAAACCACCAATCTGTTCTAGTTATTATATGTGGGTATAATTTATCTAAAAACGGCATTCCTAAAAGTATATCTTTTGATGTTAGTTCATAATTATAAATTTCTTCTATTGTTAATATCTTATCCCATACTTGTATTTTTACATTCCTAGCTTTATAAGTAATTAAGCTTCCTTTATTATTAAATCCTTTAACTATTATTGGTGTTTTTAATTTATCTCATTTGCTTTCTGGTAAGCAATTATATCTACATAAATTAGTTTCTGCTATCGTATCTATCATAGGCGTATAATATTTACTGTAATATCCTTCTACTACTATCTTCATTAATACATATATTTTCATTTTATGTTAAGGCTCTTTTTAAGAATAATTTCTCTCTGTTATATGTTAAGGTTAATTGTGTATGTTCTATATTATATGGTTTTACTTGTTCTAGCCATTTTATTCCTAATATTATGTCTGTTTTTTGCATTTCTTCCTTTACTTCAAATTCTATTTTTATTTTTCTAATTCCTATTATTATTTCTTTTTCTGCTATATTTTTACTATTTATTAAACTTCTTGGTAGATCTGGGCACATGTCATTATCAGTTTTTATTTCTTCATTTTTTACTAGATATTTTGCTATATAATTTTCTTCTTGTCCTGTATTTAAGAGTATTAAATATTCTTTGTCATTTATTTTTTCTGTTATATAATATTGGTTTAAATTACTTGTTGAATTTATTTCATAACTTGTTCTTTTTGATGAGCTTGATGATTCTGATTTTTCATCAGCTATTCTTTTCGTTGTACTTATTCTATCATTTATTATTTCTAAATTTTCTTTTATATCTATGTTTCTATAGCTATAATCATTATAATTTATTGTTTTTACAATTTGTTCGAATGGACTTTCTATTCGTATTTTGTTAATCTTATTTTTTCCTATTATTTTATGTTTTGTTGTTAATACATATAAATCTCTTGCTGTAAATATTTTACTTCCTGGGGTTAATTCTATTCCTGATATTTTCCAATATAATACTAATGATTTATCTATATTTTTATCTGTTACCGCTACTGAATAATTTGCACTTATTATAAATTTAAATTTTTGGTATATTAGATTTCCTTTTACGGCAGTTATTATGTTTTTTTATAGGTTTTATAATTCTGTCATCTAATAAATATAATTCTATTGGTGTATCTATTTCTTCTCTAAAACATGTTTTTATTAATATCTCTGTACCTCCAAGGTGTACATATTTTATTGGGTCTCCTCTACTCTTTATATCATTTATCTCTTTATTAATTATTCTTTTTGTTACTAGTGGCATACTAGCTTTACCTTTTGCATATCTACATTCTATTATATGTTCCTTTTGGCATACTACATAATATTCGTCTTTTTTCCTAGTAAAAATATTTTTTATTGTTGGTATTTTAAATATTTTTTCTACACTTAAGTCTAATTCTTTTCCTTTTATTTCATCAAATATGTTACTGTCAAATATTATTTTTTGTTCTGTTCCTTCATCATTTAAATATTCTTCCTTTGTTATTATTTTTATATCTTCTTCAGTTATTTGATTCATCTATTTCACTATCTATTTCATTATCTGTTTCATTTTCTGAAATTTCATATATACTATCCTCACTTTCTAATTCATAATCTATATAATCTATCTGCATATATTCTGTATTATCTATTTTTATTTCTGATATTTGTTTATTTTTTGGATTTTTAGGTAATTTACAATCTCTAGCTAAATGTCCTAATTTTCCACAATTATAACAAGTACATTCTTTTATAGATTTCTTTTTTCTATATGTTCTTTTGTATTTATAATTTTTTACATAATATCTTTTTCTTGGTTTCTTGTATTTATATTTTGATTTTTTGTATTTCTTATATTTCTTATGTCTTTTTCTTTTCTTATAGTATCTTTCTTCACATCCGAATTGGGGTGCTATTTTATTTTTGCAACATGCTAAATTTCTTATCAATGTTTTTTCCATTTTTAATTCTTCTCTATATTTTTCACATAAGTTTCTATACCATTGTTGTAAAAATTTTATTCTTGCTCCTAAAGTATCTACTATTTTTGCTTCTTCCCAACTCTTTATTATCTTTGAACTAAATAGTTCAGGTAATTTATTAAAATATAATTTTCTTATTTCTTTACTTTCTTCTATATTATATGCTCCTTTATAATAATATTCTTTAAATGCGCAAGTATATTCATTTATATAACACATATTACATATTGTTAATTTTAACATTAAATTCATATTTGTATCTTTTTCTTCATTTTGCTCTTTTTCTATTGTTGTCATACTACCAAATTCATCTTTTATAGTTTTTTCATATTTTTTTAATAATTCTATAGGTGTTAGTTTAGTTGTTGTTGATGATGTTCCTTCTGTAGGTTTATTAGTTCTTAATACCTTTTTACTATTTTCAGTTAAGTTTGAAAACCATAATTTCACTGTTCCTATTAGTGTTCTTTCTATATATTCTGGTGCATCTGTTATGTTTATATTATTATCTAATAATTATTTTGTCATAAATCCTATCCATAATTGTATTATTTTTTTTGTATCTATTATACAGTCTAGGTCTAAAATGTTATAATTTTTATTAACTATTTGTTTTGGTGTCCATTTGTCATATTCATTCTTTAGATTATATCTTTTAAACTTATTCTTATAATATGTAGGTTTTCTTATTTCTGATGTTCTAGATATTATATTTTCATCTTCTTTTTTATCAAGAGTATTTATTTCTGTGTTGATATTTTCTAAGTTTTCTTCATTAATTACTTCTTGTTTTTCATTGATTTCTAAATTTTTTGTATTTGTTAATATTTCTGTATATGTTTCACTATCTTCTGAATCATAATTATCTGTCTCTTCAACATCTATATTATTTATTTCTAATTCCTTGTTTTTTATTTCTTTATTGTTTATTTCTAATTTTTCCTTAAATTGATTTATCTCGTTTAGTAATTTTGTTCTTAATCTTTTTCTTCCTTTTCGTTTTGTAATAGTCAATGTAAAATACACGTGAAAAGCACGTACACTAAGCTAGTAAATTAATAAAAAGTGTGAAAAGCAAAATTAGATAGGCCTATATTACTATTTTCAGATAACACTGGCTCCGTATATGTTTTATGTTGTCTCGATTAATGCGACACAAATAGAATTTAGATAATCAATTATACTTTTGATCTGTTTTTAGATATTTTAAGATGGTAACTATTGTAATTTATAATATCTTTTATTTAATTTTTAAATAATTTATGTTACTCACCCCATCCAAACTATTGTGGCGTTGATAGTCAATTGTATTTTTAAAATAATTTAAATTTTTAATTAATATGATTTATAATACTTCTCTTCTATTCCAATTTAAGTGACATTGATATAATTTTGTGAGTCAATCAAACATTTTATACCTTTTAAATTTTTTAAGTTGTTAATTATTGTGATTTATAGTATTTTTACGTATTTTTTTTAAATCTATAACAGATTTTTTTTTAGATATTTTAAGTTGTTAAAAATTGCAATTTATAATACTTTTTATGTAATTTTCAAATAATATATGTTACTCTCCTTGTCCAAATTTGTGTGGCATTGATAGTCAATATATTTTTTAAAATAATTTAAATTTTTAATTATTGTGTTTTATAATACTTTTCTTCTATTCTAATTTAAGTGACATAAAACTTAGATGACCATAATAATTAATTAGAGATAATATAGTAAACTCATGATCAAAGCAACGAAGCAAACATGTCTTAAATGACGCACAACAACTATATAGAAGTGATATAGCAAATTACTGGAAAAAGTACTTGTGAAAAAGTTTTTAAGGGGGGCTCATACAAGACGTCAAGTTAATTTAGAACATGAAGAGTTAACTTATCATTTTATACCTATTTTACCATTTTTTATTAAATATTATTATTTTTTAATACTTAGATGACTTATAATAATTAATTAGATATGATATTTAATACAATTACGATTGAAATAGTTGAAATAGACATGTTATAAATGTCTATTTTATTTTTTATTAAATACTATTAATTTTTTAATATGTAAATGACTTATAATGATTAATTAGGGGTAATATAGTAAAATTACGAAGCAACAGCTGAATCAGGCAACATAAGCAAGCATGTTGACACTGTGTTGCCTGCTTCTCTGGCCTCTCTCTCTTATTAGATAGTAATAGAAGAGCGGTGGGAGCGGGTGGAGGTTGTCCTGCACCGTCTTTACTTTATTATTTCTTATTTCCTTTGTTTTAATTTGTTTGTCTTATTTTTTAATTTGATATGCATTTAAAAATTACACAAATTATTTTAAATTGTAATAATTAACGG
Source organism: Capsicum baccatum var. pendulum (assembly GCA_030864225.1). Taxonomy (NCBI): domain Eukaryota; kingdom Viridiplantae; phylum Streptophyta; class Magnoliopsida; order Solanales; family Solanaceae; genus Capsicum; species Capsicum baccatum. The sequence continues at coordinate 182,791,908 of CM061554.1, forward strand.
CTTAAAATATTTAACAGCTTATAAAATTTTCATTCTTCAAATACTATCATAGTTACATAAGACAGAGGAGTAACATATATTATTTGAAGATTAATTAGTAGCAAGTACTATAAATCACAATAATTAACAACTGAAAATAAGTAAAGCCTATTATAGACAATGAAATTTTATTAAATTTAAATCCGTACAAAATTCAAATTAAATTAAATACAAAATATATTAGTCCTAAATAAATACTGCGGATTAATATAATTGAATTAATTATTAATGTACAAACATATATGGATTTAATTAATGTCCATTTTTTACTGGGCTAGTCCGTTAATTTGGGCTACAAGTGATGAGTCCACTTTACTAAGTCCAAGATATTGTCATATTTTAGAGGCCCAAATAAGAGCCAGGTGTCAAATGACGTGGCATGCCAAGTCAAGTGAAGGAGCCAATAGTACTATGTCATATGTCAAAATGATGCAACAGACCCAATAAAATCAAAGCCCATAAAAGGTGTCATGTCACTCAAATCTGATTGGTCAAAAGAAGTCCATCTTCATCATGACTCTTCCCTTTTCCACAAATATACATAGGAGTCTCATAATTCAGAAAAGAAACCCCCCAGAACTTTAACAAGAAGCAAGAGAAAGCTCGTAAATCAAACGTCGCAATTTCTCTACAAAGCTCAAACATTCAAATCAATTTCATCAAGATTCAAGATCAAAACCGCAATATTCAAGAACAAGATCAAAAGCCCTTGAATTCAAGCACAAGTCAAGATCAAGTCTCTCAAATCAGGAAATCAAGTTCAAATTCAAGATCAAGCTTTAAGCCCTTGAATTTATATTTGAAAAGGCGAATCAGAGGATTCATAGAGATTGTAACACTCACATATTGAAATCAATAAATTAATTGTTGCAATATATATTTTCTTGTCTCAAATTATTTATCTTTTGATCTTGAAATTTTACTGTCCAACAAATTCTGGCAAGCCTAGTGGGACAATCTCTATTTCTTATCTAAACTTTTCCAATTTCAAAGTTCAGCAACACTGAAATGGCTTCTAAGAAGGTCAAATCTCAATTAACTACTTCAAAGGCTGCTGATTCAAAGTTCTATGCTGAAGTAGAAAGCATCCTTGGTGTTACTTTTGGAATCTTGGGAGCTGGCATAAGGAGCAAGGCAGGCTTTCTAGGACAACAAACACATCCAGTGTTGTCCGAACTAACTTCAATTTTTAGATCTTCAACCCCAAAAGGAGAGAAGTCCAATGCAAGTACTTCGAAAGAAGGAAACAATGTGAAGGAATCACTTAAGAAGACTCTAGCTCTACTTGATCATTCCGGTTCCAAATACTCTGGCACAAAAAGCGATGGTCGTTCCCGCAACTCATTAGCTCTGACTACACCACATAAGTTGAGCACTTCAAAGATCAATTTGTGCAATAATCTATTCTACTCTCCAACATCTTCAGTGATTATGCAAGCGATGGTGACTGATGCCTTATCTATGAAGGAGCAGCTTACGAATCTGGCAAAGAAAATTGAGGGCTTAACCAAATATGTTCAGAATCAAGATGCTCGAATTGATAAGATAGTAGATAGGGTGGAAGGTATAATAGACGGAGAGTCTACCCATGCACTTAGAAAATCTCCAGAGGTTTATGAGACAGAACATCCTGTGAAACAAACACCACCAACTAAAGAGGTTCAAGTTTCTCCTGAGGGAATGATCCCGATTGAGCAATTGGAGGAATTCATTGAAGGGACCCTCAAAGACAAGTATAATGTTGTCACCAAGTCTTTACTTTCATATGCCAAGCCTTACACTACGAGGATAGATAGCCTCAAAATGCCTGTCAGCTATCAACCTCTTAAATTTCAACAATTTGAGGGCAAAAGAAACCAAAACAACATATCGCACACTATGTTTAGATACGTAATAATGCTGAAACTTACGGTGACTATCTTGTCAAATATTTTGTTCGTTCCCTAAAAGGAAATGCCTTTGATTGGTATACGGACCTTGAGCCTAACTCCATTGATAGTTGGGAACAATTGGAACATGAGTTCCTGAATCACTTTTATAGCACAAGACACACAGTAAGCATGGTAGAGCTCACAAATACTCGTCAAAGAAAGGACAACCAGTCATTGACTTCATCAATCGATGAAGAAATCCTAGTCTAAACTATAAAGATAGGCTCAGCGAAGCTTCTGCAATAAAGATATGCGTCTAAGGAATGCACTGAGAGCTTCTTTACATCTTGTAAGGCATTAAGACAAAATTCTTTGAAGAGTTAGCTACCCGTGCTCACGATATGGATTTGAGCATGTCTTCTGCAGGAAAGAGAACAACGCCTATCCATGACCCTCGAAGGGGAAAGGATAAGCAGGAACCCAAAAGATAGGGCAAGTTTGTCCCCAAAAATGATAACAAGAAGTCAATGAATGTTGATGTGTCTCCTATGAAGGTTACAACAAAGGTAAGCAAGAAGCAAAGTGTGAAGATGACTTCTGGAACACTTCCAAATCAGAAAACTTTGAAGGAGATACAAGAAAAGGAATATCCCTTCCTTGATTCTGATGTTGCTGAGATTTTCAATGAACTCCTTCCACATAAGCCCATTGAACTCCCAGAGATGAAGCGACCCAACGAAGACGGAAGGACTAATGACCCTAATTATTGCAAATATCATTGGCTCATGAGTCACTCTCTCAAAAAGTGTTCTGTCTTTAAAGACAAAGTCATGCAACTGGAAAATGAGAAGAAGATCTTCTTCGATGATGAGACGGTCAGTTCTCATCAAATCTCCATCACATTTAGATCACTCGATCCAGTCCAAATATGTGTCGAAGAGCATAATGAGAAAATATTAGAGCCTGATAGGTTTTCAGTTGATGAAGGCGATGATGAAGGTTGGAATCTGGTGACCAGGCGCAGACGCAGAAGGACGAGTCTACGAAAGGAGTCGTCCGAGCAGCCAATTAGAAGGAGAATGGTGAAGAAACCAAGGAAACAGAAGCTAGTTGAACTTCCAAAAAGGACGACCGTCATAGAGCTTCACCTTTAAAAACTACGATTTCCAATAACATTGGAGGAATTCTTACCAAATTGGTTTCGTTTGAAGACTGCTCGAGTCAATCTTAAGGCGTCTTGTTTTAATACTGCCAAAGGGAGGGGCAAAGGGTGAAAATATACCCATAGAAGTTCCGTCATCCTCTGAATCGCTCGCTGAACCTCTTGGCCAGGAGGCACATGTATGTGATAAAAAAATCACATTCACAAATAACGATCTTCTGCTTGGTGACGCCCTACATAACTGTCCCTTATACATGGTGGGTCAAATTTTAGGAAAGAAGATCAATAAAATCTTGATAGATGAGGGATCCGGAGTCAACATCCTGTCTATCCACACGATAAAAGAACTTGGCATCACTATTGACGAACTGGACGAGAGTCGTATAATGATCCAAGGGTTCAACCAAAGGGGCCAGAGGGTCATGAGATCTATCAAGTTGGGGATTCATATAGATGATTTTCAATCAAATGCATTGATGTATATGATCGATGCCAAAACTTCATACAATATATTGCTTGGTAGGCCTTGGGTGCACGGGAATAAAATTATCTCATCCTCCTACTATCAATACTTAAAGTACCTTAAAGGTGGGGTGGAAAGAAAGATAGTAGCTAATGATAAGTCATTCTTTGAAGCTGAATTATACTTTGCCGATGTAAAATTCTACTCGAAGAACTATGTCGTAAATGAGAAAAGTGTTAATGATGTCACCAAGACCAAGTGTGATAATCTTGCAGCTAAGAAGGTCATGGTAATTGTTGAAAAAGTCTCCACCAAGAAGCCTCTCTCCACTTCAAATAAAGAAAGTGTCGCTCCTACGAAAAAGAAAGCAACTTCTATTTTTCGCTACGTACCGAAGGTAAAAAAAGAGAAAGATGACCCATCTGATGCCCAAGATAATGTGCTAAAGGGGCTAACTTTACCTATTAGGAAGATTGATGCGATGAATCCATCCTCAAGGCTACCTAGAGAAGTTGTAGCTCAAAATTTGCCAGAAGATATAACACTCCCTACGAAGAGTACAAAAGAGGGCTTTGACCCTAATGCATGTAAGTTATTTGTAAAGGCTAGATATAACCCTAATGAGCCATTAAGGTTGGGTAAACTTCCATCGAAAGGTACAAAAAGGAAGGTACATGAAGGCCTAGGATACACACAGCCACCTCCAATTCGCATCTCCATAAGAAGGGTAGTTACAAACTATATCACTATAGAAGAGGAGTCTGCCGCATCCAACAAAAGGCCTTCTGTTTTTGACCGACTTGGAGAATCAACCGCAAGAACTTCTGTGTTCAAGAGGTTGGGTCCTCTAAATAAGAAGAGAAGTAACAAGCGTAGGAGAAGTCATCAAAGTACGACAATACACTCCTCGCCTAAGATCCAGAAGGATTTCCAAAGTTTGATTCCTTCTAGAATGAGGCGGCAGACATAACTGGTGGTTTCAATGAATAAGGTGTTAAAAGAAAAATCTCATACCGTGGTTTATACCAAGAAACATGAGGAAGATAAAGAAAGTGTTGGCTCCTCATATCATGTTACGACCCAAAATGGGAATGAGGTCTCATCCCAAATAAAGTTTGATGAAGTAATGGAAGATACTTTCTAGTGCTACCACATATCCATCAACGACGATGATTCTCAAGATGAGGAAGATGTTGGAGACACTCCATCGTAACTTAAAGAATTAGTAAAGGCCATAATAGATCCCTTGAAGGAAATTAATCTTGGAACCGATGAAGACCCAAGACCAACTTACCTGAGTACGTTTCTAAAAGTAGAGGAGGAAATTTCTTATATAGACATACTCAAAGAATATATTAATTTCTTTGCTTGGAGTTATAAAGAAATGTCTGGCTTAGATCCAAAAGTAGCAGTCCATCAGCTGGTGGTTAAAAATGAGGCTCGTCCTATTAAGTAAGCCCAAAGGCGCTTCAGGCCAGAGTTGGTTCCATTGATTGAGAATAAAGTTAACAAACTCATTGAAGCTGGATTTATTTGTGAAGTCAAATATCCTACGTGGATTTCAAGTATTGTTCCAGTACGGAAGAAGAATGGCCAAATTTGAGTTTGTGTTGACTTTTGAGATCTCAACAATGTCTGTACTAAGGATGACTTTCCAATCCCCATACCAGAGTTAATGATTTATGCCACCATCGGTTATGAGGCAATGTCCTTCATGGATGGTTCATCCGGCTACAATCAAATTTGCATGGCGCCAAAAGATGAAGAACTCACTGAATTTCGTATGGCCAAAGGTATTTATTGCTACAAAGTGATGCCTTTTGGTTTAAAGAATGTTGGCGCCACTTATCAAAGGGCTATGCAAAACATCTTTGACGGTTTGCTCCATAAAAATATTGAATGCTACGTAGATGATCGAGTGGTGAAGTCAAGAAAGAGAGACGACCACTTGAAAGACCTAAGAATGGTGTTCGATTTACTTAGAAGATATCAACTTAGGATGAATCCATTAAAGTATGCCTTTGAAGTTACTTCCAAAAAATTTCTTGGCTTCATCGTGTGACATCGAGAAATTGAAATTGATCAAGCCAAGGTCGATGCAATTTTAAAGATGCCCGAGCCTTGAAATATTCATGATTTAAAAAGCCTTTAAGGAAGGCTAGCATATTTAAGGAGGTTCATCTCAAACTTGGCTAAAAAATGTCAACCATTTAGTCGTCTCATGAAGAAGGACACTCCCTTCGAATGGGACCAACCTTGTAGTAATGCCTTTGAGAGTATCAAATCATACTTAATAAAGATATCAGTTATTGCGGCACCCATACCTGGGAAGCTGTTGATACTCTATATCGCGGTACAAGAAAGGTCAGTTGGAACACTACTGGATCAAGAAAATAGTGAAGGCAAAGAGAACTCTCTTTACTATCTGAGTAGAATAATGACACCAAATGAGCTAAAGTATTCTCCAATCGAAAAGTTGTGTTTGGCATTGGCCTTCTAAATTCAAAAGATGAAACACTACTTTTAAGCTCATGTTGTCTGTCTTTTGTCTAGGGCAAATACCATCAAGTTTGTAATGTCGAAACCAGTCTTTAGTGAGTGACTTGCAAGATGGTACCTTCAATTTTAATAGTTTGAGGTTCTGTATGTTCCTCAAAAAGCCGTAAAGGGACAAGGATTGGCTGACTTCTTGGCAGACCACCCAATACCTGATGATTGGAAACTGAGCGATGAATTTTCTGATGAAGATGCAATGGTTATTAAAGCCATTCCCCCATGGAAAATGTACTTTAATGGTGCCACACACTGAGATGGAGCTGGTGATGGTGTGGTATTCATCACTCCACAAGAAGAGGTCATCCCATACTCTTTTACGCTTACGAACCGTTGCTTTAACAATGTTGTTGAATATCAGGCTTTAATACTTGGAATTGATATGGCAATTGACATGAAACAACTGCAATTATAAGTCTTTGGTGACTCTCAATTGGTGATCAAGCAGCTTTTGGGAAGCTATGAAGTCAGAAAACCTGAGCTACAACCATATCATGATTATGCACAGAAGTTGATGGGTTGGCTTGGAGGAGTAACCCTCCAACATGTGCCAAGGAGAGAAAATAAGCAAGCTGATGCCCTAGCTGCTTTGGCCTCAACCCTGACTCTTCCAAATCAGACGTAAGTTACTGTCCGCCAAGAATGGGTAGTACCCCCATCAAATGAGGATGAAAAAAATAAAGTTGAATGCCTCGTTACCATATCTGAAGTTGCAAAAGAAGATTGGTGACAACTTATCATTGATTACTTATGTTATGGGATACTTCCAGAAGGTCCAAGGAAAAGGGCTAACATTCGTCGTCGTGCACCTCGCTTCCTTTACTATAAAGACACACTGTATAGAAGAACATTTGAAAGAGTACTCTTATGGTGTTTAGGAGAGAAAAAAAGAGGCGACATACCGCTATTTATAGGTGTAGTGCCCTAATTAGTACCCCTCCGTTTAAAAAAGAATGACCTACTTTCCTTTTTGATCCGTTTTAAAAAGAATAACCTCTTTCCCTTTTTAGCAACTTTTAAATTTTAATTTTTCATGTAGCATGTTTAAGACAACAAGATTAAAGAACATTTTAATACATTTGATATATCTTTAATTTAAAATTATAAGATCAAAAGTTTTTACTTTTTTAACTTTATTTTAAATCAAATTAGATCATTTTTTTTTAAACGGAGGGAGTAGTAAATTGGGAAAGGGCTCATATGAGTCTTGGTAAAGGAATAGGAATGGCAGCGGCGGTTGTGGCATCTAAGCCAAGTAGAAATTGGAGAATTAAGGAGGGGTCACTACGCCAAAAGATAATATAAAAAGGAGAATGGAATTTCTGTGCATTAAATGCAAAGAAAAAGTCAAATCCTACCCTTATTTTTATATAATATAATATAGCACGCAGATTAAGATTCCACAAAATAAGGAATGATTTATGGCATGTTTTCATGTGATGGAAAGTAATGTTCATGATTTTGTGCACAAATTCATTAAAATATTAAGCTTATACTTCAAATTTAGTCTAAAAAAAAATTAAATATCTCGACAAGTCTTAAAGTAGGAAGCATTGTGTAGACAATAAAATTTTATTAAATTTAAATTTGTATGAAATTTAAATTAAATTAAATTTAAAATATATTAGTCCTAAATAAATGCAGTGGATTAATATAACTAGATTAATTATTTAAGTCCAAACATATATGGATTTAAGTAATGTCCAATTTTTACTGAGCTAGTCCGTTAATTTGGAGTATAAATGATGAGCCCACATGTCAAAATGTTGCAACAGACCCAAGAAAATCAAAGCTCATAAAAGGTGTCATGCCACTTAAATTTGATTGGTCAAAGAAAGTTCATCTTCATCATGACTCTTCTTTTTTTCACAACTATAAATAAATGTCTCATAATTCAGAAAAGGAACCGCCAGAACTCTAACAAGAAACAAGAGAAAGTTCGTGGATCAAAATGCCGCAATTTCTCTACAAAGCTCAAGCATTCAAATCAAGTTCATCAAGATTCAAGATCAAGACCGCAATATTCAAGAACAAGCTCAAAAACCCTTGAATTAAAGCACAAGTCAAGATCAAGTCTCTCAAATCAAGAAATCAAGTTCAAACTCAAGATCAAGTTTTAAACCATTGAATTTATATTTGAAAAGGCGAATCGAAGGATTTATAGAGATTGTAACATTCACATATTGAAATCAATAAATTGATTGTTGCAGTATATATTTTCTTGTCTCGAATTATTTATTTTTCGATCTCAAAATTTTATTGTCCAATAACTATATATATAAAATTTTATATAGTTGTGTAAAATTCTATCAATGCCACATAAATTAGGACAAAGAGAGAGGAATAGGAGACATAAGTCTAAAGAGAGAGCCAAAAAAGGATCTTTTGTGTATAATCCTGCATAATCTCGAATGTTATCAGTTTCGGTACGTAGATCAAATAATACAATGCAAGCAAAAATTCCTAGATTCATGGAGATATAGAACAACATATAAGTTATCATGTTTGCATATCCATCATTTGAGTCTCCAACAATTATTCCAATAATTACATATCCGATTTGGCCTATGGACGAATATGCAAGCATATGTTTCATGCTTGTTTGAGTAATAGCAATGGGATTTCCCAATATCATGCTAATCATATATTATTTGAAAGTTATATAGAAGGATTATAAATCACAATAATTAACAACTTTAAATATTTAAAAATCATAAAAAAAATCTTAAATTTTATAAAGAATTTGGTTGACTCTCAAAATTTTATCTGTGTTACATAAATTGAAACGACGAGAGTAACATATATTATCTGCAACCTATTTTTAAAAAAAGTATTATATATCATTATAATCAATAATTTTAAAAAATTTAAAAATCATGAAAAAAATTTAATTGACTCTAAAAAATTTATCTATATCACAAAAAGGTAGTATAATTTGGACCCGTAAAAGCACAGGCTCTTGTGTCTAGTATAATAAGAGGAGTTAACATGAAGCAAGCAGCAGGTCACATGTCTGCTTATGTTGTCTATTCAAGCAACTTCAATCATATATGTATTATATCATCTCTAATTAATTATTATAAATCATTTATATATTAGAAAATTAATAATATTTAACTAAAATAGATATTTATGGCATATTTTCTGTAACTGCTTTAATTGTAATTTTATTATATCACCTTAATAATTATTATAAGTCATAAGTATTAAAAAAATAATAATATTTAACAAAAAAAAATAAAATAGACTTAAAATGATAAATTAACTATTGCTATTTTAAACTAACTTGACGTCTTATATAAAGCTCAATTAACTTTTTTCACAAGCATTTTTTATAGTAATTTGGCTATATCACGGTTAATTAGTTATTAAAAGTCATTTAAGACATATTTGCTTCGCTGCTTCAATCGTGCTTTTACTATATCACATCTAATTAATTATTATGGTCATCTAACCAGTGTGTCACTTAAATTGAAATAGAAAAAAAATATTATAAATGACAATGATTAAAAACTTAAATTATTTTAAAAATATAATTAACTATGAATACTACAAAAGTTTGGACAAGGGGGGTAACATATATTATTTAAAAATTATATTAAAAGATATTATAAATTACAATAGTTAATAGCTTAAAATATCTAAAAAAAAAATCTGTTATATATTTCCAAAAATATATAAAAAAATACTATAAATTATAATAATTAACAGCATAAAAATTTAAAGGTCAACCTGCTTGCTTTGGCAAAACTTCACTAGTCATTTCCCTTGCCTTCATTTTTTTTTTCGTTTTAATTTATTTATCTTATTTTTTTTAATTTGTTATATATTTAAAAAAAATATGTAAAAAATACTATAAATCACAATAATTAACAACTTAAAAAATTTAAAACATATAAAATATTTGGATGACTCTTGAAATTATATCAGTGTCACTTAAATTGGAATAGAAGAAAAGGTATTATAAATTACAATGATAAAAAACTTAAATAATTTTAAAAATATAAGTAATTATTAACGCCACAAAAGTTTGGACAAGGACAGTAACATATGTTCTTTGAAAATTACATAAAGAGTATTATAATTACAATAGTTAACAGTTTAAAATATCTCAAAAAAATTAATTTGTTATATATTTTTTAAAAATACGTAAAAAATACTATAAATCACAATAATTAACAACTTACAAAATTTAAAGATATAAAATATTTGTTTGACTCTTGAAATTATATTAGTGCCATTTAAATAGGAATAGAAGAAAAAGTATTATAAATCTCAATAATTAAGAACTTAAATTATTTTAAAAATATTATTGACTATCAATGCCACAAAAATTTGGACAAGAAAAGTAACATATATTATTTAAAAATTACATAAAATTATTATAAATTATAATAGTTAACAAATTAAAATATATTAAAAATATAATTGATTATCTAAATTCTATTTATGCCACATAAATTGAGACAAAAAACTAACATATATTGCACAAACCCCTCGATATCTAGTGTTGAAAGATAAACAACTGTAAAATGAATAATTGAACTCATAATCCAAATTTGTTTACTCTACAAAATTTATGAATTTTATGGACTACTGAACAAGATAAGTTAAAAAAAATATAAAATCAAGTTGTGATTTCTTAAAAAACTGTGAACAATTAAATAGCAGATAAAATTGTGATTAATTTTAGAAAAATAATTACAATATAGTTAGTAGTTAGTACTAAAGTGTGGCAATCCAGAAAAAATTATAAACGTGAAAAAGATGAGCAAAATTTGTGAATAATTAAGCATGCTTAATTTTTTTTCTCTTATAGGCTCATTTAAGTTTACAATTGACATAATGACTTTCATTCATTCTTATTTTAAATATATTATAAATAAATAAATAATTAATTAATAAAAAGAAGGGGCTATAATTAACATATTAAAATTTATGAAGTTATTTACAAATAAACTTAGACATAAATCTAAATCATCCCTTCAATTCCAAATCTTCCATTTTTTCCCACATGCCAATTCTAGCACGATAAGTTTTTGAAAAAAAATTCCAAAATATTTCTCTATATTAAAAAATTGACCAACTTTAAGCTTAATTTTACTTTGGGGGGCTATGCATTTTTGGTTCAAACCGTTAACCCGAACTGATGATTTATTTATCAGGTTAATGGGTCGGTTTCTATATTTTTTTCTTCGATTTTTGGGTTCAGTATTTACCTTACTGATTTATCGGTTCGGGTCTCGGTTTGTATAATTTTCTTATCGGGCTATCCGATATCCCGATAAGAAATAGGCCCACTTAAATTTTCCAATACCATTCATTACCCAGTTACCCTGGCCCAAAAGGCAACCCAAGCCCAAAGGGAAAAGGTAATAGGGTTTTCACGATTTCACATTTTCACTCACACACTGTTAGCGCCTCTCTCTCTCTCGTCTCATCTCAGTCTCTCTCTCAGATTAACTGCTCAATTTTCGCTCAATTTTTCCTTAAAGCTTGCTCGTCTGCTCGACAGTTGCTAGCTTGCTGCTCACAATCATTCACTCAGGTAACAATTTTTCTCGGAAATTAATCTTGGTTGTCTTTTTTGTTTTGTAACTAGTATTCTGAATTGCCTTTCAGGTTGGACTTTTTTCACCGTTTGTGGAAAGTTCTGTCACCTAACAAAAGTGAAAAAGGTACATCTTTCCTAACCACAATCTAGGGGCTATTTGATATGGTCTAAGAATATCCCAAGATAACTTTTTTTTTTGTAGCCTTTCGTATTTGAAGGTGCATTAGTATGTCAGTTTTCTCTTTTAACTTTCATAGGCAAAAAATACACCACCACTATTTTAGATCCGTAGACTTTATGGAACCCAATTACTTAAGAGAGGACCAACATAGAGATTACTGCATTGGATACCAATTTTATATTAATGTAGCATTTCAGTTTACAGTGTTTTTGGTTGAGTTATGCTATAACCACTTTTGCCATGACATTATGGAAGATAATAAATAACTACACTTCAACAGTAACCTTAATGGCCCATACCTGAAATAGTTATAAGTGTTTTGGCCAAAGTTAATGAATCTTTGCATCTCTTAAGTGGATGGTATATGCTTTGTCAAGTGCTCATTGGTACTCCAATGCTATAAAGTGAGATATTTCATTTCACTTTAAAAGCTTGAGTCTGTACTTTGGTTATATCCATGCTGATAATAGAACTCTTACATTAACTATTGAAGCTTGGATTATGCAGTTTTGATGTTTGTCTGTAGATTTACTCTCTTGATTTTCTTTAGGATATCCATTCTTAATGTAGGATACTGTGAAATCTTATTTTTGATATGAATATCTATTTCCTCATCAAGTTTTCTGTATTCTTTTATTGTTGGAAACTCCATTATATCTAGTCTGCTGATCAGAAAACATTGTCCAGACTATTAGTTACTATCCTTTTGTGTTGATTAAGGTATGGAGTCAAAAAGTCATCTGAAAGTCAGAAAAGTTTTTCCCATGCTTTCCTTTGCTACAGTTACCATATTATTTGTTGATTGCTGCTTCTTGTTTCTTGCCTGGTTACTCCTGACATTACTTTTGTGGACGATGCAATGACATCTGTTATATATGATCTAATTTGGTTTGAGAAAGGATTATAGTGGAGCAAATTGAATCTGCAACCAAAAGTGAAGAGTTTTCCATTGCATTCTATGTTCTGAAGGTTGATTCTTGACTAGAAGTTTAGCTGTCAGTATTGAGTCGAGCTCTCTAACGTGGATGCCCTAGTTTTGCATATTAACTATATCCTTGATCCCAAATTAGTTGGAGTAGCTATATGAATCTGGTTCATGGTTAGACTATGTTTATTCTTCAGTTGGTTATAGTTAAGTGAAAGACACATTTTGCTTGTATCCGTGGGGAAGTAAGTTGGTTATTCTTGTCATTGTTTTCCTTGAGGATGCAATGGCATCTATTATATATAATCTAATACGGTCTGAGAAGGGATTATAGGGAAACACTTGAATTTTCAGCCGGCAGGGAGATTATGACTTAGTTTTTCATTGCATTGATTATTGACTAGAACTTTTACTGTCACTGTTGAGTTAATGTATAGCAAGCATTGCTAAGTTTATTTCTTTTATTTATCTTATATAGTTAAAGTTGTTTGGGGTATTTCTAATATCTTTGTTTCTTTATTAATTAGATTTCATCATGTCTCAACATTGTGGTCCTAAAGTTTCATCACCTGTTTGGAATCACTATCAAAAGCTTGAAGAAAATGATGATAGAGGGTGCAAAGTGAGGTGTATTCATTGTGGTAATATTTATAATTACCATCCATAACATACTAGGACTTCCTTCTTGAGGGCTTATGTTGATCGTTGTTTGGAGAGGATAGAGTATCGCGCTCGTAGTATAAGACTTGAGTAGTAATTAGTATTATTACTATGTTTAAAATTTGAACTTAATTTTCAAATTGTGTGACTGTTACTTTGAATTTTTCCTACTCTATTTATGCTAGACCAGTAGACACTAGACAGTTTTAAATTTGTGAATTGTGACTTTAGTTTGCATGTTTTGTTACTTTGTATTATATTTGTGGCTTTGTGCATGGAAAGAGCAATAAGCACTAAGGCCTAAGCAGTAGGCAGTGAGCACTAAGCAATAAGCCTTACTAAGAAGTAGCCTGGCAGTCCGAAGTAGCTTACTTACTAGCTTTGGATTTTAAATTATATAAGTTCAATGTTAACAGTTAACTCGATAACAATGAAAAATCGATTAATCAATGTCTTAACGGTTCTTTAACGGTTTAGCATATATACAAACCGATAATACAAACCGATAATGAATAAGTAAAATTGATAATTTTCAAAATCGAACCGAACTGACGATATGCAGCCCTACTTCGGGGTCATATTTACCCCGGCATTAAAGAGTTATCATGTGACATGATATTTGGAGTGAGATAAGGAAAATTTTATCATGGGTGAGGAGTACCACGTCAAATGTGTGTGAGGATTTTTTTAATTAGAAAAAAATAGTGGGCCCCACTTTTTAAAATTATCAATCAATTTTAAATTCTCCTCCACCCCCACCCCCACGTACACTCATTCACTTTAACATCCCCACTCATTCACTTTACATCCATTTTCAGTTAAAATAAATTTCTAACTGAATTTTTTTATTCAAACACATATTTAACATCGTCTTTGCTGAAATAAAATCTCTAACAAATAATTATAATAATAATAAAAAAAATCCATAATCTATAGTTGAGTCATCTAATTGAACAAATTTTATTCAAATAAAGGAGCACTACAATCAATTATAAGACTACTTGGCATCAACCACAAATTTGACTGCAAAATATTCAGAAGCGGGACATGAAAATTTTAAAAGAAACTAAAAATATCTTAAGAAAGTAAAGCTATTTATTTCTCTAATTTCATCAAAGAGAAATCAGTCAAAAATATAAATTTTTCCCTTGACAAAATTTGTACACTTGACCTACATATGGTGTTTATCGACCTGGAGAAGGCATACGACAAAGTCCCCAGGGAGGTGCTTTGGAGATGCTTGGAGGTGAGTGGAGTCCCGCTGGCATATATCAGAGCAATTAAGGACATGTATGATGGAGCGAAAACTCAGGTGAGGACGGTGGGAGAAGACTCAGAGCATTTCACTGTCTTGACAGGATTGCATCAGGGATCTACTCTTAGTCCCTTTTTGTTTGCTTTGGTGATGGATGTGTTAACACGGCGTATTCAAGGGGAGGTGCCTTGGTGTATGCTTTTTGCAGATGATGTAGTTTTGATTGATGAGACGCGAGGGGGTGTGAATGAAAAATTAGAGGTGTGGAGACAAACTCTTGAATCTAAAGGGTTCAGGTTGAGCAGAAGCAAGACAAAGTATTTGGAATGAAAGTTTGATGACGTGAGGCTGGAGAATGAGCAGGAGTAATAGGGCGAAGCAAGCCTACACTGGCCACCGTCACCATCCTTTCTTTATTAGTTAGTGCCAGCTCTAGCTCTCCCGACGAAGAAATCTCTGTCCTACTACACGCGTCGGTCTTTCCAACTCGACATGTGATCTCAACCTCCTCATTATGAGGTGGTAGTGAAGTTGGAATCACAGGAGGTATGTAAGAGGGATAGTTTCAAGTATCTCGGGTCCGTGATTCAGGGTAACGATGAGATTGACGACGATGTATCGCACCGTATTGGGGCGGGATGGATGAAGTGGAAGCTCGCGTCGGGGGTGTTGTGTGATAAGAAGGTGTTGCCCAAGCTTAAAGGCAAATTCTACAGGGTGGTAGTCTGTCCGGCCATGTTGTATGGAGCGGAGTGTTGGCCAATTAAGAACTCCCACATTCAAAAAATGAAGGTGGCAGAAATGCGAATGTTGCGTTGGATGTGTGGGCTGACTAGAGGGGATAGAGTTCGGAATGGAACTATCAGGGAGAAGGTTGGTGTGACTCCAGTGGAGTATAAGATGCGGGAAGTCCGATTGAGATGGTTCGGACACGTGATGAGGAGGGGCATGGATGCCCCGGTTCGTAGGTGTGAGAGACTAGCTTTGGATGGTTTTAGGCGGGGTAGGGGTAGGCCGAAGAAGTACTGGAGTGAGGTGATTAGGCGGGACATAGAGCAGTTACAGCTCACCGAGGACATGATCCTAGATAGGAAGATCTGGAGGACGCGAATTAGGGCAGAAGGCTAGGGCCAGTTTGGGTCGCTAGTGTAGGGAATTACTTGGTGGGGGTATTATTCTTGTTATGATACCTGGTTCCATGTTTTAATCTTGTTCTATGTTTTACTATGTATTTGTGTAGTATCTCGTGTCTCGAGCCGGGGGTCTATCGAAAACAACCTTTCTACTTCTTTAGAGGTAGAGGTATGGACTGCGTACATCTTACCCCCCCCCCCCCCCCCAGACCCCACTATGTGGGAATACACTGGGTTTGTTGTTGTTGTTGTTGTAGTAAAGGAATATAACTATTAAAAAGAAAAGAGAGAGGAAGAGGAAAAGAATGTGCTTTAGTTTAGGAATAACTGTGAGAAAAAGGGAAAGAAAGAAGAGAAGTGCGGGTGGTTGTGAATTTAAAATTGATTGGTAATTTTAAAAAGTGGGGTCCACTATTTTTTTCTAATTAAAAAAGATCCTCACACACATTTGACGTGGTACTCCTCACCCATGATAAAATTAATTGTCAGGTGTCATGCCACCTAACATTAAAAATTTTCTTCCTTTTCATTTTCAAATTTTTCCTTTAAATTTTATTAATTATTTAATTTTAAAAAAATATTCAAAAACAAGGCTCAAGCTCAAGCTCACTGGAAACAACTAGCTCAACCACCACCTCACAACCAGATCACCCCGTTCTTTTCTAGTCTCTCTCTATTCAAACAACCAGCCCAAGCTCGCCGAAAAATGGTGAAACCACCACAGCTAATGCAGCTTAAAACTCTGGTGAGACCACCCTTTTCTAGTCTCTCCACCAGCCAACTACATAACTAAACGAACATTGACCAGTCATCCTTTTTAGCTTAAAGCTCATCCAAACCAACACTGATCAATCCGCTCACGTTTTGTTTTAGTTTCATTTAGGTGTTTTATAGGCTCTTTGACGAACCCACCAAGCCGTTCAAACCACACCGTAAAGCACTGATCTGGTTTAGATCCATTTAACATCATCTCCGATGAATGCTCTAGTTTTCTCTTAGAATTACTTTGATGATCACTAGTTTGTTCTGTTAAAAAAAACATATTCAGTATATTTTAAGGGTATGAACAGGATAAAATGTACACAGTTCATAGCACTACCTGTCACATGAAGTAGTATAAAGGTTTGTTTCTGAAAGTCCCAACTCATGACAAATAACAAGTATAACTAACAAAAAATATAAAAATAAACAAAAAATGATATAACTTTTTTTTTGTTAAAAAAAAGTTAATTCAAAATATTCCAAAAAATATTGATGCTAATTAAAATATTATTTTGAATAGTTTCTAAAATTAATATAATTAAATAATTAATAAAACTTTTAAAAAATTCGATACTGAGGTGGCATGTCACATGGCATTCATCTCACCCCAAATGTCATGTCATGTAACTCTCCTCTTGACATGGTGAAAATGTTTGAAAAAGAAATATTTTTTGATAACTTTCTTAACTGCGGGGTAAATATGACCCACTAAAGATAAAGTTGATTAATTTTCACAGTAGAGGAGTATTTTTAATCATTTTTCCTAAATTTTCTCAGTTCTTTTGCTTTCTTTTCTCCTTCTTACTAAAAACTACCAATGCTCGATGTAGTTCTTTTACTTTAACATAATCAAATGAATCTTTTACAATGAAAAAAAATGCTAATGAAAATAATAAAAGACACACACCCAATATAACTTTTTACTATAATAATAGAATATGGACAAGTAGTTGTACTACAAAGAGTCGATGTCAATCTTTCGTAGGTTTTTTGAATATATGGAGTTAGGAGAGTAGATATATTGAAAAAAAAATCTCTTTCTAGCCAACTCCCATGAGCACAACCACTCTACCATTACTGTACACAGTTAACCTAGTTAACATTACCACCATTCCACCAGAACACCTTGATCCCTTCTACGACATGGAAATCGAAATTAATAAGAAGACATCCTTAAAAAATGCCCTTCTCAATAAAAATAAAGAAATCAACCGCTCCTACAACATCTACAATGGAGAACTCCTCGAATCCCAACATCAAGGTGAAGATGTTATTGTATTATCCAATGATGATAAGCACATAATCTATCAGTCTTGGGTTAACTTAGGTATCATAAAACTGTTGAGCAAAAAGCCCACCCATGTTTACCTGCGAAAAAAACTTAATGATATATGAAAACTCCCCGAAGCTCTAGTCCTGGTGGATTTGGGCAACAACTATTTCATCATCAAATTCACCTGACTAGAAAGCATGAACAAAGTTCTAAATGAGGGCCCTTGGTTTGTTACTGGGAACTTTTTCACTGTTCGCAAATGGGAGCCAAGTTTTGTCCCACATAAAGCCACCCTAACGCATAGTGCTATCTGAATCCGCCTTACCCGATTTCCAACTGAATTCTATGATAGAAATATCCTTGAGAAAGTCGGAATGAAACTAGGAACACTGTAAAAAAATAGACACTTGTACATCAACCACACTATGTGGCAAATATACAAGGATTTATGTCTAAGTTCCTCTAGAAAAACCGATCAAAACCCATGTCACAATTGGATCTCACCAACAATCGCTAGTATACGAAGAAAAGAATATATTGTGTACTAAATGTGGCAGACTGGGACATACTCTCATAGGTTGTCCAACACTAACACAACCACCACCCACACAACTAGATAATCCCACCATACCCTCCGTTACCTATATTAATAATCCCAATAAATGACAAGTTGTATCTTTCCCAAAGTGTAATCATCATTAAAGCAAAAAACCCAGCAAACTCAGGACGCTCTGACCCTAGTCCACGTAAAAGTTTATGACAAACATGCAAGAATATTTTCTAACCCAGCTTTGGCCCAACAAAAAGAAGGACGAGGACAGGGCCTAAATGCTACCTCACGGACCTCTTGCCAAAAAATTGAAAAGAGAAAATTAATCAGTATGAGCCCAATCCATTTGATAAGGGCCAACCTGGATTCACTTTTCATTTCTCTTTGGAGAAAGCATCAACCAACATACCGCCTAATCACAATAAATTTAATTCCCTGAGCAATCTGCCAGTAATGAATTACATTGGTGCCTTGAGTCCCCTACCCCTAACTCTTAATCAGAGACTCCACTAGACCACTCCGTCTCTGCAACTCTTCAAAAAAATTACTCAGCCCCTATAATAACTCATCGTGAGAGCGAGACAATTGGAGTGACCAAAGGAGTCACGTTAATTAACTACTTCATTACTACCACTATTAGTAAAGGCTAACGGACAACAGTACAAAGCCCCATAACTACCAACGCTGCTATTGCCAAAAACCACCATAGAAGCTCGAATGCAAAAAAATTCTCCCTCCTCTAGTCATCTCTACACCAGCTCTACCCATCAGAGTCCCAACCTCTTGAATAGAATTGACCCTTCATGGAGTACTAGTTCAAAGTAGGGGATCAAAGAATAATCCTCATCCTCCAGGACCCAGCTTACCTGGCTCAAATAATAAAAGAGAAAGTGGACCAAGCAGTCATAGGACAAGAAATCAAGTCTAGCAACAGACGTTACTTCAAGCGCAATATATGGAAAACCTAAACATCGTCTCGATTGAGGAGCTCAGTGCCCCGATGATTCAAATATTCTAGTCACTCTCATTCTTCCTAATCGAGACCTACATGTCTAACTCCAAGTCACTAATATTCATACCATGGCCTCTTACGTCGATCACCCAACAACCATCGATATCAATGGTAGAAAACCAAGAAAGAACAAACGTCTCATTATTGGAAAACCTAAAATAGAGCAACGAGGAAATGGAGTGCCTCCTTACCCTATTCGGGGAACCAAGCATAGATATCTCCATTCTAGACAAGCCTCTCAAATAATAATTTTATAAGTCATACAGTGTAGCTACTTTTTTGTACTTACCAATGGACAAGAGGATGTTCTCAATGAGCTTGAGGAGTAGGAAGAGCCCTGTCCCACCAGCTATGCTTCTGGAGCCAATCACTGGGACTTTTGAGCCTCCCCAGGTAGGCAAAGAGAAGGGCCCAATGCTCACGCCACCACCTCAACCAAACCCTGTGAACCTCATAATCTAGAACACTAAGGGGCCAACAGTGCCAACTTTAGACGTCAATGTGAAGCAACGTTGAAGCTTCATAGGTCTGTGATGCTAGTTCTCTTGAAAACCAAAATGGATGAGCATAAAAGCCTCACAAATGCCCCAGGCTATAATGCTCAAGCCCATTCTTCTGCTATTGGACTTACTGGGGGCATTGTTGTTATGTGGAAAGAGGATCGTCTCTAATTTTACAACTTCTCTATCACTCTACAAGACATTTATGACATAGTAAAGGTAACTTTTGATCACAATCCCTCCCCCTGGCTCTTCTCTGCTATTTATGCCAGTCTTAAACTTAATAATAGGTGTATCCCTAGGAATGAACTTAGTAAAATAGCCTAGAACTTCTTAGGGAATGAATCATGGGAGGGGACTTCAACGAAGTCCTCTAAGTCAAAGAAAATTTAGGAGAATTAAGAATCAATAACACTAGAGTCTCTCTCTTTAAAGGATGTCTTGATAACTGTGGTACAATAGGCCTAGGATTCAAAGGGTGTAAATACACCTGGACCAATAAACGTTATAAGAATAAGAGTAATTTTATCCTTCAAAAAATAGACAGGTGTAATGCTAATAACTCCTGGATAAACCATTACTCAAGAGTTACTGTCACCCACCTACCTCAAACTAAGTCAGACCATTGTCTTATGCTTGTCAATCTTAATAACCCCACCCTATGCATCACTGGAAAACCTTTTAGATTTGAGCACATATGGTGTAATCACCTTAATTTACATGACATCATTGCAAAATGCTTCATTCCAAAAAACTGCCTCACTAAAGTCATTGAGCTCTTCCAAGGTGAAGCTATGGCCTGGAACAAAAATGTCTTTGGCAATATTTTCCACAAGATGAAAAAATCCTGGCTAGACTTGATGAAATCCAAAGTCTAACCATTATCACCATAACATCTTCCTCCAGAATTTAGAAATGACCTCCCTTTTTAGTACAATTCCATGCTCGAGGTTGAAGAGGACTTCTAGAAGATTAGATATAGGATAAACTAGCTCACTAAGGGTGATACTAATACTAAATTTTACCACACATCCACCATAGTCAGGAGGAGAAGGAACAAATTTTGATTAGTCAAAGATGATGTGGGCAACATTCTCACTGACAAGGATGTTATCTCCATCTGCATACCATCCTTCTACCAAAAACTCTACACCACTGACCACCCCCATACTACGAGCCTGAACCCTTCCAATAAAAAAACTACTCACACCCTTACCGAGGAGTTAAAAGAACTCCTTAGTGCTCCCTTAAGAGACATTGTGATCACTAAGGCCCTTAAAGGATTTAAACCCAATAAAGCCCTCGGGCCTGATGGCCTCCACCCTTTCTTTTATCAGAAGTACTGGGATATTATGGGCAAAAAAAAACTATGTAATTCTGCCACAAATTCTTTACAATGCTTGAATCCTTGAGGAAATTAATAGTATCCTCCTCTGTCTGATCCTAAAATGCACAAATATTGTACTTATTAGGAATTATAGTCCCAGGACTCTAAAACATAAATTACAAACTAAACACTAAAATTATAGTGAAAAGGATCAAACCAAATCTTAACACTATAATTAGTCCCAATCAAGCCAATTTCGTCACTAATAGGAGGGCTTTCGATTATGTTATTGTAGTCGAGGAATACATCACCCGTTTTTAAAAGATAAAAAGCAAGCATCACAATATGATTCTTAAAATAGACCTAGAGAAACATTTGACAGAATTGAATGGTCTTTCAACCATAATTCCCTCCACTTTTTCAACTTTCCCACTAAGCTCATCCAACTTATCATGTCTTGTGTCTCTAGTAACACCATCTTTGTCCTCATTGATAGGGGCAAACCCCTCCTCCCTTCTATCCTACTAGAGGCATTAGTCAAGGTGACCCTATGTCACCTTACCTCTTTATTATTTGCAAGTAAAGGAACTCTAGGTATATTGATAGCCACGTCCACCAAAAGCAATGGACCTTTATTGCCATCACCACTAGTGGGCCCAGACCGTCCCACCTTTTCTTTGCAAATAACCTAACCCTCTTTGTAAGAGTTGATATTGCCAACTGCAGGGATATCCTGACCACTCTCTAAATCTTTAGCACTACTTCTGGGCAAAAAATTAATAAACCCAAATCTAAGGTCATCTTTCCTATTAACACCACCAACCAAAATGCCTTAGAGTGCTCTATTCTACTAGGCATTGAGAGGAGCCATGAGTTGGGAAATATCTTGGCTTCCCCATGTTCCACACCCTCTTCATCAAAAAATACTTCCAGCCCATTATTGATAATATGAATAGTGGACCTGCAGGCTGAAACACTAAGATGATCAACATGATAGGCAGGACTTCCTGGACAAATCCACCCTTAGCAGCATGCCTACTCATGTCATGCAATACATCAAACTCCCTACTTGTGTCAGTGACACCATTAGTAATGGAACGACCTAAAGATTTGATGAAATATGTGAAATTTATGATTTTATGTGATTTGACTATTTTATCCCTCCTTTTAGTAGCATTATGGTATTTCTAGAGTGTGGGAGTGATTGACATAATTTTCTATGCATTTTGATACCATTTATGCGATATTATAATTTTTGATAGCTTCGAAAGCCTTATTTTGGACTTATATAGATATATTTTGATTCTTGCAACAGATGACTGAACGGACTGTGCTAGCAGCTCTGAAATATCAATTTTAGGCTGGGTAAACCTTTGGCTTGGGTTCCAGTGCACCTGAGCTCATTTGACCTATTGATTGAAAAGTTGAAAAATTAAAAATATGGGTGTGGGATCCACATTTGATTGAAATGACCTCGAATGAAAAATATGACTTGATCCGAAAAGTTGATTTTAGCGTATTAGCATATTTGGTGTGATTTTACGATTTTTAAATCTCATTTCGACCCTCAGTTTGGAAAATTACAATTTTGAGTTTCGGGGATCAACTTTGTGAAAATAATATTTTTTCAAAAATCTAACTTCACCAACGCATTGGGAACGTCGAATTTAGTGTATTTGCATAGTTCATTTGCATATACCGAAATCCGAATGAATCCCGGGCTCCCTATCGAAGTGCGGGTTGAACTTTAAAAAGAAAAAACTGTTGTTATAGTCGATTTTCTGCTATATATAGCAGATTTTTTCTCCTTTTTGACCTATTTTTTTCTTTTTTCATCTTTTCACTTGAGAGTTAAACCTTAAAATAGTGTGGGAGCTTAAAATTAAAGTTTGTGGGAGCTTGGGAGCTAAACTAACATCTTTTTCTTGGTTTTATACGGATTTAAGGTAAGAATTCACCCTTTTCTTAGTAATTTCTTAATTAATTTCTCAAAATTTAAAAATCTTAGGGCTTGATTTTAAACCCAAATTTCACTTCTTTTCACTTGAATAATGTTTTTATCTTATAATTACTAGTTTTTAATCAATTTAACCCTTAAAACAACTTTGATTCTTGATTTTAACCTAAATTTCAAAGATTTTACCCAGTAAAGCTTAAAAATGATTTTCTTCAATTTGAACCTTGTTTTTTTACTCGATTTGACTTGGGTTTTCATCTGTAGATTTCTAAAAATATGAAGAATACATTTTTGAAGTAAAGTTATGATTTTTCTTTTCTTTTCGAAAATCTGTTTTGGGGTCCGTTTTGACCCCGAACCAAAAGTAGTCATATGGGTGTCGTTGGTTTTGTTTTGATGCGTAGATTCAATATTTGATGTTTTTAGAGAAGTTTGGTATTGTTCTTGGAAAGTTCGTGGGTTCGAAGTGTAGCGGACCGATTTTGGCTTTTGAGGTAGGTTATGGCTTAACTCTTTCAAATGTGATAAGTAGTAAATGATGATATAAAATGCATGTTAAGGGTGTGAACTAATCATAAAAAATAACTATTTATGTGTTGTGCCCGTGTGGGGGCCTATATGTGATGTAATTAACGAAATTGAGTTATTACGTGATATGTGTGACTGTGTGGGGTCCTATGTGATATTAATAGCCTTGAATACGTGTGAATAGTTGTATTGTATTGTTAATATACTTAATATGGTACAACTAGTGTATTGTGATTATATTCATACTTTATTGGCATATGAGACATGTGAAAATTCGTAGATGAAACTAAAATAATGAGTGGATATTGGCTCACGTGGTTGTGGAAATATATCATTGTGATTGATTGTGAAAATATATCATGTGGTTGGTTGTGAAAATATATCACTGTGGTTGGTTGTAAAAATATATCATGTGGTTGGTTGTGAAAATATATCATGTGGTTGGTTGTGGAAATGTATCATGTGGTTGATTGTGAAAATACTCATTGTGATTGGTTGTGAGCATTACATACTCATTCATGAAACATTGGTTCCACCGTGGCAACATCTGAGCAACACTGGCAACATCTTGCGATTGTTAGAGCTTCCAAGATAGCAGTTGGACATTCATGCGTCTGAAGTTCACCTCTATCTTTCTATAGTAGTTATGTCTTTATTAGTATTCAGAGATAGATATTATTCCTTTGAGGTTATTTTTCTGATGTATTTGACTCTCGGATTGTATTAGTAGTTCTTACACTATTGACACTTGATTTTGGGCATGATTGGTATTTTGGATAAATTCTTTCTGCATTGTTATGATTACTTATATGGTTCGACTTCATTCTAGAAGCCTTACCTTGGGATGTTTCTGTATTTTCTCTTTTTGTATCAGTTTGAGTGATAGACTTACTTGTCAAGGTACACCACGACAAGTGTCATCATGACCCTCGTTTTTGGGTCGTGACAAATAATCTCTAGAGAAATTTTATTTGGGGATCCAACACTGATAAAATAAAGCTTCACCTTCTCAATTGGGACATTGTGATCAAGCACAAAACTCTTGGAGGACTTGGCCTCCATAAAACTGAGGTTAGGAACAAAGCTTTCCATGCAAGCCTAGCTTGTAGACTTGTAATGAGGCCTAACTCTCTCTTGGGCAGGGTCCTCACCACCAAATATCATAAACCCAATAAATCTTAGGCACCAGTAGAATTATCTCTAGAACCTGGAAAGACTTCCAACAAGGATAGAGAGACTGATTTGCTGGCCTAGCATGGCATGTCAATAAAGGGGAAAAATCAAATTCTACACTGACAAATGGATCCCTCACTCAACCTCCATGAGAGAACTTGGGCCCTCTTCCTGAACATGTGGAGGATCTCCTAGTAAATATTCTTCATACTGCTACAATCTAGGACCTATTAAAAAATTATATCCCTCTCCCTAAAACAACCTTCGTTGTATCCAAGACACCCTTCTCAATGCCCACAACTATAAAGAAAGCTCCTTCTACTAGATTAAAACCCTAAATGGGAAGTTCTCCATTAGTAGTGTGTATGTTTCACTTATAGACACTCATGACCCCAATCCCGGACTTTACTTGAGTCTGGCGAATACCAACCCCTAACAAAGTCAAAACTTTCACCTAGCTACTGACCCATGACAGGCTACCCCCTAGGCACTACCTCTGTAGACTAGGCATAACTACCAACCCTAATTATCAGTACTATGACCACCCTAGAGAAGACATCGGCCATATTTTTTAAGTGCCTTAATGCCACCTCCCTTTGGACTAATATCCTCAACAGAAGCACTAATATCAACCCCATCAAAATGAGTCATCTCAATGTCACTGACTAGCCCAAAATCTGGCAGCAGTTAAGGGGTAAGTCTTACAATGCCTACACCTAATGGGATAACATTATCCCACATTGCCTATGGGGCATCTAGCATAAGAGAAATGATAACCTCTTTAACAACAAGAAAGAGGTTGTAGACTGAAAAATTTCTGACCTTATTATTGAATTCAATTTGCTAATCCATAATAGCACCGGCAAAGGTAAGTCAAAAAACACCATAGCTGTTAAGTGGGAACCCCCAAATAGGAACTCTTACATTCTCAGCACAGATGGTGTTGTCAAGTCAAGCCCGAGATCTGGAGGGTAGGGGGAGTGATTCGAAACTGCCAAGGGAAATGAATTATTGGATTCATAGACCGTGCCTCCATGTTATACCCCTCCATGCTGAGATCAAAGCCCCCCTCAAGGGTCTTGCTCTAGCTAAGATTCACAGTCTCATACCACTTCAAATTTATTCGGACTCAATGGAACTAGTGCATGCAATTGATCATGATCATATATTATTCACTAACATCTTGTCAAAGTGCAGGCATTTAATGCAGGAATTGGAACCGGCCAAGATGAAGCACATCTATAGGGAGCAGAATCAAGTAGCGGACAAGTTAGCTAAGGAAGGAAGGAACCACCCTCACTAAGAGATGCCACACATTTTGTTCGTTCCTCCACTACATGCAACTAGAGTTATAGAGAAAGACAATAGGGGAACTACTTTTGTTAGGAAATTTAAAACTTTGAACATTTTCCTACAAGACTGGGATGTGGCCCAAACTATTAATCCCTCCCTCAGATTTGAAAGGAGCCAGTGCTCCCATGAACATCTCTCTTTTTTTATTATCTACTTAATATAATATAATCCTCATTATCATATATATATATATATATATAAAATATCAAAAATTTGTGATTGCATTTAGACTTTAGGTATCATTTTTAACAAGTTATAGTTACGGAGTAATCTCGATTATTAAAATTTATCTATAGTTATTCTAAAATGACCTAATAATATAAATACTTTTTCTACATCACTGCATAGAATTCAAACTCTTAATTTTTATATTTGTGGCAGCCGTATTAAAATGTGGATAAAGTAAAAATGAAATCAGTTCAAGACATGGATTCCTATATATTGCATAGATGATAGATCACGTAGAAAAATGTTTAAATGTAGGTGAATGGCATTTTTACTTTACCAACCACGAGGTCCACAAATACTTTTGACTTCTGAGATTGGTACTAATGTACATTCTCCTACCTAGAATTTGAACATGCCCATGAATTTTACGCAAAACCATTGGACACCAACTTTCTTACCTCCACCATGTTGTCATTGTTACTCATATATATATATATATATATATATATATATATATATATATATATATATATATATATATACACGCAACACCTTCTGCCCATTCTCATAATTCACCACTACAAATTAAAAAGCATGGCCAAATTTCTCAACACCGTCTTTTCCATCTTCTTTACAATTGCATTTCTTTCATATCGTTCAAAGTTACTATCTTTCCCTCTCAATTACATTTCACTTGTTGTCCCTTTACTTGCCCTTATTGTAAACTTTCTCTATATTAATAAGTCCCAAAACATCCTCCCGCCGGGTCCACTAGCCGTCCCGATTTTTGGTAGTTGGCTTCAAGTTGGCAACGACTTGAACCATCGACTTCTAGCGACCAAGTCACAAACCTAAGGTCCAATATTTTTACTCAAAAACTTAGCTGTCGTATCGAACCCTGAACTAGCTAACCAAGTCCTACACACACAAGGAATCGAGTTTGGGTCCCGTCCACGTAACGTTGTGTGCGACATATTTAAGGGCAACGGACAAGACATGGTGTTCACAATTTATGGCGAGCATTGGCGAAAAATGAGACGTATCATGACACTACCATTTTTCACTAACAAAGTGGTGCACCAATATAGTGATATATGGGAAAATGAGATGGACCTAGTTGTTGACGACTTGAAAAATGATAAAAGAGTGAAATATGAGGGAATTGTTTTAAGGAAACGTTTGCAATTGATGTTATATAATATTATGTATAGAATGATGTTTGATGCCAAATTTGAGTCCCAGATGATCCTTTGTTTATTGAGGCAACTAAGTTCAATTCAGAGAGGAGCAGATTGGCTCAGAGCTTTGATTACAATTATGGTGAATTTATCCCTTTGCTTAGACCATTCTTGTGAGTGTACCTTAACAAATGCAAAGACTTGCAAACAAGGAGACCTGCATTCTTCAATAATTATTTTGTGGAGAAAAGAAGGTAACCCCTTTACCCCTCATTATTCTGCTTTATTTTGGTGACGCTAAAGGAGGAGATTCATCTCAAAAACTTTGAATTATTTAGGAGAAATTTGGACATGAATTGGTTGATATTCAGAAAAAATCAAGTAGTATTTGGAGTTAAAGTTGAAAAACGATAGCAGTTAAAAGTTAAAATTGTGTTTGGATATGAAATCGAAGTTATGTTAGTGAAAAACTTTGAGAAGTCCTAAAACCTTTTTTTCAAACTTTAAAGTTCATATTTTAAGTTTGAAACTGAAATAATTGATCAATTTGATAAAGAAAAACACTTGCTTGAAATAATTTCCAAATATTGCTTCAAATTTTTGAAACAAAATCTATGGATAAATAGGTAAGTGCAAAGTCAAACAAGTTAATCCTTTTAATTATTCCTCAATTTTTTTTATTTCCCAAATATGAGCTAAAATCTGTTATTTTTAAATCATAAATTGTTTTTTTTTACGTAATAGTACCTCAACGGGAAAAACAAATATTACTCATTTAAGACTTGTAAACTGAATCAGAACAAAAATTTTGAGATGAGAGGGAGTGCTTAAACTACTTCAGTAGTGACTTCATGCTGCGACTGAATGAACCTATATTCATGTAAACTTTCTCTTTGAACTTCTTTGAGAATAGGAAAATTATGGGTGAAAATGGAGAAAAGCACAAGATAAGCTGTGCAATAGATCACATAATAGATGTTTAAATGAGAGGAAAAATAAGTGAGGAAAATGTGTTTTATATTGTGGAGAACATCAACGTTGCAGAAATTGAAACAACTCTATGGTCAATGGAATGGGCTATAGCCGAGCTTGTCAATCATCCAACTGTTCAGCAGAAAATTAGGGACGAAATCTCAACTGTCCTTAAAGGCAAGTCAGTCACAGAATCAAACCTCCATGAGCTGCCCTACTTGCAAGCCACAGTAAATGAGATACTACCAATACCTTTACTAGTACCACATATGAACCTTGACGAAGCAAAGCTAGGTGATTACACAAATTCCTAAAGAAACTAAGGTGGTTGTGAATGCGTGGTGGCTGGCTAACAACCCTGCATGGTGGAACCATCCTAACGAGTTCCGGCCCGAGCAGTTCCTTGAGGAGGATGGTGGCACCGAGGCAGCTGTTGCTGGTGGCAAGGTGGATTTCAGGTACTTGCCATTTGGTATAGGGAGGCGAAGCTGCCCTGAAATCATCCTCGCATTGCCAATTCTGGGGCTTGTGATAACCAAACTAGTGTCAAATTTTAACATGCAGGCTCCTCCAGGTGAGGGAAAAGTAGATACAAGTGAGAAAGGAGGGCAGTTTAGCTTGCACTTTGCAAAACACTCCACGGTTGTGTTCAAGCTTGTTGCGGCATAAAATGCTTCCACAAGCTTACCAGAAAACAAAATTACTATTGTCACTCCTAATAGATTCCAATGAGTATGTATACTTTTTTTTTCACCTCTTTGTATCCCCATAATATCATTTTCTCGTTCAAATTACAAAATAATGGAAGTCTTCACATTTTGTGCCTTTGCAGCAACCACCAAGACAGTTACCACGCGACACATTTTGCTCTCCAGCATCAAATTTCTTCATATTTGTGTGTATTACAAAGCTAAGTCAAATCAGTTACAACAAGCTACGACTAGGAAAATAACTTGCGCTCCACATCTATCCTCGAGCAGTGAAATGCTCAATTAGTTGATCTATAAAAGGAAGAAAAAGAAATGCCGGTTAATCCTCATATCAATGGTGGGAATTTACACATCACTTGATCTAAGGCTGAAAACTAAAGAGTCCTCAAAGTACACACTCCTAGAGGTACAGAGAATTTGCAAACATTATTCCACGTCGAAGGCTCTCACTGGCAGCAGCAAATTTGTTCTCCAAATCCACTTCTCCGGCAGCATGTGCAGCACCTTTTAACTGTAAATCCAAGAGACAAATTTCCGGTATATGATTCCAGCACATACATAAAGAGGAGAACTCATATCTGGAAGTGTTGCATAATGACATGCTCGTGTCCAAGTGTTAATAATAAGAAAGAAAATCATTTTATTTCAAGGAAGTACACCCTAATGAACCAAACTCAGCCAAACCCATGATATTGAAGATCTTGGCTTTTCCCACATAAATACAATATGAAAGTTTCCTTGAGTTACCTGGTTCAAAAATTCATCAAGCCTTCTTACTAACCGAATGATGCTACCTTCAAAGATATCAGTCATTTGTATAACCTCTGCAAACGACGCTCCCTGAAAGAATGCATTAATACAAATAAGAAAAAAGAGTACAACAATGCAGTGTTTTCTTCCTTTTTTCAATTGGAGGCAGGGAAAGACCCTAAGTCAACTCAATGTGGAAGAGACAATGCTAGAAACCCTAGTTTAGGGCAATCATTCATTTTTAACCAAGGAAAGATCATGCAATACTAAAATGATTCCTTACAGACTGAACTTGAGTTGAACTGAATAAAACTCTTCCATGAAATATGAGAAATTAATTTGATTACCATCAACTATCCTCCTACTGGTTTCAATCATAAAAATTAAGCAAGAGTAATCAGCAGTTCCAAGTTCCAACTAGAAAATTATGGTTCCGGAACAAAAATTACTGCCCTAAGCTGATCAAGGTTCCTGCACGTGTCTCGGGTAGGTAAATTATGATGACGGAGGTTAACCAAAAAGATGAACACCAAAAGAACCCACAGAATTAGGCTGACCACCAAGAACAAGAAATCACTTGCATTCTACATAGGGAAACCACACTGAAGACAGAGGACTTCCAGTAGGTTTGCAAATAATAAAGAGCTTGGAATTTGATGGTTGAAAGGATAGATTTCACAGTTCCCCCACCAACATAAAAGGGTACAATTTTTTAAAAGATCCCTTTTTTACCTATCACATCAGGAAAAGAAAAAAAAATAGAGGAGCTTGCTGGTTGCAGCAAGATGATGTCCTATGAATAGTAATTTCTTTGGGTTGAAGCATGGAAATTGGCAGAAAAATATTACCAAAAAAAATAGCATGAATACAAATATATGATAGGGAAGCTGGGAAAGAAACATGAACCTGTAGTGTCACTTTAATTTAAGCATGGAATTGAACACAACATTGGCATTGACACTTTACCTTTGACCAACAGTAAATGACATCCATCAAAAATGGTCGCACTGATGCCTCTACATATTCTTCAATGTTTATCTCCAACTTGCATTCACGTTGAATCTGCAAAAGAAGAGAAGTTTTTGCTTGCGCTTCTGACATGCAAACATTGAATTCCAAACCCTATATAAGACTGACCTCTGCTATTCTTCTTGCAGTATCTTGTAGCTGTTGTAATGGTCTAGTTAGCTCAGCTCTTAAATTTATTTGTTCATTTGATTTGTCGCCTGGGATAAAGCAACTTGCCAGTGCCGCAGTTTGATGATGATCAAGATCATTGAATGTACCTAGCGAAAACGATTATTTGCAAACCGCATATCACTGGTTGATAGCTACTTTTGGCACAATTACAGACCATACCACAAAGCACAGAAGTGTCGAGCAGAAGATAAGCAGCATATAAAGGGCCCCAAGGAACACTAAAGCAACTAGATGGATTCTAAAATCCAGTGAGCAAAAAGTACTTGGGGATAACCTATAGACATAAAAGAGACTACTGGGAAATAAAAGAAAAAGAAGCTTTCTTGGTAATATGGCGCGGAACATCGACCAGTCAAGAACTCTCATGTTCAGAAGATGAAAGTTGCGGAAACGAGGATGTTACGATGGATGTATGGGCATAATAGGAGAAATAGGTTTCGAAATGATGATATCAGGGACAAGGTAGGAGTGGCTTCGGTGGAGGACAAGATGGGGGAAGAGAGGCTGAAATGGTTCAGACATGTAAGGAGGAGATGCATAGATGCCCCAGTGCTGAGGTGTCGGAGATTGGCTATGGATGGTTTTAGGAGAAACAGAGGTAGACCGAAGAGGAGGGGTGATTAGGCATGGGATGGCGCAGTTTCAGCTTACCGAGGACATAACCTTAAATAGGAGAGCATGGAGGACACGGATTAGGATAGAAGGTTAGTAGGCAGCAAAGTGTTGCTTGCTGTCCATTCATATTAGTAGTTGTAGTATTGCTCTTGTAGTTTCTTGTCCTTCAATTTCTGTTTCTACCTGTTGTTTCTTGTACCACGATTATGGTATTGTTTTGCTGTAGTCTCTGTTCAGTTGCTTTCGTTTGTTGTTGTTGTTATTATATGTTGTTTCTCACTTTCTTATACTTGTCACTCCTTTTTGGGACTGCGTTGGACTATTTTTCCTTAAGCCGAGAATCTATCGGAAACAGCCTCCCTAGTCCCTACCACCACTTAGGTAAGGGTAAGGTCTACGTACACTCTACCCTCACCAGACCTCCCTCCGTGGGGGATTACACTGGGTATGTTGTTGTATTAGTTTCAGTACAACTACATGGTTGTCAAATCTTTATACCGCAAAAAGAGTAAGCTCAGGCAACCCCTATCATGGTTTAATTTGAACTCGTTTGCTTTCAATCTTACGAACTTCAAAACTGCCATTATGCTTTCCAAATTAACACACATTGCTCTCACTTTTTGAAACAAGTCCAAAGAAGTAAAATTGCATACTAATATGGAACAAGTATTACCATTCAACATCAATTCAGTCACAAGGAGTTCATCCCCAGTGTCTATCAAGCAGGCTGCTCGTCCCTTCAACTGCACGACACCATCGGCATCTATGTAACCCAGTTTCTTCAGGACTTGGGAACGGTTTCTAAGTTCATCTCGAAATTTTTGAAGCTGAAAATTGTCAATTTCGTAAATAATAAATTAATTGACAAAATCCAGTAAAGTATTAAAAGGGAATAACTCCAAGGTGATGTAAGTGAAATTTAATATATATAAATATCATCTTGAAACTAAAAGAGTATCATTAAAGTATAGAAGAAAACTTGAGAAGGCTGAGAGCAAAAAAATGTACCACAGCGTGTGTGTTCGGGAAAAATCATAGTTTAGTGATTAAAGAACACTGGAGTGAAATAGGTCACCAGAATAGGATAGAAATAGAGGATTCATGTAGCAAAAACTAACGAGTTTGGGATTGAGGTGTAGTTAATATAACCAATTCATGCCATAGGAGCTTTACCTGTGATTCTCGCATTTTTGACTTGAGCTGTTGAATTTCATGGTTCACTTCCGCCTTCTTTTGGAAACTCTTAAGTTGATGTTCATCTTGTGACTGTTCCACATTGTGCAACACCATATTTAGAAGTAGTGACAATAATTAAACCATATTCATCAAAAACATACTCCTAGTCCAATATAAAGGAATTATTGGGGTGTGGCACACCCCGTAAAATGATATTTAAAGGCATTAATCAAAGGATAATTTGTCAATATTGCCCTTCTGATTCTTCCCAGACTCTTCTTAAAAGTAGTGATAGACCTTATTTGAGATTTAAAAGTAGTTGAAAACTCCCACTAAAAAGAAGGGTAATTCAGGAAACAAAAAACAATTAATACATTCTTGAACTTTGAAAAGTTCATACATTTTGGACCATAAGAAAATATCAACAATTCATTTATATTGGACTAGGAGGAGTAAAAAGCAAAAGCTTATACTTTTCATGCTTCCGCATAGATTAAACTGAGTATCAAAATAAACTTTTGTCAAACCTTGTGTAGTGGATGAGCAAACAATTTTTTCTCTAGCTCTTCAATCTGGTTCATTATATCAATAAATTCTGGATCTTCAAAGCCCATGTCCTACAATGATAGAAACCAGGAAAAGCAGGAACAAACTTGATCAGTAGTTCCAAGTTGAAGAAGTATGCTAAGAGCCTGTTTGGATGCGCTTATAGCTTTTGGATTATTTTTGTCTTTTTGGCTTAAGAACAAGCATTTAAAAAACTTTTTTATTTACTCAAACACTAGAAAAGTGCTTAAAAGTTATTTTGGATTAGAAGCACTTGAAATAGCCAATCCAAAGATGTCCATTCCGCAACCAGCAAACCTCTTTTATACTTGATAGAAACAGAACAAAGCCTATAGCTGGATATGACGCTAAACTCATGTGACATTACAAGAATAATAAATGCACAATTCTGTCCCACATAAGATGAATGCTAGAGAAAGTAAGAATGGTTAATTTTTTTGGATGATCGAGAAATCTATCTAGAGCCAAACCTTTGGACCAACCATAGCCTTCGAAACTCGGGGATGATGGGCTCGTCCTTCTACCCTTCTCTATTTAAATACCAGAGTTAGTTCGCTTGGCACAAGGCTCGAACT
Source organism: Capsicum baccatum var. pendulum (assembly GCA_030864225.1). Lineage (NCBI taxonomy): Eukaryota > Viridiplantae > Streptophyta > Magnoliopsida > Solanales > Solanaceae > Capsicum > Capsicum baccatum. Next base: position 182,826,050 of record CM061554.1, read on the forward strand.
GTGACCTAAGACACAAGTCCCTCAATGTTTGCCGAGAGAAAGTAAGAATGGTTATTCTCAGCAAGATTTAGAATGACACTAGAATGGTACTTGGCAACAAATGCAGCTAGAATACAGAATGGATGACAGCAATATGACAATGATAGTACAATCCGCTGACTGAAGATACTTCCCTTTTCCTTGTCTTTCTTTCTCCTTTTTCTCGTTTTTTTACTGAGAGATTGTGCATGAGCAATTAAAAAATGCTCTATAAGAGGTAGACTAGACTACAGTCATATAGGGCACAGATCTAACCACAAAGTGCATATAGCTTCTACAGTTTGTTAAGGAACAAGTAAAATACTGCCGGACTACACATGACTCCAGTTTCCTATAAGTGACACTAATGTATGGTTTTTGACATGATTGGCAATCTATCCTGGCAGGAATTTTTAGTTAACCAGATAAGCATTTCACAAAAGGAACCAAAAAGAACATACTTAAGATGTCAATCCTCTCTGAACATAATGTGTTAAATTTTGGCTTTTACTAACAGATGGTCGGTAATAAATGACCTGATTCGTATAAGAAATGCCAAACATCCAATCCAATGTGGAAGCAGCAATAAGAGTATTCATACCTTTACAGGGTTAAGCTTAGGGAGTCCTTGAGGAAAACGTTTCTGAAGCTCCTGAACAGCAAGTAGGATGCTTTGCCTTGCTTCCAATGGCCGAAGATCCGCAGGAACAGATATTCTAAGCTTACTGAGGGAAGAAATCAGGGGCAATTGAACAGGAACCTAATATTTGGAAACATACTCAGGAATGAAGTCATACTCAACTTAGGACCCGTTTGGCCATAAAAAATTTCATTTTTTTTGAAAAATTATTTCACCTTAGTGAAACTTGAGGCGTTTGGCCGTGAAAATTCCAAATCCACTTTCAAATTGTTTTTGAAAAAGTAAAAACAAGTTTTACTTGTTTTCACTTTTTTCCAACTTCAATTTGAACTTTATTTATTATTACAAATGACCCCATTTTTTTATTTATACAGAAACACCCTATTAATTTCATCCAACAACCGGAGTTAAATGCCTAACTACCACATTGCCCACTTCTTCCTACTTCCGTCGATAAAAGACCTCAAAATTGAAAACTTTAATTTCTTTCTTCTTCCTCAAAATCTTCTCATAATACAACGGAACCTTAATCCGTCCATTCTTGCGACTCTTTATGCAACACCAACAACAAAGGCAACGTTATTGTCTCCTCTCACATTTGGCTATATCTTGTAGGTAAATTAGTTAAGTTGGGTGATTTTGATAATTTTTAAAATTGAGGGTTAAAATTATATTTAGAAAAAGTATTTCCAAAAGTCTAAAAAAGAGATTCTTAAGAAACATGGCCAGGTCCAACTCCAACTCAAAAAACTTTAGTTTTCATGGCCAAACGCCTACTTAGTTGTATGAAAAAAAAGTAATGATTACAAATTTATGTACTCACTACATGCATTTCTCCCTTCTCCTCTGGACGAGGAGGACGTGGTTTGGGTTGAGAACTATTTTCAGCAGAACCAAGAGAGCAATGAAGTAGGGTATCCACAATATAGCTTGTGCTACGTGAAGCAGAGAGTACAGCAGGCAAAGAACCCGAAGCAGCTGGAGGCTTCTTTACCACATTGACTACAACACCCCAACCCCAATCTTTTCCACCTTCCCATACCTTGACCTGCCATCACCGAAGCAATCCCAGTGAACAACATTAAAATGAACAGTCTAATGGGGAAGTCCAAAAGTTACTAAGTGAATGAATTTCCAAACAACAAACAGAAAATGGATTTTTTTGAGAATGAAAAAAAATGAAGTAAACACCACAAATAATACATAGCATGCAAAATCCCCCATTGCATGGGATCCACGATGAATACAGTGGCTTAAGTGAATGGAGACTAATAGCAATCACGTAGCAACATGAGAAAATAGAATCCTCTATCTATTTTGATAGGTAAGGAGCAATAGCAAATGATCCAAGCAAAAAAAATCACAAAGGTAAAGTTAGAATGAGAGCAAGAAATTATGATTAAAAAAAGAGCAAGAAACTATAAGAAACATAAGGCAACAGAATAGGACTACAGCTCGTCTTACAAAGAGGCTTAGGTATCAACAGTAAGTACTTAAAAGTTACAATTCCTGAGCTTTCAAAAAAATAGCAAATAGATTCATGTGCACCCAAAAATAGAGGTGAGGGACAGACATTCCAGAGACATGGGGACGAAATCATATAAGGGGTCAAAAAGGGTGTGTAGTATATGTCCACACTAATCAGAGCTCAATATATTCACAAAAGTGCGGCAGGGAATATCAATGCCTTGCCACTTACCAGCCTACCAGGAAGAAGAAAATGGAGAACCCTTTCAGGCCGTATTATTTCAGCCATCAGTTTTTTCTCACGTTGCGCTATCTCAAGCTTTAGTTTATGATATTCTGCAACCTCACCCTACAAGTAGAGAGAAGCAAATTTCAAGATCAATGGCATAAGAAAAACCACAAGAAGTCGATAACAACTTATTTTACCTCCCCTGATGCATCAAGCTTTGCAGCTTCTTCTTCCAGCTTAGAGACCTTCTTTCCAATGTCAGGTAACGCCTAACAAAAAGACAACCTCTATGTCAGTCATTACATAAAAGAGAGTTAAAGAGAGAATGGGCATTGACAAAGAGAAAACCTTCTCATACTGAAACTGGTGGAATGAGTTTTTGATAACATGCTCGGCAGTAAATTGGCCTTGGGCGTGACTCAATAAATTCAGAATTGTATAGTAACTCAGCCTAAACGTGCTGACTAATGGAGCCGGTTTACCCAAAACCATGTCCTTGATGCTATTCATTTCCATCTGAAATCATCAAACACTACGTAAGCCCTCCACCAAAAGAGCTAAGAAGAATACTTGACTACATTGTTCGCAATTTTGCATATGCTTAAGTGGCTACAACTATACATTTCAAGATGGCAATAACAGTTATCTACAAGATACTCTTCAAGTGAGAATATTTCTACCAACATACCTTCTCGTCAATCATGATAATACAAATACCACGTTCATCTTTTCCACGACGCCCTGCTCTTCCACTCATCTATATGAAAGAAAAAAATAATTTGAAGAATAAAAAATTGAAAAGCAAAATGATTTAAGTCATGTCATATGGGCAGTTCAGACTCACCTGTATATACTCACCAGATCCAATGTAACGATGACTATCACCATCCCATTTCTTTACACTGGTAAAGACGACAGTTTTCGCAGGCATGTTTAGCCCCATGGCAAACTATCAAAACATTAGAAGGAAAAACAAAACCATTAGGGCCGTCTAATATACAAGATAACAACACACACAATAAAAAAGAGAATTCATTACTGTCTCTGTTGCAAAAAGAGCCTTTATGAGTCCTTCTTGGAAGAGAAGTTCCACAAGTTCCTTAATAACAGGAAGCAGGCCAGAGTGGTGAACAGCAATCCCACGCTGAAGTAGGGGCAACATTAATTCAATAGCTGGTAAGCTTCTATCTTCCTCGCTCAAGCAATCCACTGCATTACGGAAAACCTCCTTCACTACTTCCTTCTCCTCTTCGGTATTAAAATCAAGCTTGGGCATAGACATTGCATGTTGTTCACATTCTCTTCTACTAAAACTGAAGACAATGACCGGCTGAAACTTCCGTTCCATGATCATCTAACATGTCAAGAATCAATTGCTTCAGTTACATGAGGAATCACCATTGTTATAGTAAATCACAGAACAACTTTCAAGGGCAATGTATTATGACATAGTGTGTTTAAAAGCCATAAGGCATACGAGCAACAAGGTTCATGGGACTTGAAGGGAAAAAGCCAGAAGTAGACCATACTAACGCAAAATTTAAAAATGGCATACATGAATTTCGTACTATGATAATCAACTCGCAATTAAAACAACAATTTCAACATCTAATATATACCCATGAAGAGCATTTAGATGGCATACATTCATGAAGCAAGCTTAATTTGTAATAACGCCGTTATGACAAAAATCTAAATATCCTAAAAAATGAAGTTGACATAACAAGAAAGAGTGAAACCAAAGTACCAAACTACACACCTTGACAATTTTGCAAATATCTGATACACCACCAGAAGTAGAGCCCCCTTTCGCGATTCTACCTCTAACCTTAGCAGCATTTGCACTATTTCCATCCCCGATTTTCTGCTTTGCAAAACTATCCTGCATTTTCAAAAAATTATCCTCCCTAAACAGCTCATTCTCATCAATAACAAGATACAATCCCGAACCACCCATAGGAAACATATAATGCTGCAAAGGTGTAGGCCGAAAATCAGTGTAAACAACATGACATGGTTGTTTATGAATATTACATATCCATTCTGCAAACTCAGTAGCATTCGACATTGTAGCCGAAAGAAATACCATCTTAATTGCCGATGGCAAAAATATAATACTTTCTTCCCAAACAACACCTCTTTCGCGGTCTTTCATATAATGTATCTCGTCAAATATAACCCAAGCAACTTCCTTCAACACCTCTGAACCTCTATATAACATCCCTCTCAAAATCTCCGTAGTCATAACTAAACAACTCGCGTTTGGCGATAACGTTACATCACCAGTCATTAATCCAACATCATTAAACTCATGACTTAATTCTCTGTATTTCTGATTACTCAATGCCTTTAAAGGTGAAGTATAAATAACACGTTGCTTGTCCCTAAACGCCATTGCGATTGCATATTCAGCTACCGCTGTTTTTCCAGCGGAGGTATGTGCTGATACGAGAATTGATTCGTTTCGTTCTAAACATGAAACTGAGACTTGTTGAAATGGATCGAGTTTGAATGGATATGTTTTGGCCATTTTTCCGGTATAGCTAGGATTTGAAAGAGTACCGTGAATCGATTCGTCATTTGTTGATGTGTAACCTGATGGAACTGCTACTTCGTGTACGCAAGTTCTGGTTAAATTTGCTCGCTTCGAAGATGAATTTTGCTCTGGGACTTCGTTCTTGTCGGAGGAGCTGTTTGACGCCTCCGGTTCCTTCCGTTTTCCGCTAGCCGGAGAAGAACACGACATTTCAGGTTCGTTTTTTAGGGTTTTCGGTTAAAACCCTTTTTCTAGCTGATTTTTCGGAATCGGAAAATGAACTCTGCCAGCTAAACATAAAATTGGTTGCAATTTAAAAAAAGAAAAAAACAGTAGAATTATTACTAATGGGGTAACTTGTTAAATAGGTGATCTATTTTGATCATTTTATTCATATTTTGATTTATTTTAATTCTAAATTTTCATAAATTATATCTCAATATTTTTTTCAAATGGAGAAAAATAAATTTCTTTGGAAAATATTTTTCAAATTGATATTACAACCAAACAAGGAAAAATAATTTTTACTCTAATATTTTAATTAATTTTTATCTATTTACTATTCTACATTGTATATAATAAAATAATATCAAATCCAAAACTAATTTGTTATTTTATTTTACCTAAACTGCCACATATAAAGAAAGAGAGAAAAGGCAAACTGTAAATAAAGCAAAAGAATTTATGAACAGATATATACCAAAAAAAAAAAAAAAGTCGTTTACAGTTTCCAAGTAACTGTCCCATAATTGCTACCCCCCCAAAAAAAAAACTATCCCATAATTATTTAGCTTTATGTAAATTATTGTTGAACAGTTTTTATGTTTTTGCATAAGCTATGCTAGGAATGGGGAACGCGGGTGAGGGTTGGGATTTGTTTAGTAGTATTTTTTTTTTAATTTTAAAAATTGAATGTTAAAACTATGCAAAAAATTTAACTGATTATTCTTTTTATCACTATAATTATTTATTATTAGCATCATATATATGGTTCATTAAATTGAAAAGTCCCAAAATCTATGATAAAGATAAAATCGAAAAGTTATTGCAATCTTCAAAATATTAAGCCTGTGTAAAAAAGAAAAATTTAGCTATGAAAAATTATTTTTGATTTAAGAACTGTATATCAACCTGTAAAGTTAAATATGTGATAAAGTTTCAACAAATTAATAAACATTATATAAAATTAAGAAAAAATATAAAAGTTGGGTAGACTAAGAGCCCATTTGGGATTATTGTTACAAAACTGCTTATTTAAGAATCACTTTTATGAAATAGCTTTTCAGAAAAGTGCTTTTGAAGAAAGTAATTTGTGTTTGGTAAATTCATTTGAAAAGTACTTTTGATAAGCAGATTGTGTGTAGATAATCTTTTTCAAAAAGTGTTTTTTTGATTCAAATGATCAAAAAGGACATGTATCAATAGACTTTTACTACTAAAATTAATTTATAGAGAAAATTTATTTTAAATATCTATTATAATATTTTTAATTAAAATTTTATTTTTATTTAATTGAAAAGCACGTACTCTAAAATTTTCAATCAATATTTATATACATAAAATACATTAAAACTAATAATAATGATATATTACTTAAATAATTTAAATATCACTTTAAAATATCAAACAAAAATAAATATAAAAAATATTTCATTATTTATTAAAAAAATTAACGACAAAAATAATTAGTCCTTCATAAATCACAAAATTTTCATTAATTTCATCCCTAATTTTATTATGCAATATCTCCATACTAGTAGAAAATCTGTCTTGTATTTCTGAAGGTATACCAGAAGGTTCATCCCCTTTCATCCCCTTCTTCATACAGTTTAGGTGTGCAAACTGTTATGGGCATTATCAAATAAGAAAGACACTTTGTAGGTACAATGGATTCACCGCTTCTATATCAAAGGCAAGGAACTAGAGTCAATGAGCACACCTAAACAAGTATGCGTGCTTGTCAGGAAAATATTTGATGCAAAGCAAGACTCCTACCTGGCAACCCATTACAACATCTAGCACAGTTCACAGTGGGATCAAAGTTCAGTATCAAGAAATTGTATTGCTCAATGCTGCCACAACACCCCAAGGTGGTATAGAGGAACTTGGTGCAATCACCAGTTCATAATATGGTTGGCTTTACATGAGAGGTTAGCAACAGTTGAAAGACTTGAGAAATGGGGCATAAATGTAAATGTTGGTTGTGTACTCTGTTGTTCAGGAACTAAAGAAACATTTCAGCATTTATTCTTTGAATGCACATACACTAAACACATCTGGAGCACCTTGTTGAAATGGTTGCACATTCACAGGCAAATCCACACCTGGATAGCTGAAATTACATAGCTGGCTACTAGTGTCCACACTTCAAAAGCAAGGTCGCAAGTCCTCATATGTTTATTTTCTGCTACAATTTACCAAATTTGGCTGGAAAGGAATGCACACAGATTCAAAGCCCAATGCAAGAACAACGCACAGCTGGTTAAAGATATCTGCCTTCAAGTCTATACAAAAGGCCAACAACAGAGTAAATGGAAATATATACTAGCAAATTTGAATAACTATCCGGTTTAATGTAGTGTAAATTGAAATTGTACTAGTTAGTAAGGACATGGAAAATTGTACTTTAAATGTTTTTGGTTGTAATAAAATTTTTCTTTCGACCAAAAACAAATATGTCACTTTTCAAAAATTATTTATTTAAAATTAAATATTCAAGAAACATTTACAAGTGTTGTCAAAATATCATTTATTCTTGTAACGTGATTCATCTTTCATTTGTTATTATTAATAATAAAAAATAAAAAGTTATATATTCTTCGGATCATCGTCAATGATTTTTTTAAATTTATTTAAAGAAAATGAGTGAAAATAAAATAATAATATATAAATCATAAATAAAATAAAGAATTATGATCTAAATATGAAGTATAAAATATTAAAATCAAACTTTAATCATACTGATAAGATATGTTATATATATATATATATATATATATATATATATATATATATATTAGTGTGTGTGTGAGAGAGAGAGAGTGATAGGGATATTTTAATCATGAAAAAAGTAATTTTCTGCTTCTGCTTCGGTTTTTTCTTTTAAAGCAGAAATTTCCTACTTCTTTTTAAAAACACTTTTGCAAGTTTACCAAACATCCTTCTTTTTTTTTAAAATATACTTTTTCTCAAAATAAGTGCTTTTTAGGGGGAAATAAACAATCCCAAACAGGCACTAAACATGATTTTATTTTGAAATTGTATGTGCAATTATTTTCTAAGCGTATTTTTTGGAAATTTAGTTACATCATTTCCATAAAAAATATAGGCTCAAAAACTGAGAGATAATATTTGAAAAATCGCTATAAATTACATATTTTAAAAGTTATGTATAATTATTTATATTTAAATTTTCAAGAAGCCTGGTAAAATTAAGTAAGCTTACAAATTTGATTATATTATAAAATAAATATACTATAAACATTAAATTTAGAAAGAGTAACTAATAACTAATAAAAATTTCAAATAAGTTGAAACTGAATTATATTCATGATAAGGTAATAGTTCTTTATTATTTAGATGTGTGCATCAACTAAAAAATATGTTTTCCTACAAACAACTTAATGGTTGCTATCTTTTTTTCTTTTTTGCCGTTGTGGTTATAATGTATAATTATTATTTTTCAAATAAATTAAAATTGAAATTTCATTAGGATTTAATAATTTTGTAGATAATTAGGAAAGAAAGAGTCGTAAAATAGTAGTGCATTTAAAAGTGTTTTTTTTTTTTCAAATAACATAGTGGTACCAAGTAAGTTTTTTTTTTCTATCCAAACATGTGCTTAAATTAAATAGATGGTTCTTTTTGTGATTTTATCTATTATTTTCATAATTAATATATTTAGTTTAAATATCTATCTATTAAACTAAATATATTTGATTTTTATGTGTGTTTACCTTGTCGCTTGACTTAATATATTTTCTGTTCCATATTTTTTTTCTATCATTGCTGAAATTTAGTTTTGAAATTTCATGATTCATAATTAAAAAAAATAAAAATTACTGTGATTTAAAGATTGTATAAAAACATTATTTTATCTCCTAGGCGCATTTTGTAAAAATACAACTCCACAATTACCACAAAAAAAAACGAGAGAATCTACCTTGTTAAGATTTTTACTATTCACTTATTTATTTATTTATTTATTTATGAGATAACTAGTTTCTCAATATGTGTGTTGCACGTGTATATCGGTCATGTATCATACAATTTTGTAAAGTAATATCAAAATTATTAAATAAAGTTTTAGATAAATAATTATACCTAGAAGAAAAGAGTGTAGATTTCGTAAATGATCCACGTGGATCATTGTAAGTACGTTACGATTTTGCCAAGAAAAAATAAAATTAATGTATCACTTATATATATTTTTCAGTAGGGTCCGCATCCACGAAGGGGTTTCATGGTAAAAACAAAAGCTTAGTGTATCGTACTTGAACCATACTCCACCTTAAAAGCTAGTTAATAGGGGGAGGATTGTCCAAGTCCATATAAGCAGAACTTCAATCCATTCCCCAATTATTGTGGGACTTTAATCCACTCTAACCGCCTCTTCATGTTCAGAATGGGCCAGAGGTTGCATGTGTTGCTTTGAGGTAGCCTGCTGACTACCTTCACTAACAAATCTATCGCTTTGACCTGAAGCTAATGAAGAAGCATTGTCAGTGTTGGTGAATGGTGGCAAACCAGTGACGATGGAAATTGAGTTTGAAGCATGTTTAGACTTATGTCTTGGAACATAGAATTTAGTCTCTGAGGATATGACTACTTCATTTCGGCCTGTCATTTTTCTGAACCATTTTGCATTTCATCAATATATATGCTTGTTAGCTAAACCATTAATCACGAAAAATCGAAAACGTTTCTCCTGTCGTATAACTAATTCAGGAAACCTTTCCTTTGTTTCAAAAGATGTAGTCAACTCCCACGCGTCTTTTCCATATGCAAGGTCTTTTCAAAGAAAATTTTCTTGCAAGCTTTCTGTATAAAACAATAGCTGCTTCAAGGGCCACAACTACGATTTTTTCATGCATGTCATTCAAAGAAGAGAATCTTACATCAGATCACCGACCAGTGTTTCAAACATGTAAGCCATGAACATCAAGGGAAAAACATATGTAGCATCACCTTGGTAACATCATCCCCTCCACGATCAACAACATCACCACCACTATCACCAACGCCATTAATACCCTCTGCATTGAAACCATGCACTAATGAGGGCTCTATATATGAATTTGCCACCAACCTTATACTGTAGTACTGCATCGGAACCCTAGTCTCATCTTTCAGTCCATTTCAAATTATCGAATTGAAGTATTCAATAACATATCTGGTGATATTGAATTGAAAATTATGAGTGACTGATCAAGCTGTTGAGCCCTGTAGGCAGCATCGATGTCAAAAAGTGGTGGTGCGATTTAAAGATGAATTTTAATTGAACAGTTATACAAACCTTATCAAAAAGCTGAGGTAGAGTCTGGTTTTCGAATCTAGTTTTTGATGCTCTCCTTATCAGTATCTAAAATAAAGTCGACAGTCCCCCATACATACATAAACCACTATGAATAAAGAACATATATCCCATACGTTATTTGTTTTATGGTGTCTAAACATGATTTGGCTCTTTATAGTTATTATTGAAAGAATCATAATTTTCTCTAACTAACAGATAACTGATGAGGCGACGATATCTCTATTCTATGTAACTATTTGGATTACACAGAGAAGGTTGAATTCCTTCGTATAAAGTTGTGAGTTTTAAACATATTTTGTTTTAGTTAGTTAGGTAAAGAAATACAATTTGAGAAGATATCATCTAAAACACTTTAGACTAATAATAGTAAATATTAGTACAAGATTTAATGAAATAATAATCGTACCAAATTTTGTTGAACAGTCTGAAGCGAACTGCAAGGCTTGGTGACTCTTCTTTTTCAATGTCATAGCAGTAGTGTAGAGTAAACTCCTGAAAGAAATGGCTGACACATTAGGATGTTTACACATTAAAGAAAATTAATCACATGAAAAGATGCTACTAACTTTATTGAAGCAGTACAAGAGATATTCTTAAACTTTTTCTCCTTCTTTCTGTAGTTGATCCGCAAGAAATTTAGAGTTTCATTAGTTTAAATGGTCAACAATCCGCTGTTGGCCAGAATATCTTTTGTGAATTTGCAGGAAATGATAGATAATATTAAGAAAAAGGAGCACTTTGAGATGCTAAATTATACATAAAGGACTCAAAAATCTACTCATGGATACATCTTAGCATCAAGTAGCCAGGATAGTTTTTTATGCCAGATTTATACTTTAGTAACATCAATTCGCTATCAACTACTCCTGTGTGAACAACGATGCAACTTTCTTATGAGAAAATAAAAGATGACAGGAACATCTTGTTCTTAGAAGTGTCAAGAGCAACTATGAATTCGTTTCACCATGGGTTGTCGAAGAAATTACCTCATACTTCAAAAAAATGCAGATTTATCATAATGGCTAGTACAACACATGTTCTTTCCCTGATAAAGACATTAAAATCCAAAAATAAAAAGTTTTATGCAAACTTATCTTATCCAAGTTTGATTTATGAGGCCAATTTTACTCATAGAACATGTAGGATGGAACTACCAGTTCCATAAAGGAAAAAACGAGCCAAGAAAGAAATATGAGATCAAAATATTTACTTCTTCAGTTATTTTGTGATTCTTGGATCAATCTCCTGCGACTCAAACTATTTTTAGCCTCCAAATCTTACTTGTTACACGTACCAACATTTGTTAGACTTTTGGACTTCATATTTTTGCAAAATCGTAGAATAATCTAATTACCTTTTATCGATAAGGTTCTCTTTCAATAAAGGTCTCAATAATTATCAATTCAGCCACTTTTGTGTCTTAATATTTGGTGATAGATACTCCCACACGTGGGCCATTAGACATATAGCAAGCACAAGTTGGCTGAAATTGACAACTTCCATAGGAGCACTGCTAGCAATACTCTGTTCATTTTACTATTCAGAAACAGTAAATAGTTAAAGAGACAAATCAATTTTATGATCCCTTCGACAAAACTAAAACAAGTCTAAAGTGTTCTCAGATTATTTTCAAAAAACAATGGTACTAATATATTTCTTACATTAGCTACAGTTCTTAACATCATCATGTAGTCATCTAGTTTGACTTGATATCCAAAATTTTATTAGGACTTGCTTGAATGATTTCCTCCAAACGATTTTTAATACTGAGACCACTGGTTACCATTTTTTCTTCTAAAGCGGAATTTCATTTAAGTTCAAGAAAATCTACTTTACAAATTTTTTGAATTAAAATTAGCTTAAAACAACTAATTGAAAGTTATCACATGTCTTTCGGGAGTCAGATATAATTTCAGACACATACGTACACGTTCATTACAAAAATACACTTCAAAATTACTCAAAAAAGAAACTTATTTTGATAAAAACCTATTATATGTTCTCTCCCAAACAAACATAGAATTTCATGAACTTACCAACGGAGTCGAGTGTCGTCCTTCTCATGTTACTCACCTTGAGTTTCATCAGCCTTGTTGCCCCTTCTACGAACCCAGTAGTTATTTTTTATGTACAAGTAAAATCATTAAAATTAGAACAAATTGCCTTGCCAAAAAGGATAAAACTCGGTTAGTCAACTCCAATATCGAACATAAGTAATTTGAAAGGCAATCAAAATAATTGATACAACATGAATCCATTACTAACTATTTTTATTCATAGAGCATATCTCAATTCTTATGCATACCTCAAATGAATATGCAACTGACACAAAATAGTTAATGAGTACATACATATACAAAATAAGAATAGCAGTGATAGAAGATGAACGGGAAGAGTGAAATTCCCCTAGAGTAATACCCATTGCAAGCTTCTTGGATCTTTAAAACCTCTTAAAAAATAACATTTGGATGAAACCAAGATATTTGACAATAAAAATTTCAAAACAGAGCATGCATGAGTAGACTCAATTAAGAGCAGAGGAAACAAACAACCAAAGAATTACATGCCTTGTAAGGCTACAAATGTAAAATATGATCCGTAAAATTGAAAGAGAAGGAGAAAATCCACAAAATAAAAGACATCTTTGTATTGAATCTTTCATTGTGAATTAGTGAAATTATTACTGCTTAATCGTCTGAGTACGTAGCACATTTCTTCACATGGAACCATGCCTGTCGATATGAAATAACTAAATTTGATTTTAAAAAGATTTGAAAATCTAGAAATAAATATAAAAGTTTTAGAATGATAAAAAATTAAGATATATCAATTTTTTTTAAATATTAAGTACGTAATAAGAAATTTTTATTATTATTTTATATTAGTTAACTATTTTTAATTAAAAAAATACGTCTTACCTTCATCTGTAGAAGACCCTAGAACCTATATACAATAGCTACTTTTCTAAACTATGCATATACCCTAGAACCTATATATAATAGCTATTTTTCTAAACTATGACATACAGGAAAAGTCATGTAATTAAGAAATTAAACATGATAATTAGTAAAAGAAACATTCTGGAATTCAGATTGTAACACATGATATAACATGGGGTTAAAAGAGGGGAACAACGACAATAACATATATAAAACACAATTGTGCCAATGGAAGACATCTTTAATTTGCAACAATATGCTGAAGTAGAGGATGAACGAAGACTGAAAGAGAAATTGAGAATGTCATGACAGTTACAAATCATTAAATCTAGGACATAAAAATAATATTTAAATCAAAGGATAATCTAACCAAGATTTATCGAAAAATCAGACTTGTATGAGATGTTTAGATGTTGTAAAAACAAAGCAAAACAAAAGAATCAATTAGATTTAACCAATACAATAATTGAATCCATAAATTTTCTACCATGATTAATAATTCCTTTATTTATAGGTGAAATTAACTTGGTCTTAAAGTAACTAATTCTAATTTTCCCCCAAAAAACAAAATAAACATTCATTATAATACATCAAATATATTTACAATAGTGTTATTATTTTTTTTCTTTTTTCAGAACTTTTTTTTCTTAAAAAGAGGAAATTAATGTGGATAATTGATTGAAGATTACTTCTAATAAGGAATAACTTTTTTTTCCAATTATACATTTTCCTAAAAAAAAAATTATAAGTGTTATGATGTTTTCTTTTTTTACCTTTTTCGGATTATTTTTAATAAAGAAAACCAAAGTGGGTAATTATTTGAAGACTACTTCTAATATAATAAGGACCAACTTCTTTCCAATTATACATTTTAATTAAAGAAACTATAATAATTTAAGGAAATGGGTGAAAAGACAATTTTATCTATTGTGCAGACTTTTAATGAAGGGCAAAAATTTCAATTAACTTTTTAAAGGGTTTTCACACTTTTAATATATTATAGATTATAGATACATCAAAACCCCCCTAAACTTGTCCTCTCAACTCACTTTAGCACTTAAACTTAACTTTCATTTATTTACCCCCCTTAACATCTTTAAAGTGAATTATTTTCACCCCTCAAGTTGACGTGGATTTAAAAAAAACATGCATTTTTTAATTTATTTTAAAACTGATATTGTCTTATTTTTTTAATATATATATATATATATATATATATATATATAAACCCCTCTTACCTTTCACCCCACCCGATATTCATCTTCTTCATACCCCCAGCCCCCCTCCCTCGTTTTCTTGTATTTCTTCTTACAATCCACCCAATTTTTTTTCTCCTTGTTCTAACTCTCCATCTCCACTTTCATTATCTTCATTAATTTCTTCAAGTAAGGAAAAATGTGTGTGAAAAATTATGAATTTTAATGGGTTAGAATTTGTTGCCGAATTAATTTCTTGTCGAATTTGTGGTTGATGTTCAAATTGATTATTGGGGTTTTCTGATTATGATGTGAAGTTTTACTTGAATTTTGAGTTTGATTGGTATAAATTTTGCTAGTTTAATTTTGTATCCACCATTGTTGAAGCTTGAAAACAAAAAAAAAATGAGTTTGTTGAAATCATGATTGATGTCTAAATTGATTATTGGAGTTTTCTAATAATATTGTAAAGTTGTGCTTGAAATTTGAGTTTCTTCAATTGGTAGTTTGATGAAGGAATAATTGGTGTTTCTTGAATTGTTGTTTCTTGAATTGGTTGTTTCTTGAATTGGTAATATGCTTTAAGTTTGAAGAAGATAGAAAATGGAGGTGAGAGGAGAGGTGGGGTGGTTTGAAGACGATAGAAAGGAGGGAAGGGGGCTGCGTTGCAGGGCAGGGGCGGAGGGGTGTGAAGAAGAAAGAAAATTGAGTTGGGGCATTTTTTATTTAATATATATATATATATATATATATATATATTTAAAATATAAAAATAAAGTGTGGGGATTAATTTTTTTTAGAAAAATTGAACTTCTTACGTGGCTCTGACATGGCGTTGATGTGCCAGCGAGTGTGATACACTCTCCCTCATGAGAGAGGTATTAAATAATAAGAGGGGGAATTAATTCACTTTAAAAATGTTAAGGGAATAAATAAACGAAAGTTAAGTTTAAGTGTTAAAGTGAGTTGGGAGGACAAGCTTAGGGAGGTTTTGATGTATTTTCTCCTTATTTATTTATTTATACATTAAGACTGAAGATGTGCATATATGTGTTTGTGAGTTAATAGGGAAATAGGGAGGGGGGGGGGGGAATGGGATGTGCACGTAGGTAGTTTTATATTAGTAGTATATGGGAAGCTATAATATTTTAATTTTATTTCTAATTATAATTCATTAAAATAGATACTTTTTTTGTCTCAAATTACCCGTCTCAAATTGAGATGACACATTGATTAAGAAAAATAATTAATAACATGCCTAATTTATCATTGTACCCCTATTAAATGATGTTTATATTTTAATTTGACGAAAAAGTAATTAATGTAAGGGGTAAAACATGAATTTTTTTTTTCTTTTCTTGATTAATGAAAAAGACAAGTAAAATAAAAATAAAATTAAAAAATTTGAGATGAATAGTTTGGAATGGAGGGAGTAATTTATTTTTTTCTCTAAAATAATGTTATGCTATCTAAAAGGAAAGCGTTAATTGTATCAATGGAATACTAATATTATAATGATATCATGCCCATATTTAAAAATGATCTTTCAACTAAAAGTCAAAAATACTTATTTCAATTCATTTTATAATTTCACCTATGAATTTAATTTTTTTTTATCTTTCAATAAAAAATATTTTTATTAAATGAGAACAGGACATTGTCTTAAAATTTAATTTTTAAATATTTAGATATGTCTACATACACTAATAAAAGATAGCAGTCACAAATACATCGAGCATATTCAGTCCACCGCTAAACCACCATTCACCGGCAACTAGGATTCGAGAAGAAAATCGAGAACAGTGACATTACATGTGAATCACAGTCATTCCTTTACTGATGAATACCATTGTTGGCAACTTCATAGAAAACACCACCTCCATTTCTTTCATAGCCGTCACAAATGTCTCTCCATTCAAAGTTCACCAGTTTTTAGTCATAGACCCACTATCACTAATTCAAAAGATATATTGCTTCCATCACTTCTCACCTTCGTCTGCCGCTGCTACCCATCGTCTTCAGTGATCAGAACACAGTGGCAGATTCATTTGGTTATTTGAACAGATTTCTTCAGTTTATTTCAATTTCATTGATGCTTATTAATTGAAATAGAAGAATAAAGTTACATTAAATATGCAAAAAAATTAACAATTATCCTGATAAGAAAGAAATCATAAAAAATATGTACAGAAATGAAGTAGATAAAGTGAAATTAATTAAACTTTAAAATACATTATAAGATGATATTGCATGTAGAAAATAATAAATATAATGACCTTTTTAGCATTAAGAAAAGTATCAATTGAGAAGAGATGCTAACTAAGTAATAATGACATTGTTCCAACGAAAAATTGCAAATGTGATAGAAAAAAACATACCATTAATTTATTGGGAAAATAGTGGTTTTAGCGTGCCCAAAATTCCTACTATGTTGTGCCTAAAATATAAACACAAAATATTATTAAAAATTTTGAGAAAACCATGCTCAAATTGTTTGAGAATTATATTATTCAAATTTTAACTATTAGTATTATTTAATTATTGAAAAGAAAGTTCTATCATTTACCTCAATTTTAGAAATCCTACTACAAATACAAAAATTTAAAATATAATTGCCCCACCTAAACTCCATTATCTATAACATATTAAAAGTGTGAAAACCTTAGAAATGTTGTTTGAACTTTTTACCATTCGTTAAAATACTCCACTTTAGACAAAATCGTTTTTCAACTTTCTTCTATTATTTTAGTAATATTAAATATTAACTATATTATCAAAAAAAAAAAAAACCTTTCCTTACAAAAATATAATTCCTAAAACCAATCCTTCCCTAACCTAATAATAAAAAATATAATTTAAAAGCCCCAAAAATAATATAATAATAAAAAAATTGTAATTAAAAAAAAGCCCGCCCCTACATGAAACCAAAAAAATATATATAATATAATAATTACAAAAAATTATAATTAAAAAAAATCCACCCCGTCGTGAAACCCCCAGGAAAATATAATATAATAATTTTTTTTTTTAAAAAAAATTCTCCTTCAGAAGATTTTTACAATAGATTAACTCATCTTTTTATTTTCTTCCTTTGATTATTATTTATTAAATTAAAAATTAAGGTTTCTTAAGATATATAGGAAACTCATAATAAAATAAATATCTGAAAAGAAATTAAGAGTATTGGGGGGAGGCTAAGAGTCCTAAAATATATGGGAGCAAATTAAGAGTCCTAAAATATAAAAAATATATTTATTGAAAAAATAAAAATTATCATAAATATAGCTATTATGATGCAACTAAATTACCGGATAACTTGGTAAGTTAATATTACTTTTTTTTTTATTAAAAAACTACGACTATTTTTGAAAAAAATAAAAGTTGTCTACTACATTAAAAAAAGTGTCATACAATTATAGGCACAATAGTACATATATAAACACTAATATAAATTATATAGGAGTCGAATGCCAAAATTTTTATTTATGAATTCTTTTTGTTTATGTGTTCAATCTCGAGCTTGAATTTATACTTTATAGGATCACCTTTTTTTTTTTTGCTTACATGGAGTTTGTTCGATGAGTATTTTTTTTATTTGTATCTTCTTTGTACTTTAGACTTTCTTTTATAATCATCAATCTTGTCTGATTCTTTTTTTAATGTTTAATTTGTGTGCTAGCTTACAATTGAATTTCTATGAAAAGAGTGGTGTGTATCTATATATCTATATAATATATTAAAAGTGTGAATGACCTTAGAAATGTTGTTTGAACTTTTTGTCCCTCATTAAAAGAATTCGCAATGGACAAAATTATCTTCTTACTTATTCTCTTCAATTATTAATTAATTATTAAAAAATTCAAGAGTCCAAAAATATATGGCAAGAGCAAAATTTATGGTAAATTGATGTTGGAAGAATTTCTTTTTCCATACTAAGAGAATTAATAATTATAGTGTCCTGAAATATATGGTAAAAAGTTGACATTATTTGAACTATAGAAGGAATCATAATGTTATTAGTGTTATTTCTACAATATGTTCGGGTACGCAGAATCTGTATATTGCAACAACAACTTCAACTCGAGTTCAAGTATGAACAAGAACACAATGAAGTATCAAATACCCTCAACACAAGATCAAAATGACCTTTCCAAGAGGTATATTTATTGTTTCAGAAAATAAAGATGAAACAGAAATGATTAGGGCCAAGTCATCCGAATTCACGGATTTTTCTTAAGGAATAATTCCCCTCACTGTACCCGAGGTTATGAAATCTTCCTCCCAGGATAAAATAGCCTTCAATCCGACTATAGCGGTACCTCAAATAGGCAGATTCTTCGAACACACTTACGGTTTGAATGATCACACTTAGAGTATTTTTAAGACAAGAAGAAAAAGTTTTTAGTCTGAAAATTTCTGTATTTTCTATCTCATAAACCTATGGATGAAGCCAGGTTTATATAGCCATTAGACGCCCCATTGAAAAGGTGGCATTGGTTCATATTAGAGGTGTATGACTCTTCCTGAAAATGCATGTCTATTCACTTAAACCAATGCAGTAATTTTCTGAAATAGTACACTATTTCATGAACAGTGCACTGGTTTGAAACAGTGCATCACTTCGTTGAAGATTTGCATCTGTTTGAACCAATGTATCAGTTTAGGAAACATTATTTTGAAAATCTGCACCAGTTCAGAAACAGAAACACAGAAGCAGTGCACCAGTTTGCGAAATAGTACAATAATTCATTGAAACAGTGGCACCATTTCAGGTCGAACATTGCATCTGTTACTATTACTGCATGTATGTATTTATTAATGGAGTATTACTGATTCAGTCTGGATTATTTTCGTCAAATAAAATTTGTCCAAAAAGAAAGATCTCATCGATCGATCATTTGACAAATCCAAATCCAAATCCAAATCCAAAGCCGAGCCGAGCGAGCGCCGATGACGACGGCATGAGGCATCTCTATTTCCTTGCCTCACTTACCATGTGGAGTAAGTTTTTCACAATATAAACACCAAAAAGTTCTCTTCTTCCACCAATGTGGGAGAAAGAGTAAACTTGCCAAAATTGAGTACACTTTCCATTTTTGGTGTTAACTCAATATTTTCTCTTCCACTTGATTTCTCCATTTTCCATTCAACACACTTTCATTACTATGAACCTAAAAATCCCCCACATGAATGGGGAATGACTATTTTTTCGTAAAACTTTTACGGATAAGTATGTGATCATCAAGCAAAGACTGATTGCATCTGGATAAGTGGGTTTCCCTTTGAACTTTCCGTAGTGACCTTGCATCGGATGCACTCGGTCAATCGGTAGATTTGAATCTTTGAACTCTCGAGCTTTAATGTACACCTAGACATCACATATTACACAACCAGCCTTTTACCATTTATGGTTATTACGGTTTTATTCTTTTCAGCCATAAACACGTCCTGGTTTTCATGAGAGCTTAGAGAATAGGCCTTTACTAACATTCTCTTTGAAACGGATTCCACTTCTCCCACACATAGGTGATTTCTAAACGTTCAATCCTATAGATTAAACTATTTGGTCAAATCTGTCAAATTTAGATAATCATTAAAAGACTTTTTACCTTAAGTCTTATCCTTGTTTACTATACATTGTCTACATCATGAGAATGGGTTGGGTAATTGACAATGTTGAACTTGTCAGACACAACTTTGTTTGATCTCCTTGAACCTAGCTCTTGGGATCTCCAGTCTGCTAGGTAGAGTTACCGCCATACTGACTCGTCTTAGGCCTTAAACCTATTCCCTTAGATGTCCTTTCTACTCTTCTAGATAGGCCTTTTGTAAGTGGATCCGATATATTATCCTTTGACTTTACATAGTCTACAGTGATAATCTCACTAGAGAGAAGTTCTCTAATGGTATTATGTCTTTGTCTTATATGATGAGATTTACCATTATACATCATGCTCCCTGCCCTACCTATTGCCGCTTGGCTATCACAGTGTATACATACTGGTGCCACTGGCTTGGTCCAATACGGAATATCTTCCAAGAAATTCTGGAGCCATTCTGCTTCTTCACCGGCTTTATCTAAAGCGATAAATTCAGATTTCATTGTAGAGCGAGCATTATAGGTCTGTTTGGATGATTTCTAAGAAACTGCTCCTCCACCGATAGTAAATACATATCCACTTGTGGATTTTACTTCGTTCGATCCGGTATCCAATTTGCATCACTATATCCTTCAAGTACCGCATGTATTTATTATAATGCAGAGCATAATTTTGAGTGTATTTAAGATACTCCAAAACTCTTTTTATTGCCATCCAGTGAGTTTTGTTGGAATTACTCGTGTACCAACTTAATTTACTGATAACGCATGCTATGTCTGGTCGTGTACAGTTCATTATATACATTAAACATCCCAATACTCTTGGTACTCTAATTGCGAGTCACTTTCACCTTCATTCTTTCGAAGTGCAAAGCTTGCATCTAATGGAGTCTTGGCAACACCGAATTCCATATACTTAAACTTGTCAAGTACTTTTTTGATATAATGAGACCGTGACAATACTAACGCTTGTAGAGTTCAATGGATTCTTATACCTAAGATCACATCCGCAACTCCAAGGTCTTTTATATCAAACTAGCTCTCGAGCATTCGTTTTGTTGCATTTATGTCAGAAATATCTCTACGGATGATTAACATATCATCCACATATAAACATACAATGACTTGGTGATTTGGAGTGTCTTTAATATCAATACATTTATCACATTCATTTATTTTGAATTCGTTTGCCAATATGGTTTGATCAAACTTCGCATGCCATTGTTTAGGTGGTTGCTTTAGTCCATACAATGACTTAATAAGTATACACACCTTATTTTACTTTCCTGCAACCATAAAACCCTCAGGTTGTTCCATATAAATTTCTTCCCCCAAATCTCCATTTAGGATTGCGGTTTTCACATCCATTTGATGGATTTGAAGATCATATACCGACGCCAAGGCAATTAACATTCGAATCGATGTTATCCTTGTTACTGGCGAGTATGTATCAAAGTAATTAAGGCCTTCCTTCTGTTTGAAGCCTTTTACTACAAGTCTTGCTTTGTATTTGTCAATAGTACCACCCGTCTTCATTTTTCTTTTGAAGATCCATTTAGAACCTAAAGGCTTATTTTTGGGAGGAAGGTCAACCAATTTCCATGTATGGTTGCTTAAGATTGAATCTATCTCACTATTGATTGCCTTTTTCCAAAAGAATGAGTCTGACAACGACATCGCTTCTTTAAATGTTTGAGATTCATTTTCTAAGAGAAATGTTACAAAATCCGACCCAAACGAAGTTGATGTTCTTTGATGTGAACTATGTCTTGGATTTTCTTCATTATGTATATTCTCACTTGGTTCATCTCGAGGTCGTTTAGATCCTCTACTAGACTATTCATGTCTAATTTATACGGGTAAATATTTTCAAAGAATTCAGCATTATCTGATTCAATTATCGTATTTTTATTTATATCCAGATGTTCAGATTTATGAACCAAAAATCGACATGCTTTACTGCTTTTAGCATATCCTATGAACACACAGTCCACCGTTTTAGGCCCTATCTTAACCCTTTTAGGTATAGGAACGTGAACTTTCGCTAGACACCCCTACACTTTGAAATATTTCAAGTTAGGTTTCCTTTCTTTCCATTTTTTGTAAGGAATTGATTGTGTTTTACTATGGAGAACTCTGTTGAGTATACGATTGGCCGTAAAGATAGCCTCCCCCCATAAGTTTTGCGGTAAAGCAGAACTTATAAGTAAGACATTCATTATTTCCTTCAAAGTTTGATTTTTTCTTTCCGTAATTCCATTAGATTGAGGTGAATACGGGGCCGTAGTTTGATGGATTATTCCATTCTCTACACATATTTGCACAAAGGGAGATTCATATTCTCTGCCCCTATCACTTCTTATTATTTTGATCTTTTTGTCTAACTGATTTTCAACTTCAGTTATATGTTGCATAAATGTATCTATTGCTTCATCCTTACTATTTAGCAAGTAGACATAACAATATCTAGTGCAATCGTCAATAAAAGTTATGAAATACTTTTTCCCACCACGAGATGATGTTGACTTCATATCATAAATGTCAGTGTGTATTAAGTCTAAGGGATTGGAATTCCTTTCAACTAACTTATAAGGATGCTTTGCATACTTCAATTCCACACACGTTTGACACTTTGATTTATTGCACTTAAAGTTTGGCAAAACTTCTAAGTTGATCAGTTTTCGTAACGTTTTATAATTAACATGGCCTAAACGTTCATGCCATAACTCATAAGACTCAAGCAAATAAGACGAATTCAAACTTTTATTTATTTCAATAGTCATTACATTCATCTTATAAAGGCCCTCCGTGAGATAGCCTTTTCCTACATATATTTCTCCTTTGCTAACTACAATTTCCTAAAAACGGTTACACATTTGAATCCATTCTTATCTAGGAGTGAAACAGAAATTAAGTTCCTATGTAACTCTGGAACATATAGCACATTGTTCAGTGTCAAAACCTTACCGGAAGTCATCTTTAGGCAAATTTTTCCTGTTCCTCCACCTTAGCAGTAGAGGAGTTGGCCATGTAAAGCATTTCTTTTTCTTGAGCAGGAGTAAATGACAAGAACAACTCTTTGTTTGCGCAAACATAGCGTGTGACACCAGAATCCATCCACCATTCGCGTAGATTCCCGACCAAGTTGCATTCCGTGAGCATAGCACACAAATCATTATATTCTTTGTTGGACTCAATCATATTCGCTTGGTCCTTTTTCTTGCCTTTCTTTGGGGCTCGACAATCTATGGACTTGGCCAATTTTGCCACAATTGAAGCATTTTTCCTTGAACTTTTTCTTGGGTTGATTGATTCCATGTTCAACTTTCTTTCTTTTCTTCGAGTTGTTTTGGCCATCTTCTACAATATGTGCTCCATATATTGTAGAATTTCCCTTTGACCTTTTTTTGGCAACTTTATTGTCATCTTTAATATGAAGTCGGACAATAAGATCTTCAACGGTCATCTCCTTGCATTTATGCTTTAAGTAGTTTTTGAAGTCTTTCTAAAAAGGTGGTAGCTTCTCAACTATCGCTGCTACTTGAAAAGCATCATTCACAATTAAACCTCCAAAACAATTTATGTGAGTATTATGAACATTTTTAATTTGTTCAACTAAGGTATTTTTTAAAAATATACCTTATGCTAGGAGATCATGTATGATGACTTGCAACTCATGTACTTGAGAGACAACAAATTTGCTATTAATTATTTTGAAGTCCAGGAATCGGGTAATAAGAAATTTCTTAATTCCCGCATCCTCCATTTTATATTTCCGTTCAAGTTCCCCCCACAGTTCCTTTAATGTCTTGGTTCCACTATAGACATTATAGAGGTCGTCTTGGTGACCACTCAGAATATAGTTCTTGCAAAGGAAATCTGAATGTTTTCAGCTTCTACAATAACGAAGTGGTCCTTGTCTGATGTTTCCTCGGGCACCTCAGGAGCGTCTTCGCTAGTGAACCATTGTAGACATAAAGTGGTGAGGTAAAAGAACGTCTTTTGTTGCCACCGCTTGAATTCAATTTCCGAAAATTTTTTGGGCTTTTCCGCCGGTGCCATCGTTGGCGGAGCATTTGTGCGACTTGATGTGGCAATATTATTTGCCCCCATAGACGTTGTCGCATCCATTATTTGACTTTCTGTTGTCATTTTTCCTGTCACCACAAGACATAAAATTAGTATTTTTCAGAATACTATTAATAAAGTTAAATAACTTTAAACTCTTCTTCTTCTTGTTTCTAGTTAACACTGAAGTTTTTATTACTTCGAATCGTCAACCGAGTGAATCTTAACTTGTAATGATGATTTTATATCTTCTAATCACTAGTTAAATTCAAGCGGAGTAGAAAGCCTAAGCTTTAATCTTCAAAAATAAGTAATACAAATTCTGTAAGGTTTATTCTTTAAGATTGTTATTTCCACAATATATTCGGGTATGCAGAATCTGTATATTGCAACAACAACTTCAACTCGAGTTCAAGTATGAACAAGAACACAATGAAGTATCAAATACCCTCAACACAAGATCAAAATGACCTTTACAAGAGGTATATTTATTTTTTCAGAAAATAAAGATGAAACAGAAATGATTAAGGCCAAGTCGTCCGAATTCACAGATTTTTCTTAAGGAATAATTCCCCTCACTGTACCTGAGGTTATGAAATCTTCCTCCCAGGATAAAATGACCTTCAATCCGACTATAGCGGTACCTCAAATAGGCATATTTTTCGAACACACTCACAGTTTGAATGATCACACTTAGAGTATTTTTAAGATAAGAAAAAGAAGTTTTTAATCTGAAAATTTCTGTATTTTCTATCGCATAAACCTGTGGATGAAACCAGGTTTATATAGCCACTAGATGCCTCTTTGAAAAGGTGGCATTGGTTCATATTAGAGGTGTGTGACTCTTCCTGAAAATGCATGTCTATTCACTTAAACCAATGCAGTAATTTTCTGAAATAGTACACTATTTCGTGAACAGTGCACTGGTTCAAAACAGTGCATCACTTCGTTGAAGAGTTGCATCTGTTCGAACCAATGTATCAGTTCAGGAAACATTATTTTGAAAATCTGCACCAGTTCAGAAACAGAAACCAGAAGCAGTGCACCAGTTCGCGAAATAGTGCAACGATTCGTTGAAACAGTGACACCATTTCAGGTCGAACATTGCATCTGTTACTGTTACTGCATACATGTATTTATTACTGATTCAGTCTGGATTATTTTCGTCAAATAAAATTTATCCAAAAAGAAAGATCTCATCAATCGATCATTTTTCAAATCCAAATTCAAAGTCGAGCGAGTGATGATGACAACGGCGCGAGAGATCTCTATTTCCTTACCTCACTTACCATGTGGAGTAAGTGTTTCACAATATAAACACCAAAAAGTTCTCTTCTTCCACCAATGTGGGAGAAAGAGTAAACTTGCCAAAATTGAGTACACTTTCCATTTTTGATGTTAACTCAATATTTTCTCTTCCACTTGATTTCTCCATTTTCCATTCAACACACTTTCATTACTATGAACCCAACAATTAGTATATATAAATTTAAGTTGATAAAACTTTATATTAAAAATATTTATGTTCACGTTGGTTTGTGGTTGAATGATTTGGTGTTTTACTTTCACTTCCTTTTCATGAACCTTTTGCATGAATTCACTTAGGAACAAGGGACAAAACATCTATAGAATTTTACATGTACTTCAACATAAATTTTACATGTACTTCAACATAAATTTTGCCCAAGTATTGATAAGTGTGGTGCCAAAGAAAAGAGTGCCACTGGTGGATCATGATATCAAGTTTCGTTTGATAGTTTATCCCATAGAAATCTTAGAATGTTAATTTTTATCATGACTACAACAGAGGCAATGCATAGTCGATGTCTATATCTAAAACCTCGAGGTAAGGGTAATATTAATATATTATTACTAATAGTATTTATGATTGTAAATATAAATTTGTTTGTGATTTGAAGTAAGTTTTTTAACATTTTAATATGTTTGTAAAATTTACAATAATAAATATTATCTATTCTTGATAGATAATTATTTATTGAAACTTTTTCAAGTAAGCGTCGAAGTTTTGTTATATTCAAAAAATAAAATAAAATTTAATTTTTCAATTTTTTGATTCAGATGATTTGTATCTTCTTTGCATTTTAAAGTTTAGTTTATTAGTTATATGCATACGTTTACCTTCAATTTAAGTTCATTGCTTTTAAGTGTTTTTTTAATTTTTTTCTTTAACCTAATTCTGTGATTTTTTGTGTGTGTTTTATGGCATTTTAAAATTTTATCCTTAGCTTTTGTTTAAATTGACTCATATTTTTTAATTGTCATGATTTATGTTCAATAAATTGTGACCTAATCTAAAAAAATGGTAAGATATATTAAAGCTTTGTTGTATTCAGAAAATAAAATAAAATAAAAAATTTCAATTTATGTTATTATAATTAGTTAGAAGTCGAAATAACAATGTTATCTATAATCTATAATTTATCTCTATCTATAATATATTAAAAGAGTGAAGGATCTTAGAGATATTGTTTGAACTTTTTGTCATTCATTAAAATTCTTTACTTTAGACAAAATCGTCTTGTTTACTATTTTTGGCTAATATTTAAGAGTTGAAAGATTAATTAAATATACTTATGAAAAAACTTTTACTTATCAGAAGTCATAAGAATTTAACTATTTTTTTCTAATTTAAGAGTTGAAAATTAATTAAATATATTTGTGATAAAACCTTTCTTTACTAGAAGTCATCAAAATTAATGACAATTAATAATTTTTTTCATTAGTTTAAGAATTCTAAATCAATTAAATTTGATTTCAAGAAGATTTGAAAAATCTAGAAATAAATATAAAACTGTTAGAATAAGAAAAATTTAAGAGGTGTCAAATTTTAAATGTTTTAAGTACGTAATAAGAATGTAATCATGATTTTGTAAAGATTTGACTTTAAAAATAAGAAAAGATTTTAAATATATATATATATATATATATATATATATATATAAAGAAAAATAATCGTAACATAAATATAGTTCAAAAATTGATGTGTCTCTCTTAGTCTGTTGCAACAAGGGAAAGAAGTACTATATGACATACACAAAAGTAAGTTCTGGTGGTAAAATATGTATGTGTATATATATTTATGTTTACATTATTATATTAAAGTGTGAAAGATTTTTGAAAAGTGATTTGAACTTTTACACTTTGTTAAAAATCTCTGCAATAAATAAAATTATTTAATTTTAAATAATCAAACGTTACACGTGCGAGACACATGTGATTAGACTAGTACTAAGAAGAAAACTTATTCCTATTTGTTAATGATCCTAGATGAAATTTTTGTCTTCATATTATTAATCATCTCCTCCGTTATTGAATCTAGCTTTAGTATCGATCCAAGCCACCTTAATCCATTTTCAAAGTCTTCCAAAATTAAATGCAATTCACAATGACGCAATGAATAATAGTCTGAATCTTAATTACAAAAAAAAAATAGTCTGAATCACCCACTTAAAAATAAGCATCAGATTTTACATAAAATTTTTGAAAACTCTATTAGAGATTTATTCGAGTCTCATTGGTGTTAAACATAAATTAAAAAATTATAAAAAAAAAATTCTTCTAAATATTTCAACCACTTACCTTGAGTTCTAAGTTTTTGATACAACACCAATCACATTCAAGTTCAAAATCTACTAGATGTTGTTTGAAGTTAAAAGCTTATACACGTTCGAAACTTCGACAACGTTGATTTTACTGGAGACAAATTTTAAAATATACCATTTTGAAAAATGCAAAAACAAAAGTCTCAAAAAATTACTACTATATATAAGGGAGGATCTCCCTTTTTGGTAGTCCTAGTAATTTTATTTGAGATTTAGTTTTTTTAATGCAATTAAATAGCTACACATGTTTACTTTTTCCATACATGTTATATTTTGATACAAGTGCAACTAGCTCAAAACCATTCACACGCAGCCAAGCTCGGGAGTTACAAAAACTCCAAGTCATGTTCATGCAAATGACCATGTGTGAGTGTGTAGTTAATTCATCTAAGGGATTCCATGTTTTGAAGTGTGAAGAGGGGCTTTGAAGTGTAAATTTATTACACTCCAAAGCCACCCAAGACCAAGGCTAGAATGGTCATTTTCCTTTCATTTTATGGAGTACTATATATAGACAATATTACTTAGTTCATTCAAGATATTTTGAGACAACAAATACTTGTAATATTTTGGAACTTCTCTCTTCCATTGGAGAAGCTTAAATTCAAAACTCACAAGTAGAGTGATACTTCATAGAGTTCCTCTTGGTCTAAGTAAGAACTTGGTGTTGATATTCTTTAGTCTTAGGGTCCTCTCTTGTTGTTAGGGTTCTTAGACTCTTGAATATTGTATGTCAAGTTACTATCCTTCTTGTAATATTGTTAAAATTGTGTTGTTGGAATCTTGAAGTCTAGTGAAGTCGTGTGGGGCTCTTTCGATTCACTAGCATTATTGTTGATTTGCTGGTTCTTGTTGTTAATCTCATATTCTTGTTCTAAGAACGTGATTCTTGAAGCCTAGTGAAGCCATGTGTGGCCTATTTTGATTCACTAGCACTTGTTGTTGTTTGATTCTTGTGTTATGAATTTGATCTTGTATCATTTGGTATCAAAGCTCAAGACTTGATTTTGTTCTTACAAAACCAATCTTGGAAAGATCTTACCAATGTTAGAAACATTGTATTGTGTTGGACCTTGGCTGAAACTTGAAGAAATATTGTGTTGACTTGGCCAAGAGTTTTGTGACTAGATCTAGTAGTCTTTTACTTGTTTAGTGTGTTTATAGTGTTGGTTTCTTTCTCACCAACACTAAAAAGTTGAACTTATAAAATTGACTGTTGTTATGGTGACTTGAAGATGGTCGTATGTTGTACCTTGTTGTTGACAATTGGTGTTTTTGTATTGTGTTCTTGAAGAATTTGATATTGTGTTCTTGAAGGTTGTTGTGGTGTTCATCTTGTTCTTCATCTATTCTGACAACTTAAGACAACAAAAAAAAGATCCAAAAAGTTGTAAGACAAGAGTTGTAAAGTTATTTGAGAGAAGACTTGCACACATTACTTCCTAGACTTAACAACCACTTTTCCTTAAATCGAGGGACCTTGTCATGTGGGACTAGTAAAGTCAAATCTCACATTTTTGAGTTTGAAAGGTTGAAAAGATTATAAGACTTTTACTTTTCCTCCAATATCAAGTCATCCATTACAAAATGATTATGTAAAGATTAAGACTTCAAGTTGATAAACAAATTGTGTGGGCCGTGATCGATTGTAAGCTGCCACATCACCCTAAAACACTGTTCACATCAAGATTAAGCTCAAATTTAGATTTTTTTAGTTTCTAATTGTTGATTCTTGGTTTCCCTTAGTTGTTCCGAGAACTAACTAACAAACTAGTACATTCCTACTAGCTTGTTACTTAGTCCTTTGAAACCTTGAGTTCGTGTCATCGTTTGCTTGTGTGCTTTTATCGTTTGAACACGTTGAAACTTTTTGATTCTAGTTCGACAAGAATTCTTTGAGTCTTCAAACAAGAATCCACTCCGGACAAGAGCCTACTCATACTTTAAGGATTCACGGGTTACTAGCCAATCTACAAGACTTGTGGAACTAAAGTGTGAGGTGATCTAAAGAGTGTGAGTGAGGAAAGGGCTACACTAACTTATTTGTTGATTTTATAGGTGATACCTTGACAATGGAGGGAATCACATCTCAAACCGTGGATTCCAATATTATTGAGACTATGAGGGTCACTTTTGAGGCTATGACCCGAACTCTTCAAAGGTTTAATACGGAAGTTAGAGCTGTGAGAGGGGATTTGACCACAATAAAGGGAGATATTTCGACTATTAGTGGGAGATTAGAATAAGTGGAGAGTCAAAGAAACTCTTGCCCTTTTACTCCTCAACATGTTTCTTCAAATAGACACGATAGAACTTCCTCCGCCACCGTTACCCCCAAAATATGACACCAAATGCTAAATCCACTACAAGCTCCACTAAATGCCGCAAGCCAAACCACTTCTTTCGCTTCAAACCTTGACTCCACTAGACCAATACATTACCAAACTCGTCAAGTCCCACAAGAGGGACTTGGACGTCAAGTACCTCTACTAAATCTGAACACTCTCTTCCAAGCTCCACTAAAACAAAGACCACCACCTCTACAAAATCCAATTCCTCCAAATCAAGTTCAAAATATCCAAAACTGTCCTATCCACTTTTAGGAATATGGTATAGAGGAGTATGAAGGGTATGAAGCCTTTGATGATACTTACTTGAGGTAGGAAGAGATGAAAGGGAGTCGCGTGGATCCAAGGAGATACCTAAGGTATGGAGAAAGGGGAAACTGACACCAAAAGAAAGACGTAGTTATCAACACAATCAAGTTGATCCTACCAATCTTTAAAGGTGAAAGTGACCCCGAGGCCTACTTAGCTTGGGAATTAACTTGCGATAAAGTTTTCCAGTTTAATGATATCTTGAAAAAAAAGAGTTGTTATGACATAGCTCATTTTGAGGGTTATGCTAACATTTGGTGGGAGTACGTCAAGCGGTTTGGTAATGAATTAATTGATGGAAAGCCACCACCTTGGTTTTAATTGAGATACTTAATGAGACAACGGTACCTTTTCGAGAGTTATCGCCATGAGTTGCTTGCTCGATTGTACAACTTGCGTCAAGGTAACAAAGTGTGATGGCGTATTATGATGAGTTCAATAACTCATGTTGAAGCTTGATCATCGTAGGAAACAAATTAGTCATGACATCATCTGGTTCAAGTATGGGTTGAACAAAGAGATCTTCACTCATTTAACACTTCACAAGTTTGATATCATTGAAGGTATCTTCCAAGCGACTCTTGAGATTGAAAAGGGACTTAAAGAGAGGCCGCCGTTCAAGGCAAAAGGGAAATCCACCTCGGGTTGTCCTAGAAGCAAGGAGATGGTTTAATCCTCTTTGGCTTGGCCCAAAAACAAGGAACAATCCGCCACTACAAGAATGACCAAGCCCAAAACAGCCCCAAAATTTCCTTCAAGGCAAGAAGCTCACAAGTATCCTAATCCTAAAGGGTTCCAATGTTTTAAGTGCCAAGGTTGGGGGACACAAATCCAATGAATATCTGAACCAACACAATGTGATCCTAAGGTAAGAAAGATTGTAATACCTTGGTGAGAAGATGGGTCTTAAAAAGGAGGAGAATGAGGCCGAGCCTCAAGATGGAGAGGAAATCGAAAATGGACCACATGATGATGATAATGATGGTGAAGATGTTTATCCATAAGAAGGGGAGTATGTAGTTCCAAACTTTGTTGTTAGGCGCGTCATGATTAGTAAGGAAATAGATGACCCTATTTAAAAGGAAAATCTATTCTATACTAAATGCCTTATAAAGAGGAGTGTGTGCACTTTGGTGATAGATAGTGGTAGTTGTGCAAATATGGTTAGTGTTGCCATGGTGAACTTCTTAAAATTGCTAACTATACCTAATACTAGTCCTTACAAGTTGCAATGGTTGAATGAATGTGGTGAATTAAAGGTTATGAGGCAATGTGTGATACAGTTTAAGGTAGGAAACTACCATGATGAAGTGCTTTGTAAGGTAATACCAATGCAAGTGTGTCACTTATTGTTAGGTAGACCTTGGCAATATGATAGGTCTACCAAACACGATGGGAGGTCCAATCGATATACACTTGAGAAGGATGGCCGAAAGGTCACACTTCATCCACTTTTGCCTTCACAAGTGAATAAGTTTCATCAAAGGATAAGGGAATTGAAAGAAAAAGAGAAAAAATTCAAAAATAAATAAAGGGAGAGGGAACCCGTAGGTGGGACAGTAGGGGTATCCAGGGTTGCCTCAACATTAAATTAAAGAAAACATGGTGATGTTGGTTATAAAGAAAGAACTCTTCGTGGATCATGATGAGAACACACATATGCTTTTCTTGGCTAATTGTTTAAACACTAACCCCACTACTTCTTCTATTTCTCCTTTGATTTCTCTTGTGTTGCATTATTATAAAGATGTTTTTCCCAAAGAACTTCTGTAAGGGTTGCCCCATTTCGGGGTATTGAGTATCAAATGAACTTTATGCCGGACTCACAATTGCCAAACAAGTTAGCTTATAGAAGCAACCTTACGGACACCAAAGAATTACAAAAACAAGTTAAAGAACTTCTCAACAAAGGGTACATCAAAGAGAGCATGAGTCCATGTGCGATTCCTATATTATTAGTGCCAAAGAAGGATAACACTTGGCATATGTGTGTGGCCTGCCGAGCCATCAACAAGATTACGATAAAATATCGTCATCCTATTCCTAGATTAGATGACATGCTTGATGAGTTGAATGGTTCTTGTATATTTTCCAAGATAGATCTTCGGAGTGATTATCACCAAATTCGTATGTAACCCAATGATGAATGGAAAACCACCTTCAAGACCAAATTTGATCTCTATGAATGGATGGTTGTGCCATTCGTCCTAACCAATGGGCCAAGTACTTTTATGTGGCTAATGAATCATGTGATGAAGCCTTTTATTGGAAAGTTTGTTGTTGTTTATTTTGATGATGTCTTAGTATATAACAAGTCCATAAATGAGCATGTATTGCATTTGCAAAGTGTCTTTGATGTGCTTAGAAAAGGAAAGTTGTATGCCAATCTTGAAAAGTGTTCCTTTGGTGTTAATGGAGTTGTTTTCTTGGTTTTTATTGTTAGTTCAAGAGGGTTCGAAGTGGATGAATCCAAGATAGACGCTATCAAAAGTTGGCCAATCCCATAAACCGTTGGTGAAGTAAGAAGCTTCTACGGGTTGGCTAGTTTTGTAGAAAGTTTGTCAAAGAATTTAGCACCATATCCGTCCCCTTGACCTAGGTCATTCAAAAAGACCAACCCTTCACGTGGGGTGAAGAAAAAGCTAAGGCTTTTGAAGCTTTGAAAGCTATGCTCATTTCTGCGCCTTTGTTATAATTGCCCAACTTAATAAGACGTTCAAAGTTGAATGCGATGCTAGTAAAGTAGGCATAGGGTATGTTTTGATGCAAGACTTAAAACCCGATGCTTATTTTAGTGAAAAGCTTAAAGGTGCTACTCTAAACTACTCCACGTATAATTTAGAGTTGTATGCCTTGATTAGAGCATTAGGCAATTGGCAACACTACTTGTGACCCAAGGAATTTATGATCCGGATGGACCATGAATCCTTGAAACACTTACGGGACAAACTTAAGAAGTGGCACACCGAATGGATTGAGTTTCAAGAAAACCTCTTTTATGTTATTTAATACAAGAAGGGTAAGGACAAGATGGTTGTCGATGCCTTGTCTAGAAAACATGTACTTGTGTCCACTTTGTCTTCAAATTTAATGGGTTTTAAGAGCCTAAATGCATTGTATCTCGAGGACCCTTACTTTGCTCCTATCTTTAGAGAATGCAAAGAATTAGGTAGGGACAAGTGGGTTTCGGATAGGGGTTCAAATCCCTATGCCAAGTTTGATGGTTACTTGTTTAAAGGTAGACAATTGTGTGTACCTTCTAGCTCTTGGAGAGAGTTGTTTGTAAAGGAAGCACATGATGGAGGTTTAATGGGTCATTTTGGGATTGACAAGACCCTCGAGATATTGGAGGAGTAATTCTATTGGCCTAGAATGCACAAGGATGTGGCTAGGATTTGCGTTCAATGTGTAGATTGTAAGGGAGCCAAGTCTCGGCTCCTCCATCTCAGGTTGTATGCCCCACTTCCCACTCCTTTACGACCTTGGCTTGATATATCTATGGATTTTATGTTAGAATTGCTGAGGACTAGACTAGATAGGGGTAGCATTTTTGTTGTGGTTGATCGATTTTCTAAGATGGCACACTTCATTGCTTGTTAAAAAAGTGAAGATACATCAAGTGTGGCTTTTTTATTTGTTGAAAATATTGTCAAATTGCATGGTTTTCCGAGGACCATTGTAAGCAATAGGGACTCTAAGTTCCCTAGTCACTTTTGGAAGTCAATGTGGGGTAGGATTGACACTATATTGCTATTCTCTACATTTTGTCACCCACAAACCAATGGCCAAACTGAGGTTGTAAATAGGACTTTGGGTTCTATGTTACGATCAATGGTTAAAGGCAAAATGACTTCATGGTAGGACCACCTACCTTTGGTGGAATTTGCATACAATCAGGTTAGACACTCAAGTACGGGAATGACTCTCTTTGAGTGTGTATACGGCATCAACTCCCTCACCCCTTTGAATTTAACTCCTTTGCCAAGTGATCTTATCAGTACCTTAGATGGAAGTAAGAAGGCCGAAGCCATGAAGAAATTGCATGAAAAAGTGAGGCAAAAGCTTGAGAAGAAAAATCAAGAGATTGCTAAGAGAGCAAACAAGGGGAGAAGAAAGCTTATTATTGAACCGAGTGATTGGGTTTAGGTGCACCTTAGAAAATACCGGTTTCCTTCACAAAGGAAAACCAAGTTGATGCCGAGGGTGATGGTCCCTTTCAAGTACTTGAAAGAATCAATGATAATGCCTACAAAATTGACCTTTCTCCGAAATATCAAGTGCACAACACCTTCAACATATGTGACTTCTCTCCTATTGCCACGGTTGAGGATGAACATCCACTGAATTTGAGGACAAATTCCCTTCAAGATGGAGAGGATGATAAAAGTGCAACTATCTCAAAATCATTCACACGTAGTCAAGCTCGGGAGTTACAAAAACTCCAAGCCATGTTCATGCAAATATCCGTGTGTGAGTCTGTAATTAATTCATCTAAGGGATTTCATATTTTGAAGTGTGAAGAGGAGCTTTGAAATATAAGTTTATTACACTCCAAAGTTACCTAATATCAAGGCTAGAATGGTCATTTTTCTTTCATTTTGTGGAGTACTATATATAAACAATATTAGGGCTATTTCTTGGACTTAGTTCATTCATGATATTTTGAGACAACAAATACTTATAATATTTTGGAATTTCTCTCTTTCATTGGAGAAACTCAAATTCGAAACTCACAAGTAGAGTGATTCTTGTGTTGTATCTTGGCTAGAAACTAGGATCTTGAGGTCATAGAGTTCCTTTTGGTCCAAGTAAGAAATTGGTGTTGATATTATTTAGTCTTAGGGTCCTCTCTTGTTGTTAGGGTTCTTAGACTCTTGAATGTTGTATGTCAAGTTACTATCCTTCTTGTAATCTTGTTAATATTGTGTTGTTGGAATCTTGAAGTCTAGTGAAGTCGTGTGGGGCTCTTTCGATTCACTAGAATTATTGTTGATTTGCTGGTTCTTGTCGTTAATCTCATATTTTCGTTCTAAAAACGTGATTCTTGAAGCCTAGTGAAGTCGTGTGTGGCCTATTTCGATTCACTAGCACTTGTTGTTCATCTAATTGTTCTTGTTATTGTTTGTTTCTTGTGTTGTGAACTTGATCTTGTATCACATTTGTCATCATTTATTCTTTTATGATATTTTTATTTGAGACTTTGTAATTGAATTATACATAGTATT
Organism: Capsicum baccatum var. pendulum; assembly: GCA_030864225.1. Lineage (NCBI taxonomy): Eukaryota > Viridiplantae > Streptophyta > Magnoliopsida > Solanales > Solanaceae > Capsicum > Capsicum baccatum. The sequence goes on from CM061554.1 coordinate 182,861,783, forward strand.
TTTTTTTTATAAATCTCTTCTTATTCCTTATTAGATTACTGATTCTTGTTTACTTATTTCTTATATTAAAAATTAATTATTTTTCTTTCTTATTTATTTTAGTAAATCATGAAAGATTTATAACTTTTTTCACATTACTTTTACTATTACTATTATTATTAGTAATATAATTGTTATTATTATTATTATTATTATTATTATTGTTGTTGTTGTTATTATTACCAAGTAATAAGTAACGTATGAATATCTAAATTAAATTTTTAAAACATAATTAATAAGGATAATTTCATATATTTTATCTTTAATATATTAAATTCTTAAGTTATTTGTCAAGTCAAAAAAACAAGTAAAAAAGAATTGAGAGGATACCCTTTTTCTCTTTTTTTTTTTTTTTCATTTTGCTTGATCCATGTACTAAAAATAAAATTTACTTTTTGCTTATTATTTTAGCAAATAAAGAAAAATTTATTATTTTCTTTCAATATTACTCTTATCATTAAGTAACTATACAACATAATAGTTGTCAATCATGTACTTTCAAATCATAATTATCGATATCAATAAACCAACTCCTATTAAATAATTTTTTTATTAATTGGAGTACTAAATCAACAAATATAAAATAAAATAAAATGGATAGAATGCATATTTATTTTTTTACATTTTCGTAAATCTGTGCAACTTTGAAGTTACAACCTCTTTTTCAATAAGAGGATTATTATTAATACTTATTCTCCTTTTTAGTGTATTTGGTACAATCGTTTTTTCAATTAAAAACATTACTTTAATAATATTTTTAAAATAAAATTAGTGTATTTCTTACTTATTTTCTTATATTCGGTATGTAAGTAAAATATTATTTAATATTTTTTTTTTTTATAAACTTTAGATAAGTATTATGAGAGATGGGGTATGGAGTGGCAGGGATGGGAGCTATGATGGGTGAAGATAAGGTGTATTGAAGAGTCAAGGGCTCAATGAATGTGAAATATAGAATATAATTTTTCTACTTTCACGTAGTCATTTTTATAAGTCTAAATAGACTTATTTTCTAGAGAAAATATTTTTTCCAACAATCTATCAAATGTGATTTTTCTAAACATGCTGAACACATCACTAATTTATTTTAAATTAAATTTTATGTCTATTCATATTTGATAATTATCCTTCATACTTTTTTTTTCTTAAATAAAGTCCTTTAAAATTATCCAAATATATTGAAAATACTTTAATAATCATAGTAGTTTTTCAGACATGCATAATCAACATATCGCTAAATTAAATTAATTATGTAATAGAAAACGTGATTTAAGTTATATTTTTTTTAAAATTAATTTTTATATTCTTTATCAGGAGCTTGTGCCCGGGCTTAGCACGGGCCTTATGCAACTAATATTTAAATAATTTACATTTGTAATCATTATTCTTAAAGAAAAATTAAAAGTGTGCACATTAATAAACAAATCCCATCATTTTAACAAATTTTCACCCAAAATGTATGAAAAATTTGAGTGATCCAAACATAAATCACATTAACTTCTTAGAATTCAAAATTTGGAATGTTTATTATAATGATGATATCTTAATAATGTCATATTTTCTTTTATGATACTCTCATTTGACTTATATGGAAAGCAAACTTCTCAAATATATATATATATATATACATATATATATATATATATATATACATATATATATATATATATATATATATATATATATATACATATATATATATATATATACATATACATATATATATATATATATATACATATATATATATATATATATATATATACATATATCTATATATATATATATATATATATATATATATATATATATATATATATATATTCCGTCGTTATTCGGAAACTTCATTACCTGTAAACCTGCAGTAGCATAAAGAAAATATTAACTTTATCTTCAAAAAGAATATTTATCTCCAATAGAAATTCAATCACCAATTAAAAATAACAATAATTCTTTTAAGAAGTTAACAGGCGGCAAAGTTCCTCTTCGAGAAATAACTATGAGGCAAGGCAAAAACTCTTCTCCTGATATAGGATCTCTACACAAATATAGCAACATGAGCATTATACTTTTAAAGTCAAAGACATAAGCATTATCTTTTCATAATGAACACTGCATTATATCTTTCTTTAATGGGGGGTGCCAAACTGCAAATGTATTTAAGAATGTTGATGCCTCAGTGGGGCAGTTTATTTTAGAAAAATTTGAATGTCTCAAAATAAATCTTTTCTATGTAAGAATTAACAAAAAATAAATTTTATTATAATGGATAGTTTAGTGACCAAGATAATCATTTACTGTAATTTTATGAAAAAGTATAGTGAAAACATAAATAACATGAGACTCTCTCCACAATACTACAACATTAATTGAAGACTCTCAGCATGAAAATGCTCAATATAATAATAGCTATGATGCATGGGTTCACAAAACTTCTAATGATTGCATGAGTTTAATCTCCCTCCAAATAATAACACACCAATATTAATATTAGGAAATAATAATACATACAACGTTTTAAAGTAGAAAATTAAGGATAATTCATTAATACATAGTACAAACTAGTACAATAATTTTGAGAAGTATAATTAAATAAATAAATACATACATGAACCTACTTTAACATTGAAATAAATTTTGTTGACAATTTGATATTCTTGATGAAGATAGCAATCTTTTTTGCCTAATACACATTCCAAAAAAAAAAAAAACTTTTCAAGTAAATGTTTGTCAAGTAATTAAGTAGTGTTTACAAATAGTCTAATTAAAAGTAATGCTATAGCTTACAACATATTGTTGATGGTAATGTAGTTGCTGGCATCAGTCTTGAGAGAACATTATTTTCTTGAAAATTATATTTGTTTTGAGAAATAAATTTCAATGACTGCTCTGAGAACTTGTTTTTGATTGTTAATAATATAACGAAAATTTAAGCAGTTTGAAATTTGAAAAGCAAAACGTTTTTAATTTTTTTTTTTTTTTAAAGGAGATATAAAAACTCTAATGCCTAGGAACGTGTATAAGTGGAAATTGGACGTGGGAAATTCAGGAATTTTTTTTTTTAATTTTTATTATTTATTAAGGATGACAACAATAGAATTGAAATAAGAATTTGATGTGGAATTGCCAAGAAAAGGAATTCTTCCTCTTTTTTTTTAAAATAATAATAATAATAATAATAATAATAACTAACAAATTATATTAAATAATTTATTTTTTTATAACTTTATTCTAAATTTAGAATTCTAACTTTTATTTAAATAAGTTTAAAATCTATAACAACATTTGTAGAAACATCGGGAGGCAACATATTTTTTAAAATATTATTTTATTTTCTTTTTTAATTTGTATAATTAACTATTTGAAGTTTGAGATCTTTTAAAAATTGAATTAAATAAGTAACCATCAATATGATTAAAAACTTGAATTTTAAACTACTGTGAAAAGTTAAAGTAACTTCAAAATTATAAATTTTTAAAAATTATAACCTAACTAAATGACAGATCAAATGGTGTTGAAACAATTCTATTAAAGAAATGCATTGATGACAATAATAATGTCATTTGTTATTTTAATTATTCTCAACTTAACTATTAAGAAAAAATTTAAAGTAACTACAAAATTTAAATTATTAAAAAAGATATAAAAAATTAAAAGCAACAACTAACTAATAATCATACCTAACTAACCAAGTCTTGTCCTAAACACTAACATGTGTCACTTTTTGATGGTGTCACTTTTTAATCCCAAAATTTATCCCGAAATATTCTTCTTATTTCTTTTATCAAACGACCCTTTAGGATCATACCACAGTTGCAATTACTTTAAGCGTTTAGATATGAAAAGAAATCCTCGTTATATGCTATTGACATATTTTAAATAAATTATGATGTTAATAAATAATTGTTAATTAATTTAGTTATGTATTTAATTTTTTAATCCGTTAAGAGGTGGGAATATAATGTTATCTTTTAATTCAAATTTAAAATAATATTTTTGATCAGATTCCTAATAAAATCATATGTAATTTTTAATTTTTACCTTTTAATTACAATTCTAAGACTAACCTCACCTAATTTTATAATATTGTTATTAATATTACCAAAAATTATAATATTTCTCTTTGACGATTAATAAAATTTAGCTACCAAAAATAGAATACTTTTCAATTTTTCTTCCATAACACTAATTATTTTTGTGTTTGTAACAACAACAACAACAAACTCAGTAAATTCCCACATCGTGTGGTTTGGGGAGAGTAGAGTGTACACAGTCCATATCATCACCAGAGTGGAAACAGTAAAAACCCACAGGTCGGTGTGAGACCAAACCAGCAGCAGAGTAAGAAGAAGAGGGGAAGAGAGAGACCAGGGGAGAGAGAGAGTAGCGTACTTACCTGTCGCTGGCGATATTACTATGCCGACGTCTACTTCACCGGAGATGGCGCAGTCACGTCAACGAAGACGTTGAAGGAGACGTTAGTTAGAGAGAAAGAGCGTAAGAGAGAGGAGAGATGAGAGAAGAGAGAAGACAGAGGAGAGAGGAGAGAGAAAATATTTTCTTTTATTTTTTTATGACCCTAACCTCCATTCAAAAGTTCAAAATTATTGGGTAATCTTTGATTAATTCTAAAAAAAAGGTTGGATTATAGAACCAAAAAAACTATAAGAAAAAAAATGTCATCCAACAAATATAAGGATAAGGGAAAATTGTAAATAAAAACTTTAACACAACTCAAAAAGGGATCTTAATTAATTATTTGAATGAAATTTGTAAAATATTATTTATCTATCTAATATTAGATTTAAGTTTTTCAACATATTGCGATATTGAATGCAAAATAGTGAATTATAAAATAAAGAAAGCTATAAATTTTATTACATGTAATCTCAAAATATAAATTCTATTACGCAAAAGTTTATGCAGGACTCCCTCTATGCATGGACCCTCAATCCCCAAATCATGCTAAAATTAACAATCTGAAACTTCACCTAATAATTACTCCTATATAGTTTTAACATTAAGATATAAAGTAATAAATTTATTTAATCTTTATAGATGATAGAAACTAATATACATTAGCACTTCCTACTGAAAATACATCAATGAATAAATCCAAAATATTGAGGACATTAATAGGCTAAAGTAAAAAATAAAATATATTTATGACCAACACCAAATCCAAATAGTCCCATATAATAATCAAAATAATAAGTCAATAAGTATTAGAATTCTCATATTATTCCAAATAAAATAGTAATTGTGGTTTGTGAATATTGATTCCCACAATGAACTGAAGGCACTAAAGAGAAAAGTAAATACAGATATGAGTACAAATACAACAACAACAAACCCAGTGTATTCCCACCTGGTGGGGTCTGGGGGGTAAGATGTACGCAGTCCATACCTCTACCTCTAAAGAAGTAGAAAGGCTGTTTCCGATAGACCCCCGGCTCAAGACACAAGATACCAGGCAAATACATATTAAAGAAGCGAAATTAAATTAATTTTGAATTTAGTGTTGAAAATAATGATTGATCAATATTTTTACTGACTTTTGAAAGTCGAGTTATCACAATATGTTAGATTAGGAGTCAAATTTAAATATTAAATATAAATATAAATATATTTTAATTTAGAGTATAAGTTTTGTATACAAACACCTTTGTGTATTGTATATCAAATTAAATTTATATTCTAAGTCAAAGAATATTTACACATTTGACTTTATTCTAGCAAATTTACAAATATATAAATTAGAACATATAATGTATATGTAGTTATTTCAAAGTGAAATTTCTCTTTTATTTTTGATAAGCAATTTTGAGTTTTGATTTTAAATTCGTTTATTTCTTTATATGTGTTTATGTACTTGTATAACTATATCATGAAAAAGAAACACAAAATTTAATATGTTATAGGAGCTTTTATGCATTTTTATGGTGTTTGAAAAACATTAAAAGTGTCTTTAAACACTTATTTTTAAGATGAATATTAAAAATAAGTCAAATTTATAAATTAAAATCTTAAATTATGGCTTTTGGCTTATGAAACATTAGCTATAAACAGGGGCAACTCTATGCCTTTCATCGGCCTATGCCTCTAAATTTGAGAGGCCTCATTTTTTTTAGGACTAATAGAGTTATTATATGATTTATTAAAAAGAATATTTTGTACTATTTATTGCAATTTGTTTAACCTTTTTCTTTTCCGGCCTGTTTCGAAAGAATATTTTTTTTCTTGGTCAGCTTTTTAATATTATTTTTTCACATGGCATGTCTAACATTATAGATTATAAATGTTTTGATGTATTTTATATATTTTAAGACTGAAAGATTCAATAGACTTCTTTATTTTTTTAAACTTCAAACTCCATGTCAAGTCAAGTTGACAAATAAATTGAAATGAAAAAAAGTATTATTTGTAGAAAAAGTAAAAAAAAAATTGCATACAAAAAAACAGAACTTTACATCTCAAAAAATGCATATATTAACAACTTTACATTTTAAAAGTTTAGAAAAATAAACTTTGAATTAAAAAATATTATTTATTTTTTTTTGGAAAATTATAAGGTCTTCAATTCATTTTTTCAAGCCACCAATTATAAATCTAGTCAAATGGGCTCCAATTAAATAAAATTATTTATCTTCAAAAAAAATCAGAAGAAAACAAAAAAGTCTACAACCGTGCTGAAAGTGTAATTCATTTTGAAATATTGTAATTGCTTATATGGTTACCTGCAACATAAACAATAACACACAAAAAATATAAATTAAGATGACAAATTAAGGTATTTATTTGTGTATTTAAAGTATGTATTTAAGCAATATATACAAAATTCAAATTTAAATTCAAAATAGAAAAATCAACTTTCACGTACAATTCAAAAAGAAACACAGCATTTTACAACCGCATCATTAGCAACATTAACCACGTTGATTATTAAACTAACTAATTTTATTATATTATTTATTTATCTTGTCTTAGTTTAAATAAAAAGAAATATGCTATTATTTTAATAGAAAATCCTCTCCCAGTGACATCTACTTCAATAAAGGTGAAGTTACACAAATAATTACATTTACATTCTGAATTTTTTTAATCATTAAAATAATTAATTTTAATATTTAATTCAATATTGCTTAAATTTAAATTAAGATTTTTTAATTTTTTAAATAATCTTTCACGTTTTTGTGAGATTTTGCAAGTCAAATTCAAATTGAAAATTGAGAAACGGATCGAAAGATCATAGGCATGTTGATGAAAAAATTACAATATCATACACGTAAATAAGAGCACATGATTAAAGAGCACAAAAATATTCTGATATTTGACAGTCTAGTTAGCACAAAAGAGTACATAAATAAAAAAATAAATTTAGCAGTAATAGATTGTTAAAAAATGAAATATGCATTTTAATTAAAGCAAAATTATAGGGACATAACTATGATAAAAGACAACATAGTTATACTTACACTCAAGAAGAAGCTAACAACAAAAGTCAATTTACAGAAATAGCATATTTCGTCCCATATAGCAATTGTTGATGAAGCTTTACCCCTAGCCCTTGTAGCAGCCTTCCCTGTTATTTGCCCTGGACTATCTTATCATCATTTGAGTAATGAAAGACCACTTATAAAAAGCACACTGTGTAGTATTTATAGCAGAAAAAAATGAGGTCAAAACTATGATATATGTATGAAATACTTTAACATACATTAAATTCATTATAATTGAGGATTAAGTGTAGATAATTCATCAAGAAAGCAATAGCGGCTCAGCAATTATTGTGAAAAAAAATGTGAAAAGGAACAATATAGTAATATTCCTTCGTAAGAGTACTTTGCCACTGATTCTTCCCAAAAACTCAAATAATTATATCAAATGAAGAAAAGAGATTCCTTTGTTAAATAATTCTTCGTAAGAGTACTATGTCAAATGAAGCTTGCAAAGAGATTTATTTCTAGAAAATGAATGATTGACTGATGTTCAAGAGGAAAAATATGATAAATTGAAAGATTTAATTATGATGACAGTTATGTTCGATTTTTAGATTTTAAAATTCTAAATTTGAAATGCCAGTTTTTTCTTTTGAATTTTTATGTTTCAAAATAATTTGTGTGTTGAAAATTTTTGGCAAAATTTATGTTATAAGTTTATATTGAAATTAATTGACAAGTAAAGTGACGTGGGGAGGTGGGAGGGGTGCATGAAGTGGTGTTAGTGGAGTAATGGGGCAGTTTAGTTATTTTTTCTTTAAAAAAAACACTTGAATTCCAAATGTAGGCATTTCAATTTTTTAGAAGTTCTTATTTCAATGTTTTTTTATAAATCAAATATCAGTTTATGTTATTTAATCAGTTTTATTTTTAAAAATCTTTATCTCTTAGTTCAATTTCAAATGGAAAGATAAATTTATCTAAACATTTTAATTTCAAAATGAATTTATGTTATAGAAAGTGATATATAATTTGAATTGCTTTCATAAACATTATATTTCTAGTTTTGAATTTGAATTTAAAAATTAATTAATTTAAAATTTAAAATCACAATGGTAGTTATCTTTTTTTAATAATTTTTAAAAATAAAAAGAGTAGAAATAATTATCCAAAACAAAGGTAAAAAAAGAGTTCCGCTTATTAAAAGTTAGTTTTATTTTTTTTTTAAAAAATTAATGTAAATAATCTGTAATTTTATAGCTGTGTGTGTTGGTACACATTAAAATGTGTTTGAAAAAGTCTTATTCAATAACAATTATTTTTTTTTTAAAAAAGAAATTTGTTATGTTGGAGAGTTACCACTTTAATCATCTTATGATTACAAAAAGAAAGTCTAAGGCCTTGAGCTGTAGGTGACAAAAAAGTTTTAAAATGAGGTGTATGTGAACAAGTCTTAATTATTAGGTAGAGGTGACAATTACTTTATTATGAATTAAGAAAGTTGGAAAAGTTTGAAAATAACTCACAAGTTTTTAAATTTACACTTTGATCCAAATGTTAGCCTATATAACGATTTTTGTTGTTCATTGTTGCTGCTGCTTCATTCATCATCTTCTGCTTCATTATCATCATCTTCTACTTTATTATCATCTTTATCTTCTTCTTGTTGACCATTTGTTGTTGTTGTTGTTGTTACCGCTACTGTTGACCGATTTCTTAGGTCAAATTTTGGTTCGAACATCACTTTTCACTTTGACATTACTTCATAGGAGACCTTGGTAAGTCAAATTATGATTTTTAGTTGAATTTTTCATCTGGGTAACTGTTATTGTGTTGTTGTTTTCCAACAATGGATAGAACCCAATCATGAATCCAACATAAGATCCATCTGTTTAAACAGATAAATCATCTGTTGCGACAGATGAGACATTTGTTTCAATGGAAGACTGGTATGTTGAATTCATGTTTAAATAGATGGGTCATCTGTTGCAATATTTGACGCATCTGTTGCAACAGATTAGTTATCGTGCGACTTGATAAATATCTGTTTAAACAGATTAGTAACCTGTTGCAATAGAACCTGAACACGATTCCAACAAATGTATTGTCTGTTGCAATAAGGTAAATATCTGTTACAATAGATTACTAACCTGTTGCAACAGGTAAGTCATCTGTTGCAATAGGTTAATTATCTATTACAACATGTCACTTGTTGACACCTAATTTTTGCCCTCCACAACTACGCTTAATCTCGAGTTTCTTCGATTTTCAAATAAAATCGCAACAATTAATTTTTCCAAATAAATGCATTTTAAAATATGTATTTGGGATAAATTTGTTATTTAAGTGATAATTTTTTCGTATTTACATTTACGAGATTATATAAATGATGTCATTTAAATGAACATTTTTATCAATACCAAATTTTAATTAAGGATAATCTTTGCAAAAAAATGTAATGATCAAAATCTTCATTTAAATATAACTTATTCTCAAAAATAATTTATTTGGATAAATATGTGCTTGATTTTATCGAATCAAGAAGCTCGGGGTTAAAGGAGATATTAAATTCATTTCAAATTTTCACTTAATTTAGCCAATCTATTAGATTTGGCCATAATTGAAATCAAATTGGCCACAATCGCGATGCAATTGGCCAATTGATTTTCAATTTGGCCAAAACTTAAAAGAATTGGCCAAATTCCCAAATTAAATAACCCCAATCCCAATTTTAAACCCACTTTCAAAACCCAACCGCCCCAGGCCCAATTCTCTCCAGCAGCCCACAATAATTTCAACCCAACACCCAAAGCTGTCCGACTCGGCCCATTCACATATCCCCTTTTCTTTTTCACAAATAGCGTACAATCACAAAAATAATCAACCAGATTTAACCAACAATCTCAAAAACAAGCGATTCCAAATTGCAACAACAACCAAGCTCCGACTCGTTTTAACGCCTCATCCAAAAACCCACCGACCCACTCGACCCAAAATCCATCTCCAACCTGCAAACTTGTCCACAACAACTTTGGAAAATTCATCCCCATTTGGTTTTGCTATAAGTAGCTCATCCTTGATCCAAAAAAAGAGGTCTTAAAGGCTGAAAATCGAGCACTCAAGCAAACCTCCTTTCTAGTAAAAATCTTTATTTTCGAAAAGATCGGTGGTTAATCAACGTTGTTGAGCTGAGGACTGACTCCTGGTGGTGTTGGAATTTGACATTAGCTCGAAGGTCTCATTTTTCTGCCCCTAAACAGGTAATATCCTGTCCCTTTCAAATTTCAGTTATTTTCTTCTTCTCGTCGATTTCTTACTGTGTTAGCTGTATCTTCGTTATCGTTGTAGAAGTTCTAGAAATTATTTGTTGGGAATTATTGCTGTAGAGGCTATGAAAAGCCATAGGTTTTTGTGATAAAGGCATCTATGTTTACCATTGTTTCTGTTCCATAACTTAGTTTTATCCTTTCGCAAAAAGTTGTTACAAGATTGTGGATGGTCGTTAGTCTTCATGTCTGAATATTACTGCAATTAGCCATTGCCTTTGCTCTAATCTAATGCCTTCTTGTATTGTCCGTTCCCATCCGTTTTAGTTCAAGTGTTGTTCTTGTCTCAAGCTGTGCACATTATTTTGACCTAAGTTTGGTTTATTATAACGCTCAAATTTTTTTCATCTAAGAATTCTTGACTTCATGGATTTGCTGTTTTAGCTTGAATTGTTACTTGATTCGATTTAACTAAGGTTTTAGGTTAGGTCGTTCATTGCCAAGTTATATTTCTTTTTCTGAAATTTGTCTTCTGGTTCGCTGTTTGGATATGGTTTCACTGTTTTACCTCAAATTATTGATCGATATAACTTGACCAAGATTTTAGGTCCTTTACTTCATTGTCAAGCTACGCCTCTTTCCGTTATTTGCTTTCTAATTTATTGTTTTGGTATAAATAATCTTTTTGAGTCTGATGATACTTTATTTTTGTTGTGTAAAGCTTCAAACTGTAAGTCTTGATTAACATTTTATTAGGTAAAATTTTGAAGTGCAGATTTTTGTCTCAATTTTCTATATGGTTAAATTGATATGTTAGCCCCCTCAAATTCTAGTCTAATGTTTCTTTCCTCCACTGGTTATTTCCCCAATAACTGTGATATGTGATTCTTAAATCTCAGTTGCGACTTCCAGCTTAATAGTGCCTGCTGGCATCAATTTAACTATTTTCTTTCGCTCGTGTTAGTCTAAACTGTTTTTCCTTTAGTTCTTTATTTTGACCCCTTTGTCTGTTGCTTTGTGTTGGCTTAGTCATACTGGTCTTGAGAACACTGTTTTAGCCTAACTTACCTATTTGTAGTATTGTTAATTACCCCAACCTAATCTTTCAAAACCAGTAGTTTGGTTACTTAAACGAATCTCATCCATTATTTCTCTAGTTCATAAAGAACTAAGACTATCGAATCTTGTTTGAGAAGTAGTAACCCATCTAAAGTTGAATGTTTCCTTTTATGTTGTGCTTTGGCTTGGTATCTCATTCCTTTTATTTTCTTAATTATAAGTTTAGTATGATGGCTAGAAGAGTCCAATATTAATTCAATATACTAAGTCCTTTTTTTTTATGTTGCAAGAATTTTGCCAATAGTGAACTGGTAGTCACTTTGTATGGTGATTAAATGATTCTTTCCTTATAAACCCCCTGGTCAACATATGTTGTTTCTTACATACATTAAGTCTCTATGATGTTTTGATGGGATTGAAATAATGTTCATTTTATCTTCGCATGTCTAAATAATTATTTCAAGTTAACTAGGAAGAAGTTACACGCTTTGTCTTTAGGTTCTTTAATCTGCCCCTTTGCTATTTCTGAGAAATATTTGGATTAGTTGATATGTAAGATTCTTTTGCGTATAATGCTTCTTATTGAGTTGATACGAACATGTCTTACTATTTTTAATCGGCTCTTGATTATTTAAGATCCATACCACGTTGCTATTTTTAAAATCCGCATTAGTTTCCTTTTAGTTTTTCTCTCTTTGATTGATCATGTGTTAACTAACACAATTTCCTTTGATTGCCTATGTGTTGTTTTTATATCTCTTTCCCTTCGTTAGTCATGTATTAATGTCCTTTATTTTTCTTACTTTGCATGAGAATTCGTTGAAGTCCAAACGGATTCTTTGCATTCCCTAATGGGCCAATCAGGCCCATCCATTGAGTCAAGCCCGGAAGCGAGTCTAAGGTTGCATAGTGTGTAAATGCAAGGAGTCGAAAGAAGAAGAATGGGTTAAGATCCCATTTTTGAAGCGAAAAAGAGACTAGAAAGTCTCTATTTATTTACTTATTGATTTATTGTTGCCTTTATTTGTTTATTTATTCATTTTTTAGTTCATTCATTCGGGCCAAGAAGTCAAAGTTGTATTTAATACAGGTGGAGAAAGATTCGAGTCAAAGGCTTGAAAACTAGATTAGTACAGGTAAAATGGGTCAAAGGCCCAATTAGACTAGGACAGGTTTTGATGGTTTGGGCCTAGTGGCCTAAATCGTTTACTTTCTCCTCCCTTTCCCCGTTTATGTGTTTACTTGCTTATTTCATTTGTGTAGACTTAGTTAAAATCCCTATTAGGTCGTCTAAAACTGTTTTTACACAATTTTTTTTTCTAAAAAATCAATCACTTTTCAATAAATTAATCTTTTAGAAGTTAATCAAAGATGATTTTCAAATAGTCCGGATAGCCGCAAGTTAGCGGACGTTTTAGGTGCCTAACACCTTCCTAAAACGTTAATATGAACCATTTATCTAGAATCTCTAACTTAAAATGATTTTCCTATTTTGAACCGTTTTAAGTAACTCTTTAAAGGTTTCTTAATTCCTTTTCAAAATTAAGTGGTGACTCACTCTCAAAAAGTCAAAATTTCTCCGCAAGACATCACTCATTTGTTGGAATCAACTTCAAAGGTGATTTAGTACTGTAACATCAATATCAACAGGCGCTTCATCTATTGCAACAGATATTCAAGAGCGTAACATGAATCCCAACAGGTAAGTAATCTGTTACGACTGATCACTTACCTATTGTAACAGATAACACATCTATTGGGATTCATTCACGACACTATGAAATCACTATCAACTTATTTTAACAAATAACTTTATTTTGGTACCACTAATGGAGGGATCAATAACAATAGGGGTGGATTGTCATGGTCAATGGGTCGAGAAGAGCAATCAATATATATAGCTTTGGAAAGAGGGTGAAATGCTAGAGACGATAGCTATGACAGTCCGAAGTGATGTGTCGTATGATGATTTTGTGAACTGAATTGTCAACCGGAAGAACTCGCCATCAGCTATATGCACAGCTCTTTTGAAAATCAGAGGGTACTACCTTTCAAGATAACCAATCAGGTTTGGTTGCATGCTTATCTAAGTAATTCAACCAGGCCAGTGTTAAGGGTGTACATGGTTGAAAAGATGAGAGAGAATGAGAACCAGAACGTAGAAAAAGAATAAAAAGAAGACTTCTTTGATGATAGGTTGGATATCTAGACATGAATATTCCAGATGATGATCAAACACCTACACCCGTTGATGCGACCAATACGATGTGCAGTTCTTCTCAATCAACACAGTCTGAAAATCTTCAAGACGACAGGACCAACTTTTTTATTGGAATGTCATTCAAGGATAAGAATGAACTATCTAACACTTTGTTTATTTCTTGCTTGAAAAAAGATTTCAGAATAAAGAAGGTGATTAATTCGAGCAGTGTCTTTTGCTTCAAGTGTGCTAATTCGAACTGCAAGTGGTGGTTAAGAGCAATGAAGTATGCAAGTTCTGATAGATTCGTCATTCATAAACATAAAAAGCATCACACATGTGGTTTGGAGCACATCTCAAGCCAAAATCCTCATGCCACGACAAAGGTCCTCGGTGAATATTTCAGGAGTAGTTTTCTCGATGGCAAAAGACCTTCAACAAGGGTTATGGCCAATAAACTCCTTATGGATTTGGGTGTCTTGGTCAGTTATTGGAAGGTATATATGGCCATGGGGATTGCTAAGGACCTAGTTAGGGGGACACTCCAGCATAGGTATGAAGTCCTAGATGCTTACCGTTACATGATTGAGTCCACAAATCTCGGAAGTAAGACGACATTGCATCTGGATAAAAACGGAAGGCTATTCAAGGTTTTCGACATTTGAGAAAAGGCATCGCGGTCGACGGTACCTTCTTGAGGAGTAGGTATAATGGAGTTCTTCTAGCGACGGTGGCGCAAGATGCGGAGAATCACATCTTTCCTGTAACTTTTTGTGTAGCGAACAAGGAATGTGATGCCTCTTATGGATTTTTTTGAACAACTGCGACGCTTGTTGAATATACCAAAGAGTTGTGTTTTGTATCGATAGGCATCCAAGTATTCTAAAGATGGGTTCACTTTTTTCACTTTAGCTTACTTTGGTTGTTGCATCAGGCATCTTAGAGAGAACATTCAAAACAACTATCACAACGAAAGGGTTGTCACCCTTTTTATAGAGCAGCTAAATCATATCGTAGATAGGAGTTTTTAGACCATTTCAATCAAATAGCAGATGTGAATCCCAAGGAAGCAAAATTTCTCGCACGTGTTGATTTTGAGAGATGGAGCCGGTCATTCTATCCAACAAATACGTACATTCTTATGAATTTAATGTCTTGTTTGATTTACAAGTTTAGTATGATGTCGTACTAAGTGATTCATTTCTATAGGTATAATATTATGACATCAAACATAGCTGAATCGGTGAATTCATTGTTTGGCGATGAAAGAGAAATTCCCATCAAGGTTATATTTGAAAAAATAAGCGAGAAGTATAGTATTTTTTTAACAAAAGGCGTGTGCAGTTCAAGTGCCTAGAAAAAAGAACCGATTTGTTCTCAAAATAAAACCAAAATATCAACGAACATTAGTTTGGGGAATAGGTTATTCTCTCATAAAATAGCAGATTATAAATTTTGTATCATCGGCCATGGTGATGCTGCCACGGTCGATCTTCAAACAAGATCTTATACATATAGAGTTTTTGACTTAGACAAAATACCTTATCCACATGCTATGGCAGCTGTTCGAGCTCAATACGGTCATAAATACGGACCTGAAGTTTACAAATACTCCTCTCAATATTATTCGGTGAAAAAAATATGAAATAGCATATAGTGGGCATATTACTCTAGTGCCTCCCCAAGAATCTTGGGTTATTGCAGTAGAGCTTATGAGGAGATTAATACCTCCTTCATATATTGACCCGAGCACTATCAAATTGGGAAAAAAGTCATATAAGAGAAGGCGTGGAGTTGGAGAATCATTTTCATCAAGAATAAATAAGTGCTCCCTATGTAAGTGTAAAGAACTACATGCCCAAATTGTAATCCACCATGATTGTTGTAATTGCAGAAACTTGTGTTGTTGTTTGTTTGTTTGTTGTGGACTTTTATATATTTAACTCATTGTTGTGAACCTAATGTTATCATTTATTATATATAAAATATTTTTTTTAATAACTTGTGCATCAATAAAAAGAGGCAAAATATGAACTAAATAATACAACAGACCATAATTATTCTCAACAGTTGCACAAACAACTGGAATGTTTTCCTCCAACAAATGACAAATTTGTCAAAACAGATGGATAATATGTTGATAGAAGCCCAACAGATGACCAATCTGTTCCAACACATGGTCCATCTGTTGAAAAAACTCAAAATCCAAAATTGCTAGTGCTACTGGATCAACATAGCTCTTTGCCTCCAACCGTCGACATATTAACATGGATGTATGTTTAGATTAGAATAAATAGACAGAATGAAAACTGAATAAGAATTAAAATGCTAAATTTTGACTAAAAGTAAATTTTTCATTAAACGAAAAATAAAATACATTAGGTATAGATCCGATATAGAAAAATTAAAATACATACGCTAAAAGAAAAAATACATTCTAATTATTATTATTATCATCATCATAATCATTAATGACAGTCGGCCAATCAACTCACAGCAGCAGGGCCCTCATCAGTCTCTACATCTCTCTGAACATCATCGCTCTCACAGAGACCAACTCCCTTTGTAGGTCATTAACCTGCCTCTGAAGTTCTCACACTGTGTCGCGTAGAATAGAAATGTTCGAAAAAGGATCAGTCATATCTAGACCACGTATGAATTGACAAATGTAAAGAAAAAAGTCCAAAATATAATACAACGTATACGACCAGCTGGTAAATTTACACTAGAAAAAAACTTACCTCTATGAGAAAGGAATATGATCTTTGAAGAGAAGTGGTTGAAGATATCACACAAAAAGAAAAAATACAAGAAATAATTAAAGTTGAGTTGAATGAAGATTAAGGAGGGACCTATTTATAGAGGATTGAATCTGGACGTGTCAGGCCAAAAGGCAGGAATGTTCAGCTCCATTGTATTAATTACATTCAAACTTGTGACATTTTATTTTCTGTGAAAAGTCGTGACTTTTTCTTTTACATTAATTACTTCTCACCTTTTCAAAATGGTTTGAGACTCGATAAAAGCCGTTATTATTGAGCTGTTGTAATATATCATCCATCTGTGGCCACAGATTTAGCATCTTTTGCAACAGATAGATTGAATGTGCAATAGATGGTCTGTCAAAACAGATTTACCATCTGTTGCAATAGATGGTTTGTATATGCAACAGATAAGACATCTGATGCAATATATGTATTATCTATTGCGACAGATGGACAGTATGTTGGAGGAGCTATTTTGATATCTTCTAAAAGCTGATTCATCAGTTTCAACAGATGGAGTATTCAGTTCATTAGCTTTTTTGAAAGTGTTAGATAAAAAGTCACGACTCTTCACCTCTTTTTAATAGTCCCTCCGTTTTGTATTTGTTGGGCCCTATGGGCTTGGCACACCAATTAATAAAAATATAAATTAGGTGATTATTTTACCAAATTGGCCTTATTAATTATGCTTTAAAAGTATAAATGTGAATAATATACTTTATATAGTCATTTAATAATAAGGGTAATCTTGGAAGAATATAATAAAATTCTCTTGATTTTATAAATAGGACAACTAAATTAAAATAAACATTTTTAGCAAGAAGTAATCACATGAGTGCAGATGAATAAAAACACAGTCTGGTCTGTCGTAACAGATTTATCAACTGTTGCAACATATGGATTATCTGTTGCGACAGATGGACCATATGTTGGAGGAGATTTTTTGATTTCTTCCAACCGCTGATTCGTCAGTTACAACAGATGGAAATTTCGATTCATCAGCTGTTTTGAATGTGTTAAGATAAAAAATCACGACTCTTCACACCTCTTTTTTAATAGTCATCACATGCGTGCAGATGAATAAATAATACTGTCTGACATGTGATGATAGGCGAATTTACACGCCTATATCAATATATTTTGCCCATATTTTAGCCTAGTTTTGAGAACAAATTATATATTTCATGCACTTTTAGTCCTTTTTCCTGTAAATGAGCTAACAAACATGATTAGGAAAGTTTCAGGTATAAATGATGCAAAATACAGCATTTTATGGCTTACTTGACGCAAAAGAAAGCTCACAAACGAAGTAGAAGGGAGCTGGACGCCTAAGGACCAAATCTGCTGCATGAAAAATCTGTCCCGGGCTAAAACAACATTTCTGAAGACTTTGGGGACTTACAGACACAAAGCTGGATTTTTACAAAGATACATTAACCTAATACAATTAGGTTATGTATTTCACTATTCTATTTGGATTAGGATATTGTAACCTTACCCTAGTACATTTGGGTCAAGGCTTTCATTAGTATAGTAGGATTTGGCTATTTATTTCATTAGCTTAGTAGGAGTAGGATAGGAGTATTATAAATACCCTATCATGTTAGAGATTTTTATTCATTCTTCACTTAATTCAATAATTAATTTTCTTCCATCCCTCTCATCTTCCACCACAAACGCTTCTAATCTACTCTTCTATTCTTAAATTCCACAACAAGAAAATCGTTACTTGCTAGGGAATCACCAAAACCACACGCCTATCACCTACTTCTCACGCCATCAACCATGCAAATCATGATATCCTTCGCATTCATGGGTAACTAAACCTCTTAGTTGGGGTTATGGAAGCCGAATGAGTTACTATCTATTGCTGTGAGTTTGTGAGTTCAAGACACGTATATTGCTTATATCATTATTCTCTTCATCTTAATCTACATTCTTTGCGGTCGCAAACGCAAGAATACGCCAGTCTAACATTTAACTTGTTCGCGAGAAAGGTTATTTGTCTGGAAAAGAGATAATGTCAAGGTAGTAGGACACCCTTTCCTATTAAAAAGCTAGTGCCGTAACTGGACTAACCTCTTGGAGAATTCGTACCGTTAGACACGCTTTAAGCTCGCGAGAGTTAAAGTGAAATAGTCCTTGTTTAGGTCGCGAGACGCTTGGATTTACCATTGACTACAATTCTCTGTAAGCAATTGCATGTCAAGACTCTACACACTCATAGCCGATAAAGACGTATACCTCAGAAGGTGGACATAACCCCAACGCTTCAATTCTCATTATTTCACAACCTACGAAATACACACCAAAAGTCTATTAATTTTGCTTACTTGTTGACCAAGCTATTCCCTGTGGGATCGACACCCAACCCAGGTTGGGTTCTATATTTGCTAACGACCGCTTCACACTCCCACGAGAGCTGTAGATTGAGCGTTATCAAAAATTGGCGCCGTTGTCGGGGAATACGAGTGTCAATCAAGTTTGTGATAATTACTAGACCCTTTGGTCAAAGATTCTCGTACTTTTACTTTTAGTTTTTGTTTTTGTTTCTTGCAGGTTTTTACTTTAGTGCATGCCCCATACTAGAAGTTCTGGTCAACCGTTATTACCAATCAATCCTGAACCACAACGAATTAGAAGAATGGAAGCACAAGCTGAAATCGACAGGATGGCTGCTCAACACGAGCAAGCAAGATTAGCTGCTCTTGCCGCTGCTCAAGTCCAACAACAAAATATTGATAATCCTGGGCGAGCAACAAATCCTGACGATGAGGATTTAGGTGATGACGAGTTGATAAACCCAAGGCATGTCGCTGAAACTGCAACACCTGCCAATCGAAGAGGTCGACAAGCTCGGTATAGGTATGATCGCCAACCTTTGCAACCAGCTTTCGACGATGATGATGATGATCTTGATGGTGCCGGAGCCACTGGAGATATAATTCCATCACCATTAGCGCCCGGAGCCAAATTCAACATCACTAGCACCATGATTCAGTTATTGCAACTCAAGGGATTATTTGGTGGACTAGCAGGCGATGATCCGAATATGCATCTGATCAACTTTATTTCCACATGCAAGTCATTCGACAATCCAGGCGTTGGACAGAATGCAATTCGATTATGTCTATTTCCATTATCTCTGTCTGGGGAGGCAACTCTATGGTTGAATGGGCTGACTCCTGATTCAATTACAAATTGGAGGCAATTGAGTGACGCTTTCCTAGAAAGATTCTTTCCGCCATCCAAAAGGGCTCAATTGAGAGATGAAATCAGCAACTTTCGTCAGCTTCCCTCTGAAGCTCTTCATGAAACATGGGAGAGGTTCAAGACAAAGCTAGCGAGATGCCCAAACCATCACATGACTAATGTTCACCTCATGGAGATCTTGTATAGAGCCTTGAATTCAATAACTAAACCAGTGGTGGGCAACGCAGCTGGAGGTTCTTTCATGGACCTCACCTTTGGTCAAGCAAGCAATATGCTAGATCGCATGACAAAGCAAAGTAGAGCTTGGCATACCAGGGATTCTGAGGTAGCAAGCCCCACTTTATCTATTGGCATGTCTGCAGACTAAATAAGAAGAGAAGAAGAACGTGAGCAAGACATGGCGCACATGAAAACACAATTGGATCTTCTGACAAAGCACTTATTATCAGCGAAGACCGAAAAAGTGAAAGCTGTAGCGCTAAAAGGAAGAGACAAATCTGATTCTGAAGAGGAGGCCAACTACTTGACCAATCAGGGGGGTTTCCGTGGGAATGCCCAAGGAAACCAAGGTCGGAACTATTATGATAAATCTGGAAGCAAAGACCAAGGTAGTTGGAAGAAAAATAATGAAAATAGTGGTTTGTACGTTCCCCCTGGTAAACGTGATACCACCACATCTAATTCTATGGAAGACATGATGGCTAAGTTATTGAAAGGAGTGGAAGCAACGAGCGCAGGAGTGAAGGAGGTAATTGATGAGTTGGCCTCCATGAAGCAATTAGTTGATTCTCATTCCACTTCTATCAAGCAAATAAAGCAGCAATTGAGCCAACTTTCAGCAGCATTCAATCAAAGGAAGGCTGGCACCTTACCGAGCGATACTGTGCAAAACCCAAGGAATGATGGGTCATGCATGGCCATCACTACCAGAAGTGGTAAGGTGCTGGAAACTTCAGCAAAAGGCAAGCAAGTGGTTGACGTAGCAGCAGACATTGACGCCACACCTAGTGACGTTACAAGAGAAGAAGCCGCAACAACTACTTCAAACGTCAAGGATGTTTTACCTAGTGGCGTGCAGCCTGAAAAAAATAATAAACGGAAGCAAGAGGAGAAGAAATCCATGGAGAGAACACTTCCATACCCACCACCACCTTTTCCACAAAGATTGAAGAAGGTGGCCGATGACACTAAGTTCAGCAAATTCATGACTATGTTGAAGCAGCTGACCATCAATGTTCTATTAGTGGAGGCACTTGAACAAATGCCTGGGTATGCGAAGTTTATGAAAGATCTTTTGACTAAAAAGAGGGCAGCAAGTTATGGGCTGAAGGATGATGTGCATCATTGTAGTGCAATTGCTACCCGATCGATAGTTCAGAAGAAGGCCGACCCCGGAGCTTTCACGATTCCTTGCACCGTCGGATCTTTGGACTTTGCTAAGGCATTGTGCGATTTGGGAGCTAGCATCAATTTGATGCCACTATCTATCTACAAAAAGTTGGGGTTGGGAGACCCTACACCAACCAATATGAGGCTCGTGATGGTTGATAGGTCGGTAAAACGACCTGTGGGTATCTTGAATGATGTGTTGGTGAAGGTTTCTTCATTCATCTTTCCTGCAGACTTCGTTATTCTGGATTGTAAGGAGGATTCTGAAGTTCCCATCATCTTGGGACGTCCTTTCCTTGCAATTGGAAGTGTGCTTATTGACATGAAAGATAATGAGCTTTTGTTTCGAATTAATGATGAAGTGGTACGGTTTGATATATGCAAAACAATGAAGCAGCCCAGCGATATGAATGAGTCATCTGTAGCTGATGTTCCTCATGAGGATACGAAAGCATTATCTATAGAGAAACAGCCTACTGTTGAGCCATTGTCTGCTATGCCACTGAAAGTTGAGCATGAAGATAATGAAGGCTATGAAGAACTTATGAGTGCTCTAACAGAAATAGAGCCTTATACTCCTAAGCAACCAGATTGTGATCTCAAGAATCAACCAAACGAGAAGACTCCCTTTGAAGATCCACCAATTCTAGAATCACAAGAGCTCCCCGACTATCTAAGGTATGTGTTCTTGGAAAGTAGAAATATACTTCCGGAGAGAGCAGATGATTTAAGTGAACAACACGTAGAGGCTCTCATCTCTGCTCTGAAGAGATACAAGAGAGCTATGGGTTGGACTATTGATGATATAATTGGTGACTCTCCGGAGAAACGTATGAGCCATCTCGAAGAAGATCGCATGCCCACAGGTAAGCCTCATTGTCGTCTAAATCCTTTCAGAAAATGATCCATCACTTATCTCGATGAAGTCTAAGTACTCGAGATAACTATGTCGAGCCACGACAATAAATAAGGCGCTAGATGGGAGGCAACCCATCGTTTTATTGTTTTATCATTTCATCGTTTTATCGTTTTATCATTTTTATACTTGTTTTGTTTTTGATAAATGAAAAATCCAAAAATAAGAGTCGTGCCACGACCAAAACTAAGGCGCTTGGTGGGAGGCAACCCATCGTACTAATCGTTTTCATTTGGTTTTGAGCAAAAATAGGTGCAAGAAGTATTCAACGAGGAGATCGATTTCAATTGACGATTTGGACGCATTTTATGGTAAAGTTGGTAAGTTAGGAATGGTGATGCATAGGGCTATGGATTGAGCCTTTTCCTCGACAAAATAGGCTTCGAGGAAGGCTAGGACTTGGTAGAACTAGGCCATGAACGATGCACGACATATCCCATAGCCTAAGGTCTCGGAATCTAGTGTGCTATACACTATGCGCCGCCTATTCCTAGGTATGCTTTTGACTATGCGCCGCCTATGCTATGGCATTTGGTCTCAGTATCTCATATGCCATAGACTATGCGGCGCATATGTCTACAAATGCCATAGACTATGCGGCGCATATGTCCCATTATGCCATAGACAATGCGCCGCATATGTCATTGATATGCCGAGTGTTATGCGTCACATAGGTGGAATTTTTGTCTCCAAAACCGATTGTAAATGGGTCAAAACCCGACCCATTCTCTTCCTATATAAAGGGGACTTAGTTTTACAACACAACCACACTAAAAATTGACCTAAGGGCGCCGCATATACATCCAAATCCTCTCAAAATTTTCTTCTTTTGCTCTTCCAATTCACAAAACCATCTCCACAAGCTTCAAGCAAGTAAGTACTCTCTTATTCTTCATTTATTTCTCGTAAGTACTACGTTGCTATGTCTATTATGAATTGCTAAATCGTATAAGATTGTTGGTGATGTTTATGTGTTTGGATAGTTGATACAAAATCATGTGAGTGAACATATACGTAGAAAAATCTTGACTTGTTTTCGACTTGAATTTGGTTTCAATAGCATTGTTATACTATTTGCGGAATTACTATGGCTATGAATAGTGCTTAAGATTGTTGTTTGGATACTTACATGTTAGACTATCCCGACCATCGGGATAAGACTTATAGTGCCTACCGACATAAGAGGTTGTGATTGTTGTAAGAATAACTATTCCATGTGGTAACCCCTATGTAGTAGTGTTGCTATATCTACCATGAAAGTAGTCCAATGGCTGCAAGTAAGTGATGCATTGCTGAGTTTCTTGTCAGAATATAATAATAAAACGTATGTCGATGAAGTCTAAGTAATCGACCACTTTCACTTCACTGATTTGTATCAACAAAACTAAGTGTGGGGTGGTACCCCTACTGCTTGTGTATAGATTGTATCCATTGAGATTGTGCTACCATTAACACTATTTCAAGTCTCAGGTACAATGGCACCCAAAGCAAGACAAGGCAAAGAGAAGGCTACCACTTCACAAAAAGGCAAGAAAAGAGGCTAAAGAGAGCAAGGAGAACCCTCCTCGATGCAAACACCTTGACTCACGCTTGGAATTAAGTGGGATACTTATGAGGAACTTCTAAGGATGACGACTCTGATGATGATTCCAATGCAAGGGGTATGACCCCAGACATAGAGGATAAGTCCGACCAACCAGGTTCCTCGTATTTATTTTCCACTGAGGACAGTGTCCCGACTAAGTGTGGGGTGGTGGTATTGCATGCTATACTTCTCTATTCGCATCTATGTTTGTTTTCTTTTGTTTTGTTTTTGTTTCGTTTTGTTTTTTTTAGTAGTTAAAATTTTTTTCTAGCTTCGCATGAAATTATTTTGATAGGCAGCATGAGATTATAACAAGAGTATGTGTTACAATTGTGACTTTTGAGATGTTTAGGCTCTAGTTGTGACTCATTATGTGATATTGTGTGATTCAATTCCTTCAATTGTTGGGTCGAGAGTCTATATTACTTCCAATCAAGTCGACCATGTGCCTTGTGTGTGTGAGATAATAGTATATTCTATGTTTGTGGCTGATGCTAGAACTTGCCTGGTATGTATGCAAAGCGAAAATAAGGAGTGTAAGTTTAGGAGATGATTTAGGCATTTCTTTGGCAACCTATAGATGTTTACCTTTGTTTTACCTACCCATGAACATCATCCTAGTTAACCCTTTTTGAGCCTTTAGCCTATTTCTTTGACAACCTTGTATGTAAGCCTAATCCATTTCTTTCAAGACCATAATTTGATCCAAAATCCTGAGTGCTTTAAAGTGAAAAAGTCATGTGACAATATAAGAGGAAATTGGGTAAGTATAATGCTATAAATTGTAATGGTTCTTGAATGTGTTATGAAAAAGAAAAAAAAGTGCTATCATAAGAGGTATGTTGTGAAAAGAAAAAGGAAAAGAAAGCTGAAAAGTGAGTTGTTCTTAAAATTGAAAAACAAAAGAGGAGAACAAGGGTGGTAGAATAAAACAAAGAAGAAAGGTTGAAAGAAAAAAGTGTCAATGATACAAAGTGATGTATTAAAGCGCTTAGGAACCTAGTCACTATTCTTGGCCAAAATAGTCCTACCCGTCCCTTAGCCTACATTACAACCATCTAAAGACCTACTTGATCCTAATCTTAACATTCCGACATTTAGTAGAGTACTACATTAAAGGCAAGCCTATGGTCATTAGTTGCTACATATGAATTTTTTGTGAGAGCGAGAGCAAGGACACTTTGATACCCATGTTTGAAAAATATGCTATACTTGTGAGTAATTATGGGTACTATATTGTGAGACACACATGGTTGATGAGTTTTGGATAGTTGTATATGATTCTATGCACCTTAACGTTTGCATGCGAGTTGATCACCATCACTAGTCTACGCTAGAGGTTAAACTGTTTCTACTTATAATCAGAAAGCTACTCTTTGTTGATAATTGTTGTGCTTGTCTTGATAAATGTTTTGTGTTGTTGATGTAAAAACCTTAAGTCGATGCTTAGAAGGACATGATATTTTGTTCGAGGACGAACAAAGCTGCAAGTGTGGGGTGTTGATGATAGGCGAATTTACACGCCTATATCAATATATTTTGCCCATATTTTAGCCTATTTTTGAGAACAAATTATATATTTCATGCACTTTTAGTCCTTTTTCCTGTAAATGAGCTAACAAACATGATTAGGAAAGTTTCAGGTATAAATGATGCAAAATACAGCATTTTATGGCTTACTTGACGCAAAAGAAAGCTCACAAACGAAGTAGAAGGGAGCTGGACGCCTAAGGACCAAATCTGCTACATGGAAGATCTGTCCCGGGCTAAAACAGCATTTCTGAAGACTTTGGGGACTTACAGACACAAAGCTGGATTTTTACAAAGATACATTAACCTAATACAATTAGGTTATGTATTTCACTATTCTATTTGGATTAGGATATTGTAACCTTACCCTAGTACATTTGGGTCAAGGATTTCATTAGTATAGTAGGATTTGGCTATTTATTTCATTAGCTTAGTAGGAGTAGGATAGGAGTATTATAAATACCCTATCATGTTAGAGATTTTTATTCATTCTTCACTTAATTCAACAATTAATTTTCTTCCATCCCTCTCATCTTCCACCACAAACACTTCTAATCTACTCTTCTATTCTTAAATTCCACAACAAGAGAATCGTTACTTGCTAGGGAATCACCAAAACCACACGCCTATCACCTACTTCTCACGCCATCAACCATGCAAATCGTGATATCCTTCGCATTCATGGGTAACTAAACCTCTTAGTTGGGGTTATGGAAGTCGAATGAGTTACTATCTATTGTTGTGAGTTTGTGAGTTCAAGACACGTATATTGCTTATATCATTATTCTCTTCATCTTAATCTACATTCTTTGCGGTTGCAAACGCAAGAATACGCCAGTCTAACATTTAACTTGTTCGCGAGAAAGGTTATTTGTCTGGAAAAGAGATAATGTCAAGGTAGTAGGACACCCTTTCCTATTAAAAAGCTAGTGCCGTAACTGGACTAACCTCTTGGAGAATTCGTACCGTTAGACACGCTTTAAGCTCGCGAGAGTTAAAGTGAAATAGTCCTTGTTTAGGTCGCGAGACGCCTGGATTTACCATCGACTACAATTCTCTATAAGCAATTGCATGTCAAGACTCTACACACTCATAGCCAATAGAGACGTATACCTCAGAAGGTGGACATAACCCCAACGCTTCAATTCCCATTGTTTACAACTTACGTGACAATGTTTCTCTTTTACTTTGCTATTTTCAGCTTTTATTTCATTATTTTGGTTACTTATTACAATCCCCCCTTCTTATGAGACTTGCACCAAAAGTCTATTAATTTTGCTTACTTGTTGACCAAGCTATTCCTTGTGGGATCGACACCCAACCCAGGTTGGGTTCTATATTTGCTATACTTCTCTATTTGCATCTATGTTTGTTTACTTTTTTTCAGGCTGCACGCCACTAGGTAAAACATCCTTGACGTTTGAAGTAGTTGTTGCGGCTTCTTCTCTTGTAACGTCACTAGGTGTGGCGTCAATGTCTGCTGCTACGTCAACCACTTGCTTGCCTTTTGCTGAAGTTTCCAGCACCTTACCACTTCTGGTAGTGATGGCCATGCATGACCCATCATTCCTTGGGTTTTGCACAGTATCGCTCGGTAAGGTGCCAGCCTTCCTTTGATTGAATGCTGCTGAAAGTTGGCTCAATTGCTGCTCTATTTGCTTGATAGAAGTGGAATGAGAATCAACTAATTGCTTCATGGAGGCCAACTCGTCAATTACCTCCTTCACTCCTGCGCTCGTTGCTTCCACTCCTTTCAATAACTTAGCCATCATGTCTTCCATAGAATTAGATGTGGTGGTATCACGTTTACCAGGGGGAACGTACAAACCACTATTTTCATTATTTTTCTTCCAACTACCTTGGTCTTTGCTTCCAGATTTATCATAATAGTTCCGACCTTGGTTTCCTTGGGCATTCCCACGGAAACCCCCCTGATTGGTCAAGTAGTTGGCCTCCTCTTCAGAATCAGATTCGTCTCTTCCTTTTAGCGCTACAGCTTTCACTTTTTCGGTCTTCCCTGATAATAAGTGCTTTGTCAGAAGATCCAATTGTGTTTTCATGTGCGCCATGTCTTGCTCACGTTCTTCTTCTCTTCTTATTTGGTCTGCAGACATGCCAATAGATAAAGTGGGGCTTGCTACCTCAGAATCCCTGGTATGCCAAGCTCTACTTTTCTTTGTCATGCGATCTAGCATATTGCTTGCTTGACCAAAGGTGAGGTCCATGAAAGAACCTCCAGCTGCGTTGTCCACCACTGGTTTAGTTATTGAATTCAAGGCTCTATACAAGATCTCCATGAGGTGAACATTAGTCATGTGATGGTTTGGGCATCTGGCTAGCTTTGTCTTGAACCTCTCCCATGTTTCATGAAGAGCTTCAGAGGGAAGCTGACGAAAGTTGCTGATTTCATCTCTCAATTGAGCCCTTTTGGATGGCGGAAAGAATCTTTCTAGGAAAGCGTCTCTCAATTGCCTCCAATTTGTAATTGAATCAGGAGTCAGCCCATTCAACCATAGAGTTGCCTCCCCAGACAGAGACAATGGAAAAAGACGTAATCGAATTGCATTCTGTCCAATGCCCGGATTGTCGAATGACTTGCATGTGGAAATAAAGTTGATCAGATGCATATTCGGATCATCGCCTGCTAGTCCACCAAATAATCCCTTGAGTTGCAATAACTGAATCATGGTGCTAGTGATGTTGAATTTGGCTTCGGGCGCTAATGGTGGTGGAATTATATCTCCAGTGGCTCCGGCACCATCAAGATCATCATCATCATCGTCGAAAGCTGGTTGTAAAGGTTGGCGATCATACCTATACCGAGCTTGTCGACCTCTTTGATTGGCAGGTGTTGCAGTTTCAGCGACATGCCTTGGGTTTATCAACTCGTCATCACCTAAATCCTCATCGTCAGGATTTTTTGCTCGCCCAGGATTATCAGTATTTTGTTGTTGGACTTGAGCAGCGGCAAGAGCAGCTAATCTTGCTTGCTCGTGTTGAGCAGCCATCCTGTCGATTTCAGCTTGTGCTTCCATTCTTCTAATTCGTTGTGGTTCAGGATTGATTGGTAATAACGGTTGACCAGAACTTCTAGTATGGGGCATGCACTAAAGTAAAAACCTGCAAGAAACAAAAACAAAAGCTAAAAGTAAAAGTACGAGAATCTTTGACCAAAGGGTCTAGTAATTATCACAAACTTGATTGACACTCGTATTCCCCGGCAACGGTGCCAATTTTTGATAACGCTCAATCTACAGCTCTCGTGGGAGTGTGAAGCGGTCGTTAGCAAATATAGAACCCAACCTGGGTTGGGTGTCGATCCCACAGGGAATAGCTTGGTCAACAAGTAAGCAAAATTAATAGACTTTTGGTGCAAGTCTCGTAAGAAGGGGGGAATTGTAATATGTAACCAAAGTAATGAAATAAAAGCTGAAAATAGCAAAGTAAAAAGAGAGTATTTCGTAGGTTGTGAAACAATAAGAATTGAAGCGTTGGGGTTATGTCCACCTTCTGAGGTATACGTCTTTATCGGCTATGAGTGTGTAGAGTCTTGACATGCAATTGCTTACAGAGAATTGTAGTCGATGGTAAATCCAAGCGTCTCGCGACCTAAACAAGGACTATTTCACTTTAACTCTCGCGAGCTTAAAGCGTGTCTAACGGTACGAATTCTCCAAGAGGTTAGTCCAGTTACGGCACTAGCTTTTTAATAGGAAAGGGTGTCCTACTACCTTGACATTATCTCTTTTCCAGACAAATAACCTTTCTCGCGAACAAGTTAAATGTTAGACTGGCATATTCTTGCGTTTGCAACCACAAAGAATGTAGATTAAGATGAAGAGAATAATGATATAAGCAATATACGTGTCTTGAACTCACAAACTCACAGCAATAGATAGTAACTCATTCGGCTTCCATAACCCCAACTAAGAGGTTTAGTTACCCATGAATGCGAAGGATATCATGATTTGCATGGTTGATGGCGTGAGAAGTAGGTGATAGGCGTGTGGTTTTGGTGATTCCCTAGCAAGTAACGATTCTCTTGTTGTGGAATTTAAGAATAGAAGAGTAGATTAGAAGCGTTTGTGGTGGAAGATGAGAGGGATGGAGGAAAATTAATTGTTGAATTAAGTGAAGAATGAATAAAAATCTCTAACATGATAGGGTATTTATAATACTCCTATCCTACTCCTACTAAGCTAATGAAATAAATAACCAAATCCTACTATACTAATGAAATCCTTGACCCAAATGTACTAGGGTAAGGTTACAATATCCTAATCCAAATAGAATAGTGAAATACATAACCTAATTGTATTAGGTTAATGTATCTTTGTAAAAATCCAGCTTTGTGTCTGTAAGTCCCCAAAGTCTTCAGAAATGCTGTTTTAGCCCGGGACAGATTTTCCATGCAGCAGATTTGGTCCTTAGGCGTCCAGCTCCCTTCTACTTCGTTTGTGAGCTTTATTTTGCGTCAAGTAAGCCATAAAATGCTGTATTTTGCATCATTTATACCTGAAACTTTCCTAATCATGTTTGTTAGCTCATTTACAAGAAAAAGGACTAAAAGTGCATGAAATATATAATTTGTTCTCAAAACTAGGCTAAAATATGGGCAAAATATATTGTTATAGGCGTGTAAATTCGCCTATCATCAACACCCCACACTTGCAGCTTTGTTCGTCCTCGAACAAAATATCATGTCCTTCTAAGCATCGACTTAAGGTTTTTACAGCAGCAACACAAAACATTTATCAAGACAAGCACAACGATTATCAACCAAGAGTAGCTTTTCGATTATAAATAGAAACCATTTACTCTCAAGCATAGACTCGTGATGGTGATCAACTCGCATGCAAATGTTGAAGTGCATAGAATCATACACAACTATCCAAAACTCATCAACCATGTGTGTCTCACCATATATTACCCATAATCACTCACAAGTATAGCATATTTTTCAAACATGGGTATCAAAGTGTCCTTGCTCTCGCTCTCACAAAAAATTCATATGTAGCAACTAATGACCATAGGCTTGCCTTTAATGTAGTACTCTACTAAATGTCGGAATGTTAAGATTAGGATCAAGTAGGTCTTTTGATGGTTGTAATGTAGGCTAAGGGACGGGTAGGATCAGCTATTTTGGCCAGAAATAGTGACTAAGTTCCTAAGCACTTTAATACATCACATTGTATCATTGACACTTTTTTCTTTCAACCTTTATTTATTTTATTCTTCCACCCTTGTTCTCATCTTTTGTTTTTCAATTTTAATCACAACTCACTTTTCAGCTTTCTTTTCCTTTTTCTTTTCACAACATACCTCTTATGATAGCACTTTCTTTTTCATAGCACATTCAAGCACCATTACAATTTATAGCATCATACTCACCCAATTTCCTCTTATGTTGTCACATGACTTTTTCACTTTAAAACACTTAGGAATTTGGATCAAATTACGGTCTTGAAAAAAATGGATTAGGCTTACATACAAGGTTGTCAAAGAAATAGGCTAAAGGCTCAAAAGGGTTTAACTAGGATGATGTCCATGGGTAGGTAAAACTGAAGGTAAACATGTATAGGTTGCCAAAGAAATGCCTAAATCATATCCTAAACTTACACTCCTTATTTTCGCTTTGCATACATACCAGGCAAGTTCTAGCATCAGCCACAAACATAGAATATACTATTATCTCACACACACAAGGCACATGGTCGACTTGATTGGAAGTAATATAGACTCTCGACCCAACAATTGAAGGAATTGAATCACACAATATCACATAATGAGTCACAACTAGAGCCCAAACATCTCAATAGTCACAATTGTAGCACATACTCTTGTTATAATCTCATGCTGCCTAGCAAAATAATTTCATGCGAAGCTAGAAAAAAATTTACTCCTACAAAACTTAACTTAAAAAAAAAAAGTAAACAAACATAGATGCAAATAGAGAAGTATAGCATGCGATACCGCCATCCCACACTTAAACGGGACACTGCCCTCAGTGGAAAATAAATTTGAAGAACCTGGTTAGTCGGACCCTTCATCAATGTCGGGGGTCATACCCCCTTCGTCGGAATCATCATAAGAGTCGTCGTCAGAGTTCTCCTCATCATCAGAATCAGGCAAGCGTCGATCATCATCAGTCGGCACGTCATCGTCTAGAGGTTCCTCAAAATATATGCCCACTCCACACATTTCCCGGGCATGCATGTTCATTGGGTAGTCGTGGTCCAGCTGTTGGAGCTCTTCAATGGTTGGAATACGTCCACCACTCATCATAGTAAATCGTGTCATGCCATAGAGATGACGGAAAAAACTCTCATCACGAGCATGGCTCTCTGCAGTAGTAAGGTTGACTCCATGAGTTGTTTCAGCATCTTTGACCTTGGTGAGGTCAACCTTCTTTGGGTTATGTGGGAGTTTGTGGTCAGCTGGTTCCTCTTCGACATCCTCCTTCCGCAACATTGCTGTCAACAAATTGCCGAATATGAAATGGGACCTTTTGTGGAGTCTGGCCTTCCTCATGGTAGATTGAATGATTGCCCCAAAGTTGATAGGGACATTTGTCATCAAAGCATAGACCAAACACACTCTATCTCTCGATATCTTGGTGTATTGAGTTCCAGGAATAAGGCATGAGTTGACAATGCGCATCCAGATTCTTGCTTCCCTATTTAGTGGAGCATAGGGGAAGGTATTGTGATGGCCTGTTTCCTTATGTCTGGCCCATCTTGCCATCGATCTGGTTCCACAAAGCGTGTGTCGTATTACTCTGTAAGGAGGCCTGCTGTACAACTCTTTGAATGGTGCAGTGTCGACCGAAGGTAAGCCAAGAAAAGAGTTGATCCAATCCGCTGTAAGATGTAACACTTGGCCCCGAATTTTGACTTCATTGCCTGTTGTGTTCGGCGACCAGTTGGCATAAAACTCTCTTGTTAAGTCAAGATTGCACTCTCCCATGTCGCGGAAGATGAAATCCAGCTTCAAAGCCATTATTTTTGCCAACATTCGCGGCTCCTTCTTTGCTAAGGTCTACTTGTTGATCAAGTCGACGTGCACATATTTTGTTTCTTTGTTGCTGCTGTACCATGCTTTGGCTTCTTCCTCAAGAACCCATTTTATTCCAAACATTCTGCGTGGTAGGTGCGCTGAGGATGATTCTCCTTGGTCTTTTTGACTTCTCTTCTTGCCCTTTTGGGACGTGGTAACCTTCTCCTTGCCTTGCCTCGCTTTAGGTGCCATTGTACCTGAGACTAGAAATAATGTTAGTTGCAGCACAATCTCACTTGATACAATCTATATGCAAGCACTAGGGGTACCACCCCACACTTAGTTTTGTTGCATAAATCAGCGAGGTGAACGTAGTCGATTTACTCAGATTTTGTCGACATACATTTTAGGATGGTGTTCCGACAAGAAAATCAGCATTGCATCACTTATTTGCAGTCATTGGTCTACTTTCATGGTAGATATAGCAACACTACGACATAGGGGTTATCACATAGAATCGTTATTCTTACAACAAACACAACCTCCTAAGACGATAGGCACTATAATCTTATCCCGATGGCCGGGATAGTCTATCATGTAAGCATCCAAACAACACTCTTAAGCAATATTCATAGCCATATCAATTCAGCAAATATCATAACAATGCGTTCGAAACAAAATTCAAGTCGGAAACAAGTCAAGAATTCCCTACGTATATATTCACTCACATGATTTTGCAACAACAATCCAAACACATGAACATCACCTACCAATCCCACATGATTTAGCATAGCAACATAGTACTTACGATAATTAGATGAAAAATAAGAGAGTACTTACTTGCTTGAAGCTTGTGGAGAAGTTGTTGTGAATTAGAAGAGCAAAAGAAGAAAATTTTGAGAAGATTTGGAGGGTTATGCGGCGCCTTTAGGGTTGTTTCTAATGTGGTTGTGTTATAAAACTAAGTCCCCTTTATATAGGAAGAGTATGGGTCGGGTTATGACCCATTTACAATCGGATTTGGGGACAAGAACACCACATATGCGGCGCATATCACTCGGCATATCAATGACATATGCGGCGCATTGTCTATGGCATAATGGGACATATGCGCCGCATAGTCTATGGCATTTGTAGACATATGCGCCGCATAGTCTATGGCACATGAGATACTGAGACCAAATGCCATAGCATAGGCGGCGCATAGTCAAAAGCATACCTAGGTATAGGCGGCGCATAGTGTATAACACACTAGATTCCGAGTCCTTAGGTTATAGAATAGGTTGTGCATCGTTTGTGGCCTATTTTTACCAAGGCCTAGCCTTCCTCTAAGCCTATTTTGACGTGAGAAAGGCTCAATTCATCGCCTTATGCATCACCATGACTAACTTACCGACTTTACCACACAATGCGTCCAAATTGTCGATGGAGATCAATCTCCTCGTCGCATACTTCTTGCACCTATATTTGCTCAAAATGAAAACGATTAGTACGATGGGTTGCCTCCCAACAAGCGCCTTAGTTTTGGTCGTGGCACGACTCTTATTTTTGGATTTTCATTAATTAAAAACAAGACAAGTACTAGAATGAAAGAAAATGATAAACGATAAATGAAAAACGATAAACAATGGGTTGCCTCCCATCTAGCGCCTTATTTATTGTCGTGGCTCGACGTAGTAATCTCGAGTACTTAGACTTCGTCGAGATAAGTGATGGCCTTGTCATTCATCGAGTCAAGAGGACCGATATATGGCTTAACACGTTGGCCATTCACTTTGAAGACAACCCAGGTTGGGTTCTATATTTGCTAACGACCGCTTTACACTCCCACGAGAGTTGTAGATTGAGCGTTATCAACATGTCCTGATGGGTTAGGAAGAATAAGGTGCATGCAATGGATCCTATTTTCATGCATGCGAGTTATGCATATTATTGATCAGTCTACCGTGACAGACACACATAAAGTGCAATGATTTTGTGAATATAATTTTTTACCGATTATAAAATTATCTTTCAAATAAGATCCTACATTGTACAGTTTAGTTTGATAGGTGCAAACTGATAAGGCCAAAAGGTTCCAAGATAATGGTGTCGATATCCCGTTACAATTTAATGACAGTTTATGCTCATGTTTTTGTGTCAATTTTGGGAAAGGGTTCAAGTTTTTGGCTGCAGTGTAAATATCCAATAGTGATTGGACTGGTTTTAATAGTGCAATGGACTTCTTGAAAGGCCTACGAAGCCTCGCAATGCAGCAAACAACGATGGAACTAATAAAAATTCCCCTAGTCCAAATTTATATGGATGGATTTCTGGAGGAGACTTTTATACAGCAGAAGGTGCTTGGGAGAATACCTGTGTGCGAAGGGGGTGGTGGAGAAGGCCATATATCATCTCAGACGTTGATATATGGCCAATGAAATTGACATGAGAAACCTAAACTCATACTTTTATACACTAATAAAATTGACATGATCCCGTATTTTTAATACAGGAGTAGTTGGTTCAGGTTTCAATTCAAACCGACAATCTTACCACCTTCCATGCTCGCAAAGCTGCTTCCTTAGAGTTCTGGTCCTGCACTTTGTGAGAGTCTTCATTCAGGCCATGCTCGCTAGTTTCATTCTCGAGCAAAGTGTCCAGCTCCAGTTCTGTTGACCATTCTTCTTTTTCTTCAACGATTGATGAATTTTCATTTTTGGATACACTTTCACATTCGCACCTCATCTATTTTTTCATTTTTAATGTCAATTTCATCAGCCAATTTTTCTGCACTTTCCTTCCCACCCTGTGTTTCCACTTAAATAAGGACTGAGATGATATATGGCCTTCTCAACCTCCGTCTTCCCGCACAGGTTTTTTCCCAAACACCTTCTGCTATATAATAGTATTCTCTAATAACCCATTCATATAAATTTAGACCAGGGGAATTTCTATTGGTTCCATCGTTGTTTGTTGCAGTGCGAGGCTTCGGAGGACTTTCAACAAGTCCATTAAGCCATTAAAACTGGTTCAATCACTATTAGATATTTACACTGCCGCCAAAAACTTGAACCCTTCCCCAAACTTGACACAAAAACATGAGCATAAATTGTTATTAAATTGTAATGGGGTATTGACACCACCGTCTTGGTCCCTCAGCCTTACCAGTTCGAACCTAACAATCTTAACTGTAAAATGCCGTATCTTATTTGAAGGATTAAATCCTAATAGGTAAAGAACAAACATTCACAAAATCATTGTACTGGATGTGTGTTTTCATGATAGGTTGATCAGTAATACATACCTCCCATATATGAAGTGGTTCCATCCGCAAGCAACTTATTCCTCTAAACCCATTTTTACTCTAGCCTTTATTGCTAGTCGGGCAAAAGTGGATCTAGTTTCACTTTCTTTTATCTGCAAACAAGAGAAATACATTTGATGTCAAATAAGAGAAGAACAAAAAAAACAAAAAGAACATTACAAAAGGGTAACACAAAATTGAGTGAAGAAATAAATAACCAATATGATGCAACAGATTACCCATCTTCTTAACCAATGAGGTATCATTGCAATAGATGGATGACATGTTGCACCAGATGGGTCATCTGTTGGAATAAATCAAACCAGCCTTGCTACTAATTTGATTTCTTCAAATAGTTGCTCCGTCTGTTCCAACAACTGATTCATCAGTTGTAACAATTGAGGAAACTATTGCAACACCACCGCCAACAACATCAACAACAAAGAAACAACACCATATGTTCTAACACCATCCACAACACAAACGTCACATGTTCCAACACTACCCCCCCCCAACAACAGCACAACCAAACTACCAAACAAAAGACATAAAATAAAAACTATACTAACAAGGCTTTTTAAGTTCTCCCAACAGATGACTTTTTTTGCATATTTTAATAGAAATAATGGTTCGTTCATTCAAGACTTAAAAGTCATCTTTTCTTCAATTTTTTGAATAAATAGGAAACTGGTAATGGGTAAATCATTAATAGCAACAGATGTAAATATCTAATTTAAATGACATACAAAGAAGAAAAAGAGATAGAAAAAGCAATAGTAAATCGTACCTGCAATGTTAAAAAAGCAAATGGATCAGAACATCCAGTTCAGTCAAGAAAAGATATTGATTAGTTGAGATCCTAAAGGATCCTTATCTGAAAGAAGAGAGAAAAGATAGGAAAAAAGGAAACAAAGATAATTGAGAATAAAGAAGAGTGATGAGTTGAGTCTAAACTACTTTATGGTTGAAGGAGAGAGTTATAGATATGGGTTTTAAATATTCATTAATAACTTTTGAGGGTCACGAGGAGACGGTGACATTGAAAAGATCAGATAAGACTACTTACTCAGGAGATTTTTGAGTTATCCAAGTAGTACCGAGTAATATTTTTTACCGCCTTAGTATTTTAGCTTTTTTATCTCAGACAAGAAATATCTAAATTGCTTTAAAAAAGGATCTTAAAATATTTAAGTGCAACAGATGACAATTTCTATTTGAAAATTTCGAAAGCTCGGTCATCTGTCGCAACAAATGACATAATTTATTTGATAGTTTACAATAGATGAGTAATATGTTGCAATAGATTACCTTATCTATTTGATTTGATTCAATAGAAAAGATATCTGTTGCTACAGGTTGAATATTTGTTTATATATAATTTCACTTGAGTTCATATGTTAGACTAATACCTTAATTGAATGTGAGTTCTCATAGGGTCAACTACAACTTCAATTGAGTCTTTTGGCAATTGCATGATGAGACAGTATTGCATTCCTCCTGACCAGAGTCGTCGATTGATCACTCTGAGCTGAACCAATTCTTACTACCTCATATGTTAGACTAATACCTTAATTGATTAATCTAGGACTAGGGTACTAATACCTTAATTAAATAATCTAGG
Source organism: Capsicum baccatum var. pendulum (assembly GCA_030864225.1). Classification (NCBI taxonomy): domain Eukaryota; kingdom Viridiplantae; phylum Streptophyta; class Magnoliopsida; order Solanales; family Solanaceae; genus Capsicum; species Capsicum baccatum. The sequence continues at coordinate 182,899,087 of CM061554.1, forward strand.
ACTAGAGGTGAGTCCTCATAGGGTTAACTACAACTTCAATTGAGTTTTTTGGCAATTGCATGATGAGATGGTACTGCGTTCCTCTCGACCAGAGTCATCGATCGATTACTCTGAGCCGAACCAATTCTTACTACCTCATATGTTAGACTAATACCTTAATTGATTAATCTAGGACTAGGGTACTAATACCTTAATTGAATAATCTAGGACTAGGGGTGAGTTCTCATAAGGTTAACTACAACTTTAATTGAGTCTTTTGGCAATTGCATGATGAGACGATATTGCGTTCCTCCCGATCAGAGTTGTCGATCGATAAATCTAAGCCGAACTGATTCTTACTACCTCATATGTTCAACTAATACCTTAATTGATTAATCTAGCACTAGGGTTGAGTTCTCATAATGTCAACTACAATAGATGACATCGCCTATTTGATAATTTACAACAGATGGGTAATCTATTGCGATATATGACTTAATTCATTTAATAATTTACAACAGACTGATAATCTGTCGCAACTGCTGACTTAATTTGTTTGATAGTTTACAACAGATTTGTGATATGTTGTAAAAAATGACGTAACCTATTTGATAGTTTACAACAGATGCATAATATGTTGCAACAGATTACTTAATCTATTTGATTTGATCCAACAGAAAAGACATTTGTTGCAACTGGTTGAACATTTGTTTATATATAATTTCAATTGAGTTCATATGTTAGACTAATATCTTAATTGAATGTGAGTTCTCATAGGGTCAACTACAACTTCAATTTAGTCTTTTGGTAATTGCATGATGAGACGGTACTGCGTTCCTCCTGACCAGAGTCGTCGATCGATCACTTTGAGCCAAACTGATTCTTACTACCTCATATGTTAGACTAATACCTTAATTGATTAATCTAGGATAGAGTACTAATACCGTGATTGAATAATCTAGGACTAGGGGCGCATTCTTATATGGTTAACTATAACTTCAATTGAGTTTTTTGGCAATTGCATGATGAGATGGTATTGCATTCCTTATGACCAGAGTCGTCTATCGATCACTCTGAGCCAAACCAATTTTTACTACCTCACATGTTGGACTAATACCTTAATTGATTAACCTAGGACAGGGTACTAATACCTTAATTGAATAATATGGGACTAGGGGTGAGTTCTCATATAGTCAACTATTGATTAATATAGGACTAGGGGTGAGTTCTTATAGGGTCAGCTACAACAGATGGCAGCGCCTATTTGATAATTTACAACATATGGGTAATCTATTATGACATATGACAATCCATTTGATAATTTACAACAGATAGATAATCTATCGTAATAGATGACTTAATCTGTTGTAACAGATGGCTTAATCTGTTTGATAATTTACAACAAATTCATAATCTATTGTTACCTAATCTGATTGATAATTTACAACAGATGCGAAATCTGATGCAATATGTTGAACATTTATTTTTATATAATTTCAATTGAGTTCATATGTTAGACTACTAGTACCTAAATTGATTAATCTAGGACCAGGGGTAAGTTCATAGGGTCAACTAGAGTACTCGGTCAATTACAGCTTCTATTATTTTTATACAATTTCAATTGAGTTCATATGTTAGACTAAATAGTACCGTTTTGGAAATTGCATGATGAGAGGGTTAAAACTTACGCATATCTTTTATAATTTTAAAAATAATTAAGATGAATTCGAACCAAATTAACATTTTCAAAACTTGTCATTCTTTTCTAAAATACAAATCAACCCATAAAAAATGTTTCATTATTTTAAATCTTGAGTTCTCGATCTTTCTCTCTCATTATCACTCAACAATACAGTACAGATAACAACTACTCAATAAGTTTGCTCAATCCTCCATAACAAATCGCTTTTCTTCTCATTTTCGATCATATAGGTGTTATTTTTCACTTTATTCTTACTTGTATTAGTTATTTTATTGTCTTCATAGGCAATAGAGTTCGAGAAGAGTTCTATATTTGTTATTTTTTCTTAAAAATAAGGGCTTTTAAGTTAATGATGAAAAATAAAATTTTTAGTTGTATTATCTTCAGGGCTCTTGAATAATGATGGGGATAGAGGTGTTGTGTTAGGGGAGTTGGAGAATTTTGGAGAGTGTCACAACTTTGGCTTTTGTTGATGTTTTAAGGTATATGAGGTTAGTGAGGCTATTCGCAAGATACGAAGGGGTAGGGCGATGGGTCCCGACGAGATTTCGGTGGATTTTTGGAAGTTCTCTGGAGGGTCAGGGTTGAGGTAGATGACCAAGTTATTTAACAATATTTTTATGTCAGTAAAGATGCCTGAGGCGTGGAGATGGAGCATCATGATTCCTTTATATAAGAACAAGGGTGATATTCAGAGTTGCAACAACTACCGGGGTATCAAGTTATTGAGTCACACGATGAAGATTTGAGAGAAGGTGGTAGAGTAGAGGTTGAGGAAGATTGTGTCTATTTCAGAGAATCAATTTAGTTTTATGCCTGGTCACTCCACGGCTAAGGCAATTTACCTTGTTCGGAGACTGGTAGATCATTATAGAGAGAGAAAGTGGGATCTTCACATGGTGGTAGTGAAGTTAGATTCTCAGGCGGTTTGTAAGAGGGATAGTTATAAGTATCTTGGATCTATGTTTCAGGGAAATGAATAGATAAATAAGGATGTCTTTCACCATATTGGGGCAGGTTGGATAAAATTGAGGCTCACTTCGAGAATTTTATGCTTTAGGAAGGTGCCCCTAAGCTGAAAGGCAAATTCTATAGAGTTGCAGTCCGGCCTGCTATGTTGTATGGAGCGGAGTGTTGGCCGATTAAGAATTATCATATCCAAAAGTTGAAGGTGGCAGAAATGAGAATGTTGCGTTGGATGTGTGGATTCACAAGGGCTGACAGGATTACGAATGAAATTATTTAGGAGAAGGTAGGAGTGGTGTTAGTGGAGGATAAAATGCGGGAAGTGAGGTTGAGATGGTTTGGTCATGTGATGAGGAGAGACATGGATGTCCCAGTTCGTAGGTGTAAAAGGTTGGCCTTGGGAGGTTTCAAACGAGATAGGTAGGCCAAAGAAATATTAGAGAGAAGTGATTAAACATGACATTGAGCAGTTATAACTGGCTGAGGACATGACCCTGGATAGGAAGATATGGAGGAAAAACATTAGGATAGAGGGATAAGGGTGTGGATGATTCGTAGGTAGTATTTAGGTGGACTTTGGTGTCCTTTATTTGGCAATGCACAAATGTTTTGTGGATGTTATACCTATGTTATTTTATCATGTTCTATGCTTTTGATGCTTTTGTATATTTCCTTTTATCTTGAGCCGGGGGTCTATAAAAAACAACCTCTCTACTTCTTTAGAGGTAGTGTTATGGACTGCGTACACTCTACCCTGCCCAGGCCCCACTATGTGGGAATATACTGGGTTTGTTGTTGTTGTTGTTATATTATCTTCGAGAATGGGTTTACAATTTTGAGTTTAGATGGTAAAATCATAGGAAGAACTCGAGAAATCCCTAGTTTTCATCGCAATGTTCCGTTGACTATCGTGGTATTATTGGATGGTGTTGTGGTGTTGGTGTTGGTAGTGGTGTTTGTGGTCGTCATGGTGGCACTGGTGGTGGCATAGGTTGGTGGTGTTTGTGGTGGCTGTCGGTGGTGTCGATATTCGTGGTATTTGTTTGTTGCATTGGTTGGTGATGTTTGTAGTGGTGGGTGTTGGTGTGTCGGTATTCGTGGTGTTTATAATGTATTTTTTAAAATTTATGCATACATCAATTGTAATGTAATTTTTGTTTTTCTGTTGTTTGTAGGTAAAACATGTCTCCCAAAAGAAAAGAAAGTGAAAGTGGATCAACATCTGACCGCGCAAAAAAAAAGGCTACAGTACAGAGGAATTAGGAGGAGCTTCCTGAATAATCTCAGTCAGGGAAAAGTAAAGCTGAGGAAAGATATGAAAACAACATTGAGGGAGGTGGACAAGGTTCTGTAGATGGTGATGAAGAAAATTAAAGTGGGAAAGAGGAGGAATTAGAGAGTGAGAAAGAGAAAGAGAATGATCATCAACATGATGATAATAGATCACAATGGGGCGTGAATTAATATCGACATCCCAACATGATCCTGTCAAAATTTTTAGTATTGAAAGGTTTCAAGTTGTGATGCCAATAAATGACCCAGAAGCAAAATGACTAACTGGTCAAATTTTACTTTAATGTCAGATGGGGAAATTTTTTGAACATTTTATGAAAATTATGAAGAACGAAAACATAGGCGGACTTTTTAAGAAGAGCTGCTTTGGACACTTTCTTGAGCTGACCGAGGACCCCTCTGCTCGTATTCGTTTCCCTATGACGATGGTATATGGTCTTATCAAGCGCAGGATTAAGTACGTGGGAGATGATAAAGATCCAGAGGAGGGGGGCAAAAAGAAGATGGATAAAATCTGCATCAACTACTGTGGCATGCCTGTTTGTTTTGTCTTTCAGGAGTTTGCCATGGTGACGGGCTTGAGATGCCATCATCCAGAAGAACTACCACCCCACAAAAGATCCAAGGCAAGAAAATGCAGGGAAAAAATAGATGGGTTATTTGACATTACTCGATGTAGCTATAAAGCATCAGATTTGTTGACAGATCTCGAGGATAAAACCATACCAGAGCAGTATAGGGAGCAATTTTGCTTAGTTTCGTTTGCCCATTTGGTTATATTGTCAAGAGATGTTGACAAGGTCATAGAAGATGATTTATTGGCGCGTGCTGAGGATTTTTATAAATTCAACAATTATCCCTGGGGCTATGACAACTTCTACTTGACTGTCCAATATTTACTGACAAAGCTATCCTCAGGGATGACCGTATTATACGGCTTTCCTTGGGCTTTCATGGTAAAATTAATCACTAATTTTTACTCATCCATTAATTTATATTGAATATAGTTATTATGACTTTTTTTTTGCTTGCTTTCTGTTTACATTTTTTAGGCTTAGGTATTTGAAGCAATTCCTCCCCTCCAAAAGCAGTTAATGGATTACCCAGATGAGGTTTATCATACAAGGATGTTTAGGTGGTTGGCTGCAAAGAGAAACACCAATATTAAGGAGGCTGATCTCTTAAACTGTTCGGATGATGTAGTACGTCTTCTTCAAGTAAAATAATTTTACTCAAAGAAAGATATTGAACAGATGTTATATCTGGTGCAACAGATGTTATATCTGATGCACCAGATGGGATATCTGTTATGATAGGTTACCCATCCTGTGTCAATCAGTGCAACGGATGGATAATCTATTGCGATAGATGATTAATACCATGCATCAAATTACCCATCTGTTGCTTTGGTTCTCTGAACCCAACTCCTAATAGATTAATCATCTACTACAAATTATGCAACAAATATGTAATCTGATAATATATTGTTCATCTATTGCGACGTACAAATCATCTGTTGCATAACAGATTACCCATCTTGTGCAACTGTTGCAACAGATGATTTATATTTTGCATCAGATTATCCATGTGTTGCTCTGTTTCTCTGAACCAGACCAAAACGTATTTTAACTATGCAATAGACGGGTCTTTTTTTTTAAATGTAACCCAACTATGAAAATTATTATATTATATGATTTAAATGCACCTGTCTTTTTTTTCTTTTTATAGGTTGTGGATCCATAGATCGTGCCTATTGAGGAGGAGTCAGTGATGACTTCTTATATTACTCTAGGTCATGTTGATACTATAGCAGACCCAACAGTGGAGTTAATAAAAAAGGAATTGGCTGGAGCAACAACCATAAGAAGAACAATTAGGCAAGGTCAGCCTAATGTTGAGGCTCTTCATGACCAACCTACTACGGCAGATCCGGGTACTTCTTCTGGTAGAGTTGTTGGTGTTGGTGGCAGGCATGCTGATGCGACTACCACTTATGATTATGAGTATGTTGATGCTCAATAAAGAATAAATATGTTTGAGAACACCCCTTTTCACCCTTACACAGGTCCCTCTCACCCCTCTTCACCTTCGTGTTCTCATTGCGATTATGAAGAGTGCAAGGACAAACATGATAAACTCTTTGAAAAAGTAGAGGCTATCTCTAAAGCTATTGAGGAATTCAAATCCAAGAGGTGTGTCATACCAACCAAGAAGGTGAGGGCCTACACACTCCTACAGTGTTGGTTAGGAGAAAGAAAAGAGCAATTAGAGACGTACACTCCGGTCGAAAATCAAAAGAAATTGCAATTCCCCCCTCTCCAAAAGCTATTAAAGTTCAGAGGACAGTCAAGAAGGTGGACATATACGCGAAACTTGGCGCCGAAGAGAAGTGAGATTTGCGACCAGCCAAGAATGCCAAGCCAGGCACACTAGATTACCCCAGCCCTCTCTTTTTCCCCCAATACTTCCAGACTATGACTGATATGCATATGCCGTAGGAGGACATGACAAGTTTACATTTCCTAATTAGCCCTTATAATATACCCCATGAAGAAGAAGCTACGCAACAGATTTCACATCTGTTGCAATAGCTGGGTATATTGGTGTAACTGGTAGTGGTTCTATTACAATTTATTATCCATCTGTTGCATAAGTTGTATTGAATTATTGATTCAGAGAACCCTATGCAACATATGGACCATCCATTGCATCTTTACAATTACTAACCTATTTAAAAATTGACTTCTTACATCATAGCATGTTGACATAATTCTCTGCCTCATGAGGAAAAGGCAATTAACGTACCTGGAAGCTTATGATGCTGCCGATAGGATAATGGACCTCAACTTCTGCAAGAAGCTTAAGGATAGGTACAATCAACTCAATAGGGAGACGTTATCCCTTGGCGTGGGACTTGATTTCCTAGTTCCTACGTTGGTCTTGGATGAAGAAAAAATGATAAAATATGTTAGAGGAGAGAGACCAAATCCACATGGCAAGATCTGGATCGAGGCAAAGAGGTTTCTTGCAGTCATTAGCGTGAACGACATGCATTATCGGGCCGTTGAGATACTACTCGAGGAAGGACATATTAATGTTCATGACTCCAACGTACCTTTCATTGATGATTTTGATCTTTTTCTCCTCGTGGAGCCACTGATGGTGCTGTTGCCTATCTTGTTGAGGGAGAGTAAACTGATGAATCATTTTCCAAATAAAGTCTTGATAAAAAATCATAGAATTTTGAAGGTCGAAACAAGGGAATGATCCTTTCAAAAGATAAAGCCGCTAAAGTGAGTGACTCGCACACTCTTGCACACATCAAATGTTTAGTGACCGACACAGAAATAGGCGAGCCAACAACTTTTCTATGCGACAATGCTGTGGCAAACCTACAAGAGGTCTGGGCTTATGGGGTACTAACTGGACGCTTGAAGCCTGTGTATATATAAGAGCCTGTAAAATAGAAATTTTTAATTTCAAGTCACCCTTCACTTTATTACATGTACATGTAGTGGCAATAATTTTTTCTGATGAAAGTTGAGTTTTTTATGATGCAATAGATTGTCAATCTGTTGTAAAATATATTAAATCTATTTTGGTATATAGTTTATCTGTTGTAATAGGTTGGTGATCTGTTACATTACACCTATGTTATTTCTATGAATAATCTAAGTCTAATCTGTCGCAGCAGTGTGAAGACCTGTTTGATAATTTTCAACAGATGACCTAAATTTTATAACATATGCCTAAATCTTTTTGATATTTTCCAACAGTTATCCTTGAATATCCATGTGCTCGACAATACCAAACCATTAGAAAATACACACACCACCATGAAAATTTCAGCAATTAGGCTTGAATATCCATGTGCCCAACAACACCAAACCAGTAGCAATAACAACAATAATGTAATATCTTCTTGCTCGATTTTGTTTCTCTTCAGAAGCCTTGACTTTATTCAACAAACTCAGATTACACGATTTGCTTGTGAAGGGTGTCGTTCTTCATACCAATCAAAGTAATCGCATCCACTCAATTTCTATAAAAAAGAGAACATAATTACAAGTCAATAATTAATCAACTAATTAAATAAAAAAATATTACCTTTGAAATCTTACAAGTAAAAAATCTATGACCTGTATTTTATTGAGTCCAAGAAGTCTTTAACAGAGTTTCATGACCGCACTTACAATATCAAAAATCTTTATCACAAAAAACAGTTGAAGATGCGCTCGACATTGTCAATCTGAATTGAAAAAAATGAAAAAAATAATTTGAAGAATTTGGATAGATAAAAGAAGATGATGATGAAGAAGAAGATTTGGGAATTGAGGGTTAAATTTTAGGAGGAAGATGAATATATAAGACAATGGGGTTGAAAAAAATGACAGTTTGGGGCCAAGTGACAGCAAGTCAGCAAAATGTACCACTATGTCTACTTGATGCCTATTTTATTTTAGGTGTTTGAACTAAACACCGTCGATGGGTTCCATCTTTTTTTTATTTCAATTCACTTTAACCTTTTTACACATAGTGGCAATTTTTTATGTCCAACAAAAGTTGAATTTTTATAATACAACAGATTCTCCATCCGTTGTAACAATTATTTTACCTGTTCTGACATATAGTTTATCTGTTGTAATAGGTTGGTCATCTGTATCATTATCTCGATATTTCTATCTAAGTTCATCTGTTACAACAAGTGGGAAGACCTGTTTGATAAATTCTAATAGATTACCTACCTGTTGCAACATATGTCTAAATCTGTTTGATTTTTCCAATAGATGTGTTATCTGTTGCAACAGATACATTATCTGTTGCAATATTTAAATATAGTATTCTTTTTCAATTAATAAGTTCAAATCTAAGGAATAAATAAAATTCATAGACAAAATAAAATAAATTGAAGCCTTCAGAAATTAACTGAAATAAGTCAACGAATAAATAAAATATAAAAAAATTGTTATGGGTACAGATCTCAACAAATACATCAACAACAATTTAGGTATGAAACCAAGGATTAATTTGATAGGCTCAAGATATAAAGATCTCCTCAGTATGGACAAGTTTTTCTTCAATAGTGCTATGGAATTCAGCTTTGCTTGTCTTGGATTTTCATTGTCGCTTACGTACGGTTTCTGCGCTTTATGTTCTCCGTATTTCCATAAAAAGAGTAGCATATTGTCAATGGTGTTCAGCAGTATCTTCTTCTACATCCACTTGGAAAGCCAGAATTGGTCAATTCTAATCATAGAGATATAACAAAATAGAAAAGGATAACTCATCTGTTCTAGTAAATCAAATAGGTCTTCCTCTTATTTTAAATTGTTCCATATAGATTATATTTTTGTTACAATAATGAATCAACTGTTGGGATAAATTTCTACATGAGAAAGACCCTATATGATAATTTCCAAAGGATGAACCATCCATTGCAACATATGAATCATCTGTTGCAGTAGATAGGTCATCTGTTGGTACAAATAAAAGTGGTACGAAGAACTGTTTAGTTTGCTAAATAGACAAGACATTTGTTGTAACAAATACTTTATCTGGTGCAACAAGTTAGTCAACTGTTGCAATAGATGTATATATCTGTTTGATAATTTTCAGTAGATGTGTCATCTGTTGAAACAGATGTATCTATTTGTTTTATCAGTTGGAAGACATATATATTCACCTTCTTCAGCTCGTGCTGCTCTTCTTTGTACATTGTACGTTGCTCAGTGCAACACACAGATAGAGGAGTAGCAATTTTGCTTTTTTGGATGCTTGGTAATGCCCTGGAAATCACTTTTCTTCTTTTCTTATCCCTAATCTCTAATGGAGCAAATGGAAATAAAATCCTCTTTGATGGAATGAGACCCCTCTTAAATGTCAATTTCTTAAGAGAAGCAGTTAATGCATTAATAACATTAATCACTACATTATGTTTTGTCCTACAATCTTGACATTTGCATGCAGAACATTCACTGGGAGAGGCAAAATCTATATAACGAGTATGATCATACTCATAATGGTATGCTTTAAATACTGTAAGGAAAGTATCATTAGCACCAACAGCAGCACCACTACCACCACCAACAGCTCCATCACCACTAAGTCCATCAACAACAACAAGCCCACCCTCCAAAATTATTTTTCTTGTAATGGTTGTTGCACCAAACAATTCCATTTTTATTCTGTCAACGACCTTAGGGTCCGATAAAGTTTGCGCAGACCATAAAGTAAGAAAAAATGGCATCTTCAACTCTCGATTGGTTGAAACTAGTGATGGATGCACAATCTAACATAAATCATTACATATATTAGAATGATGATTAGATCATTCAAAAAAATTATTAATTAAAAGAAAAAATTAATTATAATTATACTTACTACATTCTTTGGGGGGTTGAAGAGATCAAGAATTTTTGTATTTTTATCAGTTTTGGCCGACAACAATCTCAAGATTCTTGGATTTTAGTGGTTCTCGTAGATAGTGTAGCCAAGTGCAAACGGCCTTACAGAGTTTAGGTGTAGGACCTTCTAGTTCAGTAGTTTAGGGTGGCCAGTTGGGCCTAGTTTTTCCTTTTCCTATTGAGACTGGTCGTAGAGGTTGCTATGTGCCTGATGAGACTGGCCATGTGGCCAAAGACTGCCTCGCCGTGTGTTTCGAGCTACTCCTATTTCAGTTGTGAGGGGTAGGGGTACTACCAGAGGTACGAGAGGTAAAGAAGGTAGAGCACATGATGGTGGTCACCCAGGCAGTTGGTGGTCGTGGTCAGTGTTATGCTATACTAGCCAAACCTGAGCCAGAGGCTTCTGATGCTGTGATTATAGGTATTGTCTCTGTTCATTTCAGACTGCATCTGTATTATTTGATCTCGAATCGACTTTCTCCTATGTGTCTGTGTATTTTGCTTTGGGTTTTGATTCTATTAGTGAGCCTCTTGCCATGCCTATTCTTGTATCTACCCCGATAGGTGATTCTTTAGTGGTGGATCGGGCGCATCGATCTTGTCTTGTGATTTTTGCCGGGCGTGAGATTTTGGTAGAATTGCTTGAGTTAGATATGGTTGATTTTTATGATTATTTTGGGTATGGATTGGTTGGCTCCTTATTATGTTGTCTTAGATTGTTTTGCTAAGACTGTGACTTTAGCTTTGCTGGGTGTGCCAAGGATAGCTTGGAAGGGTACACTTCATTTGAGTCCTAAGAGGATTATATTTTTTATTCAGGCTCATAAATTGATTGAGAGGGGATGTTTATCTTACTTGGCCCATATTCATGACACCAGTGTTGTTTCTTCTCCTTTCTTGGATTCTGTCGTGATGTCCATGAGTTTATGGATGTATTCCCTACGGATTTTCCTGGTATGCCTCCAAATCAAGATATTAATTTCAGTATTGATTTTGAGCCGGGCACCAAGACCATTTTTATTCTTCCTTGTAGGATAGCCCCAACAATGTTGAAGGAACTCAAGGATCAGTTGTAGTAATTGTTGGATAAGGAATTTATCTAACTAAGTATTTCATCTTGGGGTGGGCCTGTCTTGTTTATGAAGAAAAAGAATGGGTCATGTATTGATTATCAACAGTTGAATAAGGTGACGCATAAGAATAAGTGTCCTTTTCTTTGCATTGATAATTTGTTCGATCAGCTTCGGGTGTTGTAGTGTTTTTGAAGATTGATTTGAGGTTCAATTATCACCAATTGAGGATTAGAGCTTCAAATATTCTAAAGATAGCTTTTCAGACTCGATATGGTCATTATGGGTTCTTGATCATGTCTTTTAGGTTGACCAATGTCCCTGCCACATTCATGGAGTTGATGAATCGACTATTTCAATCGTATCTCAACTCCTTTATTTTTGTATTTATAGATGATATCTTGGTTTATTTAGAGCATTTGCGAATTGTGCTTCAGAGATTGAAGGATGAGAAGTTGTATGCAAAGTTCTCTAAGTGCGAGTTTTGGTTAGAGTCTGTTTCTTTCTTGGATCATGTGGTGACTAAGGAAGGTATTATGGTTGATCCAACCAAGGCTGCAGCAGTTTATAATTGGGCTAGACCTAATTTTACCATCGATATTTAGAGTTTTATTGGCTTGGCAAGTTATTATCGGTGTTTTGTTAAGGGTTTTTTATTCATTGCAGCTCCATTGACCAAGTTGACCCATAAGAAGATTTCTTTTCAGTGGTTCGATGCTTGTGAGGTGAGCTTCCAAAAGCTCAAGGATTTGTTGACTTCAACTCCTATATTGGCTTTTCCTAAAGAGACCGTGGGCTTTTTCATATTTTGTGATACTTTCAGTGTTGGTTTGGGTGTTATGTTGATGCAGGGGGGCAAGGTGATTGCGTATGCATCTCTTCAGTTAAAGCCTCATAAGAGAAATTATCCTACCCATGATTTGGAGTTGTGCACATCTATGTTTACCTTGAAGTTATGGAGGCACTACTTGTATGAAGTCCGTTGTGAAATCTTCTCAAATCATCGTAGCCTTCAATACTTCTTCACTTAGCGATATCTTAATATGAGACAACGTCAATGGCTTGAGTTGCTTAAGGATTATGACTTGACTATTCTCTACCATCCAGGCAAGGCTAATGTGGTTGCGGATGTCTTAAGCCGAAAGTCGACTAGCATGGGTAGCTTGTCGCATCATTTGACCTAAGAGAGGCCTTTGGCCTTAGAGGTTTAGCCTTTAGCTAACTATATAGTTAACTTGATATTTCAACACCTGGGCATATTTTGGCATTTATGGAAGCTAGATCTTCTTTGATGGAGCAAATTTGAGCTCATCAGTTTGATGATGTTGGATTGAGGTCGATTATAGATAAGATGGTGAGTGGGGAGGCTAAGAAGTCCTCACTTGATTCAGATAGAGTTTTTAGGATTGGGGGCTAGGTTTGTGTACCGGGAGTGGGTGACTGGATTAGGTTGACCTTGGAGGAGGCCCATTATTCCAAATATTCTATCCATCCAGGTGTTACTAATATGTATCATGATTTGAGGCAACACTACTGGTGGGATGGTATGATGCGAGATATAACAAAATTTTTAGCTCATTGCCTATGTTGTCAGCTGGTGAAGGCGGAGCATTTGAGACTGGTGGGTTTCTTTAGAGATTATCCATTCCTGAGTGGAAGTGGGAATGGATCACTATGGACTTCGTGATTAGTTTTCCTCACATATCTCATGGTTCTGACAGTGTTTGGGTCATCGTGGGTCGATTGACCAAGTCAGCTTATTTTATTCTGGTTCAGGTCTTATTCAGTGCTGAGAGGTTAGCCTGTATCTATATTCATGAGATTGTTCGTCTGCATGGTATGCTGATGTCTATTATTTCAGATCGAGGTTCTGTGTTCACATCTTACTTTTGGAAGACTTTTTAGGATGAGTTGGGTACTTGGGTTAATCTTAGCACAACGTTTCATGCCTAGATTGATGCAATTCAAAGCAGACTATCCAGGTTTTGAAGGATATACCCCACACATGCGTGATGGATTTTGGTGGCCAGTAGGAGCAACATTTGGCTTTAGCAGAGTTTGCATATAGTCATAACTACCATTACAGTATTGATATGAATTCTTTTGAGGCATTGTATGGTAGGCGTTGTTGCTCCCCAGTAGGTTGGTTTGATGTTTTAGAGGTGAGACCTTGAGGTATGGACTAGCTCCGTAAGTCTTTAGATAGAGTTCGGGTTATTCAGGATAGACTTAGAGCAGCTCTATGCTGATCGTGGACTTTGTGCCTTGAGATTTGGTGTTGGTGATTGTGTTTTTCTTGGAGTTTCATCCATAAAGGGTGTGATGAGGTTTGGGAAGATGGGCAAGCTTAGCCCAAGGTATATTTGTCCATTTGAGATTCTTCGAACTGTTGGTGATGTGACTTATGAGTTGGTCTTGCCCCCTGATCTATCAGCTGTTTATCCAGTTTTCATGTTTCTATGCTTTGTCGCTATATTCCTGATGAGTCTCATGTCATTTATTGGGAGTCGGTTCAGTTAGATGAACGGTTGTCCTTTGTTGAGGAACTGGTTTCCATTTTGGCTAGGGATGTTAGGCGGTTGCGCTATAGATTGATCCCTATGGTTAAGGTCCAGTGGCGACATCAACCTATAGATGAAGCTACTTGAGAGGTCGAGTCTGATATGCGTAGTTCTTATCCCCAGCTCTTTGTTGATTCAACTATTTCTTTTGCCTTAGTTCGAGGACGAACTAGATTTTTAGTGGTGGATGATGTAATGATCTAAAAATTTGATAAAATGTGTAAAATTTGTAATTTTATGTGATTTGACCATTTTATCCCTTCTCGTAGTTGCATTATGGTATTTCTGGGGTGTGGGAGTGATAGAAATGATTTTCGATGCATTTTGGAATCATTTATGCTATATTGTGGTTTTTGATGGCATCGAGAGCCTTATTTTGGACTTATGTGGATATTTTTTGATCCATGTGATGGATGACGAATGGACTGTGCCAGCAACTTCGAAATATCAATTTTACGCTAGGTAGACCTTTGGTTCGGGTCCCGATGCACCCGAGCTCATTTCGATCTTTCGGTTGGAATGTTAGAAAATTAAAAATATGGGTGTGGGACCCACATTTGGTCGAAATAACCTTGGATGGAAAATTTGACTTCATCAGCAGACCTGAAATATCGATTTTAGGGTGTTAGCATGTTTGGTATGATTTTACGATTTTTAAATCTTATTTCAATCCTCGATTTGCAAAATTGTGATTTCGGGTTTCGGGGGTCAACTTTGTGAAAATGATATTTTTTCAAAAATCTAACTTTTCCAACACGTTCGGAACGTCAAATTTAGTGTGATTGCATAGTTTTTTTGGATATATAGGACTCCGAACGAATCTGGGCACCTCGACGAATTTCAGATTGACTTAAAAAGAAAAAAAAACAGCTTGTCAGCTTTTCTTATCAGTTTTTCTGAAATAAAATAGCAGTTTTGGCCTATTTTTGCTCATTTTCATCTTGCCTCTTGAGAGTTAAACTCTAAAATAGTGCGGGAGCTTAAAAGTAACGTTTGTGGGAGCTTGGAAAGCTAGATTAACATTTATTTCTTGGTTTTATTACAGATTTAAGGTAAGAATTCACCATTTTCTTAGTAATTTCTTGATAAATTTCTCTAAACCCCAAAAATCTTAGGGCTTAATTTTAAACTTCAATTTCACTCCATTTCACTTGAATAATGTTTTTATCTTTTAATTACTAGTTTTTCATCAATTTAACACTTAAAACAACTTCGATTCTTGATTTTAGTCTGGATTTCAAAGATTTTACCGGGTAAAGCAAAAAAATGGTTTTTCTTCGATTTGAATTTGACTTGATTTGACTTGGATTTTCAGCTGTAGGTTCCTAAAAATATGGAAAACATATTTTTAAAGTAAAGTTTTGATGTTCTCCTTTTTTTTTGAGAACCCGTTGCGGGGGTCTGTTTTGATCCCGAATCAAAGTAGTCAATATGAGTGTCGTTGAATTTTTTTTTGATGCATAGATTTCATATTTGATGTTTTTAGAGAAGTTTGGAATTATTCGTGGAAAGTAAGGTCGCAGGTTCAAAGTGTAGTGGACCGATTTCGGCTTTCGAGGTAGGTTATAACTTAACTCTTTCAGACTGGGCTGGGTAGTAAATGATGATACAAAATTCATGTTAAGGGAGAGAACTAGTCATGAAAAATGGCTATTTATGTGTTGTGCCTGTGTGGAGGCATATATGTGATGTAATTATCGAAATTAAGTTATTATGTGATATGTGTGACTGTGTGAGGTCCTTTTTGATATTAATAGCCTTAAATACATGTGAATAATTGTATTAATATGGTACCATTGGTGCATTGTGATTATATTTATACTTTATTTGACATATGGAACATATGAAAATTTGTGGATGAAACTGAAATAATGAGTGAATATTGGCTCACATGGTTGTGAAAAAATATCATTGTGGTTGGTTGTGAAAATACTCATTGAGATTGGTTGTGAGCATGACATCCTCATATCATACTCATTCATGAAACATTGGTACTACCATGGCAACATCTGAGAAACACTTACAACACCTTTTTAAAACCCTCATCGATGGATGTGCCGGGGAGGAGATATTGTAACACCTTATAAACCCTTTCCGAGGGATGTGCCAGAAAAGAGATATGAGATATGTGGATTGTATACGGGTTGACGAACCCCCCATGGGTCTTACATCAGGAATTTTTAGATCCATAGGTGTATACGGGGATTGTGCGATGATTTCGGAGGTTGTGCGATGACCTCGTGCATCATCATCATCATATACATCGTACTTACTTTATTGTGTTTATGTTATGTTGTATTGCCATATTGACTTGTCATCTATGTATTTGTCTTACCTTCCTTTACTTGTATCTGATGATTCTTATATCTACATATTTTCCCTTGTTCTATTTATATGCGACATAATGTGTACTTGTGTTCTATATCTTGGTGTGTTGTTGTAATATATGTGATATACATTAGAACTATTAGTGCAAGCGGCGTGGACTACCTTGTGGGATATTTTTTGATTGCAGGTGACGTGTCCTTATTATGTATTTTGTATGATTTATTTACTACTTTGCTTAGTCGGCCTATGATACCTACTGAGTACAAGTGGACCGTACTCATGCCTACTGTGCCCTTTTGGTGCAGGTCCTAGCTTGAGTGCGCCTCAGCTTGCTTGAATTGTTGGAGCTTTCAAGGTAGCGGTTGGACATTTATGCGCCGAAGTTCACCTCTATCTTTCTATAGTAGTTATGTATTTATTAGTATTCGGAGACAAATATTATTCCTTTGTGGTTATTTTTCTGATGTATTTGACTCTTGAATTGTATTAGTAATTCTTATACTATTGACACCTCGTTTTGGGTATAATTGGTATTTTAACTAAGATCTTTTCACATTGTTATCATTACATATATTATTTGGCTTCGTTCTAGAAGCCTTATCTTGAGATATTTCTGTCTTTTTTTCTTTTGGTATCAGTTTGAGTGATAGGCTTACTTGTCAAGGTGCACCGCGGCAAGTGCCATTATGACCCTCATTTTTGGGTCGTGACAAAAATGATGAACTTAAGACATGAGGAAGGGCTCGTAAATTTGGGGATAAAAAACTCAAGAACATGGTGATTTAAATTTTAGATTTTACTTCGAGTATGATTTTAATCTTTGGTGATTTTACTTTTTAAATAATAATTATTGGTGATTTGCAAACTATTTGAAAGGACTATGGAGGAAATTGGTGTGGTTGTAGCTATGGAGGAAAGTTGAGTTGAAGAAGAAAGAAAAAAGAGGGGGAAGGGGAAGAGGAAGAGAATGAAATAAATAGAAAAAATAATTAAGAATATGAGTTAACAATTGATTCGACCTGTGTTAATTAATGATTGGTGTTGATTAACAACTACTCATTATAAATTGGGGCTGGTTCAAAAATAATGTAATAATGCCATTTTAAAGTTACTTGGTGGGGTAATAGAACTCCCGCAAATTTTAAGTGTTTTTTTTGAAAATTCGGGACAATTCTAATAGTGTCTTTATATCTTTTCTCTTTCTTATATTATATAATAGTTATAACTAGAAAAATTGAATGAAAGATGTCTTTCAAGTCTTGAAACACATGTTTGACCGGCCACACTCACATGCCACTTAAAAGTTTAATTAAGTTATTGAGGATTAAATTAGCATTTTAAAAACTTTTTAAAATAGAAAGAAATCTCAAATTCATTTAATTCAAAAATAAAAACAAGATCAATTTTCTCTCCCTTCTTCTCAAACATCTCTTCTCTCAAACCCAAATCCATAGTTGTTGCCCTCATTTTCCAACAAATCTACGCGCCAGCAAACTCCAAAAACTTCAACCTCTGAGAACCTCAACTTTGAATCCTTTTCGTTCCTTCTTACATTCTAAACTTTAATTTCTCTCGCTTCTTAAGTAAAGGCTTCTCTTTTATTTGGTTTAAAAAATTAGGATTTTTGAGTTAATAAAGAGAAAGATGAATTGAGTTGTCTTCTCTTCAAAATTTGGGTTATCAATTTTTGAATTTTATGCTTAAACAGAAAGAGGAACTCGAGAATTTCTATCATGACCCAAAAACTCGGGTCATGATAACACTTATCACGGCTAAGCCTTGACAAGTAAGTCAATCACCCAAATTGATATGTAAATGAAAATCGCAACATAAAACCCAAGGCGAGACTCCTAGAACGAAGTCAGGCTAGACATACATAAAGATAGTGGAAGTCTAAATCACAATAATACCATAAACCATCCCAAAATCTGCTGTCACGGTGTAAGAACAATCTAAATACATCTCAAAATCTGAAAATACAACTGAAAATCCAAAGAAAAACATAGGTCTATCTATGAATAAATAATAAGACATAAACTAGATTGGATGAGGTTGGAGGTCGATTTTGAAAGAATAGAGCGGTTACTACCTCAAAATATATCAATCACCATTCGAACTCAGCTACTGCGTGACGCACTCGTACTTGGATCTGCATCAAAAGGGCATAGTAAGGATGGATGCTGTCCATTTATACTCAGTAGATATCATAGGCCGACTGAGCAAAGTAGAAAATAAGGTATATAAATACACACTATGAGAACGTCACCTGAAAGCAAAAAATATCCCAAGCGGTAGCTCACAACGTCTCCACTAACAGTTCTAACTTTATTACATAGCCAAATACAAGTACGAAAAGAAAATAAATAATATACATAATGTATGAAATGCAATGTGGATGATGATAATGTGATATGTTCGAGGTTATTATATAAATTTAGTATACACCTACCGATCATCTGTGCTTCTAGATAGGACCCATAGAAGGTTCATATCCCATATATAATCTCAATACTCAATCTCAGGCCCAATATCAATATCTCCTCTCCGACTCCTAGGCTACGTCAGAGGGTTTTGTAAAAGTGTCACATTTCTATTAAAAATCAGCCTTTCCACAATGGTACCAATATCTCATAAATGGAACCAATATTTCATTTTAATGGTACATGGCTTATATTGAATCATTGATGGTTGATAACCCTAACTTATGTATTTCTAACACAAGAAAAACAATCCAACATGTACACAAGACCAATAATATCAGTTAAGACCCCCACACGGGTGACACATAGCAAATATCATCTCAAATCACCAATAATATCAATACAAACCCCCAGACAAGCACACAACAGTAATAACATCTTCTTCATAATTTAACCCATACCCGTATCATGCTTTTATATAATTTCTTAACTACCAGTCGAGTCTGAAGAAAGTTAAGCCATAATCTACCTTGTGATGTTAAAATCCAAGCTAAAAATCCATTCACCTGCAGGTTTTACCCTCTCGAACAGCCCCAAACCCAACTAAAACATACAAATATAGAATCTACCCATAAAAAAGAAACCAACGACACCTATATTGCCTATTTTCAAATCGGGGTCAAAATGGATTGCCGAAATGGATTTTTGAAAAAAAAGGTAAAACCAAAATTTTTGTTCATAAACACATTACCTATGATTAAAGGAAGCCATAGAAGAAAATCCAAGTGAAACAGTTAAAAACGAGGTTTATATTGAAGAAAACTCATTTTTTAGGGCTTCCGGGCCAAAATCCCCAAATTTTACTTTTGAGATTGCATTATAATAAGTTAAGATGGCAAGAATCAAAGTACAATAGTTGAAATATAGAGTTGGAGTATCCAAGCTTGAAAATGGAAGAAATCGCCCAAAAAACTCTAAAATCCGAAGCTCAAAGTCTCAAAAATTAAAGAAAAAAGAGAAAAATTATTTTTTCTACTGTACCAGTGTTGACTGCTTTAGCGGTACTGCTTTTACGTGGGTCGACCTTTAAAGCGGTCTGGCCCTACAAGGGTTAACCTCTAAAGCGGTCCCCATACCTCTAAAGCAGCCAAGGCCTGCTTTTGCTGTACTTGGCTATCAGCTGGCTCTGCTTTAGCCGTGCTTGGGATACTTACGTCCCAAGGCTACTAAAGTGGCTGCACCAACAACTTTGCTAAAAGTGCAAATTTACGGATCAAGCCCTTGAAGTTCATTCAGAATCCTGTAAAGGCGAATAAAATATGCTACTAGGATAAATTCAATATTTTGGACTCAATGATGACATTAGATATTTAAAAAAAAGTTATTTTCACAAAATTGATCCCCGAGATCCAACTTCATAATTTCTTGATTCGAGGGTCAAAATGAGATATAAAAACCATAAAATCACACCAACTATGCTACCAACCTAAAATTAACGTTTTGAATGTGCTGGCGCAGTTCATTTTTCCATCTGACACATAGAACAATAAATGTTGACTAAAGCTAACTATATGACCTTTTTAACCTCTAAAAATTACAAACTCGCACAAATTGCACCAAAATGCATAAGAAACCGTGCCAATCATCTTTACACCCTAGAAATATTATGTATCAACCACGGGGGGGGGGGGGGGGGGAGGTAAAATGGTCAAATCATTTAAAAATGAATAATTCACAAAAATCAAGTCCTTACAATATCCACTACTAAGAATCTAGTTCGTCCTCGAACTAAAGATAAGGGAAGTACCCGAATCAGCAAAAAATTAGGGATAACTACTACGCATGTCGGACTCAACCTCCCAAGTAGCCTCATCTATAGGACGGTGTCTCTACTGTACCTTAACTACCATAATATCCCTAGAACACAACCGTCTAACATCCCTGGCAAGGACAATCTCTCACTAACTATACTGAATCCCAACCGAATAACATGAGACTCATCTAAAATATAATGCTATAGTCTAAAATATAACACTATAGCATGGATACATAAAAAATAGGATGAGCATATGATAAATTTGGGGGCAATGCTAACTTATAAGCTACTTCTCCAACAGTCTGAAGAATCTCAAATGATCCAATATACTGAGGCTAAGCTTGCCCCTCACCCCAAACCTTATCACACCCATAGGCGAAACATGAAGGAAGACTCGATCACCAACACTAAATCTTAAGGCACGAAGTCTATGATCCGCACAACACTTCTGCCTACTTCAAGTCGCTTGAAGTGTATCCTTAATGACCCGAACTCTATCTAGAGACTTATGAAGAAAGTCCATACCCCGAGATCTAGTATTAAAAACTTCAA
Organism: Capsicum baccatum var. pendulum; assembly: GCA_030864225.1. Taxonomy (NCBI): domain Eukaryota; kingdom Viridiplantae; phylum Streptophyta; class Magnoliopsida; order Solanales; family Solanaceae; genus Capsicum; species Capsicum baccatum. Next base: position 182,920,178 of record CM061554.1, read on the forward strand.
ACCAACCAATTAAGAGCGACAACATCTAACATATAAAGCCTTGAAGGGTGCCATCTCAATATTGGAATAGTAGCTATTATTATACGCAAACTCTGCCAATGCTAAATGCTACTCCTACTAATCTCCAAAGTCCATTACACAAGTATGGAGCATGTCCTCCAAAACCTGAATAGTCTACTCTGACTGACCATCGATCTAGGGGGTGAAAAGTTGTGCTAAGATCAACCCAGGTACCCAACTATTCCTTAGAAGCCTCTAGAAGTGAGAAGTGAATACTGAACTACTATCTGAGATAATAGACACTGGTACCCCATGAAGACAAACTATCTCACAAACATAGATATAGGTGAACCTCTCAGCACTGAAAGAAGCCTGAATAGGGATGAAATAAGCAGATTTGGTTAATTGATCCACGATGACCCAAACATTGTCATAATTAAGAGAATTATGAGGCAATATAGTCACAAATTCCATAGTGATCTGTACCTATTTCCACTTGAGAATGGGTAACCTCTAAAGTAAACTACAAGGCCTTAAATGCTGGGCCTTCACCAACAGGTAACATAGGCAACGAGCTACATAATCTGCTACATCCTTCCTCATACACCCCACTAGTAGTGCTGTCTAAAATAACTATATATCTTAGGGGTGTGCATTCGGATTGATTTTATATATTATCAGTTCAGTTTATCGGTTTTTGATTTTTAAATATGCTAAACCAATAACCAAATCAATAAGATATTTTTATCAATTTTTGGTTTATTGGTTTTTAGTCCTTAAAGATTTGGTTTTCGGTTTAACCGATAAGAAAAAATACTCATAAAATAGAAATAGTAGTAACTAACATGAAAAAAAATTGAATCTTAGTTGCAACGAAAAATCCTACATTATGTGTTTTAATTTACAAGAGTATTTATGTTTGGACTAAATGTTATTAGGAGAAATAAAGAGTTTTTATAATTGAAATAATAGGTTTGTTAATTTGTAGAAATTAAAGAGAAATTAAGAGAAATATATAATAAGTCATAATATCTATCTATCTATCTCTCTCTCTCTCTATATATATATATATATATATTTTTTTTCTTATTGGGTTATCAGTTTACCCAACAACCCAATAAGAAAAAATTGAACCGAATCAATAACCCAATAATTTATTTTTATAAAACCAATAAACGATTTAAAATCGTTAACCCAATAACCCAATAACAATAAACCAATAGCATTTTTATCGGTTCAGTTTATCGGTCGGTTCGATTTTGCACACCCCTAATATATCTTAGTTACTCCCGGATGAATGGAATACTTAGAATAATGAGCCTCTTCCGAAACCAATCTCACTCAATCACCCACTCTCAACAGGCAAACTCAACCCCTAATTCTTAAAACACCATCAGAGTCGAGTAAAGCTTCTGTAGCCTCACCACTCAACACCTTATTCCGAATCACTCTCAACCCAACATCATCAAACTGATGAGCCCAAGTCTTCTCTAATAAAGAAGATCTAGCCTCCAAAAATACCAACACACACAGGTGTCGAAATATCAAACCTAACTATCTGGTTAGCCAAAGACTGAACCTCTAAGTCGAAAGGCCTCTCTTAGGCAAAAGATGCACCAAGCTACCCATACTAGCCAACTTTCGGCTCAAGGCATCCGCAATCATATTAGGCTCCTGGATGATAGAGAATAGTAAGGTCATAATACTTTAGCAACTCGAGCTAATGATGTTGCCTCATATTAAGATCCCACTGGGTGAAAAATATGGAAGGCTATGGTGATCCGAGAAGATCTCAGAACGGACTCCATACAAATAGTGCCTCCACAATTACAAGGCAAAAACAACCCCACACAACTCCAAATCATAGGTAGGGAAATTCTTCTCATAAGGCTTTAACTGAAGAGAAGCATACACAATTACTTTACCCTCCTGCGTTAACACAACACGTAACCCAACACTAGAAGCATTACAAAAGACGGTGAATACTAGGCCCTCTTTAGGTAACATTAAGATAGGTGAGGTCAATATATCCCTAAGCTTTAAAAAGATCACCTCACAGGCATCGAACCATTGAAAGGAAATCTTATTCTAAGTCAACTTGGTCAATAGAGCCACAATAGATGAAAAACTCTTAATAAAGCATCGGCAGTAGCCTGTTAAACCAATAAAACTCCAAATAGAAGTAGGCCTAGCCCAATCACGAACCGCTATAATCTTGGTCGAATCGACCATGATACCATCCATGATCATAATGTGACCCAAGAATGAGATAGGGTCTAACCAAAACTCACACTTGGAGAACTTAGCATACAACTTCTCTTCTCTCAATCTCTGAAGTACAATCTATAAATGATCCTCATGATAGGCCTCACTCTTAAAATAAATCAAGATATCATTTATAAATTTAATGATAAAGGCATTGAGATATGGTCAAAATACCAGTTCATCAACTCCATGAACGTGGCTTGGGCATTGGTCAACCCAAAGGACATGACCAAGAACTCATAATAATTGTACCGAGTCTAAGGAGCTATCTTTTGAATATCATAAGCTCTAATCCTCAACTGGTGTTAACCGAACCTTAAATCAATCTTTGAAAACACCGAAACACCCTAAAGATGGTTAAATAAATCATCAATCTGAGAAAGAGACTGTCACCTTGTTTATTATCGATAATCAATAAATATATGCATAGACCCATCCTTTTTCTTCATAAATAAGATAGGCACACCCTAAGGTGATACACTAGGCTTGATAAATCCCCTTATCCAAAAACTCCTGCAACTGATTTTTTAACTCCGCTAGGGCCATCCTATAAGGAGAAATATAGATAAGACTAGTGTCTAGCTCAACATCAATGTGCATAGCAGGCAAATCCATATGAAAGACATCCATGAACTTACAAATAATATGAACAGAATCCAACGAAGTGACAAATCAACACTAGTATCACGAATATGGTCCAAGTAAGATAAACATCCTCTCTCTACCAAGCGATGGGCTTGAAGAAAGGATATAACTCTCTTGGGACCAAAATGAAGCATACCCTTCCAAGTATCCTTGGCACACCAGACTAAGCTAATGTCACTGTCTTAGCATAAAGTCTAGAACAACATAATAGGGAGATAACCAATCCATACCTAAGATGACATCAAAATCTATGATATCTAGGATAATCATATCTACCCATCTCACGACCCGCTAAAGCCACAACACATGATCGGTGCACCCGATCCACCATTAAAGTGTCTCCTACGAGGGTAGATACATGGATAGGTATGGAAAGAGGCTCACTAATATAATCAAAACTCAAAGAAAAATATACAAAAACATAGGAGAAAGTCGACCTCAGATCAAAAAACATAAATGCATATCTAAAACAAATAAGGATGATACCTGTGATAACAACATCGAAAATGTCTACCTCAGGTCTGGTGGTTATAGCATAGCATTGTCCATGTCTGCCATTGAATTGAGTAGCCCTGCGACTACCACCACGGCCACTACTACCTATGCCTCACACATCTCTAGTAACACCTCTGCCACTCTTAGGATCACTTCTCACTATTGATATAGTGGTAGGGCTAAAGTCACAGTGAGGACAATCCTTGGACACATGGCCAAACTCATCACATACATAATAACCTTTGTGGCCCGAATCAAATCTGAGAAGGAACAACTAAGCTAGAACGACTAACCTGGGACATCACTAACTACCTAAAGTCACTGAACTAACCTACTACCTGAACCCTGCAAGTCTACTTGCACTAGTCTAACATGGTACCCATAGGAATCTATAAAATCCCTACCTTAAGGAGTGTGACCACTAAACTCACCCTTACCTCACACCCTTTTGGAACCTTCTTAAGACGCTCGAAGGATAGACTCAGTCATCTTAGCATGATCCACTATACTAAAAAATGACACCTCTAACACTACCATCTTGGCAGTAGCCAACTAATATGAAACATCCAATCTCTTTACAAACTTTTGAATTTTTTCAGACTTAGTGGCAATATTGCCAATAGAATATTTAGACAAAGCATAAAAGAGTGACTCATACTCAGCAACAGACATAGAGCCATGCTTTAGGTGATCAAACTGGCCTCTTATTAAATCCCTAAAATTGAAGGGCATGAACCTGTCCAAAAAGGCCTCAACAAAATAGTCCAAGTCATCTCCAGCGAACCAAGAGGTCTGCAACTAACAAGTGACCTTTACCAATCTCTGGATATATCTAGCAATTGGTAGGTAGTGTAAACAACTCCATGGGACTCAATGTTCTCCAAGGTTAAACAACTTCTCTCGATAATCAATCGAGAACACATAATTATCCTCACTCATAACACGACTAAACTTAGGCGGGCCTATGCGAGTAAATCTCTGCAATCTCTGCTAATTCTTAGAAGACATAACAGGACCCAAAGTAATAGAAGGTATAGTAAATTTGGTAGGCTGTGATCCTACCTAAGAAGGCAACATAGATAGAGGGTAAACCCTTGGACTCAAAATATCATGCTCGGATACTGGCACAGAAGAAAGAACAACACTTGAAGCCTGTGGAATACCATAAGTAGATGAGAGTATCGATGAAGAAACCATATTCAGAACTAGAGGAATACCATAGGCAGACTCTAACATAGATGGAGGTATAATACTCAAAGCTGGAAGAATACTAGGCACACTTAACGTAATACCCTCCAAATAAGTTAGAAAATGAATCAATAAACCCTCTAAGAATAGGGTGGAATAACTCTGTAGAACCTGAGTAGGACCCACATCTCTAGCATGCTCAACCTCAAGCTCAAAAAAGATCCCCATAGTACTACCTTAAGAAGGGGCAGGTCTTCATATCCGTCCTTTACCTCAAGCTTATCCGCGACCCCTAGGTTGGTCTCTCTCCTCGTGTGTCAGCTCTATATCCCTAGCATCATTGGATCTAGTCCTCACTATCTCATAAAAAAGAGTGAAACCCAGTTTAGAATTTAGGGTACAGAAAAACTCACCCAATAAGGAACAAAATAAGAAAGTTTTCTAAAGATATCTTATAACCTCTCAAAGATAGATACATATGTCCATGTACCAATTCATGAGACTTTACTAGATACCCTATTCTCACACTAATAAGACCAATAAACCTGACTGCACTGTTACAAATTTGTCACGATCCAAAAACTCGGGTTATGATGGTATTTAACATGGCTAAGCCTTGATATGTAAGCTAATCACCCAAAATATGTAAATAAAAATCACAACATGAAACCCAAGGTGAGACTCCTAGAACAAAGTTAGGCCAAACATACTTAAAAAGAGAAGAAGTCTAAATCACAGTAATACTATAAACCATCCCAAAACCTAGTGTCACACTATAAGAACAAACTAAATACATCTCAAAATCTCAAAATAAAATTGAAAATTTAAACAAAAACATAAGTCTGTCTTTAAGTACATAATAAGATATAAACTAGATAAGATGAGGTTGGAGTCTACTTTGAAAGCATCGAGCGATCACTACCTCAAAAAATTCAATCACCATCCGAACTTAGCTATCAAGTGACACACTCGTATCTGAATCTGCACCAAAAAGGCACAGTAAGGATGAGTACGGTCCATTTGTACTCAGTAGGTCTCACAGGCCAAAAATGAGCAAAGTAGAAAATAAGGTGTATAAATACACAATATGAGCATGCCACCTGAAAGCATAAATTATCCCTAACGGTAGCTCATACAGTCTCCTCTAACAGTTTTTTGTATATCACATAACCAGATACATGTATGAAAATTAAATACGGAATAGATAGACATCAAATCAAACAAGAAAGCACAACACTGAATATGCATAATGTGTTAAATGTAATGAGGATGATAATAATAGTGATGTGATATGTTTGAAGTTATCGCATAGCTTCCATATACACCTACTGAGCATCTAAGCTTCCAGGTAGGACCCAGGGGGGGGTTCCAACCTATATACAATCACAATACTCAATCCCAGTCTCAATATTCATATCTCCTCTCATATTCATAGGCTACGATAGAGGATAATTTAAAAATGGCATATTTCTATTAAAAAATAGCTTTTCCACAATGGTACTAATATTTCATGAATGTATGCACGATATGAGAATATTATGCTCACAACTAAACCAAAATGAGGATCTCAAATCGAACTAATATACACGTATGGGAGCTCAAAATTCACTCAATATATCAACTATCCATGATTCAATATAGGCCATGCCCCATTAAAATGAATATGCGAGTAAGGCATCAATAATACCATAATAACCCTAACTTATGCATTTCTAACACAAGGAAAATGATCTAACATGTACACAAGGCCAATAATATCAGATAAGACCCCCACACGAGCCACACTAACCAATAATATCAATATAAGCCCCCACACAGGCACACAACTGTAATAACATCTGTTTCATAATTATAACCCATACCCATAGCATGCTTTTATATAATTTCTTAACTGCCCAGTCCAATCTAAAGAAAGTTAAGTCATAATCTACCTCGTGATGCTGATCCAAGCCAAAAAGCCCTTTATGTGGAGATTTTCCCCTCTCGAATGGCTCCAAAACCAACTAAACTATGTAATTATAAAATCCATGTGTCAAAAGAAAGCCAACGACACCCATATTGCCTATTTTTAATCAGGGACAAAACAGACCCCCGAAACAAATTTTAAAAAAGAAAATTAGAACTTTTGTTCATAAACACATTACCTATGATTAAAGGAAGCCACAAAAGAAAACTCAAGTGAAAACGGGTTAAAAACTAGTTTTATATTGAAGAAAATCATTTTTAAGTCTTTCGGGCCAAAATTTCCAAATTTCACTTTTGAAATCACATTATAATGAGTTTTTGACGAGAAGAATCAAAGTAAAATTGTTAAAATAGAGATTTGGAGCTTACCCAAGTTTGAAGGAATTATTTAAAAACTCTAAACCCAAAGCTTAAGTTCCCAAATTGAAAGAAAAATAGAAAAAATAATTTTTATATTGTACCAGTGCTAACTTCTAAAGTAGTCAAATATCCACTTTAGCATGGGTTGACCGCTAAAGCAGTCACCATACTGCTAAAGCGGCCAAGCTAGATTTAGCGGTACCCGAGTAATAGATGGATCCACTTTAGTGGCATCTGAGATGCTAAAGCGGTCTCCACTTTAGTAGTCCCAAGGCCGCTAAAGTGGCTGCACCAAATAATTGCTGCACTAGCAACTTTGCTAAAAGTGCAAAGTTGCAAGTCAAGCCTTCGGGATTTCTTCTAAATCCCGTAAAGGCAAACATAATATGCTACTAGGCTAAATTCAACGTTCCAGACTTAATGGCAAAATTAAATTTTTAAATAAAGGTTGTTTTTACAAAATTATCCCTTAAGACCTAATTTCATAATTTTTTGAATCGAAGATAGAAATGAGATTAAAAAGTCATAAAATCACATCAACCATGCTACCAACTCAAAATTAATATTTTGAATCTGTTGGCGCTATTGTTTTAATCATCTGACACACAAAATAATAAATATTGATCAAAGTTAACTATAAGGCCTTTTTAACCTCTAAAAATTACATGTCACACTGAAATACATTGAAAATCATGTCAATCATTTTCATGACCTAAAAACATCACGTAGTAACCCAAACGATGGGTAAAATGATAAAATTATATAAAAATAAATAATTCACAAAAATCAATTCCTCACAAATCCTAATTTGTGGTATTTTGTTCTCTTAATATGGTGGTTGCTGTATTTGTGGTATCCTTTTTAGTGAAATATAATTTTTCTTATTGTTGTTGTTGTTGTTCTTAGACGTTGTTTTAAAAATAATGAAATTTGAGTTTGAATTTTTTTAAAATATGTTATGACAAAATTCAACAACTGTTGAGATTTTGCCGTAATTTTTAGTGGACACTTGAACCCTTACTTGTGATTATATTTTGTATTCTAAAATGGATCTAAAATTGTAGTGAAATGTGTTCAAAAATTTAGAACTTTCAATAAATTATTATTTTTCATTGATAAAAACTTAGAGTCGTCTTCTCTTCAAAGTTATGATAGTGATTGTTAATCAATTTCTGGTATTTGTTCTCTCTTAACACTTGATGTGATTGTTGTATTGAAAATCATATGTATCTTCTTTAGTGAAAAATATAATTTATTGGTGTTGTTGTTATTCTTGAACATTGTTGTTCAAGTGGTGATATTTGTGACTTGTAATTGGTGTTGTTCTTGAACATTGGAGAATAGTCTTGGTTGATTTTTTGTTATTGTTCTCTATTGCAGCTGGTATTTTATTTTACAACTATTTTTATTATTCTCAATAGATGACTTATCTACTACAATAGAATAGTCACATGTTGGATAAAAATAAAATAGTGTGGTAAAAATATTTTATATATCCCAATAAATGTGTAATATGTTGCAACAGATTAAGAATATATTGGAATATATTAAGCATTTGTTGGGAACAACTGTATCATCTATCAAAATAGAGTATAATTGGTTGGTTTATTGTTATGATGTTCCCAACAGATGATAATATGTTGCAATTGATTGGTCATCTATTATTGCTGATTTGTTTTGAAAGTATTTTGTTTTTTTCTAATAGCTGACTCATTTATTGCAACAGATTAATCACCTATTGGACAAACACAAAATATTGCCGTAATTTTTTTTAATATCCCAACAAATGGTTAATACGTTGCAACAAATGAATTGTTTGGTGAGAATATATATACTATTGGTTGTAAAAAAATATTATAGTAGCTTTGTTGTTTTGATTTCTTCCAACAAATGACTCATCTATTGAAAATATTATTTTACTTTGTTATATCTGTTAAATTCAGTGCTACCTTTTCCTAATGATGCACAAATTAATTGTGATTTTTTTATTTGTCTTTTGTTTAATGATAAAATGTCTCCAGCAGAAAAAAGTAAATCAATTTCAAAGAGATCAAGTAAAATAGCTAAATACAAATAACATTAGATGAACTTGCCGAACAAACCCTTACAGATGAAGTGTTATCATTTGTAAATATCTAAAAAGAGAATGAAGTAGTGAAAAGAAATCATGAAAAAGATAATAAAGAAGGAAAAAAATTAAAGGATCTAGAAAAAAGAGAGAGTGATGAGGAAGAGGAAGTAGTTATACTCAAGAAAAAGATAAAAAAAGGTGAACAAGGAGATGAAAAGAAGTAAGAAAGGAGATGAAAATAAAAGTGGGAAAGGAGATGAAAATGAAAGAGATGAAGAAGATCAAGATATTGGAGGTGAAGGAAATAAAGAAATGGAAAGAGAGGAAAAAAGGAATAAAATAAAGCTACTGGTGATAATGAAGGATGTGGTGATAATGAAGAGGACGATGTTGAGATATCGATGACCGATTGTTAAGTTAGATAAAAAATAATATATGATATTGTCAAAATTTTCCGTATTAAAAAGTTTCAGGTGAATATTTCTTTGGATGATTTTACAAATTTGAGTGGTGATTATGTGATAAAATCAATGATGAAAAAAGTTTTTGATAATCTCAGGGAGACATTGGAAGAGGAAAAATTGAAGGATTTCTTTATGGCAAATTATTTTGGGTACTTTGTTGGTCTATCGGAGTATAATAATGCACTCTTTCAAATGACTGTGGTCTATGATATTTTCAAGTGCAGGATTAAGTATGAGGGTGAGTATGATGAAAATAAGGAAGAGGACACGAAGAACGATGAGTTTTGGATAAACTACATCACTTTTAGATTATTTTTTTAGGGTTTTGGGTTAATCCCATTATCATAAGGGGTTGTTTTCCTTACTAACCAATTAAAGTAATTTTTTTTAATTAGAAAATTATTTCTAGCAGCTAAAGCTATTGGATTTAAAATGAAGGGAGAAGGTGAAAAATACCCTTATGATTTAAAATATTGGTTAACTTTACCCTAAGTTATATTATCTGGTCATCTTTAATTTCATTGTTAACAAAGTTATCTTCTACACCCCTAAAATTAATAAAAAGTCCAAATTAAATGAAAATACCAGTCCTAATTTAATCCACCCAACCCATCTAACTAAAAATCCAAACAAATATACTCTCTCCTATGAAAATTCTCCAGGTTGTGTGGATATATAGTTGGTTAAGCAAAAGACTTAAATTAGTCATCACATAATACAAAGTCCCGTTTGACAATAAGAATTTTTTATTAGTCATCGCATAGCATAAGGTCTTGTTTGACCATAAGAATATTTTACTATTTTTCGATAAACTGTTTCACTTTCTCTAAGAAAATTATTGTTTGCTATAAAATTCCAAAACAACTTCACCTAGTAGGTGTTTACTACGAAAATAAAAAATATATTCACTTTATTTGGAATTTATGAAGTTGAAGCTCGAGTTGGAGTTTTTTTGGCTATAACATTTTCAAAAGAAAAAACTTTGGATGTACTTTTCTATAAATATGATTTATATCCATAATTTCAAAAAACTAGCAAAATAACTCAACTTTTACATCTCCACTATAATACAGAAGTAAACAACAATATTATTGAGCATTGAAAGCATCCAGATGGAGCTTGAAGTGCCGGAATTTTGCGACATTTTCGATGCTTAAAATGACAAAAATATGCAAGGACTTTGGTGAATTTTTGGTGGATATGATGTGTTTGTTAAGTGTTTTGCAAGAAAACACGGCTCAAAGGCGAAACTAAGAAAAAAGACTAAAATAAATTAAAAGGTATCTTGTGGAAAGCATCCAGAGGCCATGGAACTATCCACAAACTGTTCATGGATTAAGTTATAAATAAAAATTCAAAAATCTAATTTCCACAACTTGCGTTCATGACCCGTGAACTAAGTCTACGATTGGTAGACTTGATCTATGAAAAAGATGCCAAAGAAATGTAAAAGAAGTCCGATTTCCACGACTTGTATTCACGACTCGTTAACTGAGTCTACGATTGGTAGACTTGACCTGCGGAAGAGATGCTGAGGAAGTGTAAGAGAAGTTTGATATCTACGACTTGGTTCACGATTTGTTTCATGATTAGTGGAAATATGATGACTTTATTTTTATATATAATTTAGGATAGGTTTTATTTCGTGTGTAGATACTCCTATTAGGTTTTATGTTTTATACTGCATTCTATTGATATTTTTGAGACATTATATTATTCTTGCAAGTACAAACATCGAATTTTAGGGTTTTATTCATAATTGAGATTGGTGTTTTTTCTTGTTTGTAAGTGCATGATTATGATTTCTCTTTAGAATTATTATTGTGTTCTTATAATCATGAGTAACTAAACACCACAACTAGGATTGTGTGTATCTTGGTGGATTAACAGAGTAATGTTCATAGTACGAAGTGATTCTCAAAGGGTGTTTGGGTATGTATTGTTATTCTTTTCAGTTTGATTACATTAGAACTCACTTTATCTTTACTCACAATGAAATTAAAGGTAATAGATAAGAAAAAAGAATAAATTATAGAGACTTGGAGCTATCAACCTTCATTTAATAGCTTGAGATAATAATCCGAGAAAACTAATCTGGGATCCACAATAGGGGTTAGTAGTGCAAAGCTTAGATAAAGAGAAAACTTACTTCAACATAATCGTCTAAACAAGTGCAGAAAGCCATTTTAGTAAACATAACCTATCGATTCTACATGCTAAGCACCAAGAGAGATCATGAGTACAACAAACCTATGAAGTTATGGGGAAAAGAGTCCTAGTACCTCTCCTATATTGATTACAAACCAGATAAAGTCATTGATTTTTATGACTTGAAGTTAGAAACACAAAACACTCTTTTACCGGAAATTACTTATTGATTACTTAGATAGACATAGTGATAGAAATTTCAGCATAATCAACCCAAACTAGTTGGATTCCATAGTTGAGTAGTGATCGATTTATACTTTGTTATGGTGTAATTTGGTGATATCAAATTTTGATGCCGTTGCTAGAGGATATGATTATAGAGTTTATAGATTCATCTATCTGGTAGTTGGTTTTTGTTTTCTGATTTTACTTTTTCTACTATTTCTAGGGTGCACACTGATGCATGTCAAACACTCGAAGTCAAGGCAATTCCCTGATTCCATATGATCCTGAGATTTAAAGGATTTTGATTGATAGAAGAAGAATGGTTAATGAAGGAGTTCATGATGAGGGAAGAATGGTTAATGAAGGAGTTCATGAAGAGGGAGTTTTGAACCAAAGGGTACAAAATGTAGGACTTAGGAGACTATAGAAAAAAGAACTGCTCGATTGGTTACTGAAAAAAATAGAAGACAAAAGCCTGCCAGGCAGACATCAAGGGAAAAAAAGAATAGACAAGCAGAAACAACCCATTCGCCTACACTTGAGGAAAAAAAAAGAATAGGGAGCAACAACCTCCCCAACATTGTGTTCCTCAGTTGATGATGCTGACGAGGATGCACATTTAGATGATAGAAGCAAAATAATGATGCTGACGAGGATACACATTTAGATGATACAAGCAAAACGAGAGCTATTGTTCTACCACTACTATTATGAGGAGCTAAGTTTGACATCACTAATGCTATGATATAATTGCTGAACTTGAAAAGAGTATTCACAGGCCTTGCAACTGCTGATACAACTTCTATTTGTTTAACTTTGTAGGGAGTTGCAATTCCTATAATCTACCTGGAATAAGCCAATATGCTATTAGATTAGGGTCGAATCTTTTCTCTCTTTTGGGAGAAACTACATTATGGTTGACTACGTTACCACGAGGATTAATCTCAAATTGGTAGTAATTGAAGCCTCAGTTCTTGGAGAGATTTTCATACCATATAGAATATTATAGTTAAAGGATGAGATCTATAAATTTAGGTAGCTACATTCAGTGGTGTTGTATGAGACCTGGTTGAGGTTTAAAAAAAATCTACAGAATGTCTAAAATCATAAAACTTTGAGTCATAGTCTACTTGAGATCTTTTATATAGGTTTATATGTTAATAACAAAGTTGTAGCAGAAACTGTCACTAGAAAACGCATTTATGAGCTTAACTTGGGAGCAAACTTCTGAGATTTTTGTTAGGAGCACTAAAACCAATCAGAGTTTTAATACTTAAGATTTAAATATAAGCACTTATATGATTGGAGTATTAGCAAAACAATAAGCGATAGATGATGCAGTCACTTAAGAGGTAGCACAGTTAAGGACTGAGTTCAGTTTGTTCACAAAGTAGTTTGCACCAGCTGGTGGTGAGAAGTTAAATATGGTAAGTTCGCAAGGCAAGACACCTAGACATAATGACTTTGATTTAAAGGAAGATACTAAATATCTAGATGACAAGGTGGCGGTTTTTTGGTCCAAAGGCCAAGGGTCTAACCAGACCATTGATATTCTATTTAAGGGATTATAGGTTGAACTATTATAGAGATAACAAATACATCCAATCTAGTATAGACAGAGGAGTGTACGCAAAAATGGTGACTGAAAAAGGAAATATTATTACAAGAATGACAAAAGTAGCTTATACATTGTGGCTGGGAGTCTAATACTCCCAAACTACAACTCCCTTATGAAAGTGTAAATGGTCGTTGTAAAATATATAACCCAACAAAGGTTGGGGTTGAATCCCACTAAGAATATGGTGAAACATAAGTTGTATGCAACTTTTGTGATAATTAGTCAATGATTTTCATGAAATTAAAGGGGGGGGGGGGTATAAGTAATTGTAACAATCAATTTCAACCTGTTCCAAGTAGTCGAAGATAAATTTACTAAGTTTAATCAATAGAAAGATTAACTAGGATTATGTTCATCTTGTCTTCCTACCACTTTCGAGACAAGTCAAGGGTAAACTTAGATCAATACAAGTAATTGTAAAGCAATAGGATCCAAAAGTTCTCCTAGTTGTTTCCGAACCTAAATAGGTGATTATCCCTTTAATGCTTTCAAACTTAAATTGATGGAAATATAATTTGGTTATAGCTTCAAGTGAATAATCTCATTAGAGCATTCTTTATTAGACGTAGATTAGAAACTCCGAATTCTAGTTATTAACTCCTTTTACTGATTTTAACCTCTTCAACCAAACAAGCTAACCCTAGGCCTATTCTAACATTTGCAACCATTAGAAATCAATACAAATAAAGGAGTTATAATACAATTACAAATATAATCTAAAATCACACTAATATTAGCCCTAGAATTTATATTCAACCAAGAATTACACAACCTTCGTTATGATGTATCCACCATAATAAAGAAGAAGATGAAAGCTATGTAATTCTTAATGTAAAAGTTGAATCTTACCAAGAAGAAACTCACACTTCCAACCCTTGGAAAAAATACACGAAATAGAATTTTAGACCCATAAAAACATTTCTGTAGAGAAAATAAGTTATAAGAATATTCTAATTGCCAAATGATACCTATTCTAAAACCTAGTCTATGTAATTATAGGCTCTATAAATAAGGGATTAAAAATTTAAATTTTGGAAAACCACGTCGCCGATGATGCCTTAACTGAGGGTTCACAACAAGGTGCCAGTTAGCCACTCAAATTGTCACTAAACTCTAGATTAGCTTAGGTTCTGTTCATCCTTAGCGGGAGGACTGATGGTCCATTAGCCTCCCGGTGATTTGTCATTGGCTCTATTGAACTCTAGTCAAGATTGACTCATTCTATTTAGCATTGACAACTCATTAACGCTTTAGTGGATCGCTAGCTGAGCCATTACCAGTTTTTCTTTAAGAATAATTTCCAGTTAATCTTGGCGGTTGGTGTGATGGCTCGTCAGGGTCTTGAAGATTTATTAAAAGAGCCATCACATTATGTTTTTAATATAATTTCATTTGTTTTATCCTTAGCTCGATTTGATGCAATTTAAAAATAGAAAACATTAAATCTACCAACAATTTCATGAAAACTTATGATTGCTCTTAGTTAAAAGTGCAATATATGTTGTTATTAGCTATCACATCAGAGTCTTGATGTTGGTTCGAGTAATTATAGGGTAGAGAGAAGTTCTCTCAAATGTTTAAAAAGATAAAATTAATTGATGGCAACCTCAAGGTCATATGTAAAGATAGTTCTGAGATGGGTAAGCTAGTAAACTCACATTATACTTTCATTAGGCAATTGGAGTAGCAGATGGGTAGATATCAACAACGCTTAATCCACGAAAGGCTAGGACATTATCTAGTGACATAGTTATGAAGCTAAAAAAAGATTCTCATAATATGGAAATCTCCACAAAAAGTGGGAAGGCTCTATATGAGGCACCCAAATAAGTTGTTATTGAGGAAAATTATAATATCACGTATTTTCCTAGCTTAATTTAACTCTCAATACATGAGTTACTCTATATAAATTTTTTAAAATAGCTAGTATTTTTAAGTTTAGAGATTATCATTGCATTGGAAATTCAGTCTGCTTTCCAACAATATAAAATTTGCTCAAATCTGATACCCGGGTGAAGAGTTATAGCTTATTTTGTAAAGTAGTGTGCCAACTGGCACTTTACCACGTCGCGGAGGCTAGCCAAATGGCAGTTGTCAAATTCTAGTGTTGCTCTGTGATAATGGAACGTCATGCCATAGTCCCAGTTCTCAATTATCCTTTTTCTAGTAAAGCCACACCATTTTACCACATCGCGCCACTAGCCATTTTCTCAGTTGTTAATTTTCAGTGACACAGCGCGATAACGCTGCATCGCGCCAAGGGCCCAGGTTGAAAAAAATTTGATGAAAATTAAAATTTTCATTCAGGGTTAAACTAGTCTTTTTCCATGATTTTAATATGCCCAAATATGGGATTTAATCCCTAAAAATATTTTAAACCCATTATTTATTAACTTTTCCCCCAAATCAACAAGCTCTCTCTCAATTAGCAAACCCTAATCTTCAAGAAATCAAGAGAAAATCTACAGAAACTCACCAAGAACTCCAAGAACTTATCAATTCATGTATGTTAGGTGTTTATCTATGGGTTCCTTTCAGCCATAGAGTCCAATAATCCATTTTTAAAACTACAATATGATTGATTCATAATTTACATGCTTGAAATTGGATTGTATTCATGTTCATGATATTAATTGAGTTTTAATCCATGACTAATTGTAGATTTCGTGTAATTGAACTAGCATATATATTGAATTATGTAGTTCCCAGGTTATAATCCTTGAATTTGCAAGTTTGTGTGTTATAGTTACAATGTTTACATGCTTCCCATGATTATATGCGATAAGTTGTGCTCTATATGTGTTTAATGGAATGTCCATGTGAATTAAATGGTGAAATCATAACATGCTAGCATATGCACAAGTTTATGCCCTACAAGTGTTTGATAAAATGTCTCTATGAATGAATTATGAACAAGTGGACATTGTTATGCTTTTCAAGATCATGCTATGATTTACTTTCATGCTATCGAGTCCTGGGGGTATTCAATACTCGAAAATCTAGCTGTTTATCTAGAGCTACAATAGTTATAGAATAGTCTTAATCATGACACAAAATAGTAGTACTCAGTCAGTTATAGAACTTATTGAACTCAGTCAGTTATAGAACTCAGTATTAGTCTAGTTCAGCTCAGTATAATTAGTTTAGTTTCTATTTAGTTAGGAGTAGGATTCAACACCGAGTGAACTCAAGGATAGGGGCTCACCTGCCAGTAGAGGATGTGATCCTTAGAAGCAGTCCTTGCATTCCAAAACTACGTAGCCAGCTTAGGTTGAGATATCAACCTACATGTTGATTGTTGATGAGGCATTTAGCCTGCCTGTTGAGGGTACTACCGTTCTCATTAGAGTACCTACCAGATGAGGGTAACTCTTCAGTTGTCTTTACCCATGGCATGGTACTGACATCCTTCCAACTGGGGTTATAGGTTAGACCCACTTATCTTATTTGGGCATTTTAGTTAGATGATTACTTTCCACAGTTTCAGTTTCAGTCTCAGTATAGAACTCAGTTTAGTTCTACAGAATCAGGGCTGTCAAATACAGTCAATAAATTTCAGCAACTCAGTTATCAGTAATTTGAGATATCAGTTACTCAGTTATCATAACCCAAAACTCAGCTTTAGTAAAATCTTAGTTACAGTATACACATATATGCACAATATTGCATACTCAGTATTTATCAAAATTTTAGTTATCCATGTACTCTCGTACTTAGTTACTCTATATCATTTAGTTAGTTATTATTCATGCATATGAACCCTTGCATTCAGCCTTACCTCATCTAGCATACTAGTATATTCCATGTACTGGCCTATACTCTTTATTTTTTCTATGATCTCATATCATAGGTTCGAACACTCAGGTTCCTAACCACGCATAGACAGATTCAGATTTAGCCAACAGTGTCAAATTCAATAGCGAGTCCTCATCTATCGAGGATATGTAGTTATTTTAGTATTTTCAGTAACTTTAGTATTTTAGTAGTCGGAGTTAGTTGGGGGCTTGTCCCATGAACTCCACACTCAGACATTTCAGTTAGAGGTTTTTCAGATTAGACTATCAGATATTATTCAGTTTTGCAGATTATTATTATAGTTGATATTCTTTATCAGTATTTAAATTTTGAACCTTATGGTAATTCAGCCTATTTTCCATATTATTTTTTTGTATTATTATTCAGTGCTCACAGCATATATCAATCATGGGTTATCTTGTGGTCCTTCGAGGTCGTAAGCACCATATAGCATCTGGGGTACAAACTCGAGGTATTATAAACTTGGTATTAGAGCCTAATGTTCAATAGAGTACTAGAGAGTCTGAAAGCTGCGTCTAGTAGAGTCTTGTGCATATGTGTATAATGCGCCACACTTATGGACAAGAGGCTATGAGACATTTTTAGGAAAAGTTTCCCTCCTTTCAATATTTATGTCGTGCGAATGAGCATGAGCTCAAGTTAAACTGTCAGTCTAATTCATTTATTCCTTCCATTTATAGAACATGCCTCCCAAAAGACTAACGGAAGAAGGACCAAAATTCAGTCAACACCTTAGCCCATTCAGGCAGGTCCCCCGGATGAGCATATCTCCCATACAGAATTTAGAGCTGCGTTCACCACTCTAGCTAATTCCATAGAAGCTCAGAACAAATGACCAACTGCTGTTCAGGCCAACCCAGTGGTCAATACTGCTGCAACCAAGATTCAGGACTTCACCTGAATAAATCCTCCTTATTCTCAAGATCTAAGTCAGAAGAGGATCCATAAGAGTTCTTCAATTAGGTTCAAAAAGTCACAGATATCATGGGGTGACATCCAGTGAGAGTTCTGAGTTAGCTACCAAATAGCTACAAGATGTAGCTCATACGTGGTTTAAGCAGTGAAAGGTAGACAGGGGTACAAATGCAGAGCCCATAGAGTGGGAAGAGTTTGCTACTAATTTTCTAGATATATTCTTTCCCTTAGAGCTGAGAGAACCCAAGGTCTAAGAGTTCATTAATCTCAAGAGTATCCCCTCAAGTTTACTCAATTAGCTAGGTATGCTCCCCATGTAGTAGCATACAGTAGGTCCAAAATGAGCAAGTTCGTATCTGGGGTGTCAGAGAGTATGGTTAAGAAATGTAGAACTTTGATGTTAATTATGGAGATGGACATATCCAGGCTCATGGTCTATGCTCAGTAGATAGAAGAGTCTAAGAATAGGGAGAGGGAGAGGGAGGATAAGAGATTTAGAACATATAGTTTTAATTTTACTTAGCCTAAGTTAGAGAGTGGAAACCATTCTCAATTTCACCAAAAATCTTCAGTTCCAACTCCGTCCTTGGCCAGTGCTCCAGTCCTTAAGTTCAAAAATAGTAACAAAGATAGGGCACCAGGCTCTAAATCTTAGGGTAGTATCAGCAGTGCTCGAATAAATCCTCTTTGTTATGGGTGTGGCAAGCCAGACCATAGAATCAGAGATTGTCCTCAGTCAGGTTCTCAGGGTCAGTATAATATCCCCTAGCTCAGTCCGATCACTCGAATCAGCAGGGTGCCGCTTCCAGTCCCACCAGTGGGCAACACCCAAATAGGCTTTATGCACTTCAGTCTAGACAAGATCAGGAAAATTCTCTTGATATAGTCACCGGTATGTTACAAATCTTCTATTTACTTATTTATGCCTTGCTTGATCTAGGAGCTTCTTTATCTTTCTTAATTACTTATATAGCCATTAACTTTGGAGTCATTCCAGAAATCCTAGTAGAGACTTTCTCAGTTTCTACCCCAGTGGGTAAATCTATCATAGCCTGACGGGTATATAGAAACTATCCGGTTATGATATCTTAGAAAGTTACTTCAGCAGATCTTGTAGAGATAGAGATGGTGGATTTTGATGTCATTCTCAGTATAGATTGGCTCCATTCATGCTATGCCTTAGTTGGTTGTAGAAATTAAATTATTCATTTTCAGTTTCCAAATGAACCAGTCCTTGAATAGAGGGGTAGTACTACAACGCTTAAGAGTCAGTTGATTTCATACCTTAGAGCGAGTAAAATGATATCCAAGGGATGTATCTATCAACTTGCACGAGTCAAAGACTCTAGTTCATAGATTCCTAGTCTTGAGTCATTTCTAGTAGTAAATGAATTCTCAGATGTGTTTCCCGAAGATCTTCCTGGAGTTTCTCATGAAAGGGAAATTGACTTTGGAATAGACCTTCTTCCAGACACTCAGCCTATATCTATTTCACCATACACAATGGCTTCAGTAGAACTCAAAGAGTTAAAGAACAGTTAAAGGACCTATTAGACAAGGGGTTCATCAGACCCAGTATTTCTCCGTAGGGTGCACCAGTCTTATTCTAGCATAAGAAAGATGGTTCCCTCAGAATGTATATAGACTACAATCAATTAAACAAAGTCATAGTCAAGAATAAATACCCACTTCCTAGAATTTATGACTTGTTTGACCAACTTTAGGGTGTCAGTTACTTTTCTTAGATAGACCTCAGATCAGGATATCATCAACCCAGAGTCAGAGAATGTGACATTTCGAAAATAGCTTTCCAAACCCGGTATGGTCACTTCAAATTTCTAGTCATATCCTTTGTCTTACAAATGCACCAACAACTTTCATGGACTTAATGAATCGCATGTTCAAATAGTACTTAGACATGTTTGTTATAGTCTTCATCGATGACATTCTTGTCTATTCTTGTAGCAGCAATGATCATACAAATCACCTCAGAATCGTACTTTACACTCTCAGAACTCATCAGTTGTTCGCCAAATTTAGTAAGTGCAAATTTTGGCTAAGGTCAGTAGTATTACTTAGTCATATTATTTTTGATGATGGCATTAGAGTTGACCCTCAAAAGACCAAAGTGGTGAGAAACTGGCCTAGACCCATTTCTCCATCAGATATTAGGAGCTTTTTAGGTTTAGCTGGATATTAATGTCTGTTTGTTGAAGGGTTCTTGTCTATTACATCCCCCATATCCAGGTTGAATTAGAAGAAAGTTAAGTTTCAGTGGTTAGATTTTTGCGAGAAGAATTTTCATAAGTTGAAGACTTGACTCACCTCAGCCCCAGTTTTGACTCTACCAGATGGTTCAGATAGGTTTGTTGTGTACTGTGATGCATTCAGAGTAGGTTTGGGTTGTGTCCTCATGCAAAGAGGTAAGGTCATAGCCTAAGCCTCTAGACAACTTAAGCCCCATGAGAAGAATTACCCTACCTATGATCTGGAGTTAGTTGCTGTAGTATTTTCCTTAAAGATTTAGAGGCATTACTTGTATGGGGTATATGTTGATGTGTTCACAGATCACAAAAACTTACAGTATGTCTTTTCTCAGAAAGATTTGAATTTGCGTCAGAAAAGGTGGTTAAAGTTATTGAAAGATTATGACATGAGTGTTCTATACTATCCAGGCAAGGCCAATGTAGTGGTTGATGCTCTCAATATTTTGTCTATGGGTAGTGTTGCTCATGTTGAGAATGGTAAGAAGAAGTTAGTTCAGGAAGTTCATCATCTTGCCTATTTAGGTGTCCACTTTGTCTATTCAGTAGATGGCAGTGTGTAGGTGAAGAATAGTTCAGAATCATCTCTGATTTCTAAAGTAAAGGAAAAGCAGGATAGAGATCTCAGTCTAGTTAAGTTGAAAAAGTCAGTCAGAGATCACAAAATTAAGATTTTCTCCCGAGGGGGAGATGGTATATTGCGTTGCCAGGGTCATTTATGTGTGCCACGTATAGATGACTTGAGGCAGTGAATTCTTGTAGAAGCGCATGGTGCTCATTACTCGATTCATCCAGGGGCTACTAAGATATACCATGATTTACGGGAGATCTATTGGTAGAGTGGGATGAAGAGAGATATTCTAAAGTTTGTAGATAAGTGCTCTATATGTCAGTAGGTTAATATTGAGCACCAAAAGCCTAGTGGGTCCATGCAGGAGTTCAGTATTTCCACTTGAAAATAGGAAGAAGTGAACATGGACTTTGTGATGGGTTTGCCTTATACTCGTCGTCAGCATGATTCGATTTGGGTTATCGTAGACAGGATGACCAAATCTGCTTATTTCCTTCCAGTTCATACTTTCTGTTCAACCGAGGACTAAGCCAAACTCTATATATCAGAGAGTTGGTCAGGTTACACAGAGTCCCAGTGTCTATCATCTCAGATAGAGGTACCCAGTTTACCTCTCACTTCTAGAGAGCATTCTAAAAGGGTCTTGGTACCCAAGTTTACCTCAGTACAGCTTACACCCTCAGATAGATAGTCAAGCAGATAGGAGCATTCAAACTCTAGAAGATATGTTAAGAGCCTGCGTTATTGATTTTAAAAATAATTGGGATGACCACTTGCCTTTGATCACATTTGCATATAATAACAGTTACCATTCCAGTATTCAGATGGCTCCATTTGAGGATCTGTATGGTAGGAGATGTGGATCTCCAATTGGTTGGTTTAAGGTAGGTGAGGCCGTAGTAGTAGGGCCTGATTTAGTGTTTGATGCCATAAAGAAGGTTCAGTTGATCAGAGAAAGGCTTAGGGCTGCCCAGAGCCGACAGAAATCATATACAGGTGTGAAGAGAAAGGATCTCAAGTTTGGGATTGGTGATTTTGTGTTCTTGAAATTCTATCCCATAAAGAGGGTGAAGAGGTTCAGCAAAAAGGGAAAGTTCAGTCCCCGATGTGTCGGTCCTTACAAAATTCTCAGCCATTTTGGTAAGGTAGCTTATGAGCTTGAGTTGCCTTCAGATCTAGCTTCAGTGCACCCAATATTTCACGTCTCCTTGCTAAAGAAATGCATTGGTGACCCAAAATACATAGTTTCCTTAGAGGGCATAGATATTCAGAATAATCTCTCTTTCGAAGAGGTTTCAGTTCAGACCCTCGATCGTCAGATTTGCAGTCTGAGGAACAAAGAAGTTCCATTGGTCAAAGTTCTATGGCGGAATAAGCCCGTTGAGGGAGATACTTGGGATGCAGAATTAGATATGCAGACCAAGTATCCTCACCTCTTCTCCGAAAACTTAGAATCAACTTAAGGTAACAGTCTTCCTTAGCTTTGCTCAGTTCTATGTTCAGTTACAATTATAAATTTGGTATTCTTTACAGTTGCATATTCAGCCATGCATTCACGAATCAGTTCAGCCATGTACTCATGCATTAGATATGCATGTTCAGTATAAAAACTCAGCTTATCAGTAGCTTCGGTCATGTATTTCATGCATCAGATATGAATGATCAGTGAGTAAATTCAGTCTATCAGTATTTTTAGCTTA
Organism: Capsicum baccatum var. pendulum; assembly: GCA_030864225.1. Classification (NCBI taxonomy): domain Eukaryota; kingdom Viridiplantae; phylum Streptophyta; class Magnoliopsida; order Solanales; family Solanaceae; genus Capsicum; species Capsicum baccatum. The sequence goes on from CM061554.1 coordinate 182,942,888, forward strand.
ATCAATTTCATTTGAGGACGAATGTTCCCAAGGAGGAGATATTGTAATACCCCGTATTTCCCTAGCTTAATTTAACTCTCAGTACTTGTGTTACTCTACATACAATTTTTAAAATAACAACATTTTTCAGATTAGAGCTTACCATTGTGTAGCAAATTCAGTCAGCTTTCCAATGATATAAAATTCACCCAAACCCGATACTCGGGTGAAGAATTTAGCATATTTTGTAAAGCATTGTACGAACTAGTGCTTCACCGCATCGCGGAGGCCAGCCAAATGGCAGTTGTCAAATTTCAGTGTTGCTCCGCGATAATGCCACGTCGCGCCATAGACCCAGTTCACAATTGTCCTTTTTCCAGTGAAGCCACACCATTTCATCGCATCGTGCCACTAGCCATTTTTCCAGTTGTCAGTTTCCAGTGGCACAACGCGATACCATTGCATCGCGCCAAGGGCTAAGGTTGAAATTTTTTTGACGAAAATTAAAAGTTTTATCCAGGGTTAAACTAGTCTTTTTCCATGATTTTAATATGCCCAGATACGGGATTTAATCTCTAAAAATGTCTTAAACCCATTATTTATTAATTTTTCCCCAAAATCAATAAGCTCTCTGTCAATTAGCAAATCCTAATCTTCAAGCAATCAAGAGAAAATCTAAAGAACGTCTCCAAGAACTCCAAGAACTTATCAATTCATGTATGTTAGGTGTTTATCTATGGGTTCCTTTTACCCATAGAGTCCAAGAATCCATTTTTAAAACTACAAGATGATTGATTCATGATTTACATGCTTGAAATTAGATTGTATTCATGTTCATGATATTAATTGAGTTTTAATCCATGACTAATTGTAGATTTCGTGTAATTGAACTAGCATATATATTGAATTATGTAGTTCCTAGGTTATAATCCTTGAATTTGCAAGTTTGTGTGTTATAGTTACAATGTTTACATGCTTCCCATGATTATATGCGTTAAGTTGTGCTCTATATGTGTTTAATGGAATGTCCATGTGAATTAAATGGTGAAATCATAACATGCTAGCATATGCACAAGTTTATGCCCTACAAGTGTTTGATAAAATGTCTCTATGAATGAATTATGAACAAGTGGACATTGTTATGCTTTTCAAGATCATGCTATGCTTTACTTTCATGCTATCGAGTCCTGGGGGTATTCAATACTCGAAAATCTAGCTGTTTACCTAGAGCTACAATAGTTATAGAATAGTCTTAATCATGACACAAAATAGTAGTACTCAGTCAGTTATAGAACTCATTGAACTCAGGCAGTTACAGAACTCAGTATTAGTCTAGTTTAGCTCAGTATAATCTGTTCAGTGTCTATTCAGTTGGGAGTAGGATTCAGCACCGAGTGAACCCAAGGATGGGGGCTCACCTGCCAGTAGAGGGTGTGATCCTTAGAAGCAGTCCTTTCATTCCAGAACTACATAGCCAGCATAGGTTGAGACATCGACCTGCCAGTTAAGGGTTGATAAGGTATTTTAACCTGCTAGTTGAGGGTACCACCATTCTCATTAGAGTACCTACCAGATGAGGGTAACTCTTCAGTTATCTTTACCTGTGGTACGGTACTGACACCTTTTTAACTATGGTTATAGGTTGGATCCAATTATCTTATTTGGGGAATGTTGGTTAGATGATTACTTCCCACAGTTTCAGTTTCAGTCTCAGTATAGAACTTTGTTCAGTTCTACAGAATCAGGGCTGTCAGATATAGTTAATCAATTTTAGTAACTTAGTTATCAGTAATCTCATATATTAGTTATTCAATTATCATAACCCAGAACTCAGCTTCAGTAAAAGCTCAGTTACAGTATACACGTATATGCATAGTATTGTATACTCAGTATTTACAGAAGTTTCAGTTATCCATGTACTCTCATACTCAATTACTCTATATCATCCAGTTAGTTATTGTTCATGCATATGAACCCTTGCATTCAGCCATACCTCATCTAGCATACCAGTACATTTCACGTACTGTTTCATACTCTTTCTTTTCGCTATGATGTCTCATATCATAGGTTCGGATGCTCAGGTTCTTGATCGCGTATACACAAATTTAGATTCAGCCAAAAGTATCAGATTTGGTTGCGAGTCCTTATCTATAGAGGATATGCAGTTATTTCAATATTTTTAGTAGCTTTAGTATTTAAGTAGTCAGAGTTAGTTGGGGGCTTATCCCATCATCTCCGTATTCAGACAGTTCAGTTAGAGACTTTTCAGACTAGACTATCAAATATTATTCAGTTTTGCAGATTATTATTATAGTTAATATTCTTTATTAGTATTCAGATTTTGAACTTTATGGAAATTTAGCCTATTTTCTGCATTATTTTTAGTATTATTATTCAGTTCTCATAATAGCTATCAGTCATGGGTTAGCTTGTGGTCTTTCGAGGTCGTAAACACTGTGTAGCATCTGGGGTATAGATTCGAGGTGTTACAAAAATGGTGAGGGTATTCGTACAATGCTAGTAGAACAAATGATTGTTATAGTAGGAAAGGTAGAGGAAGCTTTAAGGAAATATGGTCCATTCCTAAAACTTCCCCAATTTCCCCTCAGTGTCTCAAGAAAAAGGTGAATAAAAATAAAATAACTCATGGGGAGAGCCCAAAAGATGTTGAAAAGCCACTAATAGATAAAAATGTCATGACCTAGGACCGGGCCTTTCACGTAACAACCATCTTTGGCCGATGAATGCCCACGAAGACCCCTTTTTATATTATCATAAGCATATTCATAAACAGTTGTAGAATAGATCCAATAAGATTAAGTTCAACATAGTTATTTCTAAAAATAATATAGTCCCATCATCTACACCAGTTTATGAAGACTCTAACTTTTTGAATGATAATCCTAAGTAGGGATATGACCCTAATGGTACCATAATATAGAACACTCAATGTATAAATAAGAGAAAACCATATACGTTTTGGAATATGGAGGAATCACCACTCGCTTAAGCAATTTTGAGAATCCTAATACTGCATAGAACCACGAAGAAATTGCTTTAAACCTACATCATAAAAAGATGTAGTGTTTAGGGACGGTCCATACGAAGAATACTAGTATGCTAACCAGGGGAAAAGACAAGGTAGTTTATAAATCAAGTCATAAAATCTTAACATAAGACAAAATAGGAAAATTACAGGACAAATGATTCAAAAGCATAAACATAATCAGTTATTAAACTTCAATCTTGAATTATGTGATTCCACCGACATTAAGTAACCTATGGGCTATATGGGTCCGGACCATTCCCAACTAGAGAAGCCTCAATCTATTTTGTTGCATAAATTGAGATATATATTGTTTGACCATCATAATATTCTCGTAGAGAAAAACATCATAAGGTTGTTCCTTTAAGGAGTGAACCACCTCTGTGTCGGTAAAATATAGGTTTCAGGTGTTGGGTCACAAGGACTTACACCTTCTAGATGAACTACATAATTCTCTTTAATTCTAGCTCTTACATTTTCATGATCATTTACCATAGAACATAAAACAAGTCTTTCTTAAGGGATCGTTAGATTGGTATTGACATACCAAGATTTGAAAGTCATACATATCATACCATAATCATTTTATATAATTATTTATCAATATCCCCATCATTTAAAGTATTAACTCATTTAAACATACCTTAAAGGTTAAAAATTTCACATTTAAATATCTACAGTTTTCAAAATCAAGGAATGTGATACTTTCCTTCTTCTCACAAAAACCGAAATTTGAATAAAAAAAGGTGATTTATAAAAAAACATGACTTTTTAACTCTAACATATCCCATATGTCATTATATAATAACAATGTTTCATATTTCAAGCAATAATCACAATTACCGAATTCAAGTAACGATTTAAGAGCAATTTCGTATAAAAGGTTCACAAGCTTAACTCAATTTATCTTTCAAAAACCATTCTCAAAATCATATCATATACTCCCTCCATCCCATTTTACTCGTCCTAAATTTCTTAATTTTATTTCTCATTTTACTTGTCATTTTTCATTAATCAAGACAAGACAATTTTATTTTTCCTTTTTTACCCTTAGTATTAATTGTTTTATCTCCAAATTAAAATGTAAACATCATTTAATAAGGGTACTATGGTAAAGTAGCCATTTTATTAATTGTTTTTATTAATCAATGTGCAATGTCAAATTGGGACGAGTAAAATGAGACGAAGGGAGTACTTATAAAATTTTATAGAAAATCAACTATTTATGGGTTTACTTGAAAGGGGATTGTTCAACACACATTTTTTGATGAAGAATTCAAAGCCTTTTCTTAGAACGTCTCTAGTGTTCTTGAGAATTTTCCCTTAGAAGTATTTGAGGAAGGAAAAGAGGTATTTAAATTGTAACTACTAAAATTCTCTTTGATTTAGGCTTTAGAGGAGTTATAAGTCATGATTGGGGGTGTGGGACTGAGAAAAGACAAAACCACCCCTCAAATGTTGTAGAAAAATTAAAAAAAATGATTTTTTTTTATATTCAGTAGTTGGCGATGAGCACCACCTAGTATGCCAAAGTTGGTTGGCTGGAGTTTGACCTCTGGCATAGAGTGGCATCCGTACACTAGAGTTGGTAGGCTGGATTTTAGAATCTAGCTTAGACTGCCACCCAGTATGCCAACCCAACATTTTTCCCAGGAACTTGTTGATGTTTTTCAAACCTTTCCCACTTAATTTATAAGCTTTACATGGACTTATAGAGTGTCATCAAATGACTAGAAAGGTGGGGTATTACAATACCACCCTTGGGATCATTCATCCCGAATGATGGCTAACTATCTTTTCAACACAATGTAAGGATTTACACATTACATTATAGCTTCATCTTAATCTCTTAAACATTAAGGGAAGTCCATAAATACAATAACCCATAAAATTAAGCATGAATCATGAGATGAGACTCTAGGTGTTCACCTAAGCATAGACATAAGCATGAATTCCATGGAATCATAACCATGAACTAAGATGGATACATAACAATAAATATGGCCATGTTACAAGATGAGAGTATTTTCACCTCAAATGATAAAATTAAAACTCCTAAGATTATAAATGCTTCTCAACTATGATTCTCCTCGAAATACTACACTTCATCAATTTCACCTTATAATATCCACTCCAGTACATAATTAACAAAGCCTGAGTCTAAATTCATATTGTTTTCATTATAAGACTAACTAGGAGTCACAAGGTCCTACATATGTACAATCATACTAGTCTAAGTTAAGAAAATTTCTTTTATAGTCTATATACCTCTCAAAACTTTTGCTCAAAAGAATTCTCGATCTTAGGTGGATTTATGCATCTAAGCCTTGTTATCTAGCCTTAACTAGCCTTATTTTGAGAGTTTCTCTTGTGCTTATTGAGTTTTTGATGATATAAATGAGCATATAATTCTAAAATCATGTATTTTTAGTGTTTAAGGTGTGTTCATAGTGAGTTTGGAGTCAAAACACTAAGTTAAGAATCAAAGGACAAAACTAGTACTCTTAGCTTGAGCTTGTTCTTTCCCAGTTCATCGTCTTGGATTGTATGATGCTTTGAGATCTAATATATGGTATTTGATGTTGTAGGATGCTTGGTTATTTTATGAATATGATATATATATATTATAATAACTCTATAAATCAAGATAAAAAGGCACCACAATGCTTGGAGATGAAGGACAAACACATGGGACAAACAGGGATAAAATTTGGACGTTTTGGGATATTGGCATGCCACGCTACCTATGCAGCACGATAAAGGAGTGGAATTACCTTTGAATCATTTTAAAAAGTCCATTTCAGTATATCACCATTATAAGTACATTCCAAGGACCCTAGTCCATGCGATAAGGGCATGGCACACTCCTATGTTAAAATCGGGCAACTTTCTCCTAGTATAAATAGGACCCTTAAACATTATGTTAACCACATTGGAAAACCTTGGTACTTCGATATAGGCTGTATAACACTTCAATTAGGGTTTTTATTCCATTAATTTAGTTTGATATTGGAGTTTATCATGTATTCATGTTTTGTGATTACGTATATGTCCATGAGTGGCTAAATGACTTTTTTTGGGGTTAAGGCCAAGAACATGATTACTATGGTTATGAATTGATTTGGATTTTATTTTTTTTATAATTTTTGATTATTTATTTATCCTTTTTATCACTATTTTAAGGATTTTTGACCTTATAATACATTCTTAACTCTATTATGAACCCGGAAGGAGAAACGATAGAGTAGAACGTGGGATGAATAGAATAGGATCATCATATTCAATTGAATGATATTATGATTTAAACTTAGGATAGGGATATACCTATGTTCCCTATTTATTTTTGTTATAATATGAAATATGAATGCATTCAACTCAATTGTCACATCTTCGCTCAACAATGTACTTTTGGGGCTAAGTTAGATAGGTGATTAGAGGTTCGGAAGACAATAGTCATAATATCAACCCCATGAACTAATAACTAAGATAATTAACCTAATTAATGAAATTCTATAATATGTTATGATTTTTTGTAATGCGTTAACCCTGGGATTCTCCCCATAACTATTCAAACCTTACTTTACTACATTATTTCAGTTTACAGTTACTCATAACTTTCAAACTCTTGTGGTTACATTTGCAGTGAATAAATCTTAGTAGTGAAATATTCTGGGATAGTTGTTAACCAAGTCCCTGTGGGATTGATACTTGGCTTGTAATAAGGCCATTATATTACTTGGGTGGATCATGTACACTTGTGTGTGTGCTTGAATGGAACAATGCTAATCCATATTATGATTATAATGAACCAAACTTAAGCTATAATCAAGGTGTATTATCCATATAAAATAATGTCCTGCATACCTACAATCACAACATTCAAGCCTATTATTGCTACAACCCTTTTTTGGACTTCCACACCTAAAACCAAAATCCTTAATCACTTTCACAAGAATTTCTACTATATATCTTCTATCTAAGCATTTTAGATAATAAATCTTGATCTCCTACTTACTTTTTCACCTATCACCGTAGCTTGAGTTATGACACTATAATTTTCACAACAAAGAGCATTTACTCTTTTCTCTTAAAACATTACTATGCTACCATTACCATTATTATCCTAACATAAGGAAGGTCACTAAGGACTAGAGTAGAGCATCAACAATAGGATTAATATTACCTACTTACTACTCTTATTTGTTGCACCACTCAAGATGGGACCTGTGATGTAAGATATAGTACAATTGGCATGAAGTACTTCATATATCAAACACATAGAACATTAATAGAGGGTTTTACCAACATAAAAACAATTCTAACATAACATGAGTTCTTAGGTTTGGCATTCTATGAAGCATGAGTTCATATATCAAGAATTGTATAACATAGGGTTGGAATTTGTAAATTCAAGAAATTGAACTAAGACCACTGCTTGAAGCTATTGCCTCTAATTTTGGGAACTGAGAATGATCATAAGTTTGCATAGAGAGTGTCTGTTTGGGATTAGACATGACATAATATGAGTTGTTAACATATACAAAGTATAGTTTCTTGAAACTAGGCATAATGTAAGACATGGGTTCGTGGATCATGATCACCGTAACATGGAAATTGGGCCCCTAGAATCATAGAGAAAAATGTAATGACCCTTCAGGTTATATTTTGTATTCCTGCTCATTTTTGCAATTCAAATCTTTTCTATAGCTATCCCAAGTAATTTATGACTTGCTGGAGCTAACAGCTCGATTACCGGATAATTCATTTGGTTTTAGACTCAATTTTCTATTTTGAATTCTTCAATATTAAAATTGGCTACCAGAAAAAAACTTTAGTCAAATGATCTTGTATGAAAATTATGTCAGTTCCAAAAGCTTTGAAATATTGATTTTAGACTAGGTGGACCCTTGGTTTGGGTCCCTAGGCGTCCAAACTCATTCTGGGCTATTTATCGGAAGTTAAGCAAAATAGCACTTGGGTGTGGGATCCAATTTTTTTATCAAAAAAACTCGTATGAAAATTTCAACTATACCATTGAGTTTAGAATGTCGAATTTGTTAGGGCAGCATAGTTTATTTGCATATATGGGATTTTGAATGTATCTCAGAGGGTCGACGGACACTAAAAAATTCCAAGTTTCCTACTATTTAGCGATACTTCCAGCTTAGCAAATTCAACTCTAGCGGCAAGTTGGTTGCTAAAGTGGAAGCCGCTTTAGCATCGGCTTGTCCACTTTACTGGACTGTCACCTAAGCAAGTGTACTACTTTAGCAATCGCCTGTTTGCTTTAGCAGCACCTGATCATCACAAATCCCCCACTTAGCTATTTTATCTCATTTTCACCAATTTTTAAGAGTATAGAACCCTAAAAAGTGTGAAAACAGGATTTTTCGCTTCTTATATGAATTCTTGGTAAGTTCTCAATTTCTTGAATAATTTCTCTATTAATTTAAAAAATCCTTAAAATATTGGTGGATTGATTTTAGCACCAATTGAGCTTGGAATTTATCCATTATTGAGGATAAATGTTCCTTGAGCATAGAGGGACGCCTTGATGGTTTCGAAAGTCTAATTTTATAAGCGAGCCCCATATGGGATTTTTACGTAATTTGGAACCAAAGCATAAAAATACAATATGTGTACCATTGTTCTCGAATTGATGAGTAGATTATGTTTTTGATAGCGTGGCATCTTGTGTAAGCTCTTCATTAGGGAAAGTCATTAATTTAGTTGATTTTATCGGCCATTCTTTGGCGTCGAGGTAGGTTAGGTTTACCCTTCTTGTAGATTGTGCTTAATCTTAGTATATTTATGATAATGTGTTAGATATGGGTTAGGAATTAGGTCTTGGAGACATAATTAGTATAATTTAGGACTTTTATCCTATTAAGTTGTAACACCCTAATTTTTTGCCTCTGAAATTTCTGAGTTTTGAGCTCACTGCCCAAGCTACGACTGGCACCTCAAGAGTCATAAGGTGTGGTAATGAGTCATAGGGTGTGACTTGAGACCAAATTAGTAGAATAGCCAAAGTTTCTATACTGAGTATGACATAAAACTTATGAGTCATGGGGAGACATTATGGATCAAAAAGTGAGACTCGTGATTCCACCAGTGGGATGGTCAATTGTTTTTTCCGTGATGATGACTAGGACCCTACAAGTTGTCAGGTCTGTTTATGAATCATAGGGTGTGACTCGTGATCAAACTAGTAAGGGTGCCCTGAGTCACTACCCTGACTACGAGTGTAGGCAATGATTCATACTCAATCGTCATGAGTTGTGACGTGACCCATAAAACTGGCGATAATTTTCCTGTGTTTTAATTAGGGGCACTTTAGTCATTTTCTTATTTCTCCAATCATAACCCTCGACCTAAAATACCCTAAGGGACCCCATAAGTCTCCATTACTCAAATCTTAAAATACTCTAAAACTCTTTCAAATCCCCAAGGCAAGAACAACTAGGGTTTTAAGGATTTGGCTTTTAGAGCTCTAATTAATGATTTCCATCCATAATTCTCAATACTTTTAGGCATGTAATCTCTTCCCTTAAATTTATTTTTTCTAAAGGAATGAGTTTTATTATTATTCATGTGGATTTAAATATGGAATTGATTTGGGTTGAGGGTCTTGGAATAATGGTTACTTGAATTGAATTTTCATGGCTATGATGCATTTGTTTATGCTTTATTTATGTTTTTTGAAACCCTTTAAGGTGCATGGGTATGGTGAATGGAAAATTGAATTGGTGATAACCTCAACCCACCATACAAAATTGGCTTTAAAACATGAATATATGCATATTGAAATTACTTTTGGAATTTTTGCATTGCATAAAAGGCCAATAAAACATAAATGGTTTTAAATTGAACCTTGGGGGTTGTGAATTCCCCCATGTGGGTAAATAATTAAACCTAGGGTTCGTGGATTCCACCATGTGGATGAATAATTAGAACTTGTGGGGTCATGTATTCCCCCAAGTGATGATAATTAAAATGGAATACTGATCTTAGCTTGTAAATATAATCGGTATGACGATACCAATAGTATATGCCTTAATGGATGATTTTGGTTCACTGAATGGGAATGTGTAAATGTTTTTATTGGTTTTAAAGGGGGTTATGTAGCTCACCGTGAAGGTGTAAGTCCCATGGAGGATGAATACTAGAAATCACGTTTGCCGACATGAGGGTCTTAGTCACCCTGTGCATAGTTCACACTTTATATACATATATATATATTGGGATGGTTGGATCCTCATTGGCTCTGGCCCTTCCTTAGATTTCCCCAGTTCACGCGGCTACACACATTGAGGCCCAACCAGTAGGGAGGGAGATGGACCCATATAGCTCATGGGTATTAGATGACGGGAAAGCTATACAGTCTAGGCTAATATTTTAAATCTTATGCTAAACCTTGTTCCCTAGCCCTGCATATTATATATGTATATGCATATGATTGTGTACATTATTTTGGAATGGTTTTGGAGTCACTGATCATGACATTATTTTATCTCTTCCCTGAGTTAAATTCTAGCACTCACCTCTCTAACCATCCTCGAATACAATATACCTATGCGATGTAATGTCCAAAGACACTTCTGTTTTCTCGCACAGTGGTATTTGATTTATGGATTGTCCGCGAGTCAACTTTATAGTAGTTAGCTTCTATTCTCTGAATGGATCGCATTTCATGGTCTTGTCTTTAATTATATCCTAGACTATTTTGGTTGTGGTTTTGTCTATGGTAGGGGCATGTCCCGACTTTGGTTGATGTTTGTTTTTTTAGAGGCTTTATGGATATGATGTGGGTGGATTTGGTATTTGGATTCTTAGATAATTTTTAGTTGATTTATCTATTTTGTTATATATTCATCACACCTAGGACCTGGTTTGGGTTGTTACAAACTTGGTATCAAAGCCTAGGTTCATGGTCATTGGGTGTCTACAAAGCTATGTCAAGTAGAGTCTCTTTTATGTGTGTGTAACATGCCACACTTATAAGGGAGAGAATACAAGACATTTAGGAATGTTTCCCTTTCTTGTGATCTATTTTCTCGGGCTATAGAGTCTAACATCTTGAAAGCTTCTCTAACCTCCATTTGTTTGCATTTTAGATCATGCCTCCTTGAAGATCTGATGCTCATGGGAACTCCTCTGTCCCACCTGAGAAAAATATGGATGTAACTCATTCTACTTATGAAGGACAGACCCGGTCTAGGGTCCCTTCTCCTGAATACCTATGTGGAGTTCCACCGATCCCTATCATTCCACCTCCAACTTCTTGAGCTGATGATGTTCATGCCCTACCACTACAAGGAAATATTTCTAGTGCTAAATTTTATTGATCTATTCATCTACGGACTTGATTGGTGACTTCTCAATTTTATCAGCTAGACCGTGTTAGTTCTACTGCTCCTTCTTCTAAGGTCACTAGTGTTAGATAGTTCATGAGGTTAAATCCCCTAACCCTCATAGGCTCTAGGGTTAAGGAGGGTCCTTAAAGGTTTGTTGATGAAATAGAGAAGCTATTCAGGGTTATGCATGCTAGGGTGTGGATTTTGCCGCATATCAGTTGAAAGATGTGGTATATCAGTGGTATAAGGAGTAGGAGCAGTCGAGGGGTGACGATGCTGAGTAGGCTATGTGGGAAAATTTTTTTGGTTCTTTCCTTAATTGTTTCTTTTCTCAGGAATTGAGGAAGGCTAAGGCCAAAGAGTTTGTGAACTTGAGGCAAGGTAGGATGAATGTAAAGAAATATGCCTTGAAGTTCCATTAGTCATCTCGTTATGCTCTGGAGTTGGTGTCTAGTATGAGGGATAGGATGAAAAAGTTTACTTCAGGTTTGTGTCAGACTTGGTTTTGGAATGCAAGGCTGCTATGATGAACAATGATATGGACATCTCTAGGTTGGTGCTTTATATGCAACAAGTTGAGGATGAGAAAAAAAATAAGCAGAGATGGCAGAGAGGCATAATAAGAAGTTTAGGTATTTAGAGTAGGGTAGAGGCTAGCAGAACAGTAGTAGAGATGGAAGGCAGTGGGCCAAGAAGAGTACTTGGGAAAACTCGAGTTTATATTCTGTGGCTAGTGCTCCTTATCCTAAGCCAAAGGGTGAACGTCCTTTCAGACTAATAGTGGGTTTAGGGTACAAAATGACTGGTTTCCAGGCTAGTAGAGCTTAGTCAACCCCGTCTTATCCTTCTTACAGAGCTTGTGGTTGATTGCATCATGGTTATTACGATGAGGGGAGGAATTGGTGTTTCAAATATGGCCAGCTTGGGTCATATCCAGTGGAACTGTTCTTCAGCTAGTGTTGCTATTGGAGCTAATAAAGTTTTGGTTTCTACATCTTCAGCTCTTGCGCCAAAAGGTTCTACTTCTAGTACCGGCATTGGTGGGAATTATCTTTATGCTGTTGCCATCCATTAGGAATCTGAGGCATCTCCTGATGTCGTTAATTGTATTTTGGAACTTTTCTTTCATAATATTTATTGTCTGCTTGATTAGGGTTCTACCCTTTTTTATATGACCCCTTATGTGTCTGTTCATTTTGGTTTTATTCATGAGTGCATTTTTGATCCCTTCTGTGTGTCTACCCCAGTGGGTGATTCTATTGTGGCTAGGAAATTCTATAGGGCTATGTGGTGTCCATCTTTTATAGATAGACCTTGGTGGATTTGATAGAGTTGGATATGGTGGATTTTGATGTGATCTTGGGGATGGATTGCTTCCTATTCTTTAATGATCCAGTAATAAAATGAGAGGGAAGTTCCATAGTATCGAAGGGAAGATTTATTTCTTGTCTTAGAGCCCGAAAGCTGATTTCCAAGGGTGTCTTTATCATCTGGTTTGGGTTAAAGATTCTAGTTCTGAGGTTCCTCCTTTACAATCTGTCCCTATTGTTAATCAGTATCCCGATGATCTTCCTGGTATTCCTCCTAATAGGGAAATAGACTTTGGGATTGATCTTCTATCGGATACTCGTCCTGTCTCTATCCCTCCATATAGAATGGCTCCGACTAAGTTGAAAGAGCTTAAGGAGTAGTTAAATGATCTTTTTGATAAGGGTTTCATCCATCCTAGTGTCTCCCTGTGAGGTGCTCTTGTACTTTTCATACATAAGAAGGATGGGTCTCTATGGATGTGCATATACTATCGACAATTGAATAAGGTAACTGTGAAGAATACGTACCCTCTCTCGAGGATTGACGATCTCTTGGACCAGCTTCAGGAAGCTAGATGTTTCTCTAAGATTGATCTTCGATCGGATTATCATCAGTTGAAGATTAGGGAGGTAGATATCCTTAAGACTACTTTCTGTACCCGGTATGACCACTATGAGTTTTTGGTCATGTCCTTTAGTTTGACTAATGCTCTGGCTGCATTCATAGACCCGATGAACTAGGTATTTAGGCAATTTTTGGATTTGTTCATGATAATGTTTATTGTTGATATCTTGGTATAATATAAGAGTGAGGAGGATCATGCCAATCACCTCCAAGTAGTGTTGCAGTCTCTTAAGGATCAACGATTGTATGTTAACTTTTCAAAGTATGATTTTTTGTTGAATGTTGCAACTTCCTAGGTCATGTTGTTTCCAGTGAGGGGAACATGTTAGATCCCAAAAAATTGAGGTTGGTGAGACTAGAGTTCGGTCTGTACTTGGTTCACCAAGATATGGAGATGGTGAAGGTGATCATAGATAGACTTAAGATTGCTCAATGTCGTTAAAAGTCTTATACGGATATGAGGCGAAGAGAGTTGAAGTTTGATATTGGTAATTGGGTGTTTCTGAAGATATCCCCTATGAAAGGAGTGATGAGATTTGGAAAGAAAGGGAAGCTCAGTCCCCTTTATATGGATCCATACTTGATTTTAAGAAGAGTGGAAAATATTGCTTATGATTTGAATTTGCCTTCGCGTTTGGGTTCTATTTATCCGATTTTCCATGTATTAATGTTGAAGAAGTGCGTGGGTGATGCTTCTTTGGTTGTGCCTATTGATAGTGTTGGTATTTCGAATACGTTGTCTTATGAGGAATTTTCTGTTGAGATTTTGAATAGGCAAATCTGTCGTTTAAGGACTAAAAATGTAAATCTGATGAAGGTCCTTTGGAGGAACCATAAGTAAAAGAAGCTACTTGGGAAGCTGAAGAAGACATGAAGTCCAGATATCCGTTCTTGTTCCCCGGGTTGGATAATCGTGCTTAAGGTCTGCTTTTTCCTACTCTTTTATTTTTTGAATTTGTTCAAGGTTTTGTGATTGTATTCCTTTCCTACATTTGTGCTAATGGATGCCCTGACTCCTCATTCGAGGACGAATAATCCTGGGAGGGGGGTTGGATAATATAACACCCTAGATTTTTGCCTCTGAAATTTATGAGTTTTGAGTTCACTGCCCAGGCTACGACTGGCACCTCACGAGTTGTAAGGTGTGGTTGTGAGTTGTAAGTATGACTCGTGAACAAACCAGTAGTGTAGCTAAAGTTTCTGTTCTGAGTACGACATGAACTTCGAGGGTCATGGGGATACATTATGGATCATAAAGTGAGACAGGTGGTCCCACCAGTGGTCCATTGTTTCTACCATGATGATGGCTAAGACCCTACGAGTCGTCAGGTCTGGTCATGAGTCATAGGGTGTGACTCGTAACAAAACTAGTAAGGGTGCCCTGAGTCGCTGTCCAGACAATGAGTCCAAGCAACGACTCGTACTCAGTCGTCATGAGTTATAACGTGCCCCTAAATGACTGACGACAGTTTTCTAGTGTTTTGATTGGGGGCACTTTGGTCATTTCTCTCTTTCCCCAATCATAAGCCACGACCTAAAATACCCCAAGGGACCCTATAACTCCATATTAATCAATCTTAAAAATACTCTAAACTCTTTCAAATTCCCAAGGCAAGAACAACTAGGGTTTCTAAGGATTTGGCTTCTAGAACTCTAATTGGTGATATCCTGTCATGACCCCAACTAGGGCTTGGCCGTGATGGGTATATCAAGTCCACAAAATACTAGAGACCACCCCTTTGCCTAGCCAAACAAAACATAACACACCTAGCAGCGGCTAAATTCTGAACATATAACAAGATAGAAAATAATAAGCTCAAAGACATCTAAGTGTGTCAGCATCAATACCCAATCCACAGTAATATCCCCAAAGCCTATATTAATTCGAAAGCAATCTAAGTTGGGAAATCCCCCGACAATAGACAAAAGGAGTTCAAAAAGGAAACAGTCTATGTCATACTAAACTAAGAAGTAACGGGCCTTTCGGAATAAAGAGGATCACTACTTCAAGATGACACCCAAATAAACCTGAGGTCATTTATCACTATACAGGAGAAGTAAAAATGCCTTCAGCCCCTGCATCGCATGGGTATACAACATCCGAGGACAGTTAGTAGGGTGAGCACTAGCATGTAACTCAGGGAGAGGACAAAATAATGCCAAGTCAAAATACAATTCAAAACCATGCACACATCATCATAAGCATATAAATAACATGCTGTGATAGGGAACAAGGATTAGCATGATAGTAATCATTAACCGGGATTATGTAGCTCAACCGTCATAAACAGGCACCCACAGACTATATAGGTTTAGCCCTTCTACTGAAAGGGCCTCAGTGTGTGCTAGCCGCATCAACTGAGGGTATCAAGGAAGATCAGGGAATGCCCCAACCCCACATCAATCCTAGATACAAATATATCAATAGTGTGAACCATGCACAGGGTCATCAAGACCAACCCTCACGTTGGCAAACGTGAGTTTCCAGTATAAGTCATTCGAGACTCACACCTTTATGGCTTAGCTAAATAACCCCCATTAATCCCAATTAAAATGAGTTTCACATAACCCATTCATTAACCAAGGAATTATACATTAAGGCACACCACATGCATCATATTTCCATTCGCTTGTAAGCTCACAAGTATACCATTACAATTCCATTTACTTGGGGGAATGCCTCGACCCTCTTTGTTCATTAAATCAAGTTGGAGGAATACCTCGACCTCCTTTAGTATATCAAATCAAATTGGGGTAATACCTCGACCACCTTTGTTTATTAAATCAAAACATAGCCATCAAGGCTTTCAAAATCTATGTTCATTATTTAACCATCAGTGCAATAGTATAGGTGAGTAAGTCAAGCCAAGCCAAGTGACAATTTCACAATTTAAAACCATTTACACAAGTGGGTTAAGGGAACACAATTGTTCAGAACCAATTCCAAGTTCAAAACATCTATTTGGGGAAAATACCTCGACCCCCATTCCAATTCTCACACCCATGAGCCCCATTAGTTCAAAAATATTCAATTTAAAGCATGAACAACTAATGAAAACCATGGAAAATAATTCAAGGGTCAACCATTAAAAAACCCTCAACCTATGTCAAAACCCATATTCGAATCCATACAATTAAACAATTTAAACACATGCTTTTCATTAAATTAGATTTGCGGAAGAGAAACATGCCTGAAAGTATCACAACTGTGGAGAGAAATCACCCTTGAGAGCCCTAAGATACCAACTTCTTAGATACCCTAAGTGTTCTTGACCTAGGATATTTGAGAGAGAGTTTAAGAAGTTGTTTTGATTTACTTTGGAGTGATAATGATACCCTAATGGGGTTTTAAGTCGTGGGTCACGATTGGGAAAGAGGAGAAATGTCCAAAATCCCTTTAATTAAAAGCTGAAAAATGGGCGTCAGTGACTACGGGTCACCGTACGACTCATCAAGTGACCCTATGACTTATAGGGTCCAAGTCGTAATCCAGATAGAAACCTTTGGGTACCTACTGGTCACCCTACTACTAGTACCTTACGACTCGTATAGAGTCATTACGACTCGTTGTGTCTAGTCATGATCAAGGCAACAACTTAGGAAAACTTTAAAGGTCAAGTTATGGTTTGGGACTATACGACTCATATAGAGTCTTTAAGACCCGTAACCCTAGTTGTAGTCACAACTAAAATTTCATGCTAGCATACTGGTATGGCTATGATTGGGGTCCTACGACCTGTATAGACACCCTACGACTCATAGGGAGAGTCTTAATCCAGGCAGTGAGCTCAAAAGTCAAGAAATTTTTAGGGACAAAAAATCTGGGGTGGTATATTCTCCCCCCTTAGGATCATTCATCCCCGAATGATGAATCAAGGCATTACTTATCATGATTTAAGATAGAACACAATTACACTTTTCTTTAACAAAGACAGAAAACAAAGATATTAAGGAATACACATACCTCAAGCATAGTTTTTTGAAGTGGGAAACAAGAATGGATATGTGGACTTTGTGTCCTCTTCAGCTTCCCAAGTAGCTTCTTAAACCTTTGGGTTCCTCTATAGAACCTTCACCGAAGACACATCCTTAGTCCTCAAACGATGGAATTGCTTGGCCAAAATATTTATCAGGGTTTCCTCATAAAACAAGGATTTCAAAACACCAACACTCTCTAAAGGAACAAGAAATGAAGGATCACTCACGCACTTTTCAATATCAAAACATGAAACACTGAGTAAATGTAACCCCAACTTGAGGCAATTCCAATCTATAAGCTCACATTGCCTACTCTCCTCAAAATACGATATGGACCAATATTAATGGGGACTAAGCTTCCCCTTCTTCCCAAACTGCATTATTCCCTTCATGGGAGACTCCTTCAAGAACACCAAATTATCGACATCAAACTCCAAGTCCCTTCGCCTCACATCCCATAGGACTTCGGTCAGTCTTAAGCCTACTCTATATCACCTTCACCTTCTCCATGGCTTGGAGAACCAATTCGGGACCATACAACCTATTATCACCAACCTCAAACCATCTAATAGGATACCTACACCTTCTACCATAAAGAGCCTCGAAATGAGCCATCCCAATGCTAGAGTGATAGTTATTATTATACGCAAACTCTATGAGAGGAAAATGATCAACTTAGCTACCACCAAAATGAAGCACACAAGACCTTAGCATATCTTACAAAGTCTAAATAGTCCTCTTCGCTTTTCCATCCATTTGAGAATGAAAAACAGTGCTTAGGTTCACTTTAGCCCCCAAACATCTCTAGAATGAGTGCCAAAACTGAGATGAGAACCGTGTACCATGGTCAGATATAATAGAGACTGGATCACCATGCAACTTCATGATCTCCTGAGTAAAGAGCTTAGCATATTCCTCTGCTGAATAGTTAGTCTTCACTGGCAGGAAGTGAGCGGTCTTAGTCATCCTAGCTACGATACCATCACCACCAATTACAAAAGCCATCACCTTCTGGTGACCCACATCATCCTTGATTTGCATCAAAGTAGGGTCCAAAACCTATGTCTCCTTTACCTCTACACTAAGGGACGACTTCTCCACCTCTTGAAAATTCACACCACCATACTCAGAATCCAAGAGACGAACTCCAATTCTTACTGTGAATAGTTAGTCAACCTGTGAATATCTTTCACCAATTCTCACTTCTCCCAATCCATATGAGACAAGCTCTGCAAGGACAATCTTCTAAGAGTATTAGCAACCAAATTAGCTTTACCTAAGTAAAAATAAGGACTCATGTCATAGTCCTTGATTAACTCAAGCCATATCCTCTGTCTAAGACTAATCTTTTTCTGGATGAACACATACTACAAACTATTATGGTCTGCGAAGATGTCAACATAAACCCCATACAAGTAATGGCACCAGATCTTTAGAGAAAAAACCACAGCTAACAACTCTAAATCATGAGTCAGATAATTCTTCTCATGCATCTTCAACTTCTCAAAGCTACCGTCACAAGCATTGGACTAAAAAAATTTTACTTTCTTCTGAGCTAGTTTAGTCAACGGAGAAGCAATAGATGAGAAACTCTCCATAAACCTCCTATAATATTCGGCCAAACCCAAGAAGCTCCAAATATCGATTATAGTCATAGGTCTAGGCCACTTCTTAACCACCACAAATTTTTATGGATCCACCATGATCCTTTCACTAGAAATAACATGACCTAGAAAAGTAACAACATTTAACCAGAACTCACCCTTCAAGAACTTAGCATACAACCGTTAAACCTTAAGAGTCTATAACACTATACGAAGGTGATTGGCATGATCCTCCTCACTTTTTGAATACACCAAAATGTCATCAATAAACACTATGATGAATAAGTCCAGAAATCGATGGAATACCCGGTCCATAAGATCCAGAGACACCATTGGGGAATTAGTTATTCCAAAAGACATGATCAAAAACTCATAATGGCCATATCGGGTACGAAAAGCAATCTTAGGGATATCCACCTCCCTAATCTTCAACTGCTGATAACCCGACCGAAGATCAATCTTAGAAAAATACTTAGCACCCTAGAGTTGGTCAAATAAGTCATCAATCCTAGGAAGAGGATACTTATTCCTAACTGTCACCTTATTCAACTGGCGTTAATCTATACACATCCGAAGGGACCCATAATTCTTCTGCATGAAAAGCACAGGAGCACCCCAAGAAGAAATACTAGAGCGAATAAAACCCTTATCAAGAAGATATTTCAACTACTCCTTAAGTTGTTTTATCTCATCTGAAGCCATTCTATAAGGAGGGATAGAGATAGGAGAAGTGTCTAGTAAAATATCAATTCCAAAGTCTATTTCCCTATCGGGAGGAACACTAGGAAGATCATTAGGGAACACTTTGGGAAATTCATAGACCAAATTCACAGACTATAGGGACATATTGTAAATAAGGACTCTTCGAGTTAGAATCTTTAACCCAAACCAAGTGACAAAAAACCCCCTTAGAAATCAACTTCCGGGCTCTAAGATAAGAGATGAACCTTTCCTTGGGCACAAGGAAACTCCTTTCCCACTCAATCGCTGGTTCATTCGAGAATTAGAAACTTACCCTCTGGGTCCTATAATCAAGAGATGCATAGCATAAATTGAGCCAATCCATTCCTAAGATAATATCAAAATCTAACATCTCCAACTCTATCAAATCCACCAATATCTCCCTCTCACAAATACATACTACACAACCCTTATAGACTCTTCTAGCCACAATAGAGTCACCCATTGGGGTATACATAAAAAAGGGATCAAGAATACTCAAAACCAAAACCAAAATGAATAGCCACATAAGGGGTCACATGAGAAAGAGTAGACCCAGGATCAAGCAGACAGTATACATCACAAGAGGAAAGTTTTAGCATACTAGTAACAATATCAGGAGATGCCTTAGAATCCTAACTGATGGTAAGAACATAAAGATGGTTCTGACCATTGCCAGAGCTAGAAGTAGCATCCTTTAGTGCAGGAGCTGAAGAAGAAGTAATCGGATCCTTATTAGCCCCAGTGGCAACATCACCTGAAGAATAGCTCCTACGAATATAGCCAGGCTGGCCACATCTAAAACCCTTATTTCACCCCTCATCATAAAAACCACGGTGCAACTGACCACAAAATCTACAAGGAGAATATGATGGATCTGACTAGGCCCTACTGGACTGATATTGGGAACCCTGTGCCTTAAAACCACTGTTTCTTTGAAAGTGGTGATCATCGAATGACTTAGGATAGGGAGCACTAGCCGTAGAATAAGAACCAGAGTTTTCCCACTTTTTCTTATACTATTGCCTTCCATCTCTACCACTATTCTATTGGCCTCCACTCTGATTAAAATACTTGGACATCTTACTTTTGTCTCTTTAATATAAACTTGTTTCTTTTTTTCATCTTCAACCTACTACATATACACCAAAATCCTAGAGATATCCATGTCACTATTTGGAAATATGACTTTACACTCTAGCACTAAGTCCCGAGACAAACCCAAATCAAACTTCCTTATCTTAGCCCTTATGCTTGACACTAGCTCAGGAGCATAACAGGACAACTAATAAAATTTTAGTGCATACTCTTTCACAGACATCCTACCCTATTTAAGATTTATGAACTCATCAGCTTTAGAAATCCTCGACTCTACAGTCCAGAAAGGCACCAAAAAACTCATCCTATAGTGCTAAATCTGTATCATCACCCCTAGATAGATCCCACTCCTTATACCACTGATATGCAAAAAATTCCATACCATCAGAGTCAGGAATATGCATAACTTAGAAGATCTTCTATATTTCATCTATGAACCCTTGAGGAACCTCCTCAACCTTAGAGCAAGTAATTGTTGAAAGATTGAGCCTCATAAACTGCCTAACTCAAGTGACCTCAAAAGAACTTACAGCAGTACCAAAAAGACTCGACTTATGTGACTGGGATGTCACTAACTAGGTTAATAGATGAATAAAATGATGAAACTCTACATTAGATATATCTCTTTGAGGCGGTGGGGCATGATCAACCTTAGCCAAAGAAGCATGGAGAGGATTAGTAGAGACCGATGGAACTTTATGAAGGGTAGTATAATCAGGAGTGGACCCTAGATCGGGTCTAAACTCTATAAGTAGGATAAGTTCCATCCACATTATCCTCAGGTGGGATAGAAAAGATGCCACGAGCATTAGATCTTCGACAAGGCATGATCTGAAATGGAAACAAATGGGAAATAGAGGAGATTTCAACATCCTAGACTCTATAGCCTGAAAATAGAACACAAGAAAGGGAAACATTCCTAAATTCCTTGTAGCCTCTCCCTTATAAGTGTGGAGTGCTACACACCCATAAAAGAGGCTCCACTTGACATAACTTTGTGGACACCCAATGACACCAAACCAAAGCTCTGATGCCAACTTTGTCATAATCCAAACTATCACGTGACCGTGATAGGTATCTTAAGTCCATCCAGGACTGGATACCCCCTTTACATATCCAAACATAACATAACACAGCTAGCAACAGTTAAATTCCAAACATATAACAAAATCAAAAATAATAAGCTCAAATATATCTAAGAGTGTCAACATCAATACCCAATCCACAGTAATATCCATAAAGCCTCTACTAATCCAAAAGTAATCTAAGTCGGTACATGCCCCCGACAATAGCCAAATCACCAATTCAAGTTGACACTTGAGTAACCCTGAGATCACCTATCACTGGGTAGGAAAAGAAGAAGTGCCTTCAGACCCTGCATTTCATAGGGATACAATGTCCGAGGATAGTTAGTAGGGTGAGCACTAATATGTAACTTAAAGAGAGGATAAAATAATGCCAAGTCAGAATACAATTCAAAACAATGTACACATCATCATATTCTTATATAAATAACATGTCGAGATAGGAAAAAGGTTTAGCATGATAGTAAATATTATCCTGGATAGGTAGCTCAACCATCATAAACAGGCACCTATGACCTATATGGGTTCAGCTCTCCCTGCTGAAAAGGCCCTAGTGCATGTTAGCCACATGAATTGGAGGTATTAAGAAAGACCCGAGAATGCCCCGACCCTACATTAGTCTTAGATACAAATATATTGATAGTGTGAACCATGCACATGGTGGACCAACCCTTACATCGACAAATGTGAGTTTCCAGTATAAGTCATTTGAGACCCGCACCTTCATGACTTATCTATATAACCCCCATTAAGCCCAATTAAAACAAATTTCACCTAACCTATTTATTGGCCAATGAATTATACATTAAGGCACACCACAGGTATCATTATACCATTCGCTTGCAAACTCACAATTATACCATTACAATTCCATTAACTTGGGGGAGTGCCTCAACCCCCTTTGTTCATTAAATCAAGTTGGAGGAATGCCTCGATCTCCTCTAGTTTATCAAATAAAATTGGGGGAATACCTCGACCCTTTTTATTCATTAAATCAAAACATATCCAACAAGGCTTTCAAAATTCGTGTTCATTATTTAACCATCAATGCAATAGTATAGGTGATTAAGTCAAGCCAAGTGACAATTTCACAATTTAAAACCATTTACACAAGTAGGTTGAGGTAAAACAATTGTTCAAAACCAATTCCAAGTTTAAAATATCAATTTTGGGGAAATGCCTCTACCCCCATTCTAATTCCCACACCCATGCACCCCATTAGTTCAAAAACATTAAATTCAAATCATGAACAACTTAGGAAAACCATGTGAAAACAATTCAAAGGGTCAACCATTCCAAAACCCTCAACCCATGTCAATACCTATATTTTAATCCATATAATTAAACCATTTAAAACACATAATTTTTATAAAATAAGATTCGGGGAAGAGAAACATGCTTGAAAGTATCATAACTGTGGAGAGATATCACCCTTGAGACTCCTAAGTGACCAGCTTCTTGGAAACCCTAAGTGTTCTTGACCTTGGAGATTTGAGAGAGTGTGAGAAGTTATTTTGATTTTTTTGGAGTGATAATAATACCCTAAAAGGGTTTTAAGTCGTGTGTCATGATTGGGGAAGAGGGAAAATGTTTAAACTGCCCTTAACTAAAAGTTAAAAAATAGTTGCTAATGACTACGAGTCACCATATGACTCGTCAAGTGACCCTACGACTCATCGGGTCCAAGTTATAATCAGGATAGAAACTTTTAGGTAACCATTGGTCACCCTATGACTGGTACCTTATGACTCGTATAGAGTCATTACGACTTGTTGATTCTAGTCGTGATCAAGGCAACAACTTAGGCAAACTTTGCTAGTCAGGCTACAATTTGGGACTATACGACTCGAATAGAGTGACTTCAGGATAGCAATCCGGTCTGGTTACAATTAGGGTCCTACAACCTGTATAGACACCCTACGACTCATTGGGAGAGACGTAATCTGGGCAGTGAGCTCAAAGGTCAAGAAATTTGTAGGGACCAAAAATCTGAGTTGTTAAATTTTCCTCTATAATTCTTAATACTTTCAGACATGTATTCTCTTTCCTTAATTTTTTTTTCTCTAAAGGCATGAGTTTCATTGTTATTCATGTAGATTTAAATATGGAATGATTTAGGATGAGGGTTTTCGAATGATGGTTACTTGAATTAGATTTTAATGGTTATTATGCATTTGCGTATGCTTTATTTATGTATTTTAAAACCCGTTGGGCTAAATAGGTATGGTGAATAAAATGGGGGCCGAGGCATTCCCCCAAATTGAATTGATAAACTATCGAGGGTTGGGGATTCCCACAGATAGATAGATAGATAGACAGATAGATAGATAGACATATTGATAGATAAATAGATAGATAGATCTATTGATAGATCGATCTATCGATTGATCTATTGATTAATAGATATATATATATGGATGGTTGGAGTCTCATTGGCTCTGGACCTTCCTTGGATTTCCTTAATTTGTGTAGATACACGTATTGAGGCCCAACTAATAGGTAGAGAGATGGACCCAACCAGCAAGGAGAAGATATACCCAACCATCAAGGGGGAGCTGGACCCATATAGCCCATGGGTGTTAGATGACGAAAAATCTACACACTCTAAGCTGATATTTTTTAAATCTTATGCTAAACCTTGTTTCTTATCTCAGCATATTATATATGTATATGTATATGATAATGTGCATTGTTTTGGAATGATTTTGGACTAATTGATCATGGCATTATTTTATCCCTTCCCTAAGTTACATGCTAGCATTCACCTAGATAACCATCCCCGGATGCTGTTCTCTATATGATGCAAGGTTTGAAGACATTTCTGTTTCCTTATGTATTTGTAGGTGATTTCTGGATTGTCCGTGAGTCAACTTTGAAGTGTTGAGCTTCCATTATTTGAAAGACCCTTATTTCATGGTCTTGTCTTTACTTACATCCTAGACTATTTTGGTTGGGTTTTTGGCTATAGGCGAGGGCATGTATCGACTTTGGTTGATATTTTATTTCTTAGAGGCTTTGTGGACAAGATATGAGTGGATTTGGTATTATGGATTCTTAGATCCTTTTTAGTTGATTTATCTATCTTGTTATATATTTAAAACTCAGGTCTATCTTGTTATATATTCTAAACTTAACTGCTGCTAGTTGTATTGTGTTTTGGTTGACTAGGTTAATGGGGGTGGCCTCCCATCCTTAGCAGACTTGAGATACCTATCATGACTAGGCCCTGATTTAGGTCATGACACAAGTACCCTTAAATTAGGCATAATTGACTTAGTCACTAATGTTTAGGATAAAATTGCTATCTTAGGACCTAAATGACTATTTTGATGTCTAAAAGTGGATTTAGATGTCTTAACCTAGTCCAGGATAGTTTTTTCCTTAGAAAAAATTTTAGGGATTAGATGTGGGGCCCTCCAGCTCACTTAGGCCTAGATTATGATTAGTTTCTTGTAAATTTATAGGTGAATGATATCTTTTAAACTGTCTTTTTGGTAGCTTGAAAAGGGTGGTTATATGGTTATTATGCTAGTTTGACACTTGGGAGTTAATATTAGTTTTGGTTCAAGTCTGGCAATTTATGATCTTAAGACCGATTTGATTCCAACATTATTTATTATATGAGTTCCGATTCAAGTTTGGCATTTAATTATATGAGTTTTGATTCAAGTCTGGTATTGATGGATTATTTATAATGGTTACAAAATTAGTTATATTTGAAGGTTTATGGTATGGATCAATTCTTGTTTATGGCTTTAGATATGTATAACTAATGAAATTCTAGTTATTTACTTTTTTGATTGCAACCTTTGGATTATGGGGACCCATATTGAGTTATTTATTTTTTCACACTTACTGGCTTATGGTGGTCAGGGTTGTAGTTTTAATTATTCTTTCTTATACATTATATCTATTTCGGATGCTTATATACAGTATTGGAACATTATTCCAAATTTGCCCTTTTACCTTGACTTAACTTATTTATCTTGCATATTATAGTACTTACATTATGATTTAGCCTAGTCGATCGATGATTCCTACTAAGTACCCATGGATTTCATACTCATACTATACTTTTATACCATTTTTGGTGCAAATCCGAGTAATAGCGGCCCCGCTGATATGGTAATTATCCTGTTTAGAGTTTGGAGGCAAGGTGAGCTCTTAGAGTTGGAGTTGCCCTTTTCTCCTTCTCTTTTATCCTTGTTTAGTCTTTCATTATTCGAGACTAATGTATATTGACTATTACAATACTTATGTTCCTTTTGTTAGTGGCTCTTGTATCGATACTACTAGGTTGTAGGATGTTACTTGTACCTTATCTATCTTTTAGACTATTATTATTACTTTTTTTATTATTGTAAGTCTTTACTTGCAAATTTCTGACATTTATACCTTTTCCACCAAATTAGCTCATTATTTATAGCTCTAAGATACAGTTTGTCTTATCTACTAGTGGGATAAAGTAGGTGCCATCATGACTTATAAATCAAATCGTGACACAAAATTTACATCACTGCCATAGAGCATATGGAACTTAGACACTGGCATGAATATATAAGATATAGGGAGAGCATCCCCTTGGATAAAGTGCAAGGAATATGAGAGAGTAAGAAGGGGTTTCTATGACACACACCATAACTTTTTTATGAAACTCATCATCACTAGAAATATCAAGACTTGCCCTGGCTCAACACCTCATCATCTTCCCCTTATATTAAAGACTATTATCCTATATCTACTGGACCTATTCTCTAAATAGAGCTATATGTGTAACACCCTGAGTATTTAAGGTTGTCTATTGTCCGGTGTCGCATGCTTACATGTCTTAAACTCGAGAACTTTATTTTGATAATAAACTTAATTCGAGGACATTTGATTTAAATTGGAATTCAAAACAAGATATATATATTTGTATTTCCTTTTAAAATATCTTAAATATTTATGAAAATTTTGTTAGTTACATTTTTTTTTGTGTATGTAAATTTTGTAAAATTTCCATAACCCATTAATATTATAACGGAGATAACAAGTTTAATTATGTTGAAAAAAATTATTATGATATGAGGTAGGCTTTATTTGAAATAATTTTATATTAAATATGATTTATTCAAAAGGTTTTATATATTTTGTCACGAATCTACGCAATAATCGGGTGCATATGTAATGAGATAAATTGAATTTGGTATTATCAACCCCACTTCCACGTGGAAGTGAAGGGAGTGGAACAAGAAATTTATATATATATATATATATATATATATATATATATATATATATATATATACATATACATGTATATGCCTAGTTAACTTTTTGCTCATTTTTATCCTTACTCATGAAAACCAAGTCCAATATATTAAGTTATTCTATATATGTTGCAAGCTTTTATATATATGTGTGTGTTTATATGTATGTATATAAACCTTCAAAGACTATTATATCTCCAGAATAAGCAAATTTTACTAATATTCAAACTTTAAAGAAGATTATTATTGGAAAGAATTTTTGGAGTTTTTTTGATCCTTTTAAGAAAATTGATTATCCATTTCAAGTTATTCAAGATCGAATCCAAGGTATGTAAGACTTATTCTTTCTTTTCTTGGCAAGATCTCTTTATTTTGGAGCTTTCATCTCCTCTTAGAATTGAGCTATTCATAGAGATTTTGATTTGGTATGCTAGGGTATTTTCCTGCTAGGCTGTTTCCTTGTCATGACTTTGTGTTTGGTAGTTCGGTTTTGGATCAAGTCAGGAAATAAAAACTAAACATGTACTTTTGTTGATGGGTTAGCTTGAGATGAACATATCTTGTTGTGTAAATCTCTATTTTAAGTACAAAATATGTTTTGGAAAGATGACATGTAGCTCTAAAGCTTATATTCTTATGGAAAAGCTAGTTTTACGGTTGTGGACTCGAAATGGGGGACACAACAGAGGAGAAGTTCAATCCAGTTTTTCAATTTAGGAAACCATATGTTCTACTATTGGTATTTTAAATAATATCTTTTTGTACAAAATATATCTTGCGGTGTTTCTAGACTCTTTGTAGTCCCAAGATATATATCTATAACTTTTATCAGTCTCTAAAGTTCAATTTTGCCATTTACCTATACAAAACTAAGTTACAACCCAAGACAAGGGGGGCTGTCCGAGTTTACTAGTTTGAGGATTTAGTGTAATTTGCATAAACTAGCCTTACTTTTGATGTTAATGTTGATTCATATTAGCTCGTTGGAATTACTAGAAATTCAAAAGGTGTTTAATTGTGTGTTCAAGATTTGTATACTCATGTGTAAGTTGAAAAACTTTAAATAATTGTTTGGGTTACTACTTAAACTCTTTAATCTATTGTTGGATTGTTTATGTGTTCAAGACTAAGGATTGTGTATACTTAAATTTGTACTCTTATTACTTGCTGGTTTATTTGAACTATTATTTCGGTACCTGGACTACCTTCTTGTCACCTTTAATTATCATTTTGGTATCCTCAGAGTCTTATAAGACACTTGTTTAACTCACCCCTTGTACGGATGGCTTGATCACTTGTTATCCTTATTGTGGTTGTGACTTTGTCACTATTGGCATGCCTCTTGATTTGGATCTTTTTTCATCTTGACTATGGTTTTGTGATTTGCCTTAGTTATTGAAGTTATCCATTTTAAATATGAACTAGAAAGCCATTTTTATATGGTTCTTGATTATTGGATTTTGTCCCTACTTGATACAAGGTTTTAGCCCTTCTTGATACAATACTTTGGCCCTTCTTGATATTTGATTATGCTTGGGGTGACAACATGATGTACATATTGGGTGATACTCATTAATTTACATCATTTGAGTAGTTTTTGGAGCTTTCTCTACACTTGAGTTTTTAAGTTTGAATTAGATACTTTAATGAACAGGGAATCCAATTTTAATATGATTCTTGATTATTGGTTTTTTCCCTACTTGATACAGGCTTTCGACCCTTCTTAACACAGGGCTTTGGGCCTTCTTGATATTTGATTATGCTTTGTGTGATGACAAGATAAATATATTAGCCAAAACTTTTTATTTGACCTCTTATAAAATGGTCCTATGAATCTTCTTAAAACTTAAGTCGTTAAGTATTGAAATTTATACCTTTATGTATTCGTTTACCTGATATATGTCAAGCTTTTGGGGGATTGACTAGGCTATTGTTTTGATTAGTATTATAGAATTTGGGTCAAGATCTATTAGATTGTATTGTTAGCATTCTTGACTCTCCTTCGCGAGTACGTTCAAATTTTTATAAGATATATCATCTTGCTTATTTAAGTTAGCTATCAATTAATTATGGTTTAAGGTCTAAGATATGGAAAAATGAGTACTTTCAGCTATCCATAAACTCAAGAGATGGTAAGCATACTCATTTATTTCTGCCCTATATCTATATGTACATTCACTACTTCACGATACCTTCAGTTATTATTTGTTGTACACACTCAGTACATTATTTTCTACTAATGTCTCAATTTCCTGGGGGACACTGGACTCATGCCTGTAAGTTACAAGTACAAAATGATTCTTTTTGCATTTGGTCGAGTTCAGAGATGATGATTGATATGCTCCATTCATTCTTGAGTTATTGATTCTAGAGTCCTATTATACTTTGAAGAACTAATTGGTATGTCGGGTCGTTGTCCCGACTAATTATTAATGCCTCGTCTTCTTAGAGGCTTGTAGACGGTTCCTTATGGGTATGTAAGTCAGTTGTGGCCTTGTTGTCAATTGTATTCTTGATTTTTTTATATATCTATTTGATGGGATAACTTTCACACATTTTGGTTTAAAACGACCTTATCAGTTAGTTGTATTATTCTCTTGTTTTTATATTATGAATGATTGACATCATTCGGGCCTTGTTGGCCTTGACTTGTCGCAGGTCATGTTATTTGGTTAGGTGCTTTTGGTTTGCTTAGTCAAGTAAGTAATTAGGTGCTAGTTGTGCCCCTCTGAGTTTGGGGTGTGAAAGTATGTACAACACTTTATGGGTTATTACTACACATATAAATGGTAACTCACCCTAATAAACTACTATAGTAAAATACCAACTTCTTGCTATAAATTTCCTTCCAAGGGCGCTACTCTAAAATTCCTCTATTCCCCAATGTCATCATCATATAACTTACATTTTAATTAGCCTACATATCCATTTCCTTTAACACTTAATAATATAACCCCCTCTTCGTATTCTATTAACAACACATCTCTAATCTCATATCCATGCAACTCAAATGATTTTAAAACCATATTAAGAGGCTTAGCCTCATCTATCTAAAATGTTCTCCTCAATTCAGCTTTACAAAACACCATACTATATTTACCTAGCCTTCTTCATAACATCTCAAGAACACTTACTAGTAACTCCTAACACTTATATACTTAAAACCTCATCTAACAACATACTACCTGCGTACAACTTATTCTTACAAACTTAAGGCTCATATTCATCTATTCACAATTCACTGCTTTAACATTAACTCTCTTGTCTATATCATAATTACACATTCAATTTTTTCACAAGTTATCAACCTAAGCTCTTGCACACATCATATCAAACCTACTAAATCCACTTTCCACAAAGCTTGCATCACTACCCTCGATCTACAATTCTTTTCACTACAATCAACACCTAAAGTTCAAACTTAGTGTCTAGAACCAACATGGGTTTCAAAAGAAACATCCCACATTCAATACTAGTCCATCAAAATTTTGACAAATTAATCAACCTTAATTTTCTGTTCCACTTAAGTGTTGCTTACAAGAACATTCTTCTTCACAACTTTACTACTACACATCTTCTCACATACTAGGATGACTTATAAATTCTATGTAAAATCAAGAAGCACTGGGTCTACTAAAACATCATGGTAAAAATAGTCAAACTTAGTCCTACAATCCATATAATTACAGTTTATTAACACATTCTTTGTTTGACATCACATCTACTTACCCATATATACATTTCAACCTTCATAGTTTTATAAGCATCAAAGAGCCTCTTTCTCTAAAAACCACAATTGAAGCATAAATTTATAAATTCCTAACCACTCTAGATTTCTATTCACAACCTATAATCGATCCTTTCTGCCACAATAATAAGACATCGTGAGCTCCTTCTCTAGTTTACATCTATATTCTAAATAATTTTTAATAGTCACTCTTTATCGACTAACCACCATAAAATCTACTAATCTTGCTACACCTTAACTGTGATGACCTAATTTTTCAGGTAATGATGACACCTACTATAATCCACTAGTAGGCAAGCCAACCCATGATCTAGAACAACCATTAACGAACTATCAAAAGAAATGAAAAGAAATAGCATAATAAATATGATAGAAAGACCAATATAAATAATGTAGTCTCAAAACCTGATGAAACTAGTACAAGAACTTCCAATATAATAATAATGCAAAATAAAATACAAAGTAAATAAAAGTACAAGCCATCTTTGCATACAACATCGAGACCAGTCTAATCCATAAGAGGGAGAGTAGTATTACTTTGAATAACAAAATCTTATCCCAAATCTTCGATCTATAGCTGCTTCTTACGATGCACACAATAGTGGTGAGAACTTATACTATGATCTGCAGATTACAGAAGTATAGTATGAGTACAAAACACGTGGTACTCAGTAGGCATCGATCGACTGAACTCCAAAGATAATGCAAGTATAAATAACTTGTAAAGTAAGAATATAAACTAAAGGTAACTATCCAGGAACTACATATGATAATGCTAGTGGGGCAATAAGGATAAATTATCTATTATAATAGTAATCAGGGTCTAAGTGAAATACCGTATATCACTAACCAATATACCAATGAGGAGTGAAAGAATGATACATAGTAGTACACAAGGCCAAAGAGTACCTATACAATATGAATGAACAATAAAAGAGAGGGATATACGATAACACCACGTATAAGTATGTATATATAGGTATATAAGACTAACTCAAAGGGAACAACCTAAGTTAGTCAACCTAACTTTACTAGGGAATCTTAACCTAGTAAGAAAGTTAGTGCTAACATGATCAGGCCTCTATTCAAACTATCTAACCACAAATACACTATCCATAATGTGATTTGCTACAATATAGTAAAGGGCTCAAAAACATACCTACATCCTTGGGTACCAATCTTTAATTAACTTGCCACGAACTAACCATAATAACAATAATAAAATAACATGCTAGTTTAGACAACTAATACATAATCGGACCCCTATAAGCCCAAAAGGTTCAATCAACTCTCATCAAACAACAATCATAGGCTATACCTATGCAACCCCATAAGGCTTATAGATATAAGAACCAAATAATATATTGGTTATAGGGAATGCATATGACTGAATGATGTAAAGTAAATTTGTAGTACCATATATGATCTAAGTACCATAACATACCAAGTGTATACACCTCATCCAGCTCAATAGCTCACAAAGACAGGATGCACGATGACCTTTCTCTGAAAGAACGACTCACGGACGAAGTGGCCCATAGAGGATTTAGGAATATCTGATTCAAGAATATTTGTATACACTTACCTGGTTTTGATATAGGATTTCCAATTATCATCATTATCAATCTACTCCATCCACTATTGGAGAGATGTATATATGTATAGGTGCACTAACTCGAACCCTGACCAAAAGAGTGTAAGCTTGTAAATCCCTTACTCAGGATTAACTTTAGGACTAAATCATTATAATAGATTAAAAAGGGCTGAAATCTCTCACAACTCAAGTAAATAGTAGTGGTAAAAGATTGGATAAATCATGGACCAAAATCAATCTCAATCAAATTTTCAAAACACCATCTTTAGTCTTAAACGATCATAAATTAGTAAATAAGGTAGTACGATCCCTGTTATAAAAAAACCATTTTAAAAGAAAAAAGTGGAAATAATTCCTTTGTATAAAACCATAGTAAAATCATGGTTTTGGTGGAATCATACCAATAAATGATCATGAATGCTCCTAGAATATGTATGCCATCAGCAATATTTAAAAAACACAACCATAGGCGCCTCAACATCCATAGACTAAGGCTACGTACTTTATAAGGATAGAATACTCACTTGGAGTCCAACTGGTATCGTAACCATGACCTTAGACCTAATAGTATATAACTAGCATAACAATTATACTATAATCTAAGAAACTATGATCCAGTCTACTAAGTCAAGTAGTAAATCTTATACTAAAGGATCCTTAGTGTTGAACTACGATTAACATGCTTATAACCTAGGGTAATAAGATTTTATAGCTGTAACAAGTATCTCATCTTAAGGGTTGATTCACTCTTCTATCCCCAATCCTCTTAAATTAGGCCACGTCATGATATTTTACTCATAATTACATCCTATAATCCCTATTTAACATGAAATCTACACATACACCATCTTGTAGACAAAAGTAGATCAAAACCAACCTTGATGCCGAACCACAAGTCTTAAATCATCTATAAATTGCTCGTCTTTGCTCTATAATCTTAAAATACTGTCGTGCTATCAGAATTATAATATACACATCAATAAGAATATAAGAAGATTCATATTTCTATATAAAAAATTAGTTAGAATTTAGGTCAAGAATAGGCCCACAAGGCCCATAAATGGAATCCAAAATTAAATCAGTCATGAGGTTTCTCGAAGGACAAAAAATGGGTGCTCAAAATTTGAGTAAAAATAATGCATGAATCAGGGTCCAAATTATCCCCTAAGGTCTAGGGTATTTTAAAACATAATTCTAAGAATTTACAATGAAAAGTGATGGAATTTAATGGAAAAAATAATTGGAAATGACCAAGGAATGTAGGGCTAACTTACCTTAGTTTTATTGGATAATTCTATACACTTTCTTTCTATTCAAGCTCTTAAAATGGTGAAAAATAGTTGAGAAAATAAGGTGAATATCGGGTAAAGAAAGGGGGATTCAACAACCCCCAGGTGCCACTAAAACGACCACTAGGTCACTTAAGCAACTACCGCTTAAGCGACACATATCCTCTTAATCGGCCAGGTAAGGGAATAGGGGCATCACTAAAGCAACGTCTTGGCCGCTAAAGCGAGGCTACTAAAGCGGACAAGGATCACTTAAGTGGTCCTCATCCATATAATCCAAGGCCACTAAAATGACTCCATATCGCTAAAGTGACTATCGCTTAAGAGGTTATACTAGATAGTGTGTTATATCTTGGGTTTTGGCCCTTAGAAGTTTCCTAGAATTCCATTTTTTGGACCCAATACGACTCATGGGTATGAACTATATGTTGGGGTACGAGTGGTATGGTCTAGTCGTATACTATCCAGTGTTGGTTGGTGTGATGGATGGGTTACTGGAATGGATATGAATTTGGGGATAAGAGTCGTATGGTTGGGTATAAGTCGTATCTAGTACTTACATAGGGGACAATGTTCAATCATCTTGGTATTCTATTCTGCCATGGATATAGATGGAAGGTACGGATTGTATGCTTTTAATATGACTTGGTTGGATGAGTCGTATGCTGGATAGTGTTAGGTCCAGGGGTTAGGGTAGCATATAAGTGGCAGGTACCACTCGTATCGGAAGGTATGACTTATATGGGTCAGTCGTATTCCTATGATAGGATTTTTATGCAACTTAAGTGAGGATAATATGGACATTTTCCTACTTACCCTAATAGGATCCCATGACTTCTAGCCTATTTGGGAGGCTATTTACTTTATTATTTCTCTCTTTAATACTTAGAAACTAGTCCTAAACAATCTAAAATCCACTCAAGAACTTTCGGGGCAAGAAAGCTAGGGTTTCATCTTGAGGACTAATTTGGGGCTTGCTTTGGTGATTTCTTTCCATTAATTCTTTTGTAAGGTATATTCTCTTCCCTCATTGTTAGTTCCAATTAAAGGCATGGTTTTACTATTGGTTTTCATGATTTGATTGTTGAATGCTTTAGAGTTTTCAAATATGATTTGGGGGTTTTGTTTATAAAGGGTTGGTTATAGTTTCCCATGGTTTTGATTATGCTTTTCTATGCATTAATGGTGGTTTTGTATAATTGGATTATATGAGAATGGTTGTTGGTGATTGAAATTGGGTTTGGATATATATTATGCCCCCAATGTGTTTGACAAATTGCTTATAAGGATATGTTCATTGTATTGACTTCTTTTAAATGGAACTCTTACTTGTTTTAAACCTGGTAACAGATTTATGCATAGATCAAATGGTTTGAAAAGGTAAATGGCCAAAATAATTATGCTTGTGTGGTATGAATTCCACCAAGTGGATTTAATATGGTAATTGAAAGGGCACCTAAGGTCCCTTAAACCTACATGTGGTTGGGAATGGATAGTATATGCAAGTATGGTTTCTATGATTATACCACCACTAAATGGCCTTGGTTAATAAATGGTAAATGGATTGCTTGGAAATAATTTTAATTAGGCATTAAAGGGGAGGTGTAGCTAAGCCTTGAAAGGTGGAGGTCCCGAGGGGACCAAAACTTGAAACTCATATTTGCTAGTATGAGGTTGGTCTTTTTGGACCATATGCATGATGTCACACCTCATATTAAGGGATATACTAGTCATCCCAATGAGATATTTCCCTAGTCATTCGGCT
Organism: Capsicum baccatum var. pendulum; assembly: GCA_030864225.1. NCBI lineage: Eukaryota > Viridiplantae > Streptophyta > Magnoliopsida > Solanales > Solanaceae > Capsicum > Capsicum baccatum. Next base: position 182,978,335 of record CM061554.1, read on the forward strand.
ACACGTATTGGGGCCTTTTCAGTAGGGGAGCTGAACCTATATTACTCGTGTATACTTTAGGACGACAGAGCTACACAGCCCAAGTAAAGGTTTTAAATGCATGCTAAACCCGACTCCCTTTACTGGTTCTTTTATATGTATAGTTGTATGCATCATGGATGATTTTACCTGGTTTATAACTGGCATTATTTTATTCTTATACTGAGTTCATGCCAGTGATCACTTGCTAACCCGTCTACCGATAGCTGTATACCCACGCTATATAGGAACTGACGATTCTATACCTCTTGTCTAGCATATGATTTGGTATCAACATTTGGACTGAAGTGCTGAGCTTCCATCCTTTTGAAAGGCTCTATTTCATGTTATGGACATCTTTGGACATTGTTATTTTATTATGGATATTGGTTTTGGCCATGGTTAGGGGCATGTCCCAACCTAATATTCATATTCTTTTGGATAGAGGTTTTGTGGTACTTTTAGGGGTTGGTATGAGTGGGGTCGACATTGGTGTTGTCTTGGAATTGGAATAAGATACAAGGCTAGCATTATCAGACATAATTTCTCACTGTTCCATTATATTACATTTTGGGATTGATTATCATATTATGTTTTGGTATTCTCTTTGGTTATGACCTGGTTTATGGCCCTTGGTTTGGTTTCATATGGTTGGATGGTTGGTCTGGTACTGTTAGACTTGGTTGGGTCGATCATGGTTATGACCCTATCCTAGAGTCTTCATGAGAGCATTCACGCTATTTTTCCATATGCTAGAAATTCATCCTATCTTAGTCTAGATATAAGTGGTTGGGTAGGTAACAGGGGGAGGTCCCCATTCCTGGTTGGACATGGGATGTTCATTACGTCTATGCCCTGGTTTGGGTCATGACAAGTTTGTATCAAAGCTTTAGGTTCATGGTCAATTAGGAAGTCAACAAAGCTGTGTTGAGTAGAGTCTCTTTCAGTTACACTCATAGGCGAGAGGCTCCAAGACATTTAGGAATGTTTCACTTTCTTGGTATTCTATTTTCAAGCTTGGAGTCTAAAAGTCCATAAATCTCCTCTAATCCTTGTTTGTTTGTCTTTCATATCATGCCTTATAAATTTGGAAAATAATAAAATCTTTTTGTCCCATTTGGGGATTATGCTGAAGGGGTACGTCCTAGGATGGGGTACATCTTCGATCTCAGGTTCCTATTCTAGATAGTACTCGGGTTCCTTCTACTTCTACTAGTTCTCCTCAGGTCCCTCAGGGTAATGGGATGAATACAAAATTTCATCAATCTATCCATGTTATTGCTCAGGTTGAGTGGGATATATCTGGTGGTTTGTATGCTGAGGCCACAAGGGTTGGCCAATTTATGAAGATGGGTCCTCCTAATTTTACTGGAGTGGAGGTGGAGGAGGATCCCTAAGGCTTCTTGGATGAAATGAAGAACATATTTTGGGTGATGCAGGCTACCAATATTGAGAGGGTGAACTTTGCAACTTATCAACTCAAAGATGTTGCTTATCAGTGGTATGAGGAGTAGGATAGAGATAGGGGTGATGTGGAAGAATCTAAATTATGGGAGGCCTTCTCTAATGCCTTCTTGGATCATTTTCTTCCTTAAGAGAGCTGAGAAAAGATAAGATAGAGGAGTTTGTGAATCTTAAGCAAGGGAGAATGACTGTCAAGGAATATGCCTTACAGTTCCATTATCTATTGAGGTATGCTCCTTACTTGGTGGCTGAAATGAGAATGAGAATGAGGAAGTTTGCTTCTGGGTTAATAGAGATTTGATCTTGGAGAGCAAGGCTGCTTTGCTCATTAAGAATATGGATATTTCTTGGTTGACTGTCCATATGCAGTAAATGGAGGATAAAAAGAAGAAACAGGCAGAGTTTAGGGATAGGTAGGGAAAAAGGTGCAGATTTTTTGATCAAGGAGATGCGAAGTTCTAGGATGATCGAGATGGCTGAAAGGTGCAGAAGAAGAAGTGGGGGAGATTGGGTTCTTTCTTTACTGCTAGTGCCCCTTACCCAAAGCAGTCGTCAGATAGGCATCATTAGGGTGGTGACAATGCCCAATCTCAGGTGAATGAAGGATAGTTAGTTTATTCATGCCTTTTTTGTTAGTTTTGTTGTCAACCCCATCGGGGTTATTGTGAAGTAGGGAGGGACAAATGCTTCAGGTATGGCCAACCAGGTCATCAACTCAGGGATTGTCCAATTAATAAGGTCGTTACGGGGGTAAAAAATATTTTTGTGGCTTCAGCTTTTACTTCCATACCTGGTGGTGTTGCATCGGCTTCTATTACTGCTCCTAGTTATAGTCTTGGTCGAAATAGGTTGTATGCTTTGGTATTCCAAAAGGAATCCAAGGCATCGCCTGATGACGTTACTGGTATGTTATAGCTCATTTCTCTTGGCGTATATTGTTTGCTCTATCTGGGGTTCACTCTTTCTTATGTGACTCCTTATGTGGCTATATCTTTTGGTTTTGATCCCATACTAAGTTTGAATCCTTTTTCTATTTCTACCTAGTAGAAGACTCAGTTATTGCTAAAAGGTTCTATAGGGTGTGTGTGGTGTCTGTAGGTAACAATAAACTTTGGTGGATCTTCTAGGTGTTTGATGTCATCTTAGGTATGGATTAGTTACACTCCTGTTACACGTCTTTAGATTATTGGACCTGGAAGGTTATCTTTAAGTTTCCTGGTGAATTGGTTATAGAATATGAAGGTGGTTCTTTGGCACATAGGGGAAGATTTATTTCTTATCTTAGAGCTCAGAGGTTAATCTCCAAGGGGTGTCTTTATCACTTGGTTTGGGTTGAAGATTCTAACTTGGAAGGTCTCTTTTTACAGTCAGTTCCTGTGGTTAATAAGTTTCTAGAGGTCTTTTTAGATAATCTTCCTAGTATTTCTCTGGATAGGGAAATAGAGTTTAGTATTAATTTGCTTCTGGACATTCGGCCAATATCTATTCCTCCATATAGAATGGCTTCGGCTGAGTTGAGAAAACTCAAGGATCAACTTGAGGATCTTCTGGATAAGCAGTTTATTCGTCCTTGATTTTCCCCATGGGGTGCAGCGGTGTTGTTTATGCACAAGAAGGATGGTTCCCTTCGGATGTGAATTGACTACAAGTAGTTGAATAAGATAATTGTCAAGAACAAGTATCCTCTCCTGAGGATAGATGATCTATTTGATTGGTTACAGGGCACCAAATTTTTTTCTAAGATAGATCTTCAGTTGGGGTACCATCAGCTTAAGATTAGGGAGGTGAATATCCCTAAGATGACTTTTCATATTCAGTATGGGCATTTCAAGTTCTTGGTGGTGATGTCATTTGGATTGACCAATGCCCCTACGATATTTATGGATCTGATGAACAAAGTTTTTAGGCAGTATTTGGATCTCTTTATCATTATGTTTATTGATGACATTCTGGTTTATTCAAAGAGTGAGATGGATCATGCTAATCACCTTCATATGGTCTTGCAGACCTTAAAGGAACAACAGTTGTATGACAAGTTCTCTAAGTGTGAGTTTTTGTTGAATGCCATGACTTTTTTGGTCATATTATTTCTAGTGAGGGGATAATGGTTGATCTTCAAAGGTTGTTGTAGTGAAGGGGTGGCCTAGGCCTACGACTCCATCCAATATCTGGAGCTTCTTAGGTTTAGCCAAGATTATAGGTGGTTTGCGGAAACCTTCTCATCAATAGTGGCTCCTTTGACTAAATTGACTCAGAAGAAGGCTAAGTTTTCTTGGTCGTATGCTTGTGAGGAGATTTTTGAGAAATTAAAGGATAAGCTCACTTCGGTTTCAATTCTGACTTTGTTGGAAGGCAATGATGGGTTTGTGGTTTATTGTGATGCATCTCGGGTAGGGATTGGTTGTTTTTTGATGCAGCATGGGAAGGGGATTGCCTATGCTTCCAAGCATTTTAAGGTGTATGAGAGGAATTATCCTACTCATGATTTGGAGATGTTGGTGGTTTTGTTTGCTTTGAAAATATAGTGGCATTATCTGTATGGTGTTCACGTAGATATCTTTTCTGATAGTAAGAGTCTACAGTACGTATTCACACAGAAGGATCTTAATCTCAAGCAAAAGAGATGGCTTGATCTTTTCAAGGACTATGATATGAGTCTTCACTACCATCCAAGTAAGGCTAACGTGGTTGCTGATGCTCTTAGTAGGTTGTCTATAGGAAGTTTAGCTTATGTGGAGGAACGAAAATGAGAATTGGTGAAGGATATTCACCGTTTAGCCAATCTTGGAGTTTGTCTCTTATACTTTAAGGATGGTGGTGTAATGGTGCAAGAAGTGGTTCAATTATCTCTTCATGCAGAGATTAAGGAGAAACAAGTGCTGGATCCTATCTTGATAAAAATCAAGAGTGATGTTGGCATGCAAAAGGTGGCAGTTTTAGAGATTGGTGGTTATGGTACTTTACGGTACCAAGGGAGGTTATGTGTTCGTGATATCTACAGTTTGCGACAAAGGATTTTGGATGAGGAGCATGAGTCGTGCTATGTTATTTATCCTGGCTTGAAAAAGATATATCATGATCTCAAGGAGATCTATTAGTGGAATGGTATGAAGAGGGATATAGTTAATTTTGTGGCCAAGTGTATAATGTGTCAACCGGTTAAGTTTGAGCACATGAGGCCTGGTGGATTACATCAAGAAATAGATTTGCCCAAATAAAAGTGAGAGATGATCAATATGGATTTTGTTACCGGTCTTCCTCAGTCTCGAAACCAATTTGATTTGCTTTGGTTCATCATGGATAAGATGATGAAGTCTTCTCACTTTCTGCCAATGAGTACTACCTTTTCGACGGAGAACTATGGAAGCTGTATCTTTAAGAGACTGTGAAGCTGTATGGGGTACCTGTCTTGATTAATTTTAATCATGGTACACAATTTACATCTCATTTCTGGTGATTTTTCTATAAAGGTTCGGGGACTAAAGTCATTCTGAGTACTATTTTTCATCCACAGTCGGATGGGCAAGCAGAGAGAACTATTCAGACATTGGAAGATATTCTTCGAGCCTATTTAATTGACTATGGTGGCAATTGGATTGAGCATCTATCTTTGGTGGAGTTTTCTTACAACAATAGCTATCATTCGAGTATTGGTATGACCCCTTTTAAGGTGTTGTATGGTAGGAGGTGTAGATCTCCTATTGGTTGGTTTAAGCTTAGTGAGGCAGCATGTTTGGTCCGAATCTAGTTTATCAAGCTATGGAGAAGGTAAAGGTAATTCGAGATAGGCTTGAGGCTGCCTAGAGTCGACAAAAGTCTTACACAGATGTTAGGCGTAGAAACTTGGAGTTCGAGGTTGGGGACAAGGAATTCCTAAAGGTATCTCCTATGCGGTTTGGCAAGAAGGGGAACCTCAGTCCCCGATTCATTAGTCCTGTGTGATTTTGTGGAGAGTTGGCAATGTTGCTTATAAACTGGAGTTGCCTTCTAGTTTGGGTTTGGTTCATTCGGTCTTTCATGTTTCCATGTTGAGGAAGTGTATTGGTGATCCTTCTTCGATTGTTCCTTTTGAGGGATTGGGTATTTCAGGTTCTTTATCTTATGAAGAGGTCCCGTTTGAGATATTGGATAGCCAGGTTCGTCGGTTGTAGATCAAGGATATGGCTTTAGTTAAGGGTTTGTGGTGGAACCATAATGTGGAAGAAGCTACTTGGGAAGTAGAGGAGGACATGAAGTCCAAATATCTGCTCTTATTTTCTTCTCCCGAGATTTATGCGGAAGGTATGTGTTCTTGAACATATCATTATTTTCTGAGTTTGTTAAAGGAAAGATTAATATCTTTGTGTCTTTGTTCTCGAACTTTAATGAAGATTGGTAATATGTTTGATAATTCAAATGACTCTGCGTGTGGTTTCCCCTACCTTGTCCATCATTAGGGGATGAATGTTCCTAGTGGGGGAGAATGGTACATCTTGGGTTTTGGCCTTTAGAATTTTTTTGGAATTTCATTCTCTGGACCCAATATGACTCATGGGTACGAGCCGTATGTTGGGGTATGAGTGGTATGGTCTAGTCGTATGCTGACCAGTGTTGGTTGGTGGGATGGATGTGTTACTGGAATGTATATGACTTAGGGGATAAGAGTCGTATGGTTGGGTGCGAGTCGTATCTAGTCCTCATTTAGGGGATAGTGTTCAATCCTCCTGGTATTCTATTCCGCCAGGGATAGGATGAAAGGTACGGATCGTATGCTTTGGATATGACTTGGTTAGATGAGTCGTATGCTAGACAGTGTTGGGTCCAGGGGTTAGGGTAGGATACGAATGATGGGTACCACTCATATCTGAAGGGTACTACTCGTATGGGTCAGTCGTATCCCTGTGACGGTTTTTTTATGCAACTTAAGTAGGGGTAATCTGGATATTTTCCTACTTACCCTAATAGGATCCGACAACTTCTAGCCTATTTGGGAGGCTATTTACTTTATTATTTCTCTCTTTGACAATTAGAAAATACTCCTAAACAATCTAAAATCTACTCAAGAGCTTTTGGGGCAAGAAAGCTAGGGTTCATCTTGAGGACTAATTTAGGGCTTGCTTTGGTGATTTCTTTCCATCAATTCTTCGGTATAAGGCATGTTCTCTTCCCTCATTATTAGTTCCAACTAAAGTCATGGTTTTACTATTGGTTTTCATGATTTGATTGTTGAATGCTTTTGGGTTTACAAATATGATTTGGGGTTTTTTCTTATAAAGGGTTGGTTATGGTTTCCCATGGTTTTAATTATGCTTTTCTATGCATTAATTGTGATTTTGGATAATTGGATTATATGGGAATGGTTGTTGGTGATTGGTGTTGACACCTAATTTTCGCTCGCTCTTTTTCCTCTAATTATTTTACCGATGTTTCTTGGCCCTAAATATTTTTATTTAAAATAAAATAAGAAATAAAATTTATTTTTTTATTTCTATTTCCACAAATTTTGAAAAGAATAAAAAAATATTTATTTTCCTATCATATTGTACAATATTCTAAGATAATTAAATATTTTAAACATTAAAAATCACAAAAATATTTTTTGGCGGTCGCATTCACATTTTTTCTAATTTTATTTTTTTCTAGACGATACTATGACCGTATATATGTATATTTTTATTATATAAAATATATATAAGTACGTACATATATTTTTTATATTCTTTTTTTTACATATACATATATTTTTGTTAATATTAAAATTACAAATTATTAAATTCGATGCATATACTAAATTGTTTATATAATTTATATCCGTTAGACTAAAATAAATTTAGTGTAGCAGGGAGTATTGACAAAATTAATTTCATTAGAAAGAGAGTTATAGGGCCAACGATAACTCTATTTCAACTTTTTGTTTCACCTAAATCCAGCTCTTATTTATAAATTTCAGAAGTCCAAAAATTAGCCTAAAACTCATAACAATTCCCATGTATGCTTCATCATTCCACACAAATTGATCTAGTCCGATAAGTCTCAAAATTTCTAATTATTTGCTTATTTTTGTATTTATATATATAATTTATCATTTTCTTTTATACTTATATTAAATCTGAACCGTCGATCAAACAATCGGACGGTCCAAACTATAGTCAACATAATCAGCCCATTAGAAGGCTTTTCCCACTTCCAATAAACCAAATACACGTGATTGCTCTTACACAAATCACGCGTACACCTTTTTCAAAAGGGAAACCAAAGACACATCCTATCTTCCTTATCAAAAATAGTAACCCTCTGTTCTCATTACCCTTCTCTCTTCCTCCCCTATCTCTCCTCCACCACCTCAAAACATAAACCCTAGCTAGATAACCTCCAACTACCCACTACGCAACCCATCCTCCCCTCCTTAAAAATATGCCGACTCCATTGTAACAGCAAAATTAGATGCTTTCTTGGTGAGAAAAAATTCAAATTTTGTCAAATCCGCCATTAGGTTTTCTCGATTCTTGCATTTTCTATAAAATTTTGGCTTCAAATCTGGACTTTCAAGTCCGAATTTATCTTATAAAAGGGGGCAAAAGAGATAAAGAAAGGGAAAAAAAAGAAGAGAGAAAAAGAAATCAAGGAAAAAACAGGGGCAAAAGGAAAGACAGGAGAAAAAAGCAAGAAAAAAAGGTAGAAAAAAATGAGTAGAAAAGGTACGGAGTCATTTTTTTGCTTTAATTCCATCTCCCTTCTGTTGTCTCGTTTGGATCTGTAAGTGTGTTGTTTTGTTTCAATTCAATCAAATTTCATGTTGATGTGGTTGAAAATAGATTTGTGCACACGTTCCGGTCAAGTTTAAGTAGTTGTCGATTCTGAAAATTGGGTCTAAATGTGAATATTTATCAAGTTTATGTTGTCACTATATTGGAAATTGGGTTTCGAACACGAATACTTATTTAGTTATTAAAAATTTATGTTTTTTTATTTGAGCTTGTTTCATTATTATTTTTTCTGGAAAACGGATGTCGGCGATAGGTAATTCGGCTCCAATTTGGCTATGGCGTTAGGGTCGTTTGATTATTTGTAAATTGATTTTGAGTTTAGTTTAATCCAAAATTGAATTTTGATACTATGGAAGGCAAGTTGGTGTGAAAATTATCAAATTTTCTTTACTTGCGTATTCTACTAAGTATGTATATGTGTGTTGATATTGCTACGTGTTCCACCTGTAAATTAGATTCTTGAACATAAATTTTTTTATAATCCATTATTTTAGAACAAGTGATTTCGTTCTAAGATAATATTCTTTTCTGTCGGCTCACGGATAAAACTTAGTCTTGATTTTGTGAATCTATTTTGTGGGCGAGAACGTGGACATACGAGTATGTGGATTTGGGAACTTGTGCATTTCTTTTGATTTACGATAGCTGGCAGTTCTTTTCATTGCAAACCAATATCGAAATAATTAATTGTGATTTTAAGAGTTTGTTAGTCATGGTCTCAATATTTACCTTTGTTAGAATTCATCTTTTTCTAATTTTAGTTCTTTTGCTTCTATATGCTCAGTGACATTCTTGAATAAATGGACGATCGATTTCCATCTCGCCTTGATATTATGGTTGGTTTCCTGCAAAGTTCTACTATTATTATTTAGCCTCGATCCCAGATCATCATTGGTGTGCGGAAGCTTTTGTGCTTACTCATTTTTATTATTTTGCTCTTCCTATCTCCTCCTCGGTTACATTTTACCCATCAAAAGTTGAGTTTGATTTCTTATTTTTCCTCAAATTCAAGTAGCGTCCTATTGTACACAAAGTGGTGTAGAGTCATGTTTTGATTTTCCTCATATGTCTCTGAACATATGTACATGGTCATGTTTTGTCAAGTTTGGATTAATAAATATAGTCAATAACTTCACCTTAGTTTTTTTTTTTTTAAAAATATTTTATCTAGTTATGTTTCTATACTAAAATGTGAATATATGGGTATGTGAACAAGTGAACTTGTGCGTTCATTTTGATTTAGGATAGCTGATTGTTTCATGTCACAAACCGAGATCGTAAATAGTCAATTATTATTCCTGAGAATTACTGGTCGTGTTCTTGACATTTACCTTTAGTTTCGATATGATCCTTCATCTTTCCTAATTTGTTCATTTTCCAACGTGCACCTGTAATGTGTTTCTTGAATAAGTGTACAATAGCTTTTCTTTTCTCTTCGATCCCACCTTGACGTTATCGCTTGTTCCTTACAAATTTAGTTTAGATTCTGATTTTGAACTTCACTCGTTTAACATGTGGTTGTTTTGAGTAAGAAAAATGTGAAACTCCATCCCTAATCCCATTTTATTATCAAATATGAGTTTAAAGAGACATGAAAAAATGTGTTGCTCGCAAAATATATTTTTCAATGAACACTTTTATTTTGTGTATATCCTGTTATTTTCATAATTGAGTTCTAGGGAGAGTATTTGAGTTGGCTCATCTTGCTCTATCTCACCTCGTATGATTTTATATGTGATTATTTTGTGTGTTTCTTTAAGCTAAGGATTATTTTTACGGAGTTCGGTGCTATTTTTTCCCAAAGAATCCATCGAAACCTATTTAGGTTGAATTTGAAATAAATATGTTCTTAATAGGAGGGGTATATTGTTAATAGAAGAGGCTTTGGTTGTGTCCAAAAATAGTTTATCTCTGCCAGCTTACGGTTAACAGGGAAATGACCGAGCTTTAAGACATTCTCCAGCTTTGAGTTGGGTAACTCTAAGAAGCTTTTGGTCAATATAGTCTCAATAAGTTTTATTTTAAACCTTAGGTGTTCAAGCAAATCAAAATCAAACAGGATTATTTCCGAATAGGCTCTGAGGGATGCCTAACACCTTCCCTCGAGTAACCAAAAGTCTTACTCAGAATCTTAAAATGTTTTTGATAGACCAAAATAGAGTTTTACATAAAAAATGGTTTTTTTCCTAATTTTTCTAAAAAGTTTGATGGCGTCACTTAAAAATAAATTTTCAAAATCCAAGAGTCACAACAGGCCACCACATGTTTGTGTGTTGTTTCGATCGACTCAAAATAGGGAGCGACAAAATGGCTACTCTGCTGGGGATGTTAATGAACTTAGGTTTTACCTTAACATGCTTAGTTTAAGATTTTCATGCCTTTATTGTGTTATTTGATTTACGTGTATTCATATCCTGTTTTGTGTGAAAGGACGGAAGCTAAATCCAAACTTGTGTTCCTTATTTGTTTGAACAACACTACTTGTTACTTCTTTATCACTTGCATTTTCATATCGAGTTTTTGGCCGTAGACAATTCACACATTGTGGTTCACGTGGGGGGTATCTTACACTCCCCCAAACCTTCTTTGGATTTCTTAGTTTCAGAGTCAGTGCAATTAGGTTAGAATACCTTCTCCCAGCTATTCAGTCTCACTCTCAAATATTTATGGAAAAAATCTTACTCTGAAAATTGGTCATGTTGCATACACCTTAGGTAAGACGGTCCAAGGCATCGTCATCGTAATTACGAAACCATCCTTTTGTCAAAGGTTACAAACCTGTTGACATATTTTTGTGTGATGATTGGTGTAAACGGTCCAAACTAAAACACACAATGGATTTGAGATAAATGACTTACCATAACTTTTTCTTTTCCTTTCAGATAAATACTAACCCAATTTTGCCAAACATACAAATGGTCATCTCTGCCTCTTATAACCTACAGAACTGGTTGAGGAATATTTGTGTGGCGCATGGTGCTGAGGTTTGAGAACACTTAGGTGCTCTGCTATTGCTAATGAAGGTTCAATTTAATAAAACCCTCATTACGCTATTGATGGAATTTTGGGACCCGAACATTGTGACCGTCAAGTTTTTAGATTTCTAGATCACCCTTACCCTGGAGAAAGTTAGTGACTTCGTCAAACTACCGCTTAGATGGAAGATGCCGGTACTCCCATTACCTATAAGGAAGGACGATTTCTTGAGACTTTTAGGATTTTATATCTTTTCATCACTGAGGAACGTGGAAGACGGGAAGGTAAAACTGGATTACCTTTTCAGAAGATACGGACATCTGGAGAGTTATCACGAGTATCAGAATGAGTTTGTATGTACCCGAAAATAGTGGGTGCATATGCAACTGAGGCTCTTCGTCTTGTGTTTTTTGGGAACAATAATTTTCAATAAGACGACATTGTTTTTACATTAACATTCTGTCAGTGGTAATGGATATATTTGCAGAACCACAAAGACTTACCTTAGTGCACATAATCCTTGCAGAGGTGTTTCGATCATTATTTTCCTGCTCTAGAGGACATGACTTCTTTGGGGGCTGCAACCTATTGCTACAGATTTGGGTGATAGAATACTACTATCATCGCCTTACTTAAATGGATAATACAATCGATGCACACAGTCGAATTCAAAGTCATGAAGAGCATTTTTGATATTGGATCGCGCCAATTGGAGAGGAGTAGTTATGTGGGTTCTTAACCAATCTCATCGGGGACTTTATCCAGTAGAAATATTATTGGATAGTGGGATTGGACTTTATAAGGACTAGACATCTATACTTTATTGAGTTTATTGGGTTACGAGGAATCCATCCATATGCGTCTCTGTGAGTCCTTAGATAGTTTGGCATCATTCAGGATATCCCGCTTTGGTCAATCATGGTGCTTCATAAAGACAATTATGGTGCTTTGATTCCAATGGCACGAGTGACAAACTTTTAGACAGAGGGGGACTATATGGTTATGCTGAGAATGGAAGGAGAGAGGTGGTACATGTCAGAATATTATGCGTGGCGCACCACCGTGAGCCACATAGCTCAACCAAGTACAGATGGTATTCGATGATTCACTGATGCTCAGTGGGTCAAATGGGTTAGGGAAGAGGTGCTTCCCCACATGGACCTCACTATGCCCATGTATAATTAGATAATCCTAAGTTCTATTGATTACCTGATTCCGGTGATCGAGAAAGATCTAGAGGAGGAGGAGGAAGAAGAAGAAACCCCCAAAGAGGACCTAGAGGAAGACCCCAGAGATGACCTTAAAGAAGACCTAGAATGGATGGAAGAAGACCCTCAGGAAGGCTCAAAAATAGATTCCAACATTTATGATCCCAAATGTGGAGGGGTAATGGATGTAGACTTAGCACTTAATCGCGACCCAGAGATATCCCTAGAGTACCACCCAAGATCCTATTTTGATGAGGGTAGAGATGAGGAAAATGATGCCACTTGGCCTGAGACTTCTTTTCTTTTTCTACTTTTTATATTCCTTAAAGAGCCATATGGCCCCCATTGTAATCCCTTGAGGCCGTCCATGTATTTTTTAAGCTTTCATCGATCTATTTTGATGTAACCTCTTTAAGACCTTCATTTAATGAAAGTCGTGTTTATTCTCAAATCCAAAGGTGTTTAAATAGACCATTTATCATCAAATTGATTGCAACGTAGGCCTACCTCTGGCAAAAAAAGACTCTATATTAGGACACATTTTGGATGTCACCAACTTGGCGTATATATGTGTTACATACTTGCTAAATTTTCAATATCTCCTAAACTAACATGGTTTACCCTTTTCTTTTTTTTTTCTTTTTTCTTTTCGTTTATTAACCCTCTCTAAAAAAAGTTGATTTATGTTGACTGGAAAAACTGGCAGAATCCCAATATAACATTCCGTCCAAAGACAAACTGACTAACAAGGAAAAGGCCACGACTATACTAGTGGATGACGCCAAAAGATTTTAAAGGTTGTCAGATACCCAGAATGACGAGTAGATATCTAACATGGCGTAGGAAATCGATGTATTAAAAAAAAACTACGTCAAATACGGGATATAACCAAGCTCACAATGGCTAGCTTTCCCGCTTAATTGTAGGTTCTAAATGTTGAATTACCATCGGGCGCTCCCGCTAACTTAACAAATCCACCTTCACATGCTTAAGCCCCTCCTGCTATTTAACCCATTGCTGGGACTGCACCTGATTATTCGTTTCTTGCTCAGAACTTTACTATTCTAATCCATCCAGAAATACAGCACATACCCGAGGCACATGTCGCTTGTGAGATACCTGTGCCACTGGTATATGCTACCAAAGTACCTAATTTTACAACATCTGCATCTGTTAAGGTATCACATAAGGTTGATCGGTATGTGGGATTGGGAAAAGATGTCCAATCAAGTAAAGAAGGGTCTATTGAAGCCCAATTCGAAAGTCTAAAGAGGGCATTTAGAAATATTCAAGTTACCAGAGGGACTGAAAGCCTAGACTATGATGACTTATGCATTCATCCAGACATCGACATTCCAGTGGGGTAAATACCACAAAAGTTTGATGTGTTTGATGGAAAGGGTGATCCGTATGTACATATAAGGGCCTACGCGACAAGTTAGTCGGCGTAGGAAGAAATAAGAACTTGAGAATAAAGTTGTTCATTCGGAGTTTGTCGGGAGAAGCTTTGAATTGGTATACCCGATAAGACCCTCGTAAGTGATGTGACTTGTGAGAAATGGATAAAGACTTTTTGACTCGCTTCAGGTTTAACACCGAGATTACCCAAAATAGGTTCTCATTATCTAACACATAAAAGAAGTCGTCAGAATTATTTCAAGGATATATATAACGTTGGAGGACTGAAGCTGTAAGGATCCAGCCTGTACTGTATGAAAGTGAGCTCTTTAAGTATTTTATCCTAGCTTAAGAGGGTGTTTATTTTTATAAGATGATGTTGATGATGGGCCAAAAGTTTGTAGAATTGGTCAAGATAGGAGATTTCATAGAAGAACACATTAAGTCAGGAAAGATACAGTCTATGGTTTCCCTGCAAGTCGAGCGTATGGCCATATAGTCTGGTTCTATTAGTGGTAATAAGAAGAAAAAAGAAGATATCTTAGCCATCACTCCATACTACCAATTTGGAAATTCTTCCTACCATTACCCTAACAATCCCAAATTGTTGCACATGTCCCAGTATACAATACTCAACCACATTACAACCCATCTTGATCTCCAGTATCCCAAAATCCTCCAAGAACATATGCCCCTATCCAAGCTCCAACTCACCAAAATAGACCAGCCTATGCGCCAAGACCACGCCCAAATCTTAAAGCCAAAAATACCCGCACCTACACACTAATTGCTGAACCTTTGGCCCAACTGTTTGAAAGATTAAGGGAAACAGGATTATTGCATCCAAGCGATAAGATTGAGTCTTTAGGCTATACTTTGAAGAATTAGATTGAGTCTTGTTATGAGTTCGATAGCAACAAGCAATGCGCTTATCACTCAAGAGTCCAGGGGCATGACACAAAAGAGTGCTATACTTTGAAGAATCAGATTGAGTCTCTAATAAGGAAAGGAGTAATCAAATGCACCGCCGCAACTCCAAATGTAAACAATAATTCTTTGCCAAATTATGGAAATCGAGAAGTCAAAATGATTACTCTGGAGGAAGAATAGGACTTGGAAGAAGCCATTGTACCTGCATAGAACATAGAAAAAGTTACCACTATATCCCCAGCACAACCTTTTATCACAATTTAGTTGAGGGAGCCTTTGACTATTAAGACTTATCTACCAAGAGTCGTAGTGACCACTATAGCCACTGGGAGGCCCGACTATGACACTAAAGCTATCCCATGGGATTATCAAGATGAAGCCAAGGGAAAAATGATAGACGTTGCTGCAGCTCAAGGGATAACCAGGTCAAAAAGTTGTTATGCGCCAGAAGAAAAAAATCGAGGAGTTCTCGAGAAGGATCATAACTCGATGAGAATTATTACTGATGTTGAAGCCGCAGAATTTTGGAAGAAGATGCAAACCAAGGACTATTCAGTCGAAGAACAACTCAAGAAGACACCGGCCTACATATCCGTTATGTCCTTGCTTATATGTTATGAAGCCCATAGAAACACTTTGATGGAAGTGTTGTGTGGGCTTAACGACCGAAGGTAACAAAAAGTGAGACTTTGGATACAGTAATCAGACGAGTGGTAGAAGCAAATAAGGTCTCTTTACATAATGATGAGCTACCGTCAGAAGGGGCTGCACACAACAAAGCACTCCATACCACTGTCAGATATCATGATAAGATCGTGAATAGGGTTCTGATTGATGGTGGTTCGAGTTGTAACATTTTTCCATTCTCCACTCTGAGGGATTTGGGTGTAAACATAGAAGATATAAGGGAGAGTCTGGTGAAGCTTAGAGCCTTTGATGGATCACAAAAGAGCGTCATCAGAGAAATTTACTTGGCATTATAGATAGGACCAACTGAATTTACCATCTTATTTCAAGTGATGGATGTATCGTCCAATTACAACCTATTGTTGGGAAGGACATGGGTTCACATAGCAAGAGCGGTTCCTTTCATTTTCCATCAGTGCGTAAAGTTTGAGTGGGGTCACACAAAAGTTACTGTGCATGGGGATCTCAGTTTTCCCATCTATTCTTTCAATTCAGTTCCAGTCACCAAGGAGTTAGATGGAGTCACTTTACATACTCTGAAGATTATGCAAGCTACAAGGATCGACGAAAAAATAGAACCAGCTAAAGTAAAAATGTCGAGTACGGCAAAGATGGTTGCGTCAGAGATGCTGAAATATGAGTATCAGCCCAAGATAGGACTAGGACCAAAAGCCAATAGTATAGTTGATCCAATCCAGCTGAAGCATCAGAGAGGTACTATAGGGCTTGGATATGAGTTCACTTCTGGAGGAGTCTACAATAAAGGGTCTGGAGTGACGATATTCACGCTAGCCCAAGTCCTAGTTTTAGAGAAAGTGGTTGATAAAGACAATATAGAGGGATTAGGAAATCTATTTGTGGTCATGATCAAAGGAGAACCAGAAATGGATTTTAAGAAGCTTACCATCCGTGATGCTAAACTTGGAGAAGTATTGTAGAATTGGACCATCAGTCCATCCCTATTTCGACAAGAGTCTTGGTAGAGTGGAATGGTAACCGCTTTTAAAATTATTTTGTTTGCATAATTAATTGAGGCTTGAATCATGCCGAAGCTCTTTTTGCTACTCGCCTCTTGCCAAAGTGCAGTGTTTTTTATTAATAAAAGTCCCTATTTTCAAAACTTATTTTCCTATTTTTCAATATATATTTACTTTACTCAATTTCTATACTTTTTAGCGCAAATATAAATAAAAATCCTCATTCTATGATTATGACATGTAACTAATCTGTTGAGCAAAGTGTAAGTGATGAGCAAGATTATGAGGAGTACAATGAGAGTATAATTCCTGAAAACCTACCACAGGAGATCCAGCAACTTGAGAATCAGAAGAAGCCAAATATGGATGAAACTGAAGTCATCAATTTGGGTGATGAAGAAATGGTAAAGGAAACGCGAGTTGGCATACACTTGGAGGTCGAAAGGTAGCAAGAATTGATAAGACTACTCAAGCAATACATCGATGTGTTTTCTTGGTCTTATGATAATATGCCAGGTTTGAACACTGATATCATCTAGCATCAACTGCCAATTAACCCCGTATATCTACCAGTGAAGCAAAAATCCAATTTGAGGTTAAGGATCAAGGAGGAGGTGACCAAGCAGATAGAAGATAATATCGTAAGGGTCACAAATTATCCAATGTGGTTGGTATTCTGCCAGTACTACAGAAGGAAAGGAAGATAAGAATATGTGTAGATTATCGGGATCGTAACAAGGCTCTCCCAAAAGATGATTTCCTCTCCCAAATATTCACATTCTCATTGATAATTGCGCAAAACATGAGTTGCAGTCATTTGCTGATTGTTTTAAGGGATATCATCAAATCTTGATGGATGAGAATGACGTATAGAAGATAGCCTTTATCACTCTGTGGGGAGTATACTGCTACAAGGTTATGCCATTTGGACTCAAGAATACTGGTGCAACTTATATGAGGGCGAGGACTACCCTTTTTCATGATATAATTCTCAAGGAGATCGAGGTGTATGCGGATGATGTCCTTATTAAGTCTAAAAAGAGTTTGGACCACCTGGATAATTTACGAAAGTTCTTTGAAAGACTGCAAAGGTACGACCTAAAGTTGAATTCGGCCAAATGTACCTGTGGTGTTTTGGTGGGAAATTTATTAGGATTCATTGTTAGTAGGAGAGGTATAAAGTTGGATCCATATAATATAAAGGCTATCTAATACTTATCACCTCCTAAGACCAAAAAGAACGTAATGAGATTCTTTGGAAAAATCAATTACATTGTCGGTTCATAGACCAATCCACTATAATTTGTGAACCCATATTTAAGTTGTTGAAGAAAGACGCTGCCACTGGATGGAATGAAGAATGTTAGATGGCTTTTGAAAAAATCAAGGAGAACTTGTCTAACCCATCGGTATTGGTTCCTCCAGAGCTTGAGAATCCATTGCTATTGTATCTATCTATTATGGATAATGCATTTGGGTGCGTGTTAGGGCAGCATAATGAGATGGGAAGGAAAGAACAATCCATTTACTACCTGAGTAAGAAGTTTACATCGTATGAGGCAAGGCATACATTGTTGGAGAGGACATGTTGCGCGTTGACTTAGGTTGTGCAAAATTGAGGCACTACCTATCCGCATACTCCACGTACTTAATCTCAAGAATGGATCTATTCAAGTACATCTTGCAAAAACCAATGCCTACTGGAAAATTGGCGAAATGACAAATTATGTTGAGCGAGTTTGATATTTTGTACATGACACTAAAATCCATTAAAGGACAGGCTTTAGCGGATTATCTCACAAAAAATTAAATGGATCAAATTACAAGCCGCTCAAGACCTACTATCCTAATAAAGAGGTGTTGTTTGTAGAAGAAGATATCTCAGAGCCATATGATGGATGGAGAATGTTCTTTGATGGAGCATCGAACTTTAAATGATTCAGAATTTGATCAGTCCTAGTTTTAGAAACTGGTCAACATTATCCAGTCTCGGTGAAGATTAGGTTTCCTTGCACGAACAACATAGCAGAATATGAGGCTTGCATTCTCTAACTTAGGATGGAAGTAGACATAAACATCAAAGAGCTTTTGGTGATAGGAGATACAGATTTGATGGTCCATCAGGTTTATGGGGAATGGACCACCAAGAATGTCAAAATCCTTCCTTATGTGCTATGTGTCAAGAATTTGAGTAAAAGGTTCATGAAGATTGAGTTCAAACATGTCCCTTGAATTCAAAATGAGTTTGTTGATGCCCTGGCAACCATATCTTCAATGATTCAACATCCAAACAAGAATTACATTGATCCCATCAAGGCGTAGATACACGATCAATATGCATACTATTTTCATATGGATAAAGAACCAAATGGAAAATCGTGGTACTATGACATCAAAAGGTTGCTTGAAGCAGGAGAATATCCAGAAAGAGCAAATAGCAAGCAAAAAAGGGCTTTAGGAAGGATGGAAAATCACTTATTTATCAATGGGGAAATCCTATATAGGAGGATGCTAGACTTGGGATTATTACGATGCGTCAATGCCACAGAAGCCGAAAGATTATTGGAGGAAATACATACAGAAACTTGTGGACCTCACATGAATGTTTTCACGCTTGCAAGGAAGATTTTGAGAGCTGGATACTTTTGGATGACCATGGAGAGGGATAGGATCCGATACATGCATAAATGTCACCAATGTCAAGTTCATAGGGACTTTATACGGGCTCCACCAAATGAGCTCAATATGATGGGTTCCCCTTGGCTGATTGTTGCTTGAGGCATGGATGTTATTAGGACCATAGAGCCTCCTGCGTCTAATGGATACTATTTTATCTTGGTAGCTATCGAATATTTCACAAAATGGGTTAAATCTTCAACACATAAGGCCATAGCCATGAAGGTGGTAGCGGATTTCGTTTGCAATAACTTAGTTTGTCAATTTGGAATTCTAGAGTCAATCATAACAGATAATGGGGCCAATCTCAATAGCGACTTAATGAGAGAGATTTGTAAAAGGTTTAAGATCTCTCATCAAAACTCCACGGCATATGACTACAAATGAATGGATCAGTTGAAGCTGCAAATAAGAATATCAAGATAATCCTGACAAAGATAGTGGAGGGTAACAGGGAATGGCATGAGAAGTTACCATATTCTTTGCTTGGGCGTCGGACCATGATCAGAACATCCACTGGGGAAACTCCCTACATGTTAGTTTATGGTTCAGAGGCAGTGATACTTGCGGAAGTAGAGATACCCTCATTGAGGTCATCTAGGAGGTTGGTCTGGACGACGCTAAATGTATTCATAGCAGGATCAAACAATTGATGCTTATTGATGAGAAGAGATTAGACGCAGTTTTTCATGGGAAAATTTATCAAAATTGAATGATCAAGGTGTTCAACAAGAAAGTCAAGCCTCGTCGATTTACACCAGGGCAATTGGTAGTGAAGAAGATATTCCCTAACCAAGATGAAGCCAGAGCAAAGTTTGCGCCAAATTTGTAAGGTCCTTACATAGTTTACCGAGTACTCTCAGGAGGAGTAGTAATCCTCACAGAAATGGATGGCACAATAAGCATGTAGTCGATCAATTTAGACATCATCAAGAAGTACTACATTTGAAGACATTAGGGCTAGTTATTATTTCCTTCGACTTTTTGCATTTTTCTCTAATGTAACAGAACTATGTATTATCCTGACTTCCCATAGAAGGATACGTAGGCAACCACATCGGGTTTGGTTTCCCTTCGAAAACCTAAAAACATCATCCTTTCATATATTCAGAACTACGCTCAACCTTACTTCCCACGGCGGGATACATAGGCAATCCTTATCGAATTTGGTCCCATCATATTTTACTCTTTTATTGTACTGAACTAATGCCTGACATGATTCTACTTGGATATGTAGGCAGCTTGAGTCAGGCCCGGTCATTGCATTATTTTACTTATCTTTTGTATCGAACTATGTTATAACCTGATACCTATTTAGGGATATATAGGCAGCCTGAGTCAGGCTCGGTCACAGCATTCCAAATTTTTACTTTTCACGTTGTATTAGAACTACGTCATGACCTGATTCCACTTAGATACGTAGGTAGTCTGAGTTAGACTCGGTCGTTGCATTTTATATTTTTTTTTGTCTACCCTCAAACTACGTACAAACCTCATTCTTATATCAAGGATACATAGGCAACCTAAAAGGTTCGGTCTTATAGTTAGGAAAACCCTTTTCGCTCATAGTATAGCCCCAAGATAAAAGCAATCTTGTCGCCAAAATAGCTATAGCATCAACAAAGTCAGAGGAGCTCCACTTGAAGGATAAAATTACGTGGGTCACGATCAACAAATAGAGGGTTAATAGATTTTTAAACATGTCATAATCTAAAAGACGATAGAGGATTACTATATATACTTAATATATATGTAACATATGTTCAAATATATATATATATATATATATATATATATATATATATTTCAAAATACTTTCCAACCTTCCAACCTACTAAGACTCCAGATTTGGGAATGATCGAGCAGCCGAGGGAGTGTTGGAGTATTGCGTAGAAAGACAGAATTCTCAAGTCAACACAAATCAACACCCTCTCCTAACTAAGAATATTTCTTTGAGCGTAGGAAAACAGGAATTGGAAGGCGACATCAAGTCACGCTTTGGGAAAGGATCAAGGACATCATGCAGCTTATCACTACGACATGAGCCAAATATTCTTCACTTTATTTCCATTATATACATTTGGACAATCCTCATTAGATCTAAGAATTTTATTTGAATTCTTTTGTAGGTACATTTTGAAGAATCGGGTCAGAGACAACGAAAAGAAGAACCCCGTAGAGAACTTAGACTATTATACTTCTTCTAATAAACTCCACCACTCTGAGCTAACCACCTGACTGCGTCGAATAACTTCGCCAATTAAAGAATCGTTATCTAACTGCGTCAAATAACTCCGCCAATAGGAGAGTGATGCCTAACTTCAACAAAATCAAACTTCTGCATTTCGAGGACTGTATATAAGCAAACAAAGTCGAGCTTCTGCATTTCAAGGATAGTACATAAGCAAACAAGATGAATTTCGTATTTCAAAAATTGTACATAAGCAAGCAAAACAACCCTCTACTATATTAAAAGATGTGAATGAGCAATACAACTCTCTACCATATCGGAATCATGCACCAGCAAGGTGGACGCCCCACCACAAATCAAAGAATATACATAAGCAAATCAACGCTCTGCCATATCGGAGAATCATATTTCAGCAAACAATGCAATCAGAGGTTCGCACCATAGCAAGCACACTCAAAAACCTGCTATTACAACAAATGCATCTGAACCCACTGCTATGATGACAAGAAAGACACTATCGTAGCAGCATCAAATTCCAATAGAAATACCATTATCTATTTTGAATTGAAGGTCACCTTTCCAGGATGGGGCTATAACTTTTAAGAAACTACCCCACCAGTCAAAGGCTTTTGAGTAATTGCCCCACTAGTTGGAGGATTTATTCTTCAAGAACTGCTTCGCCAGTCGGATGGCATTTATTTTTGAACAAAATTTCTGCCGGTCGGATGGCATTTATTTTTCAACAAACTTCCTACCAGTCGGATGGCTTATTCTTCAGTTGCTTACAGTTGGATGGCTTAACTGCTCTCAAGTCGGATCGCTTTTATTTTACAATGACTACTCAGCTGATGGAGGCTCTTTACATTTCAGTTATCACCCTACCAGACGAAGGCTCTTTACATTTCAGTTATCACCCCGCCAGACAGAGGCTCTTTATATTTTGTGCAACTGCCCCGCCAGTCAGAGGCTTTTACTTTCAAGCAACTGCTCAGCCAACAGAGGCTCTTTACATTTCAGTTGTTTCACCGCTAGTCGGAGGACTCTACAAGAGGATCACAATACTAGTCTACATATCTAACTCTACTCTTTACATTACAATTTCAATTTATTATTTTTGAATAACAGGTACTTTTCACCCCTTTTACCTGGTTTGCAGGACCATGTAGTACAACATGGACCTACCCTCTTAGTACCAAACTGGGGCAAGCTAGAGAAATGCCAAGCATCCCTAGCTACATCATGGATTCAGGAGAAGAAACTCAACTCAACTGGGCTCAGTGATCTTTTTTTTCCTTAGTGTCATCACCTAGTGTCATCTCAATGAGACACTGGGCAATTTTTGAAAATCCACAATCCCCTTTTATCTTGAAACCCTCAGCAAAAATCGCTATCCAATGTCTCCTCATTCCAAGCTATCCCACAATTTAGGGATAAGTGCAACCATGATTCCATTCATGCTGAAAATCTTTATAATCATCCTCGAAGAAATCCAGTGTCACCATACTTCTACACTAGGGAAAATTTGATATTGATTAAAATTTGCTACAATTTGAACTACAAATGACCTGATTTCTCATGAAATCCGAGATATGTAGGCAGCTTAAAAATCATTGCTCGGACATAATCTTTCAAATATTTTGTTTCGCCCGAAATAAAATTGGTTATGTCAACGTAACTGCCAAAAGATTTTTACACTATTCTTCGGTCAATCAGGGGTAACTGTTGACACCCAATTTTGGCTCTCTTTTTCCTTTAATTATTTTATCGATGTTTCTTGGCCGTAAATAATTTTTTAAAAAATAAAATAAGAAATAAAATTTGTATTTTTATTTCAATTTCTACAAATTTTAAAAAGAATAAAAAATATTTATTTTCCTATCAACTTGTAAAATATTCTAAAATGATTAAATATTTTAACATTAAAAATCACAAAAATATCTTTTGGCAGTTGCATTCGCATTTTTTTCTAATTTTATCCTTTAGGCGATACTATGACCATATATATATATATATTTATTATATAAAATATATATAAGTACGTACATATATTTTTATGTTTTTTTTTTACATATACATATATTTTTGTTAACATTAAAGTTATAAATTATTAAATTGAACGCGTATACTAAATTATTTATATAATTTATATACATTAGACTAAAATAAATTTGGGGTAGCAGGGAGCATCGACAAAATCAATTTCATTAGAAAGAGAGTGTTCAGACAATGATAACTCCATTTCAACTTCTTATTTCACCAAAATCCAGCTTTTATTTATAAATTTCAGAAGTCAAAAAATTAGCCCAAAACTCATAACAATTCCCATATCCGCTTCATCATTCCACACAAATTGATCTAGTTTGATGAATTATTTCTAGTCCGAAAAGTCTCAAAATTTCTAATTATTTACTTTTATATATATATATATATATATATATAATTTATCATTTTCTTTTATTCTTATATTAAATATGAAACGTCGATCAAATGATCGGGTGATCCAAACTTTAGTCAACATAATCTGCACATTAGAAGGCTTTTCCCACTCCCAATAAATCAAATACATGTGATTGCTCATACATAATTCACGTGTACACCTTGTTCCAAGGAAACCCAATGACACATTGTAACACTCCGAGTCTATACCCCGGACGCTACACGGTGCTCATAATCCCGATGGACGACAAGCTAATCCATTACTGGTACCTGTTGTAACAACTGAATAATAATACTATAAATATGCGAAAATAGGGGTAAACTTGCCATAGGTTTCAATACTGAATAATAATGAATAATGATGAATAAGGTATCATAATACCCAAAACTGAAAATCAACACTAAAAAACTGAACAACTATCGGAAAATACTCTAGTCTGAAAAAGCTTCTAAATATTTGAACTATGGAGTTGATGGGACAAGCCCCCAACTAACTCCGACTACTGAAAACGAATTGAAATGCTGAAAATAATTATGTCCTAAAATTATGAGGAATCACCACTATGTTGACTGCTGAAAATCTAAATTGCTAAGGGTGCTCTAGAGCTCGTATGTCTGAACCTACGATATAAGACATCATAGCACAAAATAAAGGCATGCGTTAATACTTTGAATGTACTGGTATACTCAGTGACGTAGGCTAAAATACATAGGTTCATATGCATGAACAATAATAACTAGATAATATGAGTATAACTGAGTAAGAGTACACGCATGAATATATATACTGTAACTAAGATCGTGATAATACTGAATACTCAGTCTGAATTAACTGTTATCTAAGTATGCTGATATTGAATTACTGATAACTGAATGACTGTATCTGACAGTCCTGATTCTATGGAACTATACTGAGTTCTGTACTGAGCTGAGTAACTATATCTGATAGTCCTGAATCTATAGAACTGAACTGAGTGTTATTCTAAGTCTGAGACTAAAATAGAGACTGTTGGAGGTAATTATCTAACCGGCATGCCCTTTTTCTAACTAATTTGGGGTCCAACTAGTAACCCTAGTTGGAATGGTGTCAATATCGTGCCACAGGTAAAGACAAGTTGTGGGTTAACCCTCTCTGGCAGGAAGCTCTTTTGTCAACCCTCGCTGGTAGGAAAACTCAAATGAGATGTATCAACCCTAATAGTATCTGGCAGGAAGATATCTCAACCTACACTGGATACGTAGTTCTGTAATGTAGGGATTGTTACTAAGGGTCAAACCCTCTATTGACAGGAATGCCCCCATCCCTGGGTTTGCTCGGTGCTGAATCCTACTCCCAACTGAATGGATACTGAACTGATTTCTAGTCTGTACTAGACTGGATTAAATTGTTACTAATATTACTATTTTACTGAATTGAACTAAGTTCACTGAGTTCCGTAGACTGATGGAATACTACTAAATTCTATTAACTGACTGCGTACAGAGTGCTGCTGAGGTCTACACTAAGTACTGTGACTGAATTACGAACACTATTGAGATTTCCTGGGTTTCTATAACTGGTTGAGTTCTACTGATCGAGTCACTGCTTATATTACTTTATAACTGACACTGGCTCTAAGTAAACAACTAAATTATCAGGTATTAAATAGCCTCAGGACTCGATAGCATAAAAATAAAGCATCACATGATCTTGCTTAGCATAAGCATGCACATTGAATTCATCATTCATCTATAGAGGCATCTTATCAAACTCTTGCATGGTATAACTTGCAAATAAGCTAGAATGCCATGATTTCTTTCCTTTATTAGTTCACATGAACAATTCATCAAGTACTTGGTGAGCATACATATACACATAACACTTAACAATAAGTAGACATCATAATTCAAATCCTCATTAACAATTTTAAGGGTTTTACATGGATCTTCATGATATTACATACATATCAATTAACCTCACATGAAACATATCATAAAACATGGATTAGAATACCAATTAATCATTATAAACATGAACATAATCAAACCCAACATGGAATTCATGAAAATCATAAATTTGAAGTTTAAAAAATAGTTTCTTGGACTCCAAGGATGTAAGGGACCCTTGGATGAACACTTTACATACCTTAGTTGATGAATTTCTGAAAGTTAATGGTGAGTTCTTGATTTGAAATTTGAACACCTAAGGTTTTGTTCTTGAGAAATTTTGAGAATGAATGAGTATAATTGCTCTCCAAAGGGTTTAATTTTGTGTTTAGGGGGATGAAGGGCATGGGAAAAAGACCTAATTAACCCTGAGGATTCAGCCTTTTAATGCCTATAAATTGTGTTACCGATGCGCAGGCCGATGCACCACGTTATTGGCATTGACGTGATAGCCAATATGCTGCATCGTGTACGCATCGGTTCATTGGAATTTACACTGAAGCTGGTAAAAAACTATCTTATCGATGTGATGGTTGACGCGATGCATCAAGATCGCATCGACCCACTTTTTGGGCACTCAAACATGATCTAAATGAGGTTCGAAAAATTTGAAACTTGTCCGAGAACCTCCACTAACATTCCTGATCATGAATTAACTCATATCGATATTTAAAGGAAGTAAAGGTCATAAATTAAGATTGCCAACTTTCGAAGGCTAAAATGACACTAAGTCTAAATACTTAGTTAATATATTCTAAGTCTGGGACCATAACAGCTTAAAGGACTGATTTAAGCTAGAAAATTTTGTGGGGTCTTTCATTATCACCCCCTAAGGAACATTTGTCCTCGAATGAGACTAAATAGGCTGGAAATATTGGTAGACTGAATTTAGACACTAGATATGCACAACTGAAATATGATTTCATGACTAAGATTACTGATATACTAGATTTCATACGGAACATCCATATATGATGCATGAGTACATAGCTGAACATGATTCATAAATGCATAGCTGGGAATACTGATAAGCTGATTTTCTCATATATATATTGAACATACATATTTGATGCATGGGTATATGACTGAACTGACTCATGAGCGTATGAATGAATATGCAATGGTAACTGATCCCAATCTTATAAAGGTAATCTAAACATGGAACTGAGTAAGTTCAAGGAAAAACTATTACTTAAACTGAAATATACTGATGAACCCAAGATCATTTTTGGAGTACGCATGAATGGGAACATGAGAACATAACTGAGACTGGAACGTGATACATGAACTGAATATCGTGAACTGAATTGAGCCCCCTTAAATACGTGGCTTACGGCTAATATTGGAACTTGAGGGTCAACTTATGAGTACCCACTACTCCAAACTAGAGTCATTACATGAAGAGCACTGGGAGGTTTAGGTCATGAAAGCTCGGGGTTGTAGTGCATCTCTCTCTTAGGATATTATGTCCCCTGAAGAATACTGACTTGGCTGAGATACTGAGAAAAATTAGGGCGATGCACAAAAAACCTATTAAATAAATCATGACTGAATATCTGGGGCCTGAAATTGGGACATGATACATGAACTGAGCTGAACACGCAACTGCCTGGTTGGTCCATCTTAGAATAGTTACATTCATGAGACTTTGGATAGTGCGACTATATAGAAAAATGGAAAACCACACCACATGAATTTATCCGCCTGATTGCTAAACTGAATTGCTGATTTTGCGGACTAACTTATGATGAAAACTTATATTCAACTGGAGCCTTTCTTTGACAGTCTTTCTGTAGAGTTCTAGTGTCTTTAGGGAGTAAGAAGAGCTTGGCTTTGTCTAAATAAGACATCACAACGTGGCTAGAATTCTGTAATATGAGGCAAGGCTTACGAATCATCATCTAAGATAGAGTGACTAAGACTTATGCACTCCAACTACAAATTTTAATGCTTATACATACCCCTTGAATACTCACTCAACTATACTCCACCTTAGTATGACGCTTCATTTGGGACTACTGAAAAAAATATTCGCATGGGCGCTGCTGTGCACAAATGCATAAGCATACTAACTTATCTGATTAATTGAATGACTGATAGATGAATACTGGGTCTACAAGACTGAACTATACTTAGTCTGAATAACTGGACTGAAACTATAGAGTATTATGCATATGAGGAAGGTATTGGCTGAGTAACTTGAGATAATTGAGGATGAATTCATGAAAACTATATTATCTGAGAATGCAAGACCAAGCATATAACATGGTTCTGAAATAGTCTGTAAACTGAGGTACTGAAATACTAATAATTGAATAACCGATAACTGTATGGTATGGTCGAGCAAACCTAAAACTGAACTGAGTTTCTGATCTGATTACTGGAATAAGACTGACACTATAACTAAGACTGTATCTAAGACTACGCTTCAGACGATAACTGGGACAGAATATACTGTAAGGCATGAGTGCAGAAGTCATGATTTACATGACCTGAGTTTGGAGTTTTCGTGTTTGTAGAACATGATTCATACTAATGAGTGAACTAGAACTCCTCAGACTAAAAAATAGAAACACACGATTTTATGGAAAGTGCATGAATATAAGCTGTATTCATGGAGCTGAGATGTAAAGCATGCGTAGGTATCGTGATGACTGAAGTACAAAACTTTGAACTGGGGTAAAGATGGGTTGGGAATCATTCCCACCCATTACTTTTCTACACATACTAATATTACTAAAGAAATCTGGAAGCCTGACTTCCTGAGATATCATAATCGGACAGTTCCTGTATACTCATCGGGCTATGATAGACTGACCCACTGGGGTGGAGCTTGAGAAAGGCTCTGCTAGAATTTTGGAACTAACCTCAAATTCAAATGCTATATATAGAGTAACAAAGGACAAAAAAGCTCCTGGATCTAGCAAAGAGTAAACATGTAAATGGAAAAATTGTAATGTATCGGTGAACACATCAGGAGAGCTTTCCTGATCCTACCAGGACTAAAAGCATAGAGTCTGTTTGAGATTTTCCCACTGGTGGCACTGGAAGAGGCACCCTACTAATTCGAGCGACCGGACTGAACTGAAGGACGACTGTGCTGACTTCATAGACTAGCCTTAGGACAGGCTCGGATTCTGTGACCTGACTTGCCATATCTAAAATACATATCACTGCCGACTGTACACATACCCTTATGATTCTTACCACATTCTTTGCAAAGCAAATTAGTATGAATACCGATTGCACTACTCTAGGTTTTGGAGCCTGGCGCCCAATCATGATTGTCATTCCTAAACCTTGGTACTGGTGTACTAGCTGAAGATGGAACTGGGTCTAAAAACTTCTGACTAAACCAAGAACGGTTACTACCCTCCGACCTTGGTTAGGTAAAACTAAAGCTACCTGTTCTGGCTCTTTTATTTTCTCTCTCTTTCTTCTTAAGTTTTTTTTCCTCAATCTATTGAGCATGGAACATAAGCCTAGATATGGCCATCTCCGTAATCAACATCATAGTCTTGCACTCCTTAACCACCCTACCCGATACCCCAGACACAAACTTGCTTGTTATGGATCTATTGATTTGTACTACATGGGAAGCATACCTGGCTAACTGAGTAAACTTGAGGGAATACTCTTTCACACTCATACTGCCTTTCCTGAGATTGATGAACTCTAACACCTTGGCTTCTTTTATCTCTAAGGAGAAGAATCTATCTAAGAAGGTCATAACAAACTCTTACCATTCTATGGGCTCTGCATATGTACCCCTATCTACCTTCTACTACTTAAACCACGTATGGGATACATCTTGTAGCTGTTAGGTGACTAAATCAACATTCTCACTGAAAGTCACTCCCATGATATCTGTGACTTTTAAAACCCGATTGAGGAACTCTTGTGGATTCTCTTCAGACTTAGAACCTAAGAATAAGGGAGGATTCATTCGGGTGAAGTCCCAAATCCTGGATACAACAGTATTGGCCACTAGGCTGGCCGGAAAAGCAGCTGGCTATTCATTCTGAGTTGTAACTGAATTGGCTAGAGTAGTGAATGCAGCCCTGAATTTTACATGAGAGACGTGCTCGTCCAGGGGATCTGCCTGAATGGGCTGATGTGCTGACTGATTTTCGGTTCTTCTTTCATTAGTCCTTTTGGAAGGCATATTCTGTAAGAGAAAGCAAGAAGCAGACTAGACTAAGAGTTTTATTGGATCTCATGCTCACTCGCACCATATGAATACTGAAAGAAGGGACACTTTTCCTAAAATATCTTGTAGTCTCTTGTCTATAAGTGTGGCGCGCAACACACCCATGCACAAAACTCTACTAGATACGACTTTCAAACTTTCTAGGACACTATTGAACCTTAGGCGCTGATGCCAAGTTTGTAACTCCCTGAGTCTGTACCTCAGATGCTACACGGTGCTCATAATCTCAAAGGACCACAAGCTAACCCATGACTGGTACCTGCAGTAACAACTGAATAATTATACTGTAAATATGCAGAAATAGGTGAAAACTTGCCATAAGGTTCAATACTGAATAGTAATTAGAGCATTCATACTATTTTTCTAGATGCTCAAAATTCAACCCATCTAAGGCTGGATATAGGTGGTTGGGTTAGGTAACAGGGAGAGGTCCTCGATCCTGATTGGACTTGGGATGCTCATTACGTCTAGGCCTTGTTTTGGGTCATGACATGGTGTCAGGAACCATATTTTCTAAGTCCAAAATGGATTTAAAGCTAGTGCTCGAAACTTGTTCAGAACCTCTTTCGCGTAACCAAACTATGCTACCATACCAAATTCGATATTCTGGACTCAATGAAACCATTGAAAATTTCATCCGAGATTATTTTGACTAAATGTAGGGCCCACACCTATAGTTCCATTTTTCATAGAATGCACCCAATAACCCAAAATGAGTCAGAAGCCTTGACACCTGAACCAAGGGTCCCCTTAGCTCAAAATTAATGCTTTAGAGCTGATAGCGTTGTTGGAATTCTAATCTAAGGTCATTTACTTAGAGTTTTAGTTCGAGAATGATTCCTTGACAACGATAGCTCCAAAATAGGAAAATGCGACTAAATGAATAGTTCAATAACTGAATTGACAGTTTCAGCAAGTCATGAGTGACATGTAGCCATTTTGGGAAGCTCAAAACACCAACAATGTGTGAAAATTAAGGAAATGACCTGAATGGTCATTACAATATCGACTACTAAATGGACTTTCATCTACAAAAGTAAATGGATAGGAAGAACACGAAAGATCAAAGGGATGAGGTACTAGGACCGTATGCTCCGAGCAAGACTCCTAGATAACCTCTACAGAGAGACATATCCCAAGGGATTTTGTTGTAGGCATCTTTTTTTCAATCAACCTCCTTAATTCACTGTCTAAAAATCCAAACCTCAACCTCAATAACCAACTAGCTTCCAATTGAATTGGGAATAGCTGAAGCATGCAAATCCAAACTACAGTAAACATATATCACATTGATACAAGAACAACCAAGATAAAGGCAATCCAAGCATGAACTATGCGATCAACTATAATGTCCAAATATAACCTTATTTAGCCTCTCCAAACTTTCCATCTACTCTGAATGACTCAACTGCCATCCAAGTTCTATCTGCACAACCCCATATTACTAACCAAAAAAAACAAATGAGAGTAATGGAGAAAAATAAATGACAGTGAAAAGTGAAGTCAAAAAATAGTGTAGTGTCAAGAAAGGTTGAGTCACATTATTCATATCTGCCATACCTATCTTCAAGCCTATATTACAAGCCAATTAAAGTTCTATAGTGATCCTAGTCCAACCATCCAAAATCTAAGCCATGGAAAATAAGGGCAAGCCTATGGTATTTTATGTACACCGTTTGAATGTCTTTTAGAGAGTGAGTATCTTGTTCCAATCCTTATTTATAGTTGCACTTTACATTGTGAGAACACGAGACTTCTTTGTTGTGAATGCTCATAAGGTTCATTGTTAGTTGCCATTTGTCCAGATATGTCGTTTGCATATATGTTGGGTTGTTTGTTCATTATCTGATGTCATCTCTTAATCCCATTATGTCTTGATACTAGGTTGTAAGTATACACACGGTGAGTTTTGATTTTTTATGTAGGAAGGGGTTGCAAATTATATGCTAAGAGTAATTAATTGACTGTCGTAAGTCTCCTAGGTTTTTCTTAGTTAAGCACCATATGTATTTGTTTTGATTTATTTGCCTGAGCACATGCAATCATTCTAAGTTGAGGGTGCTGATGTGATGGGGTTTTTCAGCACTTTCTAAGGAAAATAAGGAAAATATGTAGGGACTTAGGTGTTTTTATGGTGGATATGATGTGTTTGTTAAGTGTTTCATAAGAAAATAGGGTTTGAAGGTTAAACTGAGGAAGAAAGTCTAAAAAATGATTAAAAGAGGTCTTATGGAAAACATCCATGGGTTGTGGAACTATCTAGGAACTATCAATTATGCTCGTGCATGAAGTTCTAAAGAAAAAATCAAATTTCCATAACTTGTGTTCACAACCCGTGAATTGAGTAGACTAGTGGTAGGTTTGATTTGTGGAAGAGATGCTAAAGAAGTGCAAGAGAAGTCTGATTTCAATGACTTGGTTTTTGATTAGTAGACTGGTTCACGACTTGGTTCACGATTAATATGACCTTCCGAATTTATTTTCCTATACAGTATAGGAAAGGATTTTTTTTGTATCTATAAATAATCCTATTAGGTTTTATGTTTTTATTTTATTCTATTTATACTTTTGAGACATTATATTGTTCTTGTAAGTTAAAAAATCAAATTTTAGGATTATATTCATAATTGAGATTCATGGCTTTGCATCTAATTCTTTGTAAGTGCATGATTATGATTTCTCTTTAGAATTATTATTGTGTCTTTATAATCATGAGTAGCTAAATACCACAGCTAGGGTTATGAGAATCATGATAGATTAACAAAGCACTGTTCGTACTACGAAGTGATTCTCAAGAGGTGTTTGGGCGTGTGTTATTGTTATCTTAGGTTTGAAATGATAAAACTCGGCTTATATTTACTCGATGAAATAAGGGGTAACAGATGAGAACAGAAATAAACAACAGAGACTTGGAGCTACCAACTTTCAATTAATATCTTGAGTTGATAAATTAATAAAGTTAATTTGGGATCCACTATACGGGTTAGTAGTGCAAAACTCAGAGACGAGAAAACTTACTTGAGGATAGTTATTTAAATAAGTCTTTGAAGCCATTTAGGTAAACATAACCTATCGATTAGACATGCCAAGCACCAGGAGAGATCACGAGTAAGAAGAATCTATGGAGTTTTGAAGTTATTAGAAGCACAATCCTAATGCCTCTCTCATATTGATTACAAACCAGAGTCATGTTTACATTTTCCATAACATCACCAATAAACCATAATTTTCACTATTGAAACAATCTCAAAATAAAATTTTCATCAAGATGTAATGTCTAAGGAACAAAATTAACTGTTAATAAATCAGTGTAGATTGACACCACTTCAAATCCTTATCTTTCACTACCCAACATCAAGATACATGCTTTGTATCAAATCATTCTATTACAAAGATTCATCAATGCACAAATATAATGACACTAGTAAGTAGTCATTCCTTAATAAATCCTTTCATATTTTGTGAATAATTTTTTCTCATCTAACATTCTTTTCTTGCGCATCTGCCCAAGAAAAAAAAGGAGCATTATTTATCATAGTCACTTGTTCGTCAGTGCCATAAATAACTATAACATCATATTCATACTCTATAAATATTTCATCACTATTTTGGTGTTCCCACAAAAGAAAGTACAAGCTTAGACAAGTAATTACAATCCTAACTTGTGTATCGATATCATAATTGGTCATATCTTGTCGTAATATTCTAAATCTACCTTTTCATGATCCAAATGTTCTTTCAATAACATTGCATAGAGATGAATGCCTGTAGTTGAAAAAATTTTTTCCATTTTGAGGCTCTCTTTCACTTTCTCTAAAGTCCTGTAAATAATATCGTATTCCTTTGTATAGAGCTAAAAATCTTTGTGTTTCAAAAATCAGCATCAACAACGTAATATTTATCTATCAAATAAAATAAATGTAATTACTTAAAGTGTCTAACAGCATAAAAAAAGTTCATTGATTTCAAGTTATATACCATATGGTGGAAAAGAAATTTTTCCTTTGCATTCTCAAGCACACTATTGTCATGGACAGTACATTCCCAACCAACTGCAATAAAAGTGAACCACAAAT
Source organism: Capsicum baccatum var. pendulum (assembly GCA_030864225.1). Taxonomy (NCBI): domain Eukaryota; kingdom Viridiplantae; phylum Streptophyta; class Magnoliopsida; order Solanales; family Solanaceae; genus Capsicum; species Capsicum baccatum. The sequence continues at coordinate 183,012,254 of CM061554.1, forward strand.
CTTAATCATATGCACATAAGACATTTTACGAAGTAAGACCTTTGCGATTATGATATGCATGTTTCTTATTTTTGGGCCTCTCTCTGTACATATATCCCATCAATTCCACCAACACAATATACCAAATAAGAAATATAGAACAAAATATGCAAGAATCACTATTTGTGATAACAAGAAAAATTATGGTAGCTGAAATGTATAAATGTCTATATTGTTATGAGATTATAATAGGACAATGAGATCTTAAGGTTGCTAATTGAAATTCTATTGGATTATCCAATAAGATCCTCTAAAATTTCATAAGACCCCATAAGATCATATATTGATTATAATTCAATTGGATCATCCCTCACAATTTAGTAACTATAATCTTGATAAATTACTATAACTTCTAGCATTTAATGATTCTCACAACACCTTAGTTTACCATATAAAATCAAAAAAATTGCTTCAAGTCACCTGTCTGATCTGGAAAGAGCATACCTGTAGTAGACCTAAAGAAGAAATAATTTTGTAATAAATAATATGTAAGAAAGATTGTTTAAGCTTAGTTAGTAGGAATGAACTATATAAATAAGTTTTACAAAGAAAAAGGCTCCAGAACACGAAGTAGTAACCACAAAATACATATATACATGAGGTCATACATGCATAGAAAACGTGATTTTGCTAAATAAGCATTCAAATTTCTATGATTTGAAACATCTTGGTTTCTGGAGCTTAGAAAATTTCTTGAAATTATGGTCTCTAGACCTAATACGACTCATGGGTACGAGCTATATGTTGAGGTATGAATTGTATGGTCCAATCATATGCTAACCAGTGTTAGTTAGTGGAATAGATTTGGTCTCTAGAATGGGTACGAATTTTATGGTACAAGTCATATGGTCCTATATGGATTATTTGGTTTATTCACTTAAACTCAGACTTGGTAACTTAAGTTGGATCTTAGTATGAGTGTCTCACCAGGAGCCATAAGCCAGGGTACGAGTCGTACCCAGGACTTGTATGGTGGTCAGTGTTCAAATCTTCTGTGATTCTATGTTGCTAGGATACAGGTAAAGGGTACTACTGTTAATACGTGTTGGGTAAGATGATTCATACACTGGACAGTGTTGGGTCCAAGGGTTATGTCTTAGGATACGCGTGGTGGGTACCACTCATATCAAAGGGTACAACTCTTGAGGGTCAGTCGGACCCCTGTGATGGGATTTTGTGCAATTTAAGTGGGGGTATTCTGGACATTTCATATTGCACTTATTTATCTTATTTTGTATTGCTCTGATTTCTATTTAGAATATGTGTGGTAGGTACTACCCACCATTCTTAATGGTGTATTACGCTTTTTCTTACTATTCTCTATCTTAAGCCGGGGGTCTATCAAAAACAGCCTTTCTACTTCTTTGGAGGTAGCGGTATGGACTGCGTACATTCTATCCTCCCCAGAACCCACTTTGTGGGAATACACTGGGTTTATTGTTTTTGTTGTACTCTGAACGTTTCCTCACTTACCCTAATAAGGTCCCACAACTTCTAACTCACTTAGAAAGATATTTACCCTATTATTCTATTCATTAATACGTAGAAACTCTTCCTAAACACTCTATAATTCTCTCAAAAGCTTTTGACAAGGAAGCTATGGTTTTAACTAGAGAACTAAATTGGAGATCTTGTTGGTGGTTTCTCTCCATCTACTTTGTCAATTAGGGCATGTTCTCTTCCCTTATTGTTAGTTTCAATTAAAGGCATGGTTTTATACAATGTTTTTATGATTTAAATGTTGTGTGATTTTGGGTTTTCAAATATGATTTGGGGCTTTTGGTTATAAATACTTGGTTTATGATTTTATATGTATTAATAGTGGTTTTGTATAATTGGTTGTATGGGAATGGTTATTTGGTAATGGAATTTGGTTTTGGAAATACTATGCCAGGTTATTTGGTAATAGAATTTGGTTTTGGAAAGACTATGTCCCCAATGTGTTTGATAAAATGCCTTTAACAATGTTTTCACTATAATATTGATTTTTCAGTGGAACTTATGCATGGTTTAAACTTAGTAATGGAACCGTAAATGATATGAATATTTTAAATGGTTTTAAGTGGATTGGAAAGCCCTTGGTGGCCATGGTTTTGGTTAAATGGAAATCATTAAGGGTAAATGGAATCCCTTAAACCTATATATGGTTTGCTATAGACAAAACTTACATGTATAGTCGGTATGACGATACCACTACTAATGGACTTAGTTAATAAATGGTAAATGGATTTGTTGGTTTTTGGGCAATGGTTTTAATTGAGCAATAATGGCGGGGTGTGTAACAAAGCCATGGAAGGTGGAGGTATTAGGGGGACCAAAACTGGAAACTCATATTTGCCAATGTGAAGTTTGATCTTGGTAACCGTGTGTCACGATCTGAGGATACCCCCTAGTCGCGACAACGGTGCTTACGGTCACAAGTGACTACAAGCTAACCCATGAGCTGGTACCTGCTGTGAGCACTGAGTAACTGATAATAAAGGCATATGTGGAAAACAACTGATAAATGCCATAAGGTTTTAAATACTAAAAAGTTAACTGAATCTGCAAGTCTAAAAACATATGCAAAAATACTGAAATTCAATTAATAACACTGATAAACTTACTGACTGTCTGAATATCTAAAAAGCCTCTAACTGACTATGGATTTGATGGTACAAACCCCTAACTAACTCCAACTGACTGAAATAGAGGAATACTGAAATAACTTAATGAAAGATAAACTTGTCCTCGAAAGATGAGGACTCACAACTGATTCTGCTACTGTAATGCTGAACTATCTAAGTGCGGTCAAGAAACTGTGCGTCTGAACCTATGATATAAGACATCATAACACAAAGAAAGTATGTTGTCATTACTTTGAATGTACTAGTATATGCGATGAGGTTAAGCTGAAATACATGGGTTAACTGTGCATAAAGTAATGGCTAACTGAATAATATGAGATATCCGAGTAAGCATGCATAAAAACTAAAATTCTGATAATACAAGACCAAGAATATATATACAATTCTAAAATAGTCTGTAAATTAAAATACTGAAATTTGATAACTGAATAGCTGAGAATCTGTATGCTTTGGTTAAGCAAGCCTGAACTAAAACTATACTGAATACTGTACTGATACCATGGGAGCTAGTTATAACCGACATGCCCCAAATCTATTGTTAGGATAAAATTTGTAACCCTAGTTGGAAGGGTGCCAGTACCGTATCACGGGTACTAATGTTGGCTATGTGGATCCACTAATTTGATGTCCCATAGGACTCAGGTGTCATGCCTAACTAATGGGGACCCCTTAAAGTCTACAGTGGCGTCGTAGGTATGGAACTTTGGGATTGCTACTAACGTCTCATGCCTAACTGGCGAGGGAGACAAGTGCCTCATTCCTAACTGATGGGGGAGACACCATCCCAATGTTCACTCGGTGCTAAGTTTTACTCCCAACTAAAAGACACTGATCACTGGACTGAACTAAGCTTTAATCGGACAAAAAACTGATCATACTAACTGATTGAATGATAATTCTTATGGTATATCTGAAATCATTTTAAAGATAGTGAAATTATCCAAACAGCTAAGTATCGGGGATTCATAACCCTCCAGCACTGGATGAAAATAACAATAAGCACAAATGCAGATTTAAAGCTATAATAAATGATCATTGCTCAAAACCCAACATTTAGACATTTCATCAAACACATGGGAGTCATGCATTTAAGCATGGGAATGGGTAAATCATGTGATAATAACATAATTTCAATCATGTGTAAAGGCTCATTCCATCGAAAAAAACTTGTAACATAACTTGTAATCAAAATCAATAACAATTTCATAGAGATAATTCATCATAAATATGTAAAAACTCATAATATGATATTAAAAGGGGATTCTTGGACTCCATGGGTAAAAAGAGCCCATGGATGAAAATCACACATACCTTGAATCTTAAATCTTGAAAGAGAAACACAAATATTTAAGCTTCCTTGAAGGTTCTTAGATTTGGGAACTTGACTCTTGGTTTTTGTGGAGAGAAAGAAATGGAATTGATGAACTTGGAGGATTGATTAGGGTTTGTTTTTGAGAAACAATTGGGGGGAAATGGGCATATAATGCCATAACTAACGTTTATCATGTTTTTACGACTTGGATTGAGGGTAAAAGACTTAATTGCCCCTCAGAGAATTAAATTCACAATTGAAATGTAGATTAAAGGATCACCGCAATGCGGTAAAGGCTCCATCACTATACCCACCACGACGCCCCACTATTGCGGTGAGGTGCTGGAATTGAAATCCCAACTTAACCCAATCCTCGTCTAAAAAATTCAAAACTTTTCTGATATATGCTTCTTACACCCCTGAACATGAATTAACTCAAAAACCTACGTATTGGGGTCAGGAAGACTCATATAAAATCCTCGAATTTAAGAGGCTAAAAATATGAATAAGTCCCCAATACTTGGTGAAATTTTCAGGCTTTAAGCCTCTTATACATATAACTAAGAGCTAAACTCAGCTAAGAAAAGTACGGGGTATTACAATATCTCCCCCTTGGGATCATTCATCCTCAAATGAGAGTGGTTACATTGAGAATACTGGGAAAACTGAGATCATATACTAGACATGTATAACTGAAAATATGATTACATGACTGAGTCATAAACATGATACATGATGAATTGATTCATGAATGCATGCAAAGACATGAGAATGATCATATAACTGGAACTGAGAGTGGAAAAGAGACAATCTAAGAAAAACTGTTACCTTAAGATGAGTCTGAGTTTGCGGAGAAAAGATGAGGGTACTTGGTATGCATATCTTCTTCTGCTTTCCCAGTGGCTCCCTCAATGGACTGGTTCTGTCAAAGAACTTTGACCAAGGAAACTTCTTTGTTCCTTAGTCTACGAATCTGACGATCAAGGATCTCGACTGGGATTTCTTCATAAGAAAGGCTATCCTGAACATCTATGTTTTATGAAGGAACTACAACAACTAATCACCAATACACTTCTTTAACAAAGAGACATGGAACACTAGATGCACTAATGCCAAATCTGCAGGCAACTCAAGCTTGTAAGCTACCTTCCCGAAATGGCTCAAGATTCTGTAAGGGCCAATATATCAGGGACTAAGCTTCCCCTTCTTGCCAAATATCTTCACCCCCTTCATGGGCAAGATTTCAAATAAACCAAATCCCCAACTTCAAACTTAAGATCTATTCTTCTCATATCTACATAGGTTTTCTGATGACTTTGGGTTATCTTAAGTCTCTTCCTAATCAACTAAACCTTATTTATCACATCAAACACTGAATTTATCCCTACCAAAGTAACCTCGCCTTCCTCAAACCGACCAATAGTAGATCTACCTCTTCTCCCATAGAGAGACTCAAATAGAGCCATCTGAATACTGGAGTGATAACTCTTATTGTAGGCAAACTCGATCAAAGAAAAGTGGCCATCGCAACTTCCTTTAAAGTAAATAAAACATGCTCTCAATATATCCTCTAAGGTATGAATGGTCCTCTCCACCTAACCATGTATTTGAGGATGGAAAGTTGTACTGAGATCAACTTAGTTACCAAGACCCTTCTAAAAAGCTCTCCAAAGGTGAGAGGTAAGCTGAGTACCCCTATATGAAATAATAAACACCAAGACTCCATACAACCTAACCAACTCTCTAATATAGAGCTTAACGTATTCCTTGGCTGAATAAAAAGTATGAACTGGCAAGAAATGGGGTGATTTGGTTATTTTGTCAACAATGACCCATATCAAATCATGTTTATGATGCGTATGAGGCAAACCCATCAAAAAATCCATGTTCACCTCTTCCCACTTCCAAGGAGGACTATTGAACTCCTGTAATGTGACACTAGGCCTCTAGTGCTCAACCTTAACCTACTGACAATTAGAACACTTAGCTATAAACTCTATAATATCCCTCTTCATACCACTCTACCAATAGATTTCCTATAAATCACGATACATCTTAGTGGCTTCTGGGTGCAACATGCACCATACGCTTCTTACAAAATCCACTATCTTAAACCATCAATCTATAACACACACAGCCTACCCTGACATCGCAATACATCGTCCCCCCTTGGGAGAAAACCTCTACCTTCTGATCTCTAACTGATTCCTTTAACTTAACCAAACTGGAATCCCTATCTTTCTTTTCTTTCACTTTGGCAACCAAAGTGGATTTCAAACTATTCTGAACCCAAACACTATCCTCAGTTGAATCTACTAACCGAACACCTAATTTATCTATCTAATGAACCTCCCTAACTAACTTTTTCTTATCATTCTCAACATGAGCAACACTACCTATAGATTATCTACTAAGGGTGGCTGCCACTACATTGGCATTGCCCTGATGATACAACACACTCATATTATAATCTTTCAAAAACTCTAACCACCTTCTCTGATGAAACTTTAATTTTGTGAGAACACATACTGCAAACTTTTGTGATCCGTGAACACATCAACATGAACTCCATAAAGATAATGCCTCTAAATTTTCAAGGCAAAAAGAACAACTGCCAACTCAAGATCATGGGTAGGGTAATTCTTTTCATGAGGTTTAAGTTGTCTAGAGGCATAGGCTATGAACTTATCTTTCTGCATCAACACACAACCAAGACTAACTCTGGAAGCATCACAGTAAATAACAAATCCATCAGGACCATCTAGCAAAGTCAAGACTGGGCTTAAGTTAGTTGAGTCTTTAACTTCTAAAAACTCTTTTAACAAGAATCTGACCACTGAAATTTGACTTTCTTCTGAGTAAATTGAGACATGGGGGACACAATAAAAGAAAACCCTTTAACAAGCCATCTATAATAGCCAACCAAATGTAAGAAGCTCTTAATATTTGATGGAGAGATAGGTTTGGGCTAGTTTCTTACTGCTTTGGTCTTTTGAGGGCCAACTCTAATGCCATCACCCGAAATTATATGGCCAAGAAAAGCTATTGTTCTTAGACAAAACTCGCACTTAATGAATTTGGCAAATAACTGATGGTCTCTAAGAGTCTGGATTATAATTCTGATATGGTCATCATAATCATTTTCATTGTGGGAGTAGACAAGAATATCATCAATGAAGACTATGATGAACATGTCCAAGTACTTCTTTAACACTCTATTCATCAAGTCCATGAAAGTTGTTGAGGCATTCCTTAGTCCAAAAGACATAACTAGAAATTTGAAGTGACCATACCGAGTTTTAAAAGCTATTTTTGGAATGTCATATTTTATGACTCTGAGCTGATATGACATAATTTCTTCCCTAAGCACTGAAGTAATACCCCTTTATTCAATAACTGGTTCATTAGGAAACTGAAATTGGATGACTCTATATCTGCAATCAACTAAGGCATAACATGAGTGGAGCCAATCCATATTGAGAATGACATCAAAATCAGTTATCTCTAACTTCAAAAGGTCAACTGAGGTGACTTTTTAGGGTATTATGACCGAACAGTTCTTGTATACCTACCTGGATACCATAGAGACAACTACTGAAGTAGATACTAAGAAGTGTTTTGCTAAAGATTAGAGATTGGCATCAAAATTGATAGCTATATAAATGGGGTTATAAAAGAAAGTGAGGCTCCGGGGTCTAATAAAACATAGGCATGAAGATGAAAGACCTGTAACCACATCAAGAAAACTTTCCTGATTACGTCAGGATTGGAGTGCATATAACCTATTTTGACACTGCCCACTAGTGGCACTGGCTGGGTTAGGCGACTAGATGGAATTTGGGAATGACTGTGTTGACTATGCTGACCCACCTATGGGCATTCTCTGACTCTGTGGCCAGGATAGCCACATCCAAATCATACACCACTACCAGCCCTACACACACCTTGATGGTTCTTCCCACTGAGTAGATTAGTACGACTACTATTCATGCTACCCTGAGGCCTAGAGCCTAACTCTTTATCCCGATTATCAATCCTAAACTTTAGCACTGGTGCACTAGCTGAACAAGGAGTTGGGGCTGAGAATTTTTGGCTAAACTGGGAATGGTTTCCACTCTCTAACCTTGACTTAAAACTACCTATTCTAGCCCTCTTATTCTTTTTCCCTCTCTCCCTATGCTTCTCTTCCTCACTCTGTTGAGCATGAGCCATAATCCAAGATGGAACAACAACCTACTAATCATTCTGAATAACTACTGAATGAGATAAGTTAGTTAAAGTAGCTCTGAATTCGGCGTGAGAGACATGCTCATTCAAGGGATCTTCCTGAACAGGCAAAGGTGCGGGTTGCTTCCTATTCCTTCTTCCATTATTTCTTTTTGGAGGCATTGTCTATAAACAAAATGAAAAATGAGTCAAAAAGAGAGTTTTAAATAGAGCTTATGCAAATTTGCATGACATGAATATTGAAAGAAGAGAAAATTGTCCTTAAACATCTTGTAGCCTCTTGTCCATAAGTATGGCATGCTTCACACCCATGCACAAGACTCTACCCAAAGCGGCTTTTCAGACTCCCTAGGATACTATAAAACCTTAAGACTCTGATACCAAGTTTTGTCACAACCCGAGGCTTCCCCCTAGTCATGACAATAGTGCTTACGGTCACAAGTGACCACAAAATAACCTATGAGCTGCTACCTGTTGTGAGCACTGAGTAACTGATAATAAAGACATATGTGGAAATAACTGATAAATTCCATAAGGTTTTAAATATTGAAAATATAACTGAATCTGTAAGTCTAAAAATATCTATGAAAATACTAAAGTACGACTGATAACACTGATAAACTAACTGATTTTCTGAATGTCTAAAAAACCTCTAACTGACTAACTGCGAAGTAGATGGGACAAACCCTCAACTAACTCCAACTGACTAAAATAGAGAAATACTGAAATAACTTAATAAAAGATAAACTTGTCCTCAAAAGATGAGGACTCACCACTGTTGCTGCTGCTATAATGCTGAACTATCTAAGCACGGTTAGGAAACTGTGCATCCAAACCTATGATATACGACATCATTGCACAAAGAAAGTATGTGGTCAGTACTTTGAATGTACTGGTATATACGATGAGGTTAGGTTGATATTCATGGGTTAACTGTGCATAAAGTAATGGTTGATTGAATAATATGAGATATCCGAGTAAGCATGCATAAAAACTAAAATACTGAGAATGGAAGACCAAGCATATATATACAATTCTAAAATAATCTGTAACCTAAAATACTAAAATCTAATAACTGAATTATTGAGAATCTGTATGGTTTGGTCAAGCAAGCATAAACTGATCTATACTAAATATTGTACTGAGATTGTGCTAGCTATCTATAATTGACATGCCCCAAATTTATTGTTGGGGTCCAACCTATAAACCCAGTTAAAAGAGTGCCAGTACTATACCATGGGTACTAACGATGGCTGTGTGGATCTAGTAATTTGATGTCCTGAAGCACTCGGGTGTCTTGCCTATCTGATGGGGGACCCCTCAAAGTCTATAGTGGTATTGTAGGTCTGGAACTTAGGGACTGATACTAACATATCATACCTAATTGATGAGGAAGACAAGTGCCGCATGCCTAATTAATGGGTAAAATTCCATCCCTACGTTTACTTGATGCTAAGTTTTATTCCCAACTAAAAGACACTAATTACTGGACTGAACTAAGCTTAACTGGACAAACAACTGATCATTATAACTGATTTAATGGTAGTGCTCATGGTATATCTGAAATCATTCTGAAGATTCTAAAATTATGTAAACAGCTAAGTATCGGGGATTCATAACCCTCCAGCACTGAATAAAAATAACAATAAGGGCATGTGAAGCTTTAAAACCATAATAAAAGATCATTGCTCAAAACCCAACATTTAGACATTTTATCAAACACACGGGAGTCATGAATTTAAGCATGGGAATGGGTAAATTATGTGATAATAACATAATTACAATACTAAAACCATGAGTTAGGGATTTAACATGAAAATTTCATCATTTAAATGTGTAAAGGCTCATTCCATTGAAAAACACTTGTAACATAAATTGTAATCAAAATCAATAACAATTTTATGGAAGCAATTCATCATAAACATGTAAAAACTCATAATTTGATATTAAAAAGGGATTCTTGGACTCCATGGGTGAAAAGAGTCCATGTACGAACATCACACATACCTTGAATCTTAAATCTTGAAAGATAAACACAAATATTTAAGCTTTCTTGAAGGTTCTTGGATTTGGGAACTAAATTCTTGGTTTCCTTGGAGAGAAAGGAGTGAAATTGATGAACTTGGGGGATATATTAGGGTTTTTTTTAGAGGAAATTAGAGAAAAATAGGCATATAATTCCCTAACCGACGTTTAATTCATATTTTTATGAATTGGATTGAGGGAAAAAGACTTAATTGCCCCTTAGAGAATTAAATTCAAAACTGGAATGCAGATTAAAGGCTCACCATGATGCAGTGAAGGCTCCATCGCTCTACCCACCGTGACACATCACTATTATAGTGAGGTGCTAGAATCGACATCTAAACATGACCCAATCCTCGTCCAAAAAATGTAAAACTTCCCTGAGATATGCTTCTTACACCCCTGAATATGAATTAACTTAAAAACCTCCATCTCAGGGTCGGGAAGACTCGTTTAAAAATCCTCAAAGTTACTAGGCCAAAAATATGACTAAGACCCCAACACATAGTGAAATTTTCTGGCTTTGGGCCTCTTATACATGTAACGAGGAGTTGAACTGAGATAAGAAAAGTATGGGGTATCGCACCATGTGCATGATGTCATACTTTTTATTTTGGGGATGTATTAGTCATCCTAGGTTTTCTTTTCTGGTCATGCGGCTTAATGCACTGGGGCCTTTTTATTAGGAGAGTTGCACCCATATATCCCATGGGTGGTTTAGGATAGCAAAGCTACGCAACCTAGGTAAAGGTTTTAATGGCATACTAAACTCGGTCCCCTTTCCCAATATGGTTATGTTTATATATTTATATATGTATGGTTGTGTGCATATGGATGGTTTTACTTGGTTTTATAAATGGCATTATTTTATTCTTATCTTGAGTTAATGCTAGCGATCACTCGCTAACCCATCTTTGGGTGGTTGTATACCCATGCTATGCAGGAACCAATCATTCTACTCCTCCTACATAGTGATTGACTTGGTGAAAGCTATTAGATTAAAGTGGTGAGCTTTCATTTTTTTAGAAGGCTCTATTTTATCTTATGGATATTTTAAGACATTCTAATTTATTTATGGATGATGGTTTTGGATATTATTGGGGGCGTGTACCAAACGGATATTCTTACTCTTTTGGTTAGAGGATTTATGGTACTGCTATGGGTTAGAATGGTTGGGATCGATATTGGTGTCATTCATAACATTTGCATTGGTATTGGGGCTGATATCGATTGATGATATTGTTGGTTGTTCCATCATATTTCATTCTGGGATTAATAATATTATGTTTTAGATCTCATTTGGTTTTGGCCTAGTTTATGGCCCTTGGTTCTGTATTGATTTGGCTTGGTGGTTGGGTTGGGTAATAGGGGTGGTCCACGATCCTTGTTAGACTTGGGAGGCCCATTACAATAAGGCCCTCGATTGGGTCATGTAAAGTTGGTATCAGAGCTTCTAGTTCATGGTCAATTGGGAGTCCACAAAGTCATGTTGAGTAGAGTCTCTTTTAGAGGTATGTAGCATGCCACACTCATAAGAGAAAGGCTACAAGGCATTTAGGAATATTTCACTTTCTTGGTATTTTATTTTCAAGCTTAGAGTCTAAATACCAGAATTCTTCTCTAATCCTTGGTTGTTCACTTTTTAGATCATGCCTCAATGATCTGGAACACAAAGAGACTCTTCAGTCCTATCTGGGGACAATGTTGATGAGGTACATCCCACGACTTATAACCCTCAAGGAGCGTATTATCTTCCATTCTCTTTAGTTAAACATCTCAAAAATCTCTATCATACACTCTCAAACACAAGATTAGGGTTTCCTCTCAAGATCATCTCCTCAAGTGCAAGCCTAAGTAATTCTTCAAGAACCTTCAGTAACATTAAATCTCTTTCAAGATTCAATCACTAAGGTATGCATAGTGTTCGTTCATGGGTCCCTTTCATCCATGGAGCTCAAGAATCATGTTTTAAATTATAAATTGTGAATTCCTTGTCGTGTTATGACTATATTCATGTTGATGATTGTTGTTTGGATTCAAGGTTGTATCTTGATGTGTTTTTATGAAGCATGTGAATAGGTTAGTTGAAACCCATAAGTTTTCGATGGATTAAGATGGTCGAATTGATAAATATACCTATGCCTTAAAAGAGTGCATGCAAGGTGTTTGATAAAATGTTTAAGGAACTAGAAATCATGCAATATAGCTAAATTGTGACTAAGCGAAGGATTCATGATATGCCCCTATGTTTCAATGATTTTCATGTTGATATTGTGTCTTGTAAATGTTGTTGGTATATTCATGAACTAGTCTTATGAGATTATGCCATGCTTACTTGCAAATCCTTCTTATGTACAAAATGTATGATATCCATGCACTTCATGGAATTCCCCAAGTCATGATATTATGGATTGTTGATGTTGGTCACGTACTCAAGTCAGTCATGTGTATCAGTTTCCTTCCATCGAGTACTGGGGGTACTTGTACCCGAAAAATATAGCTATGTGCCTAGAGCCTTGTCATGTTTCACAATCTCCAAAATCAAGCCATGAATCAATAGAAATCAGTCAGTCATGTGACTCAGGAAAACCTCATGATCTCAGTCAGTTATCAGATATCATAAGTATTCTGTCAGTTTACAGAATTCAGTAAGTTCAGTCCATATACATTCAGTTACTCATGTTCAGTCTCTTCAGATGGGAGTAGAAGTTAGCACAGAGCGAACCCAAGGATGGGAACGCACCTGTTATATGAGGGTGTGATTCTTAGCAGTCATCCTTGCATTCCAGAACTATGTAGCCAGCATAGGTTGAGACATTGCAGCCTGTTATATGAGGTTAGATAAGGTGGCTTAACCTGTTATATAAGGGTTTCCATCGTTATTACTAGAGTTACCTGTTATATGAGGGTTACTCACACGTTGTCTTTACCAATGGCGCAGTATTAACACCCTTCCAGTCAGGGCAGAGATTGGATCCCAGCTTAGCCATAATGGCACATATAGGGCATGTCGGTTAAATAACTACCTCCCACAGTTTCAGCATCAGTACCAGTAAAAGAACTTAGATAGTTTTTTAGATTTCAGTATATCAAGACTGTCAGATACATTTAATTTAATTATAGTCCAGAACTCAGATAGTTCCATCAGATTCAGGACTGTTAGATACAATCAGCCATGTTATCAAAACTACTGTATCAGTCATGATTAGTTATCAGTAAGCCATGTATTAGCATAAAAATTTAGCTATCACGCATTCACGATCTCAATTTCTATGCATACATGTTTACACTCTCATGTTCATATTAGTTAGTCAGTTAGCATTGCTCATGCATGTAAACCCTTTTGCATTTAGCCTACCTCACTCGTATACTCAGAACATCCCCACGTACTAACGCATTTGAGCTGTGGTGCTTTCTTTTCATGTTACACCATAGTTCCAGAGACACGAGCTTTAGATCTGCAATAGCAGTAGCATTCCAATATACAGAGTTGCAGTAAGTCCTCTTCATTCGAGGACGATATGATTTGATTCATTTATTATCTCAGTTAGCTTTCAGTTTTACGGAGTTAGTTGGAGACATATTCTTTTATCTTTTTATTCAGACAGTACTTAGAGGCTTTCAGATTTAGTTTAGATTTGTATTCAGTTTTGATTTAGATTCAGTTGTTTTGGGTATTCGTTACCCCACATGGATGTTATTTTTTGATAGATTCTTTATTCAGTTGAACCTTATGGCCTATTGTTCTTGTTTTCTGCATTCTTCATGTATATTATGCAGTGTACAGGTATAGATATCAGTCATGGGTTAGCTTGTGGTCCTTCGGGGTCATAGGCATCGTGTACCATTTTGGTTTAAAAAAATTGGGGCATTACAAACTTGGTATCAGAGCCTAAGGTTCAATAGAGTCCTAGAAAGTCTGAAAGCCACATCTAGTAGGGCCTTATACATGGGTGTGTTGCGCGCCACATTTATGTGCAGGAGGCTATGAGATGTTTTAGGAACACTTTCCCTTCCTTTAGTATTCATGTTGTGCTAGTGAGCATAATCTTAAGTTAAACTCTTTGTCTAATATGTTATTCTCTTATTTCAAAATATACCTCCAAAGAAAAGAAACTAGCCAGCTCCTCAACCCAAAAATCCTCTGGGCGAACATGTTTCTAATGCGGAGTTTAGAGTCGTATTCACCATACTTGCTCAGTCCGTGGCTGCCCAAAATGAGCGGCCACCAGTTATTCCGGCCAATCCAGATGCCAACTCAGTCGCAGCTATGATTCGGGATTTCACCCGGATGAACCCTCCATCTTTCTTTGGGTCTGCCTAATGAAGACCCTCAGGAATTCATTGACCAAGTCCAGAAGGCCATTGACATCATGGGTGTTACTTCTATTGAGAGTGATGAGTTAGCCGTATACTAGTTGCAGGATGTGGCTCATACTTGGTACAAACAATGGAAGTCTGAGAGGGTAGAGGTTGTAGGTCCTATTGAGTGGGAGGAATTTGTCATGACCTTTTTAGACAAATATTTCACCAAGAGTTGAGGGAGCCCAAAGTTCTTGAGTTCATCAACCTCAGATAGGGAAATATGATGGTTAAGGAGTATTCTCTCATATTTACTCAGTTATCTAGATATGCCCCTCATGTGGTTGCAGACAGCAGGGTTAAGATAAGCAAGTTTATGTCTCGGGTGAATGATAGCATGGTAAATGAGTGTAGGTCTGCGATGCTGAATAGTGATATGACTTTAGCCAGACTTATGACCCATGCCCAACAAATAAAGGTGCAGAAGGTTAAGACTAGGAAGAGGAAAAACAAGAGAGCAAGATCAGGCAATTTTAGTTTTGCTCAGCCCAAATCAGACGGAAGAAATCGTTCAAAGTTTTGTCCTAAGTCAACAGTACCAGCCCCTTCCTCCGTCAGTGCCCCAGTGCTGAAATTCTGAGAAGGCAACAGAGATGGAGAACCAAGCTCTAAATCTTTGGGCAGTATTAGCAGTGTCTGCACTTATCTTCAGTGTCAGACTTGCGGTAAGCACCATCAGGGTGTGTGCATAGCGGGTAGTGCCATTTGTTTTTGTTGTGGCAAGAAGGCCACAGAGTTAGAGACTATCCTCAGACAGGTCCCCAGGGTCAGTAGAATTGTTCCACAACTCAGTCCGATCGCCCAAACCAATAGGGTGCCACTTTCAGTGCTACTAGTGGGCAACGCCCAAATAGACTCTATGCTCTTCAGACATGACAATATTAGGAAAATTCTCCTGATGTCGTTACTGGTATGTTAAAGATTTTCCATGTTCGTGTTTATGCTTTGCTAGACCCAGGTGCATCCTTGTCTTTTGTTACTCCATACATAGCAGGCGATTTCGAAATCAGTCTCAAAATTTTAGTAGAGCCCTTTTCAGTCTCTACTCCAGTGGGTAAAACCATTATAGCTTGGTGGGTATACAGGAACTGACCGATTATGATATTTTAAAGATCTACGTCAACAGATTTAGTCGAATTAGAGATGACTTATTTTAATGTCATTCTTGGCATGGATTGGCTTCATTCCTGCTATGCCACAGTCGACTGCAGAAATAGGATAGTTTAGTTTCAGTTCTCGAATGAACCCGTCTTAGAGTGGAGGGGTAGTACTTTATCATTCAGGGGTTAGTTTATTTCCTATCTTCGGGCAAGGAAAATATTTCTAAGAGGTTTGTGTATCATCTAGTGAATGTTAACGATTCCAGTTCTGAATCTCCTCGCTTGGAATTAGTCCCAGTGGTTAATAAATATTTAGATGTCTTTCCTGAAGATCTTCTAGGCATTCCTCCCAAAAGGGAAATAGACTTCGGCATTGATCTGCTTCCAGACACTCAACCTATTTCTATTCCGCCATACAAAATGGAACCAGTAGAAATCAAGGAACTAAAAGATCAATTAAAGGATCTATTAGATAAAGGATTCATCAGGTCCAGTGTATCCCCATTGGGTGCACCAGTCTTATTCGTATGCAAGAAAGACGGCTCTCTTAGGATGTGTATTGATTACCGCCAGCTCAACAAAGTTACGGTTAAGAACAGGTATCCACTTCCTAGAATAGATGACCTGTTTGATCAACTTTAGGGTGGCAGTTATTTTTCCAAGATAGACCTCAGATCAGGCTACCATCAGCTCAGAGTTAGAGAATGCAATATCCCAAAGATAACTTTTCATACTCGGTATGGTCACTTCGAATTTCTAGTCATGTCCTTTGGTCTTACCAATTCCCCTGCAGCTTTCATGGACTAGATGAACCTAGTGTTCAAGCAGTACTTAGACATGTTTGTCATAGTCTTCATAGATGATATTCTGGTCTATTCCCGCACAGAGCGTGATCATTCAGACCATCTCAGAATTGTTCTTCAAACTCTTAGAGATCATCAGTTGTTTGCCAAATTTAGTAAGTGCAAATTTTGGATAAGATTAGTAGCATTCCTTGGCCATATTGTTTCTGGTGATAATATTAGGGTAGATCCTCAGAAAACCAAAGCAGTAAGAAACTGGCCTAGCCCAGTATCTCTATCAGACATCAGGAGTTTCTTAGGTTTGGCTGGCTAATATAGATGGTTTGTCGAGGTATTTTTTTCTATTGCGTCTCCCATGTACAGATTGACTCAGAAGAAGGTCAAGTTTTAGTGGTCAGATTCATGCGAGAATAGTTTTCAGGAATTAAAGACTCGACTCACCTCAACTCTAGTCTTAGCTCTTCCAGATGGTTCAGATGTGTTTGTAGTATATTGTGATGCATCCAAAGTAGGTTTAGGTTGTGTCCTCATGCAGCATGGTAAGGTCATAGCCTATGCCTCCAGACAGTTAAATCCCCATGAGAAGAATTATCCTACTCATGATCTTGAGTTAGCAGCTGTGGTATTTGCCTTAAAGATTTGGAGGCATTATTTATATAGAGTTTATGTTGATGTCTTCACAGATCACAAGATTCTCCAGTATGTCTTTTCTTAGAAAGATCTAAATCTTCGTTAGAGAAGGTGGCTAGAGATTTTGAAAGATTATGACATGAGTGTCATTTACCATCCGAGCAAGGACAACGTTGTGGCCGACGCTCTCAGTAGACTCTCCATGGGTAGTATTTCTCATGTTGAGGATAGCAAGAAGAAGATAGCTCAAGAGATCCATCAACTAGCTAGACTAGACGTTCACTTAGTCGACTCTTCAGAGGGTGGTGTATATGTTCAGAGTAGTTCAGAGTCATCTCTAGTTTCCGAGGTAAAAGAGAAGTAAGACAGGGATCCTAGACTTGTCAAGCTAAAAGAGTCAGTTGTCAGTTCAGAATCAGAAAGTAGAGGTTTTCTCCCATGGGGGAGATAGTGTTCTTCGTTTTCATGATCATCTATGTATTCCAGGTGTAGATGACTTGAGGCAATGAATTCTTGCAGAAGTGCATAGTGTGAGATACTCTATTCATCCAGGGGCCACTAAGATGTATCTTGACTTGCCGAAGATCTATTGATGGAGTGGGATGAAGAGAGATGTTGCAGAGTTTATGGCTAAGTGCTCTATATGTCAGCAAGTTAAGATAGAGCATCAAAAACCTAGTGTTTCCATGCAGGAGTTCACCATTCCTACTTAGAACTGTGAAGAAGTGAACATGGACTTCATGACGGGTTTGCCTAGAACTCGTCATCAGCATGATTCAGTTTGGGTCATTGTAGATAGAATGACCAAGTCAGCTCACTTCCTTCCAGTTCATACTTTTTATTCAGCCAAGGATTATGCCAAACTCTATATCAGGGAGTTGGTCAGATTACACGGTGTTCCACTATCTATCATCTCAGACAGAGGTACCCAGTTCTCCTTTCACTTCTAGAAAGCGTTCTAAAAGGGTCTTGGTACCCAAGTTCATCTCAGTACAACATTTCATCCTCAGACAGATGGTCAAGCAGAAAGGACCATTCAGACTCTTGAAAATATGCTAAGAGCGTGTGCAATTTATTTCAAGGGTAGTTGGGATGACCACTTGCCTTTGATTGAATTTGTATACAATAATAGCTATCATTCCAGTATTCAAATGGCTCCATTTGAAGCACTCTATGGTAGGAGATGTATATCTCTAATTGGTTGGTTCAAAGTTAGTGAGTCCTCAATCATAGGTTCTGACTTGGTATTTGACGCCTTAGAGAAGGTTCAGTTAATCAGAGAGAGACTCCGGGATACACAAAGCTAAAGAAGTCTTCTGCAGATGTTTGTAGAAAGGATCTCGAATTCGAGGTCAATGGTTACGTCTATCTTAAGATCTCTCCCATGAAGGGAGTGAATAGGTCTGGAAAGAAAGGGAAACTCAGTCCCCGATATGTCGGTCCCTTCAGGATTCTCAGTCGCTTCGGCAAGGTATCTTATGAGCTCGAATTGCCTTCAGATCTAGCCCCAATTCATCTAGTTTTCCATGTCTCTTTGCTTAAGAAGAGCATAGGTGACCCAACAGTTATAGTCCCTATTTAGAGCATTGAAATTCAGAACAGCCTCTCTTATGTAGAGATTCCAGTTGAAATCTTAGACTATCAGAATCATAGATTGAGGAATAAAGAAGTCCCTCTATTCAAGGTTTTTTAGCAAAATCAGTCTCATGAGGGAGCTACTTGGGAAGCAGAAGCAGATATGCGTACCAAGTATCCTCACCTTTTCTCTACCAATTCAGATCAAGCTCTAGGTAACAGTTCTCCTTAAGCTTATTCAGTTTCATGTTCATGTTCCCATCATAAAACTTGGTACCTATCACCATTGCATACTCAGTCATGAATTCATGTATCAATTCAGTTATAAGATCATGCATCAGCTATGCATTCTCATCTTGAGAAACTCAGTTTATCATATTACTCAGTTATGCATTCATTTATCAGTTATCCATGCACCAGATATGCATGAGTTTAGTATATTTATCATGTTAGTCATGGGATCAGATTTTAGTTATTCATGTTCAGTCATGTTCAACTTATTTTTTATCCCCTCTCAGTTGATTCTCAGTCAAGGATGAATATTTCTAAGAGGGAGATATTGTAATACCCCAAAAGTTCAGATATTTTTAGGATCATGTTTCGAACTCATGAGTAATAAACTTTAGTGCTTTGGTAGTTCTATTATCAAGTTTGAGGCATATTAAGGCCTCAAAAGCGTCCTAGCTAATAGACGAATCAAAACATTTCCTTACCGATTGAATTCTTGAGAAGGATATTGGTATAGTCAACTTCAAATGAGCATATCTCTTGTTATGCTATGAATCTCTGAGGTCATGACCCACCAACAGATAGATAATTGAATTATATTTCTAAATATATCAATTTCGCCTAAATCCAATATCGGAGCAAAGAGTTATGTCTATTTTAATTCGGCTTATTAGTCTGAGAAACTGAGTGACGACATTCATGATAAGATGTCATGCCTGTGAAGGTCTATAACCAATGTCATCAGACCTGGGAAGATTTTCACCCCCAGTGAGGACATTTTGTGACAAGCTGTCACATCTATGATGGCCTATCACCAATATCGTTAGCCCTGGGCAGATTTTCACCCTCAGTAACGACATTTTGTGATGAGACATCACGCCCGTGATGGCCTATCACTAATGTCGTCAACCTTAACCAGAAAAATCAAGATTTCACCTTTTTGTGATGACAATTCGTGATGACCTATCACCAGTATGACGGCTTGTCATGAATGTCATCAGCTATTTTTCCTAGCAATTGAGGAACGTTTTAGTAAGGGTATTTTGGTCTTTTCCCTTCACTTACCATGACTTATAACCCTCAAGGAGCGTATTATCGTCCATTCTCTTTAGTTAAACATCTCAAAAATCTCTCTCATACACTCTCAACCATAAGATTTGGGTTTCTTCTCAAGACATCTCCTCAAGAGCAAGACTAAGAAATTCTTCAAGAACCTTCAGAAACATTAGATCTCTTTCAAGATTCAATCACTAAGGTATGTGTAGCTTTCATCCATGGGTCCCTTTCATCAATGGATCTCAGGAATCATATTTTAAATTATAAATTGTGAATTTGTTGTCGTCTTATGACTATATTCATGTTGATGATTGTTATTTGGATTCAAGGTTGTATCTTGATGTGTTTTCATGAAGCATGTGAGTAGGTTAGTTGAAACCCATAAGTTTTGAATGGATTAAGGTGGTCGAATTGATAAATATACCTATTCCTTAAAATAGAGCATGCAAGGTGTTTGATAAAATGCCTAACGAACTAGAAATCGTGCAATATAGCTAAATTGTGACTAAGTGAAGGATTCATGATATGCCCCTATGTTCTAATGATTTTCATGTTGATATTGTGTCTTGTAAATGTTGTTGGGTTGTTCATGAACTAGTTTTATGAAATTATGCCATGCTTACTGATGATAGGCGAATTTACACGCCTATATCAATATATTTTGCCCATATTTTAGCCTAGTTTTGAGATCTAATTATCTATTTCATGCACTTTTAGTCCTTTTTCCTGTAAATGAGCTAACAAACATGATTAGGAAAGTTTCAGGTATAAATGATGCAAAATACAGCATTTTACGACTTACTTGACGCAAAAGAAAGCTCACAAACGAAGTAGAAGGGAGCTGGACGCTAAAGGACCAAATCTGCTGCATGGAAAATCTGTCCCGGGCTAAAACAGCATTTCTGAAGACTTTGGGGACTTACAGACACAAAGCTGGATTTTTACAAAGATACATTAACCTAATACAATTAGGTTATGTATTTCACTATTCTATTTGGATTATGATATTGTAACCTTACCCTAGTACATTTGGGTCAAGGATTTCATTAGTATAGTAGGATTTGGCTATTTATTTCATTAGCTTAGTAGGAGTAGGATAGGAGTATTATAAATACCCTATCATGTTAGAGATTTTTAATTCATTCTTCACTTAATTCAACAATTAATTTTCTTCCATCCCTCTCATCTTCCACCACAAACACTTCCAATCTACTCTTCTATTCTTAAATTCCACAACAAGAGAATCGTTACTTGCTAGGGAATCACCAAAACCACACGCCTATCACCTACTTCTCACGCCATCAACCATGCAAAACGTGATATCCTTCGCATTTATGGGTAACTAAACCTCTTAGTTGGGGTTATGGAAGCCGAATGAGTTACTATCTATTGCTGTGAGTTTGTGAGTTCAAGACACGTATATTGCTTATATCATTATTCTCTTCATCTTAATCTACATTCTTTGCGGTTGCAAACGCAAGAATACGCCAGTCTAACATTTAACTTGTTCGCGAGAAAGGTTATTTGTCTGGAAAAGAGATAATGTCAAGGTAGTAGGACACCCTTTCCTATTAAAAAGCTAGTGCCGTAACTAGACTAACCTCTTGGAGAATTCGTACCGTTAGACACGCTTTAAGCTCGCGAGAGTTAAAGTGAAATAGTCCTTGTTTAGGTCGCGAGACGCTTGGATTTACCATCGACTACAATTCTCTATAAGCAATTGCATGTCAAGACTCTACACACTCATAGCCAATAGAGACGTATACCTCAGAAGGTGGACATAACCCCAACGCTTCAATTCTCATTGTTTCACAACCTACGAAATACTCTCTTTTTACTTTGCTATTTTCAGCTTTTATTTCATTACTTTGGTTACTTATTACAATCCCCCCTTCTTACGAGACTTACACCAAAAGTCTATTAATTTTGCTTACTTGTTGACCAAGCTATTCCCTGTGGGATCGACACCCAACCCAGGTTGGGTTCTATATTTGCTAACGACCGCTTTACACTCCCACGAGAGCTGTAGATTGAGCGTTATCAAAAATTGGCGCTGTTGCCGGGGAATACGAGTTTCAATCAAGTTCGTGATAATTACTAGACCCTTTGGTCAAAGATTCTCGTACTTTTACGTTTAGTTTTTGTTTTTGTTTCTTGCAGGTTTTTACTTTAGTGCATGCCTCATACTAGAAGTTCTGGTCAACCGTTATTACCAATCAATCCTGAACCACAACGAATTAGAAGAATGGAAGCACAAGCTGAAATCGACAGGATGGCTGCTCAACACGAGCAGGCAAGATTAGCTGCTCTTGCCGTTGCTCAAGTCCAACAACAAAACATGGATAATCCTGTGCGAGCAGCAAATCCTGACAATGAGGATTTAGGTGACGACGAGTTGATAAACCCAAGGCATGTCGCTGAAATGGCAACACCTGCCAACCGAAGAGGTCGACAAGCTCGGTATAGGTATGATCGCCAACCTTTGCAGCCAGCTTTCGACGATGATGATGATGATCTTGATGGTGCCGGAGCCACTGGAGCTATAATTCCACCACCATTAACGCCTGGAGCCAAATTCAACATCACTAGCACCATGATTCAGTTACTGCAACTCAAGGGGTTATTTGGTGGACTAGCAGGCGATGATCCGAATATGCATCTCATCAACTTTATTTCTACATGCAAGTCTTTTGACAATCCTGGTGTTGGTCAGAATGCTATTCGATTACGTCTATTTCCATTGTCTCTGTCTGGGGAGGCAACACTATGGTTGAATGGGCTGACTCCTGATTCAATTACAAATTGGAGGCAATTGAGAGACGCTTTCCTAGAAAGATTCTTTCCGCCATCCAAGAGGGCTCAATTGAGAGATGAAATCAGCAACTTTCGTCAGCTTCCCTCTGAAGCTCTTCACAAAACATGGGAGAGGTTCAAAACAAAGCTAACGATATGCCCAAACCATCACATGACTAATGTTCACCTCATGGAGATCTTGTATAGAGCCTTGAATTCAGTAACTAAACCAGTGGTGGACAACGCAGCTGGAGGTTCTTTCATGGACCTCACCTTTGGTCAAGCAAGCAATATGCTAGATCGCATGACAAAGCAAAGTAGAGCTTGGCATACCAGGGATTCAGAGGTAGCAAGCCCTACTTTATCTATTGGCATGTCTGCAGACCAAAGAAGAAGAGAAGAAGAACGTGAGCAAGACATGGCACACATGAAAACACAATTGGATCTTCTGACAAAGCACTTATTATCAGGGAAGAACGAAAAAGTGAAAGCTATGGCACTGAAAGGAAGAGACGAATCTGATTCGGAAGAGGAGGCCAACTACTTGAACAATCAGGGGGGTTTCCGTGGGAATGCCCAGGGAAACCAAGGTCGAAACTATTATGATAAATCTGAAAACAAAGAACAAGGTAGTTGGAAGAACAAGAATGAAAAGAGTGGTTTGTACGTTCCCCCTGGCAGACGTGATACCACCATATCTAATTCTGGAAGTATGGAAGACATGATGGCTAAGTTATTGAAAGGAGTGGAAGCAACGAGCGCGGGAGTTAAGGAGGTGATTGATGATTTGTCCTCCATGAAGAAACTAGTTGATTCTCATTCCACTTCTATCAAGCAAATAGAGCAGCAATTGAGCCAACTTTCAGCAGCATTCAATCAAAGAAAGGCTGACACCTTACCGAGCGATACTGTGCAAAACCCAAGGAATGATGGGTCATGCATTTCCATCACTACCAGAAGTGGTAAGGTGCTGGAAACTTCAGCAAAAGTCAAACAAGTGGTTGACGTAGCAGCAGACATTGACGCCACACCTAGTGACGTTACAAGAGAAGAAGCCGCAACAACTACTTCAAACGTCAAGGATGTTTTACCTAGTGACGTGCAGCCTGAAAAAAATAATAAACGGAAGCAAGAGGAGAAGAAATCCATGGATAGAACACTTCCATACCCACCACCACCTTTTCCACAAAGATTGAGGAAGGTGGCCGATGACACTAAGTTCAGCAAATTTATGACTATGTTGAAGCAGCTGACCATTAATGTCCCATTGGTAGAGGCACTTGAACAAATGCCTGGGTATGCGAAGTTTATGAAAGATCTTTTGACTAAGAAGAGGGCAGTAAGTTATGAGCTGAAAGATGATGTGCATCATTGTAGTGCAATTGCTACCCGATCAATAGTTTAGAAGAAGGCCGACCCCGGAGCTTTCACAATTCCTTGCACCGTCGGATCTTTGGACTTTGCTAAAGCATTGTGTGACTTAGGATCCAGCATCAACTTGATGCCATTATCGATCTACAAGAAGTTGGGGTTAGGAGATCCTACACCAACTAATATGAGGCTTGTTATGGCGGATAGGTCGGTAAAACGACCGGTTGGTATTCTATGCGATGTCTTGGTGAAGGTATCTTCATTCATATTTCCAGCAGACTTTGTCATCTTGGATTGTGAAGCAGATTCAGAGGTTCCCATAATCTTGGGATGCCCTTTCCTTGCTACGGGAAGTGTGCTCATAGATTTGAGAGCTAATGAACTCTCATTCCGAATCAATGACGAAGTGGTTCGTTTTGACGTTTGCAAATCAATGAAGCAACCCAAAGATCTGAGTGTATTTTCTGTGGCTGATGTTGTCGTTGATGACGAGGAAGAACGACTTGAAGAAGAACAAATTCTTGATGATCCTTTGGAGGTTTCGCTCATGAAAGGAGAGAATGAGGATGCTGAAATTTCTGAAGAAGCTATTTGTGCTCTATCGGGATTAGGAACATATCACTATACCCCCAAGAAGCTGGATCTTGATCTCAAAAATCGACCTTCACCACCAGCTAAGCCATCTATTGAAGAACCACCCACGTTAGAATTAAAAGAGCTGCCAAGCCATTTAAAGTACACATTTTTAGGAAGCGGAAACACTCTTCCAGTCTTTGTGGCAGCCGATTTGGGTGAGCAACAAGTTGCAGCTCTTATTGCAACCCTACGCAAGTATAGAGCCATTGGATGGACCATTGCGGATATTATTGGTATACCACCTGGGATTTGCACTCATAAAATTCAGCTTCAAACACCCACCATTGAACATCAAAGACGTCTAAACCCACCAATGCAAGAAGTGGTGAAGAAGGAGATTATCAAGTGGTTAGACGCAGGAGTCGTGTATCCTATTTCGGATAGTACATGGGTAAGCCCAGTACAATGTGTTCCTAAGAAAGGAGGCATGACCGTGGTCGCGAATGCAAGGAATGAACTTATTCCACTCAGGCCCGTTACTGGATGGAGAGTATGCATGGACTACCGCAGGCTGAATTCTTGGACACTCAAGGATCACTTCCCCATGCCATTTATGGACCAAATGCTAGATCGATTAGCGGGGAAAGAATGGTTTTGCTTCTTGGATGGTTATTCAGGTTATAATCATATTTGTATTGCACCTGAAGACCAAGAGAAGACAACGTTTACATGCCCATATGGTACGTTTGCCTTCAAACGCATGCCATTCGGGTTATGTAACGCACCTGCCACCTTTCAACGTTGTATGATGTCTATTTTCTCTGATATGGTAGAAGACACTTTGGAGGTATTTATGGATGACTTTTCAGTTGTTGGTGAGTCCTTTGAAGCATGTTTGGAGAACTTGAGCATGGCATTACAAAGATGTGTAGAGTTCAACCTTGTGCTGAATTGGGAGAAGTGCCACTTCATGGTAAAAGAAGGAATCGTTCTTGGGCACAAGATCTCCGAAAGAGGAATAGAGGTTTATCGCACAAAAATAGAGGTAATCGAGAAGCTACCACCTCCAATTTCGGTGAAGGGAGTTCGTAGTTTTCTTGGCCATGCTGGATTTTATCGTAGATTCATCAAAGACTTCTCCAAAATTTCTAGTCCATTGTGCAAAATACTGGAGAAATATGCGAAGTTTGACTTTAATGAAGATTGCTTAAAGGCATTCGAATGCCTTAAAGGAAAACTCATTGAAGCCCCTATCATGGTAGCACCAGATTGGACGCTCCCGTTCGAAGTCATGTGTGATGCTAGTGGTGTAGCCGTTGGTGCTGTTCTTGGACAAAGAAAGGAGAAATTGTTTCATCCTATCTATTATGCAAGTAAGGTCCTAAATGAAGCCCAAAGTAACTACACTGTTACTGAACAAGAGCTTCTAGCAGTTGTGTATGCGTTTGAGAAGTTTCGTGCCTATCTATTGGGTACTAAGGTGATCGTTCATACAGACCATGCAGCTCTTAGGTATCTAATGACGAAGAAGGATGCAAAACCAAGGCTGATTCGATGGGTATTGCTACTGCAAGAGTTTGATTTCGAAGTCAAAGATAGAAGAGGTTGCGAGAACCAAGTGGCTGATCACCTATCTAGACTTGAGAATGAGTATGTGGCGCAACCAGAAAATCAGATTGATGATGCATTCCCTGACGAGGAGATACTAGCGACCATAATGGAGCAATTACCATGGTATGCTGACTTTGCAAATTTCGTGGTGAGTAATGTGTTACCTTCCAATTTATCTTACCACCAAAGGAGGAAGTTTATGCATGACGTTCAGCACTACTATTGGGATGAGCCATATTTGTTTCGAAGATGCGCGGATGGTATCATTCGACGATGTATATCCCATGAAGAAGTGCCTACTATATTGGAAGCATGCCACACTTCGCAAGTTGGAGGACATCATGCAGGGAATCGAACGGCAAGGAAAGTCTTGCAAAGTGGTTATTATTGTCCTACAATATTCAGAGATGCACACGACTATGTGAGAAGGTGTGACCAATGCCAACGTCAAGGTGCTATTTCAAAACACCATGAAATGCCCATGTCCAAAATTCTGGAGGTAGAACTCTTTGATGTGTGGGGTATTGATTTCATGGGACCATTCGTGAATTCATTTGGAATGAAGTACATCTTGGTTGCTGTGGATTATGTGTCAAAATGGGTTGAAGTTGTAGCATTGGCCGACAACGAAGGAAAGCGTGTTGTAGCGTTTTTAAAGAATAATATCTTCTCTCGCTTTGGAGTACCTCGTACTATCATAAGTGATGGAGGATCTCACTTTTGCAACAAGCTATTCAAATCTGTATTGGCCAAGTATGGAGTCAAGCAACACAAGGTAGCTACGCCTTATCATCCCCAAACCAGTGGACAAGTTGAGGTTTCCAACCGCGAGATCAAGCAAATCCTTGCCAAGACGGTTAATGCGAATAGGAAGGACTGGTCTCGAAAGCTAGATGATGCACTATGGGCGTATAGGACTGCATTCAAGACACCCATTGGCATGTCACCTTATCAGCTAGTTTATGGGAAGGCTTGTCATCTACCCATCGAGCTTGAATACAAGGCATTGTGGGCATTGAAGCACTTGAATCTGAATTGGGATAATGTGAAGAACCTGAGGTTGGAGCAGCTGAACGAACTAGATGAATTTCGTCTAAATGCATATGAAAGATCAGATTTATACAAGGAGCGGATGAAGAAATATCATGATCAGCGGATTGTTCGACGAAACTTCCAAAAAGGTGACATGGTACTACTCTTTAACTCCAGACTCAAGCTCTTCCCAGGTAAGTTAAAATCAAAGTGGTCTGGTCCATTTACAGTCATCCAAGTCTACTCGTCTGGAGTAGTCGAATTGGAAGACAATGATGGTGTTGTCTTCAAAGTGAATGGCCAACGTGTTAAGCCATATATCGGTCCTCTTGACTCGATGAATGACAAGACCATCACTTATCTCGACGAAGTCTAAGTACTCGAGATTAGTACGTCGAGCCACAACAATAAATAAGGCGCTAGATGGGAGGCAACCCATCGTTTTATCGTTTTATCGTTTCGTCGCTTTAGTATTCTTTTTTTCTTTTTGATAAATGAAAATTCAAAAAAATAAGAGTCGTGCCACGACCAAAACTAAGGCGCTTGGTGGGAGGCAACCCATCGTACTAATCGTTTTCATTTAGAGCAAATATAGGTGCAAGAAGTATGCGACGAGGAGATTGATCTCCATTGATAATTTGGACGCATTGTATGGTAAAATCGGTAAGTTAGTAATGGTGATGCATAAGGCGATGAATTGAGACTTTCTCACGTCAAAATAGGCTTCGAGGAAGGCTAGGCCTTGGTAAAAATAGGCCACGAACGATGCACAACCTATTCTATAGCCTAAGGACTCGGAATCTAGTGTGCTATACACTATGCGCCGCCTATTCCTAGGTATGCTTTTGACTATGCACCACCTATGCTATGGCATTTGGTCTCAGTATCTCATGTGCCATAGACTATGCGGCACATATGTCTACAAATGCCATAGACTATGCGGCGCATATGTCCCATTATGCCATAGACAATGCGCCGCATATGTCATTGATATGCCGAGTGATATGCGTCGCATATGTGGTGTTCTTGTCCCCAAAACCGATTGTAAATGGGTCATAACCAGACCCATACTCTTCCTATATAAAGGGGACTTAGTTTTATGACTCAACCACATTAGAAACAACCCTAAAGGCGCCGCATAACCCTCCAAATCTTCTCAAAATTTTCTTCTTTTGCTCTTCCAATTCACAACAACATCTCCACGAACTTCAAGCAAGTAAGTACTCTCTTATTCTTCATTTATTTCGCGCAAGTACTACGTTGCTATGTTTATGATGAATTGCTAAACCATATAAGATTGGTGGTGATATTCATGTGTTTGGATTGTTGTTACAAAATCATGTGAAGTAAACATATACGTAGGGAATTCTTGGCTTGTTTCCGATTTGAATTTGGTTTCAAAAACATTGTTATGATAATTGATGAATTGATATGACTATGAATATTGCTTAAGATTGTTGTTTGGATGCTTACATGATAGACTATCTCGGCCATCGGGATAAGACTTATAGTGCCTACCGACATAAGAGGTTGTGATTGTTGTAAGAATAACTATTCCATGTGGTAACCCCTATGTAGTAGTGTTGCTATATCTACCATGAAAGTAGTCCAATGGCTGCAAGTAAGTGATGCATTGCTGATTTTCTTGTCGGAATACAATCCTAAAACGTATGTCGACGAAATCTGAGTAATCGACCACTTTCGCTTCACTGATTTGTGTTAACTAAGTGTGGGGTGGTACCCCTAGTGCTTGCATATAGATTGTATCAACTGAGATTGTGCTGCAACTTACATTATTTCTAGTCTTAGGTACAATGGCACCTAAAGCAAGGCAAGGCAAGGAGAAGGCTACCACGTCCCAAAAGGGCAAGAAGAGAAGTCGAAAAGACCAAGGAGAATCATCCTCAGCACACCTACCACGCAGAATGTTCGGAATAAAATGGGTTCTTGAGGAAGAATCCAAAGCATGGTACAGCAGCAACAAACAAAGAAAATATGTGCACGTCGACTTGATCAACAAGGAGACCTTAGCAAAGAAGGAGCCGCGAATGTTGGCAAAAATAATGGCTTTGAAGCTGGATTTCATCTTCCGCGACATGGGAGAGTGCAATCTTGACTTAACAAGAGAGTTTTATGCCAACTGGTCACCGAATACAACAGGCAATGAAGTCAAAATTCGGGGCCAAGTGTTACAGCTCACTGCGGATTGGATCAACTCTTTTCTTGGCTTACCTCCAGTCGACTCAGCAGCATTCAAAGAACTGTACAGCAGGCCTCCTTACAGAGCAATACGACACACGCTTTGTGGAAGCAGATCGATGGCAAGATGGGGCAGACATAAGGAAACAGGCCATCACAATACCTTCCCCTATGCTCCACTAAATAGGGAAGCAAGAATCTGGATGCGCATTGTCAACTCATGCCTTATTCCTGGAACTCAATACACCAAGATATCGAGAGATAGAGTGTGTTTGGTCTATGCTTTGATGACAAATGTCCCTATCAACTTTGGGGAAATCATTCGATCTACCATGAGGAAAGCCAGACTCCACAAAAGGTCCCATTTCACATTCGGCAATTTGTTGACAGCAATGTTGCGGAAGGAGGATATCGAAGAGGAACCAGCTGACCACAAACTCCCACATAACCCAAAGAAGGTTGACCTCACCAAGGTCAAAGATGCTGAAACAACTCATGGAGTCAACCTTACTACTGCGGAGAGACATGCTCGTGATGAGAGTTTCTTCCGTCATCTCTATGGCATGACACGATTCACTATGATGAGTGGTGGACGTATTCCAACTGCTGAAGAGCTCCAACAGCTGGACCACGACTACCCAATGAACATGCATGCACGGGAGATGTGTGGAGTGGGTGTATATTTTGAGGAACCTCTAGACGATGATGTGTCGACTGATGATGATAGACGCTTGCCTGATTCTGATGATGAGGAGAACTCTGACGACGACTCTTATGATGATTCCGACGAAGGGGGTATGACCCCCGACATTGATGAAGGGTCCGACTAACCAGGTTCTTCGAATTTATTTTCCACTGAGGGCAGTGTCCCGTCTAAGTGTGGGGTGGTAGAATCGCATGCTATACACCTTTGTTTGTATGTTTGTTTGTGTTTGTTTGTTTATCCTTTTTGAGTCCGTTTTTTTTGTTTTTTTTATTTTTTTTGTTTGACGTTTTTTTGGTTTTTTTTAGGAGTCAAATTTTTCTAGCTTCGCATGAAATTATTTTGATAGGCAGCATGAGATTATAACAAGAGTATGTGCTACAATTGTGACTATTGAGACGTTTAGGCTCTAGTTGTGACTCATTATGTGATATTGTGTGATTCAATTCCTTCAATTGTTGGGTCGAGAGTCTATATTACTTCCAATCAAGTCGACCATGTGCCTTGTGTGTGTGAGATAATAGTATATTCTATGTTTGTGGCTGATGCTAGAACTTGCCTGGTATGTATGCAAAGTGAAAATAAGGAATGTAAGTTTAGGATATGATTTAGGCATTTCTTTGGCAACCTATACATGTTTACCTTCAGTTTTACCTACCCATGAACATCATCCTAGTTAACCCTTTTTGAGCCTTTAGCCTATTTCTTTGACAACCTTGTATGTAAGCCTAATCCATTTCTTTCAAGACCATAATTTGATCCAAAATCCTGAGTGCTTTAAAGTGAAAAAGTCATGTGAAAACATAAGAGGAAATTGGGTGAGTATAATGCTTTAAATTGTAATGGTGCTTGAATGTGCTATGAAAAAGAAAGTGCTATCATAAGAGGTATGTTGTGAAAAGAAAAAGGAAAAGAAAGCTGAAAAGTAAGTAGTGCTTGAAATTGAAAAACAAAATAGGAGAACAAGGGTGGTAGAATAAAAGAGTGAAGAAAGGTTGAAAGAAAAAAGTGTCATTGATACAATGTGATGTATTAAAGCGCTTAGGAACCTAGTCACTATTCTTGGCCAAAATAGTCCTACCCGTCCCTTAGCCTACATTACAACCATCAAAAGACCTACTTGATCCTAACCTTAACATTCCGACATTTAGTAGAGTACTACATTAAAGGCAAGCCTATGGTCATTAGTTGCTACATATGAATTTTTTTGTGAGAGCGAGAGCAAGGACACTTTGATACCCATGTTTGAAAAATATGCTATACTTGTGAGTGATTATGGGTAATATATGGTGAGACACACATGGTTGATGAGTTTTGGATAGTTGTGTATGATTCTTTGTGACTTGACTTTTGAATATGAGTTAATCACCATCACGAGTCTATGCTTGAGAGTAAATGGTTTCTATTTATAATCGGAAAGCTACTCTTGGTTGATAATCGTTGTGCTTGTCTTGATAAATGTTTTGTGTTGTTGCTGTAAAAACCTTAAGTCGATGCTTAGAAGGACATGATATTTTGTTCGAGGACGAACAAAGCTGCAAGTGTAGGGTATTGATGATAGGCGAATTTACACGCCTATATCAATATATTTTGCCCATATTTTAGCCTAGTTTTGAGAACTAATTATCTATTTCATGCACTTTTAGTCCTTTTTCCTGTAAATGAGCTAACAAACATGATTAGGAAAGTTTCAGGTATAAATGATGCAAAATACAGCATTTTACGACTTACTTGACGCAAAAGAAAGCTCACAAACGAAGTAGAAGGGAGCTGGACGCTAAAGGACCAAATCTGCTGCATGGAAAATCTGTCCCGGGCTAAAACAACATTTCTGAAGACTTTGGGGACTTACAGACACAAAGCTGGATTTTTACAAAGATACATTAACCTAATACAATTAGGTTATGTATTTCACTATTCCATTTGGATTATGATATTGTAACCTTACCCTAGTACATTTGGGTCAAGGATTTCATTAGTATAGTAGGATTTGGCTATTTATTTCATTAGCTTAGTAGGAGTAGGATAGGAGTATTATAAATACCCTATCATGTTAGAGATTTTTAATTCATTCTTCACTTAATTCAACAATTAATTTTCTTCCATCCCTCTCATCTTCCACCACAAACACTTCCAATCTACTCTTCTATTCTTAAATTCCACAACAAGAGAATCGTTACTTGCTAGGGAATCACCAAAACCACACGTCTATCACCTACTTCTCATGCCATCAACCATGCAAAATGTGATATCCTTCGCATTCATGGGTAACTAAACCTCTTAGTTGGGGTTATGGAAGCCGAATGAGTTACTATCTATTGCTGTGAGTTTGTGAGTTCAAGACACGTATATTGCTTATATCATTATTCTCTTCATCTTAATCTACATTCTTTGCGGTTGCAAACACAAGAATACGCCAGTCTAACATTTAACTTGTTCGCGAGAAAGGTTATTTGTCTGGAAAAGAGATAATGTCAAGGTAGTAGGACACCCTTTCCTATTAAAAAGCTAGTGTCGTAACTGGACTAACCTCTTGGAGAATTCGTACCGTTAGACACGCTTTAAGCTTGCGAGAGTTAAAGTGAAATAGTCCTTGTTTAGGTCGCGAGACGCTTGGATTTACCATCGACTACAATTCTCTATAAGCAATTGCATGTCAAGACTCTACACACTCATAGCCAATAGAGACGTATACCTCAGAAGGTGGACATAACCCCAACGCTTCAATTCTCATTGTTTCACAACCTACGAAATACTCTCTTTTTACTTTGCTATTTTCAGCTTTTATTTCATTACTTTGGTTACTTATTACAATCCCCCCTTCTTACGAGACTTGCACCAAAAGTCTATTAATTTTGCTTACTTGTTGACCAAGCTATTCCCTGTGGGATCGACACCCAACCCAGGTTGGGTTCTATATTTGCTAACGACCGCTTTACACTCCCACGAGAGCTGTAGATTGAGCGTTATCACTTACATGCAAATCCTACTTAGGTACAAAATGTATGATATGCATGCACTTCATGGAATTTCCTAAGTTATGATATTATGGATTGTTGATGTTGGTCACATACTCAAGTCAGTCATGTACGTCAGTTTCCTTCCATGAGTACTGGGGGTAATTGTACCCAAAAAATATAGTTGTGTGCCTAGAGCCTTGTCATATTTCACGATCTCCAAAATCAAGCCATGAATCAATAGAAATCAACCAGTTATGTGACTCAGGAAAACCTTATGATCTCAGTCAGTTATCAGATATCAGAAGTATTCCATCTGTTAATGGAATTCAGTAAGTTTAGTCCATGTACAGTGAGTTACTCATGTTCAGTCTCTTCAGATGGAAGTAAAAGTTAGCACCGAGCAAACCCAAAGATGGGAACTCACTGTTATATGAGGGTGTGATTTTTTGCAGTCATCCTTGCGTTCCAGAACTATATAGCCAGCATAGGTTGAGACATCGCAGCCTATTTTATGAGGGTAGATGAGGTGGCTTAACCTATTATATGAGGGTTCCCACCGTTCTCACTAGAGTTACCTATTATATGAGAGTTTCTCACATGTTGTCCTTACCAGTGGCGCGATATTGACACCCTTCCAGTCAGGGCAGAGATTGGACCCCAGCTTAACCATAATGGAACATATAGGGCATGTCGATTAAACAACTACCTCCCACAATTTCAGCATCAGTCCTAGTAAAAGAACTCAGATAGTTCTTTAGATTTCAGTATATAAAGACTATTAGATACAATCAATTTAGTTATAGTACGAAACTCAGATAGTTCCATCAGATTCAGGATTGTCATATACAGTCACCCATGTTATCAGAACTATAGTATCCATCATGATTAGTTATTAGTAAACCATGTATTAGCATACAGATTTAGCTATCACGCATTCACGATCTCAGTTACTATGCATGTATGTTTGCACTCTCACATCCATATTAGTTAGTCAGTTATCATTGCTCATGCATGTAAATCCTTTTACATTTAGCCTACCTCACTCGTATACTCAGTACATCCCCACGTACTGACGTATTTGTGCTATGGTACTTTCTTTTTATGTTACACCATAGGTACAGAGACACGAGCTCTAGATCTGCAGTAGCAGTAGCATTCCAATATACAGAGTTTCAGTGAGTCCTCTTCATTTGGGGATGATATGATTTGATTCATTTATTATCTCAGTTAGCTTTTAGATTTATGGAGTTA
The DNA here is from genome assembly GCA_030864225.1 of Capsicum baccatum var. pendulum. Classification (NCBI taxonomy): domain Eukaryota; kingdom Viridiplantae; phylum Streptophyta; class Magnoliopsida; order Solanales; family Solanaceae; genus Capsicum; species Capsicum baccatum. The sequence continues at coordinate 183,046,734 of CM061554.1, forward strand.
GTTGGAGATATGTTCCTTCATCTCCTTATTTAGACAGTACTTAGAGGCTTTCAGATTTAGTTTAGATTTATATTCCATTTTGATTCAGATTCAGTTGTTTTGAGTATTCGTTACCCCATATGGATGTTATGTTTTGACAGATTCTTTATTCAGTTGAACCTTATTTTCTATTGTCATGTTTTCTGCATTCTTCATGTATATTATGCAGTGTATAAGTACAAATATTAGTCATGGGTTAGCTTGTGGTCCTTCGTGGTTATAGGTACCATGTAGCATTTCGGTTCAGATAAATTGGGGAGTTATAATTCTGGTCTCTGGACCCAATACGACTCATGGGTATGAGCCATATGTTAGGGTACGAACGATATGGTCCAGTCATATGTTGACCAGTGTTGGTTAGTGGGATGGATTTGGTCACTAGAATGGGTATGACTTGTATGGTACGAGTCATATGGTCGGATACGGATTATTTGGTTTCTTTACTTAACCTTAGACTTGATAACATAAGTTAGATCTGAGTACGAGTGGCTCACCAGGAGACATAAGCCAGGGTATGAGTCGTACCCAAGACTCGTATGGTGGTTAGTGTTTAAACCTTCTGTGATTCTATCTTACCAAGGATACGAGTGAGGGGTACGAATTGTATGTTGTCAATACGACTTGGGTAGGATGAGTCGTACACTAGACAGTGTTTGGTTCGAGGGTTAAGGCTTAGGATACGAGTGATGGGTACCACTCATATCAAAGGGTATGACTCGTAAGGTACAGTCGTACCCCTATTATGGGATTTTGTGCAACTTAAGTAGGGGTGTTTTGGACATTACCCCACTTACCCTAATAAGGTCTCACGACTTCTAACTCACTTGGGATGCTATTTACCCTATTAGTCTATTCTATAACACTTCAAAATCTTTCTATATACTCCATAATTTTCTTAAAAGCTTTTGGGCAAGGAAGTTAGGGTTTCAACTAGAGGATTAAATTGGGGATATTGTTAGTGGTTTCTCCCCATCTACTTTGTAAATTAAGGTATGTTCTCTTCCCTCATTGTTAGTTCCAATTAAAGGCAATGTTTTTATGATTTGAATGTTGTATGATTTGGGTTTTCAAATATGATTTGAATGTTATAATTATGATTTTATATGCATTAAGGGTGGTTTTGGATAATTGGTTGCATTAGAATGGTTATTTGGTAATGGACTTTGGTTTTAGAAATACTATGCCCCCAGTGTGTTTGATAAAATGCCTTTAACATTGTTTTCACTATAATATTGGTTTTTTAATGAAACTTATGTATGGTTTAAATTTGGTAATGGAACCCTAAATGATATGAATGGTTTAAAAGGTTTTAATTGGATTGGAAAGTCCTTGGTGTCCATGGTTTTGGTTAATTGGAAATCATGAAGGGTACATGGAATCCCTTAAACCTATATATGGTTGGCTATGGACAAAACTCGCAAGTATAGTTAGTATGATGATTCCAGTACTAATGCCCTTGATTAATAAATGGTAAATAGATTGGTTGGTTGATTGGTAATGGTTTTAATTAGACAATAATGGCGGGGTGTGTAGAAAAGCCGTAAAAGGTAGAGGTCTTAGGGGAACCGAAATTGGAAACTCATATTTGCCGATGTGAGGTTTGGTGTTGGTGACCATTTGCATGATGTCCCAATTTATATTTGGGGGATTTACTAGTCATCCCAGGTTTTTTCCCTTGTCATTCGGCTTCACACACTGGGGCCCTTCTAGCAGGGGGAGCTGAACCCATATAGCCCATGGGTGGTTTAGGATGGAAATGCTATACAACCCAGGTAAAGGTTTTAATAACATGCTAAATCTAGTCCCCTTTCCTGGTATAATTATATATATGTGTATGGTTGTGTGCATATGGATGGTTTTACTTTGATATGACATTATTTTATCCTTATCCTGAGTTCATGCTAGTAATCACTTGCTAAACCGTCTTCAGGAGGCTGTATACCCACGCTATGCAAGAACCGGCCGTTCTACTCCTCCTACATAGTGATTGACTCGGGGACAACTGCTGGATTGAAGTGGTGCACTTCCATCTTTCCGGAAGGCTCTATTTCATGTTATGGATATTTTGTAGACATTTTGATTTATTTATGGATGTTGGTTTTGTCTATGGTTGGGAGTATGTCCGAAGTGGATATTCTTACTCTTTTAGGTAGAGGCTTTGTGGTACTGCTATGGGTTAGAATAGGAAGGATCGGTATTAGTGTAAGCCTTAGCATTGGCATTGGTATTAGGGCTTATACCAATTGATGATATTGTTGATTTTTCCATCGTATTTAATTTTGGAATTAATAATATTATGTTTTGGATCTCAATTCATTTTGGTCTAGTTTATGGACCTTGGTTTAGTATTGGTTTGGCTTGGTGGTTGGGTTGGGTAACAGGGGGTGGTCCCTAGTCCTGGTTGGACTTGGGATGCCCATTACGACAAGGCCTCCAGTCTGGTCATGTCATGATTCCATTTAATAAATATTTTGACATTCCTGATTAACTAACATATGGGATTCTCCACATACAGATTACTATCCAACATTTAGACAATAGAATCGAGAAAAGGACACTATTATGTCAAATCTTCGAATGTATGATGAACATATTATGTCGAAACAAGCCAATAAATATAAAATTTGAATTCTATCTTAAATTAATGCCAAAAATGGATACTATGTCAAATTTTTTAATGTATACCGGACATATTTATTGGAAATATAATTATTGGTGTCAGTCGACTGATTGTTTTAGCAGCTCTTTTACTTTTCAGTTAATTGTTTTGAGTGACTATTAAAACCACTCATTTGTTGAGCATTGACTATTGTTACGTTTAATAATAAGAAAAATAACTACAAACTTCTCAATAGAATCACATGGTGTTTGATGGTTAGTTGGATAAATCATTTTAATTTTATCATGTTGATTAGCCGACAAAAGATTTTAGATTAAAAATATGTCGATTCATACATATGTATGTGATGTACTTGAAGAAGATCAATAACCCATGTCATACTAGCCCCAGATATATGTTACAGTGTGTGAGAAAATAACCTATGTTCTTCGATTACCAACTCACACTTATTAAAATCTACAATGTATAAGATGTAATCCTCAATATTGTTTTCTAACTTAGTGCGACTACTGGATATGCTCATATTTTTCAGTAGACAGTTACAAAGAATAAACGAGGATTAAAGGAATACAATGCCAATATTAATAGTTTGGACTAGAGAACCTAATAACATACATAAAGAACTGCTACACTTTGATAACTATTATACACTTAGACAATGATATATGACAAAGAAATATTCAAACTACAAATGAAGACATTTTTATGAATCCTAGGAAATTTGCCATCGCCTATGCCTCTTTCTTCCCTTTTTTGTTGTACTTCTACTATATCTCTCTTACACTTTAAATATTACATAAATGATATAGCAATGACATAAATGTCTATAGTGTTACCCATTTTACAATGTGATAATGTGTTATCATTAGTTTCCATAGATAGATCAGTCATAGTGTGCTTTCCCATCCCAGTACCACTACCCGTGACAAGTGTTGGCCCAATACCATCAGGTCAATCACAAGAAAAAGGTTCCTTGTCAATTTAAATATCTTCATTTGATCATTGTATAGAAACATGCATAGTATTATATTTCACGTTCTCCCTTGTGGCTAATACTTTTCCAAATATCTCATGCAGTATGTCAAAGTGTTCAAGCCCCTTGTATCTGTACTTGGATATATTTTTGTATTTTATTTATTTTTTAATAAAATATTGAAAATAAAATGTTATTTAATGTACTTTCATAGAACATATATACTTATATTCATGTTGATAACTTACGTTGGCAAGATCCGCTCAAATCACAGATGGACAAGAAATTGTATTAGTTTCAGGATCTCAACCATATCTTGAGAAATTTTGAAAGATGTCTTTGAATTGTTTTGTGTATGTTCTTAAGTATTTGGACTTAATTTTCTGATCGTTATAAGTATCTTTCTTGAAAGATTTAATTCAAAACTCCTCCACAACTTCTCTCTAACATGAACTAGTAATGTTAGAACTATTAAATCCATTATTTCTCACATCACCTATAGGACATGGATCAAAATCAATGTTTTTTTTCAATTTATCTGTTGGCCTTTGAACCACGTGGTTTTATCATTCGTTTATATTCATTTTTGGACAACACAACAACTGAAAAACATGCCTGATAATTAGTGGGATCAAAGAAAAATAAAATTTTAGTATAAATATATTACCTAATTAACCAATGGAGGTGCAGGTATTAATTGGATTATAGAACATAAAAAATATAGCGAATCAAATTGTCATCACACTAAGTGAAAAGTAAAACCTCATCCTAAATCTTTCTTAGATCAGAATTGGGAAATTCAAAGCTAGCATAGTTTTACGCTATGGAGTCCAAGCTTGATGAAAAGGGAGTGTTGAGGATTCAGGAGGTATGTGTGTGTGCCTCATATGGGAAACTTGATCCCCACCATCCTTGTAGAGGCTCACAGTTCTAAGTACTATATAAATTTTGGTGCAACCAAAATGTACAGCTACTTACGACAATGTTATTGGTGGCACAGAATGAACTGGGACATAATTGAATTTGTAACCAAATGTTAAAACTATCAAAAGGTTAAGTATGAGCATTGAAAACCTGTGGTAATTTTCAGAGGATGTCCATTCCAAAGTAGAAGTGTCAAAGAATAGCCATGGACTTCATTACGTGTCATCCTAAAATCTAATGGACATGTGACTCTATGTTGGTGATCGTTGATCGATTGACCAAGTCTACACACTTTATTTCGGTAAGCATGGACGATAATGCTTCCAAACTAGCTCAGAAATATATGAAATAGGTTATGAGACTTCATGGGGTGTATGTTTCCATAGTTTCGAATAAAGGTACATAGTTTACCTCCAATATTTTGGAGAAATTCCAATCAGAATTGGGTATTATATTAGATCTAAGTATAAGCTTTCATATCCAGACTGACGAGCAGTCAGACCGAATGATCCAGATACTTGAGAATAAGCACCGAGCTTGTGTCATAGACTTTAGTAGAAAAGTGGGACCAATATCCACCTTTGTGTGAATTTGGATACAACAACTACTACCACTCCAACATTTACATGGCTCATATTGAAGCCTAGTATAGGAGGAGATAAAAATCAGCAATTGGGTGGTTTGATGCCTTTGAAGTGAGACCTCGAGGCATCGATATGTTAAATAAATTGATGGAAAAAGTAAAGTTCATACAAGAGAAATTGAAAGTATCTTAGAGTCAATAGAAAGAGTTTACAAACAATAAGCTAAGGGTTGTGCAAATTGAGAAAAGTAAGAAGTATTGCTAATATAGTTCTAAAAGAAGCGGAAGTTGAGTCTGAGGTACATCAGAACCTTCGAGGCTTTAAATATAGTAGAGTCAGTGGCATATAGGTTAGCTCTACCTACTAGAATGTAAAGATTTCACCTAGTATGCTATGGGCTAATGCTCAAAATGTACCACGGAGATAGAGATCACATTATTCATTGAGATTCATAATTGTTTGATAAGGAGTTCTCTTATAAAGAGGAATGTAACGCCCCAGAAGTACCCCCTGAATGTCACACGGTGCTTAGGACTACCAATAGCCCTAAGGTAATAAATGATATCTATTTAGCTTAAAACTCGCGTGAACGATTAACTAACATATGTATAAATACTGAAAGAAAACAACTTAAAATCTCATTGTCAACTAGTAAATTGGAAATCTTAAACAAACTCTTTAAACTAAAGGATATGTAGTCTAACAAGCCTCTATTGCTAACTATAGAGCCACTGGGACAAACCTTAGCTGACCCAAAAGTAAATAGAAATCAAGTAACTAAAATGCTTTCATCAATGAACATGAGTTTGATAAGCTGGGTCCTTGGACTATGAGGACTTACAAAAGTCGGGATGCAAGTGATAATGCTTGTAGTCAATTGGGCTACTGGAAATAAGCACCAGAACCTACATTATAAAATAATGTACAACATAGACATATATGTGGGTCAGGACTTCTGAAATGTACTGAGTATGTGGGGGTGAATGCATAAGTAAAACAAGAACTGAATATATATATACACTTTCAAATGATGAATGCTAAGTGTAAATGACTCATCTTGGACTTGAGTAAAACTAAAGACTGCAAGATCATAAAACATGGATAATGAAGCAAATGAATATGATTAGTGAGCCATAGCACTTAGTTTCTAAAATCATTAATTTTATACTTTCTTATGGGAGATTCTTCTAACCAACATAAACCATGTGAGCTATCATGGAGTCCAACGTCTTACCCACGTTAGGGAGAGATATCCTATCCTTGCCATTAAAATAAAACCTTCACCTATAATGATCACTGAACTTAACCCATATTGGGACTTAAACCTACGGTGGCTCGTAGTTTCCAGGAATTTAGGATAGACTCATCTACATCCCCTTCTCGGTGCTAAATACTACTCCCAATATATATATATATATATATATATATGCATGCTCATACTTAAGAAATCCACCTTAACTTAAGATAGCATAAGGGTTTATATACTGAAAATAAGTTATGCTTCTCTTTACTTAAATCTTACTCAGAAGAAACACTTGTGGATTTCATATCTTACCATAGATCAAAAGATCAAGCTTTTACTTTAAATCATGCTATAAAACATATCACTGGAACTTAAAAGCAAAAACTTCTTGTATACTCAGTACTTGCACTTAGGGCTTGGAATTGATACTTTATTTCATAGAAATTGTAAGACCTCGCAAAATTCAAAGCTTAAATCGGTCAGTTAAAGCTTGAAAAGAGGTCCCAGATTTAGAAATTTCAGCTAAGTATTTATACTTAGAAGTATTTTAACCTTCGTAAGTTGAAGATCCTATTTCACGACCATTATGACCTTAAAATATTGATTTCTACGTTGATTTATGATCAGGAATATCAGTAGGTCACTTCGGGTGAATTTTGGATTTTTTGGACCTCGTTTGAACCATGTTTAGGTGACCAAAATAGTGGGTCGATGTGATCTCGATGCATCGCATCGCCCATCATGTCAACAGATAATTTTTCCACTAGCTTTCAGTACATTTCCAGTGAACTAACGCAAACTCGATGTAGTGCATTGGCAATTGCGCCGATGGCAACGATGCGGTGCATTGGCAATTGCGTTGATGGCATCGATGCAGTGCATTGGCAGTTGCACCGATGGCATCGATGCGGTGCATTGGCAATTACAATATTATTATTTAGTGTTCATAGCAGATATCAATTATGGGTTAGCTTGTGGTCCTTCGGGGTCGTAGGCATCGTGTAGCATCTGGGGTAAAGACTCGGAGTGTTACAAACTTGGTATCAGAGCCTAAGCTTCAACAGAGCCGTAGGGATTCTGAAATCCACATTAAGTAGAGTCTTGTACATGGGTGTGTAGCGTGCCACACTTATGGATAGGAGGCTATGAGATGTTTTAGGAAAAGTTTTCCTTCTTTCAATATTCATGTTGTGTGATTGAGCATGAGCTCAAGTTAAACTCTTAGTCTAATTCATCTCTTCCTCATGCTTCCAAAATGTGCCTCCCCGAAAAGCTAATGGAAGAAGTAATTAAAACCAGCCAGCTCCTCCGCACGTTTAGGCAGATCCCTTGAATAATCATATCTCTCACACTAAATTTAGAGCTGATTTCACTACCTTAACTTATTTAGTAGCTACTCAGAACAATTTTTAGACTGTTGTCCTATCTAGGTTTTTGACCTGCACTCGACAGAGTGAGGAATAGGAGCATAGAAAGAATAAAAGGGTTAGAACAAATAATTCTAAGCCAAGATCAGGGGGTATTAACTGCTCCTAATTCTGTCAGAGATTCTCAGCCCTAGTTTCGCATTCAGTCAGAGCACCAGTGCCTAAGTCTAAGAATGACAATCGAGATGGAGCACCAGGCTCTAATTCATAAGGTAATGGGAAGAGTGTTCATACTAATCTACTTTGCAGAGAATGTGGTAAAAACCATAAGAGAGTGTGTAGAGCTGGCAGTGTTGTTTGTTTCGGGTGTGGTAAGACAGGCTATAAAGTCAAAGATTGTCCTCAGTTAGGTTCACTGGGTTAGTACAATCGTCCCTCAGCTCAGTTTGATCGCTCAAATCAGCAGGGTGCCACTTCCTGTGCCATCAGTGGGCAACGCCCAAATAGGCTTTATACACTTTAGTCCAGACAGGATCAAAAAAATTCCCCTGATGTGGTCACTGGTATGTTGCAGATCTTCCATTTACACGTTTATACCTTATTAGATCCATTAGCTTCTTTGTCTCTAGTAACTCCTTACATAACAGTAAACTTTAAAGTCAGACTAGGAATCTAAACATAACCTTTTTAGTGCCTACCCTAGTAGGTAAATCTATTCCATCCAGACGAGTATATAATAATTGCTCAGTTACAGTATTTCAGAAAATCCCTTCAGTTGATTTCAGTAATAAAGTCATTCAGTTCTAGTTTCCTGAGGGGACAATCATTGAATGAAGGGGTAGTACCTTAGGTTCAGTTGATTTAAGCTTGAATTTTTTTTTATTGAACCAGTAGAAAGAAGAGTTGAGAATTCTAAGTTAGTTAGTAATGAGATTTCTATATGATGATTGTTGGGGGCAATAAAAAGCTTAGAATCATGTATCAGGAAAAAGTACTAACAGTGGACCATACATTATCAGGTGTAGTCCTTCAGAAAGAGTTTAGTGTTTATGAGTATTGTTATATCTCAGGATATAGAGTAAAGTGGTTCCAATTCGATTTAAAGTTTATTAAGTGCTTCACAGACTTAGAATAACGGCTTTAAGCTAATGGAGAGATGATAGAACAAGCAACCAAGTCAGGCTTCCAGATTTTTTTTGTAGTAATGCTAGTACATATAGAAAAGCAGTGGGAAGGAATGATGCCCAACCCATCCTTACCTCAGTTTAAAGTTTTGCACTTTATATATCACAATATCTACTCACTCCTTATATATTAGAACTATGATCATAGCTTATATTCGTGCACATAATCGAAAATCATGTATGCTTACCGTTCCTAGTATAAGGAGTTCCAGTTCACTCAGCATTATGAATCATGTTCCATGAATATAAAAACTCCAAACTCAGGTAATGCAGCTCATGACTCATGTACTCATTATTTATAGTATGCTCAGTTCCCATGACTCATGCTACACTCCTAACGGTTGGCTAAATTTAGATTATGTCATGTATATCCTCAGTTTAGATCTCTTGATAAATCCATGGTATTGATATTCTATTCCTTAAGCCTCAGTTAAGTGTCTTGTTTGATATAGTATTCATTCACGCTTTATGTCCTCATGTTTTAACCCTTTAGTGAACTCTCCTTATGAAATGATGTAGTGATGAGCGATTGCTTCGATTGGAGAGAGTAAATATTTCATGATAAGGAAAGATTTTTGCATGCTTGTTTTACATGGGGTGGTAGTTATGAAAATAGGCCAAAATACGTGATTAGTGTTCTAAGTAAATAGGTAGAAAGAAGTTGTATTTAGTTGTTGAAGGGAGGGAAATCAGAATTTTTCATGAGATGAGAAATTGAGAAAATGTAGAGTATGAATGTCTATTCAGATCCTCGGTTTATGTTAGTATCCATCATGTAGGTATCAGAACCTAGTATTCAGTTCCAGTATGAGTCTCAGTTACAGTCCTAGTTACTGTCTCAGTTACAGACCCAGTTACCGTCTTAGTTACAGTCTCAGTTGAGTAATCAGATCAGTAACTCAATTCAATTTTCGGTTTGCTTGACCATAGTGTATAGTTATCAGTTATTTAGTTATCAGTATTTTAGTACCTCAGTTTATAGACTATTTATGAATCATGTTATACGCTTGGTCTTGAATTATCAAAAAATATAGTTTTCATAAATTCCTTCTCAATTATCTCATGTTACTCAGTCCTTACCGCATATACATAATACTCTACAGTTTCAGTCCAGTTTAAGTACAGTTCAATCCTACATGACCAGTATTCAGATATCAGCCACTCCGTTAATCAAATAAGTTAGTATGTTTATGCATTCGTGCTCAGTGACCATGTGAATATTTTCAGTAGCCTCAAGTTAATGCAGTGTTGAAGTAGAAATTCCAATTAAGGGAATAGTTGAGAAACATGTCTAAGATTGCAAGTTAGTAGTTGCGGTGCATAAGGCTTAGTAACTCTATCTTAGATAACATTTTGTAGGCCTTTCTCCATATTACAGAATTATAGCCACGTGGTGATTTCTTATTCAGATGTCTTATTCAGACCATGCCAAGATTTCTCTGCTCCCTAAAGTCACTAGAATTTTATAGAAATAGTGTCAAGAAATTCTCCAGTTGAGTATAAGTTTTCAGTATGAGTTAGTCCGTAAATCCAGCAATTCAGTTTAGTAGTTAGGCGGACAAGCTCGTATGGTTTCCCATCTTTCCACCTAGTCATCCTATCTGAAGTCTTATGAATATGATCATTCCAGAATAGAGCATTCTATTAGTTACAAGTTCAACTCAGTTCATGTATCATGCCTTAGTTTTAGATCCTAGATATTCAGTCATGATTTAGTTCATATGTGCCCTGTGCATCATCCCAGTCTTTTCTTAGTAGCTCAGCCAAGTCAGCATCCTTCAGGGAACATAGTGTCCCGAGGGGGAGATGCACTATAACCCCCAAGCTTTCATATCCAAAACCTTCCAGTTTTTCTTCACGTAAAAATGTCCATTTAAATTAATGTGTACTCATAAGTTGACTCTCTCATTCCAATATCAACCGTATGACATTCCCATGGCATGGCATGTATCCAAGGAATTAGCTCAGTTCATGATATTTAGTTCGTGTATCATATTTCAGACTCAGTTATGTTCTCATGTTCCCCTTCATGAATGTTTAATAAATGATCTCAGGTTCATCAGTATTCTCAGCTTAAGGTAACAGTCTTCCTTAGATTGGGTTAGTTCCATGTTCAATTAAAGCTATGAACTTGGTATCCATTACCATTGCATATTCAACCTTGCATTCATGAATCAGTTCAGTCATGTACTCATGCATCAGATATGCATATTCAGTATGAAAACTCAACTTATCAGTACTTTTAGTCATGTATTCCATGCATCAGATATGTGTGTTCAGTGTATAAACTTAGTCCATCAATATTTCTCAGCATAATCAGTCTCATTCAAGGATGAATGTTCCCAAGGGGGAGATATTGTAAGACCCAAAAAACTTCTAAGTTTAACTCAGTCCATTAAAGCTTGAAAAGAGGTCCCAGACTTATAAATTTCAGCTAAGTGTTTATACTTGGAGGTATTTTAGCCTTCGTAAGTTGGCGATCTTATTTCACGACCCTTATGACCTTAAAATATTAATTTTTAGGTTGATTCAAGATTAGGAATGTCAGTAGGTCACTTCGGGTGAGTTATGGATTTTTTAGACTTCGTTTGAACCATGTTCAGGTTACCAAAATAGTGGGTTGATGCGATCTCGATGCGTCGCATCACCTATCGCATCGACAGATAATTTTTCCCCCAAGCTTTCAGTGCAATTCCAGTGAACCAATGCAAACTTGATGCGGCATGTTGGATATAACATTGATGCCATCGATGCGGTGCGTCAGTATGCGCACCACTAGGCATGATTTTTGCTCTTTTAATTCTGCATCCAAAGGGGTAAATGGGTCTTTATCCAACTTCTATTCATCCCCAAAAACACAAAATTAAGTCATTGTTAGGGCTAAAACACTCATTCTCTCTAAAATCCTCTCAAGAATAAACCCTAGGGGATCTAATTTTGAATTCAAGATTCAAGAATGCACCATCAATCTTCACGGATTCAAGCACCAAGGTATGTTAGGTGTTCATCCAAGGATTTCCTTCCACCCTTGGAGTTCAAGAAACTCTTTTAAACTACAAGTTAATTGATTTCAAGAATTCCATGTGGGATTTGAGTGTATTCATGATTATGATGTTATGGTTTATTCTAAGTTTCATGTGAAAATATTTATCATATGTGTAGTATCATGTGAATTCATGTTAAAAGCCCTTGATTTTTGAATTGGAATTTGAAATTATGATGCCTACATGTTGTTTATTATAATGTGCATAGATTATGTTCCCTAAGTGCTTGATAAATTGCTCATGTGAATTAAATGTGAAAATCATGATATACTAGCATATGTGCAACCTTATATCTTACAAGTATTTGATAGAATGCCTCTATGAACAAGTTGTGAGCAAGTGAACATTGTGATGCTTTTCAAGTTTATGCTATGATTTACGTTTCATGCTATGGAGTCCTTGGGGTATTCAATGCCAAAAAATCTAGTTGATTACCTAGAGTTACAGTAGTTACAGAACAGTCTCAGTAGCATCAACAACAGTAGTACTCGGTAATCAGTCACTGTCTCAGTTTAGTATACAATTTAGAAGTCAGTAGTAGTCAGTAGTATACAATGAACAACCAAGATAAGCAAGTTAACAAATGAAATCCCATAGCATAATATAATTGTTCAGAGTGCTTCAACCCTGGGTTTTATCCTATTGATTGTTACAAGATCTTTACTTTACACATTATTTAATTTACTTGCAATATACAAGCTCAATTCTCTCTTATGGTTACTCTCGCATCAAGTGAATCTACATTGTGAACTGAAATCAAATCGTTGCCAAATTTAGTATCTATGGGATCGATAACTTCGCTTTCTTGAAGGCCACTATATTACTTGGTAGAACACATACACTTGCGTGTGCACTTAGGCGCTGTCAAATTATAATAGGGAAAAAGACCAACAGTTCCCTTACGACTCATAAGGTAAGGTTACGAGTTGGACTAGGAACTCATAATCTTGTTTTCAAAATTTGTTAGAGATTTGACAAATATTTGATAATGCAAATAACTCGTATGGGTGGTTACCCTACCTTGTCCATCATTCCGAGATGAATGTTCTTAGTGGGCGAGACCGAAACACCCTGGTTTCTTGACATTAGAAATGTTTTTGAGAATTCTTACAATACGTCAAAAGTTTAGACATTTTTAGGATCATGTTTCGATCTCATGAGTAATAAATTTTAGTGCTTTGGTAGTGATATGATAAAGGTTGATGAATATTAAGACCTCAAAATTGTCTTAGCTAATAGACGAATCAAAATATTTCCTTACCGATTGAATTCTTGAGAAGGATATTGGTATAGTAAAATTCAAATGAGAATATCTCTCGTTATGCTATGTATATCTGTGCTCATGACCCACCAACAGATATATAAGTGAATTATCTTTCAAACGAAATCAATTTCACCTAAATCTGATATCAGAGCAAGGAGTTATGTCCATTTTACTCCGGCATGTCAGGCTGGAAAACTGAGTGACGACATTCGTGATAAGCTGTCATGCCCGTGATGTCCTATCACCAATGTAGTCAGCCCTGGGCAGATTTTCACCCCAGTGATGACATTTTGTGACAATCCATCGCGTCAGTGATGTCTTATCACCAATGTCATAATCCCTGGGAAAATTTTCACCCCTAGTGACGACATTTTGTGACAAGCCATCACGCCCGTGACGGCCTATCACCAATGTCGTCAACCTTAACTAGAAAAACCAAGATTTCACGTTTTTGTGATGACAATTCGTGACAACTTATCACCAGTATGACGGCTTGTCATGAATGTCGTCAGCTATTTTTTTCAGCAATTGAGGGACATTTTAGTAAGGGTATTTGGGTCTTTTCTCTTTACTTCACATGACTTATAACCCTCAAAGAGCATATTATCTTCCATTCTCTTTAGTTAAACATCTAAAAAATCTCTCTCATACACTCTCAACCATAAGATTAGGGTTTCTTCTCAAGATCATCTCCTCAAGAGCAAGCCTAAGTAATTCTTCAAGAACCTTCAGAAACATTAGATCTCTTTCAAGATTCAAATACTAAGGTATGTGTAGTGTTCATCCATGGGTCCCTTTCATCCATGGAGCTCAAGAATCATATTTTAAATTATAAATTGTGAATTCCTTATCGTTTTATGACTATATTCATATTGATGATTGTTGTTTGGATTCAAGGTTGTATCTTGATGTCATTTCATGAAGCATGTGAATAGGTTAGTTGAAACCCATAAGTTTTGGATGGATTAAGACGGTCGAATTGATAAATATACCTTTGCCTTAAAAGAGTGCATGCAAGGTGTTTGATAAAATGCCTAAGGAACTAGAAATCATGCAATATAGCTAAATTGTGACTAAGTGAAGGATTCATGATATGCCCCTATGTTCCAACGATTTTCATGTTGATATTGTGTCTTGTAAATGTTGTTGGGATGTTCATGAACTAGTCTTATGAGATTATGCCATGCTTACTTGCAAATCCTAGTTATGTACAAAATGTATGATATCCATGCACTTATGGAATTCCCCAAGTTATGATATTATGGATTGTTGATGTTGGTCACGTACTCAAATCAGTCATGTACGTCAGTTTCCTTTCATTGAGTACTGGGTGTACTTGTACCCGAAAAATATAGCTATGTGCCTAGATCCTTGTCATGTTTCACGATATCCAAAATCAAGACATGAATCAATAGAAATCAGTCAGTCATGTAACTCAGGAAAACCTCATGATCTCAGTCAGTTATCAGATATCAGAAGTATTTCTTCAATTAATAGAATTCATTAAGTTCAATCCACGTACAGTCAGTTACTCATGTTCAATCTCTTCAGATGGGATTAGAAGTTAGCACTGAGCAAACCCAAGGATGGGAACGCACCTGTTATATGAGGTTGTGATTCTTAGAAGTCATCCTTGCATTCCAGAACTATATAGCTAGCATAGGTTGAGACATCACATCTTGTTATATGAGGGTAGATGAGGTTGCTTAACCTGTTATACGAGGGCTCCCACCGTTCTCACTAAAGTTGCCTATTGTATGAGGGTTGCTCACACATTGTCCTTACCAGTGGTGCGGTATTAACACCCTTCCAGTCAGGGCAGAGATTGGACCCCAGCTTAGCCATAATGTCACATAAACAACTACCTCCTACGGTTTCAGCATCAATCCCAGTAAAAGAACTCAGATAGTTCTTCAGATTTCAGTATATCAGGACTATCAGATACAGTTAATTTAATTATAGTACAGAACTCAGATAGTTCCATCAGATTCAGGACTGTCAGATACAGTCACCCGTGTTATCAGAACTATAGTATCAATCATGATTAGTTATCAGTAAACCATGTATTAGCGCATATATTTAGCTATCATGCATTTATGATCTTAGTTACTATACATGCGTGTTTGCACTCTCACGTTCATATCAGTCAGTCATTTAGTATTGCTAATACATATAAACCCTTTTGCATTTAGCCTACCTCACTCGTTTACTCAGTACATCCCCACATACTGATGCATTTGCACTATGGTGCTTTATTTTCATGTTACACCATAGGTCCAGAGACACGAGCTCCAGATCCGCAATAGCAGTAGCATTCCAGTATATAGAGTTGCAGTGAGTCCTTTTCATTCGAGAATGATATGATTTGATTTATTTATTATCTCAGTTAGATTTTAGTTTTACTGAGTTAGTTGGAGACATGTTCTTTCATCTTCTTATTTAGACAGTACTTAGACGCTTTCAGATTTAGTTCAGCTTTGTATTTAGGTTTAATTCAGATTCGGTTGTTTTGGGTATTCGTTACCCCTCATGGATGTTATGTTTTGATAGATTCTTTATTCAGTTGAACCTTATGGCCTATTGTTTATGTTTTTCGCACTCTTCATGTATATTATGCAGTGTACAGGTACAGATATTAATCATGTGTTAGCTTATGGTCCTTCGGGGTCATAGGCACCGTGTAGCATTTTGGTTTAGAAAAATTGGGGCGTTACAAAATTGGTATCAGAGCCTAAGGTTCAATAGAGTCCTAGAAAGTTTGAAAGCCTCATCTAGTAGGGTCTTGTACATGGGTGAGTTGCGTGCCACATTTATGTGCAGGAGGCTATGAGATGTTTTAGGAACAGTTTTACTTCTTTCAGTATTCATGTCGTGCTAGTGAGCATAATATCAAGTTAAACTCGTTGTCTAATCCGTTCTTCTCTTATTTCAAAATATGCCTCCAAAGATAAGAAACCAGCCAGCTCCTCATCTCGAAGATCCTTTGGGCGAACATGTTTCTCATGCGGAGTTTAGAGCTATATTCTCCACACTTGCTCAGTCTGTGGCTGCCCAAAATGAGCGGTCACTATTTATTTCGGCCAATCCAGTGGCCAACTCAGCCGCAGCTATGATTCGGGATTTTACCCAGATAAACCCTCCATCTTTCTTTGGGTCTAAGTCTGATGAAGACCCTCAGGAATTCATTAACCAAGTCCAGAAGGTCATTGACATCATGAGTGTTACTTTTGTTGAGAGTGCTGAGTTAGCTACATACCAGTTTCAAGATATGGCTCATACTTGGTACAAACAGTGGAAGTCTGAGAGGGTAGATGATGCAGGTCGTGTTGAGTGGGAGGAATTTATCACGGCCTTCTTAGATAAAATCTTTCCCCAAGAGCTGAGGAAGGCCAAAGTTTATGAGTTCATCAACCTCAGATAGGGAAATATTACAATTAAGGAGTATTCTCTAAGATTTACTCAGTTAGCTAGATATGCCTCTCATGTTGTTGCAGACAGCAGAGCTAAGATGAGCAAGTTCATGTAAGGGGTGAATGATAGTGTGGTAAATAAGTGTAGGTCTGCGATGCTGAACAGTGATATGACTTTTGCCAGAATCATGACCCATGCCCAACAAATAGAGGAGCAGAAGGTTAAGACTAGGGAGAGGTAGAATAAGAGAGCCAGATCAGGAAGTTTGAGTTTTCCTCAGCCCAAATTAGAGAGAGAAAACTGTTCGTAGTTTCATCCTAAGTCAGCAGTTCTATCCCCTTCCTCCGTCAGTGCCCCAGTGCTAAAATTTAAAGAAGGAAATAGAGATGGAGCACCCAGCTCTAAATCTTAGGGTAGTGTTAGCAGTACCCGCACTTATCCTCAGCGTCAAACTTGCGGTAAGAACCATCAAGGTGTGTGCAGAGTGGGTAGTGGAATTTATTTCAGTTGTGGCAAGCCAGGCCACAGAGTTAGAGACTGTCCTCAGCCAGGTCCTCAGGGTCAGCATAATTATTCCACATCTTAGTCCGGTCGCCCAAAACAGCAGGGTGCCACTTCTAGTGCTACTAGTGGGCAACGCCCAAATAGACTCTATGCTCTTCAGACCTGACAGGATTAGGAAAATTCTCCTGATGTCGTTACTGGTATGATACAGATTTTCTATGTTTATGTTTATGCTTTTCTAGACCCAGGTGCATCCTTATCTTTTGTTACTCCATACATAGCAGGCGATTTTGGAATCAGTCTCGAAATTTTAGCAGAGCCCTTTTCAGTCGCTACCCCAGTGGGTAAAACCATTATAGCTTGGCAGGTATACAGGAACTGCCCGATTATGATATTTTAGAGATCTACGTCAGTAGATTTAGTCGAATTAGAGATGACTAATTTTGATGTCATTCTCGGCTTGGATTAGCTTCATTCCTGCTATGCCATAGTCGACTGTAGAAATAGGATAGTTCAGTTTTAGTTCCTGAATGAACCCGTCTTAGAGTGGAGGAGTAGTACATCATCATTCAGGGGTCAGCCTGTTTCCTACCTTTAGGCAAGGAAAATAATTTTTAAGGGGTGTGTGTATCATCTCATCCATGTTAAGGATTCCAGTTCTGAATCTCCTAGATTGGAACTATTCACAGTGGTTAATGAATATTCAGATATCTTTCCTGAAGATCTTCCAGGCATTCCTCCCGAAAGGGAAATAGACTTCGACATTGATCTGTTTCCAGATACTCAACCTATTTCTATTCCACTATACAGAATGGCAACAGTAGAACTCAAGGAACTAAAAGATCAGTTGAAGGATATCTTAGATAAGGGATTCATCAGGCCCAGTGTATCCCCATGGGGTGCACCATTCTTATTCGTGCACAAGAAAGACGGCTCTCTTAGTATATGTATTGATTACCGCCAGCTCAACAAAGTTATGGTCAAGAACAGTTATCCACTTTCAAGAATAGATAACCTGTTTGACCAACTTCAAGGTGCTAGTTATTTTTCCAAGATAGACCTCAGATCAGGCTACCATCAGCTCAGCGTTAGAAAATGCGATATCCCAAAAACAGCTTTCTGTACTCGGTATGGTCACTTTGAATTTCTAAGCATGTCCTTTGATCTTACCAATTCCCCTGCAGCTTTCATGGAATTGATGAACCGAGTGTTCAAGAAGTACTTGGACATGTTCTTCATAGTCTTCATAGATTATATTCTGGTCTATTCCCGCACAGAGCGTAATCATTCAGACCATCTCAGAATTGTTCTTTAGAATCTCAGAGATCATCAGTTGTTTGCCAAATTTAGTAAGTGCGAATTTTAGCTAAGATCAATAGCATTCCTTGGCCATATTATTTCTGGTGATGGCATTAGGGTAGATCCTCAGAAAACTGAAGCGGTAAGAAACTGGCCTCGCCCAATATCTCCATCAAATATCAGGAGTTTCTTGGGTTTGGCTGGATATTATAAATGGTTTGTTGAGGTATTTTCATCTATTGCATCTCCCATGTACATATTGACTCAAAAAAAGGTCAAGTTTCAATGGTCAGTTTCATGTGAGAAGAGTTTTCAAGAATTAAAGACTCGACCCACCTTAGCTCCAGTCTTAGCTCTTCCTGATGGTTTAGATAGGTTTGTAGTATATTGTGATGCATCCAGAGTAGGTTTAGGTTGTGTCCTCATGCAGCATGGTAAGTTCATAGCCTACATCTCCAGACAGTTAAATCCCCATGAGAAGAATTATCCTACTCATGATCTTGAGTTAGCAGCTGTGGTATTTGCCTTAAATATTAGGAGGCATTATTTATACAGAGTTTATGTTGATGTCTTCACAAATCACAAGAGTCTCCAGTATGTATTTTCTCAGAATGATCTTAATCTTTGTTAGAGAAATTGGTTAGAGCTTTTGAAAGATTATGACATGAGTGTCCTTTACCATCCGAGCAAGGCCAACATTATAGCTAACGCTCTCAGTAGACTCTCCATGGGTAGTATTTCTCATGTTGAGGATAGCAAGAAGAAGATAGATCAAGAGATCCACCAGCTTGCCAGATTAGGCATTCGCTTAGTCGACTCTTCAGAAGGTGGTGTATGTGTTCAGAGTAGTTCAGAGTCATCTCTAGTTTCCGAGGTGAAAGAGAACCAAGATAGGTATCCTAGCCTTGTCAAGCTAAAAGAGTATGTTTAGAATCAGAAAGTAGAGGTTTTCTTCCAAGGGAGAGATAGTGTTCTTCATTTTTAGGATCGTCTGTGTGTTCCAGGTATAGATGACTTGAGGCAGTGAATTCTAGCAGAAGCGCATAGTGCACGATACTCTATTCACCTAAGGGCCACCAAGATGTACCGCAACTTGTGGGAGATCTATTGGTGGGGTGGGATGAAGAGAGATATTGCAGAGTTTGTGGCTAAGTGCTCTACATGTCAGGAGGTTAAGATAGAGCATCAGAAACCTAGATTTTCCATGCAGGAGTTCACCATTCCTACTTGGAAGTGGGAAGAAGTGAACATGGACTTCATGACGGGTTTGCCTAGAACTCGTCATCAGTATGATTCAGTTTAGGTCATTGTAGTTAGAATGACCAAGTCAGCTCACTTCCTTCCAGTTCGTACATTTTATTCAGTTGAGGATTATGCCAAACTCTATATCAGGGAGTTGGTCAGATTACACGGTGTTCCATTAACTATCATCTCAAACAGAGGTACCCAGTTCACCTTTCACTTTTGGAAAGCGTTCCAAAAGGGTCTTGGTACCCAAGTTCATCTCAGTACAACGTTTCATACTCAGACAGATGGTTAAGCAAAAAGGACTATTCAGACTCTTGAAGATATGCTAAGAGCATGTGCAATTGATTTCAAGGGTATTTGGGACGACCACTTGCCTTTGATTGAATTTGCATATAATAATAGCTATCATTCCAGTATTCAAATGGCTCCATCCGAAGCCCTCTATGGTAGGAGATGTAGATCTCCAATTGGTTGGTTCAAAGTTAGTAAGGCCTCAATCATAGGTCCTGACTTGGTATTCGACCCCTTAGAGAAGGTTTAGTTGATCAGAGAGAGACTCCGGGCTGCTCAGAGCCAACAGAAGTCTTATACATATGTTCGTAAAAAGGATCTCAAATTCGAGGTCAATGATTACATCTATCTTAAGATCTCTCCCATGAAGGGAATGAAAAGGTTCAGCAAGAAAGGAAAACTCAGTCCCCGATATGTCGGTCCCTTCAGGATTCTCAGTCGCTTCGGTAAGGTAGCTTATGAGGTCGAATTGCCTTCAGATCTAGCCTCAGTTTATCCAGTCTTCCAAGTCTCTTTGATCAAGAAGAGCATAGGTGACCCAGCAGTTATAGTCCCTATTCAGAGCATTGACATTCAGAACAACCTCTCTTATAAAGAGATTTCAGTTGAAATCTTAGACTATCAGACTCGTAGATTGAGGAATAAAGAAGTCCCTCTAGTCAAGGTTCTTTACCGAAATCAGTCTAATAAGGGAGCTACTTGGGAAGAAGAAGCAGTTATGCGTACCAAGTATCCTCACCTCTTCTCCGCCAATTCAGTTCAATCTCTAGGTAATAGTTCTCCTTAAGTTTATTCATTTTTATGTTCATGTTCCTATCATAAAACTTGGTACCTATTACCATTGCATACTCAATCATGAATTTATGTATCAGTTCAGTTATAAGATCATGCATCAGCTATGCATTCTCATATTGAGAAACTCAGTTTATCAGATTACTCAGTTATGCATTCATGTATCATTTATCTATGCATCAGATATGCATGAGTTTAGTATATTTATCATGTCAGTCATGAGATCAGATTTTATTTATTTATGTTCAGTCATGTTCAGCTTGTCTTTTATTCCCTCTCAGTTGATTCTTATTCGAGGACAAATGTTCCCAAAGGGAAGATATTGTAATACCCTAAAAGTTCAGACAATTTTAGGATCATGTTTCGAACTCATGAGTAATAAATTTTAGTGCTTTGGTAGTGCTATTATCAAGTTTGATGCATATTAAGGCCTCAAAAGTGTCCTAGCTAATAGACGAATCAAAACATTTCCTTACCGATTGAATTCTTGAAAAGGATATTGGTATAGTCAACATCAAATGATCATATCTCTCATTATAATCTGAACCTCCAATCTCATGACCCACCAACAGATAGATAATTGAATTATCTTGTCAACGATATTAATTTTTCCTAAATTTGATATCAGAGCAAGGAGTTATGCCCATTTTGCTTCGGCATGTCAGGATGGGAAACTGAGTGATGACATTTATGATAAGCTATCATGCCCTTGATATATTATCACCAATGTTGTTAGCCCTGGGAAGATTTTCACCCCTAGTGACGACATTTTATGACAAGCCGTCACGTCCGTGATGGCCTATCACCAATGTCGTCATCCCTGGGTAGATTTTCGCCCCCAATGATGACATTTTGTGACAAGTTGTCACGCCCATGATGGCCTATCATCAATGTAGTCAACCTTAACCAGAAAAACTAAGATTTCACCTTTTTATGACGATAATTTTTAACAACCTATCACCAGTATGATGGATTGTCACGAATGTCGTCAGCTATTTTGTTCAGCAATTAAGGGACGTTTTAGTAAGGGTATTTTGGTATTTTCCCTTCACTTCCCATGACTTATAACCCTCAAAGAGCGTATTATTTTCTATTCTCTTTAGTTAAACATCTCAAAAAGCTCTCCCATACACTCTTAACCATAAGATTTGGGTTTCCTCTCAAGATTATCTCCTCAAGAGCAAGCCTACAGAATTCTTCAAGAACCTTCAGAAATATTAGATCTCTTTCAAGATTCAATCACTAAGGTATGCATAGTGTTCATCCATTGAGCTCAAGAATCATGTTTTAAATTATAAATTGTGAATTCCTTATCGTGTTATGACTATATTCATGTTGATGATTGTTGTTTGGATTCAAGGTTGTATCTTGATGTGTTTTCATGAAGCATGTGAATAGGTTAGTTGAAACCCATAAGTTTTTTATGGATTAAGATGGTCGAATTGATAAATATACTTATGCCTTAAAAGAGTGCATGCAAGGTGTTTGATAAAATGCCTAAGGAACTAGAAATTATGCAATATAGCTAAATTGTGACTAAGTAAAGGATTCATGATAGGCCCCTATGTTCCAACGATTTTCATGTTGATATTGTGTCTTGTAAATGTTGTTGGGATGTTCATGAACTAGTCTTATGAGATTATGCCATGCTTACTTACAAATCCTACTTATGTACAAAATGTATGATATCCATGCACTTCATGGAATTCCCCAAGTTATGATATTATGGATTGTTGATGTTGGTCACATACTCAAGTCAGTGATGTGCGTCAGTTTCCTTCCATGAGTACTGGGGGTACTTGTACCCTAAAAACATAGTTGTGTGCCTAGAGCCTTGTCATGTATCACGATCTCCAAAATCAAGCCATGAATCAATAGAAATTAGTCAGTCATGTGACTCGGGAAAACCTCATGATCTCAGTCAGTTATCAGATATCAGAAGTATTTCTTCAATTAATAGAATTCAGTAAGTTCAATCCACGTACAGTCAGTTACTCATGTTCAGTCTCTTCAGATGGGATTAGAAATTAGCACTGAGCAAACCCAAGGATGGTAATGTTATATGAGGGTGTGATTCTTAGCAGTCATCCTTACGTTCTAGAACAATATAGCTAGCATAAGTTGAGACATCGTAACCTATTATATGAGGGTAGATGAGGTAGCTTAACCTGTTATATGAGGGTTCCCATAGTTCTCACTAGAGTTACCTGTTATATGAGGGTTGCTCACACGTTGTCCTTATCAGTGGTGCGGTATTGACACCCTTCCCATTAGGGCAGAGATTGGACCCTAGCTTAGCTATAATGGCACATATAGGCATGTCGGTTAAACAACTACCTCCCATAGTTTCAGCATCATTCCCAGTAAACGAACTCAGATATTTTTTTAGATTTCAGTATATTAGGACTGTCAGATACAGACAATTTAATTATAGTATGAAACTCAGATAGTTCCATCAGATTCAGGACTGTTATAAATAGTCACCCATGTTATCATAACTATAATATCAGTCATGATTAGTTATCAGTAAACCATGTATTAGCATACAGATTTAGCTAGCATGCATTCACGATCTCAGTTACTATGCATACATTTTTGCACTCTCTCGTTCATATCAATCAATCAGTTAGAATTGCTCATGTATGTAAACCCTTTTGCATTTAGCCTACCTCACTCGTATACTCAGTACATCCCCACATACTAACACATTTGTGCTATGGTGATTTTTTTTCATGTTACACGATAGGTCCATAGACACAAGCTCCAGATCTACAGTAGTAGTAGCATTCTATTATACAAAGTTGCAGTGAGTCCTCTTTATTCGAGGACGATATGATTTGATTCATTTATTATCTCAATTATCGTTTAGTTTTATAGAGTTAGTTGGAGACATATTCCTTCATCTACTTATTCAGACAGTACTTATAGGCTTTCAGATTTAGTTCAGATTTGTATTCAGATTTGATTCAGATTCAGTTATTTTGGGTATTCGTTACCCCACATGGATGTTATGTTTTGATAGATTCTTTATTCAGTTGAACCTTTTGGCCTATTGTCATGTTTTTTGCATTTTTCATTTATATTATGCAGTATACAGGTACAAATATCAGTCATGGGTTAGCTTATAGTCCTTCAGGGTCATAAGCACCGTGTAGCATTCCGGTTCAAAAAAATTAGGGTGTTACAATTCTGGTCTATGGACCCAATATGACTCATGGGTACGAGCCATATGTTGGGGTATGAACGATATGGTCCAGTCGTATGCTGACCAGTGTTGGTTAGTGGAATGGATTTGGTCACTAGAATGGGTACGACTTGTATGGTATGAATCGTATGGTCGGATACAGATCATTTGGTATCTTTACTTAACCTTAGACTTGATAACATAAATTGGATTTGAGTACGAGTGGCTTACCAGGAAACATAAGCTAGGGTACGAGTCGTACCTAAGACTCGTATGGTGGTTAGTGTTCAAACCTTCTGTGATTCTATCTTGCCAGGGATATGGGAGAAGGGTACGGATTGTGTGTTGTCAATACGACTTGGGTAGGATGAGTCATACACTGTATAGTATTTTGTCCGAGGGTTAAGGCTTAGGATACGAGTGATGGGTACCACTCATATCAAAGGGTACGACTCGTGAGAGTCAGTTGTACCCCTATGATAGGATTTTGTGCAACTTAAGTGGGGGTGTTCTGGACATTTCCCCATGTACCCTATAAGGTATCACGACTTCTAACTTATTTGGAAGGCTATTTACCCTATTATTCTATTCATTAACACTTCGAAACTCTTCCTAAACACTCTATAATTTTCTTAAAAGCTTTTGGGCAAGGAAGTTAGGGTTTCAACTAGAGGATTAATTTGAGGATCTTGTTGGTGGTTTTTCCCCATCTACTTTATCAATTAAGGTATGTTATCTTCCCTCATTGTTAGTTCCAATTACAGGTATGATTTTATGTAATGTTTTTACGATTTGAATGTTGTATGATTTTGGGTTTTCAAATATGATTTGGGGGTTTTGGTTATAAATACTTGGTTATGGTTTTCCCATGTTATAATTATTATTTTATATGCATTAAGGGTGGTTTTGGATAATTGGTTGCATGGGAATGGTTATTTGGTAATGGACTTTGGTTTTGGAAATACTATGCCCCCAGTGTGTTTGATAAAATACCTTTAACAATGTTTTCACTATAATATTGGTTTTTCAATGAAACTTATGTATGGTTTAAACTTGGTAATGGAACCCTAAATGATATGAATGGTTTAAAAGGTTTTAAATGGATTGGAAAGGTATTGGTGTCCATGGTTTAGGTTAATTGGAAATCATGAAGGGTACATGGAATCCCTTAAACCTATATATGGTTGGCTATGGACAAAACTCGCAAGTATAGTTAGTATGATGATGCAACTACTAATTCCCTTGATTAATAAATGGTAAATGGATTGGTTGGTTTCTTGGTAATCATTTTACTTGGATAATAATGGAGGGGTATATAGAAAAGTCATAGAAGGTGGAGGTCTTAGGGGACCAAAATTGGAAACTCATATTTGCCGATGTGAGGTTTGGTCTTGGTGACCATTTGCATGATGTCACAATTTATATTTAGGGGATGTACTAGTCATCCCAGGTTTTCTTCCCTGGTCGTTCGGCTTCACACACTGGGGCCTTTCTAGCAGGGGGAGCTGAACCTATATAGCCCGTGGTTAGTTTAGGATGGAAATGCTACACAACCCAGGTAAAGGTTTTAATGGCATGCTAAACCCAATCCCCTTTCCTGGTATAATTATATATATGTGTATGGTTGTGTGCGTATGGATGGTTTTACTTGGTTTTATAAATGGCATTATTTTATCCATACCTGAGTTCATGCTAGTGATCACTCGCCAACCCATCTTCGGGACGCTATGTAGGAACCGGCCATTCTACTTCTCCTACATAGTGATTTAGTTGGGGACAACTGTTGGATTGAAGTGGTGCACTTCCATCTTTCCGGAAGGCTCCATTTCATGTTATGGACATTTTGTAGACATTTTAATTTATTTATGGATCTTGGTTTTTTCTATGGTTGAGAGTATGTCCCAAGTGGATATTCTTACTCTTTTGGGTAGAGTCTTTGTGGTACTACTATGGGTTGGAATAGGAGGGATCGGTATTAGTGTAAGCCTTAGCATTGCCATTGGTATTAGGGCTTATACCGATTGATGATATTGTTTGTTGTTCCATCGTATTTAATTTTGGAATTAATAATATTTTGTTTTGGATCTCAATTGATTTTGGCGTAGTTTATGGCCCTTAGTTCAGTGTTGGTTTGGCTTAGTGGTTGGGTTGGGTAACAGGGGGTGGTCCCTAGTCCTGATTGGACTTGGGATGCTCATTAAGACAAGGCCCCCAATCGGGTCATGTCATGATTCCATTCAATAAATATTTTGACATTCCTGATTAACTAACATATGGGATTCTCCACATACAGATTACTATCCAACATTTAGACAATAGAATCGAGAAAAGGACACTATTATGTCAAATCTTCATATGTATGTTGAACATATTATGTCAAAACAAGCTGATAAACTTACTGTCAATTAATTATTTTGAGTGACTATTAAAAGCACTCAATTGTTGAGCGTTGACTATTTTTACGTGCAATAACAGTAAGAAAAATAACTACAGACTTCTCAATAGAATCACATGGTGTTTAATGGTTAGTTGGATAAATCATTTTAATTTTATCATGTTGATTAGCCGACAAAAGATTTTAGAATGAAAATGTGTCGATTCATACATATGTATGCGATGTACTTGAAGAAGATCAATAACCCATGTCATACTAGCCCCAGATGTAAGTTGCAGTGTGTGAGAAAATAACCTATGTTCTTGGATTACCAACTCACACTTATTAGAAGCTACAATGCATAAGATTTAATCCTCAATATTATTATCTGACCTATGTTCTTGGATTACCAACTCACACTTATTAAAAGCTACAATGCATAAGATATAATCCTCAATATTGTTTTCTGACTTAGTGCGACTACTGGATATGCTCATATTTTTCAATAGACAGTTACAAAGAATAAGCGAGGATTAAAGGAATACAATGCCAATATTAATAGTTTGGACTAGAGAACCTAATAACATACATAAAGAATTGTTACACTTTGATAACTATTACACACTTAGACAGTGATATATGACAAAGAAATATTCAAACTACAAATGAAGACATTTTTATGAAACCTAGGAAATTCACCACCGCTTATGCCTCTTTCTTTCTTTTTTTGTTATTCTTCTACTATATCTCTCTTACACTTTAAATGTTACATAAATGATATAAAATGCCATAAATGTCTATAGTGCTACCCATTTTACAATGTAATAATGTGTCATTATTCATTCAGATTCATAATTGTTTGATAAGGAGTTCTCTTATAAAGAGGAATGTAACACCCCAGAAGTAACCCCTGAATGTCACACGGTGCTTAAGACTACCAATAGCCCTAAGCTAATCCATGATATCTATTAAGCTTAACTTGCGTGAACGGTTAACTAACATATGTATAAATACTGAAAGAGAACAACTTAATATCTTATTGTCAACTAGTAAATTAGAAATCTTAAACAAACTCTTTAAACTAAAGGATACGTAGTTTGACAAGCCTCTACTGCTAACTATAGAGCCACTGGGATAGACCTTAGCTGACCCAAAAGTAAATAGAAATCAAGTAACTAAAATACTTTCATTAATGAACATGAGTTTGATAAGCTGGGTCATCGGACTATGAGGACTCACAAAAGTCGGGATGTAGGTGATGATGCTTGTAGTCAATCGGGCTACTGGACATGAGTACCAGAACCTACATTATAAGACAATGTAGAACATAGACATATATATGGGTCGGGACTTCTGAAATGTACTGAGTATGTGGGGTGAATGCATAAGTAAAACAAGAACTTAATATATATGTACACTTTCAAATGATGAATGCTAAGTGTAAATGACTCATCTTGGACTTGAGTAAAACTAAAGATCGCAAGATCATAAAACATGGATAATGAAGCATATGAATATGATTATTGAGCCATAATACTTAGTTTCTAAAATCATTATTTTTATTCTTTCTTATGGGAGATTCTTCTAACCGACATAAACCATGCGAGCTATCATGGAGTCCAACATCTTACCCACATTGGGAAGAGCTGTCCTATCCTTGCCATTAAAATAAAACCTTCACCTACAATGATCACTAAACTTGACCCATATTAGGAATTAAACTTATGATGGCTTTTAGTTTCCAGGCATTTAGGATACGCTCATCTACATCCCCTTCTCGGTGCTAAATACTACTCCCAATATATATATATATATATATATATATATATATATATATATATATATATATATATATATATATATGCATTCTCATACTTAAGAAATCCACCTTAAGATGGCATAAGGGTTTATATACTGAAAATAAGTTATGCTTCTCTTTACTTAAATCTTAATCAGAAAAAACACTTGTGGATTTCATATCTTACCATAGATCAAAAGATCAAGCTTTTTCTTTAAATCATGCTATAAAACATATCACTGGAATTTAAAAGCATAAAATTCTTGTAAACTCAGTACTTGCACTTAGGACTTGGAATTCATACTTTATTTCATAGAAATTGTAAGACCTCGCAAAATTCTAAGCTTAACTCGGACCGTTAAAGCTTGAAAAGCGGTCCCAGACTTAGAAATTTTAGCTAAGTATTTATACTTAGAAGTATTTTAGCCTTCGTAAGTTGATGATCCTATTTCATGACCCTTATTACCTTAAAATATTGATTTTTCAGTTGATTCGTGATCAGGAATGTCAATAGATCACATCGGATGAGTTTTGGATTTTTTGGACCTCATTTGAACCATGTTCAGGTGACCAAAATAATGGGTTGACGCGATCTCAACGCGTCGTATCGCCCATCACGTCAATAGATAATTTTTCCACCAGCTTTCAGTACAATTCCAGTGAACTAATGCAAACTCGATGCGGTGTGTTGGCCATTGCGTCGATGGCATCGATGCAGCGTATCGGTCTACGCATCACTAGGCACGATTTTTGCTCTTTTAATTCCGCATTTAGCGGGGTAAATGGGTCTTTATCCCACTTCTATTTAGCCTAAAAAATATGAAATTAAGTCATTCTTAGGGATAAAACACTCATTTTCCCTAAAATCCTCTCAAAAACAAACCCTAGGGGATCTAATTTCAAATTCAAGAATGAAGAATACACCACTAATCTTCATGGATTCAAGCACCAAGGTATGTTAGGTGGTCATCCAAGGGTTTTCTTCTACCCTTGGAGTTCAAGGAACTCTTCTAAACTACAAGTTAATTGATTTCAAGAATTCTATATGGGATTTGAGTGTATTCATGATTATGGTGTTAATTCTATTCTAATCCATGGTTTATTCCAAGTTTCATGTGAAAATATTTATCATGTGTGAAGTATCATGTGAATTCATGTTAAAAGCCTTTGATTTTTGAATTGGAATTTGAAATTATGATGCCTACATGTTGTTTATTATCATGTGCATAGATTATGTTCCCTAAGTGCTTGATAAATTTCTCATGTGAATTAAATGCGAAAATCATGATATACTAACATATGTGCAAGCTTATATCTTACAAGTGTTTGATAGAATGCCTCTATGAACGAGTTGTGAGCAAGTAAACATTATGATGTTTTTCAAGTTTAAGCTATGCTTTACTATTCATGCTATCGAGTCCTTGGGGTATTCAATATCCAAAATTCTAGCTGTTTTCCTAGAGTTACAGTAGTTACAAAACAGTCTCAGTAGCGTCAAGAACAGTAGTACTCAGTAATCAGTCACAGTCTCAGTTCAGTATACAGTTTAGAATTCAGTAGTATTCAGTTAGTACAGAACTTAGTATATTCAGTTAGAAAATAGAACTTAGAACACTCAATCAATTACAGTACTTAGTGAACTCAGTCCAGTTCAGCCAGTTAACATGATCAGCAACAGTTGAATCTAACCTAGAACAATTTAGAAATTAGTTAAGTGTTTTTTAGTTGGGAGTAGGATTTAGCACCGAGCGAGTGTAGGGATGATAGCTTCCCCGTCAAAGAGGCATGGTCGTTAGTAGCAATCCCTGTACTCCAGAATTGTGTAGCCAGCACAGGATCAGGAGTCACCCGTCATACTAGGCTTGACTACCTCCCAGGGGTCACCCGTTATATTAGGCTTGACTTCACCCAGGTGTCACCCGTCAGTTAGGCTTGGCATCCTAGTTTTCTAGTGTTAGTAACAGTGGCACGGTATTAGCACCCTTCTAACTGGTGTCACAGGTTGAACCCCTATTAGCTCAGATTTGGGGCATGTCGGTTAGATGATTACCTCCCACAGTTTTAGTTTCAGTATCAGTATAGAACTCAGTTTAGTTCTACAAAATTAGGACTGTCAGACACAGTCACCCAGCTCAGTATAGAACTCAGTTCAATTCTATAGAATCAGGACTATCAGAAATAGTCACCCAGCTATCAGTAATACAGTTATCAGTTCACTCAGATATTAGTCATTCAGTTATCATAATTAGTATCCAGTGTTACTATGATCTCAGACACAGTATATGTATATATGTGCAGTATTGCATAATCAGTGTTTCATCAGTTTTCAATTATACATATACTCTCATTCAGTTGTATTCGTACTATTCAGTTAGTTATTCTTTATGTATATGGACCCTTGCATATCAGCCTACCTTACTTAGCATACCAGTACATTCAAATTACTGATGCATACCTCTTCTTTTGTGCTATGATATTTTATATCATAGGTTTAGATGCACGGGCTCCTGACCATACTTAGCAGCCCAGATTATTAGTAGCAGACCTAGTGGTGAGTCCTTATAGTTCGAGGACAAAATTATCATATCATTTTATTATGTCACTGTTCAGTTTATTTCAGTAGTCGGGGTTATAGGGACTTGTCCCATCAACTCCATGTTCAGACAGATAGAGGCTTTCAGACTAGACTTTCAAAAAGTATTCAGTTGTATAAATTATTATTACAGTTGGTATTCTTTATCAGTATTACAGGTTTTGAACATTATGGAATTTCAGCCTATTTTTCCATATTTATTATAGTATTATTATTCAGTGCTCACAGCAGATATCAATCATGGGTTAGCTTGTGGTCCTTCGGGGTCATAGGTATCGTGTAGCATCTTGGGGTACAGACTCGGAGTGTTACAACCTTGGTATTAGAGCATAAGGTTCAACAGAGCCCTAGGGAGTCTGAAAGCCACATTAAGTAGAGTCTTGTACATGGGTGTGTAGCACACCACACTTATGGACAGGAGGCTATGAGATGTTTTAGGAAAAGTTTCCCTTCTTTCAGTATTCATGTTGTGTGATTGTGAATGAGCTCAAGTTAAAATCTCAGTCTAATTTATCTCTTCCTCATACTTGTAAAACGTGCCTCCCCAAAAAGCTAATGGAACAAGTAATGAAAAACAACCATCTCCTTCGCATATTTAGGCAGATCCCTTGAATAAGCATATCTCTTACACTGAATTTAGAGCTGATTTCACTACCTTAACTTATTTAGTAGCTACTCAAAACAATTTGTAGACTGTTGTCCTATTTAGGTTTTTGACTTACACTCAACAGAGTGAGAAATAGGAGCATAGGAAGTATAAAAGGGCTAGAATAAATAATTCTAAGCCAAGATCAGGGGGTAGTAACCGCTCCCAATTCTGTCAGAGATTCTCAGCCCCAGTTCTGCCTTCAGTCATAGTGCCAGTGCCTAAGTCTAAGAATGACAGTCGAGATGGAGCACCAGGCTCTAATTCACAAGGTAATGGGAAGGGTGTTCGTACTAATCTGCTTTGCAGAGAATATGGTAAAAAACATAAGAGAGTGTGTAGAGCTGGTAGTGATGTTTGTTTCGGGTATGGCAAGCTAGACCATAGAGTCAGATATTGTCCTCAGTCAGGTTCACAGGGTCAGTATAATTGTTCCTCAACTCAGTTTGATAGCTCAAATCAGCAGGGTGCCACTTCCAGTGCCATTAGTGGGCAACGCCCAAACAGGATTTATACACTTTAGTCCAGATAGGATCAAGAAATTCCCCTGATATGGTCACTGGTATGTTACAAATCTTCTATTTACATATTTATACCTTATTAGATCCAGGAGCTTCTTTGTCTCTGGTAACTCCTTACATAATAGTCAACTTTAAAGTCAAACTAGGAATCTAAACATAACCTTTTTAGTGCCTACCCCAGTAGGTAAATCTATTCCATCCAGCCGAGTATACAGAAATTGCTTGATTACAATATTTTAGAAAATCCCTTCAGTTGATTTCAGTAATAGAGTCATTCCATTCTTGTTTCCTGAGGGGCCAGTCATTAAATAAAGGGGTAGTACCTCAGTTTCTGTTGATTTAAGCTTGAATTTTTTTTTGGTTGAACAAGTAGAAAGAAGAGTTAAGAATTCTAAGTTAGTTAGTGTTGAGATTGCTATATGATGATTGTTGGGGTAATATAAATCTAAGAATAATGTATCAAAGGAAAGTACTAGCAGTGGACCTTATATTATCAGGTGTAGTCCTTTGAAAAGAGTTTAGTGTTTATGAGTATTGTTATATCTCAGGATCTAGAGTAAAGTGGTTCCAATTCGATTTAATGTTTATTAAGTGGTTCATAGACTTAGAATAAGGGCTTTAAGCTAATAGGGAGATGATAGAACAAGCAACCAAGTCAGGCTTCCAGATTTTTTTTTGTAGCAATGCTAGTATATGTAGAAAAGCAGTGGGAAGGGATGATGCCGAACCCGTCCTTACCTCAGTTTAAAGTTTTGCACTTCAGTTATCACAGTATCTACTCACGCCTTACATTTCAGATCTATTATCATAGCTTATATTCGTGCACATAATCAAAAATCAT
Organism: Capsicum baccatum var. pendulum; assembly: GCA_030864225.1. Classification (NCBI taxonomy): domain Eukaryota; kingdom Viridiplantae; phylum Streptophyta; class Magnoliopsida; order Solanales; family Solanaceae; genus Capsicum; species Capsicum baccatum. The sequence continues at coordinate 183,079,478 of CM061554.1, forward strand.
GTGCACTTACCGTTCCTATTAGAAGGAGTTCCAATTCACTCAATGTTATGAATCATGTTCCATGAATATAGAAACTCCAAAATCAGGTCATGCAACTCATGACTCATGTACTCATTGTTTATAGTATGCTCAGTTCCCATGACTCATGCTACACTCCTAACGGTCGACTAAATTCATATTATGTCATGTATATCCTCAGTTTAATCTCTTGATAAATCCATGGTATTGATATTCTATTCCTTAAGCCTCAGTTAAGTGTGGAGTTTGATTTAGTATTCATTCACGCTTTAGGTCCTCATGCTTTAACCCTTTAGTGAACTCTCCTTATGAAATAATGTAGTGATGAGCGATTACTTAGATAGGAGAGAGTAAATATTTCATGATAAGGAAAGATTTTTGCATGCTTATTTTACATGAGGTGGTAGTTATGAAAATAGGCTAGAATACCCGATTAGTGTGCTAAGTAAATGGATAGAAAGAAGTTGTATTTAGTTATTGAAGGGAGGGAAATCAGAATTTTTCATGAGATGAGAAGTTGAGAAAATGTACAGTGTGAATGTCTATTCAGATCCTCGGTTTATGTCAGTATCTATCATGTAGGTATCAGAACCTAGTATTCAGTTCCAGTATGAGTCTCTATTACAGTCCTAGTTACTGTCTCAGTTACAGACTCAGTTACCATCTTAGTTACAGTCTCAGTCGAGTAATCAGATTAGTAACTCAATTCAATTTTAGGTTTGCTTGAGTATAGTTATCAGTTATTTATTTATCAGTATTTCAGTACCTTAGTTTATAGACTATTTATGAATCATGTTATACGCTTGGTCTTGCATTCTCAAAAAATATAGTTTTCATGAATTCATGCTCAATTATCTCATATTACTCAGTCAGTCGTTACTGCATATGCATAATACTCTACAGTTTCAGTCCAGACTAAATACAGTTCAATCCTACATGACCAGTATTTAGCTATCAGCCACTCAGTTAATCAGATAAGTTAGTATGTTTATGCATTCATACTCAGTGCCCACGTGAATATTTTTAGTAGCCTCAAGTGAATACAGTGTTGAAGTAGAAATTCCAGTTGAGGGAATAGTTGAGAAATGTGTCTAAGATTGCAAGTTAGTAGTTGAGGTGCATAACGCTTAGTAACTATATCTTAGATAACATTTCATAGCCCTTGCTCCATATTACAGAATTGTAGCCACATAGTGATTTCTTATTCAGATGTCTTATTCAGACCATGCCAAGATTTACCTAATCCCTAAAGTCAGTAGAATTTTATAGAAAAAGTGTCAAGAAATGCTCCAGTTGAGTATAAGTTTTCAGTATGAGTTAGTCTGTAAAACCAGTAATTCATTTTAGCAGTTAGGAGGACAAGCTCGTATGGTTTCCCATCTTTTCACCTAGTCGTCCTATCCGAAGTCTTATGAATATGATCATTACAGAATGGAGCATTCTAGTAGTTACAAATTCAACCCAATTCATGTATCATCCCTCAGTTTTAGATCCTAGATATTTAGTCATGATTCAATTCATAGGTGCCCTGTGCATCGTCCCAGTCTTTTCTTAGTAGCTCAGCCAAGTCAGCATCCTTTAGGGAACATAGTTGACTCTTCACGTAAAAATGTCCAGTTAGAGTAATGAGTACTCATAAGTTGACTCTCTCGTTCCAATCTCAGCCGTATGACCATTCCTTGACATGGCATGTATCCAAGGAATCAGCTCAGTTCACGACATTCAGTTCATGTATCATATTTTAGACTCAGTTATGTTAACATATTCCCCTTCATGCATGTTTAATAAATGATCTCAGGTTCATCAGTATTCTCAGCTTAAGGTAACAGTCTTCCTTAGATTGGCTTAGTTCCATGTTCAGTTAAAGCTATGAACTTGGTATCCATTACCATTGCATATTCAGTCTTGCATTCATGAATCAGTTCAGTCATGTACTCATGCATCAGATATGCATATTCAGTACGAAAACTCAACTTATCAGTACTTTCAGTCATGTATTCCATGCATCAGATATGCGTATTCAGTGTATAAACTTAGTCCATCAATATTTCTCAGTATAATCAGTCTCATTCAAAGACGAATGTTCCCAAGGGGGAGATATTGTAAGACCCCATAAAATTCTAAGCTTAACTCAGTCCGTTAAATCTTGAAAAGAGGTCCCAGACTTATAAATTTCAGCTAAGTGTTTATACTTAGAAGTATTTTAGCCTTCGTAAGTTGGCGATCTTATTTGACGACCCTTATGACCTTAAAATATTGATTTTTAGGTTGATTCATGATCAGGAATGTCAGTATCTTACATTGGGTGAGTTATGGATTTTTTGGACCTCGTTTGAACCATGTTCAAGTGACCAAAATAGTGGGTCGATGCGATCTCGATATGTCGCATCACCTATCGCATCGATAGATAATTTTTCCCCCAAGCTTTCAATGCAATTCCAGTGAACCAATGCAAACTTGATGCGGCGAGTTGGATATAATATTGATGCCATCGATGCGGTGCGTCAGTCTGCGCACCACTAGGCACGATTTTTGCTCTTTTAATTCCGCATCCAAAGGGGTAAATGGGTCTTTATCCAACTTCTATTCATCCCCAAAAACACGAAATTAAGTCATTCTTAGGGCTAAAACACTCATTCTCTCTAAAATCCTCTCAAGAATAAACCCTAGGGGATCTAATTTTGAATTCAAGATTCAAGAATGCACCATCAATCTTCACAGATTCAAGCACCAAGGTATGTTAGCTGTTCATCCAAGGGTTTCCTTCCACCCTTGGAGTTCAAGAAACTCTTTTAAACTACAAGTTAATTGATTTCAAGAATTTCATGTGAGATTTGAGTGTATTCATGATTATGATGTTTATTGTATTCTAATCCATGGTTTATTCTAAGTTTCATGTGAAAATATTTATCATATGTGTAGTATCATGTGAATTCATGTTAAAAGCCCTTGATTTTCGAATTGGAATTATGATGGCTAGATATTGTTTATTATCATGTGCATAGATTATGTTCCCCAAGTGCTTGATAAATTGATCATGTGAATTAAATGTGAAAATCATGACGTATTAGCATATGTGCAAGCTTATACCTTACAAGTGTTTGATAGAATGCCTCTATGAATGAGTTGTGAGCAAGTGAACATTGTGATGCTTTTAAAGTTTATGTTATGCTTTACTTTTCATGTTATCGAGTCCTGGGGGTATTCAATACCCAAAAATCTAGCTGCTTACCTAGATTTATAGTAGTTACAGAACAATCTTAGTAGCGTCACGAACAGTAGTACTCAGTAATCAATCACAGTCTCAGTTCAGTATACAGTTCAGAACTCAGTAGTATTCAGTTAGTACAGAACTCAGTATATTTAGTCAGCAAATAGAACTCAAAACACTTAGACAGTTACAGTACTCAGTGAACTCAGTCCAGTTCAGTCAGTTAACACGATCAGTAACAATTAAGTCTAGCCTAGAATAGTTTTGAAATCAGTTCAGTGTCTTTTAGTTGGGAGTAGGATTTAGCACCGAGCAAGTGCAAGGATGATGGCTTCCCCGTCAGAGTTGCAAAGTCATTAGTAGCAATCCTTATAATCTAGAACCGCATAGCCAGTGTAGGATAAGGAGTCACCCGTCAGACTAGGCTTGACTATCTCCCAGGGTCACCCGTTAGATTATGCTTGACTTCGCCCAGGTGTCACCTATCAGTTAAGCTTGGCATCCTGGTTTTCCAGTGTTAGTACCCATGTCATGGTATTAGCACCCTTCTAACTGGGGTCACAGGTTAGACCCCTATCAGCTCAAATTTAGGGTATGTCAGTTAGATGATTACCTCCTACAGTTTCAGTTTCAGTCTTTGTATAGAACTTAGTTCAGTTCTATAAAATCAGGACTGTCAGACACAGTTGCCCATCTCAGTATAGTACTCAGTTCAGTTCTACAGAATCAAAACTATCAAAAATAGTCACCCAGTTATCAGTAATACAATTATCAGTCAACTCATATATTAGTCATTCAGTAATCATAATTAGTATCCAGTGTTACTATAATCTCAGAAACAGTATATTTAGATATGTGCAGTATTGCATAATCAGTGTTTCATTAGTTTTCATTTATACATGTACTCTCATTCAGTTGTATTCGTGTTATTTAGTCAGTTATTGTTCATGCATATGAACCCTTGCATATCAGCCTACCTCACTTAGCATACCAGTACATTCAAAGTACTGATGCATACCTCTTCTTTTATGCTATGATGTTTATATCATAGGTTCAGACTCACGGGCTCCTGGCTATACTTAGCAGCCCAGATTTTCAGCAGCAGACCTAGTGGTGAGTCCTCATAGTCCGAGGACAAAGTTATCATATCATTTCATTATGTCAGTATTCAGTCTATTTCAGTAGTCAGGGTTAGTTGGGGACTTGTCCCATCAACTCCATGTTCAGACATATAAAGGCTTTCAAACTAGACTTTCAGACAGTATTCAGTTGTTTGAATTATTATTACAGTTGGTATTCTATATCAGTATTTTAGGTTTTGAATCTTATGGAATTTCAGCCTATTTTTTTGCATTTATTATAGTATTATTATTCAGTGCTCACAGCAGATATCAGTCATGGGTTAGCTTGTGGTCTTTCGGGGTCATAGGCACTGTGTAGCATCTGGGATACAAACTCGGGGCATTACAGAAATTCATAACAAAATATTATGTGCAATATTCACATTAAAATCTTTCAACAATATCCCAGTCAAGAAAATGAAATTCAAATTACTATATTAATATTATAAGTCAAAACATGAATAGATGTAAACTTTGATGCACTTAAATCTTTCAATCATATGATAGGGTTATACTTCAAGAATATGATTATTTAGGTATGAACCACAATTCAAATCAAGTAAATTCAAATTTAAGATCATACTTTTTGGGAACGGGGATGAAAGAATAACCTTGTTCAAAACCCCATAACCTGGAATTGCTTGACTTGTAAAGAGGTTTTTAACTTTGAGACTTAAGAGATGACTTAGTGAGAGAAACCCTAATCTTGTCGTTCTTGAAGATGGGAAGAGAAAAGATGTTGTTAATTGACTGAAAAATAAAGTAAAATAATGCCTCACTTGGGTTATAAGTCATGGGTTAGGAGTTATAAGATGGGAAAAAAACAAAAGGTCCCTTAACTGAACTTACAGAAAATTGACTGCCAGTCATCAGAAGTCAACTTATGACTAATAAGATGAGGATATGAGTTGGACTAGTAACTCGTAAGATTGGAAGTGACAAAGATAGCACACACACTCGTAACTTGGACAGAGACTTAGGGAACCTATACTAATGACCTTACGACTGCTCCTCATACAACTCGTATCATCAAGTGACGACTCCTAGGCTTAAGTTATACCCTAACTAAAACTCTAGCAGCTCGTGAGATGAGATATATATACGACTTAAGAAGGTGAGTCATAAGTGGCACAGTGGCTTTCAGTCATGAGGTATTACAATATCTCCCCCTTAGAAATATTCGTCCTCCAATTACTCACAACGTAAGATATGACTTAAGAATACTTTAAAGGATTTAAAGAGAAAGAATTTTGGCTGAAAATAACTATTTATCTTCGGTAGGAACTGAGTTGGAAGAAAAGAGATGAGGATACTTGGTCTTCATGTCTGCTTCAGCTTCCCAAGTGGCACCTTCAACCAATTGGTTTCTCCAAAGAACCTTTATTGATGATACATCCTTATTCCTTAGCCTTCGGACCAGCCAATCAAGTGTTCCCACAAGAATCTCCTCATATGAAGAGTTATCTTTGATCCTAATACTTTTAGGGGAACTAATAAGGATAGATCTCTAATGCACTTCTTAAGCATCAAAACATGGACACTTGGTGAACTGCAACTAACTCTGATGAAAGGCCCAATTCATAAGCCACCTCTCTTATACGCCCCACTATATCATACGGACCAATAAATCAGGGACTCAACTTCCTTTTCTTTCCAAATTTCATTATTCCCTTCATAGTTAACACTTTCAAGAATAATGGAACATAGTTTACCTCCAATATTTGGGAGAAATTCCAATCAGAATTGGGTATATGTTGGACCTAAGTATAGGCTTTCATATCCAGGCTGGCGGGCAGTCAGAGCGAATGATCTAGGTACTTAAGAATATGCTCTGAGTTTTTGTCATAGACTTTTGTAGAAAAACAGGACCAACATCCGCTTTTGTCTGAAGTTACATACAACAACAACTACCACTATAGCATTGACATGGCTCATTTTGAAGCCTAGTATATGAGGAGATAAAAATCACCAATTGGGTAGCTTGATGCCTTTGAGGTGAGACTTTGAGACATTAATATGTTAAAGAAGTTGATGCAAAAAGTGAAGTTCGTACAATAGAAATTGAAAGTAGCTTAGAGTAGACATAAAGATTATACAAATAATAAACTAAGGGTTGTGCAATTCGAGAAAAGTGAGAAGTATTGCTAATATAGTTCCAAAAGAAGCAGAAGTTGAGTCTGAGGTACATCAGAACCTTTGAGGCTTTGAATATAGTAGTGCCAGTGGAATATAGGTTAGCTCTACCTCCTTGCATATAAAGAGTTCACCTAGTATTCCATGTATCAAGGCTCAAAATGCACCACGAAGATTGAGATCACATTATTCATTGGATTTCATAATTGTTTGATAAGGAGTTCTCTTGTAAAGAGAAATGTAATGCCCCAGAAGTGCCTCCCAAACATCACATGGTTCTTAAGATAGAAAATAACCCTAAGATAACCCATGATATCTATTCAATTTAAAACTCGGATGAATGGTAAACTAACATATGTAAAAGACTGAAAGAAAACAACTTAATATCTCATTGTCAACTAGTTAATTGGAAATCGTAAGCAATCTCTTTAAACTAATGGATACATAGTCTCACAAGCCTCTATAGCTAACTAGAGAGCCACTGGGACTGGCCCTAGCTGACCCAAAAGTAAATGGAAATCAAGTAACTAAAATACTTTCATCAATGAACATGAGTTTGATAAGCTGGGTCCTTGGACTATGAGGACTCACCAAAGTCGAGATGCAAGTGATGATGCCCGTGGTCAATCGTGCTGCTGGAAACAAGCATCGGAACCTACATTATAAGATAATGTAGAACATAGATATATATGTGGGTCAGTACTTCTACAATGTACTGAGTATGTAGAGATGAATGCATAAGTAAAACAAGAACTAAATATATATGTACATGATCCATGCTAAGCGTAAATTACTCATCTTGTACTTGAGTAAAACTAAAGACTGCAATATCATAAAACATGAATAATGAAGCACATAAATAGCTTAGTGAGCCATAACACTTCATTTCTAAAATCTATATATTTATTCTTTTTTATGAGAGTTTTTTCTAACCGATATAAACCAGGTGAGCTATCATGGAGTGCAACGTCTTACCTATGTTGGGGAGAGTTTTCCTATCCTTACCAATGGAATTGAACCTTAACTTACAGTGATCACTAAACTTAACCCATATTGGGACCTAAACCTACGGTGGTTCATAGTTTCCAGAAATTTAGGATACACTCATCCACATTCCCTTATCGGTGCTAAATAATACTCCCAATATGTATATATATATGTTCATACTTAAGAAATGCACCTTAAGATAGCATAAGGGTTCATTGACTGAAAATAAGTTATGTTTTTCTTTACTTATACCTTAATCAGAAGGAATACTTGTGGATTTCATATCTTATCTTAGATCAAAAGATCAAGATTTTCTTTAAATCATGCTATAAAATAAATCACTGGAACTTAAAAGCATAAACTTCTCGTAAACGCAGTACTTGTACTTAGGGCTTAGAATTCATACTTTATTCCATAGAAATTCATAACAAAATATTATTCTCAATATTCACATTAAAATCTTTCAACAATATCCCAGTCTAGATAATGAAATTCAAATCACAATATAAATCTTACCAGTCAAAACTTGAATAGATATAAACATTGATGCACTTAAATCTTTCAATCATATGATAGATTTATACTTCAAGAATATGATTATTTGGGTATGAACCCTAATTAAAAATAAGAAAATTCAAATTTAAGATCATACTTTTCGAGCATAATTTAATAATCACCTTGTTAAAAAACCCCACATACCTGGAATTGCTTAACATTTAAAGAGGACTTGAACTTTGAGACTTGAGAGATGACTTGGTGAGAGAAACCCTAATCATGTTGTTCTTGAAGATATAAGGAGAAAAGATATTGTTAATTGACTGAAATATGGAGGAAAATAATGCATCTCTTAGGTTATAAGTCGTGGTTTGGGATTTATGATATTGGGTGTATTTACGCACTCTAGCGTTACTATTCTAGCCTTTTTAGCCTTGTTTTGAGGATGATTCTTATGCTATATGTGTTTATAATGATATAAATAAGCATTTATGTACCCAAGTATGTGTTTACAATGTTTAGTGGTGGTTTTACATGAGTTTTGATTCAATTTTAGCATTTAGAGCTCAACTGAGAAAACTAGTGTAACTAGCTTGAGCTAAGTGTTTTTCTAGTCTATTGTGTTGAGTCCTAATGAGTTTTAATGAATTACTAAGGTTTTTATTATGTATTCATATGTAATAAAACTTATTTATAATGTTCAAGGGTCAATTGAATTAAGAAAAGAGTCAAAATAGTGAGTTAAAGCTCAATGTGAATTTAGCCTATGCTTAGCTCATGTTTCTAGTTCATCGTTGATGATGTTGTGTTGTTTTGAGATCTAAATTGTTGCGTTTAATTCAATAGGATGATTGATAAATGGATTATTATGTTATATTAAATATATACAAGATTTAAATCAAGTGTAATCAACTTAAAAGGGCTAGGAAATGACCACGGGAGCACAAGATGCAAGCTGGACACCAATTTGGACCCCTGGAAAGTTTGACCGCGTGTTGAGTTTCTGTTTGTCTAATTGGAACGTGCTGCATTCCATTGGATTCATAAGGGGACCAAAGTGGTGAAACACCGTGTCATAAAGCCTTGCCAATTCGAAATTATCCAAAAATAGTGTCTCAATGCGATTGCACTGCTTAGCGCTAAAGACCAAAATCAGGAGTTACGCGCTCAACTGTGCTCAGGATGCCATTTGACACTATGGAACGATGCGCCAATGATTAAAATAGGGATAAAATTGCCTAACTTAAGGAAAACAACGTGGAAACCTAATCCAAGTGGGGTTATGACTTATATACTATAAATATAAAGTATTAAAACACGTTTTGGGACATCTTTAAACCCCTAGATCACTTGGAACAACATTGGAGGCTATCAAAACTTCTTTTTAGGTTTTTATTTCTTTAATTTATCTTTGTTTTATGGTTTTAATCATTTATACAATTAATTGAATGTTGATTATGGCTATGAGTAGCTAAAAAAACTCCCTTTCCGGGATTGAAGCCAAGAACATGATTATTATTGCCATGGATTAGGTTTGTTTTCTTTTTTTTATCAATATTGATTGTTTGTTTATTCTTTTTTTAACTATTTTAAGTATTTGCGACCCTTAGAATACATCCATTGTCAACCTTGTGAACTCGGGAGAGGGAATAGGCCGATAGAACATAAGAATAAGTAAAGTATGGTTCTTGATTCTTTTTAAAATAAGAAACTTGAATTAGTATCTGGATAGGGATGTAATTAGATACCTTACTTGATTCATATGTAGGATGATATTTGTTGAGAACTTAAGTGAATTATTTCATCCCCGCTCAACGATGTAGGTGTAAGGTTCAACTTAGATAATAGATTAGAGGTTGGGAAATCATAACCGCGCAATTTACCCTACGAATCAATAACCAAGATAAGCAAGTTAACGAATGAACTCTAATAGCATAATATAATTGTTCAGAGTGCTTCAACCCTGGGTTTTCTCCTATTGATTATTACAACATCTTTACTTTACGCATTATTTAATTTACTTGCAATATACAAGCTCAATTCTCTCTTTTGGTTACTCTCATATCAAGTGAATCTAAATTGTGAACTGAAATTCAATCATTGCCAAATCTAGCCTCTGTGGGATCGATAACTAAGCTTTCTTAAAGGCCACTATATTACTTGGTAGACCACATACACTTGCGTGTGCGCTATCAAGTTTTTATCGTCGTTGTCGGGGATGTGTTGTTTAGAAATTGTTTATTTAAGTTTTACTTTTAGATTTATTTGGTGTTTTTTATGCTTGATCTTGGTTTTGTTTTTGCGGGAAACAGGTTTCAAAGTTTATAAGATGGCAAGGGATCGGGAGTTGGTAGAACCAAACCCATAACCCAACAACTTTATCATCAACATAGGAGAGAAGTAATCAAAATTCCACAAATCCAAGAAGTCCAAGAGAATACCGTTCCTATGGCTGAACAAGAAGCAGTTGGTAGGAAGGTTAGGGAAGTGGCGGTCCCACTTCCAACAAACTTGACTTCCCTACTAAAAAGAACGGCAGCTAGAGGGAATTATGAGTTGAAATTCAATATGGTGCAGCTTCTTATTAGCAGTGGATAGTTTGTAGGGCTTTCACATGAGGATCCACAAGTCCACTTGCAAACCTTCATTGAGCTTACAGATACATTCACTCCAATCGGGGTGACTCCAGATTATGTGAGGCTGATACTCTTCCCCTATTAATTTATTGGGGAAGCTAAAAGGTGGTTTTATCTAGAGCCGGCCAGTTCAAACACAACATGGGATGACTTAGCCAAAAGGTTCTTCATCAGATTCTTTCCATCAGGCAAGACTGCGAAACTTCACAGTGAGATTATGAGCTTCAAATAAAAGCCTAGTGAAAACCTCTATCATGCTTGGGAATACTTCAAGTATCTTCCTTGAGATTATCCACATTACCAACAGTCTAATGAGGTACTTACTCATACTTTTGTAGAAGCTCCTAATCACAATACAAATATTTTGCTAGATTCAGCAAAAGGTGGTTAAGCATTGGAGCAAACTTATGATGAGCTGTATACATTGCTGAACCGTATAGCACAAGGAAATATAGAGTGGTATTCAGATTCTAGAAGTGCCACGAAAAGAATTGTTGGAGTATTAGAGGTTGACCAATTCATAGCCTTATCAGTATAGGTTTCTGCCTTACAAAATTTTATCAACACAACATTCAGCACCATGAAGTTAAAAGTAGCACAACCTACAGCCACAATCAATGCTATCCAACAAGCCACAGGTTGGTGTGAGGTATGCAAAAATAGTGGTCGTATAGCATCCATGTGTGCTTCAAACTTGAAATCTTCGATGTATATGGGCAATGCTAAAAGGCCAAATTATGGTAATGCCTACAACATAAAGTGGCAAACTCAGCCACCAAATCAATCATGGAATGCCCCACAACCACAGGCCCAATCGAGTCAATCAACTAGCAACATGGAAGAGATGATGAAGTAACTCGTAGGTGGTCAAACATTATTGATTATGGATCTGAATAGTCAAAGGGTAGAATTATAGAATCAGAAAGTGGCACAGAGAAATTTAGAGTTGCAGGTTGGGCAGATACAACAAGCGTTAAATACTCTTCCTCAAGGTGTTCTTCTCTCTGATACAAAAAATCCAAAGCAAGTCAAGGCAATCACCTTGTAGAATAGTAAAGAGCTTCAAGAAAAACCTACGAAGGTAAAAAAGGAGGTAGATGTTGAGGTAGTGACCCAGATAATAAAAAGACACTTCCATTGCTCTTCCCTCAAAAGTACAAAAAAGTGAAGGAGGATGCATTGTTTAAAAAGTTCATTGACATATTCAGAGAGTTGCATATTAATCTACCTTTGCTAGATGTTATGCAGAGTATACCTAAGTATGCAAAGTACTTAAGGGATGTGGTGGTGAAGAAGGTAAAACTGCAAGATATGGGAGCTATAACACTCACTGAAGAGTGTAGTGCGGTAATGACATAAAAATCCCCAAGAAATTGAAAGATCAAGAGAAGTTTGCTATCCCTATTCAAATTAGAGGGAAAGAAGTTCATGTATTGAGTCACTTAGGGGCAAGCATAAATGTAATGCCTCTATCATTGTTTAGAAAATTGGGCTTTGGAGAGCCTAAATGACACAAATGGTGATGCAGCTAGCAGACGGATCTATAGCATATCCGGATGGAATCATTGAGGTTTTCCTCATAAAGGTTGGTAAATTTTTTATTCCTGCTGACTTTTTTGTTCTTGAATTTGTGGCAGACGAACAGGTACCAATTATTTTAGGGCGTCCATTCTTAGCAATCGGGGGGGCTTTAATTGATATTAGAGAAAGAACACTCAAGATAAGGGTAGATAATGAAGAGGTGGTATTTGATATTTACAAGGCCCCCATTGAAAATCCCTTATATAAAAATTTATGCATGATCAATGTGTTTGAAAGGGATGAGTGTAGGGTGACTAAGCCACTAAAGACCTCTTCTAAATACCTAATTGAGCGAACCAAGATGAAATCACCAATTCCCAACATGTTAAAAGGTAAAAGAGGTTTGATACGAATGAAAAAAAAGTTCCTAAAAGAGAGTAAAAGTGTGAAGGAATATGGTTGAGTTAATATGGGTCGTGCTGCGACACTAAATTAGGCGCTGCTTGGGAAGCAACCCAAGTTATTTAGGTATGTTTTTATTTTTAGTTGTTTAGTTTTTGTTTCACGTAGTTTTTGTTTTTGGTTGAGTCACAGGTTCATGGAAAGTTTGAGTACCATAAAGATGAGCTAAGGGTCATGGCAAAAATTGAGTGTGGGGTTTCATGGATGCCATTTATGCAAAAAAAAAAATGCTACTAGCTAGTCCTAGAGGCTCAGGGAGTATTTCTACTTTTTTACTTTTACATTCACTTTGGGGACAAAGTAGATTTTTAAGTGTGGGGTAGTGGGAAAATTCCCAAATTTTGGCTCAATTTAAAAAAAATTAGGTTAGGAATAAGTAAGATGTTCTTGTTGGTGCTATTTTTGATTAACTGATACAAGTGTTTTGTTTGGTAAAAGCATGTTGATTGAGTGAATTACTGCTTTTGAAAATCTTAGGCTCATGTTTTTTACTCTTGTACTTTTTGGCTTAATTTTGAATTTATGCTTTTGTTTGATTGAGAGTGTATGATGATCTTATTGAGTTGAGCATGTGCCATATGTATGTAAGGTTTTTTGTATATTCCTTGTTGCATGTGATGTCTAGAACTTGCCCGGTGTGTGTGAAGAAAAATAAAGAATGTGGGTTTAGGAAATAATTTAAGGATTTCTTTGATAGCCTTAGTTCATACTCTCTATTTGCCATACCCTTTATGTATTATCCTAGTTAACCCCCATTGAGTCTTTAGCTTATTTTCTTTGGTAGCCTCATACATTGCCTAATTCCCTTCTTTGATAGACTATAATTTGATCCAAAAAAGCTCCTAAGTGCTTCAATGAAAAAAAATTGATCTAGTAAGGAGTTTAAGAAATTGATGAAGAAAAATGTGAAATTTATGCCCCAAGGTAATAGTTATTAGAGTTTATATTTGATGAGTGGCGGATGTCGGTCATATAAATTTGTTATTAATATTGCCATGATTGTGAAAAAAAGAGAAAATTTGATTTTTGTGGTAGTACACTATGCGTCCACCAAGGGTTTGTGAAAATACTTAAAAGAGATAGGGCAAAAATAAAAGGTATAGGTGGATGAAAAAGTGTAATTTGGTTGTTGGATATTGATTTTAAATGTTTAATGGAGTGTATTAAAGTGCTTAGAGAGGTTAGTCACTATTTCCAAATAGTTCCTACCCATCCCTTAGCCTACATTACAACCCAAAAAAGTCCTAATTGATCCCAAGCTTTACATTTGATTCTTAGTGGACACTATACTAAGGGAAATCCTACGGTTCATTGTGTGTAACTTGTGAATTCTTTGTGAGAGTGAGTGTAACTTGATTCCTATACCCATCATGTTATGAATTGCGTAATTTTGAGTGATTATGGGTAACTCTCTTGTTGTGAGGAGCACACGTTTGATGAATGTGGGTGATTTGTATAATGTCCTTGATTGAACGATATGCATGATTTCTCTATGTGTGTATTCCATTCTTGAGGCTACGATGTTTTGGAAGTAGGATTCTTGAGCTTTTAATTGTGTATAACATGCTTAGTGCTGTAAACTTGCATTTCATGTAGTCATTGTAGTGCTAGCTTGAATTTTTTGCATATGGTAGAAGTATGGAGTCTCTTCAGCTCATGGTGTTTATATTTAAGAGTTGCTTGAGGACAAACAAAGCTTTAAGTGTGGGGTGGTGATTTTGGGTGTATTTATGCACTTTAGCGTTACTATTCTAGCCTTTTTAGCCTTGTTTTGAGGATGATTCTTATGCTATATGAGTTGATAATGATATAAATGAGCATTTATGTGTACAATTATTTGTTACAATGTTTAATGGTGGTTTCACTTGAGTTTTGATTCAATTTGAGCATTTAGAGTTCAACCGAGAAAACTAGTGTAACTAGCTTGAGCTAGGTGTTTTCTAGTCTACTGTGTTGAGTCCTAATGTGTCTTAATAAGTTACTAAGGTTGTTATTATGTATTTATATGTAAAATAACTTATTTATAATGTTCAAGGGCCAATTGAATTAAGAAAAGAGTCAAAACAATGAGTTAAAGCTCAATGTGAATTTAGCCTATTCTTAGCTCGTGTTTCTAGTTCATCGTTGAGGATGTTGTGTTATTTTGAGCTCTAAATTGTTTTGTTTAATTCTATAGTATGCTTTTCAAATGGATTATGATGTTATATGAAGAATATACAAGCTTTAAATCAAGTGAAAACAACATAAAAGGGCTCGGAAATGACCACGGAAGTACAAGATGCAAGTTGGACACCAATTTGAACCCCTGGAAAGTTTTGAACGTGTGTCGAGTTTGTGTTTTTCTAATTGGCACGTGCTGCATTCCCTTGGATTCAAAAGGGTCCCAAAATGGTGAAACACCACTTTCAGAGCCGTCATAATTCGCATTTGTCCAAAAATAGTATCTCAACACAATTGCATCCCTTAGCGCCAATGACCAAAATCGGGAGTTAAGTGCCCAGTTCTGCCCAGGATGCCATTTGACACTGTGGCGCGATGCGCCAATGATCAAAATTGGGATAAAAGTGCAAAACTAGAGGAAAAAGATGTGGAAACCTAATCCAAGTGGAGTTATGACTTATATAGTATAAATATAACATCTTAAAACACATTTTGGGACATCTTTGAACCCCTAGATCACTTGGAACAACATTGGAGGCTACCAAAACTTCTTTTTAGGTTTTTATTTCTTTAATTTAGCATTATTTTATGGTTTTAATCATTCATACAATTAATTGGATGTTGATAATGGCTATGAGTGGCTAAAAGAACTCCCTTTCCGGGGTTGAAGCCAAGAACATAATTATTATTGGTATGGATTAAGTTTGTTTTCTTTGATTATCAATATTGGTTGTTTGTCTATTATTGTTTTAACTATTTTAAGGATTTTCGACCCTTAGAATACATTCATTGTCAACCTTGTGAACTCGGGAGAGGGAATAGGGCGATAGAACATGAGAATAAGCATAGTATGGTTCTTGATTCTTTATAAAATAAGAAACTTGAATTTGTATCTAGGACTTGCATGTACTTAGATACCTTACTTGATTCATATGTAGGATGATATTTGTTGAGAACTTAAGTGAATTATTACATCCCCGCTCAACGATGTAGGCGTAAGGTTCAACTTAGGTAATAGATTAGAGGTTGGGAAACCATAATCGCGCAATTTACCCTACGAATCAACAACCAAGATAAGCAAGTTAACGAATGAACTCCAATAGCATAATTTGATTGTTCAGAGTTCTTCAACCCTGGGTTTTCTCCTATTGATTGTTAAAGATCTTTACTTTATGCATTATTTAATTTACTTTCAATATACAAGCTCAATTCTTTCTTTTGGTTACTTTTGTATCATGTGAATCTAAATTGTGAACTGAAATCAAATCGTTGCCAAATTTAGTCTCTGTAGGATCGATAACTCGGCTTTCTTGAAGGCCACTTTCTTACTTGGTAGACCACGTATACTTGTGTGTGCGCTTGGGCGCTGTCAAGTTATAATACGGGAAAATACCAATAGGTCCCTTAACTGAACTGGTAGAAAATTAACCACTAGTTGTCACGAGTCAACTTACGACTCGTAAAGTGAGGTAACGAGTTGGACTAGTAACTCATAATCTTGGAAGTGGCAAATATTGAACACACACTTATCAACATACGAGTGGTAACATACGACACATTACCTTTACATATGACTTGAAACAACCACGTATAACTTAGACAGAGACTTAGGAAACCTATACTGCTGACCTTATGATTGCTCCTTGATACGCCCAAATTACAACTCTCTTACAAGAGTGTAAAAGGTCGTTGTCAAATATAGAACCCAACTAGGTTGGGTGTCCAATCCCACAGGGAATACTGTGTTTTGTGAGTGTCGCAGTTTTTATTAGACTATTGATCGAAGGTTTCGAAATAAAGGGGGTTTTGAAATGTTAACAGTGTTCTTTCGTATTTGTGTCACACAAGAGCACAACTAATGAGAGTTAATGTAGATGTAATTTCAATAAGGATGAATTAACTAGAGTTATGCTCACCAAGATGTTCAAACTGTTAGGGTTGTGAACTTATGCTCGAGTTCTAACTTATGTGTTCAATTGCAAAAATTATTGAATTCTAAGAACTACCCACATGTTTCTCAACCTAATGGGTGTTTCACCCTTTACTTCTATCGAACATAAAGGATTTATGCATTATTCAATAACACTCTCATGGGGGTTAATCCTATTAAGGCATCAACCCATCAACCCAGAGGGTAAACCTATGGATTTCATGTGAATCACTTCTTTTCCCAACATCCCCTTTCTTGTCAGACAAGTGGTGTTTATGGGCTCACTTTTCAAGTTTACAACCAAGAGATGTCATTATAATAAAGAAAGATTCATGTAATTCAGCAAGATGTTAGAAATCAAAACTGATTCACAACCGCAAAAAGTTATCTATATCAAGGCACTCATAACCCTAGTTATGGGAGTTTAGCTACTCATCCCCATATCAGAAATCAAAGATATATTGATGTTCATAAATAACTTCAGAAGAGTACTTAAAAAAGTCACAATACTGTTCTTCTCAATCTTCAATGGAAAATATTAAGCTAATAATCAGATCTCAATCCCTAGATTCAAATCCCAATGAAAAGTGTGTTTGTGTAGTTCTTACATAGATGCTACACCCAGAACTTGCTCGGTTTATTTGTTGTTGTTTTGTTTCTGACTCAATAAGACAGGATAGAAGGCCTCCTTGTTTGTTAGTCCATTTAGCCAAAATAATAACCCACCAAAAAATTTTTGTGTTGTTTTCCATTGCAACCATGTTGAGCCTTGTTAATGTTTGTTCTACCATAATAAATAGTGATTCACTCTCTAGTAAATGTTAGCATTTAATTGGCCCTGGTCCGATATTGGACATTATGCACTTTAATTTGGGCAAATTTCCTAAGTTGAGGGTGGCTACTGTTGAGTTGTTGGCAACATAGGAGGTTGATTCAAGTTAAATTGTGAGTAAGCATCTGGCCCTGGTCTAATTAGATTTCTAAATAGATATTGTGCACCTCAACTGATAGCATCAACATAAGTTGAGGGTGGCTGATGCTGATTATCAAAAAAAAGAAAAGAAAAGATATTACTAGGATGGATGAACAGTAGGAGTTGAAATGACTGAATGAAGTTATAGTCTTGGCGAGTAGCTACCTAGAAGGGTGAAGAGAGTGAAATCCCCTTGTTTTCAAGTCACTTCTCTCTAAAGATATATCCTCACCGAGCCCAAAACCTCATTACTGATCCTAAAAAGTCCTGCTTGATCTTGGCGAGTCAGTTATAAGAAAACATTAGATGATAGGGGCAAGCCTATGGGTGTGCACTATGTTTGCAACTTCTGTTCTGAGAGCGAGAGTAGTAATTTTGTCCATAGATTGATTACATATAATCAGAGGTAGACTTTGTTAGCTATAAGGTCACGATAGTTATCCTTAGACTGTTGATTCCTTTGGGTATTGTATCTGTGGCTATAAATATGTTGAGTGGTAGTTGATGCCAGTTCTAGATCCTTATGTGTTAGAGCACTTAACCGAATGGTCAGTTGAATAATTGTATAGCTGTGTTGATATGACTATTGAGTGCCCGTCATGATGTTGTTCGTATATACACTTTCGTCTTGAGTTGCTTGAGGACAAGGAATTTCCTTAAGTTGAGGGTGTTGATGTTCCGGCTTTTGATGGAACATTTTCGACCTTTTTCTTAGGATAATTGTGTGTTTTCAAGCAGCCATTGTTGTATTTAACATGGTATTTTAGTGTTTTCATGATAAGAACTGAGTGTGAAGAATAACTTGGACAATCTGAGCAAAACAAAGGAAAATAAGCAGCGACGGCTTATGCGATGGACCGTCGACCTTGCGATGAACCATCGGTCTAAACCATCTGCCAAAAGTAGAAGTCATAGACTCTGGACATCCTGTGATGGTCTAGGCGATAGACCATCACCTCTGCGATGAACCGTCGGTATGAATAGTCGCCAAGATATAGACCACATATCACTAGAAGTCCTACGATGGTCCAGGCAACGGGCCATCGACCTTGCAATAGACCATCGCTCTACCCGTCACCTAGAAGCAGAGAAGGGAATCATTGGAGGTCCAGCGATGGTGCAGGCGATGGACCGTTGGACCTGTGATGAACCATCGCTTGACCCGTCAACCATAAAGCAAAAAATCTGAGTTTGAATTTTAAAACCCCAGTTCTGGAATCATATAAATACCAAGTATTAGGATTTAATTCCTATTATACTAACTCTTGGGGTTCATAACATGTGGCTATAATTACTTACATTCGTATGCCAGTTTCAGAGTCACAGATGGTCACACAACACTTTTACCAATAGGAAAAGAAGAATTAATTATATAACACATGTACACAAACACTTTGCCCCAGTCACTTATCATTCACATATACAAACTGATGCTAACATAACGTCACTTTTATTTCATGGAATAGCATTACCAAAAGAACATGACTTAAGAAAGGAGAAATTTCAATCCTAGAAAAGAAATAAAAATGCAACAACTTAATAACAATCTAGACATACCTATTATTCTATATAGCATATGGGAGGAAAAGAATATCAGCAATACAACCCCCCATGGTACATGCACATCCCCCCATAGAAAATAATGTTTTGTCCTCAATGTATACAATTTAAGTACAAAGGAGTGGAAATACTTGTAGTGCCTCTTATTTATCTGAGGCATCGGTGAAGTGTGGTGAGACTCCAGCGTCCTCACCGGGTGAAATATTAGCCCCATGCTGGTAGGGGCACTCAAAATTTCTATCTTCGGAATTGGAGGTATCACCTATCTAACAGTGTCTGGAATTTTCCCCCTGACTGGGGCAGAGCTTGTGGAAACACCTGCAGCTTCATCCCGTATTCTCTTCTTCCTCTTCTCCTCTGATTTTCTCAACTTTTTAATCGCCTTCTGCATATGGTATTCTTCCAATTCTTCTGGTGTGATGGCTGGAAGTTTTCTTTTCTTCTTTGCTCTCTTTCCAGCTCTCTCAACTTTTTTATCTATTTTTGCTGCTTTCTTACCTTTGTTCTTAATCGATCGCCCCATCAAGTTAACAAGTCCTTCATCCTCGTCACTTGGAATATGAACAGGATCAAATATAGTCTGTTGTGGCTACTGACTTATCTTATCAATATCATCCCGGATTTGTCTAACTTCAATCAACTTTGTAAAGTGTGGGATGGACATAGCATCTAGCTTCTTGTTTATCAGCTCCTCCATGTTTTCTATTCTGAGCTGGATATTTCTGAACGGGCGCACTGCTTCTTCCATAATTCTATCAACAAAGGGTTTAAAATCTGCCCCCCATATAGCCAACTGCTTGTCAATCATTTCCTGTGCTCTTATTACCTTTGCTAAGTTTTCCTAGTCCATCCTGTATTCTATATGTTAGGGCGGAATTGATTCAGAATCTTTTATTCCCCCCAAGGGCATCAAAGTTGAACCTATAGAAGTAGGAGGTGGCACGTACGTAGCAAATGGTAATGGTATACCTGAAGGACCCTCTGTTGATTCAGGAAGTGGCTCTGACTGAGTTTGCAGAGCTAGAGGCCTATTGACTCGTATATCGAACTTTGAGTCATCGCTCATCTTTTCAATAGCCTGCTTATGTATCGCCTGGATCTCATTATCGACTCCGCTAATCAAAAGGACCTTCGCTAACTTGCATAATTCTTTAATAAGGCATGGGAATGGCAATGCAGTCCGAGTCTTACGAGCACGGAAGAATATTTTATCAGAAATAATATGGCCAAAATCCACCGTCAATCCCTCAACCAAAGTAGTAACTATCACAGCTCTCGTAAGCTCTAAGCGGTCATCACCGTCTGTCGACATCAGCCTCAGTCTCAAAACTACCCATCAAAACTTAGCCTTAAAACTTAGGGACGATTTAGATATTTATTTGTGGGGGTTGTGTAACCAGGTCGATTCTCTACCATCTGTCAGTACTTTAGCTAACCACGGCCTTTGTGTAGCTCGTATGAACAGTTGGTGTTCCAATTTTGGAATTGCCCCCGGTATCTGATATTCCGGCCCAAACAAGAACCTGTTCAATATTCACTTCGAGATATCTATGTCAACTCCTCACACAGGGACTCTATCAAGTTTGTTCATGTCTACAGCTGATGCACCTTTAGGGTAATCTTTCTTAAGCAATGCCAAGTAATTAGTAAAAAACTCGTGTACCAGATTTGGTTGATAGGTCCCAAGTGGCCTACTCATCCATGCCAGTTCATACTTATTGAATCTGTGCTCAAGATCTGGATAGTCATGCAAGGTGGTTGTCACGATCTGATATTCCTAAAAAATGGCCCTTTTTATGGCTACCCTGTTCGTTAGTGCCAACCTTTTGTAGAAATGCTGTCGAGTACCCTCAATCTGCCACCGATAGCTTCTCACACTTGTGGATCCTTGCGCCGAACCAAATTTGGGTCTACTTTTTTTGGACTTTCCTCTTGGATGGGGTTAGATACTTCAACCCCTTTCTCAATCGAAATTAAGCTTGAGTTGTTGCTGCTACTTCTTTCACCCTCCTCTTCAGACTAGGAGGGTGAAGAAATCACCTGGCGATGTTGCCGGATGTTGCGTGTCGGTGAGTCCTCACCTTGTTATTTCCCTTGCCTAGACCCTTGGCCTCTATCTCTACTTCTGGTGGTTTGTAATTTGTTTACCGTGATTTCTGTAAGCAAACCATTTAGCAGTGCACTGACTTAAACCAGAAGATAGGAAATTTCATTAACCAGCGATGGCTAGGGCGACGGTACGTCAACCCAAACCATCGGAGTCATTAAAGTACCACTGATTTTAAGAAAGTGGAGACGGTTATAGGAGATGGGTCTTCAGGTATGCGATGGTCCGTCGCTCTGACCGTCGCCTACCATTTTCACTTTTAGGCATCATTTCGGCATTTTTTCAAACACCTTGCATACACTTCATTCAAGGACTATTTTTATGGCATTTTTATCAATAATACATATCTATATTTTGCCATTTTTTGATCCACGGGTTACTCAGACTTCCCCCATGATAGTGTATGTTAGGTTTCAACTCACATCATCACCACACAATACCAAACATAAAAAGAGAATTGGTTCACTTGATTTCATTCACCTATTCTATTGCTCATCATGTTGAAGAAAGATAGAGAGTGAAAAGGAATTCATACCTTGTTATTGCAGTACACTACTCTGACTTTGCACTTTTAAAATAGGATGTTATATGCCACCTTGTTTTAACGAAGAACTTTTGTTGATTGTGATTGAGAGCAACTAAGAAAAGATAGACTTTAAATAGATAGGGAAGAGGGAAGTTTAAAGTTTTTTGAGAAAATGAAAGGGTTCAGGTACGTTGAATAGTTTGGGAGTTATTCAACCGCTTCAAATCATCTATTTAAAACCATGTTGGGTCGGGTAAGAAGGAAAAATTTGGATATTTAAATCGATCCGACCCGACCCACTAAAATTGGGTTAAATGTGATAATTAGCGCGATGGTTCATCGGGTGTGCGACTGTCCGTTGGTCAAACCGTCACCCCAATCTAGTGAACCTAGCTTTTGACTCCTTATAGACGGTTCATGCAATGGGCTGTTGAACATGTGATGGACCATCGGTCAAACTATCGCTACTTTTCCAGTGTACTGTATTCTGGACTTTGTTGCTACAGTTACCACGATGGTATGTCGAGATTGCGATGGTGCGTCGTGTAATTCATCGGTCACCTGAAGCTCCTTCTGCTTCTGTTTTCCCTAAACTGTTGTACCTGCACACTTCCATAAACCCTTTAGCTTGCCTAAATCAACAAAACAAACAACAAAATAACTAAGTCAATTCTATACAACACACAATGTGGATTGCCTCTCATTAGCGCCTGATTTATCATTACGGTATGACTTAGTTATCTCGATTACTCAGACTTCATCAAGATAGAAAGTAGCAATACTTTTTATCGAGTCTTTCAGACCGATATAAAGTATTATTTGTTTCTCGTTAACTTTGAAGACACTTCCATCTTCATTTTCAAGTTCGACGACTCCAGATGAGTAGACTTGACTAAATTTAAACGGGCCTGACCACTTGGACTAAAGTTTACCTAGGAAAGTTTGAGTCTAAAGTTGAACAGAAGCACCAAGTCACCTTTCTGAAATTCCCTCTTTTCAATTTTGCGATCATGGTATTTCTTTATTCATTCCTTGTACAGATCAGCTCTTTCATAAGCTTCGAGACGGAACTCATCCATCTTATTAAGCTGCCCCAGTCTCATATTTGCTGCCTCATTCCAGTTCAGATTAAGATGCTTCAGTGCCCACAAAGATTTATGCTCTAGCTCAATTGGCAAATGTCATGACTTGACATACACCAATTGGTATGGTGATATGCCAATAGGCGTCTTGAAAGCTGTTCGATATGCCCATAATGCATCGTCCAGCTTCCTAGACCAATCCTTCCTGCTATCATTCACAGTCTTGGCAAGGATAGCCTTGATTTCTTGATTGTAGATTTCCACCTGCCCACTTGTTTGTGGGTGATATGGCATAACTACCTTATTCTGCTTAACTTCAGATTTTGCCAACGCGGCTTAGAACATTTTTGCAAAAGTATGATTCTCCATCGCTTATAATGGTACATGGCACCCCAAAGAGAGAGAAGATATTTCTCCTCAAGAATGCAACGACTCGCTTCCCTTCATTATCTGCTAGATCCGCTACCTCAACCCATTTTGACACGTAGCCAATGGCTACCAATATGTATTTCATCGCAAATGAGCACACGAAAGGCCCCATAAAGTCAATGCCCCAGACATCAAACAATTCTACCTCCAACATCTTAGACATTGGAATCTAATGGAACTTTGAGATAGACCCTTGCCTTTAACATTGGTCACATCTCTGTACGAACTCGTAAGTATCCTTGAACAAAGTGGGCCAATAGTAGCCGCTTTGAAGCACTTTTCTGGTAGTACGATCACCAGCATGGTGACCTCCAACTAGGGAAGCATGATCGCTTCTAGTACACTCAACATCTCTACTTCTAGAATGCCTCATCTAATAATTCCATCCGCACACTGCCGAAATAGATACGATTCATCCCAGAAATAATGTTTCACATCATGGAGAAACTTTTTTCTTTGATGAAAGAAAAGATTCTGTGGCATTACTTCACTTACCACATGGTTCGTGAAGTCAGCATACCAAGGTACTTTTTTTAGCACTGCAGCCAATCTTTCTAATCTGAAAAGGAATCATCAATCTCAAGCTCATCTTTTACTGCCTGCTCACCTTCGAGTCTGGATAGGTGATCAACCACCTGATTCTCACATCCCTTGCGATCCTTGACCTTGAAGTCAAATTCCTAAAGTAGCAATACCTACTGGATCAACTATGGTTTAGCCTTCTTCTTCACCATTAGGTACCTCAGGGCAGTGTGGTCAGTGTGTACTACTACTTTGGAACCTAGCAAATATGCCCGAAACTTCTCAAAAGCATACACCACTGCTAGAAGTTCCTGCTCTGTCACCATATAATTCTTAAGAGACACATTTAGGGTCTTTCTTGCATAATATCTCGGATGAAACAACTTATCTTTCTTTTGTCTGAGAACAGCTCTAAGTGTCACTCCACTGGCATCACACATAATCTCAAACGGCTTCGTCCAATCAGGAGTAACAATAATTGGAGATTCCACTAGCTTCAACTTAAGGCATTCAAAGTCCTTTCTACATTCATCATCAAAAGCAAATTTGGCTTCTTTCTCCAAGAGTTTGCAAAGCAGGTTCACAATCTTTGAGAAATCCTTTTTAAATCTGCGGTAAAACCCTACATCGCCAAGAAAATTGCGTACCCCTTTGACTGAGATAGGAGGGGTTAGTTTCTCAATCACCTCAATATTTGCCTTGTCTACCTCAATGCCATTAGCTAAAATTTGATGACCGAGCACAATGCCTTTTTTCACCATGAAGTGGTATTTTTCCCAGTTAAGGACAAGGTTAAACTCCACACACCTCTGCAAAGCCCTACTCAGGTTTGCCAAACACGACTCAAATGAGTCTCCAACAATAGAAAAATCATCCATGAACACCTCCAAGGTGTCCTCAACCATATCTGAGAAAATAGACATCATGCACCGTTGAAAGGTGGCGGGTGCATTGTATAACCCAAATGGCATCCGCTTGAATGCAAAAGTGTCATACATACATGTGCATGTAGTCTTCTCTTGATATTCAGGAGAAATAAAGATTTGATTGTAGCCAGAGTAACCATCCAAGAAATAATACCATCCCCTTCCCACCAATCGGTCAAGCATTTGATCCATAAAGGGCATAGGGAAATGGTCTTTCAACGTCCATGAGTTTAGTTTGTGATAGTCCATGAAAACCCTCCACCTGGTCATAGGCCTGAGGGGAATTAACTCATTCTTTTCATTTGCAACAACAGCCATGCCCTCTTTCTTGGGTACATATTGAACTGGGCTTACCCATTTACTGTTAAGAATAGGGTAAACCACTCCTGCGTCAAGCCACTTAATAATTCCTTCTTAACCACCTCTTGCATTGGTGGGTTAAGATATCATTCGTGCTCTATGGTTGAAGTACAGTCTTCTTGAAGTTGTATCTTATGAGTATAAATACCAGAGAGAATACAAATAATATTTGTAATAGTCCAGCCTATTGCTTTTTTACACCTCTAAAGCACCAAAATAAGTGCTTTCACCTGTTGTTTGCCTAAATCCGCTACAATAATCACTGGTAGAGTATTTTCGCTACCCAAAAACATATACCGCAAGTGGGCTAGAAGTTCCTTTAATTCCAACACAGTGGCTCTTCAATGGATGGCTTAGCCGGTGGTGTTGGGCAATTTTTAAGATTAAGATCCAACTTCCTGGGAGCATAAAAATAAGACCTCATCTATGTCAATGCACAAACAATTTCCTCATACTCTTCAATGGCTTCACGATTAAAATTCATCAGCACTGCAGCTAAGGGCTCGATAACACATTTCTCCGCTAGTGGCACCTGCTGCTCACCCTCATAATATACATCAACAATTGAGAACACACTCATTTCTTTTTGCTGCTTAATTGACTGGCACACATCAAATCACACCACTTCATCATTTAGCCTAAATAAGAGCTCATTAGCTCGCAAATCAATGAGCACACTTTCGATTGTGAGAAAAGGTTGACCCAAGATTATGGGCACCTTGAAGTCCACCTCATAATCCAAAATGACGAAATCCACAGGAAATATGAAGCTAGCAACCTTCACCAGCACATCATACAAAATACCAACAGGTCATTTTACCAACCTATCTGTCATCACAAGTCGTATGTTGGTAGGTGTGGGGTCTCCCAAACCCAACTTTTTATAAACAGCTAGCGACATTAGATTGATGTTATCTCCCAAGTTTCATAAAGCTTTTGCAAAGTCAAGAGGCCTAATAGTGCATGGGATAGTAAATGCTCCCGGATCTACCTTTTTCTGCACTAGAGACCTTGTGGAAATAGCACCACAATGATAGATATTGTTCATCATCTCAAAACTAACTAACCTCTTCTTCGTGATAAGATCTTTTATGAATTTTTCGTACCCAGGCATTTGCTCCAATGCCTCCACCAATGGCAGATTAATCGTCAACTACTTAAGCATGGCCATGAATTTATCGAACTTTGTGTTATCGGCCTTCTTCTTCAACCGATGGGGAAATGCAGGAGGTGGTTTTGGAAGAGTGGTAACCACCACTTCTGCCTCTTTTACCTTATTCTTATCCAACTCATCAACCTATTGACTGTTGGATGGTGCATCATTAATAACCTCATCTAATTTCCCAGACTCCACTGGATGATCAATCTCTGCTTCTTCAATATCATCTGCTATAATATCAACCATAGGCTTTCCCACAGGAGGGTTTGCCAATACCTTACCACTTTTAGTAGTGACTTCCATATATGACCCATCCTTCTTTGGGTTCTACACTGTGTCGCTTGGGAGTGTGCCAGATTTTTTTCAATTGAATGTAGCAGAAAGTTGATTCATTTGTTTCTCCAACTATTTTATCGAAGTAGAGTGAGAGTTAACTTGCTGGTTCATTGAAGATAACTCACTTTTTATCATAGTCACCCCAGTACTTATTGCTTCTACTCCCTTCAATATCTTGGCCATCATGTCTTCCATGGACTTCTTTCCCAAACTAGTTGTAATGGCCTCACGGTTTCCAGGAGGGACATATAACCCATTCCTGTCACCCTTACTCTTATAATTACCTTGATCATGGTCCTTATATCTAGATTTATCATAGTAGTTCCGACCTTGGTTTCCTTGGCCACTGCCTCAGAAACCCCCCTGATTGTTCAAGTAATTGGCTTCCTTCTCAGAATCAGAGTTAGCCCTTCCCTGTGATGCTACAGCTTTAACCTTTTCTATCTTTCTCGATAACAAATACTTGGTGAGAAGATCCATATTTGTCTTTATGTGAGCTATGTCTTGGTCACGCTCTTCTTCTCTTCGCTTTTGCTTTGCAGTCATGCCTATGGATACAGCAGAGCTTGCTACCTTAGAATCCCTGGTATGCCAAGCTCTACTTTATTTTGTAATATAATCAAGCATGTCAGCTGCTTCAGGGAAGGTGAGGTCCATGAATGACCCACTTTCTGCATTGTCCACCACTGTATTAGTCATAGAGTTCAAGGCCCGATATAATATCTCCATCAAGTAGACATTGGTTATCTAATGATTTGGGCACTGCATAAGTTTTTTCTTGAATCTTTCCCAAGTTTCATGGAGAGCTTCAGTCGAAAGCTCTCTAAAATAGCTTATGCCGTCTCTCAACTGTGCCCTCTTGGATGGTGGAAAGAATCTTTCTAGGAAAGTATCTTTCAGTTGCCTCCAATTAGTAATAGAGTCAGGAGTTAGCCCATTTAACCATAAAGTTGCCTCTCCAGATAGAGACAACGAAAATAATCGCAACCGAATAGCATTTTGTCCAACCCCTTGGTTGTCAAATGATTTGCATGTTGAGATAAAATTAACCAAATACATATTTGGGTCGTCACCCGCAAGTCCACCAAATAATCCTTTGAGATATAATAGTTGTATCATAGTGCTTGTAATATTAAACTTGGCTCCGAGTGCTAAGGGTGGAGGAATAATAGCCTCTATTGCATCGGCTCCATCCAAGTCATCATCGTCATCCTCCAGACTAAATTGGGTAGCTTATCATTTTGGTCTCGCCCTAACAGGGCAATTTCTATTGATATTCCTATTTGCCGGTGTAGGCAAATTATCTGCACGCCTCGAATAGACTGGAGCTAATAAATCATCATCATCCAGATCCTCATCATCTGGGTTTTGTCATTGGACTACATTATCTGTATTCTGCTGGTTCACTTATGCAGCTGCCAAGGCGGCTAGTCTAGCTGTTTTCTATTGAACAGTTACTCTTTTATGGTCTTGTTGACCATCCATTCTGCCAATAAGTTGAGGTTATGGATGAATAGGTAATAAAGGTTCACTTGATCTCCGAGTACTTAACATACAAGATGGTTACCCTGCACAAAACAAAAATAACAAATAAAAAGTAAAATTTTGGAAAAGTTTGACCAACGGTCAAGCAACAAACACAAACCTAATTGACAACTGTATTCCCCGGCAGCGGCGCCAAAATTTGATATGCCCAAATTATAACTCTCTTACAAGAGTGTAAGCGGTTGTTGTCAAATATAGAACCCAACTAGTTTGGGTGTTGAATCCCACAGGGAATACTGTGTTCACTAAGCATTGCGGTTGTTATTAGACTGTTGATTGAAGGTTCCGAAAAAAGGGGGTTTTGAAATGTTAACAGTGTTCTTTCGTATTTGTGTCACACAAGAGTCCAGCTAATGAGAGTTAATGTAGATGTAATTTCAATGAGGATGAATTAACTAGAGTTATGCTCACCAAGATGTTCAAACAGTTAGGGTTGTGAACTTGTACTTGAGTTCTAACTTATGTGTTTTATTGCAAAAATTATTGAATTCTAAGAATTTCCCACGTGTTTCTCAACCTAATGGATTTTTCACCCTTTACTTCTCTCGAACTTAAAGGATTCATGCATTATTCAATAAAACTTTCATGGGGGTTAATCCTATTAAAGTATCAACCCATCAACCCATAGGGTAAACCTATAGATTTCATGTGAATCACTTCTTTTGCCAACATTTCCTTTCTTGTTAGACAAGTGTCGTTTATGGGATCACTTCTCTAGTTTTCAACCAAGAGATGTCATTATAATTAAGAAAGATTCATGCAATTCAGCAGGATGTTAGAAATCAAAACTGATTCACAACCCCAAATAGTTTTCTACATCAAGGCTCCCATAACCCTAGTTATGGGAGTTTAGCTACTCATCTCTATATTAAAAATCAAAGATATATTGATGTTCATAAATAACTTCAGAAGAGTACTTACAAAAGTCACAATATTGTTCTTCTCAATCTTCAATGGAAAATATCAAAACTAATAATCAGATCTCAATCCCTAGATTCAAATCCCAATGAAAAGTATTACAAAATCCCTCACTAGAAGAGAAAGTACGAAACTAATGACAAAAGATTCAGAATAAACCCTAATACTTGGTATTTATATGATTCCACAACTGGGGTTTTAAAATTCAAACTCAGATTTTTTGCTTTATAGTCGACGAGTCAAGTGACGGTTCATCACTGGTCTGACGATCCATCGCCTGCACCGTCGCTGGACCTCCAGTGATTCCATTCTCTACTTCTAGGTAACAGGTAGAGCGATGGTCCATCGCAAGTTCGACGTCCCGTTGCCGAGATCGTCGCTAGGACTTCTAGTGATTATGCATTCTGTATCTTGGCGATGATTCAGACCGACGGTTCATCGCAGAGTCGATAGTCCATCACTTGGACCATCGCAGGATGTCAAGAGTATTTGACTTCTGCTTTTGACCGATGGTTTAGACCAATGGTTCATCGCAAGGTCGCCGATCCGTCGCATAAGCCATCGCTGCTCATTTTCCTTTATTTTGATCAGATTGTTCAAGTTATTCTTCACACTTACTTCTTATCCTGAAAACACTAAAATACCATGTTAAATATAATAATGGCTGCTTGAAAACACACAATTATCCTAAGAAAAAGGCCTAAAATATTCTGTCAAAAGCCGGAACATCACTCCTCATACGACTCATATTATCAAGTGGCGACTCCTAAGGTCAAGTTGTACCCATACCAGAACTCTAACCACTCTACACTACCTTAGCTATAGTTTACATCTTACAATTTATGAGATGTATATAGGAATTAAGGAGGTGAGTCGTAAGGGGCACGGTGGCTTTCAGACATGGGGTATTACAAGAAACCACTTGCTATCTTAGATAGAGATATGAGAAAGTTGAGGACTAAATTTATTCCATCCATAAAGGTCAAGTATAGAAACCATCCTATTGAGGATTCCACATAGGATATGGAGGCAAATATGTGCAAGAGATATCCACACTTATTCATTAATTCAAGTAATCTTTTGCTCATCCTTAGCATCACTCGGGCTAGTTTTCATTCAGGAATGAACATGGGGTAAATTGATATTTGATGTTATGATCCAAATCGTCATGATATAGAAATGGGGAGTAAAACCTTAGCCTAAATCTTCCTTAGACCAAATTTCAAAAATTCAAAGCTAGCCTAGTTTTTGATGTATTTTAAGTATGTGGTGGTCTATGAAAATTTGGTAGCCATTAGAACATTATTTGGTGATTTTGAATAGAATTTGTATTAGAGGACTAGCTTATAAAGTTGTAGAAACTTTTAGTCAATAGAACGAGTTAGTAAAACTCCAGTTATAGTGATTATCGTGAAAGGTTATTCTATAAAGTCAAAAATCAAGAAGTGTGTTGTGAACAACTAGCGCTGGGAATGGATCCTAAGCTACTGGTTTGGTGTTATTACAACAACAGCAGTGTCACCGAGTGATAGACCCTTTTGGCCTAGATGTCGCTATAGTGGCAGATCCTCCACTCCAACAGCATTGTTGCAGTAAAAGAAGTTCGTTGCAGCAATGAAAATGTAGAAAAATTAGTTTTTTAATCAAAAATAATATTTTTCATTCCCACATTTTTATGACACATTCAAGGACTAAGCTATGGTGATTTTTCACAAATTTGGGGGGTTTTCATTCCCACATTTTTATGACACATTCAAGGACTAAGCTATGGTGATTTTTCACAAATTTGGGGGGTTTTCATTCCCACATTTTTATGACACATTCAAGGACTAAGCTATGGTGATTTTTCACAAATTTGGGGGGTTTTCATCATTGAGGTAAGCTTTCTTTACTCTTCAAACTTGAATTTACTCCTTTAGATGTTTAGGGTTGTAAGAATCATAACATTGGTTGAATTAGAAATTAGTCCTAAGTTCATGAATTGATGGAAATTGGTAGGGAATGACTCTGATTTAGTTGTTATTGATCCTAGGGTGATAGAAAACACTTCCTAAGATAGAATTCTTCCTTGTAAAATATGAAGAATTCAAAGGGATTAAAGGGTAAAAAATTGTAGAATAATAAACTAGGTCAATTTCATAGGTTGAATCTGATGGATATGAGTTATAATGCATAGAAAGGTGAATTGTTGTGGTGAAACTTGTAATTATTGTTGTTTATGGATCAAGAACGGACAAAAGTTGAAAGAAAGGGTAAGATTGTAGTGTAATATTATTTTCGGGCAAGGAATCAAGTTAGGTTATGATTTAATAACAGTGTAGACTTTCTTGATGTTGTGATTATATGTGATTTGGATGTATATGATTAGCTTTTGGACATTACTTGTGATTATTGACTATATCATGCATTTGAGAATTTGATTTGAGATAATATTGAGATGTTATTGGATCGAGTGTTATGATGACAATGTTATTTGGATCGGGTTCACACTAACACTGTTATTGGATCAGGAATCATGTTGGTACTGGTACATAGAGTAAGTTCGTCCCCTATAGGTCATAGATGAGAGTCCTTCCTAACTATAGTATGTGCATACATCTTGCATGCATGCAATCATCATTTCATTGAATATATATATCATGGCAACCATTGTATAAATACTCTACCTAAGTGTAATTAATGTACTTGCATACATATGTTCTTGATGAGATGAAGTGTTATGATTGTACATTGTTTGTCAGCTAATTATGAGTTGCGCATTAATGCTTTTTAGTTGCATTTCACCTGCTTATTTGTATGGTGTTGAGTTACGTCGGTTGATGATGCTGAATAGTACTTAGCTGTTGTACTGATACAAACTGTACTCTTCTTTTTTTTAACTGTAGAGCATGTTTCAGCATTTGAGATGAGACCTCTACTCTAGTTTGTAACTCTAACATCAATTCAAGGGTGAGCACCATGTCTGGACAATCATTGGATCATTTTTGTTTAGTTCATGTCCTTTTTTAGGGAAAATGACATCTATTTTTCTTTCATATTCTGGATAATATTTTAGATTTGTTTTGGATACTTTTAGATATTCTTGTACAATGAATTTAGGGTCCCGGGTGGGTTTCAGTAATTAGAGATATTTTCACACACTCAATTGATTATGAATATTAAATAAGTTAGTCATGAAATAATTTTGCTAATATTGTATGCAGTGAGTTAAATGGTATCTAAATTGATGAAGGTAGGCTGTGAAGTTCCTTTGGTAATCGATTAAATATTGGGTTAGATAGTTCTCGCACTAGAGATAGGGTTGGTGTCACTCATTATCGATTGGGCCATGACACAAGTAAGCCTAATCATCAGTTACAACAATAGCATAAAAGTTGACACAACCAAAAAAGTCATAATAGATGTTCAACAATTGAGCTAAAAGAAAATTAAAAATGTAACCACAAACCAATAAGGTAAGCGAAGTTATCAACACATAACCAAATATCAAAATAAATCTCGATTTAGGCTTTACAAATAAAAAAAATGTACAAATCAAGTAAATAATATAGTAATATTGAGCAATTATCCTTAAAGAATGTCAACAGTGTTGTTGGTTTAGCCTAAAGAACACTCAATTTGCTGAATTAAGGACTATATGACGATGAATCAAGAAGAGTTGAAGAATAAGAAGAAGAAGAAAAATAAGAAGAGTAAAGTTTGATCTACTTAGCAAAAAGAATGACCATCAATAAATTATTATGGGGTGCTACATTGATTTGGTTGGTGGTTGTAGTTGACACATTTATTTGGTTGGTGACTGTAGTTGGCATATTCTTACTTTGGTTGGTGGGTAAAATAAATGATTTGTTGTAGTAAAAAAATAAAAGGTTGGGATAGAAAATAAAGTGATGGTAAAAAGTGAAACCCAATAAAGTGAACACACCTCATCCCAAATACAACTTTAAGGATTCTAGAACAAAGTGAATACATATTTCGAAATAAAATGAATAATATTTATGGCCGAATGGGTCTCTAAATACTTGTTTTCACTTTTTTCCATGTCGCTTTTTTTCTTTTTAGCTATATTTAAGAACTTTAAATTCAAGTCCTTCCAAAAAGATATAGCCAAACGCAACTCTAACTCCCAAAATTCCAAATAAAGTTAAAAAAAATTATTTTCATGGCCAAAAGTCTACTAAGTATTTGATCTGATTCACCCTAAAAATGTCTATTTTTAAATAATCTATCACTCAATTACTAACCAACTCCAAATCAAAACCAACCCGCTGGAACATCTCTGCCTCAAAAAGAAAATTAAACTATAAAAATAAGGGTGGGGTGGACTTAGAAAGTTGAAAGCCAATTGCGGAACACAAAATAAGTAAAGAAAAGAATAGTGAATGTACCTGACATATATAATCCCATCACCTCCTTGTTAACACGCGATAGTTGAGGACAACCTCTTCAAATTTCATACATATACATGCATGGACAATTACTAAGCTCATATCAAGGGATAAAACTTGGTAAAAGAATAACAAAGAGTTCAGTGACTAGGAACAGAGTGAGAATTCACATATTACAAATCGATCAATTATATAGCCATAGCCTCACATACATAAATTGTGTATAGTTCGGATGCTAAAATTTGACATTCACTGCCACGATCCAAAATTCTAAGGTCGTGATGGCACCCACCACAACCCAATCATGGTAGATAATTTTGACTCGATAACTAAGAAGAACCCGAACAATCCATGTCATTAAAGAAAATGGTACATAACAACTAAATTAAGGTCTTTCAACAATAAACTTAGAAAATACAAGAAGTATAAACACCAATTCTAAAATTTAGTTTCATGAGTATAGAACAACTCTGATATCGAATGAAATAACAAATATCTAGAACGTTGTTTGTAATGGTAAATAACGACACACAAAAAGGAAGCCCAGAGATATCTTCGATTAGGAAGCTCACCGTGACACTGGAACACTCTAAGTCTGCACGATCAGGAACTACAAGGAGCACTCATACCAGAATCTGCACCAAAAAGGTATAAAAACTAAGAGTAAGTATGGTCTATTTGTATTCTGTAGGCATCATAGGCCAATCGAGCTTAGGTAAAGACTACTATATAAGGTAAAGAAGACTAAAATAACCATGCAAACAAATGTTTTAGTAGTTAAATATAAGATAAAGTCACAATTGATTTCACTTGTAGCAATATCTCAAGTAGCAATACAAATGCGATGCAATGGACTGATATGCAATGGCTAATGAATACCGATGTACCCCCTTAGAGCATCTAGTGCTCCAGTACAAGACCCATAAGGAACTCATGAAATTCATATATCTCACCTTTAATCCTCCATTGGTCAAACAATAATAAATAATCATAAATGATCACAAAATCCTGCATCGAGCTGAATAAGTATATCATATGCCTATGTCTAGAAACCTGTATCAAACTAAGTTATTAGTAAAAAAGTAGTTCATTTTCCTTCAAAGTAGTATTTTCCAATAGTACCAATTCAATAAATCATGAGATGAGTGAATTTGCATTTCCATGATAAATATAAACTCTAATGTTTTCCAAGAATGTACAGGAATAACCTAATAATGCAATGTAAGAATGAACCTCCCCAATTTACACATCAGTCATCAATACAAGTCCCCACATGAGCATTACAAAAATAGCCCAATTCATTTATTGATATATTTAAAATAAGTACCCTCACGGGCATCACAATATCGCAAATCAACTCAATTATCATAATAATACTATGTTACCCATCCCAAAGCACTCTTCACAAGATAATCCCTACTCAAGCTAAGTCTGAAGGAAATTAAAGTCATAACCTACATCAAAGCCGAACATCAATACCGTAGCCCTTAACAAGTAGTCTTTCCTTTTCGATTAGACTCAAAATGCTTCTAATCTATCGAAAATAGATTTTACATGAAAATATATGAGTCCAACAATACCCATATTTACATAGTTTCAAATAGAAAAAATCAATTTACCCATAACTTAAGGAGTTCAAATTTGAAATTTCATTGAAAACAGAGTCAAAATCGGGCTTGAAATCATCAAAATCTCATTTCTTAACTTTACTAGAAAACCAAAATTTTAAATTTGAAAAATCAAGATTTGAAGGTGAAAATACCAAATAGTTAGTTAGTAATGATAATTGGATTATAGACTCACTCAAACTTCAAATCTCAAAAATTTCCTTTGAAATCAGCCAAAACCAAGTTCACAAAATTCAAAAATGGAATTTTGAGGTTTATGTTCGGAAAGGGGTGGCATAAATCACTGCCAATTATTTTACCCTTCACGGTCACGAAAAAGACTATTTGACACGAACCTTACCTGTACCTATGCAATTGTGGCACAAACCCTCATGATTGTTATCCCCAATCCACGCGATTGTGATGCCTTACAATTCATTTCTTTGTGATAGCGATAGTAGACATGAGGTCACCAAGAGAAAGGTAGTTGCACTAGCAATAAACAACTGACAACAACAAAAATCCAATAAACTTCCCAAATGGACCCTCAAAATTCATTCGTCACCTCACAAAAATAAGTTAACTATGCTACTAGACTAATTTTGATGTTTCAGACTCAATGGAACCATCAAAATCATCAAAGAAGGTCGTTATCATTGGGCTTTAATTTATGTCAATCTTAGGCCAACTTTAACCAATATTTCGTCTAAGCACTCAAAACTACACCAAAAATATCGAGACCCTATCCCACCATGCTACTAATCATTGATGTTTCGGAGCGGGTGGAACTGACAAAATTCTCATTCGATGCTCAAATCTCCAAATATTGATGAAAGTCAATCATTTTAATTTTAAAACCTTTCAAAATAAAAAACTAGCCTAAAACCCAACCCTACTCCTCAGCAACCGTGTCACCCACTCCCGCAACTCACAAATACCATAAAAAACTACGAAGAGGAATAAAATAATTAAAACACAAGAAATTCTAAAAATCACTGAGAGGGTTGTTACATTCATGCTTTCCTACATCATTAGTTAATGAAATAAAAAATAAACAAAGGTTAAAATTTATGCTTTTAAGCACTTTTTTCTTTTCAATGAAAGAAAGTTAATATAATATATAGAATAATTAATTTTTTTCTTTGCTTAATGAAGTTTTTAGGCAGTACGAGCACGAAGTTATTAGGTGGATTGGAGTTTGAATTGTGATTTAATTAGTTTGGGTTAATTTAAAATACACTTATAAAATGGTATCACATAATAAATGAAACGTCTGAGTATATTTTCTTAAATGTGGCCATAAAAATATGGGTAGTTTAGGACCAATACGTTGACGTCGGGAGTATTTTAGAGCCAAGAGGTTTACGGAGGGTATTTCTATGCTAAATTTAATAGTTCAAGAATATTTTAGGAACTTTCTATTATTCAACTTGATCTATTTTGGGGCATATAATTTTTTTAAAGAAAAAAGGAAAAACAGTCTAACATACCCCTATACTTTCATTGATTGTCTAAGTTTGACCCTAGTTATACTATAGGACCAAATATACTTCTAGAATTATCAATCTATTCAAACATAAACCTTATTTAGATGAAATCCATTAAAATCAATTAAAATAACCAGTTTTCATTTAAAGTATCAATTTTAAATACACCAATTAAATCTGACCCATAATCCATCAAGCTAAAACCCAAACATCTAGTACACCATAATTGGACGGCAAGAGTACTATTGTGAGCTAAATTATTTCGTGCACCTCATGAAAACTATAAGACTCAATTCAATTATTTTCATCTTTATTCAATTCACTTTCTAGGGTTTTTCAACTTTGATCACTGCACCAAAAATGATCTTTAGCGACAATTAATTAAAGACAATAACTTAATTGTTGCTAAATTTATTTTTAGAGGCATTTACTACTGATAATTTCATTTTAACTCTCTTTGTAAATTTCCCTAAAGCCTATATCGACATTGGATCCAATGACAATTAACTAATGCCGATAAAACTTTTAGTATTCTTTGTTAAAGTGCATATTTATTGCCGCTAAAGATTGTTTTTGGTGTATTGGATCCATTTCCTTGTATAATCTAAGATGGAAAATGCTCCGCTCAATGTTGAATAACCCCACTCTATGGGCACCACTACTATCGGTGTTACGTATAAAACGGTGTTGTACTTGGTGCCTATTTATACAAAATCACATCAAAATCTTCCATATAAAAAATAATGAGATTCACCCATGTGTCAGACCCCAACAAAGTCATAACATTGGATTGACACACTAATTGTCATGAAATAACACATCATAACTAGGTGTACAGCAAAATAAGCTGACAGATATAGATAAGTAGATCTGAGATCAAATAACATTAAAGATGATTGATGGCAAATGAAAATATATAGTACACGTAGTGATTAATTTTAAAGTCTCGGCCTTTGATCTACTTGGAATGGTCACGTCCTCTCTATATTATGTGCCCTTAGGATCGACTCCACAACCTACCTAAACATTACTTACTGAGAACACCTCACTACTCTATTCACCTTCACTAGTTGGTGGTATAGGTGTCTGATAGGTCAGAACTTGAGAATCTTATTGTGCCCCACTTAGCCTAGGGCAACATCTGACAATATTCCCTAAGTCTCAACAATCATAGCATCATATACTGGATATAGGTTGATGAGATGGTCCAAATGAACTAGAACATCCACTGTGGCCTAAAAATTCAAAATGAGAACCTCCAAATATCTTCTTGAAATTCTGACTACCCTAACTACTATACAAGAAATATAACCGCTTTTAGAAAGCAACAATGTCGCGTGAACTAGTTTGCTAGTTTGAGATGATGAACCACTTAAATTACCATGCCTACATGTAAAGCCTCAAAAAATCAAAGCCTAGAATAGAGCCATACTTCAAGTACATATATGGTAAATTATCAATTTTTAACAATATAAGAGGGGATCTATCCATGTACCAAGCAACAAAAACCCCCTAACCCTTAACCAAGCCAAAATCTCCCTTACCGATCGATTCCTAAAATAGTGATCAGCTTTAAACGAGTATAACTTCCAAAAACATGTGCAGTTTTGAGTCCCAAACTATCACGACCTAAAATTCAAGGGTCATGATGGCACTTGCCGTGACAAGCCTTGACAAGTAGGACTATCACCCAAAGTGATATAAGATGAGAAAATAATCTCAAAATCTAAGGCAAGACTCGTAGAACAGAGTCAAACTACACATATATAGAAAAAACAAGAGATACACAGCCAAAGATACCATACATTATCCTAAAACCTGGTGTCATAATGTAAGAACTAACTAATATAACTCAAATGTCAAATATACATAGGATATCCAAAAGAGGAAAAAACTATGTCTCTGAATATAAATAGGACATAGTCTAGATTAGAAGAGGTAGTAGTCAACTCTGGACGCATAGATTAACTGCTACCTCGAATGGGCTCCAAGTATCGCCTAAATCAACTGTCATACAGCGAACTCATACTTAGATCTGCCCTGATAGGGAACAGTAGAGATGAGTACAGTCTACTTATACTCAATAGGTATCATAGGTCGACTGAGAAAAGTAGAAAATAAAGTATATAAAATACACACTATGGTCACGTCACCTGCAATCAGAAAATGTCCCAAATGGTAGCCCACACTATCTCCACTAATAGTTCTACAATATTCATAGATACTAAATGCATATATGAGAAAGAAGCACAAGTATATGGATATCACATACACAAGTATGAAAAAGAACTACACATAGACAGATATCACATCAAGATGATAATACAACATAATATATGCATAATATATATAATATGCAATAAAGATGATGATAATGATGCACAAGGTTATTGCATAACCTCCGTATAAATCTACCGAGTTGTATCCCAAGGTAGGACCTATTGGGGGTTATCTAATCCATATACAATTTATATCTATAACCTCCTCTCTGGTACATCCATTGGTAGAAGGTTTTAAAGATGTCACATTGTTTGTCACAAAAAGTAGTGTTTTAGTATTTCCACGGTGGTACCAATGTTTCATGAATATATATGATGTAAGGATATTATGCTCATAATCGATCAAAATAAGAATTTCCATATCCAACCAATATACCAACCAAGTGAGCCAAAAATTCACTCAATATTTCAACCATCTATGAAATACAACGTAATTCATATGCCAAAAGAGTAAAATACACCTAAATATGTCATTGATTCCATACAAATTCCAATTTAGGTTTTTTCATCTAACAATATACAACTAATTTCACATACACAAATCCAACAACATCATATAAGATCCCACACGGTCACATATAGAAAATAATATTCTCAAAACCACTAACTAGCAATAGCGGCTTATTCCTCTTTTTCTTTTCTAGCCGGAACAAATCCTTCTTTTAATACAAAACACATAGAAAATTCATTTTTTCTGTTATTTTCTGGTTTTAAATTGGTGTTGTTGGTTTGTTATGGCGATAGAATCAGTTGAATTAGTTACACATTAATAGGGGATACTCCTCTCTCAAAAAGCTCACCGGCCGCCCTCTCTCGCCGGCACCGGCGAGACCACCGAAGAAACCTCTCTCGCCAGCAACCCCCACCCCCACCCCCACCTCCTACCCCCTCCGTAACTAAACTCTCTCCCTACCTAGAATCCGACCATAATGACAACGGCGTCGGTACCGGCGCCGCCTTCCATCTCACTCTACGATCTCTCCTTCCCCCTCCTCCGGTGAACTAGCGTCGGCACCGCTTCGGTACTGCCTAGATCTGCTGCCGCCATCACCAGCAAAGCCTCCACCGATCGATGAAACCGTCACCACATGCGAACACCATTCGCCGGCTAGGGACCCAACCCGACCCGACCTCTCTCCGATTCCCTCCATCTCTCTTTCTTTCTAAGCTCCGTCCGCAGCTCACCCGGCCGATGAAATAGCCGGCAAAACCATGCCTCCAACGGAGAACAAGCGTCGCCGCCGTTCCTCCG
Organism: Capsicum baccatum var. pendulum; assembly: GCA_030864225.1. Taxonomy (NCBI): domain Eukaryota; kingdom Viridiplantae; phylum Streptophyta; class Magnoliopsida; order Solanales; family Solanaceae; genus Capsicum; species Capsicum baccatum. The sequence goes on from CM061554.1 coordinate 183,119,608, forward strand.
TCACCAGAGCTCCCCGGAGCTAAAGCTGCGTTGGGTATTTGGTTTCCCAATGAAACCTGCCGGTAACCGATCCAAAATCGGCGACCCACAGCCCGCACACACAGATCTGCGCACAAACCCACCGGAAAACACACAAGCACGCCTACGGCGACCATCACATCACCGGAAAACCCCACCGTCGCCACATCATCTACAGGCCAGATCTGGCCAAATTTGGTGTTCGCAGGGAAGGAGAACTTGGTCTACAAGCATAATCCGGTGACTTCTAACCTTTGTTATTTCATTCTTCATATTATGCTAGTATTATCTCCTATATCTTGACTTGCGTTTGATTTGTTGATATTGTCTTTTGTCGCTTCTTGCACTGCTTTTATTGGGTTATCGGCTTGGGGCTCTGTTTTTGGGGTTTTGGGTGTTGAGGCCATTGGTGTTTGCTCTCTATTTGAGTTTAGTTTTGTTTCTTGATTATTTCTTTGAATTTGTATGAGCCTTGTATTTCTTCCTGCTGCTTTGTTACTACTACTGTTTAGATTTTCTTATATTTTCTTGTAGTAGTAGCTGTAGGCGTTGATGGTTGGATAGGGTCATGTCCGAGGGGGTTGGGGTGGGGGGCTATTATGGAGATGGGGGAAGAGGAAAGGGCGGGAGTGAGAGGGGGGCCAAGGTTTGGCCTCAGGGGTGGTAGAGGAAAATGTGTGGATAGTGATAGTAGGCTGAGGGTTGGGTCTTGGAATATAGGGACTCTTCAGGGTAAGTCCACAGAGCTTTTGAAGATTCTTAGAAAGAGGAGGATTAATATTGCGTGTGTTCAAGAGACCAAGTGGGTAGGGTCTAAGGCTAGGGATGTGGATGGTTATAAGCTTTGGTACTCTGGGAGTGAGAGGCGTAGGAATGGAGTTGGCATCTTAGTAGATGAAGAGCTTAGAGATCAGGTAGTAGAGATGAAAAGGATCAATGATAGGTTGATGACTATTAAGTTGGTCATTCGGGGGTTTACCCTGAATGTGTGTAGTGCTTATGCGCCCCAAGTGGGCTTGGAGGGGGAGAAGAAGAGGCGGTTTGGGGAGGCTTTGGATGAGGTGGTGAGAGGCGTGCCTAGCTCAGAGAAGATTGTTGTAGCAGGAGATTTCAACAGGCACATCGGGGCATTACCGGGAGGCTTTGGTGATGTGCATGGTGGTTTTGGTTTTGGGGAAAGAAATGATGAGGGGGCTACTCTATTGGATTTTGTGAGGTCCTTTGGGCTGGTGGTGGTGAACTCGGGCTTCCCGAAGAAGGACGATCACTTGATCACCTTTCGAAGCGCGATAGCCAAGTCCCAGATTGACTTTTTATTGCTTAGGAAAGGGGATAGGGTGTTGTGTAAGGACTGTAAGGTCATCCCGAGTGAGAATCTTTCGACCCAGCATAGGCTCTTGGTTATGGATTTGGGTATAAAGAAGAACAGAAAGAGGAGGGGTAAGGAGTGTAGGCCTAGAATTAAGTGGGGCGGCTTGACGCCAGTGAATGCGTGGGAGATAGGGGAGAAGTTGGTGGGAATAGGGGTGTGGGAGTGTAGGGGGGACGTGGATAGTATGTGGGATAGGGTGGCTAGGTGAATCAGGGAGAATGCAAGTGAGGTGTTGGGTGTTTCTAGGGGCCGGGCCGGGCATCATCGGGGGGATTGGTGGTGGAATGAAGAGGTTAAGAAGAAAGTGGGGACCAAGAAAGGGGCGTATGCTAAGTTGGTTGAGAGTAAGGATGAAGAAGAGAAATGGGTAAACAGGAAAGAGTACAAGTTAGCTAGGAAGGAGGCTAAGTTAGCAGTTACGGCGGCTAAGACGGCCGCTTTTGAGACCTTGTATGCAGGGTTACAGGGGAAAGAAGGGGAAAAAGAGTTGTTTAGACTCGCTAAGGCTAGGGAGAGGAAGGGTCATGACCTCGACCAGGTGAAGTGCATTAAGGATGAGGACGGTACAGTGTTGGTGGAGGACGGCCACATTAAGAATAGATGGCAGTCGTATTTTCATAGGTTCTTGAATGACAAAGGGGATAGAGCAATTGTGTTAAGGGAGCTGGATCACTCAGAGGAGTGTCGGGATTTTAGTTATTGTAGACGTTTTAAGGTAGAAGAGGTAAGAGAGGCTGTTCGCAGGATGCGAAGGGGTAGGGCAACGGGGCCGGATGAGATACCGGTGGATTTTTGGAAGTTCACTGGAGAGGCTGGTGTAAGGTGGTTGACTGGATTGTTTAGCGAAATCTTCAAGACGGTGAAAATGCCTGAGGCTTGGAGGTGGAGTACCATGATCCCTCTTTATAAGAATAAGGGTGACATTCAGAGTTGCAATAATTATAGGGGGATTAAGTTATTGAGTCATTCTATGAAGATTTGGGAGAGAGTGGTCGAGGTGAGGCTGAGACGGATAGTGTCTATTTCGGAAAACCAGTTTGGATTTATGCCTGACCGCTCGACGACGGAGGAAATTCACCTGGTACGGAGGCTGGTGGAACAGTATAGGGAAAGGACGAAGGACCTGCACATGGTGTTTATCGACCTGGAGAAGGCATACGACAAAGTCCCCAAGGAGGTGCTTTGGAGATACTTGGAGGTGAGTGGAGTCCCGCTGGCATATATCAGGGCAATTAAGGACATGTATAATGGAGCAAAAACTCAGGTGAGGACGGCGGGAGGAGACTCAGAGCATTTCACTGTCTTGACAGGATTGCATCAGGGATCTACTCTTAGTCCCTTTTTGTTTGCTTTATTGATAGATGTGTTGACGCGGTGTATTCAAGGGGAGGTGCCTTGGTGTATGCTTTTTGCAGATGATGTAGTTTTGATTGATGAGACGCGAGGGGGTGTGAATGACAAATTAGAGGTCTGGAGACAAACTCTTGAGTCTAAAGGGTTCAGGTTGAGCAGAAGCAAGACAGAGTATTTGGAATGCAAGTTTAATGACATGAGGCTGGAGAATGAGGTGGTAGTGAAGTTGGAATCACAGGAGGTACGTAAGAGGGATAGTTTCAAGTATCTCGGGTCCGTGATTCAGGGTAACGGTGAGATTGATGAGGATATCTCGCACCGTATTGGGGCGGGATGGATGAAGTGGAAGCTCGCATCGGGGGTGTTGTGTGATAAGAAGGTGCCGCCCAAGCTTAAAGGAAAATTCTACAGGGTGGTAGTCCATCCATCCATGTTGTATGGAGTGGAGTGTTGGACAGTTAAGAACTCCCACATTCAAAAAAAGAAGGTGGCAGAAATGCGGATGTTGCGTTAGATGTGTGGGCTGACTAGAGGGGATAGTGTTCGGAATGAGACTATCAGGGAGAAGGTTGGTGTGACTCCAGTGGAGTATAAGATGCGGGAAGTCCGATTGAGATGGTTCGGACACGTGATGAGGAGGGGCATGGATGCCCCGGTTCGTAGGTGCGAGAGGCTAGCTTTGGATGGTTTTAGGAGGGGTAGGGGTAGGCCGAAGAAGTACTGGCATGAGGTGATTAGGCGGGACATGGAGCAGTTACAGCTCACCGAGGACATGACCCTAGATAGGAAGATCTGGAGGACGCGAATTAGGGCAAAAGGCTAGGGCCAGTTTGGGTCGCTAGTGTAGGGAATCACTTGGTGGGGGTATTATTCTTGTTATGATACCTTGTTCCATGTTTTATTAAGAATCTGTTTGCTTTTCTCTGTTTTTATTATTTATGGGTGTCGTATTTATGTTATGTCATCTTGTTCTATGATTTACTATGTATTTGTGTAGTATCTCGTGTCTCGAGCCGGGGGTCTATCGGAAACAGCCTTTCTACTTTTTTAGAGGTAGAGGTATGGACTGCGTACATCTTACCCCCCCCCCCCCCAGACCCCACTATGTGGGAATACACTGGGTTTGTTGTTGTTGTACTAACTAGCAATAGCATAGGCCCCTACACAGGCACAATACAATAATATAGCCATTTTCATGATTGGATCCCTTACGTATAACACGATTTTATATCGATATTAACTACCCAACCCAGTCTGAAAAAAAGTTAAGTCATAACCTACTTCAAATGCCAAAAACTAATCCAAAATGCCCTCAATCCGGAGCTTTACCCTCATGAACAGACCTAAAATCAAATAAAACATATCAATATAGAATTAACATATCAAAAAAAAGCCAACGATATCTATATCGCCTATTTTTTAGTCAGGGTCGAAATGGACCCTCAAAATAAGTTTTTAAAAAAGAAGGGTAAAATTGGAATTTTAATCCAAAAATATATTTTCCATGATTAAAGTAACTCGTAGAAGAACACCAAAGTAAAAATGAGTTGAAATTAGGGTTTAAATCAAAGAAATACTATTTTAGGTCTTTCGGGCCAAAATTCCCAGATTTCACATTTCAATCCAAGTTTTAATGAAGTTTAATTGATACGAATTGAAGAAATGTAACTGAATAGGGATTTGGAGCTTACCCAAGCTTAAAAATAGAAAAAATTACTCAAAAACTCAAAACCCCAAACTTCAAGTCTTAAAAGTAGTGAAAATCGCGAAAAAGGGCATTTTATATTATCCAGGCATCACTTAAGCGATCACCAGGTCTCCTAAGCGACTATTGCTTAAGCGACCAAGTGTCGCCTATACGATTCTTTGCTTGTTAGCGGGTGTCGAGTAAGCGACCCTATTATCGCTTAAGCGACAATCACGTAAGTGACACAAGAGTTGTGTAAGAAATATCTCGATTGCTCAGTTAGTTTCTTAAGAGACCAAAGTGTTGCTTAAGCGGTACAACAGCTGAGTGGTGCACCAGCTGGAGACTTAGAGAATTTCAGGTCTCTACAGACCCTTCGAGATTCATTTAGAATCCCAAGAATGCAAATGAACTATGTTACCCTATCAAATTCGAAGCTTCGGACTCAATGGCGATATCTGACTTTTGAAATAATATCATTTTCACAAAGTTGACTCCCAAACCCCAATTTTACAACTTTCCAAATTGATGGTCAAAATGAGACACAAAAGTCATAAAACCACACCATGTTACCAACCTAAACTTGACGTTTCGGATCTGCTGGCACAATCTATTTTGCCATACAATGCACAGAATAATAAATGTCGAACAAAGTCAATTATAAGGCTTTCAAGCCACCAAAAACCACAATTTCACATAATTCACACCAAATGCATTGAGAATTATGCCAATTATCCCCACACCCCAGAAGTACCATAATGCAACCACGGAGAGATGTAAAATAATTAAATCACACAAGAATAATTATTTCACATAAATCACCAAAATTTGAGTCGTTACACAGACCACCAAGTGATTAGTATTTGAATTACCTTTCCAATGTATCCAGTTTGACCTTAATCCGACATTAGAGTAGGAAGTTATGGCTTTTTTTGTTAAACACTTCTCTACAGTAAGATACAATGAAACCAACCACAATAGTGGTTACATTGCATGACTGTACAATGGTTTTATCTGATCAAGATAACCCTAACTAGTGAAAGTTAACAAAGTGTACTATAATTATATGAGAAGGAACCATGATCATGCTTTGAAACCACAATCCCCAAGCAAGATCGTGAGTCCCACAGATGTCATAGGTAGAAACCACGATTGTACACCCAAGGATCATCTAATAAAGTTCAGAGAGTTCAAATCCAGCTAACCATGGTCTCAATTCAAGATCCTTAGTTGTTCCTACAATCATAGAAAGGTCTCATACGTTTCTCCTTGCAGTTTTCAATTACAAAATTTTAAGAGGCAAATTGGTTTTTTCACACTCTTTTAATATTTAAAATATGTTGGTTTGGGAATTTCAAGGGCTATTATTGGGTTTAATAATACCCTAATCCCTTATTACTTAGAATTTTAACCGACACTTAACTTCAAAAGAGAAAAAAAGTGGTAATTCTCTCTCCCCAAGGCCAGTTAGGGTTCATCTTCCTCAGGCATCAAACTCTAAGGAATTCTTTGGATTTCTCATTTCCAGGTATGTGAGATTTCATTAATGGGTCTCTTTTCACCCATTAAGTCCCTAAGTTAACCTAATTCTACAGTATAGTTCCTTTTTTCACAACTCAGGATTATGCGTATTAGCAAATTCATTGATATCTGATTCTTTTGGTGTCATTGAGTTATAATTTTCATTTAGCATAAATTATAGTGTTATTATTTAACCATGATCCTAAATCCTAGTTACAGTGTGAAATCTATGATTATTGGACATGATCATTGGATCCTCTTAATTCGATCAATTTGCAAACTTATCACAGCAGTTGCATTCTACAAAGATGGCGGGTTATGAACACCTGATGACTTAAGATTTCAGACATAAACTAGTGAATGTTATATTCTCATAGTTTAATTATTTTTAATGCTTTCAGAGAATGCATTTATTTTAATTGTCAAATTATTAGCATCAGCAAGTAGGGCTGTGCAGATTTCGGTTCAAACCGTTATCCCGAACCGATAATTTGATTATCGGTTTAACGGGTCGGTTTTTTTGTTAACGGTTCGGGTGTCGGTTTTTTAAAAAACAATTATCGGGTTGTCGGTTCGGGGCTCGGGTGAGCTAAATTTTTTATCGGGCCACCCGATAACCCGATAAAAATTAACATATTGATATGGGCCATGTCCCATTCCACTAGGCCCAAATCTGAAGCCCAAATTCTCACCCATAACACTTCCTATTCCACATGACCCGTTAGTCCATTACTCCTTTCTGATTACTTAGGGTTAGAGAACAGAGAGTGGAGACCAAAAGCTTTCAATTTTCACGCTGCCTCACAGCCTCACTCAACAGTCGACACTCGGTTTTGCTGATATTCTGTAGAGACCAAAGAAGATTTGTTGCTTTTGCTCTCAACAGGTAAGAATTTTTGTTTTTGCTTGAAGTCTTTTTCTCCATCTTCGATTTCTGTCCAATTTTCGATATATTATGTTAAGGATATTAATGTTTTGTCGACTGTCGAGCTTGTACTCTCATTCAGATTGTAAATGGAAGCACGTTAGAAAATGATGTAGCAAGTACAGAGTAAATAGAAGCAGAAGATTCTTTCATTTTTTTTTTGTTTCTTCATTTTCTGTTATAGTTTTTGGTGTACCGTGTATGTCTATGTTAGTTATTTTTTTTTTTGAAGTATTTTGGAGTGAAAGTGTTGACTTTTTTTTGTGGTGATTAATTTGGGGTTTTGTGAATTGGAGTTATCATAATTGAATTTTTACGGTTTAGGAATTTTTGTTGATTTGTTTGCTGGTCAGCTGGTGTGTGAATTATGGGTTTTTTCTCAAGTTTCTGATAGTTTAGGTTAATGGGTATTGATAATTACTTCATTTTGTTCATTTTTTGTAAACAAATTGAGTTTTTTCCTTTGCTCGAAGCCTCGATCTTATTCTTAGAAGTTTTCTTCTCCATCTTCAATTTCTGTCCATGTACTCTTTGTGTCTTGCAGTATTGTGAATATGATGTTGGTACTGGTAGTGCTCCTGCAGGTGCGTGTGGTTGAATGAATTGAGCCAAAAATTCGACTTAGAGTTTATTTGCTACTCACATCTCCGATCTAAAATTGAAGGTCAAAAATATCAGGTAACCCTTTTTCTCCATCTCATTTGCATGTTCAATTTTCTGTTGTTGTTGATAGTATTCTACTTCATCTTCATTTTATTGTATTAATGGCTTAGCAGTAGATTAGAAAGTTCAGTTCTTCTTTTGCACAACTGCACATTGTCAAGTTTTGGTGATTTGGTCATGTTATATTGTAATTTTGTTGTTGGCTTGTTGTTTGACTATTTTTATTTTAAAATTACAGTCACATTCATACAACATGTCACAAGATACTAGAGTTGATAAAGTGATTGCTGAGAGTGTAGCTTCTGATTCGAATGTAGTGAATCAAAATTCAATAGTTGAGTCTAAAGCAAAGAAAGAAAGGAGAAAAAGATCTGTTGCATGGGATCATTTTACTAGTACAGTTGATTCGGAAGGAATTAAAAAAGGTGTGTGTAATTATTGTAAGAAAGAGTATTTAGCTGATACAAAAGAACATGGTACGACGACAATGCTTGGTCATATACGAAAATGCAAAAAAATACCTTGTAATGTTGATACTAGGCAATCAAAGATAGCATTTCAACCGGTTACGGGGGGTAACAAGGGTGATGTATCAATTGTTTCATGGAAATTTGATCAAGAAGAGTGTAGAAAAGCATTGTGTCGTATGATAATTCTTGATGAGCTTCCTTTTAGATTTGTTGAAAAAGAAGGCTTTAAACAATTTATGAAAGTGGTACAACCTTTGTTTCGAATTCCTTCTCGTACAACTGTTACTCGTGATTGTTTTGATCTCTTTGATGAAGAGAAAAATAAAATGAGGAGCATTTTTAAGGAAACTCAACAAAGAGTGTGTATAACGACTGATACTTGGACTTCTGTGCAAAGAATTAATTATATGTGTATCACTGCTCATTGGATTGATAAAAATTGGACTTTGCATAAAAGAGTTATCAATTTTTGTCCAATTTCTAGCCATAGAGGTGAAGATTTAGCAAAGGGCATTGTTAAGTGTTTGAATGAGTGGGGATTGCATCGGATTTTCACGGTAACTGTTGATAATGCTAGTTCAAATAGTGTGTGTGTGGCTGAATTGTCCAAGCAATTGACTAAGTGGGGGACCAATCTTTTAGGTGGTAAGCATCTTCATGTTAGGTGTATGGCGCATATAATAAACCTTGTCGTTCAAGATGGCATAAAAGAAGCAAATATTTCAATTGAACGAATTAGGCAAGCAGTGAGATACATTAGGCAATCTCCTGCTAGATGGAAGAACTTTCAGGAATGTTGTGTCGATGAAAATCTTGCAAAAAAATCTTTATGCTTAGATGTTCCCACAAGGTGGAATTCCACCTATTTGATGTTGAATAGGGCTATTGAATATGAGGGTGCAATTTTGACTTATGCTGATCGTGATATTGGGTTGGCACATCATCTCGAGTTTGGCCATATCTGTGTGTGTGATGGTGATAGTGATATTGTGGATGAAGAACAACCTGTAGGTTCACTTTTGTGTAGTGATTGGGATAGCGTTAAAAGGATTGCAAAATTTCTTGAATTATTTTTTAAGCTCACTTTGAAGGTTTCTGGATCATTATATATTACATCAAATATTCATTTTCTTGAAATTTGTCAAGTTGGTTTTTGTTTGTCAAAATTGATATCAAGTGATGATATTGTGTTGGCTCAAATGGCAACAAACATGAAGAAGAAATTTGAAAAATATTGGGGTGATCCAACAAAAATGAATAAGATGCTTTTTATACCTTGTGTTTTGGATCCTCGTCACAAGTTTACCACTCTTACTTTTGCACTTAAGAAGATGTTTGGGGATAATGCAGCAACTATAGAAAAAGATGTGCGAGAGTACATGAAATCATTGTTTAATGAGTATTCATCGTCTGCTTCAAAAGACAAATGTGGTAAATTATCTTCAGAAGTGGAGGCTTCTAGTTCAAGTTCTATGGGTGATATTGGAGACTTTTATGAGGAGTTGAGTAGACACACATCTGGGAGTGGAGCCGGGAATTCTAAGTCGGAGTTGGATAAATATCTTGCAGAAGATACTGAAGTTGGAACGTCCGATTTTAATGTATTACTTTGGTGGAAGTATAACTCGGCTAGATTTCCCTTTCTTTCTGAGATGGCTCGAGATATTTTAGCTATTCCTATTTCTAGTGTAGCATCGGAATGTGCTTTCAGTACCGGGGGGCGTGTTCTTGATTCATTTAGGAGTTCATTAACTTCTAAATTGGTAGAAGCTCTAGTGTGTCTACAGGATTGGCTTCGAAGTGAATCACAACCTATAAGTATCGAGGAGGATTTAGATTCTCTTGAGCAACTTGAACAAGGTAAAAAAAAATAATATTGTATTTGGTGAATTATTTATTTAATATTTTTTATGCTTGAGTCTTGACTTGTTCTTTTAATTTATTTAGATCTGGCTAAAGTTGGAAAAGAACCTACCAATGATGACATATAGCAACTTGAACAAAGGTAAGAAAAGAATATTGTTCCCTGGTTTGCCTTCGGCTGCTTTGCTGCTATTTAATTATTTTGTAGACATGCATGTTACCTTTTTGCTGGGTGAATGATTTATATTATGTGATATTGCAGAAACATGTTTATTCGAAAATCCCATAAAAATTATGGGATTAATGATATTGCAGAATTTGCCTTTTTTTTGTGTTCTGCGTTTGATCTATATGACTTTCATAGGTCAATTTGCTGTGAGTATTGTTCATTTCATTGAGAATTTCTTCAAACTAACAGGTACATTCAGTTCAATATGACAAACCAGTCTGATTTTTATGTTGAGTCACTGGTCATTTGCTTGACTTCCCGGTGAATGCTTCAGCCTGGCTTCAGGGATACTGCAGCTTGCTGAAGGCTCTCATTTAGGAATTGCAAAAGGTAATAAGAATGGATTGATGAGCTTGCAAATATCTACTCTCTTGTTGAAGTACTCCTGACAGTAGCATATGCAAAAGCTTTATATCTTTTATGCAGTTTATCTTTTCTTTTTATAGGTTGAATATGACTTCACTTATTATAAGATGGACATGCCCACAGACATTCAGTTGCTAGTTCTTTCTGAGGGGAAATCCAATATACTACCAGCAGATTTGGTTTTACCTTTACGTCCAGTGTCAGTAGATGCTGCTCAAGATGTTGAGACAGAAGTTCTGCGATCCTGGAGATGGTACCTGGCTACTATGAGATCATTGTCACACACTATTGAGAAAGAGATGCAGAAGGTAAGAGTTTATGATTGACATCTGCCTTTCATGGTTTGAAGTCAGAAGAAAAGTTCAAATACTTTGGAACTCCCAAATGTGGAGTCACAATAAAATGGTCACCTTTGATTGGTATTAATATTTGTTTTTCATTCAAATTCTAGCTTATTGTTTGTGATCCGAAGTGGTAATCATAAACCTTCTCCAGTTGTTTAGACTAATATATTGATTGCCCTAGCACAGGTGTTAGAAGATGACTTAGTAGCTGCGAGGCAAGCAGATGTTGCATTCTGAATCTTAGGCTATATGTTGTCTGGTCTGACACCTGATATTGCTTTATACTATCATGTCCTTTCTAGTCATGAGAGGTGTAGTTTCTTGCTGTCTTAGCACTTTTGCAGGTCAAATATGTTTTAAGAAGTGGGACATGCTTTGTATCTTGCTTCGTTGTTACTAACACACAGGAAAGATCTTACTAATGTATTTCCTCCGTACTTTTGTAGAGTCTTATATCTGCTGAACATCGTGTTGCAATGTGCGAGTTAGCTTGTAAAAGCTCAGAATTTGTTATGACGGATCGCTCTCTCTCTGTTGGAATACTGTTGATGGAAATTCAGATTAATGGTCAATGGTTACATGAGAAACTTGCAATCCTACCGAACCCAGCTTTTTCTTTTTGATAAATATTATGTCGTTCCTATGTTTTTAGTGAAAGAAAATTATTTGTCTGCATTAATTTTTTACTAGAAGTAAAGGGACGACCCGGTTCATACCTACTCGATATAACCCGATAAATGCTAATTTGTACTAGCAGTTTTAAATTAATTTGTGACTTAGAGTTTTAATGTTTAATGTTAATGGTTAACCCGATAACCGAACCGATAACAATGAAAAATCGATAAACCGATAACCGATTAACCAATATCTTAACGGTTCTTTAATGGTTTAGCATATATACAAACCGATAATGAATAAGTGAAACCGATAATTTTCAAAACCGAACCGAACCGACCGATATGCAGCCCTATCAGCAAGCATTATAGATTATCAGTGTTATTTAACTGGGAGTATTACTTAGCACCGAGCGGATGCAATGATAAAGGCTCATCCGCAAGTTAGGCTGAGACCTTTAGTAGAAGTACCTAAGTCCCAAAACTATGGTTCCATGGTAGGTTCTAAAGGATCACCCCTCGGATTAGGCTTAACATCTTAATCCTTTTGGACACCAGGTAAGTATATCCACGTCAGTTAGTATTTGTACCCTTGGTAAGGTACTAAACACTCTTCTAACTAGGGTTACATGTTGGACCCTAGTTAGCTTATATCATGGTATGTTTGTTATTAGTATCACCCACAGTCCATAGTTACAGTTCAGATTTTAAATTCTTGTATGACCTTGTATTTCAATAATTTAGCTCAGTTTACAGTATGTGTTTATTACTTGGCCTTAAATTAATTATCATGTCGTATGTTTCATGTTCAACTTATATTAGTTATTTTCCTATCTTATATACTCAGTACATTTAAAGTACTAATTGCATACTTTTTTTGCACTATATTGTCTTATAATATCAGTTCGGACGCCCACCATCCTGACCGTACTTAGGACGATCTCAGATCATATCAGTAGTAGTAGTTTTAGTGAATCCTCATCATGTGAGGACTAGAGTCCGCTTTTATTTCATTTTGTCTTTGTCGTTCCTAGTTCTCTAATAGTTAGAGTTAGTTAGGAGCTTATCCCAGCAACTCATCTTAGTAGAGGCTTTTCAGATATTCAGTTTTGATCTCAAACTTTTGTAGTGATGATTTAATTTCCTAAGGATATTTATTATATACTCAGGTTCATTTTCAGCATAAGTGTTTTTTATCTGCTATTATCTATATTTATTAGTGTTTTTCCAGGCCATAGGTTAGCTTAGAGTCACTTGCAATTACTAAGCACCCTGTTACGACTATGGATGGTCTCAATTTGTTACAAACTTGGTATTGTAGAAACATGTTTAAAGTGTCTTAGTGTGTCTAAGTCGTATTGAATAGATTCTTATTCATGGGTGTAAAGCGTGCCACACTTATGAGTGAGAGGCTATGAGATATTTTAGGAAAAGTATCCCTTCTTTCATGCTCACATCGTGTGATAGAGTGTGAGCTATATTAAAATATTCTTCCAACTTATTCTCTACATGTTTATAGAACATGACTCCAAAGAGGACCAACAAAAAAAAGAGTGGAAATGAGAGCGGGGTGGAGAATCAGCAAGCACCACCATATCCAGAAAACCATCTTAATGAACAAGTCTCCCATGCCAAATTCAGGGTCGCTTATACAACCTTAGCCCAGCCTGTGACTACGCAAATAACTAACCTATTGTGGCACCAGCCAACCCGACAATAAATGCGACAGGGCAAGAGTCTAAGACTTCACTCGGATGAATCTTTCAGTGTTCGTTAGGTCCAAGTTGGAGGAGGTTCTACAAGAGTTTATGGATAGTATACAGAAGGTTATAAATATTATAGTTTTACCCCAACTGAGATCATTTATTTGGCTACCTATCAACTGTAAAAAGTAGCTCACATATGATATAAAAAGTAAAAGAAAGATAAGGGTAAAAATGGAGAACGGATATAATAGGATGAGTTTGTGAGCATGTTTGGATAGGTTATTTCCCATTTAGTTAAGAAAGGCTGATGAGTGGTAAATTTGCCACTTATCTATATCCAAATTCATGCACACTACGATGAAATAATTGAGTATATAAGTCTAATTCTTTGTTGAAATGCATTAAATCCCATGGTCTTTGTGTTTGCAGTAAATTAGATGAAAAGAAGTTGAAGAAAAGCTGAAAAAGGAAGCAAAAGACCAAGATGCTTGCTCAAGCAAAACCCTAATTGGCTTGGATCCCACGTCATCCTTGAAAGAAGGATGTGGGTAATGAGTAATTGTGAACAATTAATTAATTTTAGTTTCATCCTCAGCATTATCATAGAAATAAGGATGTTATGTGAAATTGTTATGTTCATAAGCATCATCCTAGAAATAAGAATGCTAAATTGAGGTATTTGGTTGATAAACTTGGCACACTCATGAGGTATTCAAAAATATCCATGGGAAAAACTTAGTGTTTTGTTGAAAGGCTTAGACTAAGACCTTAAACCTAGATTACCCAACACTCATTAACTAAAATTGGTACTAACTCTAGATTACCCATACATGAATTACCCCTAGGAAGGCATAACCCCATGATCTCTCTTAACCACTATTTAATTTCATGTTTTATTTTAGTTTTACATTATAGGTTAACTCCTAGTTAACTCTCAACACACCTAGGAATAGGAAACTAGTTACACTTCTTGTGGATTCAATCCCGACTCATGTTAGGTTTATATTGACAATAATTGCGTTGCATTGGAATAAAGGTGTAAGTTGAGAGTTATAAAAATGGCATCGTTTCCATGGAGTGAAACTTAATTTTTGCTTGTGTGGTGTTATTAGTAACTTTGGGTTTACCTATAGTATTTTTGTTTATATTCCTATTGTTTTAGTTCTTCTGTTAGGTGATTTTTATAATACTCATGACATCATGAGACAAAATGGGAGCAATGATGGCTCATTTTATGGACACCTCGAGGATGAGGATTAGCTTAATGATGCGGAGCGTGCTAGTACCATCCGCATCCTACCGGCTAAGAGAAACGAGGTATTCCAAGTAACAAGTATGATTCTCTAAATCTTACAAATGAAAGGTGCATTCAGGGTCAAGCATACGAAGATACAAACCTCCATTTGAAAATATTCATTGAGGTGTGCGCCTAGTTTAATATCCCTCATATTACTCAAAAGTCAATTCGGTTAAGGATTTTTGCATTCTCATTGATAAGAGAGGAGGTTTTGTGATTGAGATCTCTACCCGCTAGGTCTATTACATCTTGGGCCGAACTTATAAAGGCCTTTTTGGATTGATATTTTCCCCCTTCTAGAATGCTACCACTAAGAGATGAAATCATAATTTTTGGTCAACTTAGTGGTGAGCCCTTATATGAGGTATGGAAACAGTTCAACGACAAGATCATGCAATGAATGGACAATAAAGTGCCAGAGAAGATGCTTCTCCAAATATTTTATATGGCATTGGACCAACTAAACAAGATGGCAGTGGACAATGCATTGGGTGGTTCTATTGCAAAGTTGTCATATGATGTTGCGACAAATCTACTTGACCAAGTCACTTAGCAAAATTGGGGATGGCATACCCAGGACTCCAAATTGGCCATAGGGTCCCTCGTTGTATCTTATATTAACAAAGAGCAAAAAATAAAGAACGAAGAAAGGGATGAAAATATGGCCAAGGTGATGACCCAATTGGAGCTCCTTACTAAACACGTAATGGGAGCACCTATAAAAGATATCAATGTCATTACCCCTCAAGGTGTCAAAGGTTATGATGAGGATAAAGCTAAGGCACTCAATAAAGAGATAAAGATGTTGGCAAATTATTTGGGAGGTTCCCGCCCCTCCGATCAAAGGCAAGGCGGAACTTAAGGTTGAAATTATCAAGACCGAGATCATGATTGGCATAATAAAGAAAGGAATAGAGATCGAGATTGGAGAGACAAGGAGAGAAGTTATGATATATATGTTCCCTCGTATCAAAGACAAGGAATCAAGCTCGATACACCCAAAAAAAATTAAAATCGAGGATATGCTTGCTAGAATTTTGATGCATGTTAAAGGTACCAACAAAATAGTAAGGGAGATAAAGAGTGACTTTTCTCAACTTAACCAAACAATCATTTCACATTCGGCTTCCACCAAATAATTGGAGACACAAGTGGGAAAAATTTCTACCCAACTCAATGCAAGGCCAAAAGGGAGCCTACCTATGACACGTTGGTAAATCTCAATAATAAAGTCCATTCATGTCCATTGTTATTAGAGGTGGTAGAAATCATGGCGAACATATGATTGAAGTTGAGGAAAAGTCATTTGTTGATAAAATAAATATGTAGAGAAAGCGGTCTGGATCGCCAAGTATTGGTTTTTCAAAGTCTCTTAAGGAGGGTGATGAGGAGCCAATGATAATTAAGGAGAAGGGTGATGAGGAGGAAACTCCTAAAGTGATTGATGGTGATAGGAAAATGGGGAATTAACCTCAAAGCGTTCCATTGCCCCCACTAAAAATTCCTTCACCCTTTCCACAAAGACTGAAAAAGAAAGATGACAATGCTAAGCTCAAAAAGTTTTATTGTAAAGCTTAGCAATCCTTAATCAATATTCCACTATTAGAGGCTCTTCAAGAGATTTTGGGTTATGATAAATCAATAAAAAACTTGATGTCAAAGAAGAGGCTTGTAGATGGTAAGACTATTAAAGTAAAGCATAGTTGTAGCGCCATCATGTCAAATGCCATGGTAGATAAAAAGAAAGACCTGGGTGCTTTTACAATCCCTTGCACCATTGGGACTCACAAATTTGAAAAGGCATTATGTCATCTTGGTGCAAGCATAAATTTGATGCCATATACGGTGTATCAAAGTCATGGGTTGGGTGATCCTACACCCACTACCATGAGATTATTGATGGCGGATCGCTCAATTAAGAAATTGGTTGGGGTGTTATACGATGTATTGGTAAAGGTGGATCGATTCATTCTCCCAGCGAGACTTTGTTGTGTTTGATTATGAAATCGACCTCGAAATACCCATAATTCTTGGAAGAGCATTTTTAGCAACCGAAAGAGATCTACTTGATATGGAGTGTGGAGAGATAAAGTTTTAGGTGTATGATGATGAAGTCTTTTTCTATGTGTGCAAAACAGAGAAGCAACCAATAGAGCTACAAGTGATATCTATGATCGATGTTGTGGTTGAAGGGATGGATGTTGGGTCACTTCAGCTCAAGGATCAAACTTGATGATTAATAGATTTGGTTTCTTGGTGTTAATTTAGGCACTGGATGGAAGGCAACCCATAATTGCCATTAAATTGGCCTGTATCCCTTAAATTTTAATTGTTAAAGTATATTTTATTTATTTAGATTAATCCATGCAAATGAGGCGCCCAAAGGGTACATTTAAATAATTTTGAGTAACAGTAAGTATGGTGGAAGTGAGTTATAGACTGAGTAGTTGAAACAAATGAGCAGAAACTGGTCTCAATTACCATGATCGCGATCACCGTGCCATCGCGAAAATGGTCAAGACTGTTTTAAAATTTGAATAGTCGCCCAAAACAACTCCCACCATATTTACCCCTAAATTGCTCTCAATTGTACCCATTTTTGCCTTTGTTGAATGCATCTCCAGCAAAGTACATCTTCTCTACATTTCCTCATCAGTTATGTGTTTTGATTCTCCTCTTTTATGCTTGTGTGTGGGCCTTAGAATGCATTTTTAGGGAAATGGCCTAAAATTGTCGCTTTTATGCTTAATTTTGAGCTTAATTTATCTTGTGTGGTGGTTGGCTATTTTTATTAGTGTGTACAAAGTCAGGGAAGTCTTGAGTACCTAAAACTGTTCAAAATTGATAAGAAATAATTGTGCACACCAAGTACTTGGTGAAATGCCCAAATGAACCACTTAATTGATTTTTATTGATTTAATGGCATGACTAAATGCTTAGGATTATGTGTCATGTTCTTAATGTTAGTACTTGTTTTGGACATAAATTGGTAGAGAAATTGACTTTTTTGAGTATTGGACAATTGTTGGACCGCAATCTCAGCTATTACATTTGCGGTACGATGAGTGTAATCGCATTATCGCGATTGCGACTTAGTGGATGTGATCGCGGTAACTAAGACTTGTCTAACAGGCCTCTCAAATGTTGCAATTGAAATCGTGACAGCTGAGGCTAGTCTGATAGACTGGTTTAACCCCTGAATTGTCCTTTCCAAGCCAGTCCATGATACCTAGGCCACTAATTTAGCTTAATTAAGTCATATAGCATTGTTTCTCCATGTTCATCTTGATTAATAATGTTGTGTGTATGGATTACAGGTACTCAAAGAAAATAATGGTAGGCTATAATAACACCCAGCTCATAGCCCATGAATGTGAAACTGTCTAGTATGAGGACTTGGCTAAATGAAGTTACTTCTTGAATGAGGCATATCTTTGGAAAAAATTCCAGAGAAGCTCCCCGCCTTTTATGATAAACTAGTGTCCATCTGTAGTCATGTTTCTCCATCCACTAACATGACTTATTGTCACGACTCGAGACTATCCCCTAGTCGTAACACAGTGCTTAGAACCATAAGTGATCCCAGGGTAACCCATGAATTCACATACTGCTTTAGCAACTGAATTAAATTGTATAAAACTATTTTGTTTATGATCGAAAATGTGATAATAAGGAAATCTGAATAAGTATATAACTGATAAAGTTTACAATCTAATAAAATCTAAAGAAAGAACATGAATTAGATTCTATGACTCTGACTGACTATCTATAAAGCCTCTACTATACTGAATGTAAATAGTTGGGACATGCCTCCAACTACCACAACTCAATACATATGAATAATCAAAGAAAAGTACATGAACTACTACTGACTGGAGTCCCCGAAATAAGAGAACTCATCACCTGATGGATGGAAGCTGCACAGTGTTTGATTATATCGTGTAGACTACAACGGGTACCTACATTATAAGATAATATAGCACATAGACATATATGTGGATCAGTACTTTAGAATGTACTGAGTAAGTGGAGGTGAATGCAATAAGTAAAATTGATTTCATATATAACCTTAAAACAGGAATGCTAAGTGCAAGTAAACTCACCAAGAAACTGAAATAAACTGAAAGGTAAAGTATCTTAAAGCATGAGTAAAAAACATAATCTGATAAGTTGGTGAATCACTACACTTAGTTACTGAAATCTTTACTTTTGTAGAATAAGTAGAACTGAAGCTGGGAAGCGGCAGAGCATGAATACTATGTGCAAATCTCATGTAAAACTGAATAAACTATAAATCTAAACTGAGGATCATGCATGGGTATTAAACATGAAAAAATAACATGAACATGTAAAACTGAGAATGCAAGACCAAGCATAAACAGATTCATGAGATAATCTGTAATCTGAAAGATTGAAATCAATATAACTGAATAACTAAAAATCTGTATGCTTTGGTCAAGCAAACCTAAGCTGCGACATATTGAATACTAATTGAAACTATGGGAGTTATCATATAACTAACATAAATCACGTGAGCTATCATGGAGTGCAACGTCTGACCCACATTGAAGAGGGTTGTTTTATCATTGCAATCGGAGTAGAACCTGAACTGGCGTTATCACTAAACTAAGCCCAATTATACAAGGGGAAACACTCTCCGGTGAGGCCTCTAAATATAAACCTATGGTGGCACATAGTTTATGGGGAAGTAGGATGTGCTGAACCCACACTTCCCACTCGGTGCTAAATCCTACTCCCAACTGAAAGGCACTAAAATACTAATTGGTGCATGCACTAATAACTGACAAGCTCAGGTTATGGTATTCTAAAAATAACAATGGATACGGATTCTGAGGTAATTATAACATATAAATTGATAATGCTCAACATGGTATTCATAATACGATATTAAAATCATAGTCTGGCCGACTTGTTACTTGAAAAATGGAAATCATGTAAAACACATAGGTATCGAGTGTTCATAACCCGCCAGCACTAAATGATTAAAAAGAAAATACATTATCAAACTTGAAATACTGTAGTATGTAATCATGGTTCAAAGACCCAAAATATAGACATTTTATCAAACATGTGAGAATCATGAACTTGGACCTAAGAATGTCTTAAAACATGGGAAAACCACATGGTTACATGGCTAAGATCATAACTTTATAATATAACATGAAATTCACTTGAATATAACATGGGAGATGGAAGTTTAAAGCATAAGATAACCTAACTTCTCATGGAATCATTCTTGGACATGAATAGAGTCAAACTACTAAGGAAACACATGAATTTAATCCATCTTGAATATACAAAACTCCATAATAAGAGAAAAAATCATTCTTTAGTTGAAAATAGGGTTTTGGGGCTCCATGAGTGAAAAGGGACACATGGATGAACACCCACATACCTTAATTGAATGAATATTTGAAGAAACTTGAAATTGGAATTTGAACCCTTGAATTCTTGAGGAAGAAAGCTTGAATCTTGGGACTTGAATGATGACCTTGAGAGAGAAACGCTCTTCTTGATATTTTCTTGAAGATTCTTGAACTTGGAAGCTTGAATTCTTGTATTTCTTGGGAAAAAGGGTTTGGATTTTTGTTCTTGAGAAGGAAAGAGTTTACATATGGATTTGATGATGAAAAGTGGGCAAATAATGCCCCTTTGGTGTTTTAATCCGTCACTTGGGTGTTTGGGGGCAAGGGGAAATGGCTAAAACGCCCTTTAGGATTGTATTTATGGATGCAAAAAAACATTACTCCATGTCGCGGAGCTAGACATGGTAACTTAGTTCTGCATCACAGCGCTATCACGACAGCTTACTGGTTCTGACGAAAATGATCATAATTTTTTGCCCGGGTATCGTATTAAGGAGAAATTGATATCATTAGAAATCTAATTAAATTATATACAATTTGGTGGGTCTTGTTCTAAAAAACTCCACATATATAAAAGGTTATACACGTTCAAAGTTGACCCTTGTAAAATCGAATACAAAATTTTTGTTGAATCAAAGGCTTTTAGCTCAACCTTGCTCTAAGTGATTCCTATGACATTTTTCACCTCGAAAACAGTTCACACCCTAGGATAAAGATCATTATACATGTATTCAAATATAAATCATGGGATTAGAGTTTACACATGTAGAAACAACGATTTCTAGTTCAAGAATGTGAGGTGTTACATTATCTCCATATTGGAATCATTCATCCTTGAATGAGACTAGTTAGACTGAGAATACTAAGGTAACTGTGACCATATGCTGAACATGCATGAATTGGAACATGAATGCATAACGGAATCTAAGCATGATACAAGAACTGAACTGATTTCGTAAATACATACAATGACATGAGAATGGTTATAAGGCTTAGATAGAAACGAGAGAGTCAACTTATGAGTAACCATTACCTTAAGCTAAATCTAGTTTCGTTAAGAAAAGATGAGAGGTTTAGGACATGAAAACTCGAGGTATTACAACATCTCCCCTTTGGGATCATTCATCACCCGAATAATACTGACTTGGCTGAAATAATAAGAAAAGACTGAGATGTTGCACGGGACACTTATGAACTGAATCATGACTAAATATCTAAATCTGAAACATGATGCATGAACTGAACTGAAATCACAACCTACATGGATGTAAACAAGTTACCTCTTGGAATAGCCATACTCATGAAACTTCAAATAGTAAGACCAGATCAAAATATGGAAAAATGATACAAATTTGTCTATCTGACTGTAAAGTAAATTATTGGCTATATGGACTGAATTATACTGAAATCTTATACTCAACTGTAATATTTCTTCAACACTTTTTCTAAGAATTTCTAATAATAGTAGGGAGCAAAGAACTTGGGCATGATCTGAATAAGATATATAAGTAAGTAATCTTAATATGGCTTTAACTCTATAACATGGAACATAGGCCTATGAAACATAAGCTGGGATAGAATTACTAGGCCTTAGACAATGCAACTGCTACTTTCAAAGCTTAGACATACTTCTCAAATACTCTCTCAACTATAAGCTTCCCCTTTAATACTACACATAACACCATAGTACTAGCCTTAACCTTGAATTTAATACCCCATTCATTTTCACAACTTCTCACCTTAAGAATAATTCTTCTTACCACTCCAACAACTAGATTCATCCTCTTACTAGGAATTCACTAGCGCACAATACACCCATCCACTTATATACCAACATGACATTCAAGCCTATCATTATAACCACCTAAGAACTTTTAGGAAAATACCCATAAACATATCTTTATCATATTCTCTAACCTCTATCAATAACAACTTTTTTGTACTATTCTTAAAAAGACACACCTAGAATTCTTAACTAACCATGACAAATACCAAAAGCTTTGTCTCAATCTTTGTTCAACCTTACAACCTTAAAAAACAAACATACAATAATCTTTCCTCCACAAGAAACATTTACTCTCTCCCATCTAAATAATTATACATCACCACTATCTTTACATAAGAAGAGGTCACCAAAAGTTAGAACATGAGGACCTGAAGGATAAAAGAATACTATGCATTACTTGACACTAAATTGAGGCTTAAGGAATAGAGTATCCACGACATAGAGTAATTATAGAGATCAAAACTAAGGATATACATGGCATAATCTGAATTTCACTGGCTATTATGGGTGTACCATGAGTACCAGGAACTGAACATTCTATAAAGCATGAGTACATAATTCATGAGCTACATGACCTGAGTCTGGAGTTCATAAATTCATGAAATATGATTCGTACTTCTGAGTGAACTGGAACTCCTTATACTAGGAACTAGAAGTGCACATGATTCTTTATAATGTGCATAAAAATGAACTATGATTATGGAGCTAACATGTAAGGCATGAATAGATATTATGATGACTAAAGTACAACACTTTGTACTAACATGAGAATGGGATGGGCATCTTCCTCCCTCACTATTGTTCTATAACGTACTGGCATCACTACTAGAATCTAAGAGCCTGACTTGGTTACTTGTTCTATTATCTTCCCCTTAGCTTTAAGCCATAATTCTAAATCTGTAGGCCTCTTTAATAAACTCTAGACTGAACTGCAACCACTTTACTCTAAGGCCCGAGATATAATAATACATATAAATAATAAACTCAACCTGAAAGACTACACCTGAAAGTGTAAAACTCGTTGCTTGTACTTTCTTCTGAGATACAACTCTTATCTTTCTATAGCATCAATATTCATCATATAATAACTCGAACACTGACTAACTTAGAATTTTCATGAGTATCACCATACCCTGAGTTCACACCATCTAGAATTTTAACTCTTCTTTCTATTAACTCAACCATCCACAATTCAAACTTAGATTCTAGCACTTAACATGGATATCCATAAACCTTTAATGAACCAGACTAACTTCCTTTATAGACTACTAATATTACATCTCTAAACTTATATTTTTACCTAAACCATGAGAATTATCATTACACCAACATTCCCAACTTCATCAACCTATAACCCATAAGTTAGCTGATAAGAACATCATATACTACATAGCCTCATTCACACTTAACAACCCAAGGGTACTATCTAAGCATACACATTGTTAAAAGTTAGAAATAATACAATCCCATATCACCTTAGGTATACCTTTTGATCATACATACATCATCATACTTAATTTTGAATCAACAACTTAAATTCTTGCATACACTATTTCAAGCCTACTGATTCACCTTTCATACAACTAGCCCTATGAATACATAATCTACTAAATCCAGATAAATACTATCCCTACTTTACTACTTCTAAACTTCTAGGTTCATACTTCTAACTCTAGATCATATGCTGTCATAGGATTTTTAGAAGAGATCTGAGGGCACATATAACTTTAGCTTAGTGCACAATTTTCATAATTATGAATAAAATCTTTAAAACTTCAGTACTTAAAAGTACTTATGGGATACTTTTGAGCCTGTGTGTAATCCCATAATTGTCCGTGGAGTCTATCTGAGAAAACTCTATCTGTAAGAATTTAGTTTGTTATTTCTGTTACCTCAAGAATAAGGCAGAGATAGCATGAATGGACTAACGTAAGAATCTACATAAGTTCCTTAAAGAAAACTTATATTGTATGATCTGAGACATGAAAGAAGGAAAATATCTCTTAAATGCCCTGTAGCCTCTCAAAGAAAAGTATATACATCTCCATACTATTCTGAAAGACTTTACTAGAAACGGCTTCATAGACACCCTAGGACGCTTGAACTCTGGGCTCTGATACTAAGATTGTCACGACCCGAGCTAAGGTCCTGGCCACGACTGGCATCCTAAACTATCAAGGCCTAAGAAACCCCTATAACAACCCAACCCACTAGAGATATTATCCGCTCTGGGCTTAAACCCTTATGTCTTTAAAATGCATCACTAGGGAGTAAGACTTGCTTACTTATATACCCATCATCTCTCCTTTATTTTGCCGATATGGGAATCCTTCTCCTAAGTTGGGGTGCCATACTTATGTCTCAGATATACGAGTATAGATGGTTGCGTGAATTATAGACTAAATTCCCGTGAATATTAGACAATTTGTGCTCTCGGACATTAGGCATTTCAAGAACAGAGGCGACTCCCTACTCATGTTTCTTTCTTGATCACAGAATTATGCCAGAGGGCTAGAGTTGAGGAGTAACTTGGGGAAACTTGGGTATACCCGAAGACCTCCATTTACCCATTAAAGATTTATGGTGTGGGTGCTCCTTTTAAGAATAAAAAAAAGTAAAGTTAACTCAAGAAAGTCAGTAGAGGATGATATGAATTCTTGCAGGTCGTCCTCAGATGGGCTATTTGATAACCTCTCAGGCCAAATATGGATTATTAGGGAGTTTCTGTCTAACCTACCTCAGGGGTTGGGAGTGCCTTCCACTACTCGTTATTTCTATGTCTCTCAAACTGATTACAAGAGGTTCCTTAAGGACCGGAAGGAGTAGGGAGCTACCATTGCCAGACTTGAGTGTCCATATTCTTCTTTGGCATGATTGCATCAGTCACTACGAAAGTCATATGATAAGATGAGAAGGAGGGAGAAGAAGAAAGACAAATTCTTCACTCACATGTGGAAAGGGGTGAAAATCCTATGGAAGGTCTTGAAGCCTAAGGATAGACCTCCTTCTCCCAAAACAGAGGCAAATGATGACACTCTAACTAGGTGGTCTGAGGATAATAGTATGATGAGGAGGAGACAACCAGTGATGGTAGCACTTGATGCGGATTCAGTAAGCCCCTTTTAATCTTTCGATATTTTATTGATAAGCTCTTAGTTGAGGGTACCCATCTTCGTAGTTATTTGATTTTATGATTTGGGTTGTATGATTCAGATATTTATTTGGATATTTTAATGTTTATTTGGATGATTTTATTTATTTATTTATTAAATTGGGTTGTAATATTGGGCACCCCGATGGTGCTTACATTTGATGGATTAGTCATCTGCTTTCATTTTTAGATTTGTTTTCACTCTCAGATTTTTATTTCTCTTAATAATAATGTTTGACGAGTCTTTTCCTAGGATAGATTGAGTAACGATATTCTTAAGGAAAAATTATCCTATTTAGGTTTTGGGCTTATAGATGTAGGGAAAGTCTGAGTACCTGTGGCATTTAGATTTGGGATTGTTGTTATTCCTACGGCGAAGTCTGAGTAGCAGTAACACCCCAAGTTTGTACCCCGAATGCTACACGGTGCTCATAATCCTAAAGGACCATAAGTTAACCCATGGCTGGTACCTGCTGCAATAACTGAATAATACAACAACAACAACAAACCCAGTGTATTCCCACCTGGTGGGGTCTGGGGGGGTAAGATGTACGCAGTCCATACCTCTACCTCTAAAGAAGTAGAAAGGTTGTTTCCGATAGACCCCCGGCTCAAGACACAAGATACCAGGCAAATACATATTAAAGCACCGAACAAGGTTACAAGACAACATAACATAAATAACATAACATAAATAACATAAATACGGCAGCCATAAATAGAAAGAAACAGAGGAAAGCACCCAGCCTCTTACTAAAACAAGGAGCACGGAATCATAACAAGAATACTGCCCCCAACAAGTAAAACCCTACACTAGCGACCCAAACTGGCCCTAGTCTTCTGCCCTAATTCGCGTCCTCCAGACCTTCCTATCTAGGGTCATGTCCTCGGTGAGCTGCAACTGCTCCATATCCCGCCTAATCACCTCACCCCAATACTTCTTCGACCTACCCCTACCCCGCCTAAAACCATCCAACACTAGTCTCTCACACCTACGAACTGGGGCATTCATGCCCCTCCTCTTCACGTGTCCGAACCAGCGTAATCGGACTTCCCGCATCTTGCACTCCACTGGAGTCACACCAACCTTCTCCCTGATAGTCTCATTCCGAACTCTATCCCCCCTAGTCAGCCCACACATCCAGCGCAACATCCGTATCTCTGCCACCTTCATTTTTTGGATGTGGGAA
Organism: Capsicum baccatum var. pendulum; assembly: GCA_030864225.1. Lineage (NCBI taxonomy): Eukaryota > Viridiplantae > Streptophyta > Magnoliopsida > Solanales > Solanaceae > Capsicum > Capsicum baccatum. The sequence continues at coordinate 183,145,550 of CM061554.1, forward strand.
GTCTTAACTGGCCAACACTCCGCTTCATACAACATGGCCGGACGGACTACCACCCTGTAAAATTTGCCTTTAAGCTTGGGCGGCACCTTCTTATCACACAACACCCCCGACGCTAGCTTCCACTTCATCCATCCCACCCAAATACGGTGCGAGACATCCTCGTCAATGTCACCGTTCCCCTGAATCACAGACCCGAGATACTTGAAACTATCCCTTTTACATACCACCTGTGATTCCAGCTTCACGACCACCTCGTCCTCCAGCCTTACGACATTAAACTTGCATTCCAAATACTCTGTCTTGCCTCTGCTCAACCTGAACCTTTTAGACTCAAGAGTTTGTCTCCACACCTCTAATTTGTCATTCACACCCCCTCGAGTCTCATCAATCAGAACTATATCGTCTGCAAAAAGCATACACCACGGCACCTCCCCTTGAATACGCCGCGTCAACACGTCCATCACCATAGCAAACAAAAAGGGGCTAAGAGTAGATCCCTGATGCAATCCCTGCAAGACGGTGAAATGCTCTGAGTCTCCTCCCGCCGTCCTCACCTGAGTTTTCGCTCCCTCATACATATCCTTAATTGCTCTGATATATGCCTGCGGGACTCCACTCACCTCCAAGCACCTCCAAAGCACCTCCCTGGGGACTTTGTCGTATGCCTTCTCCAAGTCGATAAACACTATGTGTAGGTCCTTCTTCCTTTCCCTATATTGTTCCACCAGCCTCCGTACCAGGTGAATTGCCTCCGTCGTCGAGCGGCCAGGCATAAACCCAAACTGGTTTTCCGAAATAGATACTATCCGTCTCAACCTCACCTCGACCATTCTCTCCCAGATCTTCATAGAGTGACTTAATAACTTAATCCCCCTATAGTTATTGTAACTCTGGATGTCCCCCTTATTCTTATAGAGAGGGATGATGGTACTCCACCTCCAAGCCTCGGGCATCTTTGCCGTCTTGAAGATTTCGTTGAACAATCCAGTCAACCACCTTACGCCAGCCTCTCCAATGAACTTCCAAAATTCCACCGGTATCTCATCTGGCCCCGTCGCCCTACCCCTTCGCATCCTGCGAACAGCCTCTCTAACCTCTGCTACCTTAAAACGTCTACAATAACTAAAGTCCCGGCCCTTCTCTGAGAGCTCCAGTTCCCCTAACTCAATAGCTCTATCCCCTTCGTCATTCAAGAGCCTATGGAAGTACGACTGCCATCTATCCTTAACGTGGCCGTCCTCTACCAACACTCTACCGTCCTCCCCTTTAATGCACCTCACCTGGTCGAGGTCACGCCCCTTCCTCTCCCTCGCCTTAGCGAGTCTAAACAACTTTTTCTCCCCTCCTTTCCCCTGTAACCCTGCATACAAGCGCTCAAAAACGGCCGTTTTAGCTGCCGAGACAGCTGACTTAGCCTCCTTCCTAGCTAGCTTGTACTCTTGCCTGTTCACCCGTTTCTCTTCTTCGTCCTTACTCTCAACCAACTTAGCATACGCCCCTTTCTTGATCCCCACTTTTTTCTCCACCTCTTCATTCCACCACCAATCCCCCCGATGGTGCCCGGCTCGGCCCCTAGAAACACCCAACACCTCGCTTGCCGTCTCCTTGATACACGAAGCCGCCTTATCCCATATAATATCCACGTCCCCCCTATGCTCCCACACCCCCATTCCCGCCAACTTCTCCCCTATCTCCCACGCCTTCACTGGAGTCAGGCCACCCCACTTAATTCTAGGTCTACCCTCCTTACTCCTCCTCTTTCTATTCTTCTTTATACCCAAATCCATAACCAGGAGCCTATGTTGGGTCGAAAGATTCTCACTCGGGATGACCTTACAGTCCTTACACAACACCCTATCCCCTTTCCGTAGCAACAGAAAGTCAATCTGGGTCCTGGCTAACGCGCTTCGAAAGGTGGTCAGATGATCAACCTTCTTCGGGAAGCCCGAGTTCACCACCACCAGCCCAAAGGACCTCGCAAACTCCAATAGAGTAGTCCCCTCTTCATTTCTATCCCCAAAACCGAAACCACCATGCACATCCCCAAAGCCTCCCGGAAACGCCCCGATGTGCCCATTAAAATCTCCTGCTACAACAATCTTCTTCGAGCTAGGCACACCTCTCACCACCTCCTCCAAAGCCTCCCAAAACCGCACATTCTCCTCCCTCTCCGAGCCCACTTGCGGCGCATATACACTACACACATTCAGAGTGAACCCCCTGATGACCAACTTAATAGTCATCAACCCATCGTTGATCCTCTTCACCTCTACGACCTGACCTCTAAGCTCTTCGTCTACTAAGATGCCAACTCAATAACTGAATAATAATACTGTAATATGCAGAAATTAGGTGGAAAACATTCCATAAGGTTCAATACTAAAATAAAACTGAATACGGTATAACAATACCAAAACTAAAACATTTGTCTGAAAATACTCTAGTCTGAAAAAGCCTCAAAACTGTTTGAAATATGGAGTTGATAGGACAAGTCCATAACTAACTCTGAACTACTGAACTAAGCTGAACTACTAAAATAATCATCAAGTCCTTGAACTAAGAGGACTCACCACTAACTCTGTCAGCTGAATATCTAAACTGCTAAGTATGATCGGGAGCCCGCGCGTTTAAACCTATGATGTAAAATATCATAGCGCAAAAGAAAGGTATGCGTCGGTTGTTTAAATGTACTAGTATGCAAAGTGAGGTAGGCTGAAATGCATGGGTTCATATGCATGAAAAATACTGACTGACTGACATGAGTATAACTGAATAAGAGTACATGCGTAAATATGTAAACTAATACTGAGATCGTGATAACACTGGGATACCAAATTCGAATACTGATTAACTGATATCTAAGCCTACTGATACTGAATTACTGATAGCTGAGTGACTATATCTGACAGTCTTGATTCTGTGGAACTATACTAAGTTATGTTCTGAGCTGAGTTACTAGATCTGATAGTCCTGATTTTTCTATAGAACTGAACTGAGTTCTATACTAAGATTAGAACTGAAACTAAGACTGTGGGAAGTAATCATCTAACCGATATGCCCCTCTCTGAACTAATTGGGGTCCAACCTGTAACCCATCTAGAAGGGTGTCAGTATCGTGCCACGGGTAAAGACAAGCTGAGTCACCCTCATCTGGAAGGTGCTCTGAACGAGAATGGTGGTACCCTCAACTGACAGGTAGATCACCTCATCAACCCTCAACTGGCAGGTTAATGTCTCAACCTATGCTAGCTACGTAGTTCTGGAACACAAGGACTGCTTCTAAGGGTCACATCCTCTACTGGCAGGTGAGTCCCCATCTGTGGGTTCACTCGGTGTTGAATCTTACTCCCAACTAAAAAGACACTGGACTGGATTCTAGACTGTTCTAGGCTAGACTAAACTATTTCTAATCGTACTATATAACTAAACTAAACTAAGTTCACTGGGTTCCGTGGACTGACGAAATATTACTAAATTCTATTAACTGACTGAATTCTACCGATCGTAATATGACTGATACTGTCCTGTGACTAACCATGGCTCTAGGTAAACAGCTAAATTGTTAGGTATTAAATACCCCCAGGACTCGATAGCATAAATTATACTACATGGAAAAATCTTGAAATATGATAGCTAAGTACTTGGTCATCGTGCATTCGTTTGGGACATTCTAACAAACACTTGCATGACATGAACTTGAATATATGCTGACATGATATAATTTCACTATTAAACTTATATAAATAATTAATCAAATACTTGAAGGACATAATCTATGCACATGACACTAAAACAACATGTAAGCATCATAGTTTAATTCCACATTTACAATTTCAAGGGTTTCAACATGGTTTCACATGATAATGCACACATATCAATCAATTCCATATGAATCTTGTAGTAAATCATAAACTAGAAACCCTATTAACATGGTAATCATGAACACATTCAAATTCCACCATGAAATTCATCAAACTCATAAACTTGTAGTTAAAAGGGGTTCTTGAACTCTAAGGGTGGAAGGGAACCCTTGGATGAACATTTGACATACTTTGGTTGCTAAATTCCTGAAAAAAAATGGTGGAAATCTTGAGCCTTGTCCTTGAAATTAAATCACCAAGGGTTCTTATTCTTAAGTAATTTGAGAGAAAGTAAGTATATTTTGCTCAATGAGGGCTGAATCTCATGTTTTAGGGCTGAATAGGGGTGGAGAAAAGACCCAAATACCCCCTAAGGATGCAATTTTTAATGGCTAGAAATCAAACTGTCGATGTGCAGGATGACGCGTTGCGTCATTGGCATCGACGCGATAGCCAATGCGACGCGTCGAGTTCGCATCGGTTTACTAGAAATTGCCATTTGTAGCCAAGAAAAAATATTAATTGATGCGATGGCCAATGCACTATGCCGAGATCGCATCGATACACTATTTTGGATTCCAAAACGTGGTCCAAACAAGGTTCAAAAAATACGAAACTCATCCGGGATCACCTACTAACATTCCTAATCATGAATTAACCTAAAGATTAATACTTTAAGGTCTAAGAGTCATGAAATAGAGTTGCCAACTTAAAAAGGCCAAAATAATAGTAGGTCTGAATACTTAGCTAGAATTTTCTAAGTCTGATGTGAATAATTATGTAACAATGGTTTACCCTCTTCTTGTGACTCCAAACTCTTTAGTAAGTGGTGTGTTGTAAATAACTCTTTTTGTCTCTAGTAGGGAATAAAATTAATCCTTCTAGGAAAGATTGCAAGCCGGGAGTAGTGAGCTTAGTTGCTTGATTCTTGTGCACACTTGTGTTATCTAGAACTTGCCACGTTAGTCTTTTAGAGCTAATCTTGACCACGCATGGTTGGGGAAATGATCTCAGGCCTTCTTTGTGAACATGGAAAACCACTTGAGCCTAAAAAACCTACCAAGGTTCAAATTGTATCCTAGTCACCCTTCTTGAGACGATGACCCTTTCTTTGGCAACCTTATTAAAAGTCCTAAACCTTCTTGAAAAATGATCCCTCTTTTGAATCCTACCCTCCTTGAACTTGAAAGTTCCAACTCGAGGCTAAAAGCCTAAGTTAGGGGTGGTATATCTTGAAAGAGGTAATCTTGGGCCATGATATTATAAGTGAGTACCTAAAAGCTAATTAATAAAGACGAATGAATGAGAAAAAAGAAAAAAACCAACAAAGAAAGGAAAAAGCATGAGATTGCACAAAGGAAAGAAATGAAAAGAAAATATTTTCAAAAGATGGGTGAAATAATGTGGTAAAAGTAGGAATGTATTATTCAAGAATAGATGAAGTGGCCCATGAACCAAGGTTTGATATAGTAGTGTAAATGTGGAGTTCGAGTAGGGTATAGTCACCATTTTCCCAAATGTGTATCCTACCCTTCCCCGAGCCTACATTACAAACTTAGAAATCCCTTTAGGATCTTCTACCCAGTGTATTTGAGTTAGCAACGATAAAAAATAAGCGCAAGCATATGGCATAATGCTTATGTGCATTGAGAAAATCTTTGTGAGGGTGAGTGTTTGTGTTCTAGTCCCTTGTTGCGTGATAGAAATTTTGGTGTGATGGTACTTTCCTCCGTGAGGAAGAATGTAAGCTAACCTAGCTTGGTGACGTTATCATCATCCGAATTAAGAGAAGTGAGTGTAGTTGATTCACTATTGATAGATTCACTTCTAGAGAGTTAGTGGTTGTTACGTGATTGTTCTTAAAAGTCTTGCACATCCTAAAAAGTGTGATTGATTTTTAAGGGGGGTACACGAACTTTTCTTCTCATGCTTATGGATAAATTATTAGTGAGAATCAATTCCATAATCATGATGATAATTTGGTGGTACAAGTGGACTTATAGGTTGAATTATCTCATTGAGTAAGAAGTAGTATTGTTTGAGGACAAGCAAAGCTTTAAGTTGGGGGTATTGATGAGTGGCAAATTTGCTACTAATATATAACCAAATTCGTGCACACTATGATGAAATAATTGGGTATATGAGGTAAATTCTTTGTTGAAATACATTAAATCCCATGGGCTTTGTGTTTGCAGGTAATTGGATGAAAAAGACTTGAAGCAAAGTTGAAAAAGGAAGCAAAAGACTAAGATTCTTACTCAAGCTAAATATCAAGACCAGGGATTGACCCTTGGGTACTGCGATCGCGGCCTGAGGGTCGCGATCGTGATCCAATTCCAAGTCAAACCTTGATAATTATGAGGTGACTACTATGATTGTGGGAGTCACGAATGCGATCAAGATAGGGAGATCACGATGGATCAGGATATCTTCAAGGAAAGAAGTGGAAATTCACAAAGCTAGTTCCCAAAATCCTAAATGGCCAAAACCCTTTCACAAGTGGATTGTCATCTTTGATGCAATTTTTGAGTTCTAAAGAAGAGAAAAAAATTGTATGCTTAATTCCAAGTGAGATTTTAGTCAAGGATTCAAATTAAAGTTTGAGTTTAATTTTGTTTACTTTTTAAAGGAAGATTTGAATGCAAATTTAGGTAACTCCCTTCTCTTTAAATCCATGAGTAGCTAAATTCCTATCTTAGGGTTATGTTTGAATAAGGTGTTAATGTGTTTGGGTGTCAATTGTTAGTCTAAATTAATGGTTAGTGATATTGGGTTTTTCTATTACTTTATGCTTGAATTGAAAATTGCGGGTGAAAACCCAATTCGCTTGGATCCAACATCATCCTTGAAAGAGGGATATGGGTAATGAGTAATTGGTAACAATGAATTGATTTTAGTTTCTTCCTTAGCATTATCTTAGAAATAAGGATGTTATATGAAATTGCTACGTTCATAATCATCATCCGAGAAATAGGGATGCTAAGTTGAGGTATTGGGTTGATAAACTTGGCACACTCATGAGGTATTCGAAAGAATCCATGGGTGAAACTTAGTGTTTTGTTGAAAGGTTAACACTTAAGACCCTAAACCTAACTTACCCAACACTCATTAATTAACATTGGTACTAACTATAGATTACCCGTATAAGAATTACCCCTAGGATGGTATAACCCCAAGACCTCTCTTAATTGGTTTTACTCATCAATTATTTGCTCTTACATTAGTGTCATAGTGAAATTTTGTTCAGCAAAGTCTAATTCATAACCCCCATTTAATTTCATGTTTTGTTTTAGTTTTACATTATGGGTTAACTCCTAGTTAACTCTCAACACACCTAGGAATAGAAAACTAATTACACTCCTTATGGATTTGATCTCGACTCTTGTTGGGTTTATATTGACAACAACCGCCTTGCAGTGAAATGATGGTGTAAGTTGAGCATTATAAAAGGCCAAGGTGCAGGACTTCATAAACCTGAAGTAGGGTAGCGTGAGTGTAAAAGAGTATTCATTTACCTACTTGGTAGGGTATGTTTTGGCTATAGTCGCTAATTCCAGGGCCTGCATGAGCAAGTTTGTGTATGGTATTTAAAGGATGTGGTCAAGGAGCGCAGGACTGCTGTGTTGCTGAAAGAGATAGACATCTCCAAACTGATGGTTCACACTCAGAAGATAAAGGCAAATAAAGTTAAGGAGAAGGAAAGGGAGAATAAGAGGACCAAAATAGGTAGCTTTTTGCAACAAATATTCAGCCCCAACCCGTCTTGTGCTATTTTCCAAGTGTCAATGTTCAGGTAGGATCATCGTGATAGGGAACCCTACTCTAAGTCTCAAGATAGTATAAACAGTGTCGTACCAACCTAGTATGCAAAAAGTATGGTAGGACCCATATGGGTAAGTATATGAACTGTAGTGATGGGTGCTTTAGGTGTCGCAAGTCAGGCCACAGGCTTAGGAATGTCCAGTAGCTTCTTAGAAATATAGAGATGACCATCAACAAGGTTAGTCAAATTCTTCAGCATCTCCCACACAAGTCGCTCTACTAAATAGGGTGTCTTATCTATTGCAGCTGGCGGACAACATCATAATAGGTTCTATATCCTTTAGACTCGATAGGATCAGGAAGGTTCTCCTAATGTAGTCATGAGTACGTCACGGATTTTCCATATTCATGTTTATTCATTATTAGATCCTGAAGGTAAAATTTCTTTCATAACTCTCTATGTAGAAGTAGACTTCGGTGTCGGTCCTGAAATCCTCTCAGAACCTTTAATAGTCTCTACTCCAGTTGGTGACTCAGTCATAGCTAAATGAGTATATAGAAATTGCCTAGTTATAGTTTCTTAGATGTTACCTCAGTTGATCTTATAGAGTTAGACTTGATTGATGTTGATTTCATTCTTGGTATAAGTTGGCTCTACTTTTGATCTCAGTTAATTATAGAAACAGAGAGTGTTTCAGTTCCCAAATGAGTCATTCATAGAGTAGAAGGGTAGTAACTTAGTGCCAATAGGTTGATTAGTCTCTTACCTTAAGGCTAGAAAGTTGATCTCCAAAGGGTGTATCTACCATCTTGTATGGTTTAAGGATTCAAAATTCAAAACCCTAACTCTTGGGTCTGTTCCAATGGTAAATGAATTTCCAAAAGTATTTCTAGAAAACCTACCCAGAGTACCTCTCTAAAGGGAACTTGACTTCGAAATAGATCTCCTTCCATATACCCAACCTATTTCTATTCCACCCTATATATTGCTCTAACCAAGCTTAATGAATTGAAGAAATAGTTAAAGGACCTCCAAGACAAGGTTTTTTCGGGCCCAATGCCTCTCCATGGGACGTTCCATTTTTTCGTGTGTAAGAAAGATGGTTCTTTCAAAATATGTATTTGATGACTTGTTTGACCAACTCCAGGGTGTAAGTTGCTTTTGTAAGATAGACCTCAAATCAGGCTATTATCAGCTCAGATTCAGAAAACATGACATTCCAAAAACCGCCTTCAGAACTCGATACAGTTACTTTGAATTTGTTGTTATGTCTTTTACACTAACAAATGCTCCTATAGCTTTTATGGAATTGATGAACAAGGTGTTCAAGTAGTACTTGAAAATGTTCATTATAGTTTTCATAGATGACATCCTCGATTATTCTCGGAGTGAGGATAAATAAGCAAATCATTTGACACGACCGAACCAGGGCCTAATCGCATCGGGCATCTCAAGTCCAACCAGGACCGGAGACTACCCCCAATACCCAACCATAACAGCCCTTCACCCTATGCCAGATGAATTTTGAACATATAATAAGATAAAACAAGAATAATTTAAAGACATTACATAAAGTCTATAATCATAATCCAACAACCTCAATCAAATAACCAACTGGGGCCAACCCCAATGTCAATCCCAATACCGAGGCTGACACTAATACCGACACCGTCCATGCCCATAGCTGGCTGATAAAGCCTCTATCCAAAATCAATAAAATTCTATCGGAACATGCCCCCGGCTATAGCCAAAACCAAACCAAGGAAATAACAAAAATAAAAGAAGTCCATAGCATGAAATGGAGCCTTTCGGAGTATGAAAGTTCACTACTTCAGTTTAACTCAAAGTTGCCCCCGAATCCAAGTCACTGAGTAGGAGGAATGAAAGTATGGCTGGTTCCTGCATTGCATGGGGATACAGTGCCTGAATATAGTTAGCTAAGTGAATGCTAGTATGTACTCAGGGATAAGATAAAATAATGTCAGTAATTCAAAACCAAAGTAAATAACCACATGCAATCACATAGATACATATACATATCATATCGGGATAAGGAACCGGGTTTGGCATGCATTTAAAACCTTAACCTAGACTGAGTAGCTTGACCGTTCTAAAATCACCCATAGGCTATATGGGTTAAGCTCCCCCTGTTGAAAGGGTCCCAATACGTATTAGCCACACGACCAAAGAAAAGAACCTAAAATGACTAGTATATCTCCTAAAATATAAAGTGTGACATCATGCACACGATCACCAAGACCACCTTCACATTAGTAAACGTGAGTTTCTAGTGTCGATCTCCCCGAGACCCCCACCTTCTACGGCTTTGCTACTCGACCCTATTTAAGCCCATATTAAAACCATTTACACATTTCAACTATTTACCAAGGAGTCTTTAAATCAGGCATTAGCCATTGGTATCGTCATACCAAAGTTAGAGCTTGCAAGTCTATCCATTTATGCCATATAAAAACTCTTACACCAAGTTGACTCCCAAGTTTTCAATCAAACCAAAACCATGGCCATCAAGGCCTTTCCATACCGTTTAAAACCAACCAAGTCAATTTAAGTTCCATTACCATTTATACAATAGAAGGATATCAAGAGTAGTCAAACAATGTGACAAAATCCTTCTCATTGGTATTTTAACAAATAAGTTGAGGGCACATAAATTTCAAAGCTATAACCAAGTAATTTGGGGAATCCATAATACCCCGAAATCCATTTACCATTAACATGTATCCCACAATATTAAAATCATACTAAAAGCATGAAAGGAAACATGAATAAATCATGAGAACTATTATTCAACCATGAACATACAAAAAAACCCAACCCTTATTTCAAACCATAACAATATCATGACAATCACACATTAGAATACATGCTCTTTGTAAAATAATAATGAAGGAGGAGTAACATGACTTAGAAATTAAGAAAGATGAAGAGAAACCACCCTTGAAAGCCTTAATTGATTATCTTGAAGAAACCCTAGCCTTTTGTTTGAGATAGAGTTGAGAGAGATTATAAGAGTGTTTGATTGAGAATAATAGGTTAATAAAGCCCCTAAAAGTGTTTTATGTCATAGTATCAAAGGGAGTTACAAAGGAGAAATGCCTAGAATGCCCCCAACTTAAAACTGTAAAATTACAGCAGGTGGTAACGAGTCGACTCCTTGACTTGTGATCACAACATACAACTCGTACCATAGAGTCATCACGAAGACAGTGAGTTGGACCCCCATACACTGTCCACCATATGACTCCCTAACTCTCACTCGTGACCAGACTATGCAACTGGTATGATACAGTCCTACCCAAGACAGAAATCAAAGGGATTAAACACTGGACAACATATCACTCGAGCTTACTACTCATACTCTATCCTCACAGCTCTTAGTGAGCCACTCATAGTCAAATCCAAGTTAAGTCACTAAGTTACTGATTTGATTAAGGGACCGATCAAACGAACCATCACCACCCCTAAAGATCCATACCACCAAACCGTAATCACAATAGAAACCCAACCACTAATCACTGGACACCTTACGAGTTGGGTCACTTGACTCGTACCCACACCATACGACTCGTGTGGTGAGTCGTTACAAGGACAGTGAGTTCAAAACTCAGGAATTTTTCAAGGACCAAAACCCAGGGTGTTTCATCATTTGAGGATTGTCTTGCAAACTCTTAAGGATCGTCAACTATTTGCCAAATTCAATAAGTATGAATTCTGGTTAAAATTGTAACATTCCTTGGTCATATTATCTCCGGTAAAGGCTTCGTGTGGTCAATGTTCAATAAAAATGTTTTTTATTTTTTGTATTATAATAAAGTTCTAAAAGTTAGTTTGAGTTATTTTGCTAGTTTTAAGAAATTGAGGGTATAAATCATATTTATAAACGGTACATCAAAAGTCTAAAGATTTTTTGAAAATACCATGACTAAACACAATTTCAGTTCTATTTGCAACTTCAAAAATACCAAATAAAGTGAATAAGTTTTAGATTTTATGGCTAAACAGGTCTGAGTTTAGTTAATGAATTTGTTTTCAAGTATTTAAAAACAAAAATATTTTCCTAGATAAATTTTTTATCAAAAGTAGGAAAATTGAAATTCATTTTCCAAAAAAATATTTCCCCCCATACCGAACACATCTAAGAGGTTAATTTGGGTTCTAAAATTTATTGTTGACTTTTTCAGGAAAATTACATGGGCTGACCCTAATAGTGAGTAGCATAATTTTTTGTCCCCATAAGAAAAGTCTTTAAAAATTAGCCTTCATTTCTTTTTATGTATATGACAAGTATATTTTTGCCTCTCTACGCCTAAAATATTTTCAAATTTTTCATGCTCATTTGTCTCTCAACTTTTATTTTTATTTTTATTTTTTATTTTTTAAACATTTTTATTTTTTTCTTGATTTTTTATTTTTTTTCTTGTTTTAATTCATTTGTCTCAACATTTGTTTTTCTTTAATTTTTTTTTATTTTTTTCCTCAAACATTATCTATTTCTTCATTTTCCTTTTTAATTCATTTGTCTCGATCTTTAGTTTTTTTCTTTTTTATTTTTATCATTTCTTCTTTTTTTATTTTTCTCAAACTTTATTTTTATTTTTTTCTTCTCATATTTTTTTTTAAAATATATTTTATTCTTCTTTTTTTTCTTAACCTTTATTGTTTTTTTCTCTTTTTTGTCTTTTTTCCTCAATCTCTTTTTTTTCTCTGTTTTGTTTGTTACCTTTTTTTTTTCTTAACTTCTATTATATTTTACTAATAAATAAAAAGTTGGATAATCTGCAAAGAGATCTTCTTTCTTTGACATTAAAGTAAATTTAAGGGTATGACTTGTTGTTTGGAAATTCTTTGAAATAAGTCTTGCCTCTAAGGTAAAAAAAGTTATAGAATATCTCATAAATCAACACACAATGTGGTAGTGTCAAGCCTGGATGGCGTGGCATAACTTGTTGTTTGAAAATCATTGAGCTAAGTTTTGCCTCTAAGGTAGGAGTTAGAGAACATCTTATAAATCTAGACACAATGTGGTCAGCACTTGCCCATTGGACGCAACTTATTTTTTGGGAGACTCTTGGGCTAAGTCTTGTCTTAGAGGCAAGACTAACATAGCATCACATAAATCAAGAGACAATGTAGTAGTGTCAACTCTTGTCCATGGGCATAACTTGTGGGCTAAGTCTTGCCTCTAAGGCAAGAATTATAAAACTTATCATAAATCAATACACAATGTAGTAGTGTCAAATCTTGCCTATGAGGTGTAACTTGTTGTTTGAAATTCCTTGGACTAAGTCGTGCCTCTAAGATAATAGTTATAGAACATCTCATAAATCAAGACATGGTGTGGTAGTGTCAATTCTTGCCCATAGGGTGTAAAGGTAAGTCGTGTCTCTAAGGCAAGAGTTATAGAACATCTTATAAATCAAGACATAATGTTATAGTGTAAACTCTTACCCATGAGGCAAAACTTGTTGGTTGAAAGTCCATGATTTATAAAAGGTATAATACATAAACATGCCCGTTAACTTGAGCTCCAATCACATCTATGACCTTCAACTCTGGGTGTGCATAAGTCGATATTTAAACTTGTATAAAATTGAACAAGTAGACATACATGTCCTACGTGGCGTAATACACATAGGACGCCATATAGGACAAGAATTGGCCACGTAAGACGCCACATAGGACAGATGTGTCTATTTGTTCAACTTTATACAAGTTTGTGTCTACTTGAGCTTACCCAAAGTTGGAGAACATAAATGTGATCTAAGGTCAAGTTAAAGGGCCTATTTATGTATTGTGCTTCTATAAAATATCTTATAAATAAAGACACAATGTAGTAGAGTCAAATCTTGCCTATGAGACATAACTTGTTTAAAAGTCTTTGGAGAGGCAAGAGTTGTAGAGCATCTCATAAATCAAACATAATGTGGTGGTGTCAACTCCTACTCATGGGGCATAACTTCTTGTTTGAAATTCTTTGGGTTAAGTTTTGCCTATAGGGCAAGAGTTATAGAAAATATCATAAATGAAAATAATGTGGTAGTGTCAACTCTTGCCCATGGGGCATAACTTGTTGCTTGAAATCCCTTGATCTAAGTCTTGCCTCTAAGGGAAGAGTTATATAATTTTTCATAAATCAATTCACAATGTGGTAGTGCTAACTCTTACCCATGAGACATAACTTGTTGTTTGACTATCCTTGGACTAAGTCTTGCCTCTAAGGAAAAATTGTGGTAGTGTTGACTCTTGCTCAAGTACGTAATTTGTTATTTGAAAATTCTTGGGCTAAGTCATGCATCTAAGACAAAAGTTGTAGAATATCTCATAAATTATGACATAACATGATAGTGTCAAATCTTGCTCGTAAAGCATAACTTGTTGTTTGAAAGTCCTTGAGCTATGTCTTGCCTCTGAGCTAAGATTCATAGAACATCTCATAAATCAAAACACAATATGATAATATTAACTCTTGCTCATGGAACGTAATTTGTTCTTTGAAAGTCCTAAGTCTGGCCTCTAAGGCAAGACTTATAGAACATATCATAAATCAAGATACAGTGTCAACTCTTGCCCATGGACGTAAGTTGTTGTTTGGATGGAACGAAGAAAAGAAAAACAATAAAAAAAGTTGCAGCAAAAGAAAAAAAAAAGAGAAATAAAAATCAAAGAAAAAAAAAGAAAAAAATATAGAAGTTAAAAGGAGAAAAGAAAAAACTAAAGGTTGAGAAAAAAGATAAAATAAAAATAAAGATTGAGAAAAACTGAAAAGAAAAACTGAAAATAAAAAAATATATATATATTTTTTTTAAAGTTAGACGTTGAGAGGGGAAATAAAAAAAAAGAGTAAAGATTGAGAAAAATTAAAAAGAACAAAAAAGACAAAAGAGAGGAAAAGAAAAAATAAAAATCAATGTAAAATTTAAGAAAAATAGAAAAATAGAAGTTGAGAGGAGAAAAGAAAAAAAAAATAAGGGCTGATAAGAATTAAAAATAAAAAATAAAAAAAATAAAAATTAAAGTAAAATAAAAAATAAAATTGAAAGATAAATAAGTATTGAGTTGTCTAGAAAAGAAAAATAAATAAAAGTTGAAAGATAAATAAATTTGAAGTTGTTTAGAAATATTTGAAATATAAAGAAAAAATAGATAGTTGTGATATATGTATAAGAAAAGGAAAATTAGTATTTTTTTAAAGTTTATCCGACTTTTTCGGGTAACGGATCCAGTGATCTATTTTTCTAAGCTACATTGTTTCTTCCTCTTCACGAAAACTATAAAGCCCAATTTAATTATTTTCCTCGTTTCTCCAATTCACTTGTTTAGGGCTTTACCACTTTGATTGATTTTGCGTGATTAGCCTAATATGGAAAATACTTCAGTTGACGTTGACCAGCCCCACTCAATGGGCACCACTATTATCGGCGTTACGTACAACGGCGGCGTTGTACTCGGTGCCGATTCTCGCACCAGCACCGGTAACTGAAATATCAACAAATCGTTTATACGTTTTGTAGGGATAATCGGTTGATTGTTTGAAGTTTTTATTAATTTTGTTTGTTTATTTGTTTTTTTCAGGAATGTATGTGGCGAATAGGGCGTCTGATAAGATTACTCAGCTGACTGATAATGTCTACGTTTGCCGCTCTGGATCAGTATGATTATGATGCTTCCTACATTCCCTTATCCATTTATATTCATCTATGTTGGAACTTAGAATGCAAGCATTTTATATTTAGAATTTCTCTAAAGAAAATTACTTGCTATGTCTATTTTTTGAAATTATCTATGCCACGTAACACGAAATTGAATTGAATGTCTATGGCTGAACTGACACTTGACGGAAAGCCAATAGCCCTGGGTCAAGCCATTTTCCTTATCGTGGGTCTATTTCTTACAAAAGGCGAACATCACTCCTAACCAAGCTAGATAGTTTCCTATCACTAGGCTCATCAACCACAAGTGTAGCAAAGTCACCTCCATTCTCAATTTCTATTGCAACAGAGGGAGATATCATAATAGAGTCAAAATCAGGATTAGTGTACTTTTGGTATAAACACATGGCTTGACTCATATTTGTGTATAAACACCTAATATACACTATTGTACACTTTATACAAGGTTGATAATAATGATTCTTTCCCCAGGTATAATGGCATATAATATTGTATATTGTTTTACGTGGGAATACACTGGGTTTGTTGTTGTTGTTGTTGTTTTACGTGACGTAAATATTTTTAAAAGATGTATATTTTTCAAAATATTTCATTTCTCTAAAAGCAGAAACCCCACCCCTGACTGATGTGGCATTACGATTTTGGTCTCTTATTATTTGGTTTAATGATCATCATGATGAATTTATGAAGTTAAAAAAAGTTGGGTTTTGTGGTAAAGGGCTAAATTTGGCGTTAACGTGGGGGAAACCTCATTAAAGAACAGTTAGATTGCATTCTTTACCTAGTACAGGATGATAGATGAATACTACATGGTCATATCATTTTTTTTCTTGCAATAAAATGTAAATATTAATACCAAAAAAAATTTCGAATACACAACAATTAGCCCTTGGTTGCTAGGAAATAGTGTCTAGCTAGCCCAAACCTCCAGAGAACTACATTCAAATTTTATCAATGTAACTAACACATTCCCTAGCAGTTTTTGTCCCTCTGTACATACTAACTCTTTCTCTAACAACAACTTGTACTTGTTGAACCATGAAACCAATATTAGCATTGTGTACTCTGAAAATTTTACCATTCCTGGCTTGCCAAACTTTGTGTATTACTGCACCATAACTAGACGCTACAATTTCCTTTTTGAACCTTGTCCATTGCTTATGCTTAATTCATTTTATGGTCTGCTGCACCTCCCCGAGACTCTCAACAGTCTCTAGGCATCCTGCAATTCTTCTCCATACTACACATATGAGATCACATTGGACAAACAAGTGAGAATCATTCTCAGGTTGACCCTGCTCACACAGCACACATGTGTCATGTTCACAAGGCACACCAATCCTTTACTTCCTTTCCTTTGGAAGTAACTTCTTCTGGACAGCTACCCATGGTAAGAATCTGTGTTTAGGTAAAAGCAGTTTGCACCATATCAGTTCAGAGCCCCTCAACACAGGTCTGCTTCTGTCAATGCAATGTAACATCTCGAGATTGAATATTTGGTTGTTGCTTTAAGAGTGTATGCAATCAGAAACAGCCTTTCTACTTCTTTAGAGGTAGAGGTATGGACTGCGTACATCTTATCCCCCAGACCCCACCAGGGGGGTTTGTTGTTGTTGTTGTTGTTGTTGCTTTAAGAGTGTATGCTCCTTGACAATACCAGTCTTGCATGACCCATTTCATTTTGTTCAGCTGTTTCCCGTACCAGCTGCAATCCTTAGGTTCCTGATATATCCATATATCCTCTCCTTCGTTCATATATATACTATTTCCACTACCAGCTGCAATCCTTAGGTTCCTGATATATCCATGTATCCTCTCCTTCCGTCATACATATACTATGTACCCATTTAACCCAAAGTTGCTCCTTATCATGCTGCAACCACCATATTATTTTACCAAGAACAGCTATGTTCCATGCTTACACCTGTCCACCTTTTGTCTTAGGATGACATACTGCCTCCCATTTTACCAAGGATGTCTTCATCTTTTCTTCAGTACCTCCCCAAAGAAATTTTCGACATTCTTTCTCCACTGCCGTGATCACACTTCGAGGCAACAAGAAAACAGCTCCCAAAAAATTCTGCAGTGAAAAGATGACAGTTGATTACCTGTAATCAACCAGCATATGGCAAGTGTCTGGTAGCTGTTGCTTTTAGCTTCACAGTAATCCTTTGACACAACTGATTGCAATCACATTTGTTCCACTTTTTGTGTGATAATGGCATGCCCAGGTACCTAATAGGTAGAGCTCAATTTCCGAATCCTGTAATGCCAAGCAATGAAGTCTTCACACTCTCAGAAACTCCAGCAACAAACATGCTGGACTTTTCCTGATTAGCAAACAGACCAGTTGTCTCAGAGAAACACCTGATGGCTTCCATGATCCTACTCACTGACTGCTCATTGTCTTTGCAAAAGGTCATAAGATCATCTGCAGGTAATATGAGTTAATTTCTGCTTCTTGCACATAGGATGGTATCTGAAGTCTGGCAACTGGCTCATTCTAGTTAATATCCGTGAGAAATACTCCATAACAAGCACAAATAGCAGGAGTGAGATGGGGTTGCCTCGCCTCAAACCTCTCTTTCCTTAAAAAAAAAATCACAACTTTCCCCATTTACTTTGACTGGAAAACTTGTTGTAGTTACAAACTCCAAAATAAGCTGACTAAATGTCGGGGGAAAACCATATCCCATCTACATATCCTTTATGAACTTCCACTCAACCATGTCATAAGCCTTCCTCAAAGTCAATTTTCATCAAGCATCTTGGAGTTGTTTTCCTGTTGTAATGCCTCAATAGATCATGGCAAATCAACACATTCTGAACCAAAGATCTACCAGTAACAAATGCAGCCTGAGTAGCTTCCACTAAACTAGGTAAAACACTCTTCAACCTAGTGCATTAGATCTTTGAGATGCATTAGTAGATAGAGTTGCAAAAAGAGATTGGTCTGAATTGGCTAGCATCCTCAGGATTATCAGTTTTTGGGATTAAAGAGATCAGAGTTGCATTGATCTATTTCAACAGCCTACCAGTTTGGAAGAAGTCTTGCAACGACATTACACACTTCAATCCCTACTATATCCCAAGTATCTCTGTAAACCCCTCCACCATATCCATCAGGAGCTGGACTCTTAATTGATATTCATGCTCCACATAGTTTTCTTGATCTCACTGCTAGAGACTGGACTTAACAATATTATTTGTTGAACTGCATCTAATATATATCCGTGCTCAAATATTCTCCTGCTTGCTCTCTTCCTTGTCCCAGCAGCCTCTCCTAGTAACCTTTGATAGTAGTTGACAAAGATCTCAGATTTGTTTATGATCATGTTATACCTGACTCTGCTCATCCTTCAACTAAGTAACTGGCCGCATCATGTTCTCCTCTTTAATACTGAAAAAAATATTTGTTGTCATCTCCCATCCTTATCTAGTTTGCTTTACATCTCTGCATCAACATATTTTCTGCAAGATAAGAACACCTTTGAAACTGCTGTCTCATGCCCTTCTCTTCTACCTATAAATCAAGATCCATTGATTTAGTTTGTAGCTGTGCTTGTAGAGTCTGCAGTGCATTCCTATCATCATTAGCCTGCTCGACTAAATTACGGAAATGTTGCTTGTGTAATTGCTTGAACTTAGTTTTCAGAAGTTTAAGCTTCCTCACCACCCTATACATACTATAACCATCAACAGACATATCCCACCTCTTGTACCAAAGGTAAGAACATGACATGTGAACTCCACACATTGCAATATCTGAATGCTCTTGTATTCTTCCTTTCAGCATGGACAAGTTGAACCACTACTGGACAATGATCACTCACCCCTACTGGAAGTACATGAATCTTAATATTAGGCTACTTATTCCCAGTTTTCCCCATGTCCTCTGAACAAATCCATTAATGTCCTCTTCTTCGATTTCCACCAGAGATACCTCCGCTGCCTTGTGAGATTTGACATAATCCAGCTTAAACCTGCATTGTTAAGCTTGGAGATACCAAATTTGTCCGAAATTGATTCTCTAGGAACACTACTTCGACCAATTCCAGGACTCGTGGTTGAAGCTTCCACCCCATCAGCCCATGATTGAGGAGATGCAGTGATATCCTTCCATTCCTGAACATTTTCCTTTTCCAATTTTGCTTTCGACTTCAATTCGACACATCTGCCTTCTACACCAACAGGAAGTTGCCCTGGGCTCACTGAATTACTCATATTCTCAGTTAATTCCACATCCCCAATTACTAAGTTCGAACTCCTCATTTCAGTTTCCACTAGACTCAGCACCTTTGTTACTGTTTCATTGCTTTTCATTACTATACTACTACCAACCGTTGTTCCTGTACAACCTCCAGACTGTGCAACCTTACCCAAAGTGATCCCCACAGATTTTGCAGGTGGAGTCGAAGCTTTGGCCCTCCTTCCCATGGTGTGCGTACATTAGTAAAGCCACTAACATACGCCTAGAGAGAGAAAGCTCGCCATCCCCCAGATGGCTTATCAATTTTTTAATCATGTAATCATACTGTAATTAGAATAAGTAGGATAGAGTGGCTTCACAAAGTTATGTTTTATGCAACTGTACATTTGAGAGATCTATGAGTTAATGTGTAATCATGCTTGGTTTGTGGCATTTTTTATTAATTCCGGTGAACAACATTTTGATATTTTCTCTTTCCATTGGAAAAGGAACTACTAACAAGGAGAAAAGATCTGAATATTGGGACAATCTACAAGGATGACTTTATGTTGCCCTCTCCCAAGTCTCATCTCTCTTGGTGGAATGAGGCATATAGATAGGTGGGGAGGCATATAAATGTGTCTTTCTAAAAAAAGTTGAATGTAGCTTACATCTAAGGGAGTTTTTATGCTGATGTCTGCAATTTTTGTGTATAAGATCAAGACCGCAATTTTGATGCTGTTCTGGTTGTTGGAATTTGATCTATGATTGTGAAGCTGGTTTGATGGTAGAATCTAGAGCTCCTCTATAGACGTGAATGATGTGCTACAAGATCTTACATTGAAAAAATATTGAACTTTGAGAAGTGAGACCAAATCTTCACTAAGGCTTATACATGGCTCAAATTATTTTTATGTATATATAGTAGATGTTGAACCTCTTTTGACTTCTTTGTGTGTTTCTTTTCATATTTTCAACTTCCTTAGTAAACATCCTGGTTCCACTACTGATTAGTGACTCAACCACCATTTAACAAGTCATCCAAATACAAAGTGTGAATCCTATCTTTACACCAATAGTACAAATAAAACAAAAAAGTATTTTAATACTTTTAACATTGTTTTTAGCATTATACAATGATCTCATGTTTCTGCAATCCAAATAAGCCAAAAGAGACACAATAATGATGTCCTCCAGCCCCAGGCTACCATCCACTCTTTTGCCCGTCTTTTCTAGTCTCCAACTTGAATTGTTGTATCCAGAGTCTTAGTGAAACCCATGGCATGTTGGACATAGCGAAACCAGAGTCCATATCTGTGAGGTAAAGGTATAATACAACCGGAGGTAGTTTTGTCATCTCTATACGTCTTGCACATGCAATTCATAACAATTTTTCTTTTCCTAAGATTACCTAGAGTATTTTTGGCCTTAACCCGCTTCATATCATCTTTTCAACCCCCCACCCTCCCCTTCTTCCCCAGTTAAGTAGATTTGTAGATTTTAGGACGGCATTCCGCAACTTGTTCCATTCCCAGTCTTAAATAATCCACCGTCCTATTCTCTTTATACTATCTATCATCAGTAACTAAGTCCCTATAAGCTTTGACCTGCAATTCCTGGCTGGTGCATTTACTTTATTTCCCACTTTATGCGATTTCACTGGGTATGTTGTTGTTATTAAAGCACTGAGCTATTTTATGTTTGTCCATTGTATTGTCCACAACCAGAAGTGTTGTTGATGCTCTAATTAGTACACCTCGCATCTGCATACTCTAATGAATCAAGCATAAGACTATCTGCCCACCTATAGCCAAAAGTTTCTAACCTTTTGTCCATGATTACCATTTTGGTTGATATAGAACTCCATTACCAATAATCTAGCTTTACGTGCACAATTACACGTGAAGTAAAACCTGTTGTGTGAACTTGATGATCTAGAGAAAAATTTGGACTGTCATAATGTACTGAGAAGTAAAAGTTCCTTGATGGTTGAAAATAAACCCTAGAAAGTGGAGTTCTTTGTGACTTCTATACAATGCTTACTTTTGCAGGCAGCAGATTCTCAAATTGTTTCAGACTATGTTCGCTACTTCCTACACCAACACACGTAAGCTTCTTCCCTCGATTAGAATCTGTATTCCATCTTTTAATTATTCAAATGCTTAATTATTATGTTGCTTGGAATCTTCAAAAATGTCAGCGGGTGTGTGTCAGATTCTCCTAAAGTAGTGCATTTTTGGAGAATTTGAAAGGGGTGCGGCATCGAAAGTGATGAGTCCGCGCAACTTAGCTTAATCATGGATCCCACCTTTTACAACTTGCAAACCCCTCCCAAACTTCTTTCATTCTGCTTTGATCTTTTCTTTTGGCCTGGTCATAAACTGCAATAATATCTGTTTGCTTCTTCATAGCTATATTCTTTATTGTAAAATTGGTTCTCTTTTTTTGTGTATATTTCTTTGATGTTTGAATCGCATCCTCTATAACTAGGGCCATGAATTGGCTCTCTGGTTTGTGGTTTGTGTATCTGCTTTTGGAAGTAAAATTTTAGTGTAGCAGTATTGCTTGCCAATTTAGTTACAAATATATTTATTTTTTGGATAACCCAACTTAGTATGCCAAGTTATTTTTAGGAACTTCTAATCTTGAGACGTCTTGTGAAAGCAGGATACAGCTAGGTCAGCCAGCTACCGTCAAGGTTGCTGCGAACCTTGCAAGGTTATTATCCTACAACAACAAGGTTTGATCTGGAACAATTATACTCTTTCTTAGTTTGTCCCATTAAAATAAAGGGGAAAGGATCGAAACGACACTTTAAATTAAACTATTTCCACAAAAATGGCCATGGAATTAAAATTCTACTTTCGAGCCATTTCAGTTTGTTGGCTTGCTCTATACCATTTCTACACACCTTCTATACAGTTTCTATACATATCTTATACATATAAATATTCTATATGAAAATTAAACAGTTTCGATATACAATAATTGTACATTTTTTTACACATTTTATACAACAATTATATAATTTTTATACATAAATTATATACATATACATATTTGATAGAACTATGCAATTTCTATACATATATCTTATATAGATACATATTCTATATAACAATTATACCATTTTTATATAATTATATTTAATTATTATTTTGAAACAATAAAAAGAAAAGCAAAATATTTTTCAGTTAAAAAATTTATAGCAAAAAAAAAACTGAAATATTTTTAAAAGGGTCGAATGACCCAAGTTAAAAACTATATCAGTATTGTATATGGATTGTATCAGTTTTGTATATAGAATGTATCTGAACTACCTGGCCAAAGTGACCTAAATTAAGAAATGGCTATAAAGTGGAAATACTTTATTCGACTGGCCATTTTTTTGGCAAAATCTCAAACTTGGGCTATTTGTTTTATAAAGTGTTATACAATGTCCTTTTCCCTAAAATAAATTGTTATTAGCTATTTGTTACTTAATATTTCCTCTTTTACTTGTAACATAAATAACTTTGCAGTATAGTTTGAAAGTTTTAATCTCTTTACTTTCTCTTTATTGCAAATAAATCAGGTTTGTGTAACACGAGTCTCAACAAATAGAAATACCTGGTAATTGTGTTCAAGTAATTTTGTGCCATATTTCATGCACGCTTTTGATGGTTCAATAGAATATGGTCTCAGGTTGTCGCCGTCTTGTAGGACATTTTTCCTTATTACCAACAATTGCTTACCCATCTGATGGTAGTAAAAATTTTAGTGGTCTTAGCTGCACTTTTGTAAGATCAATATAACCGTGACACTTGCACTTCGTTTGGTTGGTTGTTACCCATTGTTTCATAATCTACTGTACTGTAGTGTAAATACATTGGTTGGATAGACTGTATCGTTTGCTGCTTTTTAATAACTTATTTATTGTTTGATTTAATTGTATCGTGTTGTTTAAGCAGATGGTAGGATTACTCAATATATGCGAACAAGTCAAAGCCATTCCACCTCAAGTGATATAAGTGTTTCAAATAACTCTTTTATGTAATTGGTCAAATGTGATGGATGACACATTAATTGGTGCATATTGTGATGCCAATGCACTTGAAAATATGGTTAGCAAAACTTTCACTATACACAAATTGGATAACTTAGCGAGGGAGCTACAATCGGAATTTCTTGATAAAGTTATTAATAAGGAGAAAATTCAGAACTGAATGAAAATAATTAAAAGCCAATTAACCAAATACATTGACATTTCAAATGGAGATAAGTGGATTTGCATGGGATCCCATCACAAATATGTGGGATGTTGAACTTGAAGTATGAGATCAGTTAATTTCAGGTAAATTTATATTATTAGTTTTGTTCTTATTTTTATATTAGAATGCTTATCTTATTTTATTCAATGATATGCTGTAGTTTTTATATATAGGCAAGTTGAAGCTGCTGGCTTGTGGACCAAGTCAAGGAATTTTTTTTTCTTTTCTTTTCCAAAAAAAAAAAAAAGATTAAGTCCTCAACTCAGCAGCTTCATGCTTAGCCTATATATAAAAAGTGCAACACATTATTGAAGAAAATAGGATGAATAATTATAATATAAAAAATAGAATAGAACATATAAACATAAATTTACCTGAATTAACAGATTCCCGACTTCAGATTTAACATCCCACAATTTGTGATGGGATCCCATACAGATCTGCTCATCTCCATTTGAAATGTGTCATAGTATTTGCTAAATTGTCTTTTAATTGTTTTTATTCAGTTGTGAATTTTCTCCTTATTAATAACTTTATCATGAAATTTTAATTGTAACTTCCTCGCGATGTTGTTATCCAATGCATGTGTAGTGAAAGTTCCGCTAACCCTGTTTCCAAGTGCATTCTCATGACAATATGCATCAATTAACGTGTCATCTTTTAAATTTGATCAAATACATAAAGAGTTATGAAACATTTATATCACTTGAGGTGAATGCCTTTTGACTTTTTCGTGATATTACAGAATTAAGATAAATATCCATAAGATTTTAAGAGGAAATGTTGTCACACATAAATATTGATAAAAGTAATAATATAAAGTAAAATGCACTACACATAATGTTTATAATAAAAACAATAGCATCACGAAATTACTTTAAAATGCGACACAAAAAATCACTTGAGTTTTTATCCTAGAAAATTAATCTTGATAATTAATCCATGAAGTGTGATCGTGGGGTATTGGTGAGCCTGCAACAATCTTTTCCTCATCGTAATCCTTGTAAGTTTTCATCTAATTCTTAAGTAAATTCCCCAATTACAACTTGACTCGATTTTGCTGGCCTAAATGCGAGTCCACGTCGCGGCAAGTGGTGGTTGTAATTCAACTCTCTTTGCTGTCGTGGCTACAGCCCGTCACGCGTCCGAACTCCTGGACCCTTTCGCGCTTAGGCGCTCCGCTTATTGATATGCTTAAACTCAGCGGGTAATCCCGCCTGACCTGGGGTCGCGGTCGGAGCGCCTAAGCACGAAAGAGTCCTGGAGTCCGGACGCGCGATGGGCTGTAGCCGCGATAGCAAAGAGAGTTGAATTACCACATGGCAGCTGCTATGCCATCTCAAATCAACTCTACTCTTTTGAATTTTTCATTACTCTCTAGGATTTGGTTGTTCTTTCTGCACAACATTATCATTCATAAGCTCTGCATCAACTTGAGCGAGTAACTCACCGTTTGGATCTGCACCTCTTAAGTAGTTGTGCAAAATACAACATGCAAATATAATAAGCTTTTGGGATTCAACATTATCATTCATAAGCTCTGCATCAACTTCAGCGAGTAACTCACTGTTTGAATCTGCACCTCTTAAGTAGTTGTGCAAAATACAACATGCAAATATAATATAATAAGCTTTTGGGATTCAATACCATATGACGACTCTAGTGAACTATAAACTGTAGGAAATCTCTTTTTAAGAACTCCGAATGCTCGTTCGATAGCATTACACAAAAAGTGTGTTGCAAATTAACTTATTCACGAGAATTTCGGGGTGGATTTCTTGAATACTCTCTCAAGAGATATCGCCAATGGTCAACGAACAAATATTTGACCTTTTCAAATTTTTTTGACCATCCCTTTTTAACATATCTGGGCTAGCCTCAACATGTTTTCTAGTAGCTTTATCCTTTGAATATAACATTACCAACTTACATAATTTCGAAAGGCTTATATATAAAAAGTGCAATACATTATTGTAAGATGAACTTTTATATTCCAACTTTTATCAATATTTATGTGTGACAATATTTTTCTTTTTTACAATCATATGATTTATCCTAATTTTGCAATTGTCGATATGGGCGAAAAAGTCAAAAGTCATTCATCTCAAGTAATATAAATGTTTCAGACAACTCTTTGTGTATTTGATCAAATGCAATGGATGACATATTAATTGATGCATATTGTCATGAGAATGCACTTGAAAACAGGGTTGGTGAAACTTTCACTACACACGAACTGGATAACATAGCGAGGGAGCTACAATCA
The DNA here is from genome assembly GCA_030864225.1 of Capsicum baccatum var. pendulum. Classification (NCBI taxonomy): domain Eukaryota; kingdom Viridiplantae; phylum Streptophyta; class Magnoliopsida; order Solanales; family Solanaceae; genus Capsicum; species Capsicum baccatum. The sequence goes on from CM061554.1 coordinate 183,171,569, forward strand.
AAATTTTTTGATAAAGTTATTAATAAGGAGAAAATTTACAATTACAATCCCACATATTTGTGAATGACTTTTGACTTTTTCGCGATATTATACAATTAAGATAAATAATCCGTAAGATTTTAAAAGAGAAAATGTTGTCAAGCATAAATATTGATAAAGTAATAATATAAAGTAAAGTGCACAACAAATAACGTTTATAATAAAAACACTAGATCACGAAATTACTTTAAAATGCGACACAAAAAATACTTGAGTTTTTATCCTAGAAAGTTAATCTTGATAATTACACCCACTTCTCAACATGAGTCCAACATTAATAAGGTAGTTCGTACACATAAATAAATAAAAGATTCAATTAATTGATCATCAAATATATGTAAGTCTAGATAAATATATATAACATTTGTCTTTTGGAATTTTTAGTGGGTTTTGTCTGTTGAGTGCTTTCATGATTCTTGAATCCGTTGTTGTACTTTCCCCCAGCTAACACATATGTAAATTTTAAATCTAATGTACATGCAATTTGTACATTTTGTGTTGGATAATCTTTCCTCCCATGATATTTTGGTGCTTCACGTTGTGGAACTTTAACAGGTAAGTGTGTTCCATCAATTGCACCAATACAATCTTGATATCATAATCATCAATTACAATGTAAACATACTTGACATTAGTTAAAATTTGGATTTTCCTTAAAATATGGGTAGAATCTTTGGTTGCTAGCAATTTCAGAAGGAACGTAGGAGCCATCAGATTGTTTAATAATTTTTTCATATGAGCCCAAGATAACTCGTAGGACAACCTGAAAATGACGACTGACCGACTCCTCAAATCGTCGAAAAACGAAAGATATCCCGCGATTTGTCACATTATGTGCTAACAAGTTAAGTGTTTTGCAACTTGTTCTGCAACTGTAGTTCGAAGTGTTGGTTTAAGACCTCCATTTCTAATTAAAATCTCACATAGACCAGTAAAAGCTGAAGGGGTCATTCTTAAAATACTACGACAATGTTAAGTTGAAAATACATGACTTAATAATTCATCTCTAACTTGCTCTCTTTCAAGCTGTATATCATGTGTGATCTTATGTTGATCATTTTCAGTTTCACATGCATAAGTCCAAAACCAAATAACTATTAAAAAAGCAGTATATGAAGTTAAAGAGCTCACGTGTCCCAATATTTGATTACTATCTTGGTTATTAGGGTCAGCCATCTATGACCTTATGTTGATCATTTTCAGTTTCACATGCATAAGTCCAAAACCAAATAACTATTAAAAAAGCTCCCAATATTTGATTACTATCTTGGATATTATGGTCAGCCATCTATAATAAAATTAAGGGAGATGCATCAACCAATTAAACTTACTTACAAAAATAAATTTGAATAAAAAAAATTTGACACGAGAAGAAAAATATAATTGGTTGATACATGAAACCAAGAGGACCTGAATCATAGCTGAATATACTATCTTTAATATTTAAGAATCGGTTAATATGGAGAACCTTTGGACATGAAACTAAGAGGACTTGAATAGCGGAATATACTTCTGCTACCTTTTCAGAATGTAATAGTGTATTTTTCTTGTATTTACTGAGTGTCATATTTATTTATATTTGTCTTTTCAATTCTCATCCATGTATGTAGTTTATAATTGAACTTTGTACTGTGTAATTTTCCCAATGAAGATTTTGTTTTTCAAAAATTAAAATCGAGAAACCATGTTCAAAATCACACCAAATTTAGGTGTGTAAATTCTTTCATCACTCTTTCTTAGACTGTGAATGTATAAAACTACAACAACAACAACAACAACAACAAACCCAGTGTATTCCCACCTGGTGGGGTCTGGGGGGTAAGATGTACGCAGTCCATACCTCTACCTCTAAAGAAGTAGAAAGGCTGTTTCCGATAGACCCCCGGCTGAAGACACAAAACACCAGATACCACACAAATACAAATACAAAGTGAAGCACCGAACAAGGTTACAAGAGTACATGAGTACATAACATAACATCCATAACATAGATACGGCAGCCATACGTAGAAGAAAAAGAAAACAGAGGAAAACAAAGGAAAGCACCCATATTCGTACCCCCAGCAAGTAATTCCCTACACTAGCGACCCGAACTGACCCTAGTCCTCTGCCCTAATTCGCGTTCTCCAGACCTTCCTATCTAGGGTCATGTCCTCGGTGAGCTGTAACTGCTCCATGTCCCGCCTAATCACCTCACCCCAGTACTTCTTCGGCCTACCCCTACCCCGCCTAAAACCATCCAACGCTAGCCTCTCACACCTAGAACTGGGGCATCCATGCCCCTCCTCTTCACGTGTCGAACCAGCTCAATCGGACTTCCCGCATCTTGCACTCCACTGGAGTCACACCAACCTTCTCCCTGATAATCTCATTCCGAACTCTATCCCCCCTAGTCAGCCCGCACATCCAGCGCAACATCCGCATCTCTGCCACCTTCATTTTTTGGATGTGGGAATTCTTAACTGGCCAACATTCCGCTTCATACAACATGGCCGGACGGACTACCACCCTGTAGAATTTGCCTTTAAGCTTGGGCGGCACCTTCTTATCACATAACACCCCCGACGCGAGCTTCCACTTCATCCAACCCGCCCCAATACGGTGCGAGACATCCTCGTCAATCTCCCCGTTACCCTGGATCACGGACCCGAGATACTTGAAACTATCCCTCTTACATACCACCTGTGAATCCAGCTTCACTACCACCTCATCCTCCAGCCTTACGTCATTAAACTTGCATTCCAAATACTCAGTCTTGCTTCTGCTCAACCTGAACCCTTTAGACTCAAGGGTTTGTCTCCACACCTCTAATTTATCATTCATACCCCCTCGAGTCTCATCAATCAGAACTATATCGTCCGCAAAAAGCATACACCACGGCACCTCCCCTTGAATACGCCGCGTCAACACATCCATCACCAAAGCAAACAAAAAGGGACTAAGAGTAGATCCCTGATGCAATCCTGTCAAGACAGAGAAATGCTCTGAGTCTCCTCCCGCCGTCCTCACTTGAGTTTTTGCTCCCTCATACATGTCCTTAATTGCTCTGATATGATATATGCCTGCGGGACTCCACTCACCTCCAAGCACCTCCAAAGCACCTCTCTGGGGACTTTGTCGTATGCCTTCTCCAGGTCGATAAACACCATGTGCAGGTCCTTCTTCCTTTCCCTATACTGTTCCACCAGCCTCCGTACCAGGTGAATTGCCTCCGTCGTCGAACGGCCAGGCATAAACCCAAACTGGTTTTCCGAAATAGACAATATCCGTCTCAGCCTCGCCTCGACCACTCTCTCCCAAATCTTCATAGAGTGACTCAATAACTTAATCCCCCTATAGTTATTGCAACTCTGGATGTCCCCCTTCTTATAGAGAGGGATCATGGTACTCCACCTCCAAGCCTCGGGCATCTTTGCCGTCTTGAAGATTTCGTTGAACAATCCAGTCAACCACCTTACACCAGCCTCTCCAACGAACTTCCAAAACTCCACCGGTATCTCATCCGGCCCCATCGCCCTACCCCTTCGCATCCTGCGAACAACCTCTCTAACCTCTTCTACCCTAAACTGAACTGAGAAAATTAATACTCTGCAGAATAAATGGTCAATACTATACAACTGTTGTGAACTACGTTGAGTAGTTGAGTTGTTAGCCATTTACATAGATGTTGGGGTCTGTTTCCCATACTACACTATTGTATGCATAACTTCTTTACTAAAGAACTAATCTGAAGAATAACATGATCTTCCTAAAAGTACTATGCAACATCAATTATTGAGTATCAGAACTATCTTCCATCTCATAATGTAGAATGGTTACCAAAAAGAATTACCTGTAACTTTGAAACAGTGGAAAAAACCTGCACATAAAGCAAACGTATTAAAATCAGGAAAAAATCACAGAAGGAGATAGAAGAAAACGAGGGGGCAAAAAAATCAAACCTAGAAGAAGAGAAAAGAATGCAAGGCGTAGGGTAGATTATTTGATGGAGTTAAATAATATAGGGTAAAGGGTAAAATAAATTATTTAATAAGGGCGGGCATACTTAGAGAAATTAGGTAACAATGGGATTACACCAAATTAGTTGTTTCATAAAATGAGGCTTTTCATGGTTACCTAACAACGGAGGAATCAAACCACACGAAACAATATGTTTTTAGTAACAATCCAAACAAACATGGTAATGATATTGGTAGTAACGATACAATAAGATACCATGGATAACAACCATCCAAACAAAGTGTTACTATTGATTTGAATATTGGAGTGCAAGTTGCGGGAAGTCCGATTGCGCTGGTTCGGACACGTGAAGAGGAGGGACGTGGATGCCCCGGTTCGTAGGTGTGAGAGGCTAGCGCTGGATGGTTTTAGGCGGGGTAGGGGTAGGCCGAAGAAGTACTGGGCTGAAGTGATTAGGCGGGACATGGAACTGTTACAGCTCACCGAGGACATGACCCTAGATAGGAAGGTCTGGAGGACGCGGATTAGGGCTGAGGACTAGAGCCAGTTTGGGTCGCTAGTGTAGAGAATTAGGTTATGATTCCGTGTTCCTTGTTTTAGTATGAATCTGGGTGCTTCCTCTGTTTCCTGTTTTCTTTTCTGTTTTCTGCTTTCTTTTTTTCTTCTCTTTTACTTATGGCTACCATATTTATGTCGTATTTATGCTATGTATGCTATGTGCTGTAATCTTGTGACCTTGTTCGGTGCTTTACTTTGTATCTATGTGGGATCTTGTGTCTTGAGCCGGGGGTCTATCGGAAACAGCCTTTCTACTTCGTTAGAGGTAGAGGTATGGACTGCGTACATCTTACTCCCCCCAGACCCCACCAGGTGGGAAAACACTGGGTTTGTTGTTGTTGTTGTTGATTATGTTCTAAACAGAGATGGCAATTTGTAGAAACTAAATTCATTCATATCTTACTCAGGGAATTATGGTAAATTTTGAGTTGATCTCATTATATGTGTTTTCTCCAGAGTTGTAACATCAGTTTTACTTTTGTGTTTTTCTTTAATGAACTTCAACCATTTAATCATTATGAATTATTTCCTAGTAATTATGCGACTACAATATTTATGGAGATGTATGCAAGTTTTACCACATGCATTTTCTTTTTCCTTTCTCCTGGATATTTATGCTAAATGAACTAGTGCATAAATACCTATTTGGTATTTAAATTAATTAGCACAAAAGGTTTAAACAATAGCTTCTACAACTATTGTTAACAAGCTTACCATTGCTACCGTGTTGTTATTATGAAAATAACTGTATGAAATTTTGGGTATGAAATTTTTGGTGAACTTGTCTTTTTGTGCATTCTGTTTCATGTGCTGTCCTATGGATCCACTGGTGTACACAACAACAACATAGCCCCCACTGGGGTCTAGGGAGGGTAGAGTGTATGCAGACCTTACCCCTACGGCTTAAGGAGGACCCACAAAGTGTATTCCAGGATATTTAGGTGTCTGTAAAAATGGATCATTACAAAAGTACGCTGTACATAATATTTGTTTTATAAAGATAGTGTCCGGACCAGCTTGCATGCACCTCGACTATTCAACCGGGAATCTGCTACCTCCCACCAACACATGTGCCGGGTAACTTTGCCTGCAAAGGGTTGGCTTAGGCAGATGGGAAGAAATCACCTACTGTTTTTTTCGTAGTAGGGATTTTGACATGGCCTCCAAGGTTTACACATAAACCACTAGGTTACATACTAACAATAACATGCCCAGTGGAGACCCACTTATCACAAGTGGGTGTGGGGAGTGGGATGTACGCCTACCTTACCCCTACCTTGTGTGAGGTAGAGAGGCACCACTAGGCCAGATACATCATAAATACTATGCTACATTGGTTAATTTATGATGTACTTTTTTATTTATTTGATCCGTTGTTCTCTGTATGTCCAGGATATGCTTCAAACAGGACTGATTGTTGGTGGTTGGGACAAATATGAAGGTGGCAAGATATATGGAATCCCTCTTGGAGGCACAGTCTTGGAGCAACCTTTTGCTATTGGAGGTTTGCTATTAATCTGTTCTTCTTAGTTATCTCCAGCATCATACATCCAAACACTTGGCTATTGAAGTTCTTTGCAGCTCACAGAAAATCTGTCCCCTTTTCCTGTAACTACTTGAGCAAACTCTTCAGATCAGCCCATTTGGGGAAAAATATTGATTCCTGCGAAGAGCTTAAAACTGGAAAACACGGCGAGACCCAACAGAAGTTAGAAGATGCAAATAGAAAGAGACAACTAGATACTCCAGGCCATAGATCTCATTGCAGAGTTCTAAAAAAGTAAACAAATAAAGTGCCTGTTTTGGTTGCTGCATATAAATGGCTGTAGGTGTATGAAATAGAGACTGGGGGTGGGGGGATGCCTGTCACTTTTCAAGGGAGATGGGGAGCTGCATTGTTGACTAGAAGAAGAATAGGAAGAGTTACATGTACGCAAAGCTCAAGAGTGACGGTATCATATGTTTGTTTCCATCAGGTTTCGATTTATCATCATCATAACCTGGTAGTCTGACTCACTCCATGTTTCTCTTTTGAAGAGAGTGCAAAATGCATTTAGCTGTGTTTCTCGAGATGGCTCTGTTTGTGGAAGGTTTTCATAGAATCCTTTTCTTAGACCCAGAGATATGCTTCGTTGCCTTGTCTTTGTTTTTTCTGGAATGACGATTGAGAATGGAAACAAGTGAAAATGGATAAGAAAGATTTCTTTGGAACTAAATTAAACCAAAATTTAAAAAACACCAGAACTAGACATGAACTACAAGGTTCACATATTTGGCTTTTAATAACCTATTATGTGTCCCTTTGGGGACATCCAATAACATTGGAACGATTCAGAGAAGATTAGCATGGCCCTTGCAAGGATGACACACACAAACCGAGAAATGGTCAATAACCTGATATGTGACGGAATAGGTTATTTGTTGTTTGTCTTCAAGCTTTCTTGGATGATATGTTCGCCTTACATTTTGGTGCTCTATTGAAATTGAGATAATCTGTTAATTTTTGATTGCTATAAACGTCAGTGGGTTCAATCCCGTCTTCGGGGAAGATAAGAAGTTGATTAATACCCTAGTGTCTTGTTTGAAATATGTTCAGAATATTTCCCTTGGCATTGTTTAATGATGTATATTGAGAGATGAACGTCACAGGTGATAATTGGTTTAATTTTTTAGTTCCCCGAGCAAGATGCTCCAACTGCTACCAGTTGGCTGAGCAATATTCTGTTCATTGACTGTTACTTTCAGGATCTGGCTCTACTTATTTGTATGGTTTCTTTGACCAAGCATGGAAAGAGGGCATGACTCAAGAAGAAGCTGAGGTTAGTTTCATGCAGTTTGTATTTAAAGCCTGTGTAATTTGTATTTAAAGCCATCAAGATACCATCATCTTCACGGCTGTGTAATCTGTCATGCTTTAGATTTTATAATGCAGATATCTATTTAGAAGGAAGTATGTTAATTCTTCTTCGAAATGAAACTTGTTCAGAAGTAGAAAGTTTCTTATTAATTTGGTACACAGGTTTCAAACTAATAAAATACGTTTGTTAGTAAAAGGGACTGCATAGTGTGGTTCACACATTGATACTACAACCAACTACCATGGTCATCGAATAAGATCTGAACTTGCATCTTGCCTATGGGCTCTGTTATTTAATAAGGTGATAGTTTCTGAAATTCTCCTCGATGGGATAGCCTTTCGACTAGGCATAATAGGCTCTTCTTTGTGGACGTGTTGATGCTCTGATCAATCATCTGTATTGGTATCGCCTCTCTATTCACTAATCTGCTTTGATGATAATTCTGAAGATTTAAGTCTGTTTCACCTTTTCTGCAGAAACTGGTGGTCACTGCAGTTACTCTAGCCATTGCACGAGATGGTGCTAGCGGCGGTGTTGTTCGGACTGTAACTGTGAGTTAATTAATCTGCTTTTGTTTGTTCAAGTGCCATAATATGATTCAATGAAATTTTATGGGCTTCTAAGAAATAGAATAAAGAACTTGCCTCCCCACCTATTTCTTCTATCAAGCCCAAGGAACCTTTGATATACCTGTACTTAGTAGTTGAGGCTTGTAGCCTCAACTCCACTTCTTAGTGATGGTGATATTCAGAATTCTGAGTATTGCTGGTCCCAGTTTACCTACATGTTTCAGTACGTTTCACTGTGTCCAAGAGCCCTTCATTGTGCTTATATCTAGGCCTTGTAATGTTGGAGTTTGGATCAATTCTCGATTCTGAGAAGCTAGTGTTACTTTGTTATGTTGTGAACGGGAATTACTTCCGCTCTAGGTTTATAAGAATTTTCTCTCTTATACGTGCTGTTTGTGTGCTGTGTTGCTCATTTGCAACTGCAGCATAATTTCAGCTTTTGTAGGATTGATTTGAGCCTACCAATTCTTTTTACTGGCACAGGTTTTGGTTTTAAAACACTTTAAACAATATCCTTATCTGATCGAAAGAGGGATCTCATGTTTTCAGTTGTCATTATATAAAGAGTCTTATTGAACAATTTTGATGACCAGATTAACAAAGATGGAGCTACAAGAAAGTTCTATCCAGGCGATTCCCTTCAACTTTGGCATGAAGAACTAGCGCCTGTGAACTCCCTGCTGGATATGTCTGCATCAAGTCCTGATCCAATGGTCAGTTGAAACTGGAGATATGCCCCTATCAACATGTTCCTGTGAACTCCCTGCTGGATATGTCTGCATCAAGTCCTGATCCGATGGTCAGTTGAAACTGGAGATATGCTCCTATCAACATGTTCTTGAGGCTGTAGAATTTTTTCCATTGTTGCTACTTTACGATTACTTTCGCGCATGTTCTGGATTCCTTGTTTCCTTCCTAATCCAGCTGCAACTCTATCATGTTTTGGGTGGTATATGTCCCTTCTTTTTATCTTGCCCCTGTGATAGGTTAACGTAGTTCTGAATTCTGATTGTTTCTGGTCGTGTAATATCCTATTTGCCCCTAAGATAGTTATATTAGGTAAAGGTTAAGGTCTAAACTCTCTAACTGCTCATCAGCTTTGAGTAATTGTTCTAAAAGCAAAACAAGAAATGCCGTGGATGCCCGTGATATTACTTTGCCTGTAGTTTCAATTTGTTTGAGTTTGTCTTGACATAGGGTTTAAGAAAGCAAATACAATTTTTAAATTTCATGATCTTAAATTTAAAGACATGTATGTGTTAAAATATATCTTGCGATATTAGGCATTGCATGTAGAACGTTATATTGAAGAGTTGCTAAATTAAAGAAAATATATATATATTTAAATGGATTAAAGTGAAAGACCAACAAATTAAAAGAGGAGAAAAATAGAAGTAAAATTTATATATATAATGACATGTTTATTAGTATTTACTAAAAATTCGAACTATTTTTAAAATTTCATTAAATCTCAACACTTAGCCTTTGAAGATACATATAAGTTAAGTTAGATATTAGTTAAATTAATTAGCATGTTTGAAGGGATTAGTTAAACTAATTAGCATGTTTTAAGGGATGTAACAGTTAAACTAGCATTAATATAGTAATTAACCTAACTAATTATGGTAAAAATTAAACAATATTCCACGATATATGGTAATTAGTTTGTTATTCCATCTTGTATCTCTGGTTCGGGTTATGTATATATATGTATCTCTTGATGTTTTAGTTTTAGTGATATCAGCATACCAAAAATACATATTAGTAGTGTTAAAGATAGATATTGTGCGCGATTGTACATATATGTATCTCTCGTTAATTTTTTCTGTACGATAAAATATATCTTAATTTTTTAACATATTGCCATTAAAAATACATATAACTAACGTGAGATACATCGTACAGATTCTTTTAGGTAATTTTTCCTTAATATTATTCTCGTTTAAAAAAAAGGAAAGAAGAATGTTGAATAGATACAAATAGACGTTAAATTTCATGTACTATTTTTAGTTGTTTTTCGACCTATGAACAAATAGATGAGTGACATCAAGAATCTCAATAAAGACACTAACCAAATAACTCTTTTCTGCCTTTATTGGTGATATACTTTATGTAAGGATAATGTAACGTAGGTGTTTGAGTGAATGTCTATTTGTATATAGTTGTTTATTATTAGGACTTTACTTGAATAAGTGATGCATTTGTTTTAAATTAGGAGCCCTTAGCAGTAATGACTTTGGAGTCTTATTCTCCAAAACACTCTTGCATATATATATATATATATATATATATATATATATATATATATATATATATATTGATGTAACAAAACACTTTTATGTATAAATTAGGTGTATATAAATGTATCTCTTGTTATTCCACATTTTTAAACAAAATTTCTTGCATATTTCGTTTCCAGTTATAAACGATTCCTACGACCTTTTTATTTTTTTTCTAGATTTTGTTTGAAATAATTGCAATGAATATTTTAGTGTTGTTACGTTATTCCGGCGTTTGGATTAGCGATATAACGTAGGAGGGCTAAATAATTGAATTCAAAAAAATTATTGAATTAAAATAAAATAAAATAAAATAAAATAATGCGAGATACATATAACATACCCCTCATACACTATATGTATCTTTAAGTTTACTAACATGTATCTTTAGTATGCTGATTTTACTAAAACTGTAAAACAAGAGTTAAACAAATAACTATAGATATAAAATATTGAAAAAAAGTAACATGTATGTGTAAAGATGTATCTAAGCGAGAAATTATTCAAATCCAAAATAACAAGATATGCATGAATGCACAATAACACAAAATCATATATACAAAAAGCTTAGATTGTATTTGTTGTTTTATAGAATATGTATCTTTTATATAAATATTTGAATCAAAACAAAAAACAATGTGAGATACATACAAACCAAACTCGTACACAATATATATCTTTAAGTTTACTAACATGTATCTTTAATATGTCTATTTCACTAAAACTTAAAAAACAAGAGATACATATAACAACAAATATAGAGAATAACATATACAAGAAATTGCTATGAAGGTCTCCATTGATCTTGAATTTTTGTTTTGAGATAATGATGTACTATTTTTTTTTCCGCAATAACTTGATGATTAGAGAGTATTTCCAAGGTGAGTGTAGTTGGATTTTTTCTTCCTTGAAAAGATGAATGACTTTAAATCCGTTGGTCACCGTATCATCTTTTATCGGAAGTTTCAATTAATTTTTTGCTTCGCGCAACAAAATATTATTGGATTAGAAGGTTTACTTGAAGTACCGATAATGAAAAATCAGCCGGAAATAACCTCACCGGGGATAATTTTCTTTGTCAAAATTGTAACTTTACTCATAACTCGAGTACCAAAAACATCATCATCTTTAACACGAAACTCCTAACGATTAATTGGGTGAGCTAAAGGGATATGATGTTGTTTAATTTGATTTTTGAGGAAAACCATTAAACATAATAAGAAGAAAATGAAGATGAATTTAGGGGAAAAAATACCTTAATTAAAAAATGTGAAGAAGAAGAAGAGGAGAAAATTGTGGGATAAAGTCGTGATCAAAATTTTGACGTTAATGTGGCCAATAATATAGAAAAAGTTGGTAAAGTTAAAATAGGAAAAAAAAAATGTTTTAGGATATATCTCAATTTTTAACCTAAATTAATATAAGTTGAGATATTTATAATTTTTTCAAACTGAAGAAATTTTTAGTAATTTTAAAATTAAAGTTGTGCATTTATGAATTTTTTCCAAAATAGAATTAAGTGCTGAGGAAAAGCCCATGAGCCTAATCATAATGGATAGTCTCAAATGTGTATAAAGGAGTATACACCATGTCTCAGGGTTTACAAAAAATTAATAGACAAAAAATATACTAGCCACAAAAAAATAGCTGCCTGCATATATAGTGTATATGTAACGCATAATGTCTGTATAAAAGATGTATAAATGTGTGTGTATTTGTTTGATGTCAAACAAGAAAATTACATATATTTATTTATACAATGTTTAAATTTTTAGTTATTAAATTATGTGATACCAAATAGAATATTAAATAGTTCAAATAAGGAAATGTTTATCAAATATTTGAGTTTCATGTTTTGATTGACTAAAAATAGCCTCTGACTGCTGCTTGTCATTCGTTAATCTAAAGTCCAATAAATAATATTATCTTCGACCGCCTTCATAAAGTTTATTCAACTATCTTTTAATTGTAGATTCCATGGATGTCTTACAAGAATGAAAAACTGGGTTAAAAAAATAATTACAATAAATTTTCAATATCATATGTAACATCAGATTATTCATCTTAATCTTCTTTGAGCCATTACAACTATAACGTAAATAGTATTAAAATTAATATTTATTTTAAAAAAACATCTGTGGGCAATGAAATTTTATTAAATTTAAATCCATACGAAATTCGAATTATATTAAATTCAAAATATATTAGTCCCAAGTAAATATTATGGGTTAATATGATTGGATTAATTATTTAAGTCCAAACATGTATGGATTTAAATAAAGTTCAATCTTTATTAGGCTAGTCCATTAATTTGGGCTACAAATGATGAGCACACTTTACTAAGCTCAAGATATTGTTATATTCTAGAGGCCCAAAAGAGCGTCACATGTCCAATGATGTGGCATGCCAAGTCAATAGAACTATGCCACGTGTCAAAATGATGCAGCAGGCCTAGTGAACAATTGGAACATGAGTTTCTAAATCGTTTTTATAGCATAAGGCGTACAATGAGCATAGAAGAGCTCACGAACACTCGACAAAGAAAGGATAAGCCAGTCATTGACTTCATTAATCGATAGAGAAATGCGAGCCTAAACTGCAAAGACAGGCTCAGTAAAACTTCTGCAGTAGAGATATGCGTCCAAGGAATGCACTGGGAGCTTATCTACATCTTGCAAGGCATTAAGCCTAAATCCTTTGAAGAGTTTGCTCACGACATGGAGTGAGCATGTCTTCTGTTGGAAAGGGAGTAGTGCCTATCCATGACCCTCGAAGGGAAAAAGATAAGCAATAACCCAAAAGATGGGGCAAGTTTATCCCCAAAAGTTATAATAAGAAATCCATGAATGTTGACGTGTCTCCTGTAAAGATCACTACAAAGGTGAGCAAGAAGCAAAGTGTGAAGACGACTTCCTGAGCACGTCCAAATCGGAAGTTAACTTTAAAGGAGATATAAGAAAAGAAATACCCTTTTCTTGATTCTGATGTTGCTGAGATTTTCAATGAACTCCTTGAGTATAAGCTTATTGACCTACCAGAAATGAAATGGCCCGACGAGTATGGAATGACTAATGACCTACATTATTGCAAGTATCATCAGCTTGTGAGTCACCTCTAGAAAAATATTTTGTTTTAAAGGACAAAGTTTTGCAATTTGCAAATGAGAAGAAGATCTTCTTCGATGATGAGACGACCAGTTCTCATCAAATATCTATCTTTTTTGGCTCATTCGATCCAAATCAAACATGCATCGAAGAACGTAAAATAAACCATTAGATCATGATAAGTCTTCAGTTGACGAAAATAATGATGAAGGTTGGACTCTGGTGACTAGGCGCAGACGGAAGAGGATAAGTCAATGAAAGAAGTCGTTCGAGCAGCCAACTAGAAGAAAGATGGTAAAGAAAGCAAAGAAACAGAGTTAGTTGAGCATCCGAAGAAGACGAGGCTAATGGAGCTTTACCACCAAAACCCACTTTGTCCAGTACTTTGAAAGAATTATTACCAATTTGGTTCCGTTCAAAGACTGCAAAAGTCAACCTTGAGGCATCATGTTTTAATACTGGCAAAAAGGGGCAAAGGGTGAAAACCCACCCGTGAAAGTTCCTTCATTTTTTAAAAAGCCTACTGAACCACTTAGCCAAGAGGCACATGTATGTGATACAAAAACTATATTTACAAATAACGATCTTCTACTTGGGAAAACCCTACACAATCGTCCCTTGTGCATGGTGGGTCAAGTTCTAGGAAAGAAAATAAATAGAATCTTGATTGATGAGGAATCCAGAGTCAACATCCTGCCTATCCGCACAATGAAGGAACTTTGCATCGCAAATGATGAACTGGCCGAAAGCCATTTAATGATCTAAGGCTTCAACCAAGGGGGATAGAGGGCCATGAGATCTATCATGTTGGGTATTTATATGGTTGATTTTCGATCAAATGCATTGATTCATGTGATCGATGCCAAAACTTCATACAATATATTACTTGGTAGGCCTTGGGTACATGAGAACACAATTATTTCGACCTCTTACTATCAATGTTTGAAGTACCTCGAAGGCAAAGTGGAAAGAAAAATAGTTGCCGATGATAAGTCATTCACAGAAGCTGAATCACACTTTGCCGGTGTAAAATCTACTTGAAGAATTATGTCGTGAATGAGAAAAGGGTAGATGGTGTTGTAAATACCAAGTGTGATGATCTTACAGGTAAGAAGGTCGCACTGTTGAAAAAGTCACCACCAAGAAGCCTCTCTCCACTTCGAATAAAGAAAGTTTTGCACCTACAAAAAAAAAACTTTTGTTCTTTGCTATGTACCAAAGGTAAAGAAAGACAAGGATCATTCATCCAATGCCAAAGATAATATGCTAGGAAGGCTAACTCTACCTATCAAGTAGATTGACACAATGAACCCATCCTCAGGGATACTGGGAGAATGTGTGGCTCAAAATCTACCACGAGAGATAACACTCCCTACGAAGCATATAGAAGAGGGCTTCGATCCAAATGCATACAAGCTATTTGTAAAGGCTGGCTATAATCGTAATGAGCCATCAAGATTGGGCAAAATTTCTTCAGAAGGTACAACCAAGAAGACACGTGAAGGCCAAGGATACACACAACCACTTCCAATTCGCATCTCTATAAGAAGGGCGGTTAGTAACTACATCACTGTAGAAGAAGAGTCTGTTGCATCCAATAAAAGGCATTCTGTCTTTAAACAAATTATAGAATCAACCACAAGAACTTTAGTGTTCGAGAGGTTGTGTCCTCTAAATAAGAAGAGAAGTAACAAGTGTCGGAGAAGTCATCGAAGTACGATAATACACTCTTCACTTAAGATCCAGAAGGGTTTTCAAAGTTTGATTCCTTCTAGAATGAGACGACAGATAAAACTGGTGTTTTTATGCAATGAGGTGTTAAAAGATAGGCTCATACTATGGTTTATACCAAGAAGCATGAGAAAGATAAAGAAAGTGTTGGCTCCTCATATCTTGTTACAACCCAAAATAAGAATGATATCTCATCTCAAATTAAGGTTGATAAAGAGATGGAAGATACTTTCTGGTGTTACCACATATCTATCAATGAAGATGATCCGCAAGAGGAGGAAGATGCTGGAGAGGCTCCATCATAACTTGAAGAAGGCATGAAAGCCACAAAAGATCCTTTAAAGGAAGTTAATCTCAGAACCAATGAAGAACTAAGACCAACTTACCTGAGTACGTCTCTAGAATTGGAGGAGGAAATCTCTTATGTAGATATACTCAAAGAATATATATATATGTCTTCTCTTGGAGTTATAAGAAAATGTGTGGCTCAGATGCTAAAGTAGTAGTCCATCAGTTGGCGATCGAAAATGGTGCTCGTCCTGTTAAGCAAGTCCAAAGGCGCTTTAGGCCAGAGTTAGTTCTATTGATAAAAAATGAGGTCAATAAACTTATCGAAGCTGGATTTGAGAAGTTAGATACCCCACGTGGATTTCAAGTATTGTTTCGGTACGAAAGAAAAATGGCCAAATTTGAGTTTGTGTCGACTTTTGAGATCTCAACAATGCCAGTCCTAAAGATGATTTTCCAATCCCCATACCAAAATAGATGATTGATGCCACTACTGATTACGAGGCAATGTACTATGGATGGTTCATTCGGCTACAACCAAATCCATATGGCTCCAAAAGATGAAGAGCTCACTATATTTCGTACACTCAAAGATATTTATTGCTATAAGGTGATGACTTTTAGTGTAAAGAACTCTGGTGCCACTTATCAAAGGGCCATGTAAAATATATTTGACAGCCTACTCCATAAAAATATTAAAATGCTACGTGGATGATCTAGTGATAAAGTCAAGAAAGAGAGACAACCATTAAAAGACCTAAGAATGGTATTCGAGTAGTTTTGAAGATATCAACTTAGGATGAATCCATTGAAGTGTGACTTTAGAGTTACTTTTGGAAAGTTTCTTGGCTTCATTATACGATATCGAGGAATTGAAATTGATCAAGCCCAAGGTCGATGTGATTTTTACGATGCCTGAACCTCAGAACATTTACGAGTTAAAAAGCCTACAAGGAAGGCTAGCATATTTAAGGAGGTTTATCTCGAACCTGGCAAACAAATTTCAACCATTTATCCGTCTAATGAAGAAGGACACTCCCTTCGAATAGGACCAAACTTGTAGTAAAGCCTTCGAAAGTATCAAATCATATTTGATGAAGCCTCTAGTTCTTACGGCACCCATACCTAGGAAACCATTGATACTCTATATTGCGGTACAAGAGATGTCAGTTGGAGCACCACTAGCTCAAGAAAATAAGAAAGGTAAATAAAACTCTCTTTACTATCTGATCAGAATGATGACACCCAATGAGCTAAAGTATACTCTAATCAAAAAGTTATGTTTGGCATTGGCTTTCTCAATTCAAAAGATGAAACACTACTTTCAAGCTCATGTTGTCCGTCTGTGTCTAGGGCAAATCCCATCAAGTTTGTAATATCGAAACCAGTCCTTAGTGACC
Source organism: Capsicum baccatum var. pendulum (assembly GCA_030864225.1). Lineage (NCBI taxonomy): Eukaryota > Viridiplantae > Streptophyta > Magnoliopsida > Solanales > Solanaceae > Capsicum > Capsicum baccatum. The sequence continues at coordinate 183,188,355 of CM061554.1, forward strand.
GACTTGCAAGATGGTACCTTTAATTTCAACAGTTTGAGATTGTGCATGTTCCCTAAAAGGCTGTAAAAGGACATGCATTGGCTGACTTCTTGGCAGACCACCTGATACCTGATAACTGGAAATTGATTGATGAACTTCCTGATAAAGATGCAATGGTTATTGAAGCCAAACCCCCGTAGAAGATGTACTTTGATGGTGACGCACATTGAGATGGAGCTGGTGTGGTGTGGTGTTCGTCACTCCACAAGGAGGGGTCATCCCATACTCTTTTACCCTAACAAATTGTTGCTCTAATAATGTTACTGAATACCAAGCGTTAATACTTGGACTTGAGATGGTTGTCGACATAAAGCAACTATAATTATAAGTCTTTGGTGACTCCCAATTGGTAGTCAAGCAACTTTTGGGAAGCTATGAAGTCAGAAATCCTGAGCTAAGACTATATCATGAATATCCACAAAAGTTAATGGGATGGCTTAGAGAAGTGACACTCCAGCACGTACCAAGAAAAGAAAATAAGCAAGCTGATGCCTTAGCTGCTTTAGACTCAACCCTAACTCTGTCGAATCAGAAACGAGTTACTATCCACTAAGAATGGATAGTACCACCGCTGAGTGAGGGTGAAGATGTAGAAAATAAATTTGAGCACCTTGTCGCCATATCTGAAGCTGTAAAGAAAGATTGGCGACAACCTATCATTGATTACTTATGTTATGGGATACTTCTAGAGGATCCAAAGAGAAGGACTGACATTCATCGTCGTGCACCTCATTTCTTTTACTATAAAAACACACTGTACAGAAGATCATTTGAAGGAGTACTCTTACGGTGTTTGGGGGAGGAAAAAGTAATTTAAGCTTTGCAAGAAGCACACTCGAGAGTTTGTGGATCACATCAGTCTTAATCAAAGCTCCATTTTCACATTAAAAGGATGGGATACTATTGGCCAACGACAGTGAAAGATTGCTTGGAATATTCTAGAAGATGTAATGCTTGTCAATTTTATGCAAATTTCATGCATCAACCTCCTAAAGTATTACACCCAACTGTAGCATCCTGGACATTCAATGCTTGGGAAATAGATGTTGTTGGGCCACTACCAAAATTTTCTGACGGATACTTATACATCTTAGCCACGACAGATTACTTCTCAAAATAGTCTGAAGTTGTTGCTCTCAAAGAAGTAAAGAAGAAGAATGTTGCAAATTTCATCCGAGTGAATATCATCTGCCGCTTTGAAATCCCTCAATATATAATAACCAAAAATGGCAAGTCATTTAATAACAAGATGATGAATAAAATTTCTGATCTCTTTGGTTTCAAGCAGTGCAAGTCTTCTATGTACCATGTTGCCGCCAATGGTCTAGCCGAAGCATTTAATAAGACTTTATGCAATCTATTAAATAAAGTCATCTCCAAGTCCAAAAGACACTGGTATGAACGAATGGAAGAAGCTTTGTGGGCATATAGAATGACTTCTCACACTCCGATGCAAGCAACTCCATATGCAGTTGCTTTTGGAGTTGAAGCAGTTCTGCCACTTGAGTATCAAATACCTTCTTTAAGACTGGCTATTCAAAAAGGACTCACCGACGAAAAAAATACTAAGTTGTGTCTTGCAGAGTTGGAAGCTCTTGATGAGAAGATGCTGGAGGCTCAGCAAAATCTTGAATGTTATTAAGCCCGTCTATCTCATTATTTTAACAAAAGAGTTCCGTTGAGGTGATTCCAAGTTGGAGATCAAGTTCTTGCAGTAAGAAGGCTCATTATTACTTCTCACAAGTCTGGGGGGGCAAATTTACGCCAAAATATAATGGAACATATGTCGTATAAAAAGTATATTAAATGGTGCTTACAAGCTTGTCGATGTAGATAACATGAAAATTGGTCCTATTAATGCCAAGTTCTTAAAAAAAGTACTATTCTTTAAGGAAGATGCCATACTCCTTAAGGTACGAGTATAAACTGAATGTTCACCGTTGGCCCGCAAGAGTATAAACTGTGTACGACTAAAAAAAAGTCTGTTAGGTTCAAAACTTCAAAAGAGGCAGCCTAGGCAAAAGTTAGGACGGGAAAAAAAACACTCACCCTAGAACTACTTTGTGAATTGATCCTCTTCACTAAGGTAAGTAGGTGCTTGGAATCTTATTCTTAGTTCAGTTGCATGAGTGTCAAAAAAATATGTTCCTGCAATATCCACCATATGGATAGTAAGTATGAAAATATTCTACTTAAATCTTGGACTCACTCCAAATATTGGTGGCTCAATGGAGGCAAACTCCAATGAAATATGATCTTCTTTCACATAAGATGAAGTCTCCAAACTCCCTAAATTTGGAAGTTGAACCGCTCAAAACACTAAATTTGGGAGTGAAAGTTGACAGAATCTCCAAGTCTTCAAATCAAGGCCTGGAAAATTTTCATGTCGTAAGGTAGGAAAGATTTTTTCTTTTTTACCTTAAGTTGGTCTCCTTACAGATTTATCTTTAAGAAGATATAAAAAAGTCATGCCTTAAGGTGGATAAGATTTGGCCCTTTACACCTTAAGCTGGCCTCTCACGGGTTTATCCTCAAAAGGATCTCAAAATTTCCATGCTTTAAGGAAGACAAATTTGTCCTTTTGCACCTTAAGTTGTCCTATCCTTAGAAGGATCTCAAAATTTCCATGCCTTAAGGTGTACAAGATTTGTCTCTTTGCATCTTAAATTGGCCTCTCACGGGTTTATCCTTAAAAGGATCTTAAAATTTTCATGCCTTAAGGCGGACAAGATTTGGTCCTTTACACCTTAAGCTGGCATTTGAATAGATTTGTTATGGGACCATACTTAAAGCCAAACTCTTCAGTTCTCAAGGTGACGTAGGCGAAATTAAACTCTCGCACCTTAAGCTGACCATTGAAAATGGCCCATACTTAAAGAAAACCATTGCATAAGTGCATCGGTGAAAAGGCCCATACTTAAACAAGACCATTGCATAAGTGCATCGGTGAAAGGGACCATACTTAAAGAAGACCATTTCATAAGTGCATCGATGAAAGGACCTATACTTAAAGAAGACCATTTCATAACTGCATCAATAACATGACCCATACTTAAAGAATACCATCGCATAAGTGTATCAGTGAAAGAGCTCATACTTAAAGAAGACCATTGCATAAGTACATCGGTAAAAAGGAACCATCTTGAAGCAAAATTAGTCGGGTCTTAAGGTGATGGAGGTGCAGGTAAACTCTCGCACCTTAAGCTGATGGCCGCTGTCTTCAATCAAAACTGGTCTGGTCTTAAGGTGATGGAGTCGAAGTTAAACTCTCGCAACTTAAGCCGATAGTCGCTATCTTCAAGAAAAACTAGTAGGGTATTAAGGTAATGAAGGTGAAGTTAAACTCTCCCACCTTAAGACGATGGTCACCGTCTTCAAGAAAAATTGGTCGGGTCTTAAGGTGACGGAGGTGAAGTTCAACTCTCGCATCTTAAGCTGATGGCCACCATCTTTAAGCAAAATTGGTTGGGTCTTAAGGTGACGGAGGTGAAGTTAAACTCTAGTACCTTAAGCCAATTGTTTCATGTTGCTATCTACTTCAACCCTACAAAAAAAAGAGAAAAACAGGAAAGAAAGTAAATCCACAAATAGAAGAGATGTTACCTGTCAGAGCATCGCAATTTTGAAAGTCGTATATCACCAACTTGGATTGAGACAAGATGCTTTGATGAAATTTAAACCCTCAGAATTTAGTTTGCAGTAATGAAAATGCTCTTTGATGGTGATGGTCCCATATCAAGATATAAATTATTTGGTGAGGCGATGCAAATCTGAAATCCTCTGCCGAACAGAATATAGGATCGAATTCACAAATTCATATAAAATAATTCAAGAAGTTTTAAAATTCAATTTTTTAATATCTTACAACTGCATGTTTCGAGCATCTATAGAACTAATCGGATCATGATTATGATACTTCCACATTGAGATATAAATTTTTTGGTATCATCGCGCAAATCTAAAACTGCTAGTGCATCAAAACTCAATGCTGACTTTGGAATAATACTTGAAAAGATATCAATTGTATTAAATTATGAATTTTGGATATGCTATATATATTTGTGTCTAGTTTCATAAGAATCAAGTGGATTGTGATTTCGTCCTTCCTACTTCAAGATATGAAAGTTTTAGTAAAGACGCACAGATCTGAAATCTTCAGCATAATAAAATTCAGGGCTAAATTCAAAAAATTATAGAAAATTATATTGAAGTAATTTAAAGATGAATTTTGGATATGTTGTAGATATCAAAGTCTAGTTTCTGGAATATCAAATAGTTTATTATTTTGATATTTCGATAATGAGATATAAATTTTTTATCACTAATATATTGTGCTAAAAAAAAGTAACGAAAATAAGAGAAAAGTAGGAGGGAAAGAAATTACCTCACTATTATTGATGGCTTAAAAATCCCAAAATTATTATTAAAAAGGTGAAAAAACTACATCCTTTTATAGAGTTATAGAATACATGTTTCCTTCTCTGATATAAATTCAAATTGGAAGAGCTTCCATTTCCAAATTCACAGTGGAGGTTGTTTCCTTCTCCAAAAAGAATTTAAATTGGAGGTTGTTTTCTTCTCCAGTATTAATTCAAATTGGATGAGCTTCCACCTCCAATACAAATTCAAAGTTGTTTCCTTCTCCCATAGAAATTTAAATTGGAGGTTGTTTCCTTCTCTTATACAAATTCAAATTGGAGGTTGTTTCTTTCTCCCATACAAATTCAAATTGGAGGTTGTTTCCTTCTCCTATGCATATTCAAATTGAAGGTTGTTTCCTTCTCCAATCTAAGTTCAAATCGGAAGAATTTTATTCCTGGTTAAGTAAGGCGATAAAAAGTCTTCCAAAATCTATTTGAAATCGAATATTATGCCTCACCAATGGGTCTTAAGTGTAGACATTCATGAAAATATAAGAGAGTTTTTAAGAGGCAATATCAATATGGTTCAGCTTTAAATTTTCTCAACTAATGAATGGGGTGTTCATATGTATGAAAATCGTTGAAGCACGAAGAAAATATATTTAAATAAGCACACTTCAAGGCTATTCTCCAAAATATTAAATGTCTCAACAAGTCTTGAAGTAGAGGACATTTGTGGGTGGTGAAATTTTATTAAATTTAAATTCGTACGAAATTTGGATTATATTAAATTCAAAATATATTAGTCCAAAATAAATATTGTGGATTAATATAATTGAATTAATTATTTAAGTCAAACATATTCAATCTTTATTGGGCTAGTCCATTAATTTGGGCTACAAATGATGAGCCCACTTTACTAAGCCCAAGATATTGTCATATTCTAGAGGCCCAAAGGAGCGCCACATGTCGAATGACGTGGCATGCCAAGAACCATGCCACCTGTCAAAATGATGTTGTAGGCCTAGTGAAATCAAAAACCCATAAAAGGTGTCACATCACTTAAATTTGATTGGTTAAAGAAAGTCGACCTTCATTGTGACTCTTTCCTTTCCACAACTATAAATAGGGGTCTCATAATTCTGAAAAGGAACCAACAACTCTAACAAGAAGCAAGAGAAAGCTCGTGGATCAAACACCACAATTTTTCTGCAAAGCTCGAGCACTCAAATTTAGTTCATCAAAATTCAAGATTCAAGATCAAGACCGCAACATTCAAGAACAAGCTCAAAATTCCTTGAATTCAAGCACAAGTCAAGATTAAGTCCATCAAGTCAACAAATCAAGTTCAAATTCAAGATCAATCTTTAAGCCCTTGAATTTATATTTGAAAAGGCGAATCAGGGGATTCATAGAGATTGTAACACTCACTTATTGAAATCAATAAATTGATTTTTGCAATATTTTTTTGTTTGAATTATTTATTTTTCCGACTCAAAATATTATTGTCCAACAACATCAAACAATAATATTGCGCTCGAAGAATTAAATATTGATCTTATTTATGCACTAAAAATTAGAGTTAGTATCTAATTAAAATTTTATCTTTATTTCTACCAAATTAAATTATGTTAGACCAAAAGAGAAAAAAACATCCATCAAAATACTTTCAAAGTTTTATAAGTCTCTTGCCTTTTATACAAAAAAAAATTATGTTAGGTTTCCTATAGAAGTCGAACTTCCTCCAAACAGTGGCATTACTTTAGTTAGCCACTTGTTTATTCTCTTCTACCTCTTAGTATTTCTCTAATAAAATCTATCACTGTGTTATCTCCAAGTAAAACCAAAATTGAAGAAAAAATTTATTTATAATTTTTTTAATAAGTCTAAAGTTAATCAATTTTATTCATATACCCTGAATAATTTTACCTCTTTGATAGTAAAATTCTTTTTACAAACTATTTATTATATTAGTCCTTGTAAGAGTTATATTTGTGTCGTGATTAATTTAAAAGTTATTTTTTTTGTTAACTTTAAAAATTAATTGACTGGGTATATGTCGTTGTTGTTGTTTAATAATTAATTGTCTTCAAATTCCTACATGTTACGAGAAGTTCCTAACAATTTTATTGAATACAGGTTTTTGAAGTATAAAAATCAATTTCTAATTTTTATTGAATTCAAAGTTTTGGATCTTGGATAACTCTTTCTATCTTTACAAAAACGTTAAAAGAAAACAATGAAACTTGTTTGTATTTTTGTTTAAAAAATAAAGAAATTGATCAACAGATGATATTCTTATAAAGTGATATACCTCCAACATCAAATTATTAAGTTACGGTCTCAAATTCATACGACTTATAACACATGTGAATTACGTTTACTTGTTAAAGTTTAATAAGTTCTAAAATATGACGAACGTATAATTACCCCTCCATTCATCTTCATACTATTATATATGAGCCCGTTTGAATGTGTTTTCATCACCAATTGTTGATTATGTATAATTTAAATATAAATTTTAAAGATACTAACAAAACACAATAAACAAAAGCAAAACGAATATTAATAGTGAATGCAATAAGAAGATTTAAATTAAAAAATCAAAATAAGAAAGAAAACGTAAATAACAATAAATATTAAATAATTATGAATTTGTAGGCCCAAAAAAAGGTGTGAAAAATTTACTCTCGTCTTCGAATGATCATAAACTCATGTTGCAATAAACAATGAAGACATACATGATGAGAAAGTTCACTTTATCATACAACTCCACATAACAATATCTAGAATTTCATTCAAACGCTTTTAAAAAATACTTTCTCCGTTTAAAAAAGAATGACCTACTTTTTTTTTTAGTCCGTTTAAAAAAGAATGACCCATTTTCCTTTTTAGCAACTTTTTAATTTCAACTTTTCACATGGCATGTTTAAGACCACAAAATTGAAGGGCATTTTGGTACATTTGACATATCTTTAATTTAACACCATAAGATTCAAAAGTCTTCTTTATTTTCTTAAACTTCGTGCAAAGTTAAATTAGATCATTCTTTTTAAAACGGAGGAAGTAACAATGAAGAAATGAGAAGAAAATACCTCAAAGACATCAAGACCGTTGGTGAAGTTTCTGGTAGAGATTTCACCGACTTCCCATTTTCAATTCACAAACCGAAAAAATTTTGATTCAAGATTCACACACACAGAGATATATAAAAGAAAAGACTCCACACAATTTTTAATTTTAGTTTTCCAAAAATAAACTACTATGGCGGTTTTGCTTTCTTGGGATAAGACAATTTTGTTAGGAAAAATAGTTTCAAATGTTTTTTATTTTTCAAATAATCTCTCTACCTCGTCTGAGGTGGTGATATGAACTGCGTATATATTATTGTTGTTGTTATTTTTCAAAAATAAGACAAATTTTGATTAGATTTGTATTTTTCAAACATAAAGCGTTCTTCCATTTCCCTCTCCCAAATAAAAATCACTATTCCTAAATCTGCGTACATAGTAAGGACTCTAGAACCGACAAATCTAAAATGTCAAGACAACAATTAAATGTTTATAGTACTTTTTACTCAAAATTTTTTCTAGGTTTAAGTTTTAGAAGAAAAAAAAAGACCTCAACTTTCGAAAATTTCATATGAAAAGTTTTAATTTTTGAGTAGCCGAGTAGTATTTTTTGTCCTCAGCAAGGACAACTTAATTATCCATGTCGATGTTCTCTACTCCTCTTGAGTGGTCATCCATCTATTTGAAGACCAGAATGCTCACCATCAGATGCAACCCTCTCCCAAGATCAAAGATTAAACATCAAGTAATGTAGGTATTGTCATAAAATACTCATACCAAATCATTATCTTGTAAGTAAGATTCGTGCAAATTTCAAAATGGGCAAATAAAAGTGGACGAAGAGAACTATAATTGTAATATATAAAAACGAAAAGTAGTAATAATTCTATATAATTAAAAAATTATGGTTATACAAAACAAAAGGAAAAAAAGAAATTTGAAGCCTGACATATTTTTCAGTCACAACAATGCACAAATACATTTTATCATGTCATGTCTTGTCATCGATGCTGCCAACAGAAGCTCCGAGTGATCGAGTGCACAAGCAACATAGATTTAGCGAGCAATTTGAAGTTTGATATAAAAAAGAGATCATACATATTTTAAGAGCATTATTATCCACTATTTCTTATTCGATGTAAAATAGGATATGAAAAGCCACGGTTAGGAAAGAATTTTCATCACTAATATGAAATATTTTTAACATACCCAACTCTTCAGAATATTTTTTCCTCCCTTTCATATAATTATTACGAGACTATGTTCATATCAACGATAATGGATTCATAACCTATTATTGCAATTTCGATATTCTCAACTTATTGGATCAAATTATCCCGATGAAATACCTTATAAATATAATACATTCTATTAAAACAGAATCAACTTAGTTTAGTAGCTAATAAAAATGGTATAATTTTATTGTTATGAAAGTACAACTACTGAATAAATTTTTGCAAGAAGTTGTTTCCATGGTCGTGACCTTCAGATGACATGACAACAATTTTACCAGTTACTCGGAGTCTCTCCTTAAGAAAGTACTACACATCAACCAATCAACCACACCTAGATTCCTAAACGATGGGATTGGATTTGTGAATACTATCTATTCTCTCTATTTAAATCCACTTCATTCCAATCCAATCACACAATACCAAAGGTTCTTTAAATAGAGCAAACCCCCACACGGAGAAGAAACATCCTATATGCAAAAGCAAAGTATGATCCAAGTAGTTGGGCATTGAACAGGCATTTAATTGACAAACACAATAATATTACTATCTAATAAATGTTAATTTAGACTAAATTAGTGATCTTTTTAAGCTAAACAACTCCAGTAAATGAAAATTTATCAATTAGCAGCAATAATACCAAGAAGATTGTTTGGCACCTCACCACAATTTGTAACATTTTTATTTGCATGAAATATATGTAGCTTATAAACTACTAGTGCTGGAATAGAAACATCAAAAGTTAGTGTCGGAAGCTATGGTAGTCTAGGGTTGTAAAAAAATTTCAAAATTGATGGGCAAATTCGAAAGAATTCAAGAACAAATGTGAAAAAGGGTAAATCCAAAAAAAAAAAAAAAAGCAAACTCACCATCTCGAGATAATCAGAAAGGCTAACTGTAGAAATGCAAACATATCAAATATACTAAAAAAATAATATATTAAAATATAGTTAAATAACATAATTAAAATTAACCTTTGAGTTGTTTGCTACTTCATTCGGCAACAACATATTTATTTCGTTCAATTATTCTATCCGAAATTTTCATCTAAAAATGAAATATGAGAAATTATTTTAAAAATGAATTCATTGTCAATTATTGATTATATATAATTTGTAAATCTATGAATCTATCTATCTATCTATCTATATATATATATATATATATATATATATATATATATATATATATATAAAAGAGAAATAGGAGACTGCTGACATGGCATGTCTCTATGGTTAGTATTGAGATTTATCTTTTTTCCTGTTTTTTTGACCTTTTTTTCCTTTAATTTTTTTAAATCCTACCCATTAATTTTCCTTAATAAAATTCATTAATTACCCTTTATTAACTTTACCAAATACACGTACAGCAAAAACAGTTTTCAAAACTCCGAATCTTCCGTTTTCCTTCTCCATTACTGTTAACCTTCTTTTTAAAAATTCAATAATCAAATCATGGTGCCACAATCTTATCTTACTCTCATAGAAAAATAAAAATTATTTAGAAAAGAAGAAGAATTCAACTCATCATATGCTCTATTTCAAATAAAAAACTTAAAGATTTCAATTTTAAGAAGGTAAGAAACTTCATGTTTTCTTAATTTTTCCTTTCACGTGTATTTGTATTAGCGTTTCTCTTGGTTTATTATTCTTATTATTTTATATTTTTTTGTATTTCAGGCCTTACGTATTGTAGTTACGTTGCTGGTAATTGTGCCTTTAGATGAACTATTCTTCTTTTACATTATTCCTATTCGTAAGGTATGTATACTCATATCCTCATGCCTTCATGATTTTCAGTTGTTTATGTGCATATATTGTTTTTCTTATTGAGTATTTGTTACTTTTTCTCTGTTTTTGTATTGTTTAACAATTTAACGTTGTGTATGGAGAATCGAAAATTTAAAAGTTTTTCATGTTTTTTTGCGATTGAACACATTGAGATTTTTGTCTTTTTTCTTTTTTTAATTTTTCATCGGGTATTTGGTACCCGCATTGAAGCCATTCAGATTCATACCGCGTAAATCTTTCTTTTTAAGTTGAGGGTGGGTTTGTCCGAAATCAGCCTTTCTTGATATTTAATTGAAATACAATTCAGTAATTTATTTGTCAGAATATATTTGGAACATCTCCTGATTCGGGATCTACTGGAAACAACCTCTCTATTTAGTGTGAGGTAATGGTATGAACTGCGTACACTTTACACTTTCCAAATCCTCTTTGTTGGAATACACTATATTGCTGTTGTTTCTGTTGTATATTTAGAACGTCAAGCAATAGATATTTATCAATGTTATTGTGCAAGAGATGTACTCTTTTTATTGTCTACAGATAGATTTTGAACAAAATCCTTATGCAGGGGAGAATTTAGAAAAAAAATCCTGGATAATGGAGCTTAGGAATCAGGTCAGCTCCTTTATATTGCTTCTAGGGTATTTACTTATATGTAAAAGCATTTGTAACATTTTAGCATTGAAGCATTGACTTTGGAAAAAAAATTCTGTGCACCCTCTTTTATTGTTCAGTGTAGAATCATCCGCACAACTGAATTGGTTGTTGCTCAAGAAAAGATGCATGAGCTGAAAAGGAGGAAAGAAGAGCTTCTGAAGTTGTAATATCCTGTATCACTTCTCTATCAGCTACAAGATAAATAGTGGAAGCACATAAAGCTTGTATACTTTTTCCTCTCTCTTTGATTGTTTGTTATTCTTTTTACATTAGGTAAAATAATTTGAAGTACAATTACATATCAATATGATAATAGGAGACTTCTAGGGTACTTGCATCATGACATTCTAACTTGAACAAGTTGAACTAAGGGTCCAGTAGGAGTTGAGTCAGCACTTAAAGGATATGTCAAAAGAAACTTTTCAGTTCTAGACACATAGAGCTTGGCACACAGATTGCTTTGTTGTCTCGGTCGTGGTGCATGATGGATCTGATATCTGAGTAGTCTAGTGTCTATGTCAAACTCTTACTATATCGCCAATGCACAATTACAACTTTACATAATGCTCAACTTCCTCTTATAGAGTAATCTTCACTGGTGTCCACTTGATATACTTCGACAAATATGCTTATTTTCCTCAAACTTGCTGAAAAACATTAGTTTCCTTTCACTCTACTCCACTATTTAGTTTTATTTTTGGATTAGTACACTTTATACCATTTTTCATTATGTCCCAATGAAAAAGTTCCATCCATATGAATGTTTTCATCAGATTGTGTATGAGTCTTCTCTCTATTTTTTAAGCATGAATTTAATTCTATTCGCTCTTAATCAAGGAGCTCAGTACAGAAACTCTATGTAATGAGGTAACTATATGTAATAGAAAATTTTAATTTTAATAGTTTGTGCTCAATTTTGTATCATATTGCTACTCTCTTTGTGATGATGTTATGTTTTGGAATGAAGGGCGGAGAATATGGGGATTGGTTTGTAAATCAAGAATGATTTTACAATTTGAAGTGTCTTACCATATGCTGCTTTCTACACAGAAGTTCCTAAATGATTTTTTGATATATGTGGAACTCTGGTTGATATATGTTTTTTTTTATATATAGACGTTGCGATTAATACAATTTTTGAGATACCAAATTGAAGTGCCCTTAGAATATTGAATGGATGGTTAAAACATTGATTTTGTTCTTGCTGATGGGATTAGATAACTGAAATAATTATACTTGTCAGCAAAAGAATGTCGGTTTACTGATGTAATGTTGCTATTGATACAGATGCCATGAAGAAAACAGAGGAGGAATCTGAAGCCTCGCTCGGCCAGCTCCTTGATCGAGAAATTGATCATGCTGATGTGGCCAGCTCTTTGTAATAAAGTTGAATATCCTTGACTGCATGAAATGTGAAAATGGCTAAATATAATTGAGAAATCAATTGCTTTAAAGTGCAGTGAATCGCAACAGTGGGTTGCCGCTGAGAATTATTGAGATTAAATTTATCAAACTATTATTATGGTCGCATGAGTTTCTTTTGTAAGCTAATATTATTGCTTAATATTTAAAAGAAAGGAAAGAAAGATTTGACATTTTAAAAAATAGAGTAAGAAAGAAAAATATTTAATTAAAGAAGATAAAAGAGGAAAAAAGGTATAATTTCATAAGTTACATTAAGTATTGTAGAAATCTAATATATTTGGATTTAAAGACTAAACTTTTTTTTCACAGAGTAATTTTTTATCACTTCTGATATTTGTATATGAGAAAGTATTATTTGGAGGATTATCGAAATGAATTATTATCACGCGCGAAGCGCGGGTATGTTACCTAGTAAAAATAATAAAGAAAGACCAAAATGAAAGACATGATAATAAAAGCATAACTTGAAAAGTAGAATTAAAACAACTTTGTTCCTTAAATTTTTTTTTTGAAACGTTGGGGGTACACCATCAACAAGGGACTAGGTACTTGAATTGAATAGTATTGCAATAAAATAGTGAGCACACACAAAAGTGCAGAATATAAAAGAACACAAAGACTTACGTGAAAACCTCCTTGCTCAAGGGAGAAAAAATCGTGGTTTGCCTTCACAAGCACTCAAACTCCACTATAATCAAAACTCATATTGATTACATACTCCATTAAACTTAACTCTAAGTTTCTCTAATTTGTAATAACTCTATTACAGACAATTCTTGACAACTTTGCCAATTCACTCTTCTATATCGATTAACTCTAACCCTTGCAGATTAGATAACTCTACCTAAGAGACTCAATAGAAATAAAGAAGCTTTTATCTTATATTTGAGTAAATTGATTACAAAACAAAACTTGACTCAAGGACACCTAGACCTTAAGCACAAAAGACTTAGAACTTGAGTTTTAGAGATTTTTCGCCGCCACCATGGGATTCTTCAATTTGCAAAAACTATGAAGGAAGAAGCATATTTTTGTATTTATAGTAGTGTAGAATTGAGGGTTGAATTTTGATTGAACTAGGTGTTCAATCAAGTACGCTGTGCACCTACACATTTTGTTTCACTAGTGGACAAAACTACGCAGAGACGTGACAGCTGTACCAGGGCAATGGTATACAAGGGGCATGATCTTCCAATATCATTTAGTCATCATCAAAACATGAGAAAATAATTTTCCTCCTTTTTGATGATGACAAACTATGTCCTTAAAAGCATCAAAATTCATTCAGATTTAGGGCAATTATATCTACACCAGCACACAATCAATATTTTCTCTATCAATGGAAACCCTTTTCTCACTCTTATCATACATATCATAACAATATCAGTGTTTGTTTCCCCTATCATCAACACTTTTGCACCCCTGTACTAATGGTACATGGTTCCTCCTACCATGGTGAATCAATTTTACCCCTTTTGGCATCATAAAAAAGTAAGAACAATAAATCAAGATAGTGAATTAGCACAATTTGATTAACTCATGGCAATTAAGGCAACACTAGCATAAATGAACCACTATAAAGAAGGAGAGAAAATTGATAGACACAGATAAAGATTTCATTCCTTGAAAATAACAATTACCATACAATGCTATTAAAATAAACATAAGTTTCTTAAATCTAAAATACCACTTGAAACAATAAGAAAACTGACATAGGGTTTCATTAAAAGCAAGAAGAATGGGGGGGTTAGGTGGAAGGAGGTTTGGGGGGAGAGAGACTTTAAGTAACATTTCTATTCTAGAACTCTTTGCAGCAGGAGCATTCAACAGCTGCTTAGTGAGGTCCTTAAACTCTAAATTCAACACTTGAACCTCTTTAGTGAATGCTAAGACCTTAGTTTGGAGTTCTGCATTTTCTACTGCAAGTACTTCAACAGCATCTGATCCCAGAGAAAAACTGTTAGATCTTCATCTTTAAGTGCAAAATATTTCCATCCTTAGCAGCCAAACTAATCGTTATCTCTTCCATATCTTTGCTTAAGTTTTCCTAAACAACCAATAGTTCTGACACTTGAGATATGGTCCCCACTTTCCCTTCTATACATTCATTTTCAATTAATGTTGTTAGGCTGAACATTTGTTTTACTGTTCCAGAAGTTTCCTTTTCACCTACAACTCTAAAGGTATCAAACACTGTTCATAAAAGACATATGGCATATCATGTTTTTCTTCCTTCACGTGGATAACCTTATACATATGCTCCAACATCAAGGTAGGTAGACTGATTAGTTCAAATTTACTGGGGCACTCTATCACATACAAATCTACAACAGATGATATTGTCCTCTTCTCAGATCTAGGCAGTACTACTTTGTTGACTAACTCAAACACCAATTGAAACTCACTTTAAAGAAATTTCTTTCTCACACTAGCCACAAATGTTTCCCCTACCTTTGATGCATCTACCATAAACTCTGTTGAGGGCTGTTATTTTGAGATAGTCCTCACACTAATAATGGGAACATACAAAATTTTCTTAAGTATTTCTTCATCCAATTTCAGTTTCTTTCCTTGAACCAAGGTAGTCAAACTTAGCCCATCATCTGAGAACCTCATAGTATAATAAACCTGCCTCACTTTCTCTTCAAAGACAGAAGAAACCAATTCCTCTAGGAGGTGTAACCATCCCTTATACCTAACATACTCAACTAACTTTATCATTCCAGTTTTCTTAAAAATTCATGAGTCAAAGACCCCTCCAATCAACACCTTCTGAGTTCTCAGAATCTGATTTCTTTCTTATCTAGACACGCTCTTCTTTATTTTCTTCACTTTCTTCTTTTAGAACCACTGTCAGGTTCTACTTAAGTCACTTTTCTCTTTTTGGGACCAGGTCCTACAATAGATTTATTTTTCTTTACAGTAATGTATTTTTATTTCATTCCAGTTGAACTCCTAGAATTTGAAGGGAAGGACCTAGTCCTTCTTTCATCCTGAGCTTAATCACCTTCTCCAAGATCTAATACTTTAATATTTTTATCCCCAATCCAATTACTATTTTCAACCTTCTTTTCTTAAAAGTTCCTGACTTATTTTCCTTCATAGCATCCCCCAATAATTTTTTCTCAGTGCCCGTTATTGAGTAAGTTCTGGTAACCTTTACACCAGTCTTAACCACTTTCTCCTTACCCTTACTACCCCTTTGTTTCTCACTGACCACCTCATAGGCTGATCATTCTCATCAGTCTCTCTTTCTTCATTTGGGGGTGGAATAAATGCCCCAACAACCTCATCAACCTCTATTTTATCACCAACACCCTGCTCTTTTAGACCAAAAAAACTCTTCCTGGGGTTATTTGAAAATAAGATAAGATTCTCAGCAACCCACTCCTCACCGGTCAACTCACAACTAAATGGGTTAGACTTTTTCACTGGGAGCTCTTCATCAATGAGTTGGGCAAAAATGGTATTTGACTTAGAAGGGGTGGGAGAACCGAGTTCGTTTAGAGTTTCAGAGGGGTTAATTTTTATGAAACTTCTGATGGAATAGGTTTTTCAAGGAACTCAACTTCTATAAGGGAACCAAAAACTTGACTTTGGTCAACTATAATAGCGGGACTCAGATAGGGGTTCCACTATTTTTGGAATTTCTTCCATGGTTGGTTCATCCATTGGTGTTTCAGAAGAGGGTGTAGGAGGTGGAATAGACTCAGTGTCTTGAGGAGAATTCAAAGAAAGGTCTTTTTCAATTGTAGATACTGATGGGAAAGGTGTTTTGATGAAAGGATTTTCGAGTTAGAATGAAGAGGTTTTAACAATTTCTAAGTCCTTTGTGGGGCTTGAAAGTGAAGTGCTGTCAGCCATTTGGAATCTTTTGAGGATATTTTGAAACAAAAAAGAAGAATTTTCTAAGAAGGAAGAGATTTCAATTTTGGTGTTAATTTAGGAAGTGAAATATGCGAGAAAAAACTGATTTGATTATAAAGAGAAAGAAAAGGTCCAACTTTTAAATTTAAAGACTATCGGACGTGTCTGGTCCCAATAGGTGTAACTCTTCATATTTTGGGGGATTTGACAAATTTCATATAGAGAAGGGAAAAAGAACCATTTTTTAAAACAGAAGTTTAAGTAATTTTAAAAAACACATTCATGTTACTAACTAGTGGGAAAGGATCAGGTCTCTCCCTTTGTTAGGGAGAATCTTTTATATTGTGTCTGTTTCATGTGTTCCCTTTCAAAGTGGCTTGTCATGCATGTATACCTACAAAGGTATGGTATTGAGTTAGACAAAAAATCACCAATTTCATCTAGGGTACCTATCTCCTAATCATAGCCAATGAATAAAGGAAAACCGATCCACCAAGTAGGTCAATTCATCCCGATCAAACTCTACCTCAGTCTGTTCTTTACAAATTGCTCCTTGTGAAGAGCTTTTGTAAAGATATCAACGACTTAATCTTCAGTCTTATAGAATTTCATGCAAATGAATCTTTTTCAACATTGTCTCTTAGAAAATGATGCCTCACATCAATATGCTATGTCTTTTTATGTTGTACTAGATTTTTTGCCATGTTTAGGGCACTTGTATTGTCACACATCAAAGGAATAGTATTAGAAATAATCCCCAACTCCTTCAGTTGTTATTTTATCCATAACAATTGAGCACAACAAGAACCTACAGCCATATATTTAACTTCAGCAGTAGACAACGCAACCTAGTTTTATTTTTTAGAACCCTAGAAAATTAGAAATGATCCTAGAAAATGAGCCATTCCTGAGGTACTCTTCCTATCCACCAAGTAACCAGTATAATCAGCATCAACATTACTTATTAGATCAAAGTTGTCTCCAGATGGATTGAATATGACCAAGTCCCCTGTTCCTTTAAGATACCTGAGAATTCTCTTTGCAGCTATAAAATGAGACTCTTTTGAACAAGCCTGAAATTTAGCACACATACCAAGACTAAATACAATATCTGGTCTACTTGTAGTGAGGTATATTAAGGATCCAATAATCCCTCTATACATGGTCTCATTAACTGAAGACCAGGTTCATCATTATCCATCTTTAAACTAGTTCCAACAAGAGTATCATTTGGCTTTGAATAGCCTATATTATATTTCTTCAGCTCTCTTTGATGTATTTTTTTGACAAATATTTTTCCCTTGTGAGGTCTGCTTAATCTGTACACCTAGGAAGAAACTAAATTCACCCATTATGAAAATTTCAAACTAACTTTCTATTAATTTGGTAAATTCTTCACATAGAGAATAAAAAATTGCCCCAAAGATTAATCAACATAGATCTGCACAATCAGCAAGTTATTCTCTCTAGACTTTAGAAAGAGGGTGTGATCAATTTTGCCTTTTTTAAAGCCATTTTCTAGAAGGAACTTTGATAGTCTCTTATACCAAGCTCTTGGTGTCTGCTTCAACCCATAGAGAGCCTTATCCAACTTAAGTACATGATGTGGGAAATTAGCATCCTCAAAACCTGGAGGTTGTCTTACATAAACTTTTTCCATCAAATTTTCATATAAGAAGGAACTCTTGACACATATTTGGAAGGGTTTAAATCCTATATATGCTGCAAAAGCAATAAGGATCCTAATAGCTTTCATCCTTGCAACATAAGCAAAGGTATTATCATAGTCAATGCATTTCTCCTAATTTTAACCTTGAACAATAAGCCTTGCTATATTTCTCTTGACAGTTCCATGTTCATCCTGCTTGTTTTTGTATACCCATTTTGTCCCAATGATAGTTTTGTCAATAGGACTGGAGACAAGGTGCCAGACTTTGGTCCTTTCAAATTTTTGAAGTTCTTCCTGGATAACATTAATCCAGTCAGCGTATTTTAGGGATTTCTTTACATTTTTAGGCTCAATTTGTGACAAGAAAACTGAAAAAACCTTAAAATTCCTGGCTTGAACTCTTGTTTGCATTCCAAATTTTAAGGGAGAGGTTAGATTTTCAAGGGGGGTGAGAAGTTTTATGCTTCCAGTTTGATCTTCTTGATCGAGGTCTGCTGGGACCAGGTCCCTGATGATTTTGAGAAAGTTCTTCTTAATGTTCTTTTTCTAAATCAGGATTTAGCAATTGAGGAGCTGATTCATCAACTCTTTCTTCATCTGCTACTGTATTATTTTATTCTTGAACCTCAACTTCAGTTGTACCATCCCTTTGAATAGGAATGAGTTCTTTCATGTTAGAATATTCACCTTTATCAGAGTTTTTTATCTTTCTGATTCATCAAAGACTATACGTACACTATCTTTCACACACATAGTCCTTTAATTGAAGACTCTATGTTCCTTACTTGTAGAGAAGTAGCCTACAAATGTCAATCAAATTTCCCAAGCTCATTTTTCCCATTGTTTAGAACAAAATATTTGCACCCAAAGAGTCTAAAATAGTCAAGTTTAGGCCTTTTATTGAACACAAGTTCATATGGTGTTTTGTTTAGCAGATATATGATTAGTCATCTATTGGTCACATAACAGGTAGTATTGAAAGCTTCAACCTAAAAACTTTTTGAAAGACTATTATTAATCAGCTTGGTCCCAACAATTTCTATGAGAGTCCTCTCTTTTCTTTCAACTACTCTATTTTGCTAAGGAGTTCTAGGAGTAGAAAAGTTGTGACTGATGCTATTTTCAACTTGGGAGTTTCTAAACTCAGTTCCATGATCAGATCTAAATTCTGTAATTTTGCAATTCAGCTTCATCTGAATTTGCTTGGTAAAGACCACCAAAACTTTATAAGTTTCATCCTTAGTTCTTAGGAACATTGTCCAGGTGAATCTGAAATAGTCATCCACAATAACAAACACATATCTTTTTCCACCTCTACTTTGGACTTTAACTAGTCCACATAGATCCATGTGCAATAATTCAAGAGGTTTAGAGGTGCTTACCTACTTTTTTTGCTTAAAGAAAGATCTGGTTTTATTTTCTTTGACACATGCATCATAAATCTTATTGTCTGAAAACTATAGATTTGGAACACCACAGACCAGGTCCTTTGAGATTAATTTCTTTAGTAAAAAGGAACTTACATGTCCCAACCTTCTATGTCATAGATCAAAGTTTTCACCTTGAGCACTTAAGCAGGTTAATTCATAGTCAACTATAGAGTCTAGATCAACCACATACATGTTCTTGAATCTTTTATATTTGAGAGTGACTTTCCCAGACTTAAAATATGACATAGTGCATCCATCAAATAAGAACTTCATCTCATTTCCTTTATCACAGATTTAGGACATACTCAGAAGACTGTATTTTTAACCATCTACATAATAAACATCCTTAATACCATGATTTAAGGATTTCTCTATCTTTCCAACACCATGAATATAACCTTTCTTTCCATTTCCAAAAGAGACACCTCTTCCTTAAAGTGCCTTGAGTGGAAGAAAGGTATTAGCTCTACCAGTCATATGCTTAGAGCATCCGTTATCCATGAACCAGCTTTGACAACCTTCTCTTTCTCCTACCTACATATAGAGGCCATTGGTTAGATTTAGGAACCCATTTTAGTCTGAGTTCCTAAAAATAAGACAAGAGAGTGATCACACCTTTCTTGGTCCAACTAGACAATTTTCTCTTTTTAAAACTTGTCAAGGAATTAGATCCCTTATGGAAGGACTGGTTTAATTGAACATATTTACCAGTGTTCATTCTAACTCTAATTCATCCCTGGCATTTCTCTTTCAAGCAACCATTCTTGCCACAGTGAGTGCATAGATGATTGTTGACTTTATTTTTAGCAACAAATATATGCTTTCCTTGGGGATTAGGATTGTAGGTGTTGTACTGATACCCAAGACCTCTACCATTATTGATCCCCTAACTGGTTATATTAGTAAGGATCTGTGAAGATGTGGTCCATTTTAGGGATTTGTTAAGACCTTCTTTTAGATGGACCGATCCCTTTTCAGTTCTTTATTCTTATGAAGAGCAGTCATAAGAAGTTCTTGAAAATTCTTCAACTCTTCTTCAAGATCAATCTGAAGCTTTATAGCCTCTTTTTTGCCCTTCCCATCAGATTTAACCATCTTCTTTAGTTGATCTATCAAATCTTTATTTTTTTTATTTCAGTTTTAAAGATTGTTCTCCTACTTTAGACAACTGAAAAGTTAAGGCAAGTTCTTTATGTTCTAGATTTTCTACCTTATCTTTAAGTAAATCCCCCTCGACAATAAGTTTACATATAGAATCAAGCAATACATTCGCTACATTCTTTATCTTCTTAGGGGAATAATCGTTCAAGTTCTACATAATATAAAAAAGATTTACCTCATTCTCTTCTTCATCATCTGATTTTGATTGAGAGACAAAAGAAAGTTGTAGAAGGTTTCACTATCTTCTACAACTAACATAAAAATATTCTTAGTTTTTTCAGATTCATCAATTTCACTTGAGGTATCTTCCTAGACAGCCAAGGTTTGTTTCACTGCATAATTTATGATAGCCTTTCTTCTTGACTTATCAGGAACCTAGTCTTTCTTCTTTCCTTTGTATCCTCCTGACTTTAGGTACTTTTAGTAGTCTATTTTGTGAAGAGGGAAATCATTAACAAAATGCCCAGGTTTTCCACATTTGTGATAGACTTTAATAGTACCTCCCTTTCTGTTGTTGCTTTCTTTTCTCTAAAACTGACCACTTATCATCATTTCCTTCACAATCTTCTTAGCCAAGTAGGCCACATCAGTATCATCTTCACTCAATTCAGACTTTGAGGCTTTTAATGCTAGTGACTTTTCCTTTTTAATCTCCTTCTTTTCTTGACCTTATTATTTCTTTAATTCATGAGTCTTTAAATTAGTTAGTTCATCCATGGTAAGTGTCTTTAGGTTTCTGGCCTCAGTAATAGCATCAACTTTGCTTTCCAAGACTTGGGAAGAACTACTAGGATTTTCCTCACTTGTTTAAGTAGAGGAATAACCTTACCTAGACAATGTATCTCATTGGTGATTGAGGTAAACTTTGCATGCATTTCTTAAATGGTTTCTCCTTCCTTCATAGAGAAGGCTTCTATTGAGCGGTTAACATAACCACTTTTGAATCCTTCACATCAATTGTTCCTTCATGAGTTGTTCTCAGTCAATCTCAGATTTCTTTGGCATTTTCACAAGAAGAAATTCAATTATGTTTGTCAGGTCCTATTCAACACACTAGCAATTTTTTGGCCTTGAAATTATTTTAATTTTTTTACGATCTTCATCATCATATTCTCTCCTGGTTTTAACAACCATTCTAATTATGTCTCTTTATTTAACTTCCTTTACTGGGACATGAGGACCATCAAGTATCACATCTATCAGTTCACTGTCCTCAGCCATGATAAAGTCTTACATCCTAGTTTTCCACTACCCATTGTATTACCTATTAAGGAGGGATGGCCTAGTAGTTGATTGTCCTTCCTCCATATTAGGTGGTGCAACCATGATCAAGAAATCATTCTAGGTGTGAACCTTTTAGAGTGTCCTTACTCTGATACCAGTTGTTGAAACATTAGGGGTACACCATCAATAATATTATCATTTATTGATGCATTTGTGTGTGTTCACTGTTTTATTGATGCATAATATAAAATAACACAAAGATTTACGTGAAAACCTCCTTTCTCAAGGGAGGAAAAACCACGGTTTGCCATCACAAGCACTCAAACTCCACTATAATCAAAATTCATATTGATTATAGACTCCATTGAACTTAACTCTAAGTTCCTCTAATTTATAATAACTCTATTAAAGATAACTCTTGAAAACTCTGTCAATTCACTCTTTAAATCGATTAACTCTAACCATTGCAGATTCAAATAACTCTACCTGAGTGCCTCAATAGTAATAAAGAAGTTTTACTCTTAATTTGAGTAAATTGATTACAAAATAAAACTTGACTCAAGAACACCTAGACCTTAAGCATAAAAGACTTAGAACTTGAGCTTTAGAGAGTTTTCGCCGCCACCATGGGATTCTTTAATTTACAAAAACTATGGAAGGAAGAAACATCTTTTTGTATTTGTAGTAGTGTAGAATTGAGTGTTGAATTTTGATTAGACCAAGTGTTCAATCAGGTATGTTGTGCAGTTGCACAGTTTGTTGCACTAGAGGATAAAATGGTGCAGAGATGTGACAGCTGTACTAGCGTAATGAAATGCAATGGACCTGGTCCTCCAACATTATTTAGTCATCATCAAAATATGAGACAACAAATTTTGATCCAAAATATTATTTAAATAAATTTCTAAAATTTATTTTTTATATAAGGCAAAATTTTAATTGATTTAGAAGTATTAAATATTGTGATTTCTTACCTAGATTAAATAACCAAATTTAATCGAGATACTATTCAAATTAATTATGCAAGGGAACACATGAGAGAGAAAAAAGGATTGTTACAATTCTACTTCCTACGCAGCACTTTTAGGGATTAATAATATATTTAGTTAGTTTTAATGACCTAAATTTTAGAAAAATAATTAAATAACAATTATTTAAATTTTTTAAAATATGTTTTTCTTTTATCATATATTTTAGAACTACTTAATTTTAAATATTATAGTATAATGATATAATAATTGAAGAAAATAAGTGAAAATATAATTTTGTCTATTACGAAATTTTTTAATGAAGGATATAAGGTTCAATCACTTTTCTAAGAATATTAACACTTTTAATATATTATAATTATAATTATGATATAATATATAAGTTGGAGGAATGGCTATTGTGAATAGAAAAAAATAAAGAAAAAAAGATATTGGCTAACTTTTTAAGAAAAAATTATTGTCCCACGTTGGTGTTATTGGATACTGCTGACACCTAATTTTTTTCTCCATGACTAAATTTAATTATGAGTTTCTTCGATTTTTAATAAAATCAAAATATTTATTTCATCCGAATAAAAAAATTTCAAAATATTTTTGTATGTAATTTTGTCACTTTAAGTAGTGATTAGATATTATCGTGTTCAGTTATACGATATTATATAATTTGATTACTTAAATATTTATTCTATGAAATATTGAATTTTAATTAAGGATTATTTTGAAAATAAATATAATGATTAAAATCTTGATTTTAATATAATTTATTATCAAAATAATTTATTTGGACAAATATGCATTTGATTTTATTAAATCAAGAAGCTCAGAATTAAAAGAAGTATTAATTCGTATCGAATTTCAATTTAATTTAGCCAATCTATTAGATTTGGCCATATGAGATCAAATTGTCCATAATTGCAATGCAATTTGTCAATTGATTTTTAATTTGGTCAAAATTAAATAAATATGGCTAAATTTTAAATCTCAATTGGAGTTATATTTTAAATAATCTCAAAATTCTCAAAAACTTTCATAACTTCTACCCAATTCCCACCAAAAAGATAATTTTAAATTATACTACATTGTACTATTCCCCCCTAACTTTGTTCTTTTCAAATTTTGAAATTCAAAAATTATACTATATTGTACAATCCCCCTAAACCTTTTTCCTTTTTCTAAATTTCATTTTTTGAAATTCAAAAATTGCACTACATTGTGCAATCCCCCCCCCCCCCCCCCCCCCCTCCCCACATTACCTTCCACATCACCTTATCTTCAATTTTTAAATTTCAAAAACACCCCTAATAAATTTTTTTCCACATTGGTAGATTAATAGAATTAAATTCCTATCATTTCTTGTAAATACTACTACTATTTTGGTAGAAAACCCAAGTCTCAAAGCCTAAAAGAATTGAAAAGCTTTTGAGCAAATAGTTGAAATTTTTTTTAGTGAAAAAAAAGTCTCAAGGTTGAAAAAGTTTTTATTTTAGTAATTTTTTTTTTTTCATGAAATTCGTGGGCTAATCCAAGTTCTCGAGTTGAATGCTTTTCGGTGGTGATCAAGACTCCGAAAAAAGCTTGTAGTCTCGTTTTGCTACCCCCAAGAAGGTAAACACACCTTTCCCTTTTTTTTAGTTTTATTATAATTTTCTTCTTCATCTTTTTCTTCTTTGTAGTTCGTAGTTATAATTTTGTTTGCTGGGGTTGTTTCCTGTAGATGGCCTTCAAGGCCATAGGATGTTGTGGTATCAATATTATGGTTATTTTCATGTTCATGGTATAAAAATGAGCTAGTAATAGTTATACATGCCTTTTTGACTTTATTCCTTGTTTATTATAGATAAAGTTTCAATCTTTGCTTAAAAGATATACTTATGCTTTGTCTAAATTCATTGTTGACGAATATATTTGTTTTTAGCATGTAAAGTTTTTTCTTTTATGTTAAAAAAAATAGTTAATATTGATTGTTTCTCCTTTTTGACTTTATTCTTTGATTATTATAGATAAAGTTTCAATCTTTGCTTAAAAGATGTACTCATGTCTTGTCTAAACTCATTGTTATTGGATATATTTGCTTTTAGCATGAAAAGTTGTTTCTTTTATGTTGAAAAGAATAGTTAATATTGATTGTTTATCCTTTTTGACTTTATTCTTTGATTATTATAGATAAAGTTTCAATCTTTACTTAAAAGATGTACTCATGTCTTGTCTAAACTCATTGTTGGTGGATATATTTATTTTTAGCATGTAAAGGTATTTTTTTTATGTTGAAAAGAATAGTTAATATTGATTGTTTTGCATTTTAGCTTTATTCTTTGATTATTTTGTATAAAGTTTTGATCTTTGCTCAAAAGATGTACTCATATCATGTTTAAATTTATTGTTGGCGGATATATTTATTTTTAGCATGAAATAGTATTTCTTTTATGTTGAAAAAATAGTTACTTTTGTTTGTTTCACCTTAATAATAATAGTAATTGATTAAATCAAGAATTTGTCATTTGCTTGTTAATTATTTTAAGGGATTTCCAAAATCCTCATATAAGAGATGAAGTGCTAGCTTTATTTTCCATCCACGATGTTTATTCTTCTTTTTTTTTGGCATGTTTTTTTTTTAATTTGTCAAAAGGATGAGAAAGTTCTGATTTTTGTGGCTAAATTGAATCATTTAGATATTTTCGAGTTATGCATCGTATGATTGTGAAACGATATTTCACTTTTAGAAATGCTAAACTCTTACTCTAATTTTCTTACTCCATTTGGATTGTTATATGTGCTCTTTGTGAGTGTAAATACTTGATTCGCGTCTCTCCTTGATTCATAATTTCAAAAGAGAATCAACGATGTCTTAGAAAGATAAACCATAGGCCGTTACACGTTTTTTCCTAAAATGTTGGATATAATTTAGATGTATGAATATTCGTTAATGTCGTCTCTATTCAAATTTAAGGATTCTCTTTCTTGAAAAATTAGCCTTTATTTTTTTTGTTTTATGGATTAGTGACTATGTTTGTTCAATTTTAAAAGTCATGAGTATGTTTCTTATTGCCTCATCTCTTTACTTTCGCAAACTTGCGTTGTTTGTTTTCGCATTAATTCATTGAATTTGGCCTTCTTCCTTCTACCTTTATTCATTCTTATTTGAATATAAGTCATGAGGCATGTAAGTGGGTGTCTTTGCTTTGGATTTTATTTGTTGACTCTCATTCTTGTAGAAGTGTGCTTATCATTATCATTCAAAAATTGGTTCTTGATAGTTTTCTTTTGCTTTGAAATATGTCACTTTTATGCCTTGAACGTATACTAATTTCTTTATCTTTTCTTTGCATGCAAAAAATGTCTCGAGTCCAAATGAACTCCTCTCCTCTTGCATTTTGTAATGGGTCAATGCCCACCTCTTCGAGACAAGTTTGATGTTTAAACTCAAGGTCGACTATATGGCGTACGGGTGATAAAAGATAGACGAAGAAGAAAAACGGGTCAAAATCCATTGATGAGGTCACTAAGAGACTTGAAAAGTCTCAATTTTTATTATTGTCTTCTTTTTTAATTATTCATTTAGTCATTTATTTATTCATTCATTTGGACCTCGAAGCCAAAGTTGTAAATTAATACATGCGAAGCAGGTTCTGGGCCAAAGGCCCAAAAATCTAGATTAGGACAGGTGAAGATAGACTACAAACCCAAATGAATAGTCTAGGACATGTGCAAGTGGGTTTGGGCCTAAAAGCCTAAATCTCGTAATTTTTTCCCTACCCTCTTTCTATGCTTATTTGCTATTTATTTTCTTAGACTTGGTTAAATTCCTACTAAGTCATCAAATTTGATTTTATACAAGTTTTTCCTATGTCACTTTCTTTTCAAAAATCAACTTCTTTTTTTCAAAGTTAGTCAAAGGTGGTTTTCAAATAGCTCGGATAATCGCAAGTTAGCAGACATTTTAGGTGCCTTAAAAAACTTTCTAAAATCTTAATAAGAACCTCGTACCCGGAATTTTCTTTAAAGCCATAGTGTTTTTTTTTTGTTTTGAGACTTAGGATTTTGTTTTAAAGTTTTCTTAATTTCTTTTCAAAAATTAAGTGGGAACTCTGTGATTTCTTAGATTATTTCAAAATTTTCTTTAAAGTTTTAAAATATTTTAAAAAGTCAAAATCAATGTTTTCCTACCCTTCAAAATCAAAAAGGGGCAAAACAGTAATGACGACTCTGCTGGGGATTTTAACTAGGTTCTAACCAAATGTTTGATTTCATCTTTTGAATAACTGTTTAAATTGCTTGCGTGTTTATGTGTTTTGATTTTTGCGAAATTTAATTATTGCATCTCATAGCATAATCTCGCATTGATTATTATATTGTTTTGGGGTTTCGTGGATGTCCCGACCCATGTTGTTCAATTCTAAATAAAATATTAGAAATACGATAGTTTACCGGCACGTTAGGCGGTCGGAGGCTGTTCGTGTTTCCAAACTCAAGTTGTCCGCTTGGGAACCTGTGTCAAAACCCACTCTAGACACCTAGGATAGAGCTAAAACAAAACCCTCTTTTAGGCATATGCCTAGGATGACCCAATACCCAAGGGGGTATTGGGCCCATTAGAAAACTTGCCTTACGTCTATGGACCCCGAGTCAATTATAGACTAATCATGTTTATGTGTTGAAGAAATATACGTTTGTTTAATCTAATCCATTATCCTTTGGGGCTCGGGAGAAGGCTTGTTTTGCTTACTTTCGTGTAAGGATGCTTCTATCATACACCAATTGAGAGAGGAATTGAAGCAAGCCAAGCAAGAAATTGATTGATTTGGACGGTTGCATCTAGGGCACAACTATACGAAAATCGCTTGATCATCAACGGATGTCGCCAATGACGAGAAGTGGACAAATCTAAGAGGGCGAAGTCTAATAAAAGAGCATTCAGGAACTAGTATTTCCTATCCCCTGCGCGGGACATTATTCTTTTTCTCATGTTATTTTCCCTTTCCCTAAAGATTGTATCCCTTTTTGTGCAACTTTTGTAGGCATTTATGCCATTTATATACAGCTCTAAAGATTTTTGGGGGATAATGGATTGGTTTTAAAAAGCATATACTTCCTTCAAATGCGTTAGGCCAACCCTTAGATTAAAAGGGTCACCCAACTAGGATATGCGTTTATTATGTGATATAACTACCTTACGTGTTTATGTGCGTTATTTTGAATTAGAGACAAATTTATCCACTATAATCTCGTGGATCATTTTTCCTATGAGGCAAATAACTCTATGTGGTTATTTCTTGTCAAGTATCTTGCATTATTTATCACATATGGAAACTAATATATCTGTCTTTGAGTTATTTTACTTTACAGATAATCAAAAACTACTCCGTGTTAAAACAAACTGACAGAACACCCTTACTTCACCTGGTCAAAAGTTCATAAAATCCCATCCTCTACCATCATTCAAAAATGACTGGAAGCGATGAAGAAACTTCGTTGACCATTAGGGATAATGTAATAGCAGAACAAAGCAAGATGATTGCTAAACTTGCGAAAAAATTGGAAATGCTTTAGGAGGAGATGAATCGTACTCGAGATTTGGCCAACCTATCCATCACTGCCAATGCTCCCACTTTAGGAGGACACGGGAATCCACTCTAGATCTTTCCCCTCAGTACGCCTATTCTCAGGGACTATCAAAATAATATATCATCCATCTTCGCTCCTCAACTTGTCCACAATACTAATCGAGAAAATAACCCAGATGCTTACTATCCACAAAATCCATCCCTAACCCAACAAAATCCATCTCCAAATCCATAAAATTCATTCCCAAATCCCCAAAACCCATTTTCAAATCCACAATATCCATCTTCAAACCCACAAAATACATTTTTAAATCCACAAAATCCTCTCCCAAATCCACAAAATCCATCTCGAAATCCACAAAATCCATCTCCAAATCCACAAAACCCCTCTTAGATTCCACCAAACTACTCTTAAATTCCACAAAATGTTCTCAATTTCCAAAATGTCCTCCCCACCTACCACCCAACCTCTTTGCATCCTCAAAATCAAGCTACTATTACAAATTCTTCTCATGTTATCATATCCACTGATATTTACGATCTATTTCCTAATCTTGAGGTACACCATTATAAGGAGAAGGAAAATGAGTAGAGGACCGAGCATAAAAAAAGTTGCTAGCCATGAATGAAGAGATCATGAGGATCAAGGAATCTCATGGGGAAGATGATAATGATGCTTTGGGGTACGATGATCTGTGCGTGCACCCCGGAGTAGATCTATCAGAAGGGTACAAGGTCCCTAAATTTGAAGTGTTAGATGGTACCAGAAATCCAATGGCCCATCTGAGAAGGTATTGTGATCAAATGGCTGGGGTAGGAAGAAATGAGGTGTTATTAATGCATTTATTCAGTCGGAGCTTAAGCGGTGAAGCCTTAGATTGGTTCACGTCTCAAGAACTAAAAAAATGGTCTAATTGGAGGGTGTTGGCAAAAAGTTTTCTTAATAGATTTACATTTAACGTTGATATAGTCCCGGATCGATACTCACTAGATAAGATCAAGCAGAAGAATGATGAGTGTTTTTGAGACTATGCCTTTCATTGGAGGAAAAAAGTTGCCAAAGTACAACCTCCCATGTCTGAGGAGGAAATGGTATCGGTTTTTTCTCGTGCTTAGGAGGGAGAATTTTACACTAGGATGGTATCCGCGGTTAGGGCAACATTCATAAATTTGGTAAAAATTGGAGAATCTCTAAAGGAAGGCATTCTAATAGGAAAGATTGTTAAAACCCCAACATCATCTGAATCTTCTGCATTCTCAAAGAAGAAAAGAGAGGATGTGACTACGGTCTCTACTGATTCTATAGATAAATTAAAGAGGAAATTCAAGCCAAGGAATATTCTTTCCTCACCTCCATAATCAAGTTTTCAGCCTGTATTCTACGCCCAATCCCAGTACCAAGCTCCACTTCCAAATATTCAATCCCAATACCAAGCTCCACTTCTAAATATTTTACCCCAGTGCTAAGTTTTGAAGCCAAATTATCAGTTTGATGTTCAAGCTACTCTTCCAAATAACCAAGTAAACGTCCAAACGTCTCTAAACTATCATCAAGTACCTCCTCCTACTAATCAAAATTAGTATAACCCCCCACGTGTAAACATCGAAAAGAAGCCTCCTAGAAAATTCACTTCATTGGCTGAAAGTCATACCCAGCTTTTCGGAAGATTGATGAAAGATGGTTATTTATAGCCTATTCTACCAAATCCTACAAATCTCAATTCCTGATTTTTTTAGGTTGATCAAGTATGTGTTTATCAGTCAGGAGTGTTCGGGCATAATACTGAAGATTGCATCAATCTGAAACACAAGATCCAAGACTTTATTGCTCAGAAGATCATCACTCTTCAGGCGCCAACACCAAATGTCACAAGTAATCAATTGTCTAATCATGGGGGAGCCACAGTTAGCATGATCAAAATTATAGGCAAATGGGTATCTAGCAAAACTATTACTAAGGTGGATTCATAAGATTCCAAAAAGACAAAAAGAGTGAAAAAGCTAGGGAAAGCCGTGGCTGCCTTAAGTATCTTGGGTGAGAATTTGGAAGGAATTATTGAGCCTATTATGGCCCGAGAAAAAGCATTTAAGCATAGGATAGGGTACCAGCCAAGAAAGGAAGATGAGATTGAAGATAAGTTAAAGATGAGTCTGTCCAAACCATTGCCACTCCTATACTAGTCATTTCTTGTGCGCAAAATGTTAAAAATTGATGGTCTTAGGGATGGGATGGACCCAAGGATTTCCCGAATTCTGGTGTGGTGAAAAAGGTTACATCAGGAGAGGCATTGCAAAACTTGACCTCCACTCCATTCATAACTCATCGCCCGTCATGATAGATGAAAGGGCAATTACTAGTAGTTTTAAAAATCGATGATGGTCCAGAGGAAGCCCCGTGATCTACCCTTTTATGTCTCAAATTTTCTTTTCATGTTTTACTGCTTTTAAAAAAGGCGTGGTCCCGCATTTGCGTGAGTCATGAGCCATAGTTCGTATTTATTTTCCAAATTTCAATGAAAAGGCCTCCTTTCATTTAAGAGTTTATTTTTGATATATGATTATATTATTGTATTTTATAATCTTGTTATCATCTAACTTGATTTGTTTCAAAAGGTAATTTAAAGCCTGTCAATGTTATGTCATGTCAAAGGTTAGACGAACAAAGCGAAGGGAATGATGATGAATAGAAGAAGATGATGACGAGTAGTTAGTGGGAGATATAGAGGAATTTAAAAGCGGAGAGAAGCCCAACTTGGACTAAATTGGAATAGTCAACCTGGGTGATCATGATGAAATCAAGGAGACAAGTTTTAGTGATCGCTTAGCAGAAGCACATACAATTCTGATGCGGTCAAGAGACACTGTTTGAAAGATGTTTTAGTTTTGTTTCCTTGGTTTATTTGTAATCACCTTTATGATAGTATTTGTTTTATGATGTGTAACTGCCTAGAATCTTTTTCCCTTTATGTACAAACTATGTTTGACTTATATTCCCAAGAAATGGATACGTAGGCGGCCTATGTCGACTTCGGTCAACCGCTTAAGACAATTTATCCTTTCCTTTTATGTATGAACTATGTGATTACCTGACTTCTCAAGAATGAGATACGTAGGCGGCCTATGTCGGCTTCAGTCAACCCTTCAGACTTTTCTATATGTCCCTAGTGTAGTCCTGAACTATGTTTGACCCGATTCTTGCTTCAACGGGATACGTAAGTGCCCCAACGGCTCGATCATATAACCCCAAGAAATGGAAACTAGGGCAGAATTTTCGAGAAGAAATCTTAAAAATTCACAAAAGGAAGATCATCTTCCAAAAATAAAGAGAACGAAGACTAACAAATACTTCGGATCCTCACGAGCTGATATCATCTCAAAGAACTTTAAATTGGGGAAGAAATTTTGAGGCCACTAATATATTGAAATATATTTCAAATCCCCCAACACTAAAGGTTAAAGACAAGATTTGGGAATCACCACCTGCGATAAAGTCTAGGTAGACTAAACCTCCGATTATGATAGAACTTCTGATAGATTGCTTCAATGACATTGAATCCCTTGCAATCTTCCATCAAAAGTTAGATTCAGACAGAACTAAGAGGAGGAAATTCATTGAACTAGTACATGACATGACTGGTGGATATTTTCTAAAGCTTTTACAGAAACTCTAGAAACTATTTTCTAAAATTAAGACTACTTTAAAAAAACTATACAAATCTTTTACTTAATGATTGCCTAGACATCTATTGGAATGGGGAGTTAGGGTGGAAGTCCCAACATGATGGAGTTCCTGAAAGATGTCGAGAAGCAAACCAAAGATCAAAGAAGGTCAACACGGAGTAGTTTCACTCAAGGACTAATCATTTTTATGTGGATGCAGGGATCAGTACACAAAAAATAAAAATCTTTTTTTTAAAAAAATCTCCAAGTGGGTTGCGAGCCACACCAAAGCATATGATGCTCAAGAATAGTATTTTTGGGTAGCTCCAAAGATGGGTTTAATACCCATTTATTGAAAACCTTTTGAATTGTCTATCTCAGTTCTCGAGACCATGAAGGACAAACAAAGGCGCCTTATCTACTTTGTGAATATTGTATTTAGAATTCTTTATATAAAAGCAGTCGCTAGCATAAGCGATTTTATGCCTACTAAATATTTACCTTGAGCGCAGGTACATTTAAGGGAGTCGAAATAATAAATACGACAATCAAAAGAATCACCCAATAGGAGGAAGAGCAGAAATTCATCCTTAAAATTTGAGTAAACCCCAAACAAGGGTTTTGCCCCATTTACTTGCATCCGGTAGATCTGCTATTTAATCATTTCTTTAAAAAGAGAAGGTTAATAGCAAAATAAATCATTCAAATTATGATGCTCAATATTTATCATTAAACTATCATAAAGCTTAACTGTGGTCGCTAATGAGAGTGATATTGTGTCTACTAACCGTCTACCTTGAGTACAGGTACATGTAGAAAGCCAAATACAGACAAGTAAATTCAGGTGAAACTATTTTCAAATCACCGAAAGAACCATTTCATATTATCTCATTATTGAGAGGGCTATTTCATATCATTTCCAAGAGGACCATTTCATGTCATTGCCAAGAGGGCCATTTCATGTCATTGTCGATAGGGCCATTTCATTCATCATTGAGAGGGCCATTTCATACCATCTCCATGAAGGCCATTTAATATCTGTTGACATGCGAGATAGCATACGCTGACATTAAGGATATCATCAACATTCAATATCTGTTGATACGCAAAATAGCATACGCTGGCGTTGAGGATATCATCATTATTAAATATCTGTTAACACGCAAGATAGCATACGCTGGTGTCGAGGATATCATCAACATTTAATATCTATTGACATACAAAATAGCATACGTTGGTGTTGAGGATATCATCAGCATTTAATGTCTATTGATACGCGAGATAGCATATGATGACACCGAGGATATCTCATCATTTTATGAATCAACATATGAATTCATCAAGAGCACACGATTTGAAGGGACACCTTTAAATCGCTATCTGAAGACGGATGGTATATGAGATTTCCTAGAAATTGAGAATTTGAGGGTCATCTATAGGTCATATTATTAAAATAGGATATTGTACAAGATTACCTATGAGTTGATAGCCCATAGGTCATTCGTAAGCCGCAACAATATCCTAATCGGATAGGGTGCAAGGTTACCCAAAAATTAATAGTTTGAAGGTTATCCATAAGTCGCAACTAAATCCTTACCGGGGAATATGCGAGATTATCAAATTGATAAGTCCAAGGGGTATCTATAAGCCGTATCATATCCAAGATTGATTATGCATAGGATTACTCGAAGACTAGTAATTTGAAAGATATCTATAAATCATATTCTATCCAAGGTCGGATGATGTGCAGGAATACCTGAGAGCTAGCGATTGGAGGGATATCTGTAAGCCATCTCTTAACCAAGGTTTGATAATGTGTAGGATCACCTGAAAGCTAGAAATTCAAAGGATATCTTTAAGTAGTAGTCCCTGTGTTCCAGAACTACGTAGCCAACGTAGGTTAAGATGTTAACTTGCCAGTTGAGGGTTGATCTCATTAGGACCCTGCCAGATGAAGGTGACCCTTGGTGCTTTGGAAAAACACTTTAGTGGATCCACACAGCCAGTGTTAGTACCTGTGGCATGGTACTAACACCCTTCCAACTGGGGTCACTGGTTGGACGCCAAATTTGCTTATATTGGGGAATGTTAATTAGATGATAGCTCCCATAGTCTCAGTCCAGTCATCAATTTAGTGATTCAGTTTCAGATTTGCTTGACCATAGAATACATATATCAGTTATTTAGTTATCAGTATTCAGTATTTCAGATTTCAGATTATATTCAGAATTTATTTTATGCTTGGTCATGCATATTCAGCACTTACAGTTTCCATGTATTCTATTCAGTATGTCATGATATATATATTCAAACAGTTATTACTCATGTTCATGAAACTATGTATATCAGCCTACTTCATTTAACATACAAGTACATTCAAAGTACTGATCGCATACTCTTTTCTTGCACTATGATGTGTCATATCATAGGTTTGGATGCTCAGTTCTCGTATCGCCCATTTACTCTAAAAATTATTAGTCGTAGCAGTGGTGAGTCCTCATATTTTGAGGACAGATTATATTTACTTTCATGCTTTCAGTTCAATAGTTAGTTAGAGTTAGTTGGTGCTTGTCCCATCAACTCTCATTTAGTTAGTTTAGAGGCTTTTAGATATTTTAGTCAGTTAGTCAGTTCTTAGGTTTCAGTTGTCATTGTCAGATATTTTATCAGTATTATCAGTTTTGTTTATAGATTTTAATAGATTTATTACATAAAACCTTATGGCATTCCTCAGTTAAATTCTGCATATGACTTTTTGTTATCAATTTTACTCAGTGCTCACAGTAGGTACCAGCTCATGGGTTAGCTTTTGGTCCTTCCGGACTGTAAGCACCGTGTGGCACCTAGGGTGTACTCTCTGGGCCTTACATATTAATAGCCTTGAATACATGTGAATAACTGTATTATGCAGTTAAGATACTTAATATGATACAATTAGTGTATTGTGATTATATTCATACTTTATTGGCATATGAGACATATAGAAATTCGTGGATGAAACTAAAATAATGAGTAGATATTGGCTTACGTGATTGTGCAAATATATTATTGCAATTGGTTGTGAAAATATATCATGTGGTTGGTTGTGGAAATATATCATTGTGGTTGGTTGTAAAAATATATCATGTGGTTGGTTGTGAAAATACTCATTGTGATTGGTTGTGAGCATTACATCCTCATATTATACTCATTCATGAAACATTGGTACCAGCCTGATAATATTTGAGAAATACTGGCAACACCTTTTTAAAACCCTCCTCGGGGGATATCCGGGGAGGAGATATTGTAACATCTTATAAAACCCTTTACAAGGAATATACCAAAAAGGATATATGAGATATGTGGATTATATATAGGTTGACGAACCCCTCATGGGTCCTGCATGGGAGGCTTACCTCATTAGGTGTATACGGGGATTGTGCGACGATCCCGTAGGTTGTATGAAAACCTCGTGCATCATCATCGTCATCATTATATACATTTCACTTACTTTATTGTGTTTATATTGTGTTGTGTTGCCATATTGACTTTCCATCTATGTAATTGTCTTATCTTTTTTTACTTGTATTTGTTGATCTTGTATATGCATGTTCCCCCTTGTTCTACTTATATGTAATATAATGCATACTTGTATGCTATCTTGGTATGATGTTATAATATATGTGATATATTAGAACTATTAGTGTAAGAAGTATGGGCTACTGTTGTGGAACATTTTTTATTACAGGTGACACACCCTTAGTGCATATTTTGTATGCTTTATTTACTACTTTTCTTGGTCATCCTATGATACCTACTGACTACAAGTGTACCATACTCATGCCTACTATGCCCATTTGAAGTAGGTCTTACCTCGAGTGTGCCTCAACTTGCTTAACTTGGGCGATTATTGGAGCTTCCAAGGTAACGGTTGGACATTCATGCATCTGAAGTTCACCTCTATCTTTCTATAGTAGTTATGTATTTATTAGTATTTGAATACAAATATTATTTCTTTGTGGTTATTTTTTTTTGATGTATTTGACTCTTAGATTATATTAGTAGTTCTTACACTATTGACACCTGGTTTTGGGCATTATTGGTATTTTATATAAGTTTTTTTTGCATTGTTATGATTACTTATATGGTTCAGCTTCATTCTAGAAGCCTTACCTTAGGATGTTTCTATATTTTCCTCTTTTTGTATCAGTTTGGGTGATAAACTTACTTGTTAAGGTACGCCGCGACAAGTGCCATCATGACCCCTATTTTTGGGTCGTGAAAAATTGATATCAAAGCATCCAGGTTTCATTGATCTCAATGGTGTAAGAACTGAATATCTAATAGAGTCTCATGGATCAGTACGTACACATCCGTATCTATCTTAGAGAGGCTATTGGATGTCTTTAGGACACTTTTCTTATTTTATTATTTATTGTGTGAAGTTCTTTCATACCTTGTGTTTTGAGTTGTGCATCACTCTTTCTACGCAGATGGCATTATCTAGGTCCTACAAAAGTAGAGATGTAAAGCCTTCTCCCATAAGGCAAACCTCGAGTCATGGAAAGACTCAAGGAAGTGAATGGGCCCGTGGATCAACCCCATCTAGAAGTAGTGCTAGGGGATTCTCCCTGAGCCTAGAGTTTAGCCTATTAGAGGTATGGGTTCTGCCCCAGTTTATCAGAGTTCATCTTTTCTAGTGTTGGAGGGCTGGTTGGTGAGGTTGCTGGCCTATTTTAAGGGTTCTCCTTTGGTTATGTCCGGTGTTCCTCCAACCATTAGTGTGGATCCTCCTATAGCTTCAGCTTCTGTATTTCGTACTCTTCAGACCTTGAATACTATTCTACTTTCAGTGCCGATATCTGACTATGGGGTTTTAAGATCAAGAGTTTAGCCGTCATCTATGTTACCTCCACAGGTGGGATCTCAACCAGTTGGACATGACATGCCTCATGATCTTTAGCGAGACACGTCTCAGATAGTTTTGTTTGAGGCTTCTTTTCAAAGTATTATGGATCATGCTAAGGTGATAGAGGATATTCCTCAGGTATCTTAGGGAGGCACCGAGGGGGTGCATCATTTGGGTAAGTTTAGAGGTCAGAATCCTTGAGGTAGAGATTTTATAGGTTCTCATGGGTCTTTTAGTTCAGCAGTGCTGGGTGGCCATTAGGGCAAGTTTAGAGTTTTCTATGTATATGATGAGACTGGCCACGTGTCTAAGGAATATCTTCACCGCGTGTTTAGAGCTACTCTTATTTTAGCTATGAGAGGTAAGGCTTCTTCAAAAGGTGTAAGAGGTAGAGGTAGTGGAGCTCATGGCGGGGTTGCGGGGCTATTCAGCTAGCAGGTGGTCATGGTTAGTGTTATGCCAGACCAGCCAAACCTGGGGCAGAGGCTTCTGATGCTGTGATTACAGTTATCATCCCCATTTGTTTCATACATGCATCTATTTTATTTCATTCTGAATCAACTTTTTCCTATGTCTCTGTGTATTTTGTTTTAGGTTTTGATTATGTTAGTGAGCTTCTTCCCATGCCTATTCATGTATCTACCCCGGTAGGTAATTCTTTAGTGGTGGATCAGGTGTACCGATCTTGTGTTGTGGCTTTTGCAGGCGTGAGACTTTGGTAGATTTGCTTATATTAGATATGGTCAATTTTGATGTTATTTTAGGCATGCATTGGTTGGATCCTTATCATGCTATCTTAGATTATTTTGCTAAGACCGTGACTTTAGCTTCATCGGGTTTGAAAAGGATAACTTAGAAGGGTGCCCTTCATTCGGGTCTTAAGAATATTATATCGTATGTTTAGGCTCATAAATTGGTTGAGAGGAGATATTTATCTTAC
Source organism: Capsicum baccatum var. pendulum (assembly GCA_030864225.1). NCBI lineage: Eukaryota > Viridiplantae > Streptophyta > Magnoliopsida > Solanales > Solanaceae > Capsicum > Capsicum baccatum. The sequence continues at coordinate 183,226,319 of CM061554.1, forward strand.
TTGGCTCATATTCATGACACCAGTATTATATCGCCTCCTTTTTTGGAATTCTATTTGTGTTGTTCATGAGCTTATGGATATATTCTCTACGGACTTCCCTAGTATGCCTCCGGATTGAGATATTAATTTTCTATTGATGTTGAGCGGGCACCAAGACCATTTTTATTCCTCCTTATAGGGTGGCCCCAATAGAGTTGAAGGAACTGAAGGATCAATTGCAAGAGTTGTTGGATAAAGGATTTATCCAACCTAGTGTTTCACCTAGGGGTACACCTATCTTATTTGTGAAGAAAAAGGATGGGTTTATGCGAATATTTATTGATATCGACAATTGAATAAGGTGATGGTTAAGAATAAGTATCCTCTTCCTTGAATTGATGATTTGTTTGATCAATATCAAGGTGTTGTAGTGTTTTCAAAGATTGATTTGAGGTCCGGTTATCACCAGTTGAGGATTAGAGCTTCAGAATATTTTGAAGATAGCTTTTTAGACTCGATATGATCATTATGATTTCTTGGTCATGTCCTTCGGGTTGACCAATGTCCTTGCCGCGTTCATGGAGTTGATAAACCAGGTGTTTCAACCATATCTTGACTCCTTTATTATTGTATTTACAGATAATATCTTGGTTTATTCCAAGCGTGAGGTTGAGCATGAAGAATATTTATGAATTGTGCTTTAGAGATTGAGCGATGAGAAGTTGTATGTTAAGTTCTCTAAGTATGAGTTTTGGTTAGAGTATGTTTCTTTCTTGGGTCATATGGTAACTAAAGAAGGTATTATGGTTGATCCAGCCAAGGTTGCAGCGGTTCATGATTGGAATAGACCCACTTCGCCCATCGAGATTCGCAGTTTTATTGGGTTGGCCGATTATTATCGATGTATTATTGAGGGTTTTTCATCCATTGCAGCTCCATTGACCAAGTTGACCCAAAAAAAGATTTATTTTGAGTGGTCTGATGCTTGTGAGGCAAACTTTCAAAAACTTAAGGAGTTGTTAACTTCATCTTCTATCTTGAGTTTGCCTAAGGAGGGCGTGGGTTTTACCATTTTTTGTAATATTTCAGGTGTTGGGTTAGGTTCTGTATTGATGCAGGAGGGTAAGGTGATTGCTTAAGTATCTCATCAGTTGAAGACTCATGAGAGGAATTATCCTAACCATGCTTTGGCGTTGTGCAGTTGTATTTTCTTTAAAGTTGTGGAGGCACTACTTGTATGGAGACCATTGTGAGATCTTATTGGATCATTGTAGCCTTTAGTACTTCTTAACTCAGTGAGATCTTAATATGAGGCAACGTCATTAGCTTGAGTTTCTTAAGGATTAAGACTTGACTATTCTCTACCATTCGGACAAGGCTAATGTGGTTGTGGTGCCTTGAGCCAAAAGTGAACTAGCATGGGTAGCTTGGCACATCTTTTGACAAAAGAGAGGCCTTTGGCCTTAGAGATTTAGTCTTTTGCTAACCAGATGGTTAGGCTTGATATTTTGACACCTAGACGTGTTTGGGTATTTGTGGAGACTAGATATTTTTTTATGGAGTAGATTTGAGCTTATAAGTTTGATGATGTTAGATTGAGGTTGATTCGAGATAAAGTGTTGAATGGGGAGGCTAAGTATGCCTCTCTTGATTGGGATGGAGTTTTGAGGATTAGGGGCCGAGTTTGTGTGCCAAGAGTAGATGATTGGATTAGGTTGATCTTGGAGGAGACCCATTATTCTAAATATTCTATCCATCCAGGTGTGACTAAGATGTATCATGATTTGAGATAGCACTACTGATGGGGTAGTATGAGGTGAGATATAGCATATTTTGTAGCTTGTTTCGTATGTTGTCAGCAGGTGAAGGCCGAGCATATGAGATCGGGTCGATTGCTTCAGAGGCTACCCATTCTCGAGTAGAAGTGGGAATGGATCACCATAGACTTTGTGACTGGTTTGCCTCATACATATCATGGTTCTGACAGTGTTTGGGTCATCTTGGATTGATTGGACAAGTTTGCTCATTTTATTTTGGTTCAGGTCTCATTCAATGTCGAGAGGTTGGACCGTATCTACATTCGTGAGATTGTGCGTCTTTATGGTGTGCTAGTGTCCATTATTTTAAATTGAGGTCCTGTGTTCACATCTCACTTTTGGAAGACTTTTCAAGATGAGTTGGGTACTTGGGTTGATCTTAGCATATCATTTTACCCCAGACTAATATCAGTCAGAGCAGACTATCCAGGTTTTAGAGGATACTCCGCGCATGCGTGATGGATTTTGGTGGCCAGTGGGAGCGGCTTTTGGTTTTAGCAGAGTTTGCATATAATAATAGCTACTATTCTAGTATTGATATGGCTCCTTTTGAGGCATTGTATGGTAGGCGTTGCCTCTCCCCAATGGGTTGGTTTGATGTTTCAAAGGTGAGATCTTGAGGTACCAACTTGCTTCGTGAGTCTTGGGATAGAGTTTGGGTCAATCAGGATAGACTTAGAGCAGCTCAGAGTAGGCAAAAATGCTATATTAATCGTAGACTTCATGCCTTAAGATTTAGTTGGTGATCGTGTCTTTCTTCGAGTTTCACCCATGAAGGGTGTGATGAGGTTTGGAAAGTCCATTTGAGATTCTTTGAACTGTTGGTGATATGGTTTATGAGTTGGCTTTACCCCATGATTTATCAATTGTTCATCCAGTTTTTCATGGTTCTATACTTCATCACAATATTTCTGGTGAGTCTCATGTCATTCATTGGGAGTCGGTTCAGTTAGATGAGCGGTTGTCTTTTGTTGAGGAGTTGATTTCCATTTTGGCTAGGGATGCTAGGCAGTTGCGTTCTAGAGTGATCTCTGTGGTTAAGTTCTTGTGGCGACATCAACCTGTAGATGAAGCTACTTGGGAGGTCGACTTTGATATGTGTAGTTCTTATCCTCGGCTCTTCATTGATTCAGGTATTTCTATGTCTTAGTTTGAGGATGAACTAGATTTTTAGTAGTGTAACGACCTAAATATTTGACGAACTATGTGAAATTTGTGATTTGTCTAATTTGACTATTTTACCCCTCCTCGTAGTTACATTATGGTATTTTTAGGGTGTGGGAGTGATTGGCATAATTTTGGATGCATTTTGGTACCATTTTATGCGATATTGTGGTTTTTTATGGCTTCGAAATCCTTATTTTGGACTTATGTGGATATCTTTTGATCCGTGCGATGGATGACTGAACGGACTGTGCCAACAGCTCCAGAATATTGATTTTAGGCTAGATAGAAAAAAAATATAATGATGAAAAACTATCCTAGTAATAAGTGTGTCTTACCTATAAAAATAAAAAGACATGTCTTTATGGTTGTAAGTATTGAGAAATTTGTGAATGATTGTCATTGGTCATATTGCTCATATAGATCCTATCATCTCGATATTGGGAAATTCTCTATTAATGTAAAATGCTCAAGGTCGTGTAATGTTATTAATTATTATTATAACAACTTTTAGATTTTCCATTCTTCTAATTAATATTTGAATGTTATCATATCATAAATGTTAATTTATACCGCATCTAAAACTAACAATAACATGTGCAACCACACAAAAAAAAGGAATACTTAAGCTGATTCCAAGATGTATGATTGAATCAAAGTGATTTGTACTTCATTCAAGCATTGGATCTCCTCTCTTATATCAATTAAGAAGGGTCATGGAAAGAATAGGTTCAAAGTTGACCTTTATCTTTCTATATTAGTTATGTCTTTATTAGTATTTGGAGATAGATATTATTCCTTTGTGGTTATTTTTCTAATGTACTTTACTCTCGAATTGTATTAGTAGTTCTTACACTATTGAAACCTAGTTTTGGTCATGATTGGTATTTTGGATAAGTTCTTTCTGCATTGTTATGATTACTTATATGGTTCGGCTTCATTCTAAAAGCCTTACCTTGGGATGTTTCTATCTTTTCCTCATTTTGTATCAGTTTGGGTGATAGTCTTACTTGTCAAAGTACACCGCAACAAGTGCCATCATGACTCTCGTTTTTGGGTCATGATAGAAACATTGTGAATGACTCTTATATTTATCATATATACGTAAGTCGACAGTTTATCATAAACTTTTTGCAGAAAACCTCTCACCAGTTCAAATGTCTTTTCTTTTGATCCATATATTTTACTATAGTTTATCCTAGTCTCGTGAAGGTTTCTCATTCATTCATAATCTCCATGTGAGTGTATAATATTGTTAGATTTAAATAATTGTTCTTCAACATTTTAGTAATGGTTAATGAAGTAGCATGACACCATGAAAGCATTATCTCCATAATTAGATTGGTGTGAACATTAATGAATTTGCTCACCATAAAGACTATTGACTATTTTTTACTTGAAGATCAAAAAATTCATTGATATCTTATATTCTCATGTTTAAGATAGTACCTATAAAAATATATTTATATTAAATAAATTATAGATATACATATAATATTGATGAAGTTTGTACAAAATTTTTATATTGATATATGTTGTATCATATCCTATTCGGGTAATCAACTAAGCTAAATTAAACATGTTTTTAGCATATATATGTGCTATACTATAACGATCTATTGCATCGTTACTAAATTATCCATGATAGATTTTAAAAAATCCTATTTTTCATTCCTTGATATTAGTTTGAGTCCAAAATAACCATCATTTTATTTAGTAAAAATAACATAAATCTCAACCTTATTAGAATTATTTACTCTCTCTCCCACTTCTCTAATTATTTTACTCTCTCTCCCGATTCATTGTAATGACCCGAGACTTCCCCTAGTCGTCACACGGTGCTTACGATCCCGAATGACCACAAGCTAACCCATGACTAATATCTGCTGCAAACACTTGATAAAAATACTGAAATAAATGCGGAATTAGGTTAAATTTCCATAAGGTTCAAAATATAAAATACTGATAAAATATAACATCTGGTAAAAATATCTGAAAGCTAAACACTTTCTGAACTAGTCTAGTCTTAAAGCCTCTAACTAAACTGTCTGAATATAGAGTTGATGGGACAAGCCACCAACTAACTCCAACTACTGAACTACTGATAAACTGAAATACTGAAATAAAAGCACATTCTCGATAGATGAGGACTCACTACTAAATATGCGACTGCTGACTGGTTCTGCCTAAGCACGGTCGAGAACTTGAGCGTCCGAACCTATGATATGAGACATCATAGCGCAAAGAAAGAGTATGCGTCAGTTTGTGGAATGTATTGGTATGCTAGATGAGGTAATGATGAATGCAAGAGTTAGAATGCATGAGCAGTAACTGACTGAGTGATATAGAGTAACTGAATTTGAGATTACATGGATAACTATAACTATTGTAAATACTGAGTATGTAATACTGTGCATATATGTATACTATAACAGAGTTTTTCTGAAGCTAAGTACTAAGTTATGATAACTGAGTAATTGATAGCTGAAGTTACTGATAACTAATTTACTGATACTGATTGACTGTGTTTGACAATCCTGATTCTGTAAAACAAAACTGAGTTCTAAACTGAAGACTGAAACTGAAACTGTGGGAGGTAATCATCTAACCGACGTGCCCCAAATCTGAGATGATAGGGGTCCAACCTGTTGCCCCAGTTGGAAGGGTGTTAATACCCTGCCATGGGTACTAATACTGGAAAACCAGGATGCCAAGCCTAACAGAAGGCTGACACGTGGGCGGAGCCAAACCTAATCTGAAGGGTGACCCCTGGGAGGTAGTCAAGCCTATTCTGACGGGTGACTCCTCATCCTGCACTGGCTATGCAGTTCTGGAGTACAGGGACTGCTACTAATGAATCTGCCTCTCTGACGAGGAAGTCGTCATCCCTGTACTCGCTTGGTGCTAAATCCTACTCCCAACTGAAAGACACTGAATTGAGTATACAGAACTGGACTAGACTGAAACTGATTTTATAGAGTTTTCCTGAGTTCTGTGACTGACTAAATTCTATTGAGTTCTATAACTAACTGAACTCTACTGATCGTGACATGAATGATACTATTCTAAAACTAACACTGGATCTAGGTAAACAACTAGATTGTCGGGTATTAAATACCCCCAGGACTTGATAGCATAAAAAGAAAGGCATAGTATGATCATAAAGGCATAATAATACTTTCTTCTTAACAATGCACTCATTTAGACATTCTGTCAGACACTTGATATACGTGAACTTGCGCATGAATAGGATCACATAATAACATGTCATGTCTTCACTAGTCAAATCACATAAGTATTTTATCAAACACTTGTAGGCATAAGCTTGTACATAATTGGGAAATACATGTTAGCATACTGAAATGACATTATTTTATTCTCATAGATAATTTATCAAACACATGGGAAGCATACTGGGTTCACTAAATCATAAACACTTAGGGTTAACATGGTTACAACAATCAACTTGCAAATTGAAGGGTTTATCATGAATATCATGTAATTCAACACATACTAGGTTAAATTCTTGGAACTTATAATTTAAATCATGGATTAAAACCCAACAATAACATGAACATAAATTAAATTCAAGTAAATCATGGAAATAATAAATACACAATCTTTGTATTTTGAAAAATGGTTCTTGGACTTCATGTGTGAAAGGAATCCATGAATTAACACCTAACATACCTTGGAATGTTAATTCTTGAAGTTCTTAAAGGATTTCTTGAGCTTGACCTTGATTTTTCAAGCTAGGGTTTTGCCCCTTTTTGAGGGAGTATTTTAATCTTGAGAGAAAGTGAGGAAATAATGATAAAATAGGGTTTTTAGGGTATAATTTCGTGTTTAAAGGCTGATCTAGGTCATGGAAAAAGACCTTATTACCCCTGGAAAGTTTTTAATTTTCGTCACTGAAAATCTGATTTGGGAACTTGGCGTGACGCGCTACTATCGAGCCATGGTACTGCAATTCATTGGAAACTATTTTAAAAAGGACGCCTGCGAATTGGACCTGTGGCGCAATGCGGTTCAGTCATGGTCACTCATTAGAAACTGACAACTGGGAACTGAGACATCGCCGTGACACGCCATGATCGCGTTGACTTACTGGAATTGGACAATTATGATTTTGGCTGGTGGCATGATGTGGTGGTATCGCGGAGCTTCACAGGAAATTGCCAAATGCCATTTGGCCTGGCTCCGCGATGCACCGGAGTGCCAGTTGGTATACTATTTTGCTAAAATGGCTCTAATTCTTCGCCCAGGTGTTGGATTTGGGCGAACTTTATATTGTTGAAAAGCTAATTGAATTTCCTATGCATTGGCAAGCTCTAAACTGAAAAATACTGAGTATTTCAAAAAATTTAAATAGGATAACTCATGTACTGAGAGTTAAATTAAGCTAGGAGAATACGAGGTATTATAATATCTCTCCCTTAGGAATATTCATCCTCGAATGAGATGGATTAAGTTGAGAAAAACGGATAGACTGAGCCTATATAATGAACATGTACAACTTAAATCTGACTACATAGCTAAACTACTGACAAATTGAGTTTCCATACTGAACATGCATATCTAATGCATGGAATACATGATTGAACTGATTCATCAATGCATGACTGATTGTGCAACGACAAAGAATACCAAGTTTGTAACTGTAACTGAATCATTAAACCGAGTAAATCTAAGGAACGCTATTACCTTAGGCTGAGAATACTGATGAACCTGAGATCATTTACTAGTCATGTATAAACGGGAATATGAGAACATTACTGAGTCTAAGAAATGATATATAAATTGAATATCATGAACTGAATTTGATTTCTTGAATACATGTCATACGGCTAAGATTGAAACTTGAGGGTCAACTTATGAATACCCTCTACTCCAAACTAGATTTGTTACATAAGAAGAAACTAGAAGGTTTAGGATATTAAGGCTTGAGGACCATAGTGTATCTCCCCCTTAGGGCATTATGTCCCTCGAAGAATACTGACTTGGCTGAGATACTAAGGAAAAGTTGGGATGATGCACGAGGCATCTACGAACTGAATCATGACTGAATATCTGGGATCTGAAACTGAGGCATGATACATGAACTGGGATAAAGTCATAAATACTAGGATGCTCTATCTTGGAATAGTCATATTCACAAAACTTTGAATAGTACAACTGGGCGAAAAGATGGGAAAATCATATGAATTTGTCTGTCTGACTGCTAAACTGAATTCCTGGCTTTACGGACTAACTCATTTTGAAAACTTATTCTCGACTGGAGAATTTCTTGACACTCTTTCTATGAAATTATACTGACTTTAGGGAGCAAGGAAATCTTGGCATGGTCTGAATACGACATCTGAATAAGAAAACACAACATGGCTCCAATTCTGTAATATGGAGCAAGGCCTACAAAATTCCATCTAAGACAGAGTTACTAAGCCTCATGCACTGAAACTACTACAAATTCCTAAGCTTAGAAATATTCCTTAAATAATCCCTCAACTATACTCTCCACCTTAGTATGATACTTCGCCTGAGACTACTGAAAATATTCACATAGGCGCTGAGCACGAATGTATAAATGTACTAACTTATCTGATTAACTGAATGGCAAATAGCTGAATACTGGTTATGTAAGATTGAACTGTACTTAGTCTGGACTGAAACTGTAGGGTATAGTAATATGCATATAAGGTAAGGACTGACTGAGGAACATGAGATAACTGAGCATGAATTCGTGGAAATGATATTATCTAGGAATGGAAGACTAAGCGCATAACATGATTTTGAAATACTAAGATACTGAAAACTGAAAAACTAATAACTGTACGCTTTGGTCAAGTAAACCTAAAACTAGACTGAGTTTTGAACTGGATGCTGACCTGAAACTGTGACTGAAATCTGATAGCTACAAGATGAGGACTGGCACAAATTGATGATCTGAATGTACACTCACACTCTGCATTCTCTCAACTTCTTATCTCAGGAAGAATTCTGATTTTTTCCTCTAATAACTAAATACAACCTCTTGCTAGTTATTCACCCACACACTAATATAACATTTAGGCCTATCTTTATAACTATAGCCTTTGGGTAAAGAAAGCATGCAACAATCTTTTCTTAACATGAAACATTTACTCTCTCCCATCTAAGCAACTACCCATCACTACACCGTTTTATAATGAGAGTTCATTGAAGGTTAAAATATGAGGACCTGAAGCATGAATGACACTATACCAAACTTGACACTTAACTGAGGCCTAAGGAATAGAACATCAACATCCTGGACTTTATCAAGTGATCTAAACTGAGTATATACATGACATAAATTTGAATTTAGCTGACCATTAGAAGTGTCGCAGGAGTCATGGGAACTGAACATACTGTAAAGAATGAGTACATGAGTCATGAGCTGCATGACCTGAGTTTGGAGTAACTGTTTTCATGGAACATGATTCATAACACTGAGTGAAATGGATCTCCTTATACTAGGAACTATAAGCATACATGATTTTCGATAATGTGCACCAATAGGAGCTATGATCATAAAGCTGACATGTACTACGTGAGTAGGTATTGTGATAAATGAAGTGTAAAAATTTGCACTGGGGTAAGGATGGGTTGGACATCAACCTCTCCTACTGCTTTTATACACATACTGACATTACTACTAAAATCTGAAAGTCTGACTTGGTTACTTGTTCCACCATCTCCTCCTTAGCTTAAAGCCATTATTATAAAGCGTGTGAACCCCTTAATAAACTCTAAATTGAGCTGAGACCACTTTACTCCAGAGTCTGAGATATGACAATGCTCATAAACACTAAACTCATTCTGAAGGACTACTCATAATGATGTAAGGTCCACTACTAATACTTCCTTCTGATACAAGATTCTTAGCTTTCTATTTCCCCAACAATCATCATATATCAACCTCAACACTACTAACTTAGAATTCTCAACTTCTCTTTGTACTAGTTCAATCTAGAGATTCAAACTTAAATCAACTAAAACTGAGGTACTACCCCTTAATTCAAGGACTGGTTCGTCAAGACACTGAAGTGGAATGACTCTATTAATGAAATTAACTGAAGGGATTTTTTGAAATACCGTAACTGAGCAATTTTTATATACTTATCTGGATGGAAGTGATTTACCTACTGAGGTAAGCATTAAGAAAGGTTCTGTTAAGATTTCTAGTCTGACTTAAAGTCGAATACTATGCAAGGAGTTACAAAAGACAGAGAAACTCTTGGATTTAATAAGGTATAAATATGTAAATGGAAGATCTATAACGTACTAGTGACTACATTAGGAGAAATTTCCTGATCTTGTCTGGATTGAAGTGCATAAATCTTGTTTGGGTGTTGCCCATTGGTGGCACTAGAAGTGGCACCCTGCTAGTGAGGGCGACCGGACTGAGCTAAAAGACGGTTGGACTGACTTTGTGAACCTGACTAAGGATAATCTCTAATTCTATGGCCTAAGTTGCCATACCCGAAACATACGCCACTGCTAGCCCTACACACACCCTGATGATTTCTACCATATTTCTGGCAAAATGGGTGGGTACGACATCTTCTCATGCTACCCTAAGACTCCGAGTCTGGCGTGTTATCTCGATTGATATTTTTAAACTTTGGCACTGGAGCACTAGCTGCAGAAGGATTTAGGGCTGAGAATTTCTGACGGAACTAGAATCGGTTACCACTTTTAGACCTTGGCCTAAAACCACTTATTCTAACTCTCTTATTTTTATTCTTTGTATCTTTCTTCTTACGCTTCTCCCCCTTACTCTGCTGAGTTTGAACTCTAAGCCTATATAGAAAATAACTTATAGGTTATTCTGAGCAACTACTGAATTGGCTAACGTAGTGAAAGTAGCTCTGAAATTCTGTATAGAAGACGTGCTCATTTAGGATATTTTCTTAACTGGGCTGAAGTGCTGACTGATTTTTGGTTCTCCTTTCATTAGTCTTTTTGGGAGGCATGTTCTGTAACCAAAGGGAAGAAAAGGATTATACTAAGAATTTAGCTTGAGCTCATGCTCACTCGTATGACATAAACACTGAAAGAAGGAAAAATTTTCCTAAAACATCCCATAGCCTCCTGTCTATAAGTGTGGTGCACTACACACCCATGCACAAGACTCTACGCGATGCGACTTTTAGACTCCCTTGCACTCTGTTGAACCTTAGGCTTTGATACCAAGTTTGTAACAACCTTAGACTACCCTCTAGTCATCACACGGTGCTTATGATCCCAAAGGACCATAAACTAACCCATGAATGATATCTGCTGTGAGCACTGGATAATAATACTAAAATAAATGCAGAATTAGACTGAATTACCATAAGGTTCAAAATCTAAAATACTGATAAAATATAACATCTGGTAAAAATATCTAGAAACTAAACACTGTCTAAACTGGTCTAGTCTGAAAGCCTCTAACTAAACTATCTGAATATGGAGTTGATGGGACAAGCCCCCAACTAACTCTAACTACTGAACTACTGATAAACTAAAATATTAAAATAAAAGCACATCCTCTATAGATGAGGACTCACTACTAAATCTACGACTGCTGACTGGTTCTGCCTAAGCGCGGTTGGGAACCTGAGCATTCGAACCTATGATATAAGACATCATAGCCCAAAGAAAGAGTATGGATCAGTACGTGGAATGTAATGGTATGCTTGATGAGGTAAGGCTGAATGCAAGGGGTCGCATGCATGAGCATTAACTGACTGAATGATATAGAGTAACTGAATATGAAAGTACATGGATAACTGAAACTACTGTAAATACTGAGTATGTAATACTGTGCATATATTTATATTATAAGAGAGATTTTCTAAAGCTAAGTACTGAGTTTTGATAATTGAGTAATTAATATCAGAAGTTACTGATAACTGATTTACTGATACAGATTGAGTATGTTTGACAATCTTAATTCTATAAGACTAAACTGAGTTCTAAACTAAACACTAAAATTGAAACTGTGGGAGGTAATTATCTAACCAACATGCCCCAAATTTAAGCTGATAGGGGTCCAACCTGTGACCCCAATTGGAAGGGTGCTAATACCATACCACGGGTACTGCCACTGGAAAACCAGGATGCTAAGCCTAACTGATGGGTGATACCTACGTGGAGCCAAGCCTAATATGACGGGTGACCTGTAAGACCCCACAAAATCCTAAGCTTAACTTAGTCCCTTAAAATTTGTTAAGGGATCCCAGACTTAGAAAGAAATTTCTAGCTATGTATTCAGACTTAGTATTATTTTGGCCTTCGTAAGTTGGCAACTCTATTTCATGACACTTATGACCTTAAAGTATCGATCTTTAGATTTATTCATGATCAGGAATGTCAGTAGGAGTTATCGGATAAGGTTAAATTTTTTGGACCTCGTCTAGACTATGTTTGAGTGACCAAAATAGTGAGTCAATACAATCTCGATGCGTCGTGTCGTCCATCGCGTAGACAGATAATTTTTCCCTCAACTTAGTATAAATTCCAGTGAACTGATGCGGACTCAATGCATCACGTTGGCCATAGCGTCGATGCCAATGACGCGGTACGTCGATGTATGCGTCGACAGTCTAATTTTCAGTCATTAAAAATCCACATCCTTAAAGGTATTTGGGTCTTTTTCCCACCCCTATTCAGCCCTAAAACACGAGATTCAACTATTATTAAGCAAATACACTCACTTTCTCTCAAATTTCTTAAGAACAAGAACCCTAGGTGATTTAATTTCAAAGCCAAGGATCAAGTTTTCACCATTGTTCTTCAAGAATTTAGCCACCAAGGTATGTGAAGTATTCATCCAAGGGTTCCTTCCACCCTTGGAGTCCAAAAAACTCTTTTAAACTTCAAGTAGATTGATTTCATGATTTCCATGATTTGGAATTAAAGTGTATTCATGAGTATTATTTTAATTGAATTTTCTATTTCATGATTTATTACAAGATTGATGTAGAATTAATTGATATGTGTGATTTATCATGTGAATTCATGTTGAAATCCATGGAATTATGAATTTGGAATTGAATCATGATGCTCACGTGTTGTTTAGTATTATGTGCATATAATATGCCATCCAAGTATTTGACACTGCTCATGTGAATATAATAATGAGATTATATCATGATAGTATGTATACTAGTTCATGCCATGCAAGTGTTTGATAAAATGCCTCTATAGATGCATTATGAACAAGTGTGCATTTTTATGTTATGCAAGGTCATGTGATGCTTTACTTTTCATGCTATCGAGTCCTAGGGGTATTTAATACCCGATAATTTAGCTATTTACCTAGAGCCAGTGTTAGTTATAGAACAATCTCAGTTATGTCACGATCAGTGGTACTCTCAGTCAGTTACAGGAATTAGGAAAAACTCAGTAGACTTAGTATTAGTCTCATCTAGTTCAGTATTCAGTTCAGACCTCAGTAAACTCAGTCAGATAATAAAATTCAGTAGTATTCCATCAGTCAATGGAACTCAGTAAACTCAGTAACATTTCAGTCAAGCCTAGTATGAACTAGGAAATCAGTTCAGTGTCTATTCAGTTGGGAGTAGGATTTAGCACCGAGCTAACCCATGGATGGGGGTATTCCTGCCAGCAGAGGGTTTGACCCTTAGTAGCAATCCCTGCATTACAGAACTATGTAGCCAGCGTATGTTGAGATATCTTTCTGCTAGATTAGGGTTAATACATCTCACACAATTTTTCCTACCAGTGAGGGTTGATGAAAGAGCTTTCTGTCAGAGAGGGGTATGTCGATTAGATGATTACCCGTGCCACAGTACTGACACCCTTCCAATCAAGGTTGTAGGTTGGACCCCAATATATTCAGAAAGGGGCATATCGGTTAGATGGTTACCTCCCATAGTCTCAGTTTCAGTTCTAGACTCAGTATAGAACTCAGTTCAGTTCTACATAATTAAGACTGTCAGACACAGTCACTCAGTTCAGTATGAAACTCAACATTGTTCCACAGAATTAGGACTGTCAGATATAGTCACCCAATTATCAGTAGTAAAATATCAGTAAACTCAAATATCAGTTAATCAGTATTCAAAATTCAGTAGCCAGTGTTATCATGATCTCAGTTATAGTTTACATATTCATGCATGTACTCTCATTCATCTATACTCATGTCATTCAATTAGTATTGTTTATGCATATGAACCCATGTATTTCAGCCTACCTCACTTAGTATACCAGTACATTCAAAGTACTGATGCATACTTTTCTCTTGCACTATGATGTCTTATATCATAGGTTCAGACGCACGGGCTCCCGAGCACCCTTAACAATTCAGATCCTCAGCAGTCAAAGTTAGTGGTGAGTCCTCATAATTCGAGGACATGATTATTTTCTTTAGTATTTTATTTTATCAGTATAGTTTTCAGTAGTTGGAATTAGTTAAGGGCTTTTCCCATCAACTCCATGATTCAGACAATAGAGGCTTTTCAGACGAGTATTTTCAGACAGATGTTTCAATTTTGGTATTACTATATCGTATTGATTTTTATTTCAGTATTGAACCTTATGGTAAGTTTCCGCCTAATTTTTACATATTTAATGTATTACTATTCAATTATTGCAGTAGGTACTAGTCATGGGTTAGCTTATGGTCCTTCGAGACTATGAGAATTGTGTAGCATCAGGGTTACAGACTCGGGGCATAACATGACCCCTGGGAGGTATTCAAGCCTATTCTGACGGATGACTCCTCATCCTGCACCTGCTACATAGTTCTAGATTTTAGGGACTACTACTAACAACTCTTCCTATCTGACGGGGAAGTCGTCATCCCTGCACTCGCTCGATGCTAAATCCTACTCCCAATTGAAAGAAACTGAACTTAGTATACAGAATTGGACTGGACTGATACTGAGTTTACTGAGTTTTCCTGAGTTCTATAACTAACTGAGTTCTACTGAGTTCTATAGCTGACTGAACTCTACTGATCGTAATAGGACTGATACTATTTTGTAACTAACATTGTCTCTAGGTAAAAAACTAGATTGTCGGGTATTAAATACCCCCAGTATTTGATAACATAAAAATAAAGGCATAGCATGATCATAAAGGCATAACAATACTTGCTTTTAACAATGCACTTATTTAGATATTCTGTCAAACACTTGATATACGTGAACTTGTGCATGAATAGGATCACATAATAACATGTCATGTCTTCACTAGTCAAATCACAGAAGCATTTTATCAAATACTTGTAGTCATAAGCTTGTACATAATTGGAAAATACAAGTTAGCATGTTGAAATGACATTATTTTATTCTCATAGACAAGTTATCAAACACATGAGAAGCATACTGGGTTCACTAAATCATAAACACTAAGGGTTAACATGGTTATAGCAATCAACTTGCAAATTGAAGGGTTTATCATGAATATTATGTAATTCAACACATACTAGGTTCAATTCTTGGAACTTATAATTTAAATCATGAATTAAAACCCAATAATAACATGAATATAAATTCAATTCAACTAAATCATGAAAATCATAAATACATAATCTCTAAATCATGAAAATCATAAATACATAATCTTTGTATTTTGAAAAAGGGTTCTTGGACTTCATGGGTGAAAGGAACCTATGAATGAACACGTAACATACCTTGGAATGTTAATTCTTGAAGTTCTTGAAGGATTTCTTGAGATTGACCTTGATTTTTGAAGCTAGGATTTTGCCCCTTTTTGAGAGAGTGTTTTAATCTTGAGAGAAAGTGAGAAAATAATGATAAAATAGGGTATTTAGGGCATAATTTCATGTTTAAAGGTTGATCTGGGTCATGGAAAAACACCTTATTACCCCTGGAAAGTTTTTAATTTTCATCACTGAAAACCCGATTTGGGAACCTGTCGCGACGCGCCACTATCACGCCATGCTACTGGAATTCACTAAAAACTATTTTAAAAAGGAAGACTGGGAATTTGACCTGTGGCGCAATGCGATACAGTCACGGTCACTCACTAGAAATAGACAACTGGGAACTGGGACATCGCCGCGATGTGCCATGATCATGTTGCCTTACTGGATTTGGCTAATTATAAATTTGGTTGGTGATGAAATGCGGTGGTATCTCGAAACTTCACTGGAAATTGCCAAATGTCATTTGGCCTGGCTCCGCGACGCGTCGGAGTGCCAGTTGGCATACTATTTTACTAAAATGGCTCTAACTCTTCGCCCGGGTGTCGGATTTGGGCGAACTTTATATTGTTGGAAAGCTAATTGAATTTTCTATGCATTGGCAGGCTCTAAACTGAAAAATACTGAGTATTTCAAAAATTTTATATAGGATAACTCATGTACTGAGAATTAAATTAAGCTAGAGAAATACGGGATATTACATTCATATACATAACAAGGTTAATTCATATACATTACAAGGCCGGCATATACGTAGAAAGCAATGTAAATGTATTAACTTAAAAATGGAATTTTTGTAATATGTTTAGAGAGATTGAATTTTTTTGTAATAAGTAAAACTTAAGTTGTGCATTTGTGTAATTTTTAGTTTTATTTATTATGTCACCTCAAATTTTTTGACTAAGATTTAAATCTTTTGATGTGTCTAGATAGATCTTTACGTCTTCTTTTCAATGAAATAAACCATTCGTCAATTCAAATTTGGAGTAAAAAATTATGAATATTTTATTGAGCACTGTCTGGGCTAAAATAAGAATTTTGCTGTAGTAAAATTTTTTATGGCATTAAATCAGTTTCAGTCGTGTTTTAGTTTGAAAAACTTCAACCTTCATTCCTCAATCCTAGGGAGATGATTTCCCAAAGTTTAAGGTGAAAGCCCTTCGTTGAGGTAATTTTTTCCATTATTTTCTTTATCTTTTAATCCTTTAACATCTTAGAATCCTTAGAAAGACCTTTAATGATGGAGTTTTTAGGGAAAAATTATAGATGATTTTAATATGACCTATCACTGATTCTAAATTATAACTTAAAGATTTCTAACATGAATTTTGTAAATTGGATTATGAATTTTGATGGTTAGAAATTTTAAATTCCATAACGATAACTTGAAAGAGCTAGTTAATGGTTAATTGACCTTGAAGAATTATATAGATCTTGAATAAAGGATAGAATTAGTGAGTTTGAATCTCAAAGATATTTGTTTGAAGAGTAATTATTTAATTACTCTTATTATTGTTTGATTTTTAGATGATTGATTATTCTACGATATAAAGGAGAGAAAAGAGCATTCTTGTTCCAGCTTGCTTCTTTCAAAAGCTTGACGGCTAGAATAATGAGTAGAAGACTGTGTTATTTTATATTTGCATAATTAGAATTGATGAGAGAAAATATGTTTAGGCCCGCGGTCATGGAGTTGAGGTGGATAAAAACATAAGAACTTTACTTTTATCTCAAAAACTATGTTATTGATTGATTATGTGATATTTATGACATTATGTGTTATGTGTCTAAATGGGGATTGTTGTAAATGAAGTATGCGGATATGATATAGTGATGAACCTAGTTGAGTTATAATGGTATTAAGTTGTATGTATTATATAATAATGTGATGAGGATAATTATACTAGGATCAAATATTGATGAGCATGGTAATATCTAAGGGATAGATGACTTAAATCATTATGAGAATTGCATTATATGGAAAGAGGTGGAGGATAATGATATGCTTGAATGTGCTAGTTATAGGTGGTGATGTAGAATTCAAGTTGTGGTACTTGAGTAGGTTGTGATTTAATTGGAGTTTAGACTCAATTTAGTAGTGTGTATGATCCTAAATTGGATGTTTACTGATTGTTCTTCGGACATGCTTGAATTTGATGATATTTGAATTGTTGGTACTTGTATGAATAATTATTGAGAATCGAACTTTATTGAATTGTCTTATGATATTAAGTGAACTTATAAATTTGGTACGTCGTATTGTATCCTGAAAGATAGTGTGAATTTGATAAAATATATATAATATGGTTATGGAGAATCAGGTACCGTGCCGATACAAATATAAATATTGATATTACTTATTTATGGAGGATCGGGTACTACATCGGTACAGTGTATGAACTTGGATTGTCCCCTACAGTTCATGACTAGTTGGGCAAAAAAATATCCCTTAACATGTGTGTAGAAATTAGTATTGATTTTGAATGATCGTGTGATTTACCAAACTGATTAGGAGCTAATGGTGTTCTAATTTTGAGGTTTAGAAGGACAAATTGCTACTTATGAAAATATTGTTAGTAGCAGTGTCCGACGTGAAATTTAGATATTGCTGTGAGATGTGATTGGATTGAATACCATGAGCCGACATGGTGATGATGATGGTGATAATAAAAATAATAATAATAGTAATAATAATAATAATAATAATAATAATAAAGAAATTGATAATGAAGTGATCCAAAGTGATGAATTCAATGAATAATCCCCAAAAACGATCTTAAAGTTTCAATAATTGAATTAATCCTTTTTTCGAGAGTATGTATAAGGTTTGCTAATGAGACTTTAGTCCTCTGGTGTGTTTTACTGAGATGTGAGTTGACTTGTATTCCCTATTTGATTGTATCCTTGAGATTGATTATATGGCATGTATTTGAAAAAGTGAAACTTTATAATTACTTGTTATATGTTGGTCGACTTGCATTATTTATACCAGTTGTAATCGTAACTTATCTGATTGGCTAGTTATTATTCTTTAACGTTAAAAGAGGGTATTTGGTTGTTAGCTCGAGAGTTTAGTGTGTGTTGTCTATGATTACTGTGTTGATCCTATGGAAATGGATAATGAAAAAGTAATGTCAATAAGCGAGTGATAGTACGGTTTAGTATTGCATTTTATGGATGGTATAAATTAATGATGCCAGAATTGATAGTGGTGAATATAATATCATTAATAGAGTTGAAAAATTATAAATTATATAGGAAAAGTGTTATAACGATATTACAGTCTTAGTTGAATTATATTTCATTTAAAATGTCACGATTTCTTTTCCTTGATTCTATTTTATGATTATGTGGACTAATACTGGTCGGTCGATTATGCCTATCAGAATGTCTATTTGTACTAACCCTATTTTTCTATATTTTTGTTTAGGGTGTAGAATGGATGCAAGTTAGTTTGCAGTTATTAGATGGATAACGATATTCAGTACTAACTTAGAATGGATGTAGGTTAGTTTATAGTTATTAGATGGATGACGATGTTCAGTACTAACTTTTTCACTTTCTTCCTGGTAGATGTTGGAGTCTTTGTGTTATTTATTTTATTAGCAGTCTATTCTGTAATAGGTAGTAGCTCTTGTACATGTCTGACCGGGTCTTGGGGTAGTGAATGACAGTTGTAAGAAGTTTTTGAAAAGTTTATTTTTTTGGTATTTACTTTATTTTTTTATATTTAATCCAGTGTTATCTTAAAAACAAAAGTCTTCCACATATTTTTAGTTGGGTAATAAGGCTTCTCCTAGCTACTTAGGATAACGTAGGTGCCCACACAATCTGTTAGTTTGGATCGTGACATTTACAATACTAATAAAGTCTCTATATCATGCTGATACGACTTTTACAAGAAACTTATATATATATATACATATACTAGTTTTATGAGGTACGTGCTGAGTCCAGGCACAAAATCAAAGTATAAAAATAAAAATTTATATCATAGATTTTTTTTATTGTATAGTTAGTATATATTGTAATTGTTAAACAAGTCTTGTTGATAAGTTTTCATAATTATTAGAGTTTTTAATAACATAATTAGATAATTTTAAACAAAAAATATTATTTATGAGGAATAAAATATATCAGAGAATTAGAATATATCAAAAAGCTACAAGTGATTAGATATTTTATATAATGACATAATTTAAAATATTTAATAATTGAACTTTGATGAAGATCATAAATAGAAAAAAATATTGATATTTTTATAAAATTTGCAAGTATTTATTTTCTTAGTTATAGCTAAACATAAATTTATTTTGATGTTTATTGAGTTTTAATTTTCCTCATAGTTTTATGGCAATAATTTTTGCAAATTACATTTTATTCATCTTACAAAGTCATCTGAAAAAAAAGTCAATGCTTTCAAGTTTATATTATAATAATTATAATCTCAATTAAGAGACTTTATATAAAAATTAACTTAATAAGAATATATAAGTATATTAAATGATAATTGAACTACATTAGTAGCTTGCTTCATTCGTTCTATGTACTCATTATGTTTGTTTTTTACACGCTTCTTACAAGAGTAACATATTCGCCCCATTTTAATTATTATTTTATACTCTTTCATGTCCACTATGAGAAACAATAAATACAAGATATTATTTATTATCCTATAAAATCAAAAAGAACTATGAAGTTGTAGTTGAAATCAGTGTAAACTTTAATTTTGTAGGAAGGTTAGCTTGAATATTGTTGATCCAAAATGGACGGAGTGTTAATTAAATAGTAATATAACACATGACAAGAAGAAACCAATTGAGAAAGCCCAAGTGGAACGGTCTAAACAAAACGAATAAGGGCGAAAATGAAAATATGTAATAGAAAAACACTATTAATTATCATGTGTAGTAATTTTATTTCATCAAAAAAAAAATATCAAAAAAGCCCTTGCGGAGACTACCAAAATCTAAGTATTCTCTATGCTTTAGTGGTAAATAAAGATTGACTTCAAAAGTTGTTCAAATTATACTGTTTTATTTTTTAAAAGACAATTTGACTTATTTTGTAGTAAATTGTGTTATATCAATTCAATAAAATTTGAAATTAGATATTCGAGATTATATGAAAAACAAATATCATAAATTGTAATTATTATGTCAACATAATAATATTTTTGTTCATAAAAACATTGATTAAAGTTCATATAATTTGATTCTCTAAAGTGAAATGTGACAAATACTTTAAGATGAAGAAGAAAATAATATAATAAAATCAAAAAAAATTTAACCAATTAGAAATGTTCATGTGGGAAATCTTAAAAGGAGAATTATGACAAAACAGTGTCACATGTAAGATTTTCGTACGATGAATTTTAATGTGAGGACTACCAAAATATTTATTCTCTCTTATATATAGTTATATATATATATATACACACACAGAGAGAGAGTCTCTATACCATGTCGATACAGTCTCATATCATATTGATACAATTCTCATATCATATTGATACATTTTCTGTACAAAAATCTATGCGTATTTAGTTTCTACACTATATTGATACTATTCCTGTACTACACTGATACAATTTTATATAGAAAAATCGATGCATATGTAGTTTCTATACATTATTTATAGAGTTTTTATATCATATTGACATAGTTTATACAGAAAACCTATGCATTTATAGTTTCTATATCATAATATTATATTTCTATTCCACATTGATGCAATTTATACAAAAAATGCTATGCATATACTATTTTTATACCATGATGTTATAGGTCCTTCACCATATTGATGTAGTTTATACAGAAAAATTTATGCATATATGATGTCTACATCATAATGTTACAGTTCCTATACCACATTAGTACAGTTTATATAAAAAAAATAATGCGTATACAATTTCTATATCATAATGTTACATTTTTCATACCATATTGATATAGTTTTATACTATATTAGTATAGTCCCTATACCATATTGATATATTTTTATACAGAAAAAACTATGCATATATAGTTCCTACACCATATTATATAGTCCCTATACTACCTTGTCGCAGTTTATATAAAAAAAACTTCTGCATATACAGTTCTTATACTACATTGATGCATTTTATATAGAAAAAATCTATGCATATACTATTTCTATACCATTATGTTATAGTTCTTATACCATATTAATATAGTTTATACAGAAGAACTTGTGCATATATAGTTTTTATACCATAATGTTACAAGTCTTATACCACATTGATACAGTTTATACAAGGAAATATATACACACACATATGATCTCTATATGATATTGATACAGTTGCTGTACCACATTGATGCAATTTATACAGAAAAACTATGCATATACAGTTCATATACCATATTGATACAGTTTCTACACCACATACAATTTATATGTAGAGTCATACCTTGATGTTGATGATCTATTGACTAAAATCTTTCTCGTATTACATAATGCTTCATCACACTAGATATTGTATTTTTGTCCCAATACAACTGACTTTCTTCAACATCTCTATGAAGTGGATCCATTATTATACAAGCTGTCTCTTCGTCCATTGCTTTTTCAGAAAAATTATTGATACCAAATGGTATCTACAACACCAAAACAGTCTGCAAACAGTCAACAACAATATGCCTAAACCCGCAACAACAAGACTACAATACGATACAAGAAGCAAACAAGAACTTAAAACAATAAAAGTATAGGTAACTTGACACAAAGAGAGTTCATTAGGTAGAAACTAAAGAGTGTATCAAACTTTAAAATCTCTAAAAAAAAGTTAACAAGCACCAAGTTCTTACGCAAACCCAAGAGGAACTCAGTTCACTCAAGAACTCACGTTTCTAGCTGATACACACAACACAAGAAGAAACAGTTTCTTGTGATGTCAATGGTGGTATACTCTCTTTTGGGAGGATAGTGTTTCAATGTTACAATCTTGTTCAAAAATAAGCTAACTAAGGAACAAGACTAGAGGACACAATTTAAATAGTCTATTACAAAAGGTTGGCAAAAGGATCCTTTTACCCTTAATGAAGGAGTGACAGGTGTGGAGTGTTTTGGGAAGCCTTGGGGTGTATTTTTAGCACCTAAGGTAAGCCCTCACACGTCACGGCGTAAACTCCCTTGGTAGAGTTTGCAACAAGCTTAACGCGCCTTGAAGTCTTTGTAGTTCCCAAGCTTGGCTTCTAGTAAATAATCTCGAGCCCGTGACACCCGTATCATCCTCTCCATCTTGAGAGGAGTTTGACCTCAAACTCATGGGTTCTTCATCTTCAATGGTATCAATCCGTTAGAGATCACACGTTAAACGTATTATGTACTTGGTATTCCGGTGATAAGTCAATCTTGTAAGCATTATCATTGATTATTTCAAGAACTTCGAATGGACCATCACCTTTTGGCAGCAACTTGCCCTTTCTTTGGTTGGGAAACTGGTCTTTCCGTAGGTATACCCACATCCAATCTCCTAGCTTAAGGATAAGACGCCTTCTTCCCTTGTTAACTCGTTTGGCCACCTCTTGCTTCTTCTTCTCAAGCCTTAATCTCACCTTCTCATGCAAGATTTTCATGGCTTCGACCCTCTTATTTCTATCTAAGCTAACTACAACATCCCTTCGCAAAGGAGTTAGATCCAAGGGGGTTAGGGGATTGAAGTCGTAGACAGATTTAAAGGGTGTGATGCCCGTACTTAAATGGATCACCCAATTGTAAGAACGTAGCATAGAACCTAAGGTTCGATTCAATACTTCCATTTGGCTACCAGTTTGTGGGTGGCAACATTTTCAATAATGGTTCTAGGGATGCCATGTAACTTAACAACATTTTCAATAAACAAAGAATCTACACTAGCTGCATCTTTACTATTTTTGCAAGGAATAAAGTGTACCATTTTGGAGAAACGATCAACAACAACAAAGATTCTATCTCGACCTCTTTGAGTCCGTGGAAGTCCCAACATGAAATCCATAGAAATATCAAATCACGGGTGTGATGGAGTGGTAAGCGGGGTGTATAACCCGTGAGGAAGGAGCCTAGACTTAGCACTCCTACAATTCATGCATTGGCTGCAAACTTTGATAACATCTTTCTGAGGGTCTTATCAATTCCAAAGTGAACTATGAGACCATCGTTGTGTGCCTCCCTCACAAACAACTCTCTCCAAGAGCTAGAGGGTACACACAACCGTCTTCCCCAAAATAAATATCCATCAAACATGGCATAGGAGCTGGAATCCGATTGTCTCTTGTCCCTACCTGCGGTTTCACTTTCCCTAAAGATAGGAGCGATGTAGGGGTCCTCGGGATACAAAGACTTGAGGATCTCAAACCCCACTAGCTTGGATGACAAAGTGGACACAAGAACATGCTTTCTAGACAACGCATCAGCTACCACATTATCCTTACCCCTTTTGTATTGAATCACATAGGGAAAGATTTCAATAAATTTAATCTATTTAGCATGTAGTTTGTTAAGTTTGTCTTATGCCCAAAGGTGCTTTAAAGATTCATGATCCATTCGGATTATGAATTTCTTGGGCCAAAGATAGTGTTGCCAATTTCCTAACGCTCTAACCAAGGCATACAACTCCAAATCATACGTAAAGTAGTTTAGAGTTGCTTCTTTGAGATTTTAACTAAAGTAAGCTATAGGCTTCTATTCTTGCATCAAAAAAGCATCTATGCCCACTTTGCTAGCATCACATTCTATTTCAAATATCTTGTCAAAATTAGGTAATTGCAACAATGGTGCCGAAATGAGCATATCTTTCAAGGTCTTAAAGGCCTTAAATTGCTCTTCACCCCACTGGAAAGGTTGGTCCTTTCGGATGATTTCGGTCAAGGGGGCTGCAATAGTACTAAATCCTTTGACGAACCTCCTATAAAACCTTGCCAACCCGTGAAAGATCCACCCATGGTTTTAGGGGTTGGCCAATCTTTAATGGCGGTTATCTTGGATTTGTCTACCTCTACTCCCTTCGAGCTTACAATAAATCCCAAAAACACAACTTTATCAACACCAAAGATGAATTTTTCAATATTAGCATACAACTTTTCTTTCCTAAGAATATCAAACACACTCCTTAGATGCGATACATATTCATTAAGGGACTTACTATAAACTAAAACATCATCAAAGTACACAACCACAAACTTGCCAATAAACGGCTTCATCACATGATTCATTAGCCATATAAAGGTACTAGGAGCGTTAGTAAGACCGAATGGCATGACCATCCACTCATATAGACCAAACTTGGTCTAGAATGCGGTCTTTCATTCATCACCTAATTGCATACAGATTTGGTGATATCTGCTCCTAAGATCAACCTTAGAAAACACACAAGAGCCATTTAGTTCATCAAGCATATCATCTAACCTAGGAATAGGATGATGATACTTTATCATAATTTTATTTATGGCTCGCAGTCACGTATATTTGCCATGTCCCATCCTTCTTCGGCATAAGTAACACCGGGACCACGCACGGACTCATGTTTTCCTTGATGTATCCTTTGTTGAGGAGGTCCTCAACTTACCATTGGAGTTCCTTTGTATCTATGGGGTTTCTCCTATAAAATGGCTTGTTTGGCAATTGCGACCCCAGAACAAAGTCGATTTAATGTTCAATTCCTCAAAGTGGAGGAAGTCCTTGCAGTAATTCACTAGGAAATACATCATCAAATTCCTGCAAAACATTAAAAATAGAAGATGGGATAGGGGAAGTGGACAGGTGAGCATTCAAAACTTGAGCCAAAAGTAGCATGGGAGTAGTGTCATCATACTCTTTGAAGAGATCTCCCTTTCGGGCCAACATTACTATCGAATGCCTACCCCTCAAAATCAAAACCCCCTCTTCCCCCTTATCTTTTCCACTCTCGGGTTCCACACTTTTTCAAGTGGGTTCCTTCTCTTTCTTTCATTTTCCTTGCAAACTCTTCATTTGTCAGTGTGCCTCACACACTTGTGACGGTGATAGTGGCCGGAGGTTTTACTTTTGACCCTTGAACTCAAAGGAGTAGTAGTTGGTGTGGCCATCATGCTTGGTCAACCTATTGTATTGCCATATGCGACCCAACAAGATATTACAAGCTTGCATAGGAATGATGTCGCAAAGTACCTCGTCCTCATAGTTTCTAACTTTGAACCGAATCACTACTTGACGGGTTACCTTCAACTCTCCACAATCGTTCAACCATTGGAGCCTATACGAACTCGCATGTTGAGTAGTTGGAAACTTTAAGTGATCTACTATCGAGGCACTACCCACATTAGCATAACTTTCTTTATCAATAATCAAAGATCACACACTTCTCTTAATGAGGCACTTAATATGAAAAAGGTTTTCCCATTGGCTGGGATCATCTAACCCTTTGCTAATCATAAATTTTTGTACCACATAATTACGTACTTCAAGTTCACCTTCTTGAGGCCAAACCTCCTCTTCTTCATCATAACTAAGCCTCTCGGCCTTTCTTCCCTCTCCATCTTGAGAGGCTTCTTTATTTTCAACTGTTTCAAGCCCCAATTCTTCCCCCAAGAAATATAACTTCCCTTCCCTCAATATCACATTTCTCTGATTAGGACACTCACTAGCCTTGTGTCCCCATCTGTGGCATTTAAAGCATTGGAATCCCTTGACATTGAAAGAAACATTCAACTTTCCCTAACATTGTGGAGGAGATGGTTGAGCAATCTTTCTTACGGGTGGAGGGGCCTTGGATGGTTGTTTTTTGGACTTGTTTCACCCTAAAGTTGATGGAACCACCTCTCTTTTCTTGGTCCAACCTGAGGACCCTTGGTACACTTTGGTTTTGTATGCCGACCTTTCCTTGTTCTCTCATTCAATATCCAAAGCCTCTTGAAAGATCCCTTTAATAGTTTTAAACTTATGAAGTGTCATATCTGTAGAGATTTCCTTGTTTAGGCTGACCTTGAACTGGATGATATCGTAGCTCACTTGTTCTCCTTTATGATCAAGTTTCAAGATGAGTTGTTGAAACTCATCATAGTAAGCTGCCACACTTTTGTTTCCTTGCTTCAAGTTGTACAATTTTGCAAGGAGTTCATGTTGATAGCTTTTGGAAAGGTACTTTTGCCTCATAAGATACCTTAACCGAAACCAAGGAGGGGGTTTTCCCTTAATCACTACATTGCTAAAATATTTAACATAGTCCCACCATGTAGTAGCATATCCCTCAAAATAAGTAATGGCGTAGCAGCTCTTCATCTCCTTCGTGAGATCGTTCACTTGAAAGACTCTCTCACATGCAGATTCTCATGCGAGAAACTCTTCGAGATTATTTTCTCCCTTAAAGATCAAAAGTCCCATTTTGATAGTATTAAGACCAATATTTCTTTCCCAAACACATTAGCCGCCCTTACCTTTAATCCCTTGATTTTTCCTTGGTTCTACCCTTCTACCTATCATCCCATCTTCCATAAAATAAGGATCATCATACATTCCATACACCCCTTTGATTCTCCCTCACATATCTCTCTTCTTGCATTGGCGGGTTTTAGACATTTGGCATTTGGTATGGTAGATTGGAATTTAGTGGAGGAGGTCTTTGGATTAAAGGATTTTGGTTTTGGAGGATTCAGATTTAAGGGTGGCATTTGGGTTCCAAGTCCTTCATGTGAGACTTAGTGATGTGGGGAATGGCTAGGTCCATTAAGGCCTCGGCCTTGTGAGTAATAGTTGGCTTGAGGTATAGCATTTGGTGGATACATTATTTGGCACACGGCTTCAAGGGTAATGGTTGGGTATGTGTTTTTAGGAGTTGAGGGTCGAGAACTTCATTGGATTTCTACTCTCTCTGCACGTCAACTAATAGAGGCCATTTCCACTCCCATCTTCTCAATCGTAGCATTCACTCTAGCCACGTTCTGTGAGAAGGACTCAAGACTAGCTACAAGAGCATTCATGACATTATGGTCCACGGTTTGTGCATTAGAAGTTTTGGGTTCCATGTGTGGTGGTTCCAATTTCAAATGTACCTACAAAACGATCAAACGTTAGTTCAAAAATACTCTCACTCACTCTTTTCACTCAGCTCCCTCACGTGGCCCTTCAAGTGTTGTAAGTCGGTTATCAACTTGTAAGTAATTGGGAATAAATCTATTCTTAAGTTAGAATAGATTTCAGTTTGGAAGACTCAATAAAGTTTTGTACGCACTTGAACCAAGAATAACTACAAATTATAAACGATCAAAGCACCACAAGGAATGTTAACATGAAAGACATGCTCAAAACTAGTTCACAACTTAGTAGGTTGTTACTTAGTTGCCAACTAGTGTAGGAGTCAATAGAAAGAAACTAGTAGAGACAAGGAAAGAAACTATGAATGTACAAGAGCTTGAGTTTTGTTGTTGGTATGGTCCACATTTTCTTTTTTCTTGGCCATTTGGAATTATTGTTGAAGTTTGATATATTTTTTTTCAATCTTGAGTTGTTCAATCATATTGTTTGGTGATAATTTCGGTTTTGAGAGTGAAAAGGCAAGACTTGGGACTCTCTTTCCAAAGGTCAAAGGTGTCAATCAACTTTTCACCAACTTGCACTAAAATGGCAAAACACCTTTTTGCCTTGGCTTTGTCCCTTTCTTTTTTTCGTTCTTTTTGAAAAAGGTTTGACACCCTTTTGGCAAGTAAGCTTTTGGGAGGTCTTTTATTTATTTGCCTCGTTGGTATTGTCTTGAAACTAATTTCAAGACAAAGACAAGACATTACCTTTCTCTTCACCTTTTTAAATCAAACAAGGCCTTTTGTTGGATATTATTCAAGAAAATGAAATCAAAATTTATGAATTTACATCGTGAATGAAAAGAAAATCGTGAGAGAAAGGAAAAGATATTTGTTTTCAATAATGCTTTTCGATTATGTTTAAGGGTCTGTTAGTGATGATTACTTAGTGGAATTAGTTTTAATGACTAATTAGGGATATTTAATTTTTGTAGCTATTTCGATGGAATTACTTTAAAGTGAAGTATTAGTTTTGTCCCTTCCTCAAAAATAAATGGGGCAAACTAGGCATAAATAAATTTAATGAATTGACATATTGCATAATTTTTCCAAATTATAAAGGAAGTTCAACGAAAAAGAGTATCTTCATCTGATTTAATAAGCTCTCGACCAACATGAATTTTTTCAATATAGTCCAATTATCCTTACATCAGACATGATTAGTTGAAACACGAGTAATTACCAAAATAAATAGATAAAGACAAATATGTTGATAAAAATAATGAATAAAGAAAAATCACATAAATATATCATTTAAGAGTCAATATTATAAATATATCGGTATTATTTTTTATTTATAAAATATATTTTCTATTTATAAAATCTATTATCTGTTAAAAACTATTTTTTATTCTAAAATTGCTTGTTTTTCGAAAATTAATGTGATAATTTTAAGGAAGTAGTTATTTGTGTTTATTGTTTGGTGGTTATCATAGGCAAGTGGGCTAAATTTTAGAAATTTGTTATCTTTTTCATCCATATCTATGTAGATAATAAAATTGAATTCAAAAAATCCTCTCTCAATTCACTCCTCTTTCTTCGTTGTAACAACTCTATTTTTCCACCTACGAATCAACTAAAAATCAACCAAAATCTTTGTTGAAGTAAAGATTTCATCTTCTTCACCATTGTATTTTTCTAAAAATATATATGTAGTTGGAGTATTAATAATTTTATGGCGCATGAATTTTATAGAAATTGGTGTATCAATAATTTTATGATGTCTGAATTGTATAGAAATAAGCGTAACAATAATTTTATGGTGTACAGAAATTGGTGTATGAATAATTTATGGTGTTTGAACTGCATAAACATTTATGTATTAACAATTTTATGGTATCTGAACTGTATAGAAATTGATGAATGAACAATTTTAAGGTGTTTGAATTTTATAAAAACTGGTGTATCAATAATTTAATCGTATCTGAAATGTATAAAATTTAATATTTTAAACTAGAGAATTTACTATCATTAACGATGTTTCTTTAAAGAAATATTAAAAATTAATGTCAATTATATTGAATTAAACAAATGAAATTTAAAACTGAAAACAATATCATCAAATGTATTGAATGAGAGATATATTAATTAGAATGGAGGTGGATTCTTTGAGATTTATTGTTTTTTGAATGAGAGTGAAGAAAGAAGAATAGAGGTTTTTTTTTTTTGAATTAAGATTGAGAAAAACATGGATGCTTGGCAGTGATATTAATTTTTGTGCTTTTATATATATTTTGTTAGAAATCTATTGTTATGTTTTGAAAATTAAAAATTCATGATATATTTTATAAATATGGTGCTTATTTTGTATAGATATGTCATTTGCGCATAATAAATAGGGTTGATAAAATTAGTCCACTAACATGATCTGTTTAAGTTGATTTGAATTAATGATTTGCTCATTTATTAATTCACCTTCATTTAGATCTACCTAATTCAATTCTTCTAAAAGTTAGGCTTATTTGAGTTAAATATGTGGTTCAAAATGATATATTAGAAATAATTTTTACTTTCTTTTGTTTGATAGTTAGATATAATCATAGGAAAGAACTGGGTAAGAGTTGAGAGATAGGGTAATAATTTATTAGTTAGCATGTTAATCCAAATCTAAACAAATTTTTAACTTCTTTTTGACACACCCAATTACAAGACTTGGTCTTTGATCACACATTAGACTTGGTCTTTTGATTAAAACATGAACCATGATCCATTTCGAAGCAGGCAAGGAAGCCTAACAGATTAGGAATATGAAGGCCCAGATCATAAATTGAATTGGTTGAATCTGGCACCCAATTTTGTTGTCAATAGAATGAATACATCTTTTTTTATTAATTACATGCCCATATATGACGTGGCATTTTTACAAGCACATTCATTAATTTTATAAAATATCTTATATTTTTCATGACCACCACAAGTACTAAATAACTTTATTTGCCAAGATTTGCACGTAGAATTTAAACTTAAAATTTTATGATCTCAGTCCACTTTATTAACTATTAAAGCATACCTTTGGATGCCAATGTATATGACATTTCTCAGATTAAGAAAATACCAATTTGGTTAAGACTTCATTTCAACCTACTTTTATAGATGTTCAGTAATGTACACCTATATATGGGAGCTCTAAAATCATCCCAAAATGATTTCTCTTCAGGCAAAATTTGACATGTTGAAAAGTGTCATATATGGTAATATTACGTTATGTTACATTGTTATTTTGAATTTCATTTACCCCCTTCTCGCAAAATATACATTTCAATTTTGTGGAGTTAATGCTTCTTAAAGTATTTTGTGTAATGCAATGAATAAAGAAGTATGTTTCAAATAAAATGAATCTACATATCCGTTCCAAATGAAAAACAAGTATCGATGACATTTGATTTAATTGTATTTTGAATTAATGATTCTTTAATACCATTAAATTTTATTTTTGCAACTCCACTTCCAAATCCTATATAAAGGTTGTATTTGGAGAAGATAAACACACCACAATAAAGAAAGAAATCATCTTTCTCTTTTCCTCTTCCTCTTAAATTATTTTGGGCAACCTCCAAACTTTCAGCTATGAGTGCACATGTTTGGAAGTAGCCGTGGAACCTTGGGGAGTGACCAATTAGAAGAATTTGCATCGGAGTCGGACCGAAATCGCTTTTAAGGCAGTGTCTTGCCACGACACAGTTTTTGTGACTATTTACTTATTATTATTATTTTTAGTTTCGATATCACTATTGTAGTAATTTTTTCAATAATTTGAAAGTGATTTTCTTACATACAATATTGATAAATGGATATTTTTTGGAACAAAACTTTTTTTGATTTGTCAAAACTTGAGTCACTGGACGAAAATAATTTTAAACGTTGGTCACAAAAACTTTTAATTTTCTTAGAACAATAAGAAGTTAATTATGTTTTGTTTAATGACGGTTCTAACATTATTACTGGTTCTAACACTGTTATGATTGTTGATGAATTTGCTAAAAAAAAGGTTAAAAATGATAGCAAAAATGCTAGAGGACATTTTTTGAGTCATATGACTAATACTTTATTTGATTTATTTGTTACTTATAAATCTTCTAAAGAAAAATGGGATAGTTTGCAAAACTCAAAACAGAGAGGACAAAATGATGTCCAAGTTACGAACCTGGTGGCTAAAAAGACTGACTGAACGTTGAACACAGGGGCTTCAAAGCATTTCTGCGCCAATAAAGAATTGTTTCATGACTTTGTCAAGTCCATTGATGGTGAGTACAGCTACATGTGTAACTCCACTACTACTGGAGTTATGGATAAAGGAAAAATCTCTTAAATTAACTTCTGATAAAACATTAGTCTTGAACAATGTTCTATATATTCTTCCTCCGTAGAAACTTAATTTCTGGAGCACTTCTCAATAAAGTAGGCCTTAAACTTATTTTTGAAGCTGATAAACTAATTATTTCTCGTGGAAGAGACTTTGTTGGAAAGTGATACCTTAGTGGGGATTTATTTATACTGAACACTGTTAAGAGACTGCCAATAATGCAAGTATTTTTAATTTTTCTTATATTACTAAGTCATTAATCTGTGGCAAGTTGACTAGGTCATGTTAATATTGCTTCTATTAAAAGACTTAGAAAAATGGATTTAATTCTTGCAGCAAATTTTAACAACATTTCTAAATGTCTTGTGTGTGTAGAAGCAAAGCATGCCAAGAAACCTTTTTAAAATATTACTAGTAGAAAGATCAAATTACTTGAACTAGTACACTTAGACTTAAGGGATTTTAAGAATACTATTAGCAAAGGTGGAAAGAAGTATTACATCACTTTTATTGATGACTTGTCTAGGTACACTAAGATATACCCCTTTAAGTCTAAATGTGAGGCTGAAAGCATATGTTTAAAATTTAAAGCAGAAGTAGAAAAACAATTAGATAGGAAAGTCAAGATTTAAATCTGTTAGGGACGGTGAATATAGTACTAACACTATAAGATTTTTGTGAGAAAAGTGACATTATCCATGATTTTAGTGCTCCCTATACTATCCAAGAAAATGATTTAGCCGAATGAAAGAATAGAACCCTTTAGAAAATGGTAAATTCTATGCTTTTAAGCTTGGGTTTACCTGACTATATGTGGAGGGAAGACGCCTTATCTGTATGTTATATTCTTAATAGAGTCCCTCAAAAAAAGTTAGACAAGACCTCATATGAATTATGGTAAGGGTTTGCTCCTAACTTGAAATTTTTAAAAGTGTGGAGGTGTTTGGCTAAGGTTGGTCTACCTGATTTTAAATGAGTAAATGTATACTCTAAGACCTTTAACATTGTCTTTATTGGTTATACTCAAAATAGTGTTGCATATAGATTTATGTCATTAAATCATTATTCTATTTGTGAATCTAGAGATGCAAATTTTTTTTAGCATGTTTTTCCTTTTAAAAATAATGTTCCTAGTGATATGCAAATAATACTTTTATATCTATGTATGTTAACTCTCAAGTAATGCCTACATTTGATGTTATTGCTAATGAGCTTGAAAATGAACTTAGAAGAAGTAAAAGACGTAGATTCGAAACTAATTTTGATCCTGATCTTACCACCGCCTTCTTAACTGAGGATTTTGATACTGATACATTAAATGATGAATTAGTGTCTATTTACTTAATAGAAGAAAATCCTAAAAATTATGATGAAGCAATGAGTTCAATAGATGCAATGCTTTGGAAAAGGCTATTAAAAATGAATTAGACTCAATAGTTTCTAATCACACTTAGGACTTGTATGATTTGACTAAAGGTTGTAAACACATAAATAGCAAGTGGATTTAAGAAGAAATTGAGGTTTGATGGCACAATTGATAAATATAAGGTTAGACTTGTGATTAAAGGTTTTAACCAAAAGAAAGGTGTTGATTATTTTGATACTTATTCTCCTGTGACTAAAATAGTGACCATTAGGACTCTTATTGCTTTAGATGCTGTTCATAGTTTAGTAATACACCAAATGAATGTCAAAACTACATTTTTAAATGATAATTTAAAGGAAAAGATCTATATGACTCAACCTGAGGGTTTTGTGGTCCTAGGACAAGAGGATAACGTATGCAAGTTAAGAAAGTCCTTATCTAGACTTAAGCAGAAACCTAAGTAGTATATGGAAAATTTAATTTCACACTAATGAATAATGACTTTGTTGTTAATTCATTTGATACCTGTGTTTATTCTAAAATGATAGGATCAGATTGTGTGATTATATGTTTATATGTGGATGACATGTTAATCTTTGGCCCTAATGTGAATGTTGTAAATGAGATTAAGAAATTTTTATTTTCTAAATTTGAAATGAAAGACCTTGGAGAAGCTGATGTGATTTTAGGGATTAAGATCAAAAGAACTATTAATGGATTCTCTTTGTGTCAGTCTCATTATATTGAAAAGATGTTGAAAAGGTTTAATTATTTTGATGTAGTTTTATTGAGAACTTTTTATGATCCTAGCATATACTTGAAAAAGAATAAGGATTTCAGTGTTTCTTAAACTGAATATGCTAAAATAATTGGGTGTAATATTTCTCATGAACTATACCTCGCCTGATATAACTAATGTTGTTAGTAGATTGAGTAGCTATACTCATAATGCCAGTAGTGAACACTGGAATGCTCTTCATTGCTTGTTAAGGTATCTAAGAGGTATTATGGATTGGTGTTTTAAATTTTAATAAATTTTCTGCCATTTTAGAAGATTTTTGTGATGCAAACTAGGTAACTGACAATGACGAAGTTAGCTCTACCAGTGGCTATGTGTTTACTTTGGGTACAGGTTCTATTTTATGGAATTCTTTAAAGAAGAATTGTATAGCACGTTCTACCATGAAATCTGAATTTGTTGCTTTCGAGTTGGCAGGGTAAGAAAATGAGTGGCTGAGAAACCTTTTGGCAGATGTGCCTTTCTGGGGAAGACAAGTGCCACTGGTCTCTTTATATTGTGACTTGCACGCGACAATTGAAATTGCTAAAAATAGTGTATACAATGAAAAAAGAGACATATTCGCATAAGACATGGTCCAGTTAAACAATTATTGAAACATGATGTTATTTCCTTGAATATGTAAGATCCAAAACAAACTTGGTGGATCCTATGACCAAGTATTTGACAAGAAAAATGGTCCTTGAATCATCGAGGGAGATGGGGCTAAATCCCATTGATTGAGGTAATATGGTGGATACCTATTTGCGGTCAAACAAAGCCATATAGGACTTCAATAAACACTACATATCATATCCCTATGGTGTGAGGTAGTGTATTATAAGATGGAGCTTATTTTTGCTCTTAATGATCGAGATAGACTTGATGGATTACCCACGTGAGTGTAAAAGGTTGGTCACGTTTTTATGAAAGACTTGAATCGTCTTTCTAGAACACTCACGAGACCCAAGGTTTGTGTGCATGATCATAAAAACACTTTATAGTATCACGGAGATTACTTAAAATCAAGGATATGGTATGTGTTGTGGGGGATCTCAACTTATATCCATCTAGTTCAAGAGTACTTCACTTTTTGGATATTTGTTGTTGCCTCATATCACTACGTGTCAATTCAAATCAAAAAATATTGACACTTAAGTACATGTTCCTTCCTTTTGCTCAAAATTATTCATATTCTTTATCTTTGCATTAGTGGGGGATTGTGGAGTTAATGCTTCTTAAAGCATTTTGTGTAATGCAATGAATAAAGAAGTATGTTTCAAATAAAATGAACCTACATATTCGTTCCAAATGAAGAACAAGTATCGAAAACATTTGATTTAATTGTACTTTGAGTTAATGGTTCTTTAATACCATTAAATTTTATTCTTGCAACTCCACTTTCAAATCCTATATAAGGTTGTCTTTGGAGAAGATAAGCACACCACAATAAAGAAAGAAACCATCTTCCTCCTTTCCTCTTTCTCTTGAATTATTTTGGGCAACCTCCAAACTTCCAACCACGAGGGCACGTGTTTGAAAGTAGATGTGGAACCATGGGGAGCGACTGGCTAGAAGAATTTGCACCGGAGTCAGGCTGAAATCGCTTTCAAGGCAGTGGCTTGCCACGGCACAGTTTTTGTGACTATTTACTTATTATTATTATTATTATTATTATTATTATTATTATTATTATTATTATTATTATTATTATTATTATTTTCAGCTCCGATATCAATATTGAAGTAATTTTTCTAACAAATTTTACAGAATAAAGCTACATAAATTTTAACTAATATTTTAAGATGCATTTGATGTAAGAAGAATTCCAAGTTATAGTACTATTTGTATAATTTATGGATATCTAAATCTTAATTTTAAGATAGTGAATTAATCTAATCCAATTTAATTTTGAGACGTGAAATATGATAACTATTTCGGAAGTACTGGTAGGCTAATGAATAACAATCTCCAACGTTTTTTTAGAAGGCTTAAATATGGTCAGGCAAGATGGAACATGAAGCACTAAACTTTTATATTATTAAAGATGTGCATTATTACTATTTTAAGCATGCGAGGAATTTCACGCGTAATAATTTAGCTAGATGAATAATTTTTTGCAGAAAAGAGTAATAATACCTTATGAGACTGCATAATTGCTTCTATTATTATTATTGTTAGTATTAATTAACAATAAAAGTTGTGGTGGAGTGTTAAATACTCGTTCATCCTTAATAGTGGAACTTCCCTGTGCGAATCCAAATTAATCAAATCTCAATATAAATACAGCATACCGAGTGAGAAACAAGAAAAAGTGAATATTACTTGCATTAACAAAACTAAAAGCAGGAAAAGGGATTGCAAGGATCTTTCCCTATTTAAAGCTACAAATACAATGTTCCTTCTAATCATCTGTTTCTACCTTTTTATTTAGATATGTTTTGGGAAGTTTCTGTTCATCATGACCTAATCATGCATTTGCCTAGCAATCCAAAAACCAATGTAAGGTCTCAAGGTCCACTAGAGGTTATATGGTTGATCAATAAAATATTTTCTTGATTAGATCAAGGTCTTGAGGTCGAGATCTCAAAACTTTTAAAAAAAAATTGATAGAAAATGCTTCTTTCTTTAATGAGTTTTACATAGTGAGAATTCAATGAGTTTTACATAGTGAGAATTTGAATTAATCGGTGTATCAAATCCGATATTGAATATTAAATGAGAAATTCAGAAGAAGTCAGAGAACTGGTACTGCATAGTAAAGATCATAGTATCTCTTTTTGCTTTCCTTTTGTTAAAAAAGTTAAAGTAATTTCCATGAGTAAATTATTGCAAATGAGTACACTTTGCGTGCTTATTTACGAAAAATACTATTGCCTTTTACAGAATAGTCTCGCACTTGATAATGGTTGGTAGCTTTAAAGTTATATAGAGTTCCTCAATTATATCTAGAAGAGAAATATTTAAATTTGCCATCATCAATTATACCCGGAATTGAAGAACTCTCACAGTAAATTTTGACTATAGTACCTAAGATATTGCCTAACTGATTCGATTTCACAGCATTTCTCAGGAATTTGCTCACTCATTCTAAACATAATTTACTAAGTAACTCTCAATATTGAGCTTTGTATCATTTATTCTCTTTATATTTCGTTTAATTCAAGGTAAAACATCTATCTGTACAACTGTTTTTGTTCCAAGTCTAATGGTTGCTTCTTATATTTATGAAAACTAGTAATAATAGAAAATATAGTAAATTTAATATGCACAAATTAAATTTAAATCTTGTTAAATTTCTAATGTATTTCCTCAATTTCGAAATATTACTTCCAATAAATGAATGAAAACATATTCAATGTAATTCAATTGATTATATTATGGATCTGATTTATATTAAACTTTTGGGCACCATTTTCTCGGTTGCCAATCGTAATTCTAAGGTTCATTTTATTCGTGAAGTATTTGAGTTATTTTTCATCCTTTTCTTTGTTTGTCTCTTTGTCTGGATCGGTTAGAAACAGCAGGTTCTCCCCCACCCTAACGTTATCCAGTTTAGTGATGGCATTTGCCACAGATAAAAACGGATATCCAAATTTATTCCTAAATTTAAAAAAAAAAAAATTTATATATATATATATATATATATATATATATATATCCTCGATAATAATTTGAAGCATTCCTCTAAATAACTGAAAAGGTTCAGATTAATTACCAATTGAAAACTCAAAATGTACTCCTATATGTCTTTTAACATATCACGATCCCAAATCGATCGTGTCAAGTTTTCATGATAGAAAAATCGTTATCGCAAAGGAATATATTTTAAACGAAAGATAACGATTTGGGTTTTCGTGGACCAAAAGGCTATATAGGGAATTCTAAAAACATCACCTGAAAACTTTGGCTTATAACTTGATTCCTTAGTTCAAATAGTGGTTCCATATCCCAGATTCTTTTCTTACTGTAAAGTCACTTTTAAGGGACTTGGGAGAAAAAAGTAGAACTTTTTTGAATTATGAACCTCATAGACCTATGCTTTTCCAATTAAAGCTATATCACAAAACACACTTTTGGACAAATGTTTCTACCCCATTAATTTTGTCATTGTCTGTTATGGACCATTATAATTCGATGGGATTGGAATATTATATCTCCATTACACACCTATCTCAAACTAATTCTACATGGAGCTTCTTGTCACAAATCCTTCTTTAAGTCATAAAGATTTTTGGAAAGTATCGATCATGATCGATTGTTCGACTAAAATAGTTCTAATTTTTTCAATGGATATATTTATTTGAAGACCTATTGATTCAAATAACAGAAAAGGGCTAAAAATATCTTTCAACTATTTAAAATGAAGTAAAAATATCTTTCGTTAGTTTTTTGGCTCAAAAATACCCATCCATTAAATTTTTGGCTCAAAATTACCCCTCTCTAACGGTTGGATACCAAGCATTCCACATGGACAAAAAACGTCACTTGAACAGTCCACGTGAAAAATTCCTTACTTAATAACCAACAACCCTATTCAAAAACCCAACCCAACCCAACCCAAGAGGCAAAACTAATAAATGAGTAAATTGATCAACAACCTTTATTGCAATCATCTGAAGCTTGCATGAGATGCAGAAACTTAGAATTGTACAAGACAGTTGCATACACCAAACAAGGAGAAAATGAGAACCACATGCATGTACTTACCTGTTTGACAATTTTGTACATTAGCTTGTCTAAGGTGAAGAGAAGATATGACTGAGCTCCACTAATAGCTCGGCAGTTATCCTCAAATTTTGCATTGTCAGAGGAACCATCGAGTAGGTTATAAAGTGCATTCCTGAATCTGGAACATTAAGTTACGCAACACTTCCACACTAATTAGTTTTCATAAGATTTTATAATTGACATGTCCTAAACGACTGTGCCACAAATCATTTGACTCAAGCAAGTGGAAGAAACCTCAACTTTCTTTATATCAACAACCATTAAATCAAGTTTGAAAAGTCCCTCATTGAGGTAGCTTTTTCCTACATATGTTGCATTCTTGCTTATTACAACTTTCTCCGAAATAAACACATACTTAAACTCAATTTTAATGAGAAGTATTATCGACACTAAGTTCTTCCTAATAATAGGAACATAAAGAACATTGTTGAGAGTCAATACCTTATCGAAAGCCATTTTTAGGAATATATTCTCACTTTTTTCAATCTTGGTTGTTGCATTATTTCCTATAAAGATCACTTCTTTGGGACCATCAGTATCATAAGTAGCAAAGGCTTCTTTATCCACACAAACATGTCTAGTGGATCCTAAATCAAACCATCATTCATTTGAATTTTCAGCTAGATTTCTTTAAGTGATCATAGCACTAAAATTTCAATCTTTCTCGTTGTTTCCAACATGCTTATATGATCTCTTTTCTTATTCTTATTTAGAACTTGACTATTTAGAGCTTTGTTGCCAACATCACTATAATTGTAGCATTTTCCTTTTAACATTTTCTTGTTCTGCTCTCTCTCTTGTCTAGAAGATTTATTCATCTTCTTATTATTTAGAGCATCGTCCTTAACAGGATTTGTAACCATCATTGGTGATTTATCATACAACTCGTTATCCTCTTCTATCTTGGGATCACTCACATGATCTTTCAAACCAGACAATTGATTTCAGTCATTTTTGTTTTGAAATATGAGGATCTATACTTATAAACATTTACATTTCAAGTTTAATTTGGTCAGCGAAAATGACATCATTTACTGCCATTCTTTAAAGTTCACACCAAAATATTTTTCTTATTTCTCTATTGTTTTCATTGTTAGAGCAATATCTGAATGACTTGATGATGCAATATTGTTTATCGTTATACAACACCATTCACAATCGAATGAATTTATTGATCAGTTTCATTCTTCATTTTTCTTTCAATCTTTGACATACACTTTAGTATTTAAGAATACTAACAATAAAGACTTTAATCTTTAACCAACTTGTTTCTAGTCAATGATGAAGTTTTTATATTTTCAAATTATCAACCGAATGAACTTTGAAACTTGGTAAAGTTTTTATGACTTCAAATCAGAATCAAATTTAGACAGAGTGAAAAACCATAGATTTTAAACTCCAAAAATCAATGCAGAGAGTTTACCAAATCAGTAAAATTTTTATATTCTTCGAATCGAATTTTCATACTGATTTCTTGGTAAATTTTTTATATTCTTCTAACCGAGGGAGTACAAATCAAAAGATTTTAATCTGCACAAAATTAGGTCCAATACAGATTAACTAAGTACTTGATTTTATAAATGGTGATAATTTTTTTTCCTTTTCACCAAACAAGCACAAGAAAAATTATTTTTCTAATTTCCTTTAGATTGTCTCGAGTTTAGTGAAATTTGTATTTTTCAACAAAACTTCAAACACATGTTCAAATAATCATATGAACAATCAAATGAAGTTTAAAATTTGTATTTATAACTTCGAACTTTTAACGATAAGTCCAACCCAACTTATGAACATCGACAAATAAAATTCAAACTAATTTCTAGAAAACAGTAAAATCAAATGTTAAGAAATTCAACACAAGTTCAACCAACTTATGAATTATCAAAATGAAGTTTCAAGAACTTCAAACACAAGGTCAAACATTCGAAGACTATCAATATGAAGTTCAAACTATTTTCTGGAAAAATAGTAAAGCCAACTTTAAGAAAAAAGACGAAACAGAAAGATTCAAGTCTATCAAATTCACGGCGTGTCCTTAAGGAAATTATTCCCCTCAAGTACCCAAAGTTATAGAATATATCCTCCCAAGATAAAATGAATCACTTCGACAGAATAGCGGTACCTCAAATTCTGTCGAACTGTGAACGCACTCAACGGCAACAAATCACACTAGAATATTTTCAAGATGGAGGAGTGTTTTATTCAAAATTTCATATCTATACCTGAGGAAAAATTCAGAAATTTATAGCCATCAAGGTGTTGCTTCATGAAGAGAGTCAATG
Organism: Capsicum baccatum var. pendulum; assembly: GCA_030864225.1. Classification (NCBI taxonomy): domain Eukaryota; kingdom Viridiplantae; phylum Streptophyta; class Magnoliopsida; order Solanales; family Solanaceae; genus Capsicum; species Capsicum baccatum. Next base: position 183,267,489 of record CM061554.1, read on the forward strand.
GTTCAAAAAGGTGTGGCTATTTATAAAGTAGCAACTCTTCAAAAAAATCACAACCCTTTGAAAAAGTCATAACCATCCAATCCGAAAAGGTGTGTCACGACCCAAAAATGAGGGTCATGATGGCACTTGTCGCAGCGTACCTTGACAAGTAAGTCTATCACCCAAATTGATATGAAAAGAGAAAAAGAAAAAATATCCTAAGGTAAAGCTTTTAGAACGAAGCCGAACCATATAAATAATCATAACAATGAGAAAAGAACTTAACCAAAATACCAATCATGCCCCAAACTAGGTGTCAATAGTGTAAGAACTACTAATACAATTCAAGAGTCAAATGCATCAGAAAAATAACCACAATTGAATAATATTTGTCTCCGAATACTAATAAAGACATAACTACTATAAAAAGATAGAGGTGAACTTCGAACGCATAAATATCCAACCGCTACCTTAAAAACTCCAACAATCGCCCGAGTCAAGCAAGCCGAGGCGCACTCAAGCTAGGACCTGCATCGAAAGAGCGCAGTAGGCATGAGTATGGTCCACTTGTACTTAGTAGGTATCATAGGCCGACCAAGCAAAGTGGTAAAAAAGCATACAAAATATACACTAAGGGCACGTCACCTGCAATCCAAAAATGTCCCACAACGGTAGCCCACACCGCTTGCACTAACATTTCTAATATATCTCACATATATTATAATATCATACCAAGATAGAACAAAAGTACGTATTATATCACATATAAAAAGAACAAGGGGAACATGCATATACAGGATCATCAAATACAAGTAAAAGAAGATACGATAAATACATAGATGACAAATCAATATGCCAATATAACACAACATAACACAATAAAGTAAGTGCAATGTATATGATGATGATGATGATGATGCACGAGGTCGTCGCACAACCTCCGAGATCATCGCACAATTCCCGTATACACCTATGGAGGCAAGCCTCCCAACGCAGGACCCATGGGGGGTTCGTCAACCTATATACAATCCACATATATCATATCTCCTTTCCAGCACATCTCTTGGAAAGGATTTTATAAGGTGTTACAATATCTTTTAAAAAGGTGTTGCCAATGTTTCTCAGATATTGCCACGGTGGTACCAATGTTTTATGAATGAGTATGATATGAAGATGTAATGCTCAAAATTAATCACAATGAGTATTTCCACAAACAACCATATGATATATTTCCACAATCAACTACAATGATACATTTCCACAACCACATGCGTCAATATTTGCTCATTATTTTTGTATCATCCATGAATTTTCACATGTCTTGTATGCCAATAAAGTATGAATATAATCAAAATACACCAATGGTACCACATTAAGACTTTTAACAACACAATACAATTATTCACATGTATTCAAGGTTGTCAATATCACATAGGACCCCATACGGTCACACATATCACATAATATCTCAATTTCGATAATTACGTCACATATAAGTCCCCACACCGACACAACACATAGAGAGCCATTTTTCATGATTAGTTCCCACCCTTAACATGCATTTTGTACCATCATTTACTACCCAGCCCAGTTTGAAAGGGTTAAGCCATAACTTACCTCGAAAGCCAAAATTGATCCGCTACACTTGAACCCGCGACCTTACTTTTCACGAACAATTCCAGACTCTACTAAAAACATCAAATATAAAATCAACGCGTCAAGGAAAAATCAACGACACCCATATTGACTACTTTTAGTTCGGAGTCAAAACGAACCCCCAAAATAGATTTTTGAAAAAACGGGGCAAAATCAGAACTTTACTTCAAAAACAGGTTCCCCATATTTGTAGGAACCTACAGCTGAAAACCCAAGTTAAATCGAGTCAAAAACGGAATTCAAATCGAAGAAAAACCATTTTTGAGCTTTACCGGGTAAAATCTTTGAAATCCGAATTAAAATCAAGAATTGGAGTTGTTTTGAAGGTTAAATTAATGAAAAACTAGTAATTATATGATAAAAATATTATTCAAGTGAAAGGAGTGAAATTTTGGTTTAAAATCATGCCCTTAAATTTTTGGGGTTTTGAGGAATTTATCAAGAAATTACTAAGAAAATGGGTGAATTCCTACTTTAAATCCGTTATAAAATCAAGAAATAGATGTCAATTTAACTTCTCAAACTCCCACAAGCTTCACTTTTAGGCTCCCAAACTATTTAGGGTTTAACTCTCAATAGGCAAGATAAAAATGAGCAAAATAAACCTAAAAACTATTTATATAGTGCAGAAAATCTGCACTAAAAGAAACATAAAGCAGCAGAATTTTTTTTTTTAAGTTCACTTTGGACTTCGACGGGATTCCCAGAATTCGTTCGGAGTTCGATACATGCAAACGAACTATGCAACCACACTAAATTCGATATTTTGAATGTGATGGCGATACCAGATTTTGAAAAAACAATTATTTTAACAAAGTTGACCCCCAAAATTCGAAATTATAATTTTCCAAACCGAGGGACGAAATGAGATTTAAAAGCCGTAAATCATACCAAACTTGCTAACACCCTAAAATAGACATTCCGAATCTGCTGGAGAAGTCGGATTTTCCATCCGAGGTCGTTTCGATCAAATGTGGGTCCCACACTCATATTTCTAATTTTTTAACTTTCCAACCAATAGGTTGAAATGAGCTCGGGTGCACCGACACCCGAACCAAAGGTCTACCTAGCCTAAAATCGATATTTCGGAGTTGTTGGCGTAGTCCGTTCGGCCATCCGTCGTATGGATCAAAAGATATTCTCATAAGTCCAAAATAAGACTCTCACAGCCATAAAAAAAACCACAATATTGCATAAATGATACCAAAACGCATCAAAAATCATGCAAATCACTCCCACACCCCAAAAAATCATAATGCAACTATGGGGAGGGGGTAAAACAGTCAAATCACAAAAAAATCACAAATTTCACATTTTCATTTTTTAGGTCGTTATATCATCCACTACTAAAAATTTAGTTCGTCCTCGAACTAAGATAAGGAAACACCTAAATCAATGAAAAGCAGGGGATAGGAACTACGCATATCAGATTCAACCTCCCAAGTAGCTTCATCTACATGTCGATGTCGCCACTGGACCTTAACCACAGGGATCACTCTAGAGTGAAACCGCCTAACATTCCTAGCCAAAATGAAAACCAGTTCCTCAACAAAGGACAACCGCTCATCTAACTGAACCAACTCTCAATGAATGACATAAGACTCATTAGGAATATAATGACATGAGACTCATCAGGAATATAACGATGAATCATAAAGATATGAAAAATTAGATGAACAAATAATAGATCGGGGGAAAAGCCAACTCATAAGCCTCATCACCAACAGTCCAAAGAATCTCAAATGGACCAATATACCTAGGGCTAAGCTTGCCCCTCTTCCCAAACCTCATCACACCCTTCATGGGTAAAACTCTAAGGAAAATATGATCACCAACACCAAATATCAAGGAACGAAATCTACGATCAGCATAACACTTCTGCCTACTCTGAGCCGCTCTAAGTCTATCCTGAATGATCCAGACCCTATCCAAAGACTTACGAAGCAAGTCCGTACCTCGAGGCCTCACCTCTGAAACATCAAACCAACCTACTGAAGAACAACAACGTCTACCATAAAATGCCTCAAAAGGAGCCATATCAATACTGGAATGGTAGCTATTATTATATGCAAACTCTGCTAAAGCCAAATGCTGCTCCCACTGGCCATCAAAATCCATCACGCATGCATGAAATATATCCTCCAAAACTTGTATAGTCCGCTCTGACTGGACATCAGTCTGGGGGTGAAATGTTGTACTAAGATCCGCTCGAGTACCCAACTCATCCTGAAAAGTCTTTCAAACGTGAGATGTGAACACAAAACCTTGATCTGAAATAATAGATACTGACATACCATGCAGACGCATAATTTCACGAATAAAGATATGGGCTAACCTCTTAGCACTGAATGAAACCTGAACTGGAATAAAATGAGTTGACTTGGTCAATCGATCCACGACGACCCAAGCACTGTCAGAACCATGAGATGTACGAGGAAAACCAATCACAAAGTCCATGCTGATGCGTTCCTACTTCTACTCAGGAACAGGTAACCTCTGAAGCAAACCACCAGCTCTCATATGGTCAGCCTTAACCTGCTGACAACATAAGAAACGAGCCACAAAATCCGTTATATATCTCCTTATACCACCCCATCAGTAGTGTTGTCTCAAATCACGATACATCTTAGTCACACCTAGATGGATGGAATATCTGGAACTAGGGGTGTTCGGTTTGGTTTTATATATTATAGGTTCGTTTTATCGATTTTTTATTTTTAAATATGCTAAACCAATAACCAAACCAATAAGATATCTTTTATCGGTTTTTGGTTTATCGATTTTTAGTCCTTAACGGTTCGATTTCGGTTTAATCGATAAGAAAATACTCATAAAATAGAAATAGTAGTAACTAATATGAAAAAAAATTGAATCTTAGTTGCATCCAAAAATCCTACATAATGTGTTTTAATTTACAAGAATCTCCAAGTTTGAACTAAATGTTGTTAGGAGAAATAGAGAGTTTGTATAATTAAAATAATAGGTTTGTTAATTGGTAGAAATTAAAGAGAAATCAATAGAAATATATAATAAGTCATATATATATATATATATATATATATTCTTATTGAGTTATCGGTTTACCCAATAACCCAATAAGAAAAAATTGAACCGAAACAATAACCCAATACTTTTTTTTCACAAAACCATTAACAAACCATTAACCCAATAACCCAATAACAATAAACCAATAACATTTTTATCGGTTCGGTTTACCGGTCGGTTCAATTTTTGCACACCCCTATCTAGAACAATGGGGCCCCTCCAAGTTCAACCTAATCCAGTCACCCACTTTCGGCACACAAACTCGACCTCTAATCCGCAAAACTCCATCTGAATCAAGTGAGGCTTCCTTAGCCTCTCCACTCAATACCTTGTCTCGAATCAACCTCAATCCAACATCATCAAATTGATGATCTCAAATCTGCTCCATCAAAGAAGATCTAGCATCCACAAATGCCAAAACATGCCCCGATGTCGGAATATCAAGTCTAACCATTTGGTTAGCTAAAGACAGAACCTCTAAGGCCAAAGGCCTCTCCTGGGTCAAAAAATGTGCCAAGCTACCCATGCTAGTCGACTTTTGGCTCAAGGCATCCACAACCACATTAGCCTTGCCCCGATGGTAGATAATAGTCAAGTTATAATTCTTAAGCAACTCAAGCCAACGGTGCTGCCTCATAATAAGATCTCGTTGGGTAAAGAAGTACTAAAGGCTACGATGATATGAGAAGATATCACAATAGACTCCATACAAATAGTGCCTCCACAACTTCAAGGAAAACACAACTGCACACAACTCTAAATCATGGGTAGGATAATTCTTCTCATGAGGCTTCAATTGACGAGATGCATACGCAATTACCTTGACCTCTTGCATCAACACAACACCTAACCCAATACCTGAAGCATAACAAAAGACAGTAAATCCCACGCCCTTCTTTGGCAAAGCTAATATAGGAGATGAATTCAATAAGTCCTTTAACTTCAGGAAGCTCACCTTACAAGCATCGGACCACTAAAAAGAAATCTTCTTTTGGGTCAACTTGGTCAATGGAGCTGCAATGGATGAAAAACCCTCAACAAAACATCGATAATACTCGGCCAAGCCAACAAAACTTTGAATCTCAATAGGCGAAGTAGGTCTAGCCCAATCACGAACTACTGCAACTTTAGCTGGATCAACCATAATACTTTTCTTATTTACCACATGACTCAAGAAAGAAACAGACTCCAACCAAAACTTGCACGTAGAGAATTTGGCATACAACTTCTCATCCCTCAATCTCTAAAGCACAATCCACAAATGTTCTTCATGCTCAACCTCACTCTTGGAATAAACCAAGATATCATCTATAAATACCATAACAAAAAAGTTGAGATATGGTCGAAAAAACTGATTCATCAACTTCATGAATAAGGCAGGGGAATTGGTCAACCCAAAAGACATGACCAAGAACTCATAATGACCATATCGAGTCCAAAAAGCAGTTTTCAAAATATCCGAAGCTCTAATCCTCAACTAGTGATAACCAGACTGTAAATTAATCTTCAAAAATACCGCAACACCCTGAAGTTGATCAAATAAATTATCAATGCGAGGAAGAGGATACTTATTCTTAACCGTCACCTTATTCAAGTACCGATAATGAATATACATACTCATAGACCTATCTTTTTTTCTTCACAAACAAGACAGGCGCACTCCAAGGTGAAACACTAGGTCGGATAAATCCCTTATCCAACAACTCCTGCAAGTGATTCTTTAGTTCTTTCAACTCTGCTAGGGCCATCCTATAAGGAGTAATAGAAATGGGCTTAGTGCCTGGCTCAACATCAATAGCAAAATTAATATCTGGATCTAGAGGCATACCATGCAAGTCCATAGGGAACACGTCCATAAACTTACTGACAATATGGACAGAATCTAAGAAAGGAGGAGAAACAACACTTGTGTTATGAATATGGGCCAAGTAAGATAGACATCCCCTCTTAACTAATTTACGAGCCTGAACATAAGATAGAATCCTCTTAGGACCTGAATAAAGTGCACCATTCCAAGCTATCCTTGGCACACCCAACAAAGCTAAAGTCACGGTCTTGGCAAAATAATCTGAGACAGCATAATAAGGAGACAACCGATCCATACCCAAAATAACATCAAAATCGATCATATCTAACACAAGCAAGTCTACCCAAGTCTCACGCCCGATAAAAAGTCACAACACAAGATCGGTGATCCTGATCCACCACTAAAGAATCACCTATCGGAGTGGATACACAAATAGGCATGGTAAGAGGCTCACTAACAGAATCAAAACCCAAAGCAAAACATACAGATACATAGGAAAAAGTCGATTTAGGATCAAATAACACAGATGTAGGTCTGAAACAAATATGGACAATACCTGTAATCACAGCATCAGAAGCCTCTGCCTCAGGTATGGCTGTTATAGCATAACACTGACCACGACCACCAGCTGCCTGGGTATCCCCACGGCCACCAACTTCCTGAATGGCCCCACGGTCGCCCTACAAGCTCCACTACCTCTACCCCTTACACCTTTGGTAGCACCCCTACCCCTCATAGATGAAACAGAAATGGCTCGAATCACCCGCCGGGGACAGTCCCTAGCCATATGGCCAATTTCATCACATACATAACAACCTCTTCGATCAGTCTCAACAAGAAAAAGTACAAATAAGCCCAAACGGCTACCCTGAACTTCTGAACTAGAAGATCCACCAACTGAACTCTATAAAATCACCTGCACTGGCCTACCATGGTATCTACAAGAACCTCTAAATCTCTGCCTCGAGAGGTCTGACTTTTGAACTCACCTAAAATGTCGAGCTTTCTTGGGGCCTCCTTCAGATGCACTAAGAATATCCTTTATTATCTTAGCATAATCCACTATACATTGGAAATAAAACCCAAAGACAACTCTCTGAGATGTAGCCACTAAAGAAAAATATCCAAACCCTTCATGAACTTTTGAATATTCTCAGACTCGATGGAAATGCTATCATAGAAATATCTGGACAGGGCATGGAAGCATGCCTTATACTCAAAAATTGTCATGGAACCCTACTCCAAATGATCAAACTCATCCCACATACGATCTTTCAAACTGAAAGGCACAAATCTCTCCAGAAAGACATTAACAAACTGATCCTATGATAACTCAGGAGCATCAACAAGCCTACAATCGACAAATGATATCCACTAATTTCTCACAGCATCTCTCAACTGATATGTAGTATAAGCCACACCATCTGCACAAAAAGAGTGAAACACAACTCACAACACAAGATATAAAAGAATTCACACGATAAGGAATAAAATGAAGGAGGCTTCCTAAAGACATCCTATAGCCTCTAGAAGATAGATACAGACGTCTACGTATTAATTTGCAAGACTTTATTAGACATCCCGTTCTTACATCATTAAGACCAATGAAACCTGGCTGCTCTGACACTAATTTGTCTTGACCCAAAAATGAGGGTCATGATGGCACTTGTCACAGCGTACCTTGACAAGATGTCTATCACCCAAACTGATATGAAAAGAGAAAAAGACAAAAATATCCCAAGGTAAGGCTTCTAGAACGAAGCCAAACCATATAAATAATCATAATAATATGGAAAGAACTTATCCAAAATACCAATCATGCCCAAAACCAGGTGCCAATAGTATAAAAACTACTAATATAATCCAAGAGTCAAATGTATCGAAAAAAAAAATGCAAATTAATAATATCTATCTCTGAATACTAATCAAGACATAACTACTATAGAAAGATAGAGGTGAACTTCAGACGTATGAATATCCAAATGCTACCTTAAAAGCTCCAACAATCACTTGAGTCAAGAAAGCTGAGGCACAGTCGAGCTAGGACCTGCACCGAAAGGGCACAGTAGGCATGAGTACGACCCACTTGTACTCAATAGGTATCCTAGACCGATCAAGCAAAGTGGTAAATAAAGCATACAAAATATACATTAAGGGCACGTCACCTGCAATTAGAAAATATCCCACAACAGTAACCCACACTGCTTGCACTAATAGTTCTAATATATCTCACATATATTACAACATCACACCAAGATAGAACAAAAGTACGTATTATATCACATATAAAAAGAACAAGGGGAACATGCATATACAAGATCATCAAATACAACTAAAAGAAGATACGATAAATACATAGATGATAAGTCAATATGCCAATACAACACAACATAACACAATAAAGTAAGTGCAATGTATATGATGATGATGATGTACGAGGTCGTCGCACAATCTCCGGGATCATCGCACAATCCCCGTATACACCTATGGAGGCAAGCCTCCCAACGCAGGACCTATGGAGGATTCGTCAACCCGTATACAATCTATATATCTCATATCTCCTTTCCAGCTCATCCTTTGGAAAGGATTTTATAAGGTGTTACAATATCTTTTAAGAGAGTGTTGCCAGTGTTTCTCAGATGTTGCCACGGTGGTACCAATATTTTATGAATGAGTATGATATGAAGGTTTAATGCTCACAATCAATTACAATGATACATTTCCACAACCACATGCATTAATATTCGTTCATTATTTTCGTATCATTCATGAATTTCCACATGTCTCATATGTCAATAAAGAATAAATATAATCACAATACATAAATGGCACCACATTAAGCCTTTTAACAAAACAATACAATTATTCACACGCATTCAAGGCTGTCAATATCACATAGGACCCCACACGGTCACACATATCACATAATATCTAAATTTCGATAATTACATCACATATAAGTACCCACACGGGATCAACACATAGATAGCCATTTTTTATGATTAGTTTCCATCCTTAACATCATTTTGTACCATTATTTTCTACCCAGCTCAGTCTGAAAGAGTTAAGTCATAACCTACCTCGAAAGTCCAAACCGATCTGCTACACTTGAACTCGCGATCTTACTTTTCATGAATAATTTCAAACTCTACTAAGAAAATCAAATATGAAATCTATGCGTCAAGATAAAATCAACGACACCCATATTGACTACTTTTGGTTCGGGGTCAAAACGGACCTCTAAAATGACTTTTCAAAAATGAAGGGCAAAATTAGAATTTTACTTCAAAAACATGTTCCCCTTATTTTTAGGAACCTACAGCTGAAAATTCAAGTTAAATTGAGTCAAAAACGAGTTTCAAATCGAAGAAAAATCATTTTTAAGCTTTACCGGGTAAAATCTTTGAAATCCGACTTAAAATCAAGACTCAGAGTTATTTTGAAGGTAAAATTGATGAAAAATTAGTAATTATAAGATAAAAATATTATTCAAGTGAAAAGATTAAAATTTGGGTTTAAAATTATGCCCTAAGTTTTTTAGGGTTTTGAGGAATTTATCAAGAAATTACTAAGAAAAGTGGTGAATTCTTACCTTAAATCCGTAATAAAATCAAGAAGTAGAAGTTAATCTAACTTTCCAAAATTTTTCAAGCTCCCACAAGCTTCACTTTTAGGCTCCCAAACTATTTAGGGTTTAACTCTCAAGAACCAAGATAAAAAATGAGCAAAATGGATTCAAAAACTATTTATATAGTGCAGAAAATCTGCACTAAAAGAAACAAAAAGCTGCAGATTTTGTTTTAAAGTCCACTTCGGACTTTGACAGGGTTCCCGAAATTCGTTCGGAGTCTGATATATGTAAACGAACTATACAACCACACTAAATTTGATATTCCGGACACGATGGCGATATCAGTTTTTCAAAAAAAAAAGTCATTTTCACAAAGTTGACCCCCGAAATCTGAAATTATAATTTTTCCAAATCGAGGGATGAAATGAGATTTAAAAGCCGTAAAATCATACCAAACATGCTAACACCCTAAAATTGATATTCCAAATCTCCTGGTGAAGTCGGATTTTCCATCCGAGATCGTTTCGATCAAATGTGGATCCCACATCCATATTTCCAATTTTTCAACTTTCCGACCAATAGATCGAAATGAGCTTGGGTGCACCGGGTGTCACACCCATTTTTTAACCAAAAAACATTAATTTTAAGTTCGAAAGGGTTTTTATTATTAAAGTAAAAAAATAAAGATTTTTTTCGAAAAGGACCTTTTATATTAAAAACTCAGAGTCCCCACTTGACATAAACTTGGTGTGTCAAGTTACCTTTGGAAATCCTTTTCAAAATTGTTTGACTCATTAAAACTAGTTTGCAAACAGAAATTTTAGTTAAGGAATTTTGTTTACCGAGGGGAAGGTGTTAGGCACCTCATGATCCCGTGGTCTGACCACGTTCGCTTGCTCAAATGTATCGGCTAGTAAGACACTATGAATATATAAATCCACGAAAACACATAAAAGAATCAAACACACAAAATAAAATAAATCCAAAATATAGTGTCCAATCTAATTATACAGTCCAAAAATAGAAAAAAATACAAAAATATAAATCATATTCTAAGCTAATCCTAAAACTACGCTCCAATGCCTTACCTGATGCCTCGGGACTTCATCACGATCATCTTTCGTCAGCATAATACGTCGGGCATTCCCCGGTGAATAAATACACATGGCCTTGGGGCATTCCCTGACTAAATAGATACATTTTCTCAATACAAGGAAAATAGAAAGAGTCATTCACACCCACATTCAAACATTCAACAATCACAATTCCTATGTTTTGCCTACCCCGACCTACCGTTTGCCTACATATTTAATGGACTAACACATAACACTATCACGTTCAACAGTATTCATACTTAAACCAAATTAAACCAAAATCAATGAATCTTAATCCATCCACATTCACCCTTTTTATCAATTTCTTAATTTCGCTCCGAATTTCCTTTTAACATCAAATTTTCACCATTCATAATTAACAATTTTAACCATCCACCATCAATATAATATAACATCCATCATTCACATCACGCACAAAATAAGAGAAAAATCAAGACGATATCAATCAATCACACAAAAAAAACAAGGAATAACTAAGAATAAGATTAAAGAGATGGACCTTAAATTGAGTATTTTGAACTGTGATTATTATTTGATTGCACTTTTGATTTCAAACCGAGCAACTGACCAGATATCATGAAATGGACCTCGTTGAACCTCAACTAAAGGCCAAACTCAAATCAAATTTCACCTCGAATTGAAGATTTCAACCCCGATATCTGTTCTACCAAAACTCAATGGTTTTCTAATAAGTTTTTAGAGTTGGGATTGATTAACCGGCTATTTTTGTTATTGTTTCAATGTTTTGGGGATGGGATGGGATTGGAAGCTTCACCGGAGCTCTGGCAAGCTCAGTGGTAGCCGAAATCGAGAACGCGACTGGCGGCGACAAAGTTTTCCGATGAAAACTTGTCCAAATTTCCCTTTTGCATGTTTCCTCCCTATTTTTATCTAATATCTCCTACCCTGATCTCTATTTTTCTCAAATATCTCCCACCCTGATCTGTCTCTCTCTTCAATTTTTCTTTATTCCTCGATTGTGTTTCTACTCTTCTGATGGGGTCTCTGTGTGTGTGTGCTGGATGCGTGATTTGGTTGTGAATTGTGAGAAGAAAGTGGTGTGGGTCTATTAATGATGTGGTGCCCGTTTCTTTGTGTCAATGATATGGAGAAGAAGGCCAAAATGGAGGCGCCCCTATATTGATATTGTGAATGATGGGTTCATGTGTGTGAATGATGGAGGAGTGTGTCTTCCTTTTTCTCTGTGTGTGAATAATTGATTGAGAAAAATGGAGGTCCCTTTTTCTCTGTAATCATTTTTTCCAAAAAAAAAATAAGTGTAGTCTATTGTTAATTATGTTGTTGCAGTTGGAAAAAGTGGAGTGGGCTCGTGGGTGTGTAAGTTTAGTTGGTAGGATTAGGTGATGTTAAGTGGAGTAAGGAATAGGTAGGGGTAGGGTAGGGTGTAGGGAGAGGTAAATGAGTAAATATTAATTTTTAAGGCGGATAAAATTATGTGTCTATATTATGTCCCTCTTTGGATGTAAACACAAAGTATTTTCATATAAAGACGTAGACAACGAGACAAAATTTTGACCGACCATTATTCAGAAGAAAGAAACACAAGGAAGAAGGGCAACCGAGTCTTGATTTGGCAATCTTACCTATCCCAAGTTATGAGAGAGTCAAGTCACATGTAGTTCCAAGGTTGAAAAAGAGATGGACTATACTGAGTTGGAGAGTCGAGTGAGGTCCCATCGAGGTTTCGATCCGCGACCCTATCATTACGTCAAAATGAAATTACAAGTTAAAAAGATAAATGAAATTACAAAAGACATATCTATACAACATCTCTCGATTCTTGTCTCGGGTCTCCGATGCTTTTGAAAGTGAAAAAAGATCTGATCTTCTTTTAGTTGAAGTTAAAGATAGATTCTTTCTCCGTACAAAATTTGGTGTTGGAAATGAACTCAAAGTTGGCCATGTTCTGCAAGTGGTATTTCTGAACTTAAACCTGAATTTAAAATTCTTCTCCCTATTCTTCAGGCGGGTTCCTGACTTACAATTTTCACCTTGTTGCTTGGCTTTTCATTTATTCACCTTGTTTCTTGAATTTCAATTTCATCACCCTATTCTTCAGGCGGGATACTGACTTGCTATTTCATCACCTTTCAATTTTATCACCGTGTTCTTCAGGCAGGATCCTGACTTGCTATTTCATCACTTTTCAGTTTCTTTACCCTGTTCTTCAAGCGGGCTCCTGACTTTTAATTTCATCACCCTATTCTCCAGGCGGGCTCCAGAAACCACATTAAAACTAGAAAGAAAAATATCCAAAACGCATGTTATGACAAAGAAAGATTTCCTTTTTTTTGAAAGTAATGTCTCATTTTTCAGGAGGGTCTTGAACATTAGGTAAATTCTCATTTTCTAGGAGGGTCCTGAACGTAAAATTAATTCGTATTTTTCAGGAGGGTCCTGAACATAAATTAAGTTTTCCATTTTCCAGGAGGGTCCTGAACATAAAGTAAATTCCTATTTTCTCGGAGGGTCCTAAATATAAAGTAAATTCTCATTTTCCAGGAGGGTCCTAAATATAAAGTAAACTCTCATTTTCCATAAGTGTCCTGAATGATAGTAAGTTCCCATGTTTTGCGAGGTTCCTGAACATAAAGTAAATTTCTATTTTCCAGGAGGATCCTGAACATAAAGTAAGTTCCCATTTTCCAGGAAGGTCCTGAACATAAAGTAGTGTCCCATTTTTCAGGAAGGTCCTGAACATAAAGTAAATTCCTATTTTCAGGAGGGTCTTGAATGAAAGTAAATTTCCATTTTCCAAGAGGGTCCTGAACATAAAGTAAAATTCTCATTTTTCAGGAGGGTCCTAGATATAAAATAAATTCTCATTTTTTAGGAGGTTCCTGAACTGAAGTAAATTCCCATTTTTTAAGGAGGGTTCTGAACATAAAATAAATTTTATTTTCTAGGAGGGTCTTGAACTAAAGTAAATTTCCATTTTCCAGGAGGGTCCTGAATATAAAGTAAGTTTTCCATTTTCCTGGAGAGTCCTGAACATAAGTTAAATTCCTATTTTCCAGGAGGGTCCTGAACGTAAAGTAAATTTCCATTTTCCAGGAGGGTCCTGAACATAAAATAAATTCTCATTTTTTAGGAGGGTCCTGAACATAAAGTAAATTCCCATTTTCCAGGAGGGTCCTGAACACAAAGTAATGTCCCATTTTTCAGGAGGGTCACGGATGTACTTTTCCAATGGTCGCTAAATTAAGTGAAGCAAATTTGCCCCTATTTCAACAAAGAAAATTGGTCAGTTAAAAACTTAGTGGTGGCTTGCAGCACTTGGCTGTCCCGACACCTGCTCTAGTGTTCATTCCCTTTATTTTGTTTCATATTTCTAGAACTTGCCTCTGCTTTGTCACGCCATTGACCCAAACTCAGATTAATAAGAGTGACTATGAAATAAACACAGTATCTCTACTTTGCCATGCTTCTCGGATAAACCCTTTAAACCTTGATATTTCCATGAGTTCTCAGACTTGTCTGTTGACAAAACTTTTGCATGCCTTATTTCAGCTCACAATCATGTCCTTTTCATGTGCTGGCCTTTTGTTTTACTTTGTGCAATTGAAGAAGCTGGTAGCTAGTTTTGAAATCCTTTCTCACTTGTTTTGACATGGACTAGACTCAAAGACAAGAGAAAAAATGACAATGATTTTTTTTATTTGGATAACTGACTCAAGAAAATACAATAAAATCACAAAGAAGAAAGAAAAGACAATGAACGTCCCCATTTGAAAAATATAAAAGAAAAGTTTATCTAAAAATGACAGTCAACTCTAATAATTATGACATGCATATCGGATTAAACCGCCTGATCTTTCCATCCAAAACTCTCACAAATTATTGTTGAGTTAATGACCCTGAAATTGAGTTGCTTCCTTGGGCCAATTGCATTCGGAGACCTCATTCGGCTAATGGCGCCTTGAAAGGTTTTCGCCAACAAGCCTCTCTTATTTTCTTTTTATCACCATTGCCTTATGGTATTCGAGAGGGTTTTTCACCAATAAGATTGTCTTATTTATATCTTTCTCAACTCACAGTCGTCTTACAGTGCCCGAGAGGGTTTTCACCAATAAGACTGTCCCATTTTTATCTCTCTTAACTTACCATTATCTTACAATGCCCGTGAGGATTTTCACCAATAAAACTCTCTCATTTTTATTTTTCTCCTGGTTGCTTATGATGCAGAAGACAAGTAGTACCAAAATTCATCATCACATTCATTGCATGCTTAGCCTTAACATTTTCAAAGATTGATCTGAAGGTATTTCTTTAGTTGTAACTTGGCTTTTGGATATGGTTAGAAAGAAAGGATGGCATGAGGCCCAAACGACACTCGAAGTGAGGTGGGACTTACAACTTTTGGAATCGACTCAAATAATGAAAATTAACTCATGCCTCAATTTCTTTTAACAGGGCAATTCTAAATTATTTATTTGGTTGGACTGAGCCCAGAGTAAGGCAGCCTATGTATCTCATCCTCGAGAGAGGAGAATTTGGTCACGCATGGTTCTGACAATTTGTTCCTTTGCTTGACTTTGATTTTTTTTCTTTTTATTGACTCTTTTTCTCTTTGGGACCTTTTTTGACTCTATTTTTCTTGATATTCTTCTCTTTTCTTTCTTTTTGGACACATTTTTATCTCTTGTTTTTTTTTGAAACATGTTTGACACTATTCTTTTGCTTGACACTTTTCTTTTGAACTTTGCTAACTTTATCCTAATTCCAAAAGAGGGGTATGAAAGAAAATAGAACTAAAGCTCAAATGGGGTAAACAAAGGATGATACAATGTTTGGATAGCAGAATAAAATGTCTTCGTCATATCAATCCTTGAAAATGTAAGTACATGTCATGCAATATGATAGTAAAAGATGAAGATCATTTGTGACATTTTTTACAACACTAATTTTAACTGAGCCTGCACGTCGCTACTTCTTCTGCAAACTTCAATTTTGTTGTACATTTCCCATGCTTTCTTGGAACTGATTTTTTTGTTCCTTTTGACTTAGGATCACACATCCACTATCTGACCTAATTGAGATATGTCTTTCAATTGATGACCAACTTATTCTTGTGATTCTCAAAACAATTTCCTTAATTTTCAAAGAAGGTTTCAACTTGTCACCAAATGTCCCAGCACTTTACATATTTTCTCAGATGCTTTTTTTCTAACTTTATCCCTCTGATTCAATGTTCATGCTTAAACTGGATTTAAAAATCTAGCTAAAAATTCCGCAAGCATGTCATAACACTAGAACCAACTTAAAATGAACTATATAAAGTACACACAAAAACAACTTAAAATAAGATTGGACACCACATTTAATTAAAAGAAAAGATAGAAGGGTTTAAATAAAAATGATAGAGAAACAAAACAAGATAGATTTCAAACTACAACCCTAAAGTAATTTGGAAAACAGACAGTAAAACAAAACAAACTACCAACAATCCTCCCAAGTAAGAAAAGGAGTGACTTTCCAATTACTAAGCTTGATACCTTAGCCACTGATTTGCACATCACATGATTAGAGCTTTCTTCACTGTCAATGTTCTGCACCATAATTGATCCATCTTAAGTCATATTTTCAATTTCTCTTTTTAAATCTCGACAATCTTCAATACTATGACCATGAGCATCAGGATGATACACACATCGTATATTAGGATCAAAATTTCTTGAACGCCGATTAAGAGTGTACCCAAGGAGAGGAGTGATCATCCCTCATTGTACCAATCTATGAAATAAGCTGGCATACAACTCTCCAATTGGTGTGAAGCTATCTCTCAACTTCTGTCTTATTTCATTGTTTGGCTTGGATTGAAAATCAGGCCTAGAAGGGCTTTGGCATATTTATGGAGTTAGAGAAAGAGTGGTGGAAGTATTGGGATGATTTTCGCTTGGAATGAATTCTGAGTCATGTTGCAGTGTATCAACAACAGTAGGAAACTAAATTTACCATTTTAGTGGAAAAATTAAGCTATCTGTAGGATCAATAGCGGGGAATGGAGGAGGAGTCAACTTACTATCCCAAGATCGATACATTTCCGTCATTCATTGCCTTAGTCTCCTAATTTCTTGCTTTAAGTTCTCATGTTCCTGACTCTTTATTTGATCCATGATGTCATTCTCTATATCCTTGTTGAACACAACTAATCATTCTTTGGATTTGGTGTGATGTGGAGTACTAGCCAGAATTCCACAATCCAACCACCTTAAACTAACTGAACTATCCAACCACAATCCAACTAATATATCCCGTGGTTTGACCACAGTCGCTTGGTGAAGTATATCGGCTAGTAAGACAATATGAATATATAAACCCACGAAAATACATAAAAGAATCAATCAAACACACAAAATAAAACAAATATAAAATATAGTGTCCAATCCAATTAAACACTCCAAAAATAGAAAAAATGTGAAAATATAAATCCTATTCTAAGCTAATCCTAAAACTACGCTCCAATGCCTTACCCAATGCCTCGAGCCTTCATCACGATCATCTTCTGTCAACATAATACGTTGGGCATTCCCCGGTGAATAAATACATATGGCCTTGGGGAATTCCCCGGCTAAATAGATACATTTTCTCAATACAAGGAAAATAGAAAGTCATTTACACCCACATTCAAACATTCAACAATCACAATCCCTATGTTTTGCCTACCCCGATCTACCGTTTGCCTACTTATTTAACAGCCTAACACATAACACTATCGCTTTCAACAATATTCATACTTAAACCAAAATCAATGAATCTTAATCCATCCACATTCACCCTTTTTATCAATTTTTTAATTTCACTTTGAATCCCCTTTTAACACTAAATTTCCACCATTCACGATTAACAATTTTAGCCATCCACCATCAATATAATATAACATCCATCATTCATATCACGCACAAAATAAGAGAAAAATCGAGAAGATATCAATCAATCACAAAAAAATAAGAATTAACTAAGAATAAGATTAGAGAGATGGACCTTAAATTGAGTGTTTCGAACTGTGATTATTATTTCATTGCACTTTTGATGTCAAACCAAGAAACTGACTGGATCTCACGAACTAGACCTCATCGAACCTTAACTAAAGGCCAAACTCAAATCAAATTTCACTTCGAATTGAAGATTTCAACCCCAATATCTGTTCTACCAAAACCCAATGGCTTTTCGATGAGTTTTTAGAGTTGGGATTGATTAACTGGCTATTTTGTTGCTGTTTCAATGTTTTGGGGATGGGATGGGACTGGCAGCTTCATCGAATCTCCGACAAGCTCAGCAGTAGTCGAAATCGAGAAAGCGAATGGCGGCGACAAAGTTTCCTGGTGAAAACTCGTCCAAATTTCCCTTTCACACGTTTCCTCCCTGTTTTCTCTAATCTCTCCCACCCCAATCTCTATTTTTATCAAATTTATCCCACCCGAATCTCTCCCTCTCTCTAATTTTTCTTTATTTCTTGATTGTATTTCTACTCTTCTGATGGATCTGTGTGTGTGAGTATGTGCTGGATGCGCAATTTGGTTGTGAATCATGAGAAGATAGTGGTGTGGGTCTGTTAATGGTGTGTTGCCCGTTTCTTTGTGTCGATGATGTGGAGAAGAAGACCAAAATAGAGGCGCCCCTGTATTGATACTATAAATGGTGGGCTCGTGTATGTGAATGATGGAGGAGTGTGTCTTTCTTCTTCTCTGTGTGTTAATGATTGATTGAGAAAAATGGAGGTCCCTTTTTCTCAGTAATCATTTTTTTCCAAAATAAAAATGAGAGTGTAGTCTATTGTTAATGGGAAAAGGGTCAAAAATACCCCTCTACTTTGATTAATTGGTTAACTTTACCCTTTATGATAATATGAGGTTAAACTTACCCTTAGTATTATCAAACTAAACAAAATTTCCCCTCAATTGGATGGAATTATCTAAAATAACTGATTTCAATAAACTTAACAATTTTCCTCATCTAATATGTTTTTAACCAACTAAATCACCTAATTAACTTAACCCTTTTTCCCAAACACACCCATATTTCCTAAATTAACTATCACCTTGTGCACTAGCACTGCTTAACCTTCTTCTTCATTAATTTACAGTTGATGTAATATCTGGAAAGTCCAAATATAAACCTCTTCAAGTATACAAAAACCAATCAATTCCGACAAAACAATCAAATGTGTCTGTGGATTCAATGTAAAACTTTTTTGAGTTGGTGGAGTCCAATATATATCTCTTTTCTTAGCTATTTCCCTTCAGATGTCTCCACAAAGTCTAACAATAAGAATGAAGAACCAATGTCGATTCTTGGTCGTATAATGCTTTCATAACACATTTTTATCACTATCCATTTCGTCGCCTGATTCCATATTGCTTCAGCGATTACCAGAAGTCCAAATCCACACCTGATTGCTTCCAATAAAACTATCCAATTGATGTGGTAACCAAATGATATCAATGGCAAAGCAATAATGATGTCACAACGAAATAAAACTTTTTCCGATACATCACAATAAAGAGGTAAAGTCGCTCTCTGCTTCTTCACTACTCTCTCTCTCCTTTCGCGCTTAGCACACACACCCTACCAGATAGAGCAACTCAACAATGGCTTACCCAAATCGTCTGCCCTAAACAAGTCATCAAGCGCTAAAAAGACAACTCTCTTTGCACTAGCTCCACCCTCTCGTACTCCTTTGATTTCAACGAGTCCACCCAACTCGATTTATACTGATTTCTTGACATGGCAATTGATTTGGAGAAAATGGGTGTGTTTGAGAAGAGGATCAAGTTAATTAGATGGGTTTATTTGGTTAAAGGATTAGATGAGGAAAATATTTAGGTTAATTGAAATTAGCTATTTTGGATGGATTCTATCTAATTGGGAGGCAATTTTGTTTGGTTTGATCATACTAAGGGTAAATTTAACCTCATATTATCACAAAGGGTAAAGATAACTAATTAATTAAAGTAGAAGTGTATTTTTGATCCCTTTTCCATTGTTAATTGTGTTGTTACTGTTGGAAAAAGTGGAGTGGGCCCGTGGGTGTGTAAGTTTAGTTGGTAGGATTAGGTGATGTTAGGTTGAGTAGGGAATAGGTAGGGGTAGCGTAGGGGGTAGGTAGGGGGTAGGGTAGAGACAGGTAAATAAGTAAATATTAATTTTTAGGGCGGACAAAATTATGTTTCTACACCGAAATCTGAACCAAAGATTTACCTAGCCTAAAATCGATATTCCGAAGCTGCTAGCGCTGTCTATTCGTTCATCCGTCGCACGGATCAAAAGATATCCACATAAGTCCAAAATAAGGCTCTCGAAACTATCAAAAATCACAATATTGCATAAATAATACCAAAATGCATCGAAAATCATGTCAATCACTCCCACACCCAAGAAATATCATAATGCAACTATGAAGAGGTGTAAAACACTCAAATCACAAAAAATCACAAATTTCACATATTTCATCAAATTTTTAGATCGTTACAAGGTGCCGATTCAAATTGCATACTTTCTCTTGGTGCCTTTCCGGAAAAAACATCTATTCATTTTTCATTCACACTTCTTGAAAACCCAACAAATTTAACACAAGGGTATTTTTAAACCAAAAAAACTAACAAAGAGTATTTTTACTCTATTTCCAATAATTTAGAGATTTTTGACCTTTTTTTCATTTTAATAATTGATTTCAGATTGATTTTCGATCTTATGGGCTATACATATGTTGTTTTACTTATATGATCATATCTTTTTTACAAGAAAATCAGTAAAATCACACAAAATATAATTAAATAATTAAACTTAAATAAGTTTGTTGGATTATTTTCTTTTATTTAAATGATAACGCATCACTGGACATTATCGTATTCCATTTTTTCCATGTGATATCCATCAACAGAATCTAAATCTTTCTGTGCCACATATTATATATATCTTTGACAAAATGTTGGTTTAGAACTTAGACAACGCAGTGTTGTATCTATCACCATGTTTATTGAACTGACTAAGTTTCAAGAAACCCTAGTGTTTGAACGAGAGCGCTAGGGTATAAAGACATTAGTATCCCTCTCAAATATCTATTTTATGTCGGGATCAAGTTAGATATACACGTTAAGAAGTTATGATAGAATAAATATGATTTTGGCACTCTTAACTACACGTCAATCTAAGTTCAAACCTTGAGTATAAAAATTTTGGTAAGGAGCACTTCTCATTTTTAATATACCTTAAGTGACATAAATATATCCAACTCTGAATTAGGAAAAACAAAAACAAAATACACTTAATCTATAAGAAAACCACCATTATATAGGGACTAGGGTACCCGATAAAAAATGAGGTGAGAGGAAGTTGAGTAGATCAAGTGACACATCCATTATTTGATTATGAATGATTTCTATCTGTTGAGCTGTCTTGTAGGATCCATATTTAAAAAAACATTATACATTATTAAAGCTGGAAGTGTACCCTAGTGTATTTAAAGCTGTTTTTTGGCTCTATCATTTTATAATAACATACTCCCTCTATTTCGGAATAAGTGAATTATTGGAATATTTATTGGTGTTTCAAAATAAGTGAATATTTGAATTTTTTTTCAAATTTACCCTTATGATTTGACAATCAATTAACTTTTAAAAAGATATTACAAGGTCAACTTTTTCTTTTCTTGGGGTAAAAAAGAAAAGTTGTACTAAATTTATGTCTTTAATATTTTTTTCTTAATGTATGCGCCAAAATCCAACAATTCATTTATTATGAAATGGAGGGAGTATAAGTTTAGGTGTACACACCCTGCGCGTGTACCTCACTTTATTGAGTTCAAACGTTACACTAAATAACATATTTGTTTAAATAATTAAGATGAATACAATAATTAAATTCAATATCTCTGGAAGAATTTATTTAATTAAACCTAACCTTTACAAAAAAAAAATTATTAAAGTCGATCAACATTCATCTATCACCTATAAACTGCAATAAAATAATACGATCATAGAGACATAAAAATAGTATAATTAAATCTAACCTTTACACAAAAAATTTCTTAAAGCCATCTGACACACTCATCTATCACCTGTAAATTATAACAAAATAATACGATAATGGAGATATCAAAATAATACAACTAAACTTAATCTTTACACACACAAAAAAAAATCTCAAAACAGAGATATAAAAACAATACAATTAAACCTAACATTTATTTTAAAAAAAAATTCAAAGCCGACCGACATTCATCTACCACCTGTAAATTCATCACGACCTGTACCAACAAAATAATACAATAGTGATCACAAAGCTTCAGTTTTGATGAAAATAACTCTTATCTGAATGAAAATTTTGACCCTAAAGAATGATTTGAATGAAAACAAAGAAGATATATAAATAAACAGATGTTGAATTCTATTATGTTGACAAAAAAGTGAAAAAGTTGAGGGTTAGAAAATTAAGCATCCACCAATCTAGACATGCAACCGAATAAAGCTAAATTAGCATCAATCATATTTTCTTAATAAATAAATCATTTTTTTCTCTATTTTAACGTTCATCTCAATATTTATAGAAGTATTTCCTTAATAGAGTCTTCTTTTAGGTGTATTTTCTATTATATTTGGGATAATACTCACGAAAATACCTGAACTTTGACTGAATTTTCAGTTGAGCATACTAAACTTTACGGGGGTCCTATTAACCCCCCTAGATTTTTTTAAATGGATTTAATCCCCCCCTCCCCCAAAACTCTATACCCAGATTCGACGCTAGCGCGTGTAATACACGCGCCAAATCTCATTTTTACACGTGTATTGAAGCGTGTAATACACACGCCACCTTATATTTATACATGTCCAAATGGAAAGATATATGGTATTAAAATACGAAAAAAAAAATCTAGGGGTAATAGGACCCTCGCAAAATTTAGTATGCTCAATTGGAAATCCTATCAAAATTCAGGTATTTTCGTGGGTACTATACCATTATATTTTAGGAGTATTTTTCTAATTGATCACTACAAAGAAAAATATTAATTGATTCTGCTTCCATATATTTTAGTAGTCCCATATATTTTAGGAGTATAGTTAATAGAATAAAAATAATTAAATAATAAATTGAAGAAAATAGTGAAAAAATAATTTTTTTCTAAAGAAGAGTGTTTTAATGAAGGATAAAAAGTTCAAATAACTTTTTCAAGGGTCTTCACACTTTACACACACATATGAAAGTGAATTAAAAAGAGGAGGAGATGCACCTTTGATTCTTCTGGCTACTTTGTTCGACGACCTCATATTTTTTTGTTCAATTTTTCGATCAAAAGTTTCTCAACTGAAAGAAAAATATGAAAATTTTATCAAAACGGAGAATTCATTGTCAAATTGTTGAATATTTATAACTCATAGAAAATCTTAAAAATTATTAACTAAAAAAAATAAAGAAAGACAAAGGACGATGATTATGAATGCAAAAATACACTTGAATCAAAGGAAAAATAAGAAGAAAACAAATCATACAAGTAAAAAATGTATGTTTCTTGTAATGTTTGTTCTAAAATATTACTTAAATAGAATTGTATAAATTCATAAAAAAATTTTCATATAAGGTAAAATTTTAACCCATTCAGAAGTGTTAAATATTATGGTATCAAATTATTTATGATAGTGTTATTTTTAATTACTAAGCAAATTATTTAAAAATTAGTTATGATATCAAATTATTTATGCCAGTGTTTTGTTTCTTATTATATAAATCAAGTAATTCACAAAAATATTCTAACAATAACAATTTAATATAATACTTAAATAATAAAAGTTCTCAAATCTAGTATAAGTAGTACACTTGAAATAATGAGTTTTGTAGGAAAACCTTTTTAATTTTTTTGGTGTTAGTTTTCTTTTATAAATTTAACTATGTCATATAGGATTTATTGCAAAAAGTTAGTTAATTTAAAATTTTTAAATATTAAAAAAATAGTAAAAAGATAATTTTGTCTATTACAAAGATTTTTAATGAAGAACAAAAAGTTCAAATTACTTTTTTTAAGGGTTTTCACACTTTTAATATAGTATAGATATAGATTATAGATTATAGATATAGATTATGGATATAAATTATAGATTATAGATATGGATTATAGATTATAGACTATAGGTTATAGATATAGATATAGATATAAATATAAATATAGATATAGATTATAGATTACAGAATATAGATATAGATTATAGATTCTACCAACTAGATATAGATTATAGATTCTACCAACCAACTCTCACCACTTCGATTATGTTTCACGTCTTTTTTCTGTTTCTGTCTTTCCATCTTTTTCTTTCCATATAAAATATTTACATCAAAGTTAATATTGACATGTCATATATTTCAATATAAAATTATTTTATTTGATCAGGATTAATCAGCATATATTTTTATGTTATTAAATTATATTACTTAATTATTATGACAAGTTATATTGAACTGACGCCAAATATCTATGATGCAAAGTAATTTTTTATCAAAGGAGGATTGTGTGTGTGGATAATTAGAGCAGCTATATTGCTCAGCGTTAAATTTGCATACTAAAAGTTAACAAAATTTTGGAATAACAAATTTTGAATTTAAGAAGGTTGTGTCTAAATATATGAATACTGAATAGTTAAAATGGTATGTTTTCTCGGCATCCGAATATATAGTTTATCTTTATTTAAAACTAATAAGGATAAAAGTTAAATATAAAAGAAATAATTAAATATAATTTTCAGAAATATATTAGAGAAATTTTTAATTTTAAATGGAATTATAAAAAAATTTGTTAAAGAATCACACCAAAATCTAGTAGCAACAATTGTTGGGTTCAAAATTGAGTGGGCGTCATACGGAAACTCAAAATTTACAAACAATAGAGATGATAAATCGGATGACAAAAAACTATAATAAAAACATACTATTAATATGGATTGGCCAAACGGCCTACATATAAAAAACTAATATTGAAAAAAAATATATATAAAAATTATTGGGAAAAAATCTCCTCCTAAAGGAGACTCTTTAAAGACTACATTGTGGATACTATTGTGTTACGGTATGAGAAGGGGTATGTTTAAAATCTTTCCTCCAAGAAAGAGGTTTGCCAAATATGGAAAAGTTTTATATTGTCTTTTTAGGAAATTAAAAGTAATTATGGTAAGAAAATCAAGGCAAAAACCCTAACAAATCTCTCCTTTTTGGCTTAATTTTCTGACAAAATATTCTTGATCCTCCTTCTTCACACGATCATCATATATCACTGTTGCTTACCATGATTAAAAATTGATATAGATTAAAATTGGAATCCTGTGTATTAAAAATAAAAGCACGGGTTGATATTATTGGAGCCCTATGTTATAAGTAAATAGGGTTGAAAGTGGAGCCTTGTGCATTGAAAGTGACCACAGGTTAAGAGTAAAGCTCATACGTTAAAAGTAAATGCATGAGTTAAAAAGACCCCAAGCGCTAAAGCAAGTATGGGTTGAAAATTGGAGTCCATAAACATGGGTTGAAAATTGATTTTGATTTTAAAGATGGATTAGCAGGATCGTTGAAACTTTGCTAGAAACTTTTTTCCTCTACATGTAGCATTTTTGGACATATATCTTCATTATCATTAAATTTGTTACAACTTTTATCTCAACATGTCCTCAATCTGAACCATTGGACCTTTGAACCATAAGCTCTGATACCACTTGTTGGGTTCAAAATTGAGAGGGCGTCATGTAGAAGCTATTAGTTTACAAACCATAGAGACGATAAACCAGATGACAAAAAACTATAATAAAAACATAGTATTAATATGGTTTGGCCAAACGGCCTACATATAAAAAACTAATATTGAAAAAAAAATTATTGGAAAAAATCTCCCGCTAAACGAGATTCTTTAAAGACTACATTGTGGATGTTATTGTGTTATGGTATGAGAAGAGGTATCTTCTATTTATAGATGTCTAAAACCTTTTCATCGAGAAAGAGGTTTGCCAAATATGAAAAAGTTTTATATTTTCTTTTCAGGAAATTAAAAGTAATTATAGTATTAATTTTATTTTTCTGAGAAGAAAAATAAAACTTAAATTTGATAAGAAAATCGAGGCAAAAACCCTGACAACGTTAACTGTGATAGAGATGGAACAGTACTTAGTAATTTAGTATTGTTGGTGGAGGTACGTAGTTGATGGTGCTTTGCAGTGGAGGCTGGAGTTGGAGGTAGAGATAGTTTGATGGTAACGATTGGATATGGAAGTAATCCACAATAATAGAGGTGGTTGATCATGATACTAGTAAGGTAGTAGGTGAGGTGGAGTCAGAATTTCCACTAAAGAGCATTCAAAATTCAAAAAAGACAAACTATCCCATTCCCTTAATAGCTCTGCCGCTAGAAGTAGCTAGCGATGAAAGGTACGTAATTGCTCACGATGAGTTTGCCAGTGGTGATTGGGCATGAATTAGGGGTGTGCATCGGCCGGTTCGGTTCAGTTTTTTATTTTTAAATATGCTAAACCAATAATCAAACCAATAAGATATTTTTTATTATTTTTTAGTCCATAACGGTTCGATTTTCAATACCGATAAGAAAATACTCAAAAAATAGAAATAGTATTAACTAACATGAAAGAAAAATTGAATCTTAGTTGCAACCAAAAATCTCACATGAAGTGTTTTAATTTACATGAATCTTCAAGTTTGAATTAGATGTTATTAGGAGAAATTAAGAGTTTGTATAATTTAAATAACAGGTTTGTTAATATATATATATATATATATATATATATATATATATATATATATATAGGGTTATTGGTTTACCCAATAACCCATTAAGAAAAAGCCAAATCGAACTAATAACCCAATTTTTTTTATAAAACCACTAAAAAATCATTAATCCAATAAAAATAAACCAATAACATTTTTATTTATTCGGTTTATCAATCGGTTTGATTTTTTCTAACCCCTACCATTAACTGCATGATGTACTCCACATAATCTCCCTACTGTATAAAAATCTAATGAATAAGACTTATCTTGATTGAATGAGCGGTCGCAAACGAAAATATTTAATTCACATGCATAATTCAAATCAAAATATGCAATTGCTATCAATTAATTTTTCCTAGCTATCTTTTGAATTACAACACACATAATGTGATAATGTCACTAAATTGGTCGTAGACATGGGATCTTCTTAATGGTTATATAGTTTAGCAGTACTTTTAAGTCCATCCCTGAGGAAACACAATGACCCTGCTTGGTGCAGATATGTCAAATGACTTCGAACCAAATAGTACTACTCAGCTTGTTCAATTGGAATCAGGTTTCACCTATCCTTGATTGTCGGTAGGAAGTATTAGAAAAGATAATATATATGTATTAACTATAATAATTATAATTATAATATACTCAGTGTAATTTTATAAGTAGAGTCTGAAAAGGGTGGGCTGTACATAACTTTGACTTTACTTTGTGAAGATAGAAACAAATTAATATTAGTTATGCACTCTATTCAATACCATTCACATGCCATACATAGAAAATCGTGAAATTAACAATACGGGGTATTATTTCTCTTCTAACACACCATATTTAGTAGTATTTCTATTTAATACAACAACAACAACATACCTAGTGTATACCTATACAGTGGATTCTGGGGAGGGTAAAGTGTACATAGTCCATACTACTACCTCATATGAAGTAGAGAGATTATTTTCGATAGACCCTCGACTCAAGACAGATAACAGTATAACAAATAAAAAACATAAAAGCAAACAATAAGAAGGGATATCACACCGCTAGATAATAAAAGAAGCAAGACACCCACAAAGTAACACTATAAACTAGCTAATCAAAATCATAAACATCACCAAAGAGGCTGCGAGAAACTACAGACACAAATACAAACAGAGCACTTTTTTCTGCTATTACAGTCATACTCCTACCTACTACCCCTCTATCATAATTTGCGTCCTCCACACTTTCATATCAAGGGTCATATCCTCCAAAAGCTGTAACTGTCCTATATTATGCCTAATCACCTCCCTCCAATACCTTTTCGGTTTACCTCTACCCCACCTAAAACCAACCATAGCCAGTATTTCATACCCCCGTACTGGATCATCCGAGCCGAACCAACGCAACCTCACTTTCGCATTTTGTCCTCTACCGAAGCTACTCCCACCTTCTCCCGAATAATCCCATTTCTAACACTATCCCTCCTGGTAAGTCCACACATCCATCACAACATCCTTATCTCTGTCACCTTTAATTTTTAGATGTAGGAGTTCTTAACTAGCTAACACTCTGCTCCATACAACATATCCGGCTAGACTGCTACTTTGTAGAACTTACTTTTAAGTTTAGGAGGCACCTTCTTATTACGTAATACTCCCAAAGCGAGCCTCCATTTCAACCACCGTTCACCAATATGATGCGTGACATGTGCGTGACATCCTCTTTCTTGCAATTTTTCTAAATCATAGACCCAAGATACTTAAAGCCTCCCTTTTCTGAATGGGTTGGGAATTCATCTTCACAATCACGTCAGTCTCATGTGACTAATCACTGAACATATATGCCAAGTACTTTATCTTAGTCCTACTCAACCTAAATTCTTTAGAATCAAGGTCTGTCTCCAAACGTCAAGCTTATCATAAAATCCTCTCCGAGTTTCATCAATCGATACAACATTTCAGCAAATAACATACACCAAGGCACCTTCTCTTGAATACGTTACGTTAAAAAATCCATCACCAAGGTAAATAAAAATGGGCTAAGGGTCGATCTATGGTGCAACCCTATCAAAATAGAAAAGTACTCCGAATCTTCTTCTAGCATCCTCACACGAGTCTTCGCACCATCGTACATGTCCTGAATCGACCCAGTGTACGTCACAGACAGCCCTCTATCCTCCAAGAATCTTCACAGAATCTCCCTGGAAACTTTGTCATACGCCTTCTTAAGATAAATGAACATCATGTGCAAGTCCTTCCCCCTCTCCTTAAACTGCTTCACTAATCTCCTCACGAGATGAATGACCTCAATAGTTGAGCGACATGGCATGAAACTGATCTGATTCTAAAAAATAGTCGTGATCCTCCTTAGCCTCAACTTTACCATCTTTTCCAAACTTTATAGTATGAGTCAACAACTTGATACCCCTATAGTTGTTGCAACTCCGAATGTCCCCCTTGTTCTTATGTAATGGGACCATCGTACTCTATTTCTAAGCTTCAAACATCTTTGCCTCCCTAAAAATGATATTAAACAACCTTGTCATACACTCCAAACCTGCCCTGCCAGTGCTCTTTCAAAAATCCATCAAAATCTCGTCTGGCCAGTCACCCTACCCCTATACATCCTACGAATAGCACCCTTAATCTCTTCAACGTTGATATGCCTACAATAATCATAATCATGATGCTTCTCTGAGTTCTTCAAGTCTCCCAGCATAAAACCTTTATCTCCCTTATTGTTCAAAAGTCTATGAAAATAGGACTGCCAACTAATCTAATACAATAAGTCAAACAGTCGATAAAAAATATTATCAACACAATGAACCAAACATTACTAATTAATCTCAACAATACATATATACCCTATTCAATACTATTCTTATACACCCTACTAAATGACCCTACATCTTCCTTAATGTTTGGTTGTTCTCGTTAGATGATAGAACACATGGTCTTTTAAGGAAATATTCAAGCATACAATTCTCGTAATATCAATTTCATTTAAAAATTTACTCTCTCTCAATTCATATCAATATCATTTAAATTCTAAATCAAAAATCAAAAAATATTTCAAATTGGTAATTCTAATCATATGTATGTAAATACCGCACAAACACATCGACAGGCACCTAAACTCGACACGATCTTTTATTTTGGCACCTAAAATGGACGTTGTTCATTTTAAATACCTAAGCTAGCAATCAACTATGTCACTTTAACATCTTTTTAACAATCAACATAAATAACAAAGAGAGTGTAATACACTCGTGATGATTTGATAAAACAATAAATCAAATAATTACACGTATCATTTTAAAATAAAATAAAAGAAAAAACTATTTAGTTTAACGCCTCCACCCTACCCCCACCTCTCTCTCCTGAGGTGACTTTTTTGTTGAGCTTATATGGAATAAGTTTACATGGGAATCAGACCCGAAATTAAAAATTTTCAACAAATACACTTTATTTTATCATGAAATTGGATGTGCCTAATTGTTAAATTTGAATAAAAGGTCCGTTGATGGATTAAATTTAAAGGTGGTGATGGGTGTTTTCCTGTGGAATTTGACCAAAAATTAGAGTGGAGGAGAGTGATTGTTGTTAGTGTAGGTTGGTGATGGTGTTTAATGAAGATGTTAGAGTTCATGTTTTAGGGGTTTGACTGGTTGAAAGTGTCATTGATTATGATGGAGTTTTTCATTAGGTTTAATGGTTAGTGTTCTATCAAAAATGAAATGTTGGTGTTGGTGATGGAGGTCAATAATGGCATAACTCAAACAATATTTTTTTTAAATTCATTTTGCAATTATTTAGGCAAAAATTAATTTGAAGATTTTTTTTATAATTTATGAAAATGATTGTGGAGGCGAAGAGTGAATAAGTTCGACTATGGAGACATTCACAGCAACACGGAGACAAAGCAACAAAAGTGGGTGGAAATGGGTATGGAGGAAGTGTTGGAGAAGGAGAAGAGAAAGAAGAACAAGTAAAAAAAATAAAAATTTACAAAATTTAGTCATTCACCCGCTCAAAATAGGTGCAATACACACATTGTGTCAACTCAGCAAAAGTGCCCAAAGGACAACGTTGAAGGCTAGTTTAGGTGTTTAAAATGAACACCATCCACTTTAAGTGACAAAGTGGAAGTTCATGCTAAGTTTAGGTACCTGGTGAAGTGTTTGACCTAAGTATTTATTACATTGCAGTTTATACATGTATTTGACCATAACTTACCAAAATTCTTTTGAATAAACCTAAAACTTAGAAGCTTGTAGTCTTCTTATGTATGCTTCTGTATTTAAATAGAAAATAAAATAACTAACAATTATAAGCTGAGCCGCAACTTTACTGAGAAAAAGGTCAAGATTGCCTTATGAGGGATTGTAGGGGATAAGGCCCCTGGCCTAATGGTTATGGAAGCAAATCCTTTAAGGATTGTTGGGAAGTAGTGAGTCCAGACCTGAATAATGAGTTGATGGAATTCTTATGAATAGGGAAAATGTTTAAGGCTTGAAATACTAAAGTGATAACCATGATCCCCAAGCATGAACATGTCAATACAGTGGAACATTTCTGACCTATAGCATGCTACAACACAATTTATAAGGTAATCTCTAAGATGTTGACAAACAGGCTAAAGAAAGTTCTGTGAAGTATCATCTCAGCTAATCAGTCTGCATTTGGGGGGGGGGGGGGGCAGCCCAAAATACCCTTATATGTCAAGATCTTGTCCGATTATACAATAGGAAGCAAATTTCCAATAGTTATTTGATCAACATAGGCTTGCGCAAAGCATACGATACAATGGAATGGGAGTTTATTAAGGAAATTATGTATGCTCTGAACTTACCAACTAGATTTATTGTATAGATAATAAATTATATCTCTAAAGTACAATTCTTAGAGTCTTTAAATAGAGGATTTAGCATTACAGGGAGATGACGACTTCGTTAAGGATATCCTATCTGCCTGCTCTTTTTTGTCATTTGTATGGAGTACTTCACATATATTATGGGGTTGTTACACATCAGAAGAGGTGGGGTTCATCTCAAATATCATATAGTTGAATCACCTTGGCTTTGTGAATGATGTCTTGATGTTTAGTGAGGGAGATTTTTAGTTAGTATTGTTTATTCTTAGGATGCACATTTTTTGATGCCTCAGGTGTACATACAAATGCGAAAAAATCTAAGATTTTTGGAGAAAATATGATGGAAAGCACACTCAATGACTTGGTGGAAGTATCAGGTTTTGCTTGGGGTTCTCTCCCTTTTAGTTACCTTAGTGTTCCAATTTTAACAAGGAAGTTATCTAACATACACTCTGAATTTCTACTAGATAAGATCACAACTCATGTCTAAAGATAGGGGTCACGACATTTGTCATATGATGGAAGACTAATGCTTGTAAACTCAGTCTTGATGCATATTCACAATTATTGATCGTCTGTATTCATTTTTCCGAAGCGGGTACTAAAAGGCATCACTTCTATTTGTCGAGTTTTTTATGGGATGGCAAAACTATGTTCATAAAGGCCCCATTAATGGCTTGGGACCTGATTGTAACGACCCGAGACTACCCCTAGGCATCATACGGTGCTTACGACCCTGAAGGACCACAAGCTAACCCATGAATGATATCTTTTGTGAGCACTGAATAATAATAATATTATAATTAATGTGGAAAATAGGCTGAAATTCCATAAGGTTCAAAACATCTGAAATACTGATAAATAACATCTGATAAAAACTGAACATTATCTGAAAATTAGTCTGAAAAACCTCTAACTGAATCTGTCTGAAAGTGGAGTTGATGGGGAAATCCCCAAACTAACTTCATCTATTGAACTAATACATCTACTGAAAATATAAAATAGTCTAATAACCTTGAATGATGAAGACTCACTACTAAATCTACTGCTGCTGGCTGAACCTGAATCTACTATGCGTGATTGGAAACTTGAGTGTCTGAACCTATGATATGAAACATCATAGTTCAGAAAAGTATGCGTCAGTACGTGGGAATGTACTGGTATGATAGATGAGGTAAGGCTAAATGCAAGGGTTCATATGTATGAGGATATAACTGACTGAATGAGAATAACTGAACATGAGAGTATGTGGAGAATTTGAGAATACTATAAATACTGAGAATGCAATCTGCGCATATACATATCTATATATAAACTGTAACTGAGCTTTTTTTACACTAAGTATTGAATTCTGATAACTGATTAACTGATACTGATTGACTGTATCTGATATTCCTAATTCAGTAAAACTGAGCTGAGTTCTAAACTGAAGACTGAAACTGTGGGAGGTAATCATCTAACCGACATGCCCCAAATCTGAACTGATAGGGGTCCAACCTGTAACCCCAGTTGGAAGGGTGCTAATACCGTGCCACGGGTACGAACACTAGAAAACCAGGATGCCAAGTCTAACTAACGAGTGACACCTGGCGGACCCAACCCTAATCTGACGGGTGATTCCTGGGAGGTAGACAAGCCTAATCTTATGGGTGACTCCTCATCCTGCGCTGGCTACGAAGTTCTAGAGTATAGGGATTTCTACTAACAAATCTACCCATCTGACGGGGAAGCCATCATTCTTTCTCTCACTTGGTGTTGAATCCTACTCCCAATTATAAGACACTGAACTGAGTATACTGGACTGGACTAGACCGAGATTGAGTTTACTGAGTTTTCCTACGTTTTGTAATTGACTAAGTTCTACTGAGTTCTGTAATGGACTGAGAGTACTGATCGTGATATGACTGATACTATTCTATAACTGACACTGACTCTAGGTAAACAGCTAATTATCGGGTATTAAATAACCTCAGGACTCGATAGCATGAAAACTAAAGCAAAGCATGATTTTGAATAATATAACAATGTTCACTTGGTCATAATTCATTCATAGAGATATTTCATCAAACACTTGTAATGCATTAACTTGTACATCAATAGGATCACATAATAACATGTCATACCTTCCCTAGTCAATTCACATAAGCATTTTATCAAACACTTGTAGGGTATAAGCTTGTACATGATTAAGATATCATAATAACATCTCATAATTCCTCTTTCTACGTCACATAGGCATTTTAGCAAGTACCTGGGGAGCATGAGTATTTCACATGATAATGGTCATCACATAAACATCATGAATACAATACTTAATTTCAAATTCAAGGGTTTAGCATGTAATTCATAATAATTTTCCCTAAATACTATTCTATTTTTCATGAATCTTATCATATTCATGGATTGAAAA
This sequence comes from Capsicum baccatum var. pendulum, assembly GCA_030864225.1. Classification (NCBI taxonomy): domain Eukaryota; kingdom Viridiplantae; phylum Streptophyta; class Magnoliopsida; order Solanales; family Solanaceae; genus Capsicum; species Capsicum baccatum. Next base: position 183,301,697 of record CM061554.1, read on the forward strand.
TCAAATCAACATCATAGATGCATTAATCACTTTATAAATTTAAGGGTCTATCAAGGTAATCACATATTTGTTATACATGCTATTTAATTTCATGAAACTTGCATTTGAATCATGGATTGGAACCCAACTAATATCATAAACATGAATTCAATCTAATTCAAACATGAAAATCATAATTACATTATCTTTGTACTTTGAAAAAGGATTCTTGGACTCCATAGGTGAAAGGAACCCATGAATCAACATCTAACATACCTTAATTTATGAGATTCTTGAAGTTCATGAAGGATTTCTTGAGCTTGACCTTGATTTCTTGAACTAGGGCTTTGCCCTTTGATAGAGAATGACTTACTTCTTGAGAAAACAGTGAATTAAAGAGCAATTTATGCTCTTTTAGGGTTTGATTGTGTATTTAGGCTGACTGGGGGTGAGAGAAAAAGACCTTAGTGCCCTCAAAATTAAAACTCAGAACTGACTAAAAATTTTAATTTTGTATGCTGGCGCGTCGCGGTGCTTTGTCACTGGAAACTGACAATTAAGAACTGGGTTGATGGCGCGGCGCTATCGCGGTGCCTCAGTGGTTGCGAATTTTCCCTTTGAGGTGAAGCGCCATGATCGCGGAGTCATACTGGAAAGTGACAATTGAGAAAAAGGCTAGAGGTACGATGCGGTGGTATCGTGTTGTCTCACTGGAAAATGACGAATGTCATTTGGACTGTCTCCACGACGCGCTGGAGTACCAGGAGGTACACTGTTTTACTAAAATGACTCTAACTCTTCGCCTGGGTGTCGGATTTGGGAGAACTTGGTATTGATGGAAAGCTTATTCAATTTCCCACACAACAAAAAGTCAAAATCTTGAAGATTCCATATGTATAAAAGTGTATTCATATTTAAAGAAAGTCTTTAACATTTTTGGGATAAATTTAAGCTAGGTAAAAGTACAGGGTGTTACACTGATATTCCAACATAAGAGGTAAAAGTACAGGGTGTTACACTGAATAAAGTAGGAATAGAGAAATATGTTTGGAACATTGCACAAAAAACTGATAATTTGTAGGTGTGCTGGGTCAATGTAATATATCTCAAGGATATTGAGTGATGAGAGTACTCCCCACCTATTGATTGTTGTTGGTACTAAAAAAATGTGCCCACCATATGAAACATGTTTGTGCCAGGATATAGACAAAATTATTGGATGTATGTGGAAGGAATACACTATAAGTAGCGGTTATTAGTGGAGAATGAGGTCTAGGGAGACATGCTCTTGGGGAAATGGGTATGGAATAAAGAAAACCTATCGAAGTGCAGTTTTATCTATTGTCTATCTATGCATCATTGTCTGATGACCAAAGATAGTTTATATCGGATGGGTGTGTGTTAGGACAATAAAAGCATCATTTTTAGAGAGTATGAAGAATCAGTGCAACACTTATTCTTTGAGTACACACTTACAGCCAAATGCACCAAGGGGGTCTTAGACTGGTTGGGCAAAGGAGCACGACATACGAATATTGATGGCATATAAAGGCGGGTAGCATGGAGTACCACTGGCAAGTAGAGCATAGCCCTGGTTCTAGCCGTTATAGCAACAATAATTTATAGTATTTGAAAGGTATGCAACACTGCCTTATGAAAATTTGGGTTTCTAAATTCGGAGATAATAATTGATCATGTTAAGTAGGAGTGTAACACGCAAGGCGGCCTTTTTGACCAAGAAAATGAGTAGTAAGAAATTGGATTAATCATATAGTTAGTTGATGTAGATATGTAAAGAGAATTAAGGAGGAGGATGTAAATTGACATAAGTTGTAATTGTTTGTGGCGATGAAATAAAAAAAAATTACTCACCAAAAATTATGAGAAAAAAAACTATATGTACCACTAGTGGCATGTCACTCATGCTCATATTTATGCTTTTTTATATCGATTTAGGTAACACATTTTATTTTTTAATTCGTTCAAAAAAGAATTTCATTTTTCTATTTAGAAATAATTTATTTTTAAAATTTTTATTTTATTTTTTAATGAAATGATCTATGACCATACAAAATCTGAGATTTATTTTATATCATGAGTTTCAAAACTATTCCATTCTTTCTACTCTATGCCTAATCAAATGGTGTCACATAAATAGAAACAAAAAAGTAAAATTTAATTTCCTTTTTTACGTATTTTATGCTTCATTTATTTTTACCTAATAAAAACTATAATTCGATCATTCAGATCTTAACTTGATCATTTAAATCCCAATAAGTATACTACTCTTATTCTCCCCCTTTCACATAGATATTACTATTGAAAAGACTTCATCCCACTATTTTTAATTTATCATTTTCGTATTTATTTTATCCTTATTATTAAATATTATTTACTTTCTAATACTTATAACAATTAATTAAAAGTGACATAGTAAAATTATTATAAAAAATTATGAAATTTAAGCAGGTTCCATCAAGACGTCAAGTTACTTGAGAAAATTGAAGGAAATGTGTCTTTTAAGTCTTGAATGAAAGATTGGTGACATTCACCAACTACAAGGGTCAAACATCATTAGGAAACTTAATTAAGTTAATAGTGGACTTGATTAATATTTTTAGAACTTTCTAATCTTTTCAAAAATACAAATCAACCCAACCCTCACCCCTCTTCAATCCAAATCAACTGCTCTCTCCTCTCTGTCGACAACTTTTCTCAACTCTCTCCCAACCGACAGTTCTGCAAAATTTATCCCTCCAAACCCCGATGATAAATAGTTGGGCTTCAAGTTTCCCTCTTTAATTCAAATCAACATGTATCTCATCCCTCTCTCGACAACTTCTCTCAACTCTATCCCAACCAACTATTCTGCAAATTTCTCATTTCAATCCTCAGCGACTTCAATATCTAACTACAAATAGTTGGGCTTCGAGTTTCTTTTCGACTTCAACCTTCAATCGACGTGACAGCCTTGGTTTTCGGCCACTGCAGCTTCAAATTCTTTATTATTTCTTTTATTCTTTTACAGGTAAAAATTTATGGCCTTTTTAGTTTTGAAGAAAACAAGGAACTTGATCAAATTTCTCTTATAGTATTGGTTAATAATTTCAATATTTATTGCATTAATTTGAAATACGGTCTGAATAAAATCCTAATTTCTGGTATTTCTTCTTTTCTCTTTTCTAAGTGAATTATGATTTTTTATTGTTTGTTGCATTTTTTTGAAGTTTGATTTTTATTGTTTGTGTTTATAAAAAAAAAAAAACAATTTGGGTTGATTTGTTCTGTTCTTGTTCTTAGTAAAAATGGTGAAATTGCTATTTTTTTGTTGAACAAAATCGTGCTGCTATTTTTTATTTTCTCCAACAGATTATCCATCTGGTGCAACATATTAACCATCTGATACAACAGATTTATCATATGATACAACAGAGAAACCATTATATTATAATTCTGATGCAATAGATTAATCATCTGATGCAACAGATTAACTATCTGATGCAATAGATTAACTATATGTTACAACAAATTAACCATCGAATAAGAAATCTGATACAACTAATTAACCATATGATGCAACGGAAGAACCATCAGATTAATGATCCGATGCAATAGATGAACCTCCTATTGGATAAAGTTTTATCAACTCTTCCAACAAAAATGTCCAAGACTTGATTTTTCAACTAATCATTCATCTACCACGATAGGCGACCCTGTGTTGGGAGAAATCTAAATAATATTGACCGTTGATAATTGTTCCAACATATCACTCATGTGTTGCAACAGATGTGTAACCCGTTGCACAAACTATTCATCTTTCTTAACAGATGAGTGATATGTTTTGTATTTTCACAATACATTACTCAGCCATTGCTGCAGTTTAGTTAACTTCTCTGACAGATCACTCATATGTTGCAACAGATATATGATCTATCGCACAAACCATTCATCTTTCTCAATAGATGAGTGATATATTTTGTATTATCACAATAGATACTCAGTCATTGCTAAGGGTTATTTAACTATTCCAATAGATCACCCATATGTTGCAATAAATGATCTCACAATAGATGTGTGATCTGTTGAACAGACCATTCATCTTTATCAACAGATGAGTGATATGTTTTTGTATTATCGCAATAGATTACTCAACCATTGCTAGAGATTATTTAACTGTTCCAACAGATCACTCACATATTACAATAGATAATGTTACAACAGATGTGTGATCTGCTGCACAGACCATTCATATTTCTCAACAGATGAGTAATTTATTTTGTATTATCGCAATAGATTACTCATCCGTTGTAACAGGTTATTTAACTATCCCAACGAATCACTCATATGTCACAATAATGTGTGATCCGTTGCATAGACCATTCATCTATCTTAAAAGATGAGTGATATGTCCGTTACAACAGATTTGTTATATGTTGCAACAGATATACCACCTGGTAAAATAGATCGGTGATCTGTTGCAACTGTTATTTTACTATTTTACTTGTTTGATTTACTATTATCCCTTTTTAATGATGCATTAATCAACTATAATATATTTTTTTATGTTCCTGCTAATTTTAGATAATATGGTTTCCAAAAGAACAGAAATCGAATCAAGTCCAAGTAAAGGAACAAGTGAACTAGCTAGGCTACATCCACCACTCTATGATCTTTCTTTACAAGCATTATCTTAATCGGGAGTATAATATGATGAACACGGGGATGAGAAATATTTCAAAAGAGATGATGCAAATGCTAATAGCCCTTCCACCGAAGAGTTGGTCAAAACTTTCAGCATTGATCATTATCCTGTGAGAATGCAGTGCGATGGTGCCACAGATATAACGGGTGATTTCATGGTGAAGTCATCCATGGGAAAATCTTTCAACGCCTTCAGAAAAATACTTTGAGAACAAAAATTAGATGCTTAATTCAGGGACAGCTACTTTGGGAAATATCTTGATTTATCGGAGGACAACAATGCTCGTTTCCAAATGAAAATGGTATATGAACTTCTTAAGCGTAGGTTTATGTATGAAACAAAGATAAGATGGATGAGTTGTGGATAAATTATTGTGGCATGCCTGTTTGTTTTGGTTGGAAAGAGTTTGTCATAGTTACTAGACTAAAATGATATCCTCTTTCTCAAGTTACACCTATTCTAACCTAAAAAAAAGCACCCCGTACACTCAAAAAAGACAAACGAAAGTCGTGTGATCGTGATGACCTGGTGTCCATTGTTGGTCCAATCTTTAAAAACTAAAATTTGACAGAAGCGTTGAAAGGTAAAGGACTTTTAAAGAAGCACAAGAATTCATTGTGCTTGGTTTGGTTTGTACATAATATTCTTTGGGAAAGAGACGTTAATAACAACATAAGACTCGGTTTAATAAAGCTCTCTGAGGATGTTGATGCGTTTAACAGCTATCTTTGGGGGTATGAAAGATTCAAAATGACTGTCAAATATTTGTTGACTCTATTAGCGCCAAAGATAGTCAACTTATATGGCTTCCCATGGTCTTTCATGGTAAATGTTTCTTTCTTCTATTATTATATCATTCATTTTTTTACTCAATAATGATTTTAATTTATTGGCATTATTTTATAGGCTTGGGTATTTGAAGCCATTCCTTATTTGAGACAACAAGTGAACTACCAGGAAGGAGTTTCCTGTCCAAGAATCTTGAGATGGTTGTCGACTAAAACTGATAAAAATGCAAAATTTCTTGATCTCTTCAACCCCCCAAAGGATGCAGTAAGTATAATTATAATTAATTTTTTCTTTTAATTAATAATTTTTTTTGAATGATCTAATCATCATTTTAATATATGTAATGATTTATGTTAGATTGTGCATCCATCGCTAGTTCCGACCAATCGAGAGTTGAAAATACCATTTTTTATTACTTTACTATCTATGCAAACTTTATCGAACCCTAAGATCATCGACAGAATAAAAAGGGAATTGTTTGGAACAACAACTATTACAAGAAAAATAATTTCGGAGGGTGAGATTATTGTTGTTGATGGTCTTAGTAGTGATGGAGCTGTTGGTGGTGGTAATGGTAGTGGTGCTGCTGTTGGTGATAATAATGATTTTATTATAGTATTTAAAGCCAACCATTATGAGTATGATCATACTGGTTATACAGATTTTGCTATGATCATACTGGTTATACAGATTTTGCTTCTCCCAGCAAAGTTCTGCATGCAAATGTCAAGACTGCAGGGCGAAACATGATATAGTGATTAATGTTATTAATGCATTAACTATTTTTGTAAAAGAATTGACATCTAAGAGGGGTCTCATTCCATCAAAGTGCATTTTATTTCCATCCGCTCCATTAGAGATTAGGGCTAAGAAGAGAAGGAGAGTGATTTCTAAGGCATTATCAAGCATAGAAGGAAGACCTATTTGATTTGCTAGAACAGATGAGTTATCCTTTTCCGTTTTGTTGTATATCTGTGATTAGCATTGACCAATTCTGGCTTTCCAGGTGAATGTAGAAGAAGCTACTGCTGAATAACATTGACAATACACGACTTTTTTTATAGAAATAAAGAGAACAGAAAGCGCAAAAACCGTACGTAAGCGACAATAAAGATCCACGACGAGCAAAGCGGAATTTCATAGCACTGGATGAAGAACAACTTGTCCATACTAAGTAGATCTTTATAGCTTGAGCCTGTCAAAGTAATCCTTGGCATCATACTTAAATTTTTGTTGATGTATTTGTTGAGATCTGTACCCATAACAATTTTTTTACATTTCATTTATTTGTTGACTTATTTCAGCTAATTTCTGAAGGCTTTGATCTATTTTATTTTGTCTATGAATTTTATTTATTCCTTAGATTTTAACTTATTAATTGAAAAGAAATACTAGATTCAAATATTGCAACAGATAATGTATCTGTTGCAACAGACGACACATCTATTGGAAAAATCTAACAAATATAGACATATGTTACAGCAGGTAGGTAATCTGTTAGAATTTATCAAACAAGTCTTCCCATTATTACAAAAGATGAACTTAGATAGAAACATCGAGATAATGCAACAGATGACCAACCTATTGCAATAAATAAACTATATGTCAGAACAGGTAGAATAACTGCTACAACGGATGGACAATCTGTTGCGTTGACAAAATTTAACTTTTGTTGGACATAAAACATTGCCACTACGTGTTAAAAGGTTAAAGTGAATTAAAATAAAAAATGCGGAACCCATCGATGGTGTTCAGTTCAAACACCTAAAATAAAATAGGCATCAAGTAGACAGTGTTCATTTTAAACACGTAAAATAAAATAGGCATCAAATGTGTCAGTCTAGCATATTTTACTGACTTGCCGTCACTTGGCCCCCAAAGTTCATTCCCCCTCCATTGTCTTATATATTCATTTTTCTCCTAAAATTTAACCCTAAATTCTCAAATATTTTTCTTCATCGTCAACTTCTTTTATCTATCCAAATTCTTCAAATTATTTCTTTTATTTTTTCCAACTAAGCTTACTAATGTCGAGCACATCTTCCACTATTTTTTGTGATAAAGATTTTTGATATTGTAAGTGCGGTCATGAAGCTCTGTTAAAGACTTCTTGGACTCAACAAAATCCAGGTCGTAGGTTCTTACTTGTAAGATTTCAAAGGTAACAATTTTTTTATTTAATTAGTTGATTAATTATTGACTTGTAATTATTTTATAATTATGTTCTCTTTTAATAGAAATTGGGTGGATGTGATTAATTTGATTGTTACGAAGAACGACACCCTTCACAAGCATAACGTGTAATCTGGGTTAGTTGAACAAAGTCAAGTCTTCTGAAGAGAAAAAAAAACGAGCAAGATGATAATACATTGTTGCCATTATTGCAACTAATTTGGTGTTGTTGGGCACATGGATATTCAAGCCTAATTGCTGAAAGTTTCATCGTAGTGTGTGTATTTGCTACTGGTTTTGTGTTGTCGAGCATATAGATATTCAAGCATAACTGTTGCAAAATATCAAAAAGATTTAGGCATATGTTGTAAAACTTAGGTCATCTTTTAAAAATTATCAAATAGGTCTTACCACTGTTGCAACAGATTAGACTTAGATTATTAGATTATTCATAGAAATAACATCAGCGTAATGCAACAGATGACCAATCTATTGCAATAGATAAACTATCTGCCAGAACAGATTCAATATATTTTACAACATATTAAAAATCTATTGCATTATAAAAAAAATTCAACTTTCATCAGAAAAAAATTATTGCCACTATATGTACATGTAATAAAGTGAAGGGTGACTTGAAATTAAAAATTACTATTGCACTGACTCTTCTATATACACAGGCTTCTAGCGTCCAGTTAGTACCCCAAAAGCCCAAACCTCTTGCAGGGTTTCCACAACGTTTTCGCACAAAAAAGTCATTGGCTCGGCCATTTCTATGTCGTTCAGCAAATATTCGATATGTGCAAGAGCGTGCGAGCCATTCACTTTAGTGGCATCATCTTTTGGAAGGATTATTCCCTTGTTTCGACCTTTAAAATCCCATGATTTCTTTATCAACACTTCCTTTGGTAAATAAGTCATCAGTTTACTCTCCCTCAATAAGATGGGAAACAGTACCATCAGTGGCTCCACGAGGAGAAAAAGATTGAAATCATTGATGAGACGTATGTTGGAGTCATAAACATTGATCTTTTCCTCCTCGAGTAGTATCTCAACAGCCTGATAATGCAAGTCGTTCAAGCTAATGACTGTAAGAATTCTCTTTGCCTCGGTCCAGCTCTAGCCATGTGAATTTGGCCTCTCCCCTCTAACATATTTTATCATTTCTTCTTCATCCAAGACCAACGTAGGAACTCGGAAATCAAGTCCCACACCAAGGGCTAACGCCTCCCAATTGAGTTGATCGTACCTATCCTTGAGCTTCTTACAGAAGTCGAGGTCCATTATCCTATCGGCAGCATCATAAGCTTTTCGGTACGTAAGTCAGAGAATTATGTCAACATACTATGATATAAGAAGTCAATTTTTAAATAGGTTAGTAATTGTAAAGATGCAACTGATGGTCCATCTGTTGCATAGGATTCTCTGAATCAATAATCCAATGCAACTTATGCAACAGATGGATAATAAGTTGCAACAGAACCACTACCAGTTGGACCAATATACCCAGCTGTTGCAACAGATGTGAAATCTGTTGCATAGATTCTTCTTCATGGGGTAGATTATAAGGACTAGGTTAGGAAAAGTAAACTTTCCTTGTCCTCATACGACATACGCATATCAGTCATAGTTTGAAAGTCTTAGGGGAAAGGGGAAAGGGAGGCCTGGGGTGATCTGGTGCGCCTGGATTGGCATTCTTGGCCAATCGCAGATTCCTCTTCTATTTGGTACCAAGTTCCACGTATATGTCCACCTTATTAACTGGCCCCTAAACTTTAATAGCTTTTGGAGAGGGAGGAAGTACAACTTCTTTTGATTTCCGACCGAAGAGTACGTCTCTAATTTCTCTTTTCTTTCTCCTAAGCAACATCGTAGGAGTGTATGGCTCCCTCACCTTCTTGGATGGTATGGCACACCTCTTGGATTTGAATTCCTCAATAGCTTTAGAGATAACCTCTACTTTTTCAAAGAGTTTATCCTGCCTGCCCTTGTACTCTCTGATTCGCAACGAGAACACGAGGGTGAAGAGGGGTGAGAGGGACCTGTGTAAGGGTGAAAAGGGGTGTTTTCAAACATATTTATTCTTTTTTGAGCATCAACATACTCATCATCATGAGTGGTAGTAGCATCAACATGCCTTCCACTAATACCAATAACTCCACTAGAAGAAACACCCAGATCTGCTTTAGTAGGTTGGCCATGAAGAGCCTTAACATTAGGCTGACCTTGCCCAACTGCTCTTCTTATGTATGTTGCTCCAACCAATTCCTTCTTTATTAACTCCACCATTGAGTCTGCTATAGTATCAACATGACTTAGAGTAATATAAGAAGTCATCACCGACACCTCTTTAGTAGGCATGATCCATGGATGCACAGCCTATAAAAAAAGACAGATGCATTTAAATCATATAATATAATTGGGTTACATTTAAAAAAAAAGACACATCTGTTGCATAGTTTGCAGTATATGGTTAAAATCTGTTTGAATCTATTTCAAAGAAAAAGAGCAACACATGGATAATCTGATGCAAAATATCAATCGGTTCGGGAGCCACACACTCCCGATGTACGTCTTTCCACTACAAAAATAAATAGACATATATTTGTTTCAACAAATGATACATTTGTTCAAAATTATCAAATAGATATATACATCTGTTGCAATAGTTGACTAACTTGTTGCACCAGATAAAGTATCTATTGCGACATATGTCGTCTATTTTAGCAAATCAAACAGCTCTTCGTATCGCTTTTATTTGTACCAACAGACAAACTATCTGCTGCAACAGATGATTCATATGTTGCAACGGATGGTTCATCTATTGGAAATTACCATACAGGATTTTCCTCTAGTAGAAATTTTTTCAAACAGTTGATTCATTGTTGCAACAGAAATATAATCTATTTGGGATAATTTAAAATAGAAGAAAGACCTGTTTGATTTGCTAGAACAAATGAGTTATCCTTTTCCATTTTGTTGTATCTTTGTGATTAGCATTGACCAATTCTGGCTTTCCAGGTGAATGTAAAAGAAGCTACTGTTGAATAACATTGAAAATACACTACTTCTTTTATGGAAATATAGAGAACAGAAAGCGCAAAATCCATTCGTAAGAGACAATAAAGATCCACGACGAGCAAAGCAAAATTCCATAGCACCGGATGAAGAACAACTTGTCCATACTAAGTAGATCTTTATAGCTTGAGTCTGTCAAAGTAATCCTTGGAATCATACTTAAATTTTTGTTGATGTACTTGTTGAGATCTGTACTCATAACAATTGTTTTTACATTTCATTTATTTGTTGACTTATTTCAGCTAACTTCTGAAGGCTTTGATTTATTTTATTTTGTCTATGAATTTTATTTATTCCTTAGATTTTAACTTATTAATTGAAAAGAAATAGTAGATTCAAATATTTCAACAGATAATGTATCTTTTGCAACAGACGACACATCTATTGGAAAAATCTAACAAATTTAGACATATGTTACAACAGGTAGGTAATCTGTTGGAATTTATCAAACAAGTCTTCCCATTATTGCAACAGATGGACTTAGATAGAAACATCGAGATAATGCAAAAGATGACCAACCTATTCCAACAGATAAACTATATGTCATAACAGGTAGAATAACTGCTACAACAGATGGAGAATTTGTTGCATTATAAAAAATTTAACTTTTGTTGGAAGTAAAATATTGCCACTACGTGTTAAAAGGTTAAAGTGAATTGAAATAAAAAATGCAAAACCCATCAACGGTGTTTAGTCCAAACACCTAAAATAAAATAGGCATCAAGTAGACAGTGTTCATTTTAAACACGTAAAATAAAATAGGCATCAAATGTGTCAGTCTAGTATATTTTGCTGACTTGCCGTCACTTGGCCCCCAATGGTCATTCCCCCTCCATTGTCTTATATATTCATCTTCCTCCTAAAATTTAACCCTAAATTATCAAATATTTTTCTTCATCATCATCTTCTTTTATCTATCCAAATTCTTCAAATTATTTCTTTCATTTTTTCCAACTGAGCTTGATAATGTCTAGCGCATCTTCCACTATTTTTTGTGATAAAGATTTTTGATCTTGTAAGTGCAGTCATGAAGTTCTGTTAAAGACTTCTTGGACTCAACAAAATCTAGGTAGTAGGTTTCTTACTTGTAAGATTTCAAAGGTAATAATTTTTTTATTTAATTAGTTGATTAATTATTGACTTGTAATTATTTTGTAATTGTGTTCTCTTTTTTAAAGAAATTGGGTGGATGCGATTACTTTTATTGGTATGAAGAACGACACCCTTCACAAGTAAATCGTGTAATCTGGGGTTTGTTGAACAAAGTCAAGGCTTCTGAAGAGAAACAAAACCGAGCAAGAAGATACTACATTGTTGCCATCTGACAACAAATCGGATGCTTTGTAGCCACGTCGAGCAATGTCAAACAACCTATCTATTTTTTCCTTGTGTTTTCTTGCCTTGGATATTTTTCGGGGTGATGGTTCTTATGGACGATGGCATCTCAAGACCGTCACTATAGCAAACTCTTGCAAGCCAAAACAAATAGGTATACCACTGTAGTTGATCCAGATTTCATCCATCTTCTTTTTGCCCACTCCTCTGAATCTTTATCATCCTCACGTACGTGATCCTGTGCTTGAGAAGATCATATACCATCGTCATAGGGAAACGAATACCGGCAGAGGGGTCCTCAGGCAGCTCAAGAAAGCATCCAAAGCAGCTCTTCTTAAAAAGTATGCCTATGTTTTCGTTCGTCATAATTTTCATAAAATGTTCAAAAAATTTCTCCATATGACATTTAAGTACAATTTGACCAGTTAGTTGTTTTGCTTCTGGGTCATTTATCGGTATCGCAACTTGAAACCTATCAATACTAAAATTTTTGATAGGATCATGTTGGGATGTCGATATTAATTCGCGCCCCATTGGTGATCCATTATCATCATGTTGATGATCATCCTCTTTCTCTTTCTCACTCTCCAATTCCTCCTCTTTCTCACTTTTATTTTCTTCATCACCATTTATAGACCCTTGTCCACCTCTCTCAATATTGTTTTCACATCTCTCCTCAGTTCACTTTTCCCTGACTGAGGTTGTTCAGGAAGCTCCTCCGAATCACTCTGTACCGTAGCCTTTTTTTTGGATGGACAGACGTTGATCTACTTTCACTTTATTTTTCTTTGGGAGACATATTTTACCTACAAACAACAGAAAAAAATTACATTACAATTGATGTATGTATAAATTTTAAAACATACATTATAAATACCATGAATATCGACACACCAACAGCCACCACCACAAATACCACCAACCAATGCCATAAACAAACACCACAAATACCGATACCACTGGCAGCCACCACAAATACCACTAACCAATGCCACCACAAGTGCCATCACGACGACCACAAACCCCACCACTATCACCAACACCAAAAACACTATCCAATAATACCACGATAGTCAATGAAACACTGCAAAGTAAACTAGGGATTTCTCAAGTTCTTCCTACAATTTTACCATCAAAACTTAAAATTGTAAACTCATTCTCAAAGATAATACAACTAAAAGTTTTATTTTTCATCATTAACTTAAAAGCCTTTATTTTTTAGAAAAAAATAACAAATATAGAACTCTTCTCGAACTCTGTTGCCTATGAAGACAAAGAAAATGACTGATACAAACAAGAATGAAGTAAAAAATAACACCTATGTTGTCGAAAATAAGAAAAAAAGTGATCTATTATGGAGGGTTGAGCAAATTTGTTGAGAAGTTGTTGTCTGTACTGTATTATTGAGTAAGAATGATAGAGAAAGAGTGACAACTCGAGATTTGAAATGATGAAACATTTTGTATGGGTTGATTTGTATTTTGAAAAAGAATGACAAGTTTTGAAAATGTTAATTTAATCCGAATTGATCTTCATTATTATTAAAATTATAAAAGATATGCATAATTTTTAACCCTCTTATCATGCAATTGCCAAAAGGGTACTATTGAGTTTAACATATGAACTCAATTGAAATTGTATAAAATTAATTAAAGCTGTAGTTGACCGAGTACTCTAGTTGACCCTATGAACTCACCCCCGATCCTAGATTAATCAATTTAGGTACTATTAGTCTAACATATGAACTCAATTGAAACTGTATAAAAATAAATTTCAACATGTTGCATCAAATTCACATCTGTTGTAAATTACAAATTAGATTAGGTAACAACAGATTATGAATCTGTTGTAAATTATCAAACAAATTAAGTCATCTGTTGTGATAGAGTACCCATCTATTGTAAATTATCAAATGGATTGTCATATGTCCCAACAGATTACCCATATATTGTAAATAGGCATTGCCATCTATTTTAGCTGACCCTATGAGAACTTACACCTAGTCCTAGATTAATCAATAGTTGATCATATGAGAACTTACCCCTACTCCCAGATTATTTAATTAAGGTATTAGTACCCTATCCTAGGTTAATCAATTAAGGTATTAGTCTAACATATGAGGTAGTAAGAATTGGTTCGGCTCAGAGTGATTAATTGATGACTTGGTCAGAAGGAACGCAATACCGTCTCATCATTCAATTTCCAAAAGACTCATTTGAAGTTGTAGTTGAACATATGAGAACTCGCCCCTAGTCCTAGATTATTCAATTAAGGTATTAGTACTCTGTCCTAGATTAATCAATTAAGGTATTAGTCTAACATATGAGGTAGTAAAAATTAGTTCGGCTTAGAGTGATCGATCGACGACTCTGGTCGGGAGAAATACGGTACCATCTCATCATGTAATTACCAAAAAACTATATTGAAGGTGTAGTTGACCCTACAAGAACTCACATTCAATCAAGGTGTTAGTCTAACATATGAACTCAATTGAAAGTATATATAAACAAATGGTCAACCTGTTGCAACAAATGTTTTTTCTATTGGATTAAATCAAACTGATTAGGTAATTTGTTGTAACATATTACGCACCTGTTTAAACTATCAAACAAATTATCTTATTTGTTGCAATATATTATGAATTTGTTGTAAACTATCAAATAGGTTAAGTCATCTATTGTGACAAATTACCCATATGTTGTAAATTATCAAATAGAATAAGTCATATGTAGTAATAGATTACCCATCTATTGTAAATTATTAAATAGGCGATGTCATCTATTGTAGTTGACATTATGAGAACTCACCCTAGTCCTAGATTAATAAATTAAGGTATTAGTTGAATAAATAAGGTAGTAAGAATCAATTCAGCTCAGAGTGATCGATCGACCACTCTAGTTGGGAGGAATGCAATAACGTCTCATCATTCAATTGCCAAAAGACTCAATTGAAGTTGTAGTTGATCCTATGAGAACCCACCCCTAGTCCTAAATTATTTAATTAAGGTATTAGTTGAACATATGAGATAGTAAGAATTATTTCGACTCAGAGTGATCGATTGACGACTCTGGTTGGGAGGAATGCAATACCGTCTTATTATGTAATTACCAAAACACTCAATTAAAGTTGTAGTTGACCCTGTGAGCTCATTCATTAATCCCTAGTTTCACCTAGATTGATGTAGGTACTATTATTAATCTTAATGTTAAGTTAATGAGAACTCATTTCAACTCAGAGTGATCAATTGATGACTCGAGTCGGGATGAACACAATACTAGATCCATGCAAATGCAACAACTTAATTAAATTTATAGTTGATCTTGTGAGCTCATTAATTCATCCCTCGTTCCACCTAGATCGATGTAGGTACTATTATTAATCTTAACATTAAGTTAATGAGAACTTATTTCAACTCAAAGTGACCGATAGATGACTTGGGTTGAGATGAACGGAATACCAACACCATGCAATTGAAAAGACTCAATTGGATTTGTTGTTGATTCTATAAGCTCATGTAATGCCATGATTTTCTGAATTGGAATTCTACACAGTACTCATGACCCCGAAGGACCACAAGCTAACCCATGACTGATATCTATACCTGTACACTACATAATATGCATATAAATACATAAACGTGTACTGAAAGGCCATAAGGTTCAATAATGGACATAATCTGAATGATAAAAATGTCTGAACAAAGTGGTATCACAGTACCAAAATAAAACTGAAATACTGAAGTATGAATCTAGTCTGTAATATAGTCCGAAAGCCTCTAACTATATTGAATAAGGAGTTGAAGGAACATGTCTCCAACTAAGTCCATCTACTGAAATGTCTAACTACCAAAGTACTAAAATAAATAAATAATCATATCACCCTCAAATAAAGAGGACTTACTGCTAACTCTGACTATTGAAATCTGCTATGTTACTGCTACTCTGGAACTCGTGCCTTTAAACCTATAGCGTAAAATAAAACACCATAACTCGAATGTGTCAGTACGACTGAATGTACTGAGTATAAAAGTGAGGTAGGCTAAATGTAAAGGGATTTATATGCATGAACAATACTGACTTATATGAACATAAGAATACATACATGTATAAGTAAATGTAACTGAACTCGTGGTGATACTGACTACTAAGTCTGAATTCTAACAATACGAGTTTACTGATATAGACATACTGAATGACTGAGTTCATGACAACATGATGATTGAGTTATGATAATTGATATAACTGATACTATTATTGAGCAACTGTATCTGACAGTCAAGATTCTGATAGAACTAACTGAGTTCCGTTTGTTATAGAGTAACTTAATCTGAGATCAGTTCTATCTAGAGGGTGATCTCTGAATCTGATGTTACTGATACTGATTGACCATAGTTGAGAGCATTCCTGTCTAATGGGTGATCCCAAGGTCTACTGATAATGATAAGGATTGACTGTATCTGACAGTACTAAATCTGTACTACTCAACTGAGTTGACTGTCTCTGACAGTCCTGAATCTACACTATTAAGCTAAGTTGATTGTATTTGATAGTCCTGAATCTGTAACTGAAACTGTGGAAAGTGGTTATTTAACCAACATTCCCCATATATGCTATTGTAGTTAAGCTGGGGTCCAATCTCTGCCCTGACTGGAAGGGTGTCGATACTGCGCCACTGGTCAGGACAAGCTATGGGTAACCTTTATCTGATAGTGTTCGCAAAAGAGAAATGGTGGGGCCCTCATCTGATAGTGTGTATCCACCTCATCAACCCTTATCTGACAGTGTTGATGTCTCAACCTATGTTGGCTACATAGTTCTAGAATGCAAGGATGACTGCTAAGCATTATACCCTCATCTGACAGTGTGTGTTCCCATCCTTGGGTTCACTCGATGCTAATTTCTACTCCCATTTGAAGAGACTAAACATGATTAACTGACTGTACACGAACTAAACTTACTGAATTCTATTGACTGATCGAATACTACTGATATTTGATAACTGACTGGGTTCATGAGAGTACTGAGATTAATGGGAATACTAAGGTTACTAAGATTATTGAGTACTAAGATCACTGAGATTACTGAACTACTGAGATTATTTAGATTTCTGAAGTTTCTGATTTTTCCTGAGTCACATGACTGACTGAGTTCTATGGATCCTAGCTTGACTGAGGATATCGTGAAAGCATCATTTGGCTCTAGGCACACAACTATATTTTTTGGGTACAAGTACCCCCAGGACTCGATGGAAGGAAACTGACACAACGTGACTTTCTTGAATACATGACCATCAATAATAATCCATAATACATGAGTGAGAGATTTCATGAAGTACATGGTCATCATAATATCTAAAATGAATGGGAATGCTTGAAATCAAGTCATAAACCGTATGTTCTAATATCATGGGCATTCCGACAACATATACCTTTCATAACGATTGCATGGAAACCATTTAAACATAAGAGAATGGCAAGCATGTAATATTTAGTTCATATTGTAATAATTGGGGGATAACTCATGTGGTACCTCATAATCATGATCTTGTACATAATATGAAACGCATATAGACACACTATGAATCCATTCTCCAATCATCATGTACATTCCACTAACACATATATTGTACAACAATATGTGAGCCCTTTGAACATAATAGACTAGCATGAATTTATCATATAGTTCATCCCTAAGCTATAACACATGATTTCTATCACTCTAGGCATTTTATCAAACACCTTACATGCGCAACTTTGGGAATAGGTATACTTATCAATTTAACAATCTTAAGTCACCCAAATTCATGGATTTTAATTAACATTCTCACATACTTCATGAAAATACATCAAGATACCAATTAACAACCATCAACATGAACATAATCATACTACAACAAGATAATCACAATTCATGATTTTAAAACTTGATTCTTGAGTTCCATGTATAAAAGGGATCAATGGATGAACACTACACATACCTTGAAGCTTGATCTTGAAAGAGATCTAATATATTTTGGAGGTTCTTAAAGAAATCCTTAGGCTTGTTCTTGATTTTTGTTGACTAGGGTTTAACCCCTTTGGGAGAGAATGTTCTTGTTCTTGAGGAGAATGAGAAAATAATGGGATAATAGCCTTCTCAGGGCTTTAAAACCGTGTTTAGAGTGTGGGAAAAGGACCAAAATACCCCCATGAAATTACCTCCCAATTGCTGAAATTATCAGCAGACGACATGGGGTGATAAGCCGTCAGATCTATGATAGCCCGTCACCCCAGCTTGTCATCTGGGAGCTGGAATTTTTGGGTTTCTATCTAAGCCTGACGACATGGCTGATAAATCATCAGAAATGTCGTTAGAAATGTGATAAGTCATCAGAAATATCATCAGAAATGTGATAAGTCATCAGAAATATGATAAGTCGTTAGAAATGTTGTCACTCAGTTTCTAGGCTGATATGCTGGAGTAAAATGGGAATAACTTTTTGCTCCGATATTGGATTTTGGAGAAATTAGTATCGTTTAAAATATATATATATATATTGGTAGGTCATGATATCAATAATTTGTAGTATAAAGAGAGATATGCTCATTTGAAGTTGACTATAGCAATATCCTTCCCAAGAATTCAATCGGTAATGAATATTTTGATTCGTCTGATAGCTGAGAGTTATTTGAAGACTTAATATACATCTAACTTGCTCATAAAACTATAAAAGAACCATGATGTATTACGCATGATCTTGAAACATGGAACTAATATTGGTTTGGATTTTGGGGGGTATTACAGCTCATTCAATCATCCCTAGTTCCACCTAAATCAATTGCAATAAAATCTGTTGCAATAAACGACTGAGAAGTTGGAGAATTTCTGATAGATAATAATATCTGTTGCAATAGATGACATATCTGATTTAATTATCAAATAGACATTTGCATTTATTGTGACGGATGACTGAGCTATTGGAAATTTTTAAACAGATATTAATATCTATTGTAACAGATGACATATCTGATTTAGTTATCAAATGAACATTTCTATATATTTTCACAAATTACTGAGATGTTGGGATTTTTCAAACAGATATTTATATTTGTTGCAACAGAAGACATATTTGTTTAAATTTTTTTTTCTTTTAATTTTAAAGCAAGCTTCTGTCCGGGTAGATAAAGTAGTACTACTAAAGGCGGTAAAGAATGTTTCTTGGATAACTTAAAAATTTCATTAAGTAGTCTTTTCTTGTCTTTTTAATGGCACCCGTTTTCTTCCTCGTGCCCCTCAAATTATTAATGAATATTAATTAATGAATATTGAAACCTTTAATACTTTTTCTGTTTCATATTATATTAGTTGACCCCTATTGACTTGGCATACCCATTAAGAAAATATTAATTAGGGATTTATTTTATCAAATTAGCCTTATTAATTATGGTTTGAAAATATAAATTTGAATAATACACTTTGTTTAGTCATTTTATATTAAGGGTAGTACATCTAAAAATTAGAATTATCTCATCTCTCCTTCAGCCCTAAATTTATTTTATTCATCTCTCATATTTTTCTTTCTATCCTCTTTAGGGTTATCACAACCTTTTTTTCTCTCTTCTTTCTCATAAATATCCTTTCGGATTTAAACCGATCCATATCTTAGATACCTCAACTGAAATTGTTGTTTTGATTCCCTTTTGACATTAAGGTATGATTCACTATTGCTCTTTCATTCTCGTCTTCTTCTTTGCAAGTTATTTGCATCTTTTTTTATTTAATTATCATTTACCCATATCATATTTATTTAAAAAATTTGAAAGAACTTTTAATTGTTGAATAAATGAATTAAGAATTTTTATTACAAGATGCAAATAAAAAAGTCATCTGTTGGGAGAAGTTTAAAAAAAAGTCATCTATTGGCAGTATCATTTTTTATGTATTTTGTTTGTTTCTTTGTTCTTGATGTTGTTAGTGGAGTTGATGTTGTTGGAACTTGTGGTGTGGTGTTGTTCACAGTGGCGGATCCAGGGTTTTTAGATGGTGGATGTTTCTTCACTTACAAATAGTAGAGTTTGAACAATCAACACAAAGAGTAGGGGAGAAAAAAATAAAATAAATTTTAAAGTGAATAAGGAGAGAAGAGTTGATTACCAAAATTAAGAAAATATGTGCTGAGTGGGAATTGAACTCAAGACCAAAAGAAATAAATAGCCTTAAGCACCCATAAACAACCACTGGGCCAACCGAACAACTATTACTACGGGTGCTCACTTATTATATTACACATTTTTTCTTAATTTCTATATACATATATAAAGTTCAATATGAGTTCAATCTGTGCTCGCGCACCCGGAGGACTCCATGTGGGTCCATCCCTGATTGTTGATGGTGTTGGATCATAGGATGTATGCATCTTTATTGTTGATGATGTTGTTGGAACAAATGTTGTTGTTTCTTTGTTGTTGATGTTTTTTATTGTTTGTTTGTAGTTTATGTTGTTGTTGATGTTACAACAGACAAAGAAACTATTGGAACAAATCAAACCACTAGCAAGGCTGGTTTGATGTATTGCAACAGACTCCATATTTATTGCATCAAACTCCATATCTGATGCAACAAACTCCACATTTGATGCACGAAACTCTACATCTGTTGCAACAGATAGATAATGTTTTTTCTGTGACATTAATTTTTTTCTTCTTCATTTTTGATATATAAGGAACTGAAAGTTGATCAACTTTTGCCAGACCATCACAAGAGCTGCAATAAAAATAGGTTCAAAGGAATAAACTACATACAGATGGAACCACTTCATATGTGGGAGATATGTATTACTGATAATGTTATTGCGTAAACACACATAGAGAACACTAATTTTGTGAATTTTGTTTGTACCAATTATTCATAGATAATTCAAACAAGATATCTATAATTTTAAAGTTAAGTTTGGTAGGTCCAAACTAATAAGGCTGAGGGACCATGAATATAGTTCTAATACAATTCATAGATAATTCATAGATAATTCAAACAAGATATCTACAATTTTACATGACGGATATATTGTCCTCTATATAAGAGAAGAATGATCAATCTTGCCCCTCCTTTCTTTTCTTGTGCATGCAAATATGAAGAGCGCAAGGCAAAACATGATGGAGTAATTAATATTGTTAATGCATTAACTTTTGATGTAAAGGGATTGATATCTAATAGTAGCGTCATTCGATCAAAGAGGATTTCAGTTTCATTCACTCCATTAGATATTAAGGATAAGAGAAGAAAGAAAGCAATTTCCAAGGCATTATCAAGTATCCGAAAAAAGAAAAAGTTTGAATCTGAAAAAGGTGAGAAGATAAAAAGGGGGGAATAAGAAGGAAAACTGATTTAGTTCATCTTGTGTCATTATGTAGAGATACTCCATCTACTTTTCAGTGCTTTTTGTTTTTCAGGATGGTGAGGAAGGCAGAATCTCCCCATCATTAGCTAATACTGAAAACAAGACATCTAATATTATTGAACCACCAGACTGTCCTATAAAGTTTGATAATCCAGAAGACGTCTTTGCTTGAGTTAGTCAACAGATTAAACGATCTCAATCACTTAGTTTTTCTGCTGATCAATCTTATCCCATAGAGGAGAATATATCAACAAAACTGCTTGAAACAACAAAATCTGATATTGAGAAACTACTGATTATGTCTTCTCAAGACTTGCTTCTACCAAAAAACTATTTTGTATTGAGTGTTGCACTATCCATATATGCTGTAGCACCGGATTTATCAGCTAAGAGAGCACTTTCCTTGGAAAAACTCTAAGAGAACCTTCCATACTTCTCCTTGACCTTGCGTAGAGCTAAGAAGGACCAAGAGGATTATTATAAGAAAGCTGCCAAGAAAGTGGTCCTCGTTGACAAACTCGCAAAAGATCAAGAGCTCTATACTGAGCTCAACGGCCACAATGACAAAATGATTAAATTGGAAGTGGTGACTTGACTTAGTCAAACAAAAAGAAACGACTGTTCATATCCCTTAACTAAATAAAACTGGTAAATTTTTGAATATGTAAATTAAAAAAATAGATATTAATATAATATTTTATCTTTTTATTGTATTTCGGAAAGAGTCAGATTGGTAATCTGTTGCAAAATATATTCCACCTATCAGATAACTTACAACATATTGACAATCTATTACAACAGATGGATATATCAGTTTGCTTTTCCATCAGCAGTGGCATCTGTTATAACTTTCTAGTCATCTGTTTATTCAATTTCATCGAGAGCAATAGATTTTTTTAAACACTTCTTGACCAAACTCAATTTTTGCTCTTGGATTACTTCTCATTTTTTCTTTGCATCCTTAAAGTTGGCCTCCAAATTTAATTTTTTCCCTTGGATTGCTTTTCTTTTTTTCTTTGCATCTATCAATCCAAGAGCAAAAATTAAATTTGGAGGCCAACTTGAAGGATGCAAAGAAAAAAAGAGAAGCAATCTAAGAGAAAAAAATAGAGTTTGGCCATGAAGTGTTTAGAAAAATCTATTGCTCTCGATGAAATTGAATAAACAGATGACTAGAAAGTTGCAACAGACGCCACAGATGATGGAAAAACAAACTGATATATCCATCTGTTGCAACAGATTGTCAATATGTTGTAAGTTATCTAACAGGTGGAATATATTTTGTGACAAATTACCAATCTGTCTCTTTCCTAAATAGAATAAAAAGATAAAATATTGTATTTAGATCGATTTTTTTAGTTTACATATTCGAAAAAGTCATTAGTTTTATTTAATTAAGGGATATGAACAGTCATGACTTTTTGTTTGACTAAGTCAAGTCCCTTCCAATTCAATCATTTTATAAATAAGTCCCTTTGGCCTCCTCTCACTCGTTCATTATACTACACTTACTAATATGACTGATCCAGATTCCTACAAGAAGATTCATATCGAGTCCTTTCAGGAACTTCAAAGGCAGTTTGACGAACTCCAGAGGGATTTGGCCGACTTCGAAGCAAGGTTGAGGAGGACCATGCTTCTGCCGGATAAAAATTATCCGATTGACAATAATAATAGTAATAATAATAATAATAATAATTATAGTAGTAATAATTAGGTTACATTTTTTCTTTCTTTTAGCGTATGTATTTTTCTTTTTTATATCTGGTCTACCTATAAGGGATTCAAAAAAATCTATGTATATGTTTGGTTTGGTTTGGTCGACTTTGAATTTGTAAATCTTATTCAATATTTAATTATCATTCAATTTATTCCCTATTCTCAACATGTCGACGGTTGGAGGTAGAGATTGAGCACTTGTGGCAACATATGGTGGTGAAAAGTCATGATGAGAAATTCTCCTAAAAATGGTTCGTTAATAAATAATAAGGAACTAAATGATATTATAAACATAAAATAAAGATTATTTAATTTAAAAAAAGCCACAACATCGAATTAATTAAGTTATATGATGATATGATTGTTAAGAAAAAAGTGAATGAATAGTCGTAACTGTGACTTTTTGTCTAAACACATTTAACAAACAAAAATAAAAAACGTTGCTGATGCATCAAATTCCTCATCTGTTGCGACTGTTGAATCAGTTAGAAGAAATTTAAAAAGCTCTTTAAATAGATGGTCGATTTATTACAACAAATGGTATATCTGTTGAAACAGATGTGTTATCTGATGCAACAAATATACAATTTGTTGTCATAACTCAATTAAAAATGGTTATTAAAGAAACGGTTATTGAAAATCAGGTGTATTCGATTTTTAAATTGAGAAAAAGGTTATTTAAATTTAATAAGCTGAAAAGTCATGACTTGTCACAATAATAAAAAAACTCACCAACTTGATTTAATTAAGTCATTTCTTTTCACAGAAAATAATAAGGAGATAAATGATAAACACAGTTTAAACCGTAAAAAAACACACCAAAAATATTCTTGTTTTTAAATGTGCTTTATTAATTTATATAATTAAAAAATCAAAAAAATTGAATGTCATGAAGATAGTTTTTTAAAAAAGATATATAGATTATATGTTGCAACAGGTTATCTATTTGTTGCAACAGATGATATATCTGTTGTCACAGATGAGTTATCTGATGCAACATATATTTAATCTGTTGTCATAATTCAGTGTAAAAATGGATCCTGAAAAGAACTAATTATTTATAATAGCAAGCTGAAAAGTCATGACTTATCATAATATTGCTTAATTTAATTTAGTCACAACCTTTTACAGTAATTAAGAATGTCATTAATAAATGGAGGTGAACAGTTGTGTCTTTCAATCTGCTTTATTAATTTATATAATTAAAAACATAAAATTTGGATGCCGCAAAGATAATTTTTTTAAAAAAAAAGATATATAGCTTATATGTTGCAACAAATATATTATCTTATGCAACCGGTTATCTATTTGTTGCAACGGATGATATATTTGTTGTCACAGATGAGTTATCTGATGCAACAGATAGATAATCTGTTGTCCAACTCAGTGTAAAAATGGTTTCTGGAAAGAACTAATTATTTTAATAATAATAAAGCTGAAAAGTCATGACTTATCACAATATTACTTAATTTAATTAAGTCATAACTTTTTACAGTAATTAAGAATGTCATTAATAAATGGAGGTGAACAGTTACGCCTTTAAATCTATTTTATTAATTTATATAATTAAAAAATTATGTCATGACTTATCACAATATTGCTTAATTTAATTAAGTCATAACCTTTTACAGTAATCAAGAATGACATTAATAAATAGAGGTGAACAGTTGCGCCTTCAAATCTGCTTTATTAATTTATATAATTAAAAATTCAGAAAATTTGGACCATGAAGATAATTTTTTTAAAAAACAATATATAGATTATTGTTGAAACAGATATATTATCTAATGCAATAGGTTATCTATTTGTTGTAACGGATTATATATCTATTGTCATAGATGAGTTATCTAATGCAACAAATATATAATCTGTTGTCCAACTCAGTGTAAAAATGGTTCCTAGAAAGAACTAATTATTAATAATAATAAAGCTGAAAAGTCATAACTTATCACAATATTACTTAGTTTAATTAAGTCATAACTTTTTACAGTAATCAAGAATGTCATTAATAAATGAAGGTGAACATTTGCGCTTTTTTGCCTAACTCATTCAAGTTCAATCCTCTATAAATAGGTCCCTCCTTACTAAATCGTTTATTGTACTATACACTATTTATTCCTTGCTCTTGTTACACCTTCAACTACTTTCAATTCAAGGACTTGATAGCTTTTTCCTATCTCTGGTAAGTTTTTTTTCTTAATTTTTGTGTAAATATACGTTATATTACATTCAAATTTTTTCTTTTCTTTACTTTTATTTTTACGTATGTGTTTTGTAATTTATGCATTTTCTAGATATGGTCAATCCAGTGTGGGATGTCGCTATTTTACGAGACGCCATGCGGGAACTGTAGAAAGAGGTTCATGACCTGCATTAGGAGTTAGCCACCGTCAGAGTAAGGATGTTGCGGGAGATCCGCAAGCTGAGGAGGGCGTTGCTGATGCCGGTTGAAAATTAGTCGTCTGGCCATACAAATAATAATGATGATAATAATAAATAAGCTTTTTTTTCTTTTACCTATGTATTTTTTTTATTTTATAAAAAATTATTTTTTATGCATTTGACTTTTTATTTCTTATTTAATTTTTGTGTTTTCTATTTTTTTCTCAATGAATGACATGTCTACAATTAAGGAATAATTTGATTCCAGTATCAATAGCAAGAGATCAACATCTGAGTTGAGTTATCTGTTGAGTTTGTGACAGGAGCTGTATTTTATTGTTCGAAACATATTAGTAATCTGGTGAAATAGATTATTTATCTATTGAAAGAGATTAATAATCTGGTGCAACAGAATACCCATCTATTCGATTAATATTACTGGCACCTAGAACCATAAATATGAATCCAACATGAGTCGACTATTACAACAAAACATTTATCTAGTGTCGCAGATAATGGATCTGTTTAAATAGATTGTTATTATATTGCATTCATGTTCGCGTGCTAGCTATTGTTGAAAAACAGCACACTAGCAGTTACCCAGATGACAAATTCAACTAAAAAGCATAATTTGACTTACCAAAGTCTCCTCTCAAGTAAATTTTAATGTTGAAAGTGATTTACAAAAAAAAAAATTGACATAGAATTTGGTCAAAGAGCAGCAGTTGGGTAACAACAATAACAACAATGGTTAACAAGAAGAATATGAAGATGATAATGAAGTATAAGATGATGATAATGAATCAGAAGATGATGAACAAAGTAGCAGGAATAATGAACAACAAATATCGCGAAGAGAGAGAAAATAACAACGGATGAGGAGAGAGAAAAATGCGCATTTTTTCCCTTTGTTTCCATTATATTGACTAACATTTGGATCAAATTATAAATTTAAAAACTTGTGGGTTATTTTAAAACTTTCCAAACTTTCTTAATCCATAATTAAGTAATTGTCACCTCTACTCAATTATTAAGACTTGTGTCACCTACACCTTATTTTAAATCTCTTTTGTCACCTGTGGCCCAAAGCCCAAGTTACTTTAAAACATCAATAGTCAATTTATCATTTTGCGTTTATTTAACCCTTTTTATTAAATCTTATTAATTTTTCTAATACTTAAAGTGCTTAT
Source organism: Capsicum baccatum var. pendulum (assembly GCA_030864225.1). Taxonomy (NCBI): domain Eukaryota; kingdom Viridiplantae; phylum Streptophyta; class Magnoliopsida; order Solanales; family Solanaceae; genus Capsicum; species Capsicum baccatum. The sequence continues at coordinate 183,328,418 of CM061554.1, forward strand.
AATAATTAATTATTAATGTTATAGTAAAATTACAAATGAAACAACTGAAGCGGACATGTCAATCATGAACTCTCTACTTTAACAACTTTTTTCCCACTTATATATTAATAATAGCTATTATAATTAATTAAGAATACTATATTAAAATTGCGATTAAAATAACTAAAGCAAGCATGTCAATCATAGCCGCCTATTTGAGGAGCTTCATTCCTATTTATATACTAGTTACCAATAAATATTTTTTTAAATTTATTTAATTATTGTGATTTATAGTATTTTTTAAAAAAATATATAATAGATTTTTTTTTAGATATTTTAAGTTGTTAATTATTATAATTTGCTTAGATGATCATAATAGCTAATTATGGGTGATATAGTAAAGTTAGGATTGAAGCAGTGAAACAGACATGTCTTAATGACTCACAATAACTAATTAGAAGCGATACAAGAAAATTACTATAAAAAATACTTGTGAAAGTTTTTTTAAATGGTCATAATAATTGATTAAGAGTGACATAGTAAAATCACGATTGAAACAGCGAAGCAGGCATGTCTAATTATAAGTGAAATAACAAAATTACTGTACAAAAACATCTGGGTGAAGCAGATGAAGCAGACATGTCATAAATATCTATTTTACCTTTTTATTAAATATTATTAATTTTTTAATAATTAATTAAAGGTGATATAATAAAATTATGAAGAAAGCAACTTCTGAAGCAAGTAAGATCATAAATATCTATTTTATTTTTTATTAAATATAATTAATTTTTTAATATATAAATAATTTATAATAATTAATTAAAATTATATAATTAAAATCACAAAGAAAACAATGAAGTAGGTAGGAGAAGCATGTTGATGGAGAGTTGTCTGCTTCTCCATCATTTTGCCTCTTATTAGATAGTAAAAATAATTAGTAATAAATGAAATTAGGGTGACTGAATCATTTGTCCACTTGGTAGCACTGAAAGTCGAGCCTTTTGTTTTATTGGAATTGAAAAGTAAATACACACATCCAATCTAAAATCACACTGGAGAGTACAAAATATAATATAAGTTTATACATTAAACAATTGACACTTGCATATTTGATAAGATTTGAATTACACCCTTCTTTATTATTGTGGCCTTAGCCTTTGCTGGTTGAGCTAGGGTTGGTCAAGAGCAACAACTCATATATTATAAACTCAGGTTTGGCCATAAATTTTTGAAGTATATTTCTATATATTAAAAATAATGCTCTCAATATATCAATTTAAAGGCATTAATAAAAAATTTAAGAGTATAATAGTCTTCTTATAAATTTAGCTTGCTGGTCAAAGTTATTTTTAATGTTTTATTTTTTGAACTTGATCACTATTTCTAAAGAAAAGTCCAACTTTTCTAATTTAATTACCATCATGATCTTAAAAGAAAGTCCTTTTTTTTATTTAATTATAATAATGCCCGAGGTGCTATTGAACATGGTGGGGCAATACTTTTGTGTTGAAACACAAATACTCTCTCATGTCCGTAATAAATATTTTTCTTAGTTATTAAAAAACAGATTTATTTCAATGAAAAAAACTATGGAGGAACAAACTTCAGAAATATCAAACCTACCCGAACAGGTATATTTATTTATGATTATGAATAGCTAAATTCATAATTCTCAACAATCATGGTATGATAAAATAAATTCATGTTAGTTACTTTATAGTAGAATTATTCGAAGAATAATATGTTAAGAAGTTTATTAGCAAAGTGGAAACGGAGAAAAATCCCTAAGAACTATGTCATCCTAAAGGTGAAACCAATGAGGCAAGAAGCCGTGGTAGGGAGTAACCAGAGTAGAGGCGCTATTTAAGGAAAAAGTATCCAGATTACCATGCTAATAGTGACCGAAGAACATGTTATTTAAGACTAATCTAGTATATAGTAATCTAAGATGACCATATTTTGTTATGTACATGATTGAAGGGATTATTTTGAAAATAGCAATTTTATGAAAATGAATAATTATTTATCTGATGTAATGGTAGATAAATTTAAAATAGTTATTTTGTATGCACATAACGATATAAAAGTAGTAGATATGAGAAAAATCATATTAGAAGCATTTGGTAAATATTATATGACTAGAATAAATTATATATTATACCTACCTAACTACTCTTACAAATACTTACCATGATAAATTACATATATCTAGAATTTTTGAAAAAAGATATGAGAAACATACAGTTAATAGAAAAACAGATGAAAGTAAATTTAGACAAATACATGGAAACTAAAGATATAAAATATATAGAATTTCTTAATGAAAATATGCAAGAACTACTAAGGCTAAAACAAACAACTACAAAATATTATAATAAAATATTTAGTCAATTTTAAATGATAGATAATCTTAAAGTCTTAATCTTATATATACTTAGAGATATAGAAATTATAGATATTAAGAGAATAATATTAGAAAAAGTATTAGACTGTGAAATTGAAACTATAAATTGGATAACACAGTTATACCTGGATAATTACCCAGAAGGATATTATTCAGATTAAGAGATGATAGAATATATTAGAAAAACTAGAGAAAATCAAGATTATCTAAATAAAGAAATTAATTATAGAAACCGAATTAGAAAAATAATGGAGAATCTAAAAGAAAAATTAATATGGATAGAAGAAACCTTAGAAAATTTAGAAAAAAGTACATGTGATAGTTTATATAATTTAAAAAACTCGCTACGAGAAGAACAACACAAGATAATAAATAACATTGAAAATTTAGAATTAGATATACATTACAGTACAATTAGGATAAATTATTATACAGAACTCTGTAACTTTGCAATTACTACAGGATAAAATAATAAACTACACAAATTAATGAATACATCTTACGAAAAGAATAAATCATTAAAAGATATTGAAACAAAATTTAAGAAATATCCACGCACAAAGAAAAATAGATTCATTATACATATAATAGATCTATTTCACAAGTTAGTTATCCGCATAGAACCCCCCCCCCCCCCCCCACACACACACACTAATGGTATATATTTCATATATATTTTATTTTGCTCTCTTAAAGGTAGATAATTCTTTGTTTTGCCTTTAATTTTCTTGAAGTTAAAAAGAATTATTGGGATTTTTTTTATTATTATTATTTTTACTGGTGTTCTTAACTACTTTATATTTTCTAGAAGAATAATTTAAAAATTATTAAAAGATAATAGTTAAAAGTAGCTTAATATTTGTCACACCCCTTTTTTTCCGCCCGAAGGTCGAAGGTTTTTTTCAGTTAAAGTGACAGTTTTAAATAGGAATTATTTTTATCATTTTTAGAGTCACCACTTGGAATTGAGTTGTGGTGGTTCAAGTCACATTATTGAATCCTTAATCAAAAGGAAATGACGTTTTATTGGTCTGCTAAAACAGAAGATCAGGTAAGGAATTCTGTTGACTGAGGGGAAGGTGTGAGGCATCCCTCGAGTTCGTGGTTCTAGCACGGTCGCTTTTATTGACTTATCTTGACTTAAATTATTTTGATAAATCATGTTAAGACCTAAATTTACTCATTTTTAATATACTAAAAATATTTAAAATTTTTGTATTAAATCGATGAAAAATTGATTTTAAAAATATTTTTCAAGGTTCATTATTGCATCCTTGAATTATTTTCAAATATATAAAAAAAAATGTATACATCGCATTCTTAATTGAGACAAAATTTAGTTATCCTATATTTGCCTAACGTTTAAAAACGTGCCTACTCGAAATGTAATCTAACTTTAAAAGTAAGCTTGAGCAAAATTCATTTAAGGCGATTAACTAATTTAACAAAATAATTATCAAGTTTTATTATTGATGATAAATAATTTTTTTTAAAAAAAGAATAAAATAAATGAAAAATATACTCATAGTTATCCGTATTATGCTAAACTTTAATATTACGAAAAGGCTAAAAAATATCCCTAAACTATCTGAAATAGCTTAGGAAAAGGCTCAAAAATACCCCTGAACTATCTGAAATAGCTCAAAAATGCCCCTCATTAGATTTTTGGCTCAAAAATATCCCTCCGTTAAATATTTGGCTCAAAAATACCCCTCCCTCTAACAGAATTTGGAAAAGGATCAAAAATACCCCTGAACTATCTGAAATGACTCAAAAATACCCCTTTGTTAAATATTTGGCTAAAAATACCCCTCTCCTTAACAAAATTCCACCAAACATGCCACCTAGATAAAAAAAAATGTGACTATGCCACATTACCATCCACATGTAAAATGTTAATATTTTTTAATTATATGACATTCCTTTCTTCTTTATATTTATTTTTTTAAAAAACGTCAGTGAAACGGATAAAACTTACATGGCTTTTTGATTTTTAATCAAAGTAGACAAATGATGGTTACATAATATTTTTTTTGAAAAAATTTATTAAATGTAACATCGCTATTATCAAATTCCTTTGATCATCTACAAAATAAGTTTTTTTCTGTTTATAGGTTTAAAAGTGTGAAGCCCAACAAAAGCGTCTTATTAAATTGATAAACCAATTAATTATTAGGCCAGTATAAAAGTTAAAATTAAGATTTACTCGTAAAAGTAACAAATTTCAAACTAAACTTCAAATTAGTTACTCAAAAGATGTGTTTGGCTTTGATAGCTTTTACTCAAAATGTTTATGTTAAAATGATTTAATAAATACCTCCTCTAATCTAAAATTAATGAATCTTTGAATGTGACACACATCTTCAAAAAGTTAATGAATGAAATAATTAAAGAATAATTTATCAATATTAAGTATCATTTTACTTCTTTTCAAACTTGTTCTAAAAATAATAAGATTATTCATCAAAACTAAATTTAAAAAAATGAATTCATTTCGAATGATTAAACAAGTGTTAAAAGAAATTCATTTATTTTGAAAAAGAATTTGCATGTAGTAAAGTCAATTCAATTATTAGTACATCAACATATGCTAGCTTAAAAGTTAAAATTTTAGCTTCTCCTCCGAGTCAACATCAGATCAAGATCAAGTTGTTCCTCATCCCAAATGACAATAACAAGATGAAATTTAGAACTTTTAAAATACTAATAAAAAAGTGAAATCTAGAACTTTTAAAACACTAATGAAGTAATTAGTAAAAGATTAGTTTTTTGGTTTTTTCGTTTCACTGCTTTGCAAAAAAATAAAAATAAAAATAAAATAAAGAAGAAAGGAATGTCTTATAATTAAAAAATACTAACATTTTACATGTGGATGATAATGTGGCATAGTCACATGGTTTTTTTTTTTATCTAGGTGGTAGCTTGGTGGAATTTTGTTAAAGGGAGGGGTATTTTGAACCAAATATTTAACAGAGGGATATTTTTGATCCTTTTCCAAATTCCGTTAGAGGGAGGGGTATTTTTTAGCCAAATATTTAATGGAGGGGTATTTTTGAGCCAAAAATCTAACGAGGGAAATTTTTGAGCTATTTCAGATAGGTCAAGAATATTTTTGAGCCTTTTCCGTTAATATTATCTCCTACAATTATTTTCCTTAAATTAATACAAACCCAAATAACATATACTGAGACACATTAAATACGTAAATTTCTGAAGTCTGACTCGAACACAAAGTCGCGAAGAAAATAGGCAACTTAAATCATATGATATAAAAATCCAAGAAAAATACAAATACAAAACATTTAAATCCAATCTTTGGAAGAATGGAGGTGTTGTTTTCCGGTGGACCTCGCCAGAGTAACGCCTTAAATCACGAAAATCCGGCATTCGTGATTTAACGCCTGTTGATGAATTAAAGTAGAAACTCGAATGTCGTCACCAGAAACTTGAACGGAACTCTAACTTCAAACTGCAAACTCTGAAAATGCTCTTCGTTACTATTTTTGCTTCCTTTCACTCTATGTCTGATTTATTTTTTCTCTAAGTTGTTTTCTTGTTCTCTCTGTTCTTTTCTTGCTCTCTCTGTTTTTTTAGTGTTGTTTTCTCCCTCACTGATTTTCTCTCTCTGTCAGTGTAGAAAAAGGTACGTCCCTTTTTGAGGAGGTTGGGGAAGTTCTCCTTAAAAAGGGGACATGGGGGGAGCAGTTGAGGGGTAATCAGATAATGAGGAGAGGTTGGGTAGTTTTAGAATTTGAATTTTTTAAAATTTAATTTATTTTTTATTTTTTTTAAGACAAATACTAAATTAAAATAAATAATATAAATAAAAGAATATTAACTAATTAATTCTTAATATATTTTAAGAAAATATAATAAAAATTTATAAATAGCCTAAAATAAATATAATTAAGATAATACTAAAGCTAGTATCTTATTTATTAAAATTAAAAAAAAAGGAAATGTATTTTTTATTTTTTTATATTATTTTGAAAACAAAAGAAAAATAATAAAATAAAATAAAATAATCTCAAAATATAACTTTTATTATTTATTTATTTTCATCTATAATTTATAAAAAATGAAATAAGTGCTAAAATAAATATCAGACAAAATATAAATATTTAATACTGAAAAATAGGTTCAAACTCGGAGAGGGTCAAAAATCACGTGTCTACATTTTGACCCTTTTTGTGTGAAATCCTGAAAATTTTTCATATAAAGAAGTAGACAAAGAGATGATTTTTGACCCTCCGATTATTCAAAAAGTGAGGATAAATAAAATAAAATAAAAGATATGACCAAGTCCTAATTTTGGACCGCCTACATATCTTGGGTTATAAGGTAACCAGGTTACGTGTAGTTCAATAAGGTAAAATGGTGAGACAATGAGTTAGAAGTCGAGTGGGGTTCTGTAGAGTTTTCAGTTCACGACATTCTGCTTTAACTTTCAAACGAATAACAAAAATCAAAACTAAGATACAAGTGAAAAATCCCATCTTATGCAGTTTCTCTAGAATCTTGACTTGAATCTTCATGACTTCTCAAGTGGTGAGATATTCGTTATTTCGAGTTGGACTTGAAACGTGAAATGTTTCTCCATGTTGATTCTTGGCATTGAAGAGGAACTTGACAATCGACTTATTCTTCAAACTTTATTCTGATTTGGACTTGAAAATCCTTACCTTATTCTTCAGGCGGACTCCTGACTTATTATTACTTCACTCTGTTCTTTAGGTAGGCTCTTGAACTGGAAATTTCTTCACCCTTTTCTCCAGGCAGACTCATGACTTGCTATTTTTGATTTTCCAAACATGTTCCTGAACTCAAAATAAAAGGTGAACTAGAAAAAAAAAGTCTCATTATCCAAGAGGGTCGTGCGCTTAAAAATAAATTTTCCATTATCCAGGAGGGTCCTGAGCTGAAAAGTAGAATCCTATTATCTAGGAGGGTCTTAAGAAGAAATAAATTTCCATTTTCCAGGAGAATCCTGAGCAAAAAATAAAGTCTCATTATCCAGGAGGGTCCTGAGTAGAAATAAATTCCCATTTTTTAGGAGGGTCCTGAGTAAAAATTAAAGTCCCATTTTTCAGGAGGTTTTTGAGTTGAAAATAAAGTTCCATTATCCAGAAGGGTCCTGAGAAGAAATTAAAGTCCCATTATCTAGGAAGGTCTTGAGCAAAAAATACAGTTCCATTATCTAGGAGGGTCCTAGGCAAAAATTAAATCCTATTAGTCAGGAGGGTCCTGAACAAAAACTAAAGTCTCATTATCCAGGAGGGTCCTGAGCAAACAGTGAAGTCCTATTATCCAGGAAGATCCTGCGTAGAAAGTAAATTCCCATTATTCAAGAGGGTCCTGAGCAAAAAGTAAAGTTCCATTATCCAGAAGGGCCCTGAGAAGAAAGTAAAGTCCCATTATGCAGGAGGACCCTGAGCAGAAAGTAAAGTCCCATTATCTAGGAGGGCCCTGAGCAGAAAGTAAAGTCCCATTATCCAGGAGGGGGCTAAGCAGAAAGTAAAGTCCCATTATCCAGGAGGGTCCTGAGCAGAAAACAATTCTCATAATCCAGGAAAGTCCTGAGCAGAAATAAATTTCCATACAACACACATAAAATTTTGCCCCAGTTTGTACTAGAAAAGTTTGCGAATGTTATCGGATCTTAAATTTGGAAAATACAGTGAAAGTATGAATGAAAGCTTGAAATAGCTTTGGTAAGTACATCTCGCAAAGAATAAAATTTACTATGACTGAAATCCAGCATCGTGTGTTGTAACCTTTCTTCTTGCATTGACAGAAATGTGGAATTGCATCCTTAATTTAAAAACTTTAATGTGATGACAACATTCCATCTCTGTTTCAAACAAAAAAAATTATGAGTTTTAAAAATGTGGTGGTTGGTTTGTGGTATTTGGATTTTGAGGCAACCGCTCTTGCACTTGCCATGCTCAACTCCTTTTCAAATCGTTGATAAGTATTCATTGACTTGCCGTACTTCTGACCCCGAATTCTGACTACTGAAACTCTTGACTCAAATCATGTTTCTCTTGCATAATTCCTCTATATTTAACTTCTAATACATCTTTAATCTTTTCACGAGCCCAAAAACTACCAGGTCACAAGCATTCTTGAGTACCTTACTTTATTTTGAAATGTGTTGTTTTTGTGTGTCAGTTTTTTATCTTGCTTTGTATAATTGAAGGAGTTGGTAGCAAGTTTTGAAGACTTTTTATTTAACTTGACGTGAATTCGACTCAAAAGAATACACGAAAGATGACGATGATTTTTCATTTGAGAAAAAAAATAAAAAATTTAAAAATAACAATAATAAAAAGAAAAAGGCAATTGACATTTATTTTTTAAAATGGCAAAAAGAAAAAATTATCTGGTTGTGGAAGTCGATTCCAACGATTATGACATGTATTTTGAATTAAGAAACCGGATCAACCCAGACTAATCATTTTCAACTTTTGCTAACTTATTGAGTTTGAAATCGAGGATGCTCTAGAATTTATTGCCTCTAGATTACGAACCTCATACGGCTAGTGGTTCCCCAAAGAGGTTTTGCCAGCAAGCCTCTATCATTTTCATTTTCTCTCAACTCACTGTTTCCTTATGGTCCCCATAAAGGTTTTCACCAATAATACTCTCTCATTTTCATTTTTATTAAACTCACTGTCGTCTTATGATGTCCAAGAGGGTTTTCACTAATAAGACTTTCGCTCTCCCCCCCCCCCCCTCACATTTTTATGCTGATAAAGAAAAGTGGTGCTTAAAATATAAAACATTATATACCCATAACATGCTTAGTCTTGACATTATCAAAGATTGATTTGAAGGTCTTTCTTTGGTTGTAACTTGGCTTTTGAATATGATCATAAAGAAAGGGCGGCATGAGGCTCAAAATATACAAAACATAGGGTGAAATTTACAACTTTTGAAATCCACTCATAAGAAAAATCACTTTTGCCCAGTTTTTTTTAAACTGGGTATCTTGAATTTTACTTGGTTGGACCAAACCCCAGAGTAATGTTGACTACTTATCTTTTCCTGGCAAGAACCAGGTCAAACGTAGTTCAGAGATCTTCTTTTTTTTCTTTTTCTTTTTAAAAAAGATTGACTCCTTTTTTTCTTTCTTTGTTCTTTGACTTATCTCCTTTTGAGATTTTTCTGACTCTATTTTTTTTCCACTGTTATTTCCTTTTTTTTTTTACTTTTTCAAAATCTATTTTGATTTCAAAAAAAGGGTATGAAAGAAAATAAAAATAAAGCTCAAAAGGAGTAACAAAGGATGACACAACATTTGAATAGCAGAACGAAATGCCTTCTCATATCAATCCTTACAAACGCAAGTACATAACATGCAATCTGGGAGTGGAACATGAAGATCATACGCATCTTTTCAATATTGACCGTGACTACGTACATGCACGTGTGTCACTTCTTGTAAGCTTGTGAAACATACAAGTCCACTTGTGTTGTACTTTCCTCACAACGAATGATTAATGCGTTTTTGGAGCTAACTTTTTTTTCTTCTCTTGACAGTGGACCTTCTTATTGATGACCAAGTCATTTTCTGATTTGTAAGGTGATTTCCTTAATCTTATTGAAGTGAGGTTATAACTCGATCACCAAACGTCTCTACACTTTACTTATTTTCTTAATATATATATATATATTCAACTTAATTTCTTAGCTAAATGTTTCAGGATTAGAATGGATTTCTGTGAATTCAGCATGTATATCATATCACTACAATCATCATAGAAAGAGCCCTCTGAAGAAAAGAAAAACAATTAAACAATATATATTGAAAAATAAAAATAAAAATAAAAATAAAAGGGACACACATTTTGTTGACAGAAAGATAAAAGGGTTTGAACAGAAATAATAAAAGAATAAGACAAGATAGATCTCGAATTTCAACCCTAAAATAATCCAGGTAGTAGAAAGAAAAACAAAACAGACTACTAAAACTCCGTGCTCATAGGGAGCGAAGTGACTTTCAAATTACCAAACTTAATATTTTAGCTACTGAATTGCATGTTGGACTTAATGGAGTCTCCATAATCATTGTTACATCATTAGTTTTTCTTGTTGACCCCAAGGTATCCTGAATTATTGTGAATTGCCTGAGGTGTAGACTTAAGCGCTATTTGACTTGCAACTTTTTAGTTTTGATTCTATTTTCAATCATTTCTTCGATTTTGATTAATTCAACAAATGTTTACCTACTGTAGAAAACGGGTGATTAAAGTACTCGTGCTCTTGTGGTTAGAGGAAGACATCAATCATCTCTATCTCTTTCACTGATCCAGATTCCTATGGAATTAAATAATTTTGCATTTCTTCATTGTTGGAATCTGTTCCTGCTTTGTGGGTCATCTTGCCTTTTATTTTGGACCTCGATTGTATAAATGAGATGCCAACTTAACCATAAACCAACCACCTTAATACTATTTTGACTTTCAAGATAAACACTGTGTTAGGATTTTACACTTTCTAATTTTTTTCTTAAGAATATCATCGAACCCGCTAAGGGTTACCTATGTATCTCATCAAGGTGAGAATCAATCGTGCGTAGTTCGCCAAACTATATATATATGAAGAAACACACATTCTTAATTTGAATAATGAGATTTTTTTTGAATTTATTAATAATGAAAAAAAACACATTTTTTTAATTCTCAAAAACAAATTAATTTCTTTTTATATAAGGATCAAAACTCTCTTCTTTTTTGTTTAAAAGGAAAGATAATATTTTTTTTAAATATCACTGAACCCATGAAGGGCTATCTACGTATCTCACTAATGTGAGTATCAGGTGTGCGTAGTTCATAAAATTGGAGATATTAAGAAACACACCCTTTTTATTATTATTATCATTTTATTTGAATAATGAGGATTTTTTTAACCATAAACCAACCACCAACTACTTTATCTTTTCAGTACCAACTAGGAAAAGTGTGACCTTAGCATATTTAACACATTAAAATAACATCTTGTATGTTATGCCTTTATATTCATTTCTCAGCCTATCATGGAAGGCTTTGGTGTTTCATCTTAGTTTTTTTAGGCACTTTTCTTCTTTTTTTGAAACGTTTTGATCTAACCCTTTGGAGGGTTGCCCATATAGCATGCCAGGGCATGAATTAGGTCTTTTCATAGTTCAAAAAAAAATTAATAAAATGTTCTTTTAAGAAAATAAATAGAGTAAATGAAGTAAAACATATGTAATATATATAGTAATAAACGACCAACTTCATTATATTCAGTCATTTTCAAATATAAGTACGATAGAACAAATGACATGACTCCTAAAAGTAGACCTACTAACTGACATCTGAAAACTAAACTTGAACAAATAAGGTTAGCTAAAAGACATAAAATCTAGAAAAGAAGTTCTAAGATTGAAACTGAAATACTGTAATAAAAGAAACTAAATATCCATCCCTACAACTAAACTCCAGTGTATCAAGGTCTTCAATTGATTTCCACAACCTCAACATGCTCGATCAAGGAAATTTCGGCTTTATGTGGCCTCACAAACCCAAGTGTATGTCTTCCAATGAAGTAGTGAGACGTTGGTTGAACGGTGGTACTTGTGCCAAAAATTGTTCACGATTCAACTCTTGGTAGTCCAAACCCATTCTGGCGGTATCTTGTGCTTCACGATGGACCTTCTCTCGAAGGAAAATGAAGGCCTGATCCCATCCTTGGGCTTTTCTATAATGTGAATCAATCATCTTTTTTTGCACTTTGCTCTCAAGCGAAAGCCGCCTCTAGCTGTTCTCGTAGGATTTCTGTTTTATGTATCCACTGAGATCTCTCTTGATTGAATTCTTCTTGCATCTTCTTTTCAAATTCTTGTAACTGTTGGCAGTGATATGCGACAAGTTCTGTAATATGTGACCCCCTAGTTATGGAAACTTGATTTATCCTCGAAGTACAACCTCAATGTCTACCGACTTAGCTTTTTCCTTAGCAAATTCCCTCTGTTGTTCTTTAATTCTTTGCCTAGCTCGTTCTGATTCATTATTAAGCACCTGAATAGTGAACTGATAATCTCTCTCTATCTCCAATCATGCTTGCTTAACTCTTTCCTCATTCTCTGCATCCTTATCTATTTCTTGTTAAGTCAAGGTTGTCCTAGCATGCTCTAATTCCACTCTCAAAGGTTGATTGACGTCATGATGTTCTCACATAGCCTTCTCAATTCCTATTCTTATTGCAGCCTCTTGATCTATGGGTATCTTAACCGATGTTTCTGGTCTGATTGGTGGAAGTGGTTGTTTCTCAAACCATTCATAGTAGACTGAGTGTACTTTTCATCTATCCCATTCTATTACCATTGTTTTAATTCTCGTGAGACTATGCTATGTCAATCTCTCTGGAAAAGGAATCTTTGGTCTGACCTCAAACACAAACTCTTTCATATTTTTTGTTATGGTATTATATGACGTCTGCCTAACTGACATAGAACCCGCAATGGTACATATGGTTGAACACCTCTAATACCTATCAATAACAAAAAGGATCGAAGAACAAAACTATGTATGACCTATCTCTAAGGGAACCAAAGGCAATTCCAAGTGATCTTATCTGCTGTCAGTGAGTGATAAAGCTTATCCCAATCACTAACTCCTTTTGGACATTTATATTTCTCCATCTTTATTTATAATCTTTGATTTGATTGACTCATTCAAGAACAAATCTTGCCGCCGTAGTATGTTGATAAAGATGCTCTACAATCCACATTTATAGCAAGAAGTTATATACTTCGAATAAAACCTTTTCCCTTTTGACAAATGGTTAGAGCACGGTAAATGTCATCCAAAATCATTGGTACCATAGTGTAATCCTCTCTCTTAGTCAATATATGTACCACTCTATCTAAGCAAATATTAATTTTTTTTTCTCTTCTTAGGAAAATCATAGTTCCTAAAAAGGCTACCATGAATGCAAATTGTCTATGAACTTTCCAAACCTCAAAACTTCCCTTGATACAAAGTTGTTTAATGAACTCCTCAAACCCCTCTTGACTTTCGTATCTTTCATACAAAAACTGTAAGGATACCCAACCTTTCTCCATTGATTTTCTTTTGAGTTACGTATGTTCAGGAGCTTACAGAATCTATTTATCGAGATGAATCTTAGGGCTATGATTTTTTTTTTTGGTGCATATCCCCAAATCCAATATAAGTCGTTATCTCCTCTAAAGTCAGAGTCAACTCAAAATTTGAGAATCGAAATATATTGTTCATCAGATCCCAGAAAGTTAGTAATGCATCAACCACCTCCCTGCTAAGGTTTATTGTCATAATGCTTGTCAAGAAACCCAAATACTTATATATCTTAGCATGATCAAATGAATCCATCTCATTCCACCAAGTCTAAAGATGCTAGGGGTTACAGTCTACAACCAGTAATGGTACATTTCCATCTCTTTTTCTTTTTTGACACTTTTCACGAATTGGAGACATGTTATACCTATGGATAGAGACACAAGGTTAGGAAATGTATAGACTCTCGGCAGAACATAATCACTAATTTTTTAACTTTTTAACTTGACTCGTGAGAGTTAATGCAACCATTAAATTTGACTCAGATGCAAAAATGTTTTTATTCAAAATAAGAAGTGATAGAAAAATGAACGTCAATATTTCATTTAAAAGATGACACTTATTTAGACCAACTCTGCCAGGAATTTTGCAACGACGGATCCCTATACAATTTCAGCTATGAGTTTGGTAGAAAATACAACTAAGTACACTAAAAAAAAATAATAATAAAAAATAATAATGACTTGAAAATAAAGGAAAACAAAAATGAATGTTTATATATTTGAAGTTGTGCAAAACTCAGCCTCACGACCCCTAAAGGTTCAGGACTATTAAGGTATATATTTACATATTTTAAGTTGTGCAAAACTCAGCCTCACGGCCCCTAAAGGTTCAGGATTGTTAAGGTATATATTTACATATTTTATTACTTTATAAAAACTCAGCTCACGATCCCTAAAGGTTCATGGCTATTAGAATTTGTATTAAAATTTAAATTTAAGGATAAGAAAGAAGAAAGAGAAAATAAAATAAATAATATCACTAAGGAAAAATAATCATATTTTCAAAAATATCCCTCAATAAATTAATGAATAAATTTTATATTTTAAAAAGGCAGGATCGTATTCCAAGAAGGATTTCCTGCGTATCTCACTAAAGAGTGAGAATCATACGCTTGTAATTCATAAAGACCTTACAAACTATATATATGTATATTTTTTATTTTCTTTAAAAAATGATTCATTAAATTTGAGGACGAAAATTCTCTTACGCTTCACCAAGTTGCCTAAAGCCGGTCAACAATTAAATGGTCTTCCAAATAAATGTCAAAGAGCACGTAAGATGCACATGTCGGTAAGTATAAAGAGGGACACCTGTCCTAGACAGACTCAATCCCTGTGCTGAGTACTGATAACGCTCAAACTACAGCTCTCGTAAGAGTGTAAGCGGTCGTTGTCAAATATATAACCCAACTGGGTTGGGTATTGATCCCACAGAGAATAGCCGGTCACTAACTAAGCAAAGATTATTAGACTTTTGGAGCAAGTCTCGTAAAAGAGGGGGGATTGTAACGTGCAATTGATGTGAACAGAATAATAGAGTAAAAATAGAAAATAGCAAAGTAAAAAGAAAGAATGTTTAGTAAGATGTTTTACCAATGAGAATTGAGAGTTGGGGTTATGTCCACCTTATGAGTTATACGTCTCTATTGGCTATGAGTTATGCGGAATTCAGACATGCATGTGCTTATAGAGAATTGTATTCTATGGTAAATCCAGGCGTCTTTCGACCTATCAAGGATTATTTCACATTAACTCTTTCGAGCTTAAGGCGTATCTAACGGTACAAATTCTCCAAGAGGTTAATCTAGTTACGGCACTAACTTTTTAACAGGGGTTGGTGCCCTATTACCTTGACATTATCTCTTTTCCAGACATATAACTTTTCTTTCGAACAAGTTAATGCTATACTGGCGTATTCTAAGTGTTTGCAACCACAAAGAATTTAGATTAAGATAAAGAGAATAATGATATAAGCAGCATACGTGTCACGAATTCACAAACTCATAGCAATAGATAGTATCTCATAAGGTTTTCATAACCCCAACAGAGAAGTTTAGCTATTCATGAGTGCGATGGAAATCACAATAAATATTATCATTATACCACAATAAAAGATCTCACGTGTAGTATGATGTGGTATGGCGTTAGGCGTGAATTCCCTTTTAGAATAGCGTTTCTCTTATTGTGGAAATTAAAAGTTGAATGGATGAAAAGAATAATAGTAAAAAGTAGAATTAATGGAAGAATTAAAAAGATTCGGAATTGAAGAATGAATTGAAAGGTAAGATTATTAAAAATCTCTAGCAAAATAGGGTATTTATAACACCCATATCCTATTCCTACTAAGCTACTGCATTACTTAACCCATTCCTACTGGGTTACTACATCATTATCCTAATCCTAATAAGTTACTGCTAATCCCCAAGGTCTTTAGAATTGTTGTTTTTGCCCGGGACAGGTTTCCCATGCATCACTTTTGGTCCTTGGCGTCCAAGCTTTCCCTTCCTTCTTTCGTGAAGCTTTCTTTGGTGTCAAGTTATCCATAAAATGCTGAAATCTGCATCATTTATACCTGAAAACTTGCTAATCACGTTTGTTAGCTCACTTACAGGAAAAAGGACTAAAAGTGCATGAATATATAATTTGTCCTCAAAACTTAGCTAAAATATGGGTAAATTATAGCACTATAGGCGTGTAAATACGCCTATCATCAACACCCCACACTTAAAGCTTTGTTCATTCTCGAACAAAATATCATGTCTATCTAAACATCTACTTAGGTTTTCACAGCAACAACACAAAATATTCGTCAAGACAGGCACGACAATCATTAACAAAGAGTAGTTTTCTAATCACTTCTAGAAACAATTCAACCTCCAATTTAAAATCGTGATGATGGTTAATTCATATCCAAAAGTTTAAGGCACAAAGAATCATACACGACTACCCAAAACTCATCAACCATGTGTGTCTCACAATATATTACCCATAATCACTCACACGTATAGTATATATTTTGAACATGGGTATAAGATTATCCTTGCTCTCACTCTCACAAAGAATTGATATGTTGCAACTGATGACCATAGGCTTGCCCTTAGTGTAATGCTCCACTAAATATCAGAATGCTAATCTTAGGATCAAATAGATCTTCTACAGGTTGTAATGTAGGCTAAGGGACTGGTAGGACTATTTTGGCCAGAAATAGTGACTATGTTCCTAAGCGCTTTAATACATCACATTATGTCATTAACACTTTTCTTTCAAACAACCTTCCTACTTTCTTTTAATCTACCACCCCTTTTCAACTCTTTTGTTATTCAATTTTGAACAGAATTGACTTTTTATTTTTCTTTATTCCTTTTTTTTTTATAACACACCTCTATACTAACCATTCTTTTTTCATAACGAATTCAAGTACCAATTCACTTTAAGGCACTACTCTCACCCAATTTCCTCTTATTTTGTCACATGACTTTACAATTTAAAGCACTTAGGAATTTAGATCAAATTATGGTCTTGAAAAAATGGATTAGGCTTACATATGAGGCTGTCAAAGAAAATATGCTAAAGGCTCAAAGGGGGTTATCTAGGATAATGTCCACGGGTAGGTAAAAAGAAGGTAAACAATCATAGGCTGCCAAAGAAATGCCTAAATCATCTCCTAAACTCACATTCTTTATTTCTCTTTACATACATACCAGGAAAGTTCTAGCATCAGCCACAAGCATAGAATATACTATCATCTCACACACACAAGGCACATGGTAGACTTTATTGGAAGCAGTATAGACTCTTGACCCAACAGATGAAGGAATTGAACCACACAATATCATATAGTGAGTCACAATTAGAGCCTAAACGTCTCAATAGTCATGATTTTAGCACAAACTCTTGTTATAATACCATGCTTCCTATTAGAACAATTTCATGCAATGTTAGAAAAAATGTAAAAAAAATAAAAAAAAATGATTAACTACTAAAAAAATAAAACAAAAACATAAATAAATGCAAATACAGATAAAGAAGTATAGCATGCAAATACCAGCACCCCACACTTAGACGGGACATACTGCCCTCAATGGCAAATAAATAAGAAGAACCTGGTTAGTCGGACTCCTTCTCTATGTCTGGGGTCATACCCCCTTCGTCGGAATCATCATTGGAGTCATCGTCATTAGAATTCTCTTCCACGTCGGAGTCTGGCATTCTGCAATCATCATCGGTTGGCACATCATCGTCAAGAGGCTCCTCAAAGTATACACCTACTCCACACATCGCCTTCGCATGCTCATTCATTGGGTAATCATAATCCAGCTGTTGGAGCTCTGCAGCAGTTGGAACACGACCTCCACTCATCATGGTAAACCGAGTCATTCCATAAAGATGGCGAAAGAAACTCTCATCCCAAGCATGTCTCTCTGCGGTAGTAAGGTTGACGCCATGTGTTGATTCAGCATCTTTAACCTTTGTGAGGTCAACCTTCTTCGGGTTGTGTGGGAGTTTATGATCAACCGGTTCCTCTTCGATGTCCTCCTTCCTCAATATTGCAGTCAACAGGTTGCCAAAGATGAAGTGGAGATCGAATAATTGCCCCAATGTTGATAGGGACATTCGTCATCAATGCGTATACTAAGCACATTCTATCTCGTGTTATCTTTGTGTATTGTGTCCCTGGAATGAGGCAAGAGTTGACTATTCGCTACCATATCCTAGCTTCCCTATTCAAGGGAGCATAGGGGAAGGTGTTGTGCCGACCGGTGTCCTTGTGTCTACTCCATCGTGCCATAGATCTTGTTCCGCACAATGTGTGTCTAATGGCCCTGTAAGGAGGTCTGTTATACAGCTCCTTGAATTGTGATGGATCAACAGATGGCAAACCTAGAAAGGAGTTGAAGAACTCCGCATTTAGTTGCAGAACTTGGCCCCAAATCTTTACTTCACTCCCTGTAGTTTTCGGTGACCAGTTGGCATAGAATTCTCGTGTTAAATCGAGATTGCACTCTCCCATATCTCGAAAGATGAAATCAAGATGTAACGCCATTATCTTGGCCAACATACGGGGTTCTTTCTTTGCTAGGCTCTCCTTGTGTATCAACTCCACATGAACATATTTCTTCTCTTTTTTATTCCTATACCACTCCTTTCCTTCCTCATCGAGGACCCATTTAATTCCAAACATGCAGCGAGGTATTTGCAGCGAGGAGGATTCTCCTTGCTCTTTTCGTCCCCTTTTCTGGCCTTTTTGTGAAGTGGTTGCTTTTTCTTTTCCTTGTCTTGCTTTTGGTGCCATTGTACCTGAGATTAAAATAATAGTCATGTTAGCTTAATCTCGGTGGATACAATCATTAAACAAGCAGTAGTGGAACCACCCCACACTTAGTTTGTTGGTACAGACTAGTGAAGTGAACGATGTCGATTACTCAGACTTCATCGATATATGTTTAGGTGTTATGTTCCAATAATAGAATCAGTACAGTCATACTTTCATGTCCTCTTAATGTTATGCAATCTTGACAATGCTTTCGTGTTTGGACTAATGCATCTTTTGAACAAAACTACTACTTAGATATCGTATCAATTTATGGCATAGAAATAATCACAACATCGCATGTTTGTAGTCACCCATGATTTTTATCTCAATGAAAAAGTCATTTCAACATGTAAGCTTTCAAGTTACAAGATTATGCAATTATCTTGACCATGTCGATTTCGCAAAAGTATGACAGTGTATCAAAATCAAATACAAGTTGGAAACAAGTCAAGAGCATTCATACATATTCTTGGACTCACTTAGTTATATCAACCACATTCAAATCACCAAGACTACTTCACGATTTAACAACTTATTATAGGTGTAGTATTGTAATACTTACGTAATATAAAAGAAGAACAAAGAAGTACTTACTTGGTTGATGGCCTCGGAAGATGTTCTTGCAAAGTTAAAAGAGCAAAAATAAAAGTTTTGAGAGTTTTGGGAGGCAAAGGCGGTGCCTATACTATGGCATTGTAGATTCAGAGAGCAAAGGCAATGGCATAGGCGGTGCCTTTAGCTTTGCCTAGTTGAGCAGAAGGCCATAGCATAGGCCATGCCTAATGCTTTGCCTAGTTGAGCAGAAGGCTTTTGCATAGGTGGCGCCTATGCTATGGCATTGTTAAGCATAGGTGGTGCTTATGCTATGGCACTCTAGAATCCGAGAGCTTATTCCATAGCATAGGCCTTGCCTTGTTTGTGGCCTAGATTTACATAGGCCTTGCCTTGTTCTTTGTCTATATTTTCATAGGCAATGCCTAACCCATAGCCTTTTGCTTCTTCATTCCTAACTTACCACCTTCAACATGCAATACTTCCAAATCAAAATTTGAAACCAATCTCCTCCTTTACACCTCTTGCACCTACATTCACTCAAAAATAACAAAAATGATTAGAACGATGGGTTGCCTCCCATCAAGCACCTTAGTTTTGGTCGTGGCTCGACAAAATCCTTAGAAAACAAAAATAATAAAAACAATTAAAAACGATGGATTGCCTCCCACCAAGCGCTTGATTTATTGTCACGGCACGACATAGCTATCTCTATTACTTAGACTTCATCGAGATACATGGTGCATCGTTTTCTAAATGGATTCAGACGACGCTGATACTTACCTGTGGGTATGGAATCTTCTTTGATATGACTCTTGTGCGTACATATCCTAGGAGGGATAGCAATTATATCATCAATATACCAACCTATAGCTCTCTTGTACCTCTTCATAGCAGAGATGAGAGCCTCTACGTGATGTTTACTGAAATCTTCCTCCACACTCACCGGAAGTTTATTTCTACTTCCCTAGCATGCATACCTTAGATTATTGGGGAGCTCTTTCGATTCTCACAATGGGGGCTCTTCAATGGAAGTCTTCGCTGTTGGTGACGGTTGATTCTTAAGATCAAGGTCCAGCTGCTTAGGAGTATGAGAATAGGATCCTATTTATGTTAGAGCACACATAGTTTCTTCATAATCTTCATCATCCTCATGCTCAATATTCAGCAGCGCAGCAGTCAATGGCTCAACAGTAAGCTGCTTCTCTACAGATAAGTCTTTCTTGTCCTTATAATAAACATCATCTACAAAGAACACATTCATATCGCTAGGCTACTTCATTGCTTTGCATATATCAAGGCGGACCACTTCGTCATTCAACCGAAATAAAAGCTCATTAGCTCTCATGTCAATAAGCACACTTCCTATTGCAAGGAAAGGACGTCCCAAGATTATGGGCACTTCAAAATCCACCTCGCAATCCAAAATCACAAAGTGCAGGAAAAATGAAGGTAGACACCTTCACCAACACATCATTCAAGATACCCATAAGTCATTTTACCGACCTATCTGCCATCACGAGCCGCATATTGGTTGGTGTAGGGTCGCCCAACCCCAACTTTCTATAGACGGATAGTGGTATCAAATTGATGCTAGCTCCCAAATTGCACAATGCCTTTGCAAAATTCATAGATCCAACCGTGCAAAGAATAGTGAAAGCACCAGGGTCTGCCTTCTTCTGTACTAAGGACCTTGTGGCAATTGTACTATAATGATGAATATTATCTGTAGGCTCATAGCTTACTGCCCGCTTTTTTGTTAAAAGATCCTTCATAAATTTTGCGTACCCAGGCATTTGCTCTAGCCCCTCTACCAAAGGAACATTAATGGTCATCTATTTTAACATCGTCATGAATTTGCTGAACCTTGTATCACCCGTCTTCTTCTTCAATCTTTGAGGAAAAGGTGGTGGTGGATATTGAATTGTTTTCTCTACTGCTTTCTGCTCCTCTTGCTTCCGAATTTTGGTCTTTTCAAGCTTCAACGTACTAGGGGTGACGTCATGGACGTCTTGGTCAGCTTCTATGGCGTCCTTATCTTCTTTATGTTTGGCCACTTGCTTGCTTTGGGATTAATTTTCCAGCACCTTACCACTCCTGGTAGTAATAGCCATGCATGATCCGTCGTTTCTTGGATTTTACACAGTGTCGCTAGGTAGAGTGCCAGCCTTTCTTTGATTGAGTGCTGCTGAAAGTTGGCTCAATTGCTGCTCTATTTGCTTTATTGAAGTGGAATACGAGTCAATCAATTTTTTCATTGAGGACAAATCATTTATTACCTCCGTTACTCCCGCGCTGGTTGCTTCCACTCCTTTCAACAGTTTAGCCATCATCTCTTCCATATTTCCAAAACCAGATGTAGTGGCGTCACGTCTTTCTGGGGGAACATAAAAACCACTTTTGTCATTCTTGTTCTTCCAACTACCTTGGTCCTTGTTTCCAGATTTATCATAATAGTTCCGACCTTGGTTTCCTTGGGTATTGCCTCAGAAACCCCCTGATTATTTAAGTAGTTGGCTTCTTCCTCATAATCAGATTCGTCTCTTCCTTTTGATGCAACAGCTTTAACTTTTTTGGTCTTCCCTGATAATAGATGCTTTGTAAGAAGATCCACTTGTGTTTTCATGTGCGGCATATCTTGATCACGTTCTTCTTCTCTTCTCTTTTATTCTGCAGTCATGCCAATAGATAAAGTGGGGCTTGCTACCTCAGAATCCCTGGTATGCCAAGCTCTACTTTGCTTCATTATCCGATCTAGCATATTGCTTGCCTGACCAAAGGTGAGATCCATAAATGATCCTCCAGCCGCATTGTCCACCACTGGTTTAGTTATTGAATTCAATGATCTGTACAATATCTCCATCAAGTGGACATTGGTCATATGGTGATTTGGGCACCGCATAAGCTTCGTCTTGAACCTCTCCCATGTTTCATGAAGAGCTTCATTTGGAAGCTGATGAAAGTTGCTGATTTCATCTCTCAATTGTGCTCTTTTGGATGGCAGAAAAAATCTTTCTAGGAAAGCGTCTTTCAATTGCCTCCAATTTGTAATAGAATCAGGAGTCAGCCCATTCAACCATAGAGTTGCCTTCCCAGACAAAGACAATGGAAATAGGCATAATCGAATTGCATTCTGACCAATGCCAAGATTGTCAAACGACTTGCATGTAGAAATAAAGTTAATGAGATGCATATTCAGATCATCGCCTGTTAGTCCACCAAATAATCCCTTGAGTTGCAATAACTGAATCATGGTGCTAGTGATATTTAATTTGGCTTCGGGTGCCAATGGTGGAGGAATAATGGCTCCCGTGGCTATGGCTCCATCAAGATCATCATCATCATCGTCGAATGCAGGTTGCATGGCTCGGCGTTCAGGCCTAAACCTAGCTTGACGATCTCTTCTGTTAGTAGGTTTTGCTATCTCAGCATCACGCCTAGGGTTTAGTAACTCGTCATCACCTAGATCCTCATCGCCATAATTTGTTGCTCGCCCAGGGTTATCAATATTCTGTTGATGCACTTGAGCGGCGGCCAAAGCAGCTAATCTAGCCTGCTCCTGTTGAGCAGCCTTTCTATCAATTTCCTGTTGAGCCTCCATTCTGCCAATACAATGTGGTTCAGGATTGAAAGGTAATAATGGTTGACCAGATCTTCGAGTATGGGGCATGCACTGGATAAAAACGTGCAGAAAACAAAAACAAAAAACTAAAAGTAAAGCACGAGAATCTTTGACCAAAGGGTCTAGTAATTATCACAAACTTAGTAGACAACAATATTCCCCAGCAACGGCGCCAATTTTTGATAACGCTCAAACTACAGCTCTCGTAAGAGTGTAAGCGGTCGTTGTCAAATATATAACCCAACTGGGTTGGGTATCGATCCCACAGAGAATAGCCGGTCACTAAGTAATCAAAAATGATTAGACTTTTGGTGCAAGTCTCGTAAAAGAAGAGGGATTGTACGGTGCAATTGATGTGAACAAAATAATAGAGTAAAAATAGAAAATAGCAAAGTAAAAAGAAAGAATGTTTAGTAAGATGTTTTACCAATGAGAATTGAGAGTTGGGGTTATGTCCACCTTATGTGTTATACGTCTCTATTGGCTATGAGTTATGCAGAATTCAGACATGCATGTGCTTATAGAGAATTGTATTCTATGGTAAATCCAGGCGTCTTTCGACCTATCAAGGATTATTTCACATTAACTCTTTAGAACTTAAAGCGTATCTAATGGTACAAATTCTCCAAGAGGTTAATCCAGTTACGGCACTAACTTTTTAACAGGGGTTGGTGCCCTATTACCTTGACATTATCTCTTTTCCAGACATATAACTTTTCTTTCAAACAAGTAAATGTTATACTGGCGTATTCTAAGTGTTTGCAACCACAAAGAATTTAGATTAATATGAAGAGAATAATGATATAAGCAGCATACGTGTCACGAATTCACAAACTCATAGCAATAGATAGTATCTCATAAGGCTTCCATAACCCCAGCAGAGAAGTTTAGCTATTCATGAGTGCGATGGAAATCACAATAAACATTATCATTATACCACAATAAAAGATCTCACGTGTAGTATGGTATGGTATGGCGTTAGGCGTGAATTCCCTTTTGGAATAGAGTTTCTCTTATTGTGGAAATTAAGAGTTGAATGGATGAAGAGAATAATAGTAAAAAGTAGAATTAATGGAAGAATTAAAAAGATTCGGAATTGAAGAATGAATTGAAAGGTAAGATTATTAAAAATCTCTAGCAAAATAGGGTATTTATAACACCCATATCCTATTCCTACTAAGCTACTGCATTACTTAACCCATTCCTACTGGGTTACTGCATTATTATCCTAATCCTAATAAGTTACTGCTAATCCCCAAAGTCTTTAGAATTGTTGTTTTTGCCCGGGACAGGTTTCCCATGCATCACTTTTGGTCCTTGGCGTCCAAGCTTTCCCTTCCTTCTTTCGTGAAGCTTTCTTTGGCGTCAAGTTATCCATAAAATGCTGAAATCTGTATCATTTATACCTGAAAACTTGCTAATCACGTTTGTTAGCTCACTTACAGGAAAAAGAACTAAAAGTGCATGAATTATATAATTTGTCCTCAAAACTTAGCTAAAATATGGGTAAATTATAGCACTGTAGGCGTGTAAATACGCCTATCATCAAGTACCGCTAAGTCAAATGCGCATGCTGCAAATAAAGTGGAACCTAATAGGGATAAATAGATTATAAGTTTCAGTTCTACTAAGTTTAACCTAATAGGGATAGGTATCTAGACTGGCTTACCCGAGCGGACACTCGAGTCGAAAAGGGCTAACTTATTCGGTAGCAGTGCTACTATGACTTCGTTGTGGATCCAAACCCCATTTAACATGTGTGAATAATAATTCTTCACCAGGTTCCTTGACATCCTGGCTATCTCATAAAGAAAGTAGGATGCATACTTTACATTCTTTCTATCCTATTTCAGAGACTCAGAGGGGGTTCACAAGAGAAGACAATTTATAATACAATTCAACAATATCAAAACGATAAATGACCAACAAGTAGCACATTAGGCCAATAAACAAAATCTCAAAATAATTAATGCATGTAAAGTCAATATCAAAAGCTTGATTCTAGTTAGATACCCAACAGAGTCGCCAAAGATGTCACATCTTTTTTTTTCTATCCGAAGGAATTTTTTAGTTAAAGTGACGGGTTTGAATAGGGATTGTTTTTATCATTTTCAGAGTAGCTACTTGGAATTGAGTTTTGGTGTTTCAAGTCACCTTATTGAATCCCTAATCAAAAGAAAATGACTCTTTAATAGTCTGCGAAAACAGAAGATCGGGTAAGAAATTTTGTTGACCGAGGAAAAGGTGTGAGGCACCCCTCGAGTCCCGTGATTCTAGCACGGTCGCTTTTATTGACTTATCTTGACTTAAACTATTTTGATAAATTATGTTAAGACCTAAATTCGCTCATTTTTAATATATTGAAACTATTTAAAACTTTTGTATGAAATTGGTGAAAAATTGACTTTAAAATTATTTGTCAAGGTGCATTATTGCATCCTTGAATTATTTTTAAATATTTCAAAAAAAGATACTTACACCGCATTCTTAATTGAGACAAGATTTAGTTATCCTATATTTGCCTAACTTTTAAAAGCGTGCCTACTCAAAATGTCATCTAACTTTAAAAGTAAGCTTGAGCAAAATTTATTTAACGTGATTAACTAATTTTAAAAAATAATTATCCAGCTTTATTAATGACAATAAATAATAAAAAAATAAAAGAATAAAATAAATAAAAAATATACTCACAGTTACCCGTATTATGCTAAAATTTAATATTATCCCCTAAAATTATTTTCATTAAATTAATACAAACCCAAATAACATATACCGAGACAGATTAACAACAACAACAACGACAAACCGAGTGTATTCCCACATAGTGGGGTCTGGGGGGGGGGGTAAGATGTACGCAGTCCATACCTCTACCTCTAAAGAAATAGAAAGGCTATTTCCGATAGACCCCCGGCTCGAGACACGAGATACTACACAAATACATAGTCAAGCATAGAACAAGGTGTCATAGCATAAATACGACACCCCTAAGTAATAAAAACAGAGAAAAGCAAACATATTCATAATAAAACATGGAACAAGGTATCATAACAAGAATAATACCCCCACCAAGTAATTCCCTACACTAGTGACCCAAACTGGCACTAGCCTTCTGCCCTAATTCGCGTCCTCCAGATCTTACTATCTAGGGTCATGTCCTCAGTGAGTTTTAACTGCTCCATGTCCCACCTAATCACCTCACCCCAGTACTTCTTCGACCTACCCCTACCCCGCCTAAAACCATTCAAAGCTAGCCTCTCACACCTATGAACCGGGGAATCGATGCCCCTCCTCATCACATGTCCGAACCATCTCAATCGGACTTCCCGCATCTTATACTCCGTTGGAGTCACACCAACCTTTTCCCTGACAGTCTCATTCTGAACTCTATCCCCTCTAGTCAGCCCACACATCCAACGCAACATCCGCATTTCTGCCACCTTCATTTTTTGAATGTGGGAGTTCTTAACTGGCCAACACTCCTCTCCATACAACATGGCCGGACTGACTACCACCTTGTAGAATTTTCCTTTAATCTTGGGCAGCACTTTCTTATCACATAACACCCCCGACGCGAGCTTCCACTTCATTCATCCCGCCCAATACGGTGCTCTACATCCTCGTCAATCTCACCGTCACCCTGAATTAGGGACCCGAGATACTTGAAACTATCCCTCTTACATACCTCTTGTGATTCCAACTTCACTACTACCCCATTCTCCAGTCTCACGTCATTAAACATGCATTCCAAATACTCTGTCTTGCTTCTGCTCAACCTGAACCCTTTAGACTCAAGAGCTCGTCTTCACACCTCTAATTTGTCATTCACACCCCTTCGCGTCTCATCAATCAAAACTACATCATCTGCAAAAAGCATACACCAAGGCACCTCCCCTTGAATATGTCGCGTCAACACATCCATCACCAAAGCAAACAAAAAGGGACTAAGAGTAGATCCCTGATGCAATCCTGTCAAGACAGTAAAATGCTCTGAGTCTCCTCCCACCGTCCTCACCTGAGTTTTCGCTCCATGATACATGTCCTTAATCGCTCTGCTATATGCCATCGGGACTCTACTCACCTCCAAGCATCTCCAAAGCACCTCCCTAGGGACTTTGTCGTATGCCTTTTCCAGGTCGATAAACACCATGTGCAGGTCTTTCTTCTTTTCCCTATACTATTCCACCAGCCTCCGTACCAGTTGAATTACCTTCTTCGTCGAGCGGCCAGGCATAAATCTAAACTGGTTTTCCGAAATAGACACTATCCGTCTCAGCCTCACCTCGACCACTCTCTCCCAAATCTTCATAGAGTGACTCAATAACTTAATCCCCATATAGTTATTGTAACTCTGAATGTCACCCTTGTTCTTATAAAGAGGGATCATAGTACTCCACCTCCAAGCCTCGGGCATTTTTGCCGCCTTGAAGATTTCGTTGAACAATCCAGTCAACCACCTTACACCAGCCTCTCCAGAGAACTTCCAAAAATTCACCGGTATCTCATCCGGCCCCGTCTCCCTACCCCTTCGCATCCTGCGAACAACCTCTCTAACCTCTTCTAGCTTAAAACGTCTACAATAACTAAAATCCCAACACTCCTCTGAGTGCTCCAGCTCCCCTAACACAATAGCTCTATCCCCTTCGTCATTCAAGAGCCTATGAAAATACGACTGCCATCTCTTCTTAATGTGGCCATCCTCCACCAACACTGTACCGTCCTCTCCCTTAATGCACTTTTCCTGTTCGAGGTCACGACCCTTCCTCTCCCTAGCCTTAGCGAGTCTAAACAACCTTTTTTCCCCTCCTTTCTCCTGTAACCCTACATACAAGCTCACAAAAGCTGCCATCTTAGCTGCCATAACTGCTAACTTAGCTTCCTTCCTAGCTAACTTGTACTCTTTCCTGTTTACCCGCTTCTCTTCTTCGTCCTTACTCTCAATCAACTTAGCATACGCCCCTTTCTTGGTCTCCACTTTCTTCTTAACCTCTTCATTCCACCACTAATCCCACTGGTGATGCCCGGCCCAGCCCCTAGAAACACCCAACACCTCACTTGTATTCTCCCTGATGCACCCAGTCACCCTATCCCACATACTATCCATGTCCCCCCTACATTCCCACACCCCCATTACCGCTAACTTCTCCCCTATCTCCCACGCATTCACTGGTGTCAAGCCGCCCCACTTAATTCTGGGTCTACACTCCTCACCCCTCTTTTTTCTATTCTTCTTTATACCCAAATCCATATACCGAGACAGATTAAATACGTAAATTCCCAAAATTTGACTCGAACACAAAGTTGCGAACAAAATGGGCAACCTAAATCATATGATATACAAATCCAAGCAAAATACAAATACTAAACATTTAAATCCAATCTTGGGAAGAATGGAGGAGTCGTTTTACGATAGGCTTCACCAGAGTAATGCCTTAAATCACAAAAATTTAGCCAGATTTGTCTATTTCGGCTGACAGTAGCGGTGAGACCGGTTCATTCTCCAACGTATTTCAATGAAAGAGTAGCGAATACCACTGGCTATGTTTCCCAATGGTGAATTCGACATATTTTCAGTAGGGAGAAGGGTTGGTCGGCGAGCAGTGAGTTTTCATCGGCCATGTTAGCCGGAGTTTGTGGAGGTGACACTTTGAGGAAGAAAGCTGACAGTAGTTCCGCTATTTACGGACGACAGTACTGAGATCTGGTGACGAGACAGACTGGTTTTGAATTTTGTGGTCGCTAGTGGCGGTAATTTATCAGAATAGTACCAGCGAGGGTAGAAACCAGTGAGAGTTCACCAAAATAGTGACAAAAGGAGACTGGTGCAGTCCCTGCTGGCTAATCCGGGGAGCCTATGATGAGAAACTCACTAACAATAGTCAATAAGAGACAGTTTTCTCCTTATATCTCTCGATCTTTCTGTTCACTCACCGAATTTCTCTATTTTCTGATTAATTTCCTCATTTTTATCCAATCGCTCCCTCAGTTCAACTCTATTTCTCTCTCTCTTTTTTTAACTCTATTTTCCTCCTAATCTTCCATTGATTTTTCTCTCTATGTGTGTCTATTTTTGTGTGTGAGTGTGCAACATTGTTTTATGAGAATAAAATGGTAGGTGAGTTTATATTGAAATAATGCAGGGTGTATATTATGAGTATATATGCATATTATGAGAGACTGTGTGTATGGTGTATGTGTGTACAGTGAATTGCTCATGTGTGTGGGTGTT
Source organism: Capsicum baccatum var. pendulum (assembly GCA_030864225.1). Lineage (NCBI taxonomy): Eukaryota > Viridiplantae > Streptophyta > Magnoliopsida > Solanales > Solanaceae > Capsicum > Capsicum baccatum. The sequence continues at coordinate 183,357,640 of CM061554.1, forward strand.
GCTATGTCTGTTTTTCCTTGATTCGATACAGTAAACAGACAACATCACATGTTAAACTATGAAATCATTAACATAAATTTGAATATGATTTAATTCTTAAAAAAAAAACATAAAATGAATCATACAAAATCGAATAAGAACCTGTTGATGAATTACTGATGTTGGTTTGGAGTATTACTTTATGTCGTTATTTAATACTAAGGATAAATATATATATATATATATATATATATATATATATAATAAAATTATTTTTATTTTATAAATTAGACAAGTAAATTAAAACAATCATAGAGGGACCAAAAAAATTGATTAGCAAATATTCATCTTACTTTTTACAATATTAGGCCCGTTCTGACACAAGCTATTACCTCTAGTTTTCACATAAGAAAAAGGTAAAGTTGAGCATATTATTTATTTTGAAATTTGGTTTGTTTTCTAAAATTTGTTTTAAAAGAATTTTGAAGTTTTAAAAATAAGATTCAGTTGGTTTGTGGGTGAAATTTCACTTCACTTACAGAATTTAATTCGTTTTTAAGTAAAATGTAGCTTCAAATACAATTTTAAATTTTTAAAAATGAAAAAGGGCCTAAAATACGCTTCACCTATTGAAAATAGTGCAAAAATATCCGTCATCCACCTATTTGATGTGAAATTCCCTTTCCGTCTATCTATTGGGGCAAAATTTCCCCTCCATTTAACAGATCAACTTGACCCCATTTTATTAATGAGGTGTCTTTTTTTATTGGTCAATTGATTAATAATTAAAATAATTAATTTTTCAAATAATACCTTAACCCATCTTAAGTCCTAATAATCTGACCCACTATTACCCACCCCAATCTGTTAGGCCTAATAACCCGACCCATCACTACCCACCCCAATCCATTGATTAATTCATCATCAGGCATCTACTCTTCTCTCTTTTATCTGCAATTTCTCCATTAAAAGAATAGATTGCTGGAATTTCTTTGTGGTTTTTAAGGGAGGGTAACGAGTTTGCATATTTTTTGTCTTGGTTATTTTATGAAGTTTCATGGCTCTAAGTATAGGAAAAGAAAGAGTTGTTAACTTTTCTTTTTATTTGTTCATCTCACATTTGGCTATCAACTATCTTAGACATGGCATATTCTATTAGTGGAATTCTTTGATTACCATGGGTGTCCATAATGTAAAGGGATACTGATTTCAATCTGATTGATCCCTTTTAACAATGACAGAGGATTATCAAATATTTTTCAGCCTTTTATCTATGCGATCATTTGGTCAAAGTATAGTCCTGAATCATGTAGATGCAAATTTATGTCGATGAATTTACCTTCCGTTGAAAATATTGTGCATAGCCAGAAAATTAACTTAAGTTGTTGAAACTAAGGATGATCTGTCTGACTATAGTTCTACAACAAAAATGCGAGAGCTTGTAGGAAAATTAACATCTGTGCCCATTCGTTTTTGGATTGACAATATTGCTATTGTTGATAAAAAAATGTGAGAGACTATAGAAAAAAATTATTATTTTAATTAATAATTAATTGACCAATAAAAAAAAGACACTTCATTAATAAAGTGGGGTTAAGTTGATCCGTTAAATGAAAGAACAATTTTGTCCTAATAGGTAAACGAAAAGGGCATTTCAGGCCAATAGGTGGTTGGAGGACATTTTTGCACCATTTTCAATAGGTGAAGGGCATTTTAGGCCCATTTCCATTTTAAAAATTACTTATTTTCTTACAAACTTTAAAAACTCATTCTTAAAAAAAAAAAATCAGCTAAATCTGCGACTAAATACTAGCTTATTGCTCCAAATATATTTGTCATATTGTCATAGTAACAAATTAATAATATGAAATTGGAAAATAATCAAATTTCACTTGAAAAAAGAATTGTGAACTCAAAAACTATATGGAAAATACAAGCTAGACAACCTTTTCAGTTTTCACATTTTAATTTATTAACCAAATTATGGATTGACTTTCCGAGCTCATGAAATCATGATGATACGAAAGAATCTCAAAGAATAATTTGAAGAATCTTTTAAATTATTGAGTATTTGATATTTTCTAGCTTCTTTAATTAATTTCTAATATGTTTATAATCAATAAATACTAAAAGTAAGTTTTTTTCTAGTCAAAATTAGTTTAGTTGATTTATCGGTGTCTTTTTTTTTGGCTTTAATGATCGTATTATTTGTTATCGCTAATGCTCTCTTCTTAATTATTTTCAGCATGACGTATAATAAATCTATTCTATAACCTATATATCCGCACCCCCTACAAAATGGTATCAGAGCTCAGTAATTTAAAAAGTATGGAAGTGAGATATATTAGTTATGTTAGAGTTATTATGTTAGAATAGTCATTTATTAAATTAATTATTAGAAGACCATTTAAAAATAGAGAACCTTTTAGAAAAACTAAAGAATCTTTAGTTAGTAATTATTCAGAATATATAAGTCTAAATAAAACAAAAGAAAATCCACAAAGATTAGCTTACCTAATATCTAGTATTGAAGCAAAATTAATAATCCATTTAAAATCTAGAAGAATGAGACACATACCACCTAATTATGATAAAATTAGATTTAGATATCCACCAAGATATTATAAATATAATTTAAATGAATAAAGAGCAAAAATACAAAGAATTAAAACAATTTATTTATGAAAAACGTAAAGAATTAAAAATAAGAAAAGAAAGACTGCATTATAATATATTTGCCGGAGTTAGTAAAAATTCAATAAATACACAAAAAGATGAAATATCAAAATTGGTATCACAAATTGATAGTTTAGAATATATATACCAACATGAATTATTCACAATAAAATGAATAAAGTATAATTTATAATAGATGAAAAAATATACGAAAATCACGAAGGGTCAAAAATAAAAATAGTATTTTCTAATCTAGGAAGAAGATATAAGAAAATAGGAGAATATTTATATCTAATGTTAGAAAAAGAAGAATTAAAATTAGAAGATAAACTAACCGCAATGGTAAGAATAGAAAAAGAAAATAAAGAAATAGATAGAAAAAAGGAAATAGAAAAAATCAAACAACAAACTACGGAAGAAATACGAAAAATAAAAGAAACTAAAAATAGTAGAATTGCTGAATTAGAAAAAGAACTACAAATGTTAAAAGATTTGTACGAACAAAGACAAAAAGAAAAAGAAGAAAGAGATAAAGAACAAAAATTACTAAACGAGATAAATCAATTTAAGGAAAAATTAGAAATAAATAATATAGATTTTGAAGAGACAGATAATTATGATTCAGAAGAAAGTGAAACATATACAGAAATATTAATAAGTACAAAAAATTTAGAAATTAATGAAAAACAAGAAATAATTAATGAAGAAAATTTGGAAAATAATAACACAGAAATAAATACTCTTGATAAAAAAGAAGATGACAATATAAAATCTAAAACAACAGAAATAAGAAAACCTATATATTATATAAGTAAATTTAAAAGATATAGTCAATATGACAAATGGACACCAAAACAAATAGTTAATAAAAATTATAACTTTTTAGATCTAGACTGTGTAATAGATACAGAAAAAATAATACAATTATGGATCGGATATATGACAAAACAATTATTAGATAATAATATAAACATAACAGATGCGCCAGAATATATAGAAAGAACATTAATAGGATCAGTAAAACTATGGTTTTCAAACTTAACTGAAAATAGTAAGAAAGTATTAAGAGCTAATAAACTCATGGAAGGAACATCATCAACAACAACTAAACTAACACCTATTGAACTATTAAAAAAATATGAAACAACTATAAAAGATGAATTTGGTAGTATGACAACAGTAGAAGAAGAACAAGATGAAGAAAAAGATACAAATAGGAATTTAATGTTAAAGTTAACAATATGTAATATGTGTTATATAGACGAATATACTTGCGCATTTAAAGAATATTATTACAAAGGAGCATATAGTATAGAAGAAAGTAAAGAAATAAGAAAATTATATTTTAATAAATTATCCGAACCATTTAGTTCAAAAATAATAAAAAGTTGGGAAGAAGTAAAAATAGTAGATACGTTAGGAGCTAGAATACGATTTTTACAACAATGGTATAGAAATTTATGTGAAAAATATAGAGAAGAATTAAAAATGGAAAAAACATTAATAAGAAATTTAGCATGTTGCAAAAATAAAATAACACCCAAATTTGGATGTGAAGAAAGATATTATAAGAAAAGAAAGAGACATAAGAAATACGAGAAATATAAAAAATCAAAATATAAATATAAGAAACCAAGAAAAAGATATTATGTAAAAAATTATAAAATAAAAGACCATATAGAAAGAAAAAATCTATAAAAGAATGTACATGTTATAATTGTGGAAAGTTAGGACATTTAGCTAGAGATTGTAAATTACTAAAAATCCAAAAAATAAAAAAGTATCAGAAATAAAATAGAAAATACAGAATATATGCAAATAGATTATATAGATTATGAATTAGAAAGTGAAGATAGTATATATGAAATTTCAGAAAACGAAACAGATACTGAAATAGATAGTGAAATAGATGAATCAAATGACTGAAGAATATATAAAAATAATAACAAAGGAAGAATATTTAAATGATGAAGGAACAGAACAAAAAATAATATTTGATAGTAATATATTTGATGAAATAAAAGGAAAAGAGTTAGATTTAAGTGTAGAAAAAATATTTAAAATACCAACAATAAAAAATATTTTTACTAGGAAAAAAGATGAATATTATGTAGTATACCAAAAAGAACATGTAATAGATTGCAGATATGCAAAAGGTAAAGCTAGTATACCACTAGTAACAAAAAGAATAATTAATAAAGAAATAAATGATATAAAAAGTAAAGGAGATCCAATAAAATATGTACACCTTGGAGGTACAGAAATATTAATAAAATCATGTTTTAGAGAAGGAATAGATACACCGATAGAATTATATCTAGCAGATGATAGAATTATAAAACCTATAGAAAAAAGCATAACAACTGCCGTAAAAGGAAATTTAATATACCAAAAATTTAAATTTATAATAAGTGCAAATTATTCAGTAGCGGTAACAGATAGAAATATAGATAAATCACTAGTATTATATTGTAAAATATCAGTAATAGAATTAACCCCAGGAAGTAAAATATTTACAGCAAGATGCAAAAATTTATATGTATTAACAACAAAACATAAAATAACAGGAAAAAATAAGATTAACAAGATACAAATAGATAGGCCATTCGAACAAATTGTAAAAACAATAGATTGTAATGATTATAGCTATAGAGACATAGATATAGAGGAAAATTTAGAAATAGTAAATGATAGAATAAGTACAACAAAAGGAATAGCTAATGAAAAACCAGAATCATCAAGCTCATCAAAAAGAACAAGTTATGAAACAAATTCAATAAGTAATTTAAACCAATATTACATAACAGGAAAAATAAATGAAAAAGAATATTTAATACTCTTAAATACAGGATAAGAAGAAAATTATATAGCAAAATATCTAGTAAAGGATGAAGAGATAAAAATTGATAATGATATGTGCCCAGATCTACCAAGAAGTTTAATAAATAGTAAAAATATAGCAGAAAAAGAAATAATAATAGGTTTTAGAAAAATAAAAATAGAATTTGAGGTAAAAGAAGAAATGCAAAAAACAGATATAATATTATGAATAAAATGGTTAGAACAAGTAAAACCATACAATATAGAACATACACAACTAACTATAACATATAATAGAGAGAAATTATTCTTAAAAAGAGCCTTAACATAAAAATGAAAATATACGTATTAATGAAGATAATAGTGGAAGGATATTACAGTAGATATTATAAGCCTATGATAGATATTACAGTGGAAGGATATTCTTCTTGTCCTGTATTTAAGAGTATTAAATATTCTTTTTCATTTATTTCTATCTATTTCTTCATTTTCTTTTTCTATTCTTACCATTGCTGTTAGTTTATCTTCTAATTTTAATTCTTCTTTTTCTAACATTAGATATAAATGTTCTCCTATTTTATTATATCTTCTTCCTAGATTAGAAAATACTATTTTTATTTTTGACCCTTCGTGATTTTCGTATATTTTTTCATCTATTATAAATTCTTCTTTATTCATTTTATTATGAATAATTCATGTTGGTATATATATTCTAAACTATCTATTTGTGATTTCAATTTTGATATTTCATCTTTTTGTGTATTTATTGAATTTTTACTAACTCCGGCAAATATATTATAATGTAGTCTTTCTTTTCTTATTTTTAATTCTTTACGTTTTTCATAAATAAATTGTTTTAGTTCTTTGTATTTTTGCTCTTTATTCATTTAAATTATATTTATAATATCTTGGTGGATATCTAAATCTAATTTTATCATAATTAGGTAGTATGTGTCTCATTCTTCTAGATTTTAAATGGATTATTAATTTTGCTTCAATACAAGATATTAGGTAAGCTAATCTTTGTGGATTTTCTTTTGTTTTATTTAGACTTATATATTCTGAATAATTACTAACTAAAGATTCTTTAATTTTTCTAAAAGCTTCTCTATTTTTAAATGGTCTTCTAATAATTAATTTAATAAATGACTAATTCTAACATAATAACTCTAACATAACTAATATATCTCACTTCCGTACTTTTTAAATTACTGAGCTCTGATACCATTTTGTAGGAGGGTGCGGATATATAGGTTATAAAATAGATTCATTAGGGTCTGTGAGATACATATTCTCTTCTTTCATAAGGTAAGCTTAAATTAACGCTGCGTATAATTCACGCTTCCCAAATTCACTTATAAAATTATATTAAGTATGTTATTATTGAGGGCAGTCCAGTGCACTAAAGCTACTGCTATGTGCGGTGTTCGGGGAAGGGCCCCACCACAAGGGTGTATCGTACCTAGCTTTACCTTGCATTTCTGCCAGAGGCTATTTCCAATGCTTGAACCCATAACCTCCTGATCACATGACAGCTATTTTACCAATTACTCCAAGACTCCCTTTCAAGTATGTTATTATTGCCGTCAGACTAATTAAGTTTTGTATATCTAAATGCAAGTGTTGCTACCTATTTTCTTTTTGAGAGAAGTGCTTCATGATGGCAAGTTTGAGATATGCAGAGGTGATTAAGCGCACACATGCATTGAAAACAAAAAAAAAAACAGGAACATATAATTTTGAACGGCGAAAAAATGTTGAAAACTACTTCAAAGTTGAAGAAATTTAAATTGTTGAAGGTTCGGTATTTCCTAATTTCTGCAGTTAATGTCTGAGTGGATATTATAGTCAAATTCATATGGAAATAAGCTTTTTAGCATCTAACCACAGTAGCTAGGTTTAATACTATATATAGGTACTGTTAGCTATTTTTCCGTAATTTAGAGACAGGCATGTTTACTTTGTTACTTAAGAATGCAACAAAATGATAGGAATAAAATGTACAGCTACACCTATTTCAAGTCTCTTAATTAATGGCTTAGTTAAAAAAAAAAAAAAGAGAACACTTCTATTTCCAACAACTATTTGACGTGGTATTCTTCATTTAAAATCTAAACTTTGATGTGCATCAGTTGCATATTTTTTTTTTCTCATTTTGTGTTTGCTATTTGTATTAGAAATTGGATCAATTTAAATTTGCATCGCATAAGAACTAAGGGGAAAACATTTTCTAGCAGTATTTTTTTTTTTCTGATTTATGACTTAAACGCAAGATTTATACATAAGTAAGAGTGTACATATATTATCCATCCCGCCACAGGTACTCTTGCGGGTAGATTGTTGCATTTTTTTTCACCACATGGGGACTTGACACTTTGTACAAGTTTAATTTTCTTTGATCCTTTCTTTGCTGCCCTTATGACTTATTTTTCTTTATTTCTGGATATATAGACTTACATATGTGGACTTATGTCCGAGTTAATTATATAGATTACTATTTAATTTTTATTATAGATGTATTTATATTATAGTGAGTGTCTATCAAGAATATAGATAAGATCTATCAAGATCTTAGATCTAGTTGATATCTATCAGGATTTGAAGTAACTATCTTTTAGAGAGAAATTAGGAGTAATTTCTCTTATAAATAGAAGGATTTTATTCATTGTAAATCATTCTCAATAATTCCTCAAGATATCTCTCATCCATCAAGAGAAATAAGAAGCCTCCTCTCTTCTCTTTCTACTCTTGTTCTTTTCTTCTTTATTATTTTATCATACGTTATCAGCACGAGTCTCTAAAATTATTTTAATTTAGAAAAGAAATTAGATCGGAAAATGGAGAAAGTAAGACCGCTCAAACTATGCAATCATCACGGTTTGATATACATATTCTTTATAATCTATGTTACTACATATCATGGACTATTTCAATATTAAGAACAAGAATTACAAGAAAAGAACAATAGTAGAACAAGATAGCAAGATAACAATATAAGATAATTCTTTCAAGTGTATTCAACATCTTCCTCAGGACCTCTATTTATAGTATTACATGGGGGGAGGGGGGTCAAGAGGTGTCAAAAACATGATGATCAATAATGAGGTAGTGGAGGTGTGAGATTTACTACATTTAAAGAAGGATTTACACCAAGGAGTAATGGAGGAATTACACCAAGAAGTTATGGAGGAATTACACCAAGGAGTTATGGACATCCACAATCTTTTAAAATACTCCCCCTTGGATGTCCATTGATACAATGTGCCTCGTTAAAACCTTACTAAAGAAAAACCATGTGGGAAGAAAAATCCTAGTGAAGGAAAAAGAGTACATATATATTCTTATACGCATTGTCTGCTGCCTCGTTAAAAACCTTGCCAGGAAAACCCATTTGGGACAAAATCCAGGCCAAGGGAAAAAGAGTGCAGCGCGTACTTCACTCCCCCTGATGCAAACATCATTTTATAACTTCAAAACGGTGCATCCCAATCTTGAATATCATCTTCTCAAATGTTGATGTTGATAATGCTTTAGTAAACAAGTCTGCCAAATTATCGGCTGAATGAATTTGTTGAACATTTATTTCACCTTTCTTCTCAAGATCATGAGTGAAAAAGAATTTTGATGAAATTTGTTTTGTTCTGTCTCCTTTAATATAACCTCCTTTCAACTGAGCTATATATGCAACATTATCTTCATACAATGTAGTTGGAATATCCTTATTCAAAGAAAATCCACACATTTCCTGAATATGTTGAGTCATTAATCTCAACCAAATACACTTTTGGCTCGCTTTATGAATGACAATGATTTCTGCATGATTTGAAGAAGTTGTAGCTAATGTTTACTTTATTGAACGCTATGATATAGCTGTTCCACCGTATGTAAATAAATAACTCACCTGAGATCAAGCCTTATGTGGATCAGACAAGTATCCTGCATCTGCATAACCAATCATTTCTGACTTGGATTCATTAGAATAAAATAATCTCACGTCAATGGTTCCCCGAAGATATCTGAATATATGTTTGACACAATTTCAATGTCTTTTAGTTGGGGAAGAGATGAATCTTGCCAATAAACTTACCGCAAATCAAATGTTTGGTTGAGTATTATTGACAAGATACATTAGTGCCCTGATTGCACTAAACTAAAATATGGAGTTTCATCACCAAGATACTTTTCATCATTTTCTTGAGGTCGAAACGGATTTTTGTTTATATCAAGCGACCTCACAACCATTGGGGTACTCAATGGATGTGATTTATCCATGTAAAATTGCTTCAATTTTTTTCAGTGTATGTTGATTGATGGATAAAAATTTCATTTGTCAAATGCTCAATCTGTAGGCCGAGATAAAATTTTATCTTTCTCAGATGTTTCATTTCAAATTCTTTCTACAAACACTCAACAACTTTTGAAAGCTCTTTGGGAGTGCCAATGATATTCAAGTCATCAACATAAACAACTATTATAGAAAATTCAAATCCAGACCTTCTTATAAAAATACAAGGGCAAATAAGATCATTTTTGTACCCTTATTTTAGAAAATATTCGCTAAGACGATTCTACAACATCCGTTTTGATTGTTTCAATCCATATAAGGATTTCTGAAGCTTTATTGAGAAAGCTTCTTGCAAACTTTTATATGCTTCAGGTACTTTGAAGGCTTCTACAATTTTTATAAAAATATTGTTGTCCAATGAGCCATAAAATAGGACGTGACAACATCCAATAGGCGTATATCAAGCTTTCATGAACTATCAGATTTATTATATATCTGAAGGTAATTCCATCCACCATAGGAGAATATGTTTCTGCATAGTCAATGTCAGGCATTTACGAAAAATCTTGTGCCACAAGTCGTGCTTTATATTTACGACTTCACCTTTTTCATTTATCTTTCTAAAAAAAACCCATTTGTACCCCACTGGCTTGACACCTTTTGGTGTTTGGACTATTGATCCAAAAACTTTACGTTTTTCAAGTGATGTCAATTCCGCTTGAATTGCATCTTTCCATTTTGGCCAATCATTTCTCTGTCTACATTCACTAACAAATTTTGGTTCCAAATCCTCATCTTGTTGGATTATTTCAGTAGCAACATTATAAGTAAAAAAATTGTCAACCACAATATTATTTCAATTCCACTTATTCTCGTCGAGACATAACTTATTGAGATTTATTTATTCTTATTAGTTTCAGGTATTTTAACCTCCTCAGTGGTCTTATCATTTATTAGGAGGCTTTTTTGAGCGATCTCCATCATATCATGATCATTCTGATCATTTTTTTTTGAGAATTTTTACCCTTGGAACCAATCGGTCTGCCACATTTCAAACTGGAGCATTCACAACTGATAAGATTTAGTAACCCCTGGAAGGTTAGTAAATGCATTTGACAGTTGATTTGCAATATTTTATAAGTAAATCATCCTTTTAACCTCTTGCTCACATTGATTTGTTCGAGGATCTAAATGAGATAGTGATAATGCATTCCAATATATCTCATATTTCAGATGCTTATGCTCTCCCCCCCAATGTTGGGTATACTAATTCATCAATATGACAATCAGCAAATTTTACCGTAAATAAATCTCCTGTCATAGATTTCAAATATTTTTTAATGAAAGGAGATTCATACCAAACATATATTCTCAACGTTTTTTGGGGTCCTATCTTTATGCGTTGTGGTGGAGCAATTGGAACATATACCGTACATCCAAAATTCTAAGATAGGAAACTTTTGATTCTTGACCAAAAACCAACTATAATGGAGAGAATTTAAGATAACTGGTTGGCCTTATACGCACAAGTGCTACTACATGCAAAATAGCATGCCCCATGTTAAAACAGAAAGTTTTGTCCTCATTAACATTGGTCTAGCTATCAATTGAAGACGTTTGATCAATGATTCTGCTAGACCATTTTGAGTGTAAACATGAGCAACCGGATGTTCAACTTTTATTCCAGTTAAGATACAATAATCATTAAAGGACTGGTACGTAAACTCACCAGCATTATCAAGATGAATGGTCTTTATTGCATAATCTGGAAATTGTGCTCTTAACCTTATTATTTGAGCCAACAATCTTGCAAAAATCATACTGCGAGTTGATAATCAACACACATGTGACCATCTTGTAGATGCATCTATCAAGAAAATATAATATTTGAAAGTTTCACATGGAGGGTGAATTGGTTCACATATATCATCCTGTATACATTTTAGAAATGCAGGGGATTCAATCCCAACCTTAGATACGGATGATTTAATAATCAACTTTCTTTTAGAACAAGCAACACAAGAGAATTCCTTTGATTGAAGAATATTTTGATTCTTTAAAGTATTCCCACATGAATTCTCAATAATTCTGCACATTATATTAAAACCAGAATGGCCCAACCAGTCATGCCCAATGATAAAATCATTATGAAATGTAAACCTTTTATTTACTATGACATGTGGTTCAACCATACAAACACATGTATGATACAATCCAGAAGAAAGTGCAGGTAGTTTTTCCTGCACAAATTTTTCCCCTTCTTTTATTGTAGTAATATAAAGATATTCAATCTTTCCTTCATTTTCAGTTTCAATGTGATAACCATTTTGGCGAATAACCTTGAAACTTAACAAGTTTCTTTGAGACTTACTACAACATAATGCATTATCAATGGCCAATATTATTCCTCTAGGTAGTAATAAGGTCGCTCTTCCAGAGTCCTCAATTAAATTTGTACTACCAGATATTATATTAACATATGTCATTTTCATAATTAAATTAGAGAAATATTTATTTTCTTTTAATATAGTGTGAGTTGTAGCACTATCAAGAAGACACATATCTCTATTACTCATCTTGGATCCAATTGAAGATTGAAAAAATTTTACTATCTTCACAAAATAAAAATACATGATAAGAAATGTGAAATCTCACAATCTTACAATAAAACTTAAATACTTATTTTTTTTCTTGAAACGTAAAAATAACATAATGGAAAAATATACTTAAAAAAACATAATAAAACAACATTATTTATTTCCCCAATAACTTGATCAAGATTTAGTTCTGATCTCCAAAGAAGTCTTTAACTTTCAAATGAGTTATATCATCAAGACCATTAAAATCATCATCTTTCAAGACCAAGTTTGCCTCAACATTGTCATCATATTTTTGAGAAGGTCTTACCTCATCATCATTTTTTAAAGTCAAATGTTACTCCATTTGGGCATTAGAAGAGGTCCCACCTTCATTTCTCTTTCTTTTGAAAGATTCTTGATAAAGCCTAGCAAAATACTTAGGCGCCCGACATTCATTCTTCCAGTGGCCTTTCATGCCACAACGAAGATAATTAGCTCTTGAAGGATTATTTTAAGGACCAATTTGGTTCTGGTTTTTGGTTACCAATACCACGACGATTATTATATTGTCCCCTTCCATTTCCATGTCCACATATATTATTATAACCCCGATCTTGCCGTCTTTTAGGTTGGCCATGTGCTTGTACCCCATTTACTTCTGGTAGTTAAGCAGCTTCAGTGGAATGAGCTTCATGATTTTTCATCAAAAGGGCATTGTGTTGTTCAACCACTAGAAGGCATCAGATCAATTCAAAATACTTTTGAAAGCCCTTTTTTATGGTATTGCTGCTGCAATACACATTTGAGGCAAGAAAAATAGTTTGTGTTTTATCCATCATATCTTCATCATTAATAGTTTCCCCACATAATTTTAATTGAGAAACAATCTTGAATACAATAAAATTATATTAAATAATGGTTTTAAAGTCTTAAAACCATAATTACATCCACTCATAACGAGCTCTAGGCAGTACCGTGGCCATTAGGTGGTCATACCTTTCTTTCAAATCTATAATACCCCGAGAATCCCAACCGATAGTAGAACCATGATTCAAGATCATGTTAAATAAATATTAGTGATTTGGTAATTTTATGATCAATTTTGATGTGTATTAAGGCCTTAAATACATCCTATCTATTAGACGAATCAAAACATCCTTTACCAATAGAATTCTTGAAAAGAACATTGCCATAGTCAACTTCAAACGAGAATATATCCAATTCTACAAATAATTTTTGAGATTATACCTACCAACAGATAGATAGTTGAATTATCTTTTCAAAAATACCAATTTCTCCAAAATTGATATTGGAGTAAGAAGTTATGGCCGTTTTACTGAGAGCTATCTGAGTTATCCAGGAGTGACAGACAAATTGACGGACCGTCAAGTCAGTGATGGCCCGTCACTTTGGCCATCAAAACTGAAGCATTAAGGCCCTTTTATGGACCAAAAGTAATGGTGGGAGTGATAGTTAGTTACCAGAGTGATGGGCCGTCACTCTAATCGTCAGAATTGTCCGAGATAGCGCTGAAGCACCATTTTAAAGGGATGTTTGGGTCATTTTCACCCTATTTATTACTCAATCACCCCAAATAAAAGCTCATAACATCTACTTCATCCAAAATATCAAATTAGGGTTTATTTACAAGATCAAAACCCTTATTTCTCCTTTAAGAAAAATCAATAGAGATCAAGAGAAGTCAAGAAATCAAGAATCTCTCCAAGAACCTTCAAGAAAGAAGTTTCCCCAAGGTATGTAGATGTTGATTCTTGGGAACTTTTTATCTAAGAAGCTCAAGTACCCTTTTCTAAATCTCCAAGATTTATGTTTATGACTTTTTAATGATTTTTGTGAGTTGTGATTCATGTTTATCTACAAGAATCAAGTCTTGGCCTTAGTATGTGGTATTTGTGTGGTAAATGGATTATGCACTTGTTGTTGATGTTGAATGATCCGCAAGATGGGATATTTATGTGGTTTGTATGAATCTATGATAATATATGAGTTGGAAACATGTAAATTTGGTTGTTCATGATGAGTAGTTGGATTATTATACTTATGCCTAAGTTGTGCATGTGAGGTGTTTGATAAAATGTCTAAGAGACTAGAAATCAAGCATTGTAGTTAAATTGTGATCTAGTGACAAATACATGATACATCCTTATAAAAATAATGACTTTTAAGATATTGTTATGTGTTATGGTTGTTGATGAAATGTTCGTGAAGATAGATCGATGGATGTATGGCATGTTGCTATATGCACTCCCCCCCATATATAACACTTTGAGAACTATGAGTGTCATGAAATGCCCTAGTTAATGAATTGTACCATGATAGTGTGAAATCCCCAAATAAGTGTGAACCTATGCATGTCTAGTGTTTGTTGAAGGACCTTAGTGAACAAGTGGAGATGTGATAGTAGTAAATTCCCCAATTATGTGCCCTTTGACATATGCTAAGTTTTTAATACATGCCAAGTGGTTAACAAGTAAGTTATGACATGATAGTATGAAGTTTTCCTAAGCATGTAATACCCAAACATACGTCAAGACTGATATAGGTATAAAATAGTTGAGGTAAAAAACTTGTTGAATGGAGTACAATCTAATAGCATGTTTTTACTATGTTATATATGATTATTATTCCAAGATGCTTAAAGTGACCCTTTGGTGATTGTGATGATGAATAGAGGTCTATGTTTCCTAAATGCTTGATGTGATGCCTTAAGGATTTTTTAGGGGGAAAGGATGTTATGACTCCTAATTACTTAGAGAAATGCTTGAATGCTTGTGTTGATGAATGAATAATTGTGATGGTGAATAGATGATCGCGATGATGCAAGCATGATTATGTTTCACTTTTATGTTATCGAGTTCTGGGGGTATTTATACCCGACAATAGATATTTTCTCTGGAGTCGATGTCAGTTTAACGACAATTCCAATTGAGCCATGATTATCAGAACTCAGTGAACTACAGAACACTATATCCTCAGACAAGTGCAGAACATAAGAAAAATTTGTAATCTCAGAAATCTCTATAATTACTGTATCATTAGTAATCTTGCCTTAGTCGTGTAAATTAGCTCAGATCTAACAGTATTCAAATTATTCAATTCTAATCTCAGAAGTGATTTGAGTAATCTATTCACGCTCTGTATCTTCAGTCAGATACCATGATTTGATACCATTTTCTGTCAGATACAAAACTAAGTAATCTCAGCATAACTCAGTCAGATATCTTGAGAAATATGATCAATATCAGATTCAACTCAGTCTAAGTTTAGTTAAGAATCAGATCAGTGTCTTTCAGTTGGGATTAGGATTCAGCACCGAGTGAGCTCAAGGATGGAAACTCACCTACTAGTAGAGGGTGTGATTCTTAGAAGTAATCCTTGTGCTCCCGAACTACGTAGCCAGAGTAGGTTGAGACATCATACCTTCTAATTGAGATTTGATGAGGTGGATTAACTTGTTAGATGAGGGCTTCACCATTTTCGTTTGAGTACCTGATAGATGAGGGTCAAATAAAGTTGTCTTTACTAGTGGCACAGTACTGACACCCTTCCAACTGGGGCATAGGTTGGACTCTAACTTAGCTAGGTAGGGCATGCCAGTTAAAAGACTACTTCCCACAGTCTCAGTTTTAGAATTAGTCTCAGACTTCAAGAAAGAGCTCAGTTCAGTGTACAGAATGCAAGGTTATTAGATACAGGCCATCACGTATGATTATCTGCAAATTTAAAGATCTGTTGCTAGATATGCCAATTTCAAAATTAGTTATTAAGTAGTATTATTATTCTCAGATTCAAAGATAACCTGTTAGATAGGGTTGCTATCATTTTCAGAAGCTTCAGATACTCGTAGTCTCAGTATGTCTAAAAATTTCAGAATTTCAGTATATTCAGTATCAGTTACTAGAGTTATTCCGAGTATGCTCGGTGATAGTATTTGTAGTATGTTCAGTAATTACAGATTCTTTATGTATACTAATCCATCTTTTACATATTGTTCAGTTAAGTTATGTTCATGCATAAGCCCTTGCATTTAGCCTTACCTCATCTACATAGTCGGTACATTTTTGTACTGACGTATTTGTGCTATGGTATTTTATTTGAAACCATAGGTTCAGAGGCATAGGATCCAGAGTATCCCCATCAGTTCATTCCCAGTCAGCAGCAGTAGCAGTGAGTCCTATTCTTTCGAGGACGAATCTCACTTTTCTATTCTTGCATTAGATTTTGCTTATATTTTCAGTTGACAGAGTTAGTTGGGGACATGTCCCATCAATTCCATAGTTCAGATAGTTTACAGGCTTTTCAGATAGATGATAGATGTATTAGTATTCAATTTTTAATTTTAAGTATCTATAGATGTGTTGAACCTTATGGCCAATTTCTGCATTTATTTCATATATTATGCAGTGTATAGGTACAAATATCAATAAAGGGTTAGCTTGTGGTCCTTCGGGTCTATAAGCACTATGTGATATCTCGGGATGGGATCTCGGGGCATTACAAACTTGGTATCATATCCTAAGGTTCAATAGTGTCCTAGGGAGTCTAAAAAGCCACATCTAGTAGAGTCTTGTGCATGGGTGTGTAGCGCGCCACATTTATGTACAAGAGGCTACAAGATGTTCTTAGGAGAAGTTTCCCTTCTTTTAGTGATCATGTCATGCGAGTGAGCATGAGCTCAAGTTGTTTCTCAGTCCAATCCACTTCTTTCTTATATTTACAGAGTATGCCTCCACGTAGAGATTTTGTCCATGGGGTGGATGACCAGCCCCCACAGCCAGTAGATCTTGAGAATCAGAGTGTCTCACATGCAGAGTTTTAGGCAGCTTTTCAGGCACTAGCCCAAGATGTTACTGATGTTTAGAGTAATCGTCAGGCTGCAGCCCCACCTTAGCATGATATGAATTCCACCGCAGCCAGGGTTAGAAATTTTATGAAAATGAACACGCTAAAATTCTTTGGGTCAGTAGTAGGTGAGGACCCGTGGTATTATCTAGAAGAGGTGATAAAAATCACCCAGGTTATGTATGTTTCTGAGGAGGAGATTGTGGAATTAGCATCTTATAGGCTGAAAGATCTTACTTCTGTGACTTGGTTAGAGTTTCAGAGTGCCTTTCTAGATAGATTTTTCCCGCTAGAGATGAGAGAGGCTAAGGTAGAAGATTTTATGAACCTAAGGCAAGGTTCTATAACCGTGAAAGAGTATTGTCTTAAATTTAACCAATTAGCTAAGTATGCTCCTGACTTGCTAACTGACCCTAGAGCGAGTATGAGTAAATTTTTGTCTGGGGTATCGAGTTATGTGTTGAAAGAGTGTAGAGCTGCTATGATCAATAGGTATATGGATATTTCTAGGCTAATGGTGCATGCACAATAGATTGAGGCAGATAAGATTAAGGAAAGAGAGAGTGAGTAAGAGAGCCAAGACAGGTAGTTATGGTT
Organism: Capsicum baccatum var. pendulum; assembly: GCA_030864225.1. Taxonomy (NCBI): domain Eukaryota; kingdom Viridiplantae; phylum Streptophyta; class Magnoliopsida; order Solanales; family Solanaceae; genus Capsicum; species Capsicum baccatum. The sequence continues at coordinate 183,375,439 of CM061554.1, forward strand.
TCTCACAGTCAGGGTCCCATGGTGGCAGTAGTTCTCAGCATGGTCGGAGATTTTTAGTTGCATCACTATCTTTAGCTAGTATACCCGCACCTGTGTTTGGGGGTGTCATATCTAAGGGAGCGCTAAACTCTAAAGCCCATAGTAGTGCTAGCGGTGGTCATACCAATCCCCGTTGTGGAGAGAGTGGCAGGCGTCACCAAGGAGTGTGTAGAGCTGGTAGTGATATGTGCTTTAGGTGTGGTAAGCCAGGCCATAGAATTCAAGAATGTAGAGTGCTGACTCAAAGGGGTAGACTCAAAGCGCTTCAGGCTCGCCTTGATCGGGAAGGATTCCCTGAAATAGATCCGGGTAAATTATGAGCCCTTCATCTTTATGATATGCATTGTTAGGTCCTTTGCTTCCATTTTGAGTTTATATGCTAGCATGAGTCATGCATGAGTTTCAGATCTCAGTCGGTCAACTATGACCTAGTCTGTATGTGCCCCGCGCACCGCCCTACTATTTCAGCAAAGTGTGTTTAGAGGGACGTAAAGTCCTAAGGGGGAGATACCCCATAGTATTATGATGTTGCATGTCATTAGATTCATCCAGATGCATGTTCAAATTTTTTTTATAAAGATAGAATCAGTCGTTATTGCATTTTCAAGTCTTGTTTTTGAAAATCAGCTTAGCCGGACATCCATGCATCAGATATGCATGTGTGTTATGAGAATTCAGCTATGAGTAGGTTCAGTCGAATATTCCATGCATCAGATATGCATGCCCAGTGTGAGAACTTCGTATGTCAGTCGTTCCAGTTTTGTAGTCATGCCTTGAGATGTTTCTATGTCTTGATTAGGTTCTGTGGATCCGTATTCACAGTCTATCAAGCGACATTTGTGGATGAATATTCCTAAGGGGGAGATATTATAAAACCCCGAGAATCCCAAACAATAGTAGAACCATGATTCAAGATCATGTTAAATAAATCTTAGTGAGTTGTTAGTTTTATGATCAAGTTTGATGTGTATTAAGGACTTAAATACGTCCTAGCTATTAGACTAATCAAAACATCCCTTACCGATTGAATTCTTGAGAAGGACATTGCCATAGTCAACTTCAAATGAGAATATATCCCATTCTACATATAATTTTTGATATTATAACCTACCAACAAATGTATAATTTAATTATCTTTCCAACGATACCAATTTCACAAAAATCCGATATCGGAGTAAGAAGTTATGGCCGTTTTACTGAGAGCTATTCGAGTTATCCAGGAGTGACGGACAAACTGACGGACCGTCAAGTCAGTGATGGCCCGTCACTTTGGCCTTCAAAACTGAATCATTAAGGCCCTTTTCTGGACCAAAAGTGATGGTGGGAGTGATGGTTAGTCACCAGAGTGACGGTCCATCACTCTGACCGTCAGAATTGTCCGAGACAGAGCTGAAGCACCATTTTAAAGGGATGTTTGGGTCATTTTCACCCTATTTATTACTCAATCACCCCAAATAAAAGCTCATAACATCTACTTCATCCAAAATATCAAATTAGGGTTTATTTACAAGATCAAAACCCTTATTTCTCCTTTAAGAAAAATCAATAGAGATCAAGAGAAGTCAAGAAATCAAGAATCTCTCCAAGAACCTTCAAGAAAGAAGTTTCCCCAAGGTATGTAGATGTTGATTCTTGGGTCCCTTTCATCCAAGAATCTCAAGTACCCTTCTCTAAATCTCCAAGATTTATGTTTATGAATTTTTAATGATTCATGTGAGTTGTGATTCATGTTTATCTATAAGAATCAAGTCTTGGCCTTAGTATGTGGTATATGTGTGGTAAATGGATTATGTACTTGTTATTGATGTTGAATGATCCCTAAGATGGGATATTTATGTGGTTTGTATGAATCTATGATAACATATGAGTTGGAAACATGTAAATTTAGTTGTTCATGATGAGTAGTTGGATTATTATACTTATGCCTAAGTTGTGCATGTGAGATGTTTGATAAAATGTCTAAGAGACTAGAAATCAAGCATTGTAGTTAAATTGTGATCTAATGACATGTAAATTACTGTAGCATTAGTAATCTTGCCTTATTCATGTAAATTAGCTCAGATCTAATAGTATTTAAATGATTCAATTCTAATTTCATAAGTGATTTGAGTAATCTATTCAAGCTCTGTATCGCCAGTCAGATACCATGATTCGATACCTTTTTCCGTCATATATGGAACTAAGTAATCTCAGCGTAACTCAATTAGATCTCTTGAGAAATATGATAAATATCAGATTTAGATCAGTCTAAGTTCAGTTAAGAATCAGATCAGTGTCTTTTAGTTGGGAGTAGGATTCAGCACCGAGTGAGCTCAAGGATGGGAACTCACCTACTAGTAGAGGGTGTGATTCTTAGAAGCAATTCTTGTGCTCCCGAACTACGTAGATAGAGTAGGTTGGGGCATCATACCTGCTAGTTGAGGGTAGATGGGGTAGCTTGACCTGTTAGATGAGGGCTCCACCATTCTCGTTTGAGTACCTAATAGATGAGGGTCAAATAAAGTTGTCTTTACTAGTGGCGCGGTACTGACACCCTTCTAATTGGGGCACAAGTTGGACCCTGACTTAGCTAGGCGGGGAATGTCAGTTAGAAGACTACTTCCCATTGTCTCAGTTTTATAATCAGTCTCAAATTTCAAGAAAGAGCTCAGTTCAGGGTACAGAATGCAAGGCTGTTAGATACAGGCCATCAAGTATGATTATCTGCAAATTTGAAGATTTTTTCTAGATAGGGCAATCTCAAAATCAGTTATTAAGTAGTAGTATTATCCGTAGATTAAAAGATAACATGTTAGATAGGGTTGCTTTCATTTTCAGAAGCTTCAGATACTCATAGTCTTAGTATGTCCAGAAATTTTAGAATTTTAATATATTCAGTATCAGTTACTAGAGTTATTCCGAGTATGCTCAGTGATAGTATTTGTAGTATGTTCAGTAATTACAGATTCTTTATGTATTCTAATCCAGCTCTTGCATATTATTCAGTTAAATTACGTTCATGCATAAGCCCTTGCATTTAGCCTTACCTCGTCTACATACTCGGTACATTTTTGTATTGACGCATTTTTGCTATGGTGTTTTATTTGACAGCATAGGTTCAGAGGCACAGGATCCAGAGTATCCCCATCAGTTCAGTCCCAATCAGCAGTAGTAGCAGTGAGTCCTATTCTTTTGAGAATAAATTTCAATTTACTATTATTGTATCAGATTTTGCTTATATTTTCAGTTGACAGAGTTAGTTAGGGACATGTTCCATCAACTCCACAGTTCAGAAAGTTAAGAGGCTTTTCAGACAGATGATGAATGTATTAGTATTCATTTTTCAATTTTGAGTATGTATAGATGTGTTGAACCTTATTGCTAGTTTCTGCATTTATTTTATATATTATGCAATGTACAGGTACAAATATCAGTAAAGGGTTAACTTATGGTTCTTCGGGTCCATAAGCACCATGTGACGTCTTGGGATGGGATCTCGGGGCATTATAAAATTAGTACATAATTCAAGTAGATCTATCACTATAAGGTATTCAACCTTCGGTCCTTCATGCAGATGATGACAAAGGAAAATCATAGCCTTGGCTTTTTCCTGATTCGACGCTGCATTATCAAAGGTAATAGTATGTCACGATCCAAGCTGGGGCCCTAGACGCTATGAACATCCCAAACCATAAAGGCCAGAGCACCCCTTTTTATGTGGAAATCGTGAACACCATTCATATACAATAAAGAAAAATATGGAAAATTATTACAACAGAATCATGGTCAACTTTTATTTCAAACTACTCAGTACTGAAATAAATTCGTAAAGATCAACATCTAACACTTCTCTGCGAAATCTTTACTAACTAAAAATAATCTCTGTCTAAAGACTGAGACAAGGCCCCCAGTTTAACCATGAATCAAAATAAAATAACAATGATATATATATTAGGCCCTCCAGAATAAGGGAGGCTCACCAACTGCGAACTTTTGACAAGTCAATCTACTTCTTAATGGGACCCTAGGACTGTGTATCAGAATCCTGAAATATAGGGGGTCAATACAGATGTACTGGTACGTAGGACAATCCAAAATAATGAATTTATACATATATAACATAGGTGAGAGCAAGTCATAAAACATTATGCATGAAATAGTTTAAAATACAAGGGTCATTTCAAAAGATCTTAAAGCAATCTTATCAATGCGATTTCATTCATTATATTACTTCTGAGCTAGATGGTACACCCTACATTTCTACAATCCCATGGGCTATATAGAATCCGCCCTTAACTCGGCGGCCAAGCCGCAAAGATTGGGGTGTCAGTAAGGGGAGACACACAAGATCACAAAGTAGGGTGTCATAATCTCCAATCAAGTCAACATGTCATGGTAGTGCACAAGATTACAAAGCAGGGCTCCTAACCATAAATCCCAATTTGGGATGACATGAATCAAGGTACACAACATCACAAAGCATGGTACCATAATCCCGTGTCAGCAAATCACGGTTTCTAGCATAGAGTCTTTTAACTCGTAATTTCTTCGGGTAACCATCTAACTCTCTTTAAGTCCATTTTTAAACTTTTCTAAACATGCAACTTTTTGAATTCAAAATCTAAAAATCTGAGTCAAATCTGATTTCTATTTAATTCTATGTCAGTCATGGCATTGTCTGATTTGGTATTGTCATACCAAGACTTCCAAGTCATGTTTCTTAGCCATTAAATATCATATCACAGTTTTCTCTTTCAAAACATAAATTTTAGACCGCCATATTTCAAATAATTCAAGAAGATTCATTCTTCTAAAAACAGTTATCAAATTATGCAAAGATCATTCTTTTCAATCATTTCAACAAACATGTGGTAGTCGTGTATTCTTGGCAAACCATGAAATTATTTCATTCTCTCTCTCTCTCTCTCTCTCTATCTATCTATATATATATATATATATATATATATATATTTAATATTTATCAACATGTAAAACTCCCCTCTCATCAATTTAAAATCAATCTTAAATAGTTTAACAATAGTCATGAGCATTGATACTATGCTTCTAAATAATATTCTAAAATCAAGAGATGTTGCAACATGAGAGGGAACATAAATAATCATGCTCTAAATTCAATTAACAACTTAAACACATACATACATATATAAGATTACAAATCAATTTGGGGGAAAGGACTCAAGACCAAATCAATATCATCAAAAACTTTAAAAGATTAAATCTAATTATAAATCAAAAATCCCTTTTTGTAAATTCATAATTTCTAAACCTTTAACATGATTAAGAAGAATTTACCATGCCTATGTATGTATAGTAAAACCCCAAGTACCTTAGATAATTTAGTTTGAAAGATGGAATCCGGATCTTGATCCTTTTCTTGGAATTCTTGATCTTAGGGATGAGTTCTTAATCTTTGGGGAAAGGATTAAGGTTGGATTTTTGAGAGGAATTGATTAGTTTGAGATGTATTTGCCCAAATACTGATTTTATTTCGTGTTGTGGCTGAGGTGAGACGAGAGAAACGAAGAAAATACCCCTAAGGAAACAAAAAAGGTCGCAATAGTCCCTTAGTTGACAGGCTGATATGCTGAAGTAAATTGGGCATAACTTTTTACTCCAATGTTGGATTTGGACGAAATCAGTTGCATTGGAAAGAGAACTCAAATACCTTTCATTTGATATTATATCAATCCACCTAGTTCATTAAATAACAGAATTTATGGTCGACAAGAGTTGGCCCAAGTTGAAGTGTCCACTAAAACTTAATCGATAGAATTATTTTCAACTCGTCTTAGAGTTAGGGGATTCTTGTGACCTCAATTCATATTCAAAGGTTTTCCCAAACTATAAGAGTGATAACTACACATACATTAACACGGAATAATGTAGTTCGGGTCTGTACGCATAGGAACGATGGTCTAAATTCTAGCCCGAAAGTACAGGGTGTTACATTATCCCCCCCCCTTGGGATCATTTATCCCTGAATGATGGGTAGGGAATTTTGAAGCTCTAAAATTGTAAAATAAAGAACATAACATCGCTTTGACCATTTTTCCTAAACAAAATATGCCAAGGCAGTCAACGAGATCTTTGATAACCCATAGGAAAACGTGTAAGCACGAAACATGTGATAACAAAAATTGATGTCAACACGATATTGGCATGTGTTTTATTGCACATGATTAAAACATTGTACGACATGCTTTTTTTTATTTTTATTTATATAATAATCCTCGGCCTAATTAAGATTGGTACAAGATATGAGATGAGATTCTCGTGGGACATAAGAATATTAACATTTTCCATCTTACAAGATACAGTGAAAATATTTAAATTTGGAGACACTATTTATCTATGCCCCAAACAATAAATTACATACCTCATATCTATAATCCAACAAACAACTCAAGTCCTAACTTTAAATCAAGGAATACTAACCACATATTTATCATTTGAATTGGATCATGAAATAGCTTCATCCAAATTATGGTTTGAGGGAAAAAAGCTGGAAGATTGCAAAAGGACCTATCTGAGACACTGTAAAGCTGTGGTTTTCATAGATGAATCGGATGGGGCTAGAAGTGGGAGCTGCTTATTATTGAATGAGGTCTTTTCTCTTATAGATGACGAAAGAATGGACAAGAGAGTATTTATTAAGGTGCGGAATTCCTCAAAAGTGTAGAAATAGTCTCCAATCATTTCTGGAGGAAAAAAAAATCAAGATCTCACATAGTGATAATAGGATCTACTCTTGCAGCTTTCTTTGGGATGATTGTAAGTATCATTGCTTTCTTTGTTTTTTTCAAAAAGAGGACACACGATTCCAGAAATTCGGGGGATTTTTTGCATCTCGAACCAATCTTACCGGGAATGCTAACTTGGTTCACTTACAATGAATTAAAATAATAACAGAAAATTTCAGCAGAAAATTGAGGGAACAAGGATTTTGGTGTTGTATATGAAGGAACAATGAGTAATGGCATTAAAATAACTGTAAAGTGTCTACATGGTCTAGATCATGTGATAGAGTCATTCCTAACAAAAGTAAAGATAGTCTCTGGAATTTACCATGTCAACCTGGTAAAACTCATTGGATTTTGTGCTGAAAAAAAAACAAAGGCTTTTGATCTATGAGCATGGATCACTAGATAAGTGGATTTATAATACTAATCAAGAAAATGGGCTTACATGGCATACAAGGCAAAGGATAATAACAGATATTGCCAAAGGATTAGCTAAGCTTCATGAAGAATGCAGCCAGAAGATAATTCATTTGGATATCAAACCACAACGTCCTGCTAGATCAAAATTTTAATGATAAGATATCTGATTTTTGGGATATCAAAGCTAATTAAAATAGACAAAAGCAAAATTAAAACTAGAATGAGAGGGAAAAGAGGATATTTAGCCCCTGAATGGTTGATATCTGTAATCACTGACAAAGTGTACGTGTATGCCTTTGGTACTGTGCTCTTGAAAGTTCTCTGTGGGTGGAAAAATTTAGACCCATCCCAGGCTTCTGAAGATGTTCATTTGCTAACTGTTTTTGAAATAAAAGTGGATCAATAACAACTCATGGATATGGTTGACAAAAATAATAAGGAAATGCAGATGCACAAAGAAGTTGTGACAGAAATAATGAGCATTGCTGCGTGGTGTCTATAGGGAAATTTCACCAAGAGGACTTCCATGTCATTGGTGGTTAAATCATTGGAAGGTTTGGTGTCTGTTGAAACCAACTTGTATTACAATTTCTCTAGCCTACTAAGGTTCGATCTGGCAACCAACAGAGCAAAGCCACTGACAGTGAAATATTGCCTTCAGTATTACATCGAGTCTAATCTACCTAAGTTTTACTATGCTTTAAGTTATCCAGATAGTATTCATTTCCGTTTTGATGGTCAAACACTTACTGAATTGGAAGAATCTCCTGCATTACCAGCTCAATTCATAAAGCTTCATCCTGATAGGCATTTACGGGTATACAAATGGGATGAGAAAGTACTTAGATTGGAAGTCATATCTAATCTTTCCCTTTCATATGGAGGGAATTTTGGGTATCTAACTGTCTGTGGAAGAGATGGCATTTGTACTGGTGATGGGCGATGTAGTTGACCGCCATAGGAAAATTTCTTCATGCCATCAGATGAGAGGAAAAAGAAAAAAATGTAGGATATTCACCAGTGACATCCATTAACTGCAACTCTTCGCAGAATCATAGTATCATATAGCTCAGGAATACCACATATTGGAGCACAGAGGGACATTATATCTTCTTGTTTTGAGGTCGAAACATGACATGAGTTATATAGAGATCTCAAACCATTAGGTACAAGCAAGACCTGAATACATAAGACATAGATAGATGTCCATTTAAATTGAAGTAGGAGGAGCTTGCTTGAATAGGATTAGGAAATGGTTTATCATAATTTTTACTTGAAACTAAACACCACAAGAAACTTTGGAAACTACTGCAATCTATCATCTCCCCCTTTTAGAAACACTAATCGTAATTACTTCTAACTCCCAAAATCATCAACTTACAACTAACATTTTCATGGGCATAGACACCCATACTTTTAGGTTCTTAATACTCCATTTTTAAATTCTTAGAATACTATTATTACTCCTTTAACCACATACAACTTAACAAAAGCTGTAAAACTATACCAAGGCACGCATTGCCTACCTATATCTCCTCAATTCAACTATAAAGAACACCATACAATAACTTTCCCAACTTCTCCATACTACTAGATTCAAGAATAAAATCTAGGTACACATGACACCCATACACATCACCTTATCTAACAACATACTACCTCAGGGTTCAACTTATTCTAATATACCCACGCTCTTATCCACTTAACGATTCAACAATAATTCATCATTATAACACTAGTGTTTGCATATATACATATCACAATTACCACTTAAAATTTTCATAAATTATCAACTTAGGATTTTTTACAAATCAGATCAAGCCCACTAATTCACTCCCACAAAACATACATCATTAACCTTAAGCTACTATTCTTACCATCACATTCTACATCTAAATTTCAAGGCTATAGTCTAGCATCAATCATCTACCGCTGATGAAGCATGTAATATAATATACTAGTCCATCAAAGGGATAAGGTTACATAATAAGAATGGTCGATCTCAATATTATAATACAACCCATTTCAATCTTATCAACATATTCTAATTTCTCACATCATATTTACTTAGCCATGTATATATTATCACTATCACCAAATTCCAGAAACACCAATGAGTCTTTACCCATAACTTATTGACTAGTCTATCTTTTTCCATTCACAACCTATAAATCATTTCTATAACCACCATAACTATCCACTTTGAGCTCAATCTCTATTTTTAAAAAATAATAATCATATCCAGTCACTTTCTTCAAAAACTACCATACAATCTAAATATATTGCCACACATTTGTATATCACTATAAAATGGTAAAACATCCTCCAATCAATGGTTCTACAACTAAAACTATTTATTTACACAAAAGTCACCCTCACTCTGACTTCTAGCCTTGTGACTTCATATCACCAACTTCTTAACCTATTTCACTGCTAATAGATCATGACACTTTATTAATTTCTACTACTCGAGTGGAAATATAGTTCCGACATACTGCTAAACATCATTACCCTTATGCATGAAATCCGCAATAAGAATTTTAAAAGGGGATGGAATAGACTTTGTATCTTAGGCTGAAAAGTATGATTTCAGTAGAATAAAAACATACACTTAAATTAATATAACCTGAAGACTAATGGACTCCTCCCAAGTCCTCATGCTGTCTCATAACTTTATGGATGACTCAATCAGACAAAACTACATCGTTGAGGAGCTAGACTCTTAGACTTATATTACCTCAATAGTGAGGCAAGACCCATGAAATTAGAACAAGGAATGAATTTATATAACTCTCTTATGGACAACTCTACAACACAAACTAAAGTAAGAAAGAATAAAAAACAACTCCTAAATGCCCGATAGCCTCCTGATTATAAGTGTGGTGCACGACACACCCATAAGCAAGACTCTATTAGACACAATTTCATAGATACCCTGGGACTATAAACCGTGATCTAGTACTAATTTTGTCACGACCCAAGCTGGGGCCTTAGACGCAATGAGCATCCCAAACCATGAAGGCCCGGGCACCCCTTTCTATCTGGCAATCGTGAACACCATTCATATACAATAAGAAAAAAATATGTAAAAAAATTACAACAAAATCATGGTCAACTTATATTTCAAACTACTCAATACTGAAATAAATTTTTAAGATCAACATCTAACACTTCTCTGTGAAATCTCTACTAACTGAAAATAATCTTTGTCTAAAGACTGGGACAAGGCCCTCAGTCGGACCATGAATCAAAATAAAATAACAATGACATATACATTAGGCCCTCCAGAATAAGGGAGGCTCATCAACTGCAAACTTCTGACAAGTCAATCTACTGCTTAACAAGACCCTAGGACTGTGTATTAAAATTCTGAAATATAGGGGGTCAATACAGATGTACTGGTACACAGGACAATCCAAAATAATAAGTTTATAGATATATAACATAGATGAGAGCAAGTCATAAAATATTATGCATGAAATAGTTTAAAATACATGGGTTATTTCAAAAGATCTTAAAGCAATCTTGTCAATGCGATTTCATACTTTGTGTGACTTCTGAGCTCGATGGTACGCCCTACATTTGTACAATCCCACGGGTTATATGGAATCCGCCCTTGACTCAACGGCCAAGCCCCCAATCCAAGTTTGCCACAAGGATTGGGGTGTCAACAAGGGGAGACACGCAAGATCATAAAGCAGGGTGTCATAATCCCTAATCAAGTCAACATGTGATGGTAGTGCACAAGATTACAAATCAGGGCTCCTAACCATAAATCCCAATTTGGGATGACATGAATCAAGGTACACAAGATCACAAAGCATGGTACCATAATCCCGTGTCGGCAAATCATAGTTTCTAGCATAGAGTCTTTCAACTCGTACTTTCTTCGAGTAACTATCTAACTCTCTTTAAGCCTATTTTTAACCTTTTCTAAACATGCAACTTTCTGAATTCAAAATTTGAAAATCGGAGTGAAATCTAATTTCTATTCAATTCTATGTCTGTCATGGCATTGTCTGATTTGGTATCATCATACCAAGACTTGCAAGTTATGTTTTTGAGCCATTAAATATCATATCACAGTTTTCTCTTTCAAAACATAAATTTTAAACCACCATACTTCAAATAATTCAAGAAGATTCATTCTTCCAAAAATATTTATCAAATTATACAAAGATTATTCTTTTCAATCATTTCAACAAATATGTGGTGGTCGTGTATTCTTGGCAACCCATGCAATTCTTTCATTATATATATATATATATATATATATATATATATATATATATATATATATATATATATATATATATATATATATATATATCAACTTGTAAAATCCCCATCTCATCAATTTAAAATCAATCTTAAATAGTTTAACAATAGTCATGACCATTGATACCATGCTTCTAAATAATATTCTAAAATCAAGTTGTGGCTGAGGTGAGACTTGAGAAAATAAAAAAATACCCCTAAGGAAACAAAAAAGGTTTCAACAGTCCCTTAGTTGACAAGCTGATATGCTAAAGTAAATTGGGCATAACTTTTTACTCCAATGTTGGATTAGGACGAAATCAGTTGCATTGGAAAGAGAACTCAAATACGTTTCATTTGATATATATCAATCCACACAGTTCATTAAATAACAAAAGTTATGATGGATGAAAGTTTACCCAATTTGAATTGTCCACTAAAACTTAATCGATAGAATTGTTTTCAACTCGTCTTAGAGTTAGGCGATTCCTGTGACCTCAATTCATATTCATCGGTTTTACCATACTATAGGAGTGATCACCACACATACATTAACAAGGAATAATTTAGTTCGGGTCTATACGCATAGGAATGATGGTCTAAATTCTAGCCCGAAAATACGGGGTGTTACATAGTAGCACTAAGACCCTTAGCAGCTAGGTGAATATCAACATCGAGAATCCATGACAAGTAATATTTTTCCGCAGATGTCAAGTGCCACAAACTCAAGCTTTGACAAATTTGATATGATGAAAACTATCATAAAAATAATGAAGTTAGACAACAATACAATAACATAAAAAAAGAATAATTTTTTCATGTGTAACTTTAACATAAAATCAAAACTTTGATAAAATAAAAATAAAAAACTACAATATTCAAGACAAATAAGTTGATTATACCTGACGGATTGAAAACCTAAAAAAGAGTAGAGTCGTACTGATAACGTATTTCAATATTAAGAACAAGAATTACAAGAAAAGAATAATAGAAGATCAATATAGCAAGATAACAATATAAGATAATTCTTTCAAGTTTATTCAGTATCTTCCCCAAGACCTCTATTTATAATATTACCTAGGGGATTTCAACAGGTGTCATAAATATGATGATCAATGATGAGGTGGTGAAGATGTGAGAGTTACTACATTCAAAAGAGGATTTAAATCAAGGAGTAATGGAGGAATTACACCAAGGAGTTATGGAGGAATTACACCAAGGAGTAATGGAAAATTTACACCAAGGAGTTATGGAGGAATTACACCAAGGAGTAATGGAGGAATTACACCAAGGATTTATGGACATTCACATTCTTTTACAATAATTTAATATTTCCCTTTATTATAATGATTTTCTTAAAGAAGTTCTTGGATATATTTACTAACTCTATTTTTCTTTCAATTTTGAAAAAATTAATTGTGGTGCCAAAACTAGTGAAGGTATATGCAATACAGAAATACCACATGTTTCATATCATGTGCATTCTGGACAATCTTTTATAATGATATATTATGCACATGTATGTTTGATTGGACAAATTCTTAGATTTATTTTCAATATGACAAGTTTCAATCTTATATGTTGAGTCTTATTCTAGTAATAATTCACGAAATTTCAATTTCATGTGATACTTACATTTTTTTGTCTCTTAAAACTTTCAAGAATTACAAATTTCTAAGTACTTTGACATATATGACATATGTTCTACATGAATGTTAAGGAGGTTGAAGCATAACTTTCTTGTTTAGGTCTCTTTTGTAGAATTTGTCTAAATCAGGTAAGATTTTTTTTATATTGATTATCTCGAATTGATTTATAATTCTAAGAAGTAATTAAATATGGGTCTTTAATTCTCGTCACACCAAATTATATAACTAAGACACCTTTATATGGATAAGACATTGAGTTTGAATATCAATGCACCATATTGAAGATATTATGATGGCTAAGAAAAAATAATGGGTATGCAGTGAAAAGTCATGAAATCTAACCCATTGAGTATGCTCCATTCCATGAAGTGAATGTGGTAGCAATATATGAAAGTCTGAAAGATGATAATTTGCTCCATTCTTATAGTGAATATGGTAGCAATAGATGATATACTTTAAAAGATATGTATGCTCCTTGGTGTGCTCATAAAGTAGCAATATCATGAAAGAGGTTATAAACTATCAGAATTTAGTAGGCTTAAGGAACGATTATATTTCATTCCTAGGGAATGAGAAGCATATTAATGCAACCGTGAACTTAATTGTGATGGAATCACAACTCACCTTTGAAAAGGGCAGAATAACTAGAAGAGTTATTTTGACATCTACTTCTGAAGTAGTAAGTTCAAAAATTTATTCATGTAATACATGTCATGGTAAACTAGGAGTTTACTACAATAAATAAGTTCATAAGTTGACATGAACGAGTGTGACATCTCGAAGATTTACATATTGAGTATTAAACATATAGTGAAGAACTAGAAAATTCTTCATGAACTTTTGATTTTGATTGTTCTCGTGATAAGTTATGGAGCAACTAATATTGGAATTGGATCCCTTAAAATTTGAAAAAAAACAAAAGGTAAATAAGTGCCAGTTCACCAGTCATGTGATATGTTATAATGCATCAATATAAGATGATCATTTGTATGTTTATTGTCAACCTGTAGTTTGACATTCATAAAGTTGTTTAATATAAAATTGAGTTAAGAGGATAATTTTCAGATTGTGTAATCAAGACAATTAATCTTGATGATGATGATTTGACATTGAATGTCTTCGATAAATAGTTGAACCATTACTAATGAGAATAAAATATTTATTTATTGGTTTGAAATATGATATATACAATAGCACTTCTATGAATCAAATTAATAAATTATGATTAATTCTCCTCAAAGTTGATTCTGAGTCAAGAACCACACGCTGTCCATCTAATAGCTTTTTAATGTGCGGTATACGATTAATGAATATACCATAATGCACAAATATGGATTCCTAAAAGATGATGGAGGATGAAATTTAGTTTTACTAACATAAGGGGGAGATTATAAGCAACTATGAAGTATGTTAGGAATTATCATCAGATTCTCATTCAAAAGACAATTCAAGTCAAATGTCGAGCGCATCTCATATCTAACTTGTAAGTGTGCTCCTATTTTGTGTCTTGAAAGGAAAAATTCCATGCATGCATGAAGCGTGGTAGACCAATTAGTTTCAAATGAAATAATCCTTAAAAAGAATAAGGAAAAAATAATCATAATAAGAAGAAATGTACTCTTAAAGAGCCTATGACATAACACTTCATGAAACATTATGAGAGGTTCAGGTACCTGAAAATAATAAAGTAATGAGATCTCAAATTGTTATGTCACATTGTGAACTGATATAAATAATATATCATTGATGATAACTTTGACACAATATTAGTGCAATATTGTGAAAGATTACGAGGATTCGAATTCTACGTTTATTTAAGCATGCTAACGTAGAAACATTCATCAAGTGATATGAAAGTATGCATCTTGGTAAGTGTAAAAACTTAGATTTGATTTGCAGTCTAGACATTTAAAGATGTCACATATGAAATATTGAATATTGTCATTTGACAGAATTTAAATGAAAACTTTCTAAGGATTCAAACTGCTTGAAGAATATAAGAGTTTTTGAGAAACTTATTTATAATCCTTATATTGTATAAGTTTATAGCTTAAAATTTATTGAAACTTTTAGAGGGTTTTCAAAAGAAATAGATTATTTGCTAATGTGAGAAATATACTGAATTGAATTAGTTATAAAGTATCATATCGTAGTGCAGTTGATGTACTAATGTATCTTGCAAATACTACAAGGCCTAATATAGCCTTTTCAATCAATTTTTTAGCAAGATATATTTCTGCTTCTACTAGGAGACCTCAAAATGAGATAAAAGACATGAGCTTATTTTATTCTAAAGACTGCAGTCCCGATCTTATTGGTCTGTTGATGTTGGGTACTTATCTGACCTGCATAAAGCTCCGTCTCAAATAGGATATATGTTCATATGTGGGGGTATTTTCATATCTTAGAGATATACAAAGTAGTCTATCTAGCCACATTATTGAACCATGCTGAGAAAAAAGCTATTCATGAAGTAAGCCAAGAGTGTGTGTGGTTAAGGTCCACAATACATCTCATTTGAGAAAAATGTGGTTTGAAATATGGAAAAATACCCATAATCTTATATGAAGATAATACAGCCTGCATAGCACAATTTAAAAGAGGATTCACAAAAGAAGATAGAACGAAGCACACTTCATCAAAGTTTTTCTATACATATGATCTACAAAAGAATGGTGTTATTAACATGTACCAGATTCGTTCAAGTGATAATGTGACTGATTTATTCACTAAGTCTCTTTAATCTACAACTTTCAAGAAGATGGTGTACAAGATTTGGATGCAAAGGTTCAATGATGTTCTTATTAGAGGAGTTAGTAAGAATTGTACTGTTTTTCCCTTTCAAGGTTTTGTCCAACTGGTTTTTCCTTGTAAGGTTTTTAATGAGGTAGCCAAACTACATATTATTAGAGATGTTTACTCTTTTCCCTTCACTTGATTTTTTTCCACTAGATTTTTCTAGTAAGGTTTTAACGAGGCACATTATCTATCAATTAGACATTTAAGGGAGAGTGTTATAAATGTATTTACATTGTAGTGAATGTCTATCAAGAATATAGATAAGATCTATCAAGATCTTAGATCTAGTTGATATTGTTGGACAATAAAATTTTTGAGACCAAAACTAAATAATCGAGACAAGAAAATATTGCAACAATCAATTTATTGATTTCAATATGTGAGTGTTACAATCTCTATGAATCCTCTGATTTACCTTTTCAAAAATAAATTCAGGGGCTTAAAGCTTGATCTTGAATTGAACTTGATTTGTTGACTTGATGGAGTTGATCTTCACTTGTGCTTTAATTCATGGGCTTTTGAGCTTGTTCTTAAATTTTGCGGTCTTGATCTTGAATCTTGATGAACTTTATTTGAATTCTTGAGCTTTGTAGAGAAATTGTGGTGTTTGATTTATGAGCTTTCTCTTACTTCTTGTTAGAGTTATTGGGGTTCTTTTCTGTATTATGAGACCCCTATTTATAGTTGTGGAATGAAAAGAGTCATGATGAAGATGGACTTCCTTTGCCCAATCAAATTCAAGTGATATGGCTCATTTTATGGGCTTTGATTTCATTGGGCCTGCTGCATCATTTTAACATGTGGCATGGTCCTGTTGTCTTCTTCACTTGACTTGGCATGCCACGTAATTTGACATATGGCGCTTATTTGGGCCTCTAGAATATGACAATATCTTGGGCTTAGCAAAGTGGGCTCCTCATTTGTAGCCCAAATTAATAGGCTAGCCCAATAAAAATTGGACGTTAATAAATCCATATATCTTTGGACTTAAATAATTAATCCAATTATATTAATCCGCAATATTTATTTAGGACTAATCTATTTTGAATTTAACATAATCCAAATTTTGAACGGATTTTGATTTAATAAAATTTTGTTGCCCATAAAATACCCCTCACTTCAAGACTTGTCGATATATTTAATCTTTTTGAGACTAGACTTGAAGTATGATTTATTTAAACATGCTTCCTTCGTGCTTTAAAGATTTCTATAAAGATGAACCATGCAATTTACATATTGAGGCATGATATCTCATTCCAAATAGATTTTGGAAAACTTTCACCGCCTTACTTAACCAGGAATAAAACTCTTCCAATTTGAATTTATATTGGAGAAGGAAACAACTCCCAATTAGAATTTGTATGGGATAAGAACATAACCTCCAACTAGAATTTGTATGGGAGAAGAACATAACCTCCAATTTGAATTTGTATGGCAAAAGAAAACAACCTCCAATTTGAATTTGTATTGGAGATGGAAGCTCTTCCAATTCAAATTTATATTGGAGAAGGAAAAATACACCCTACAAATCTATAAAAGAATGTAGGTTACACACTTTTTCAATATCAATTTTGGAGTTGTCAAGCCATCAATAATATTGAGGTAATTTCTTTCCCTCCTACTTTTCTCTTATTTTCGTCACTTTTTTTCAGCACAGCATGTTAGTGGTAGAAAATTCATATCTCATTGTAGAAATATCAAAATCACGAACAATTTGATATTCTAAAAAGTAGTCTTTGATATCTACAATATATCCAAAATTCAGCTTTAAAGTCCATCAATATAATCTTGATAATTTTTTAAATTTAGCCCTGAATTTTATCATGCTGAAAATTTTAGATTTGTGCATCTTTACTAAAACTTTCATATCTTGAACTAGGAATGACAAAATTACCGGACGCTTGATTCTTAAGAAACTAGACACAAAGATATACACCATATCTGGAATTCATAATTTAATACTTTTGATATTATTTTAGGTGTTATCTCGACATCAGGATTGAGTTTTGATGCATCAACAATTTTAGATTTACGTGATGTGACCAAAAAAATTATATCTCAATGTGAGAGTATCGAAATTATGATCCGCTTGATTTTATAGATCTCGAAAACATGCATATATAAGATATCCAAAATTTAAATTTTAATACTTCTTGAATTGTTCTAGCTGATTTTTTTGAAGTCGATCTTATACGCTGTCTGGCAGAGGATTCCAGATTTGCACCGCCTCACCAAATAATTTTTATCTTGATATGGGACCATCACTACCAAAGAGTGTTTTGATTGTTTGAAACTAGATTTTTAGGGATTTATTCTCATCCAAGTTGATCATATACAACTTTCAATATCGCAACGCTCTGACAGGTAACATCCTTTCTATTTGTGTTTTTGCTTTCTTTCTTGTTTTCTCTATTTTTTTTAGGGTTTAAACAAATAGCACTATGCGACAATCGACTTAGGGTGCGAGAGTTTAATTTTGGCTCCATATACTCTAATACCAACCAATTTTGCTTGAAGACAATGGATGTCGGTTTAAGGTGCGAGGATTTATTTTGCCTCCGCCACCTCAAGACCCGACCAATTTTGCTTGAAGATGATGAACGTCGTATTAAGGTACGAGGGCTTAATTTTTTCTCCATCACCTCAAAATCCTACCAATTTTACTTGAAGATGGTGGATGTCAGCTTAAGGTGCGAAGGTTTAATTTTGCCTCCGTCACCTTAAGACTCCATCAATTTTACTTGAAAATGGTGAACGTCGACTTAAGGTGCAAAGGTTTAATTTTACCTCTGTCACCTCGATATCCGACCAATTTTGATTGAATACGGTGGGCGTTGACTTAAGGTGCAAATGTTTAATTTTTCCTCCGTCACCTCAAGACCTGACCAATTTTTATTGAAAACGATGGACGTTGGCTTAAGGTGCGAAGTTTTAATTTTGCCTCCATCACCTCAAGATTCGACCAATTTTACTTGAAGAAGGTGGAAGTTGGCTTAAGGTACGAGGGTTTAACTTCTCTTTCGTCATCTCAAGAACTGACAAATTTTACTTCAAGATACAATGGTTTTATTTAAGTATGGCCCCTTGCACTAATGTATTTATCCAATGGTCTTTGTGAAGTATAGGTCTTTTCAATGGTCACCTTATGGTGCAAAGCAATAAATTTTGTCCACCTTAAGGCATGAAAATTTTGATATCCTTTTAAGGATAAACCCGTGAGAGTCCAGCTTAAGGTGCAAAGGGACAAATCTTGTCCACCTTAAGGCATGAAAACTTTTAAAGATAAACATGTAAGAGGCCAACTTAAGATGTAAAGGGATAAATCTTGTCCACCTTAAGGCATAAAAATTTTGATATCCTTTTAAGGATAAACCCGTTAGAGGCCAGCTTAAGGTGCAAAGGGACAAATATTTTCCACCTTAAGGCATGAAAACTTTTAAGGATAAACACGTAAGAGACTAGCTTAAGGTGCAAAGGACAAATCTGGTCCACCTTAAAGCAAGAAAATTACAATATCCTCTTAATGATAAACTCGTTAGAGGTCAGCTTAAGTTGCAAAGGGAAAAATCTTGTCCACCTTAAGGTATGGAAACTTTTAAGGATAAACACATAAGAGGTCAGCTTAAGGTGCAAAGTGACAAATTTTGTCTACCTTAAGGCATGAAAATTTTGAGATCCTTTTAGTTGCAGGCTTGGAGAATTTTAGCATTACAAATTCCATTGAAGGAACTCTTTTTTTTTCGACGGGTTTCCCCATGAGCCAAAAATATTTGGAGTAAGTCCAAAATTTAATTTGAATAGTTTCATACTTGGCATTAGTATGATGGATACTGCAAGAACATATTTTTTTCACACTCATGCAACTGAACTCAGAATGAAATTTAAGTGCCTATGTACCTCAGTGAAGAGGATCAAGTCACAACGTAGTTTTGGGTGAGTTTTTTTTTTTTGTATCCTACTTTTGCCTAGGATGCCTCTTTCAAGGTTTTCAACCCATCAGACATTTTTTTAGAGCTACACAGTTTGTACTATTGCGGGCCAGGAGTGGACATGCAGTTTATACTCTTGCCTTAAGGAGTGTCATCTTTCTTTAAGGATAGTACTTCTTCAAGACCTTGACGTTGATAGGGCTGATTGTCACTCCATCTACATCGACAATCTTGTAAACACCATTTGAATATACTTCTCGTATGACATATGATCCATCCCATTTTGGGGTAAATTTTCCCCAGACTTACGAGAAGTAATAATGGGTCTTCTTACTATGAGGACTTGATCTCAAACTTGGAAGCACCTCAAGCGAACTCTTTTGTTGAAAGAACGAGATAGATGAGCTTGGTAACATTTAAAATTTTGCTTAACCTCCAGCCTCTTTGAAGTGGTCGTCTCTCTTTTTTGACTTCACCACTAAGTCATCTATATAGCATTCAATATTTTTATGGAGTAGTCCATCAAATATAAATTCCATAGCCCTTTGATAAGCGGCGCCATCATTCTTCAAACCAAAAGGTATCATCTTGTACCAATAAATACCTTTGAGCGTATGAAATGCAGTAAGTTTTTCATCCTTTTGGTGCCATACTGATTTGATTGTAGCCAGATGAACTATTCATGAAGTACATTACCCCATAACCAGTGGTGGCATCAATCATCAACTCTGGCATTGGGATTGGAAAGTTATCCTTAGGGCAGACATTGTTGAGATCCCAAAAGTCGACACAAACTCGAATTTAGCCATTCTTCTTTTGTACTGGAACAATACTTAAAATCCACATGGGATATTTAACTTTATAAATAAATCCATCTTCAATGAGTTTGTTACGTTTATTTTAAATCAATAGAACCAACTTTCGCCTAAAGCACCTTTGGGCTTACTTAACAAGATGATCACTATTCTTAACTGCCAACTGATGGACTGCTACTCTTAGATCTATGCCAGACATTTCCTTATAGGTCCAAGAAAAGTCATCCACATATTTTTTGAGTATTTCCTTATAAGTAATCTCCTTCTCTACTTCAAGAAATCCACTCAGGAAAGTTGGTCTTGGGTATTTATTGATTCCAAGATTAACTTCCTTTAGGGAATCTATTATGGCCTTTACTCTTTTTTTAAGTTGCAATAGAGCATCTCCAGTATCTTCCTACCCTTGAGGATCATCGTCGTTGATAGATATGTGGTAGCACCAGAAAGTATCTTCCATCACTTCATCAAACTTTATTTGGGATGAGACCTCATTCGCGTTTTGGGTCATAACATGATATAAGAAGCCAACACTTTTTTCATATTCCTCACACTTTTTGATATAAACTATGGTATGAGCTTTATCTTTTTACACCTCATTGCATGAAACTACCTATTTTGTCTATCGCCTCATTCTATTAGAAATCCTTCTGAATTTTAAGTGAAGAGTGCATCATCGTGATTTGCAACTTCTTTGATGCTTGTTTCTTTTCTTCTTATTTAGAGGTCCCAACCTTTCAAACACAAAAGTTCTTGCAGTTGATTCGCTAAGTCGGTCAAAGATAGAAGACCTTTTGTTGGATACTATAGACTCTTTTTCTATAGTAATGCAGTTATTAACCACTCTTCTTATGGAGATGAGAATTGGAGGTGGCTGCATGTATCCTAGGCCTTCACATGTCTGCCTAGTTGTACCTTTCAATGAAAGTTTTCCTAACTTAGATGGCTTGTTAGGATTATATTCAACCTTTACAAATATCTTGTATGCATTTGGGTCGAAGCCCTCTTTCGTATGCTTCATTGGGAGTGTCATATCTTGTGATGGATTTTGGGCCACATACTCTCCAATTAGTCTTGAGGATGGATTTATTGCGTCAATCCTCCTGATAGGTAAAGTTAGCCCACTTAGCACATTATCTTGGGAATTAAAAGGGTGATCTTTCTCTTTCTTTACCTTTGGTACATAGCGGAGAACAAGAGTTACCTTATTTTTCGTAGGTGCGATTCTTTTTCTATTGGAAGTGAAGAAGGGCTTCTTGGTGGTGACTTTTTTGACAGTCACTGTGACCTTCTTAGAAGCAAGATCATCACACTTGGTTTTGGTGTCATCTTAAACCCTTTCACATTCACAACATAATTTTTTAAGTTGAATTTTGCATTGACAAAGTGTGACTCAGCTTCAGTGAATGGCTTATCATTGGCAACTATCTTTCTTTCCTCTCTGCCTTTAAGGTACTTCAAGCATTACTAGTAAGAGGATGCGATAATTTTGTTCTTGTACACCCAAGGCCTACCAAGTAATATATTGTATGAAGTTTTGGCATCAATCACATACATCAATGCATTTAATTGAAAATCATCCATCAGAATCCCTAACATAATAGCTCTCATGGCCCTCTGGCCCCCTAATTACAGCCTTGGATCATTATACGGCTTTCATCCAATTCATCAATAGTGATGCCAAGTTCCTTCATGGTATGAATAGGCAGGATATTAACTCTGGATCCCTCATCAATCAAGATTCTATTTATCTTCTTTCCTAGAACTTGACCTACCATGTACAAGGGATGATTGTGTAGGGTTCCTCCAAGTAGAAGATCATTATTTGTAAATGTAATTTTTTTATCACATATATGTGTCTCTTACATAAGTGGCTCCGTAGGCTTTTCAAAAGAAAGAGGAACATCTGTGGGTGGGCTTTCACCCTTTTCCCACTCTTTGCCAGTATAAAAACATTATGCCTCAATGTTGACTTGAGTAGTCTTTGCAAGAAACCAACTTGGTATGAATTCTTCCAATGTTACTGGACACCGTGGTTTTTGGTGGTGAAGCTCCATTACCCTCTCTTTCTTTGGAAGTTTAACCAACTTCTATTTCATTGGTTTTTTTACCATCCTCTTTCTAGTTGGCTACTCGAATGACTCATGTTGTAGACTCATCATTCTGCATCTATTCCTGGTCACTAGAGTCCAACCTTTGTCATCGTCTTTGTCAACTGGAAACCTATCAGCCTCTACTATTTTCTCATTATATTCTTTAACACATATTTGGATAGGATCAAGTGAGCCAAAAGTGATAGAGATTTGATAAGAATTAGTTATCTCATTGTCGAAAAATATCTTCTTATTTGCCAGTAGTATGACTTTGTATTTAAAGACAAAGCACTTTTATTGAGGGTGACTCACAAACCTATGACACTTGCAATTATTAGGGTCATTGGTCCTTCCATCTTTATTGGGTCATTTTATCTCTATGAGTTCAATGAGCTTATGCTCAAGGAGTTCATCGAAAATCTCAGCGACATCATAATCAAGGAAGGGATATTTCTTTTCTTGCATCTTTTTTAAAGTTTTCTAATTTAGATGTGCTCCAGAAGTCGTCTTCATACTTTGTTTCTTTCTCACCTTTATGGTGGCCTTCACAGGAGACACATCAATATTCATAGATTCCTTTTGTCATTTTCGGGGACAAACTTGCCCCATCTTTTGGATTCCTGCTTAGCCTTTCCCCTTCGAGAGTCATGGATAGGCTTTGCTCCCTTTCCAGTAGAAGACATGCTCAACTCTATGTCATGAGCATGGGTAGATAACTCTTCAAAGGATTTAGGCTTAATTCCTTGAAAGATGTAGAGAATCTTCCAGTGCATTCCTTGGACATACATTTCTGTTGCAGAAACTTTGTTGAGCCTATCTTTTTAGTTTAGGCTAGAATTTCTCCATCGATTGATGAAGTCGATGACTGGTTTGTCCTTTCTTCACCAATTATTTGTGAGCTCTACTATGCTCACTGTACGTCTTGTGCTATAAAAGCAATTCAAGAACTCATGCTACTATTGCTTCCAACTATTGATGAAGTTAGGATCAAGGTCCGTATACCAATCAAAGGTGTTTCCCTTTAGGAAATGAACAAACTATTTAACAAAATAGTCACCGTAGGTTTCAGCATTATTACATGTCTCAACAAAGTGTGCAACATATTATTTTAGGTTCCCTTTGCCCTCAAATTATTAAAATTTAGGGGGTTGATAGCCGGCCGACATTTTAAGGCTATCTATTCTAGAAGTGTAGGGCTTGGCATATGCAGGGGAAGACTTGGTGACAACATTATACTTTTTTTAGGGTCTCTTTAATGAATTTCTTCAATTGCACAATCGGTATCATTCCTTTAGAAGAAACTTTTAACTCTTTAGTTGGTGATGTTTGCTTCACAAGATGTTCTATCTCATGAGCCTCTGGAGATTTTTCATGTGCATGGCTAGACTCTCTGTCTATCATTCCTTCCACCCTAGCCACTATCTTATCAATTAGAGCATCGTAATTCTGAACATATATGGTTAGGCCCTCAATTACCTTTGTCAGATTCGCAAGCTACTCCTCCATAGATGAGGCATCAGTCACCATTGCTTGCATGATTGCTGAAGACATTGGAGAGTAACACGAATTATTGTACAAGTTGATCTTTGAAGTTCTCATCTTATATGGTGTAAGTGGAGATGATGCATTTCTTGAACGACCATCATTCTTTACACCAGAGTATTTGGAACTGAAATGCTCAAGTAGAGCTAATGTCTTCTTAAGCGATTCTTCCACACTGCTTCCTCCATTCGAAGCACTTGCATTGGAATTCATTTGTTTTGGGGTTTAATATCCAAAAATTAGAGTTGGCGCAGATGACACTGGATATGTTTGTTGTCCTAGAAAGCCTGCCTTGCTCCTTATGACAGCTTCTAAGCTTTCGAAAGTAACATCAAGGATGCTTTATACTTCAGCAGAGAACTTTGAATCATCAACCTTGAATGCAGTTGATTGAGAGTTGACATTCTTGGAAACCATTTCATTGTTCTTAAACTTGGAAGTATGAAGGTTGAGATGAGAGGTAGATATTGTCCCACTGGGCGTGCCAGAATTTTTTAGACAATAAAATTTCTGAGACCCAAATTAAATAATCGAGACAAGAAAATATTGTGACAATCAATTTATTGATTTTAGTATGTGAGTGTTACAATCTCTATGAATCCTCTGATTCGCCTTTTCAAAAATAAATTCAAGGGCTTGAAGCTTGATCTTGAATTTGAACTTGATTTGTTGACTTAATGGACTTGATCTTGACTTGTGCTTGAATTCAAAGCCTTTTGAGCTTGTTCTTAAATCCTACGGTCTTGATATTCAATCTTGATGAACTTGATTTGAGTTCTTGAGCTTTGTAGAGAAATTGCGGTATTTCGTTTACGAGCTTTCTCTTGCTTCTTGTTAGAGTTCTTGGGGTTCTTTTTCTGTATTATGATATCCCTATTTATAGTTGTAGAACGGAAAGAGTCATGATGAAGATGAACTTTCTTTGACCAATCAAATTCAAGTGACATAGCTCATTTTATGGGCTTTGGTTTCATTGGGCCTGCTGCATTATTTTGATATGTGGCATGGTCCTATTGGCTTCTTCCCTTGACTTGAAATGCCACGTCATTTGACATATGACACTTATTTGGGCCTCTAGAATATGACAATATCTTGGGCTTAGCAAAGTGGGCTCCTCATTTTCATCCCAAATCAATGGGCTAGCCCAATAAAAATTGGACTTTAATTAAATCCATATATGTTTGGACATAAATAATTAATTCAATTATATTAATCCATAATATTTATTTGGGACTAATCTATTTTGAATTTAACACAATCCGAATTTCGTATGGATTTTGCTTTAATAAAATTTCGTTGCCCACAAATATCTATTAGGATTTGAAGTATCTATCTTTTAGATAGAAACTAGAAGTAATTTCTCCTATAAATAGAAGGATTTTATTCAATGTAAACCATTCTCGGTAATCTCTCAAGATATCTCTCTTCCATCAAGAGAAATAAAGAAACCTCCTCTATTCTCTCTCTACTCTTGTTCTTTTCTTCTTTATTATTTATTTTTTAACATTTTTAATTTATTGCTTACATTAATGCTACTAAATTATTTTTATTACTCAAAAGTTACTCTATTTAACTATCACACGACGTCTCTACGAGAAAATAACTCATACATTTGCTATGATATTTGGCAAAATAAATGACTTTTAGTTAGCCAAATATGAAAAAGAATTATATTGTCCATTCAGAAAAAGTAAAAGTAATTATAGTATTATTTTTATTTTCCTTTTAATAAAAATAAAACTTAATTTTGATAAGAAAATCAAGGGAAAAACCCTAACACAAGACTTACGTCTAATCACCATGGCTTCTCTCCTTCAAACAGTGGTCTATCCAATTAAAACCAGTTGGATCATCATAATTTTGTGTTGTGGAAATTCCAAATCCTTCCCGCTTTACGTGGTTATGGCTTGAAAGGTTACATAGATGGCTCATTATTGTGTCCTCTCAAATTCATTGCAGGCTCATTGAGCGACACGAATTCAAGTAAGGCAGAAGCTATTCTTAATCCTGCATATTTGGCCTAGATAAAGTAGGATCAATTACTTCTAAGTTGAATTTTTCATCTTTAACTAAAGGAGTATTAGCTCAAGTTGTTTGTTGTACTACTGATAGAGGTGCATGGCAATCATTAGAGCATATGTATGATTCACAACCTCGTGCAAAATTCATCAAAACAATACCTACAAATGCAAAAAAACAAGAAAGGAGACATGTCTATGGTTGATTATCTTCAAAAAATGAAGACTTTTGTTGATAACTTAGCTGTTGTTGCACAACCTATTTAAGAAGATGATTTAATTCTTCATATTCTTGGAGGTCCTGATCCCGAATGATGCATTAGTGGTGTCTGTGACTGCTAGATCAGAACCTATTACACTTACAGACCTTTATGGTCTCTTGCTTAGCCATGAGTATAGGCTTGAACAAATGCAAGTTGTTGAGCA
This sequence comes from Capsicum baccatum var. pendulum, assembly GCA_030864225.1. Classification (NCBI taxonomy): domain Eukaryota; kingdom Viridiplantae; phylum Streptophyta; class Magnoliopsida; order Solanales; family Solanaceae; genus Capsicum; species Capsicum baccatum. The sequence goes on from CM061554.1 coordinate 183,402,163, forward strand.
CAACCTGGCTCAAGTTAATCTTGTTGCCTGAAATTCTAATAATAATAATTTCCACAATGGTCCCAAAAATGATGGCAGTACCAAGAAGTCTTTAAATAATTTCCACAACAAAAATGGAAGAGGACGTGGTCGCGTAGGTCGTTAAAATACAACCGACCATCAAAAGTTTAATAAAAAATCTGGTGGTTCAGTGCAATGTCAAATTTGTAATTGGTTTGGCTATTCAACAATTAATTGTTACTATCTCTTTGATCATGCTTACCAGGGTAAATTCGAAGAATCAAATGGAAGCATTATTGCCTCAACCATCCTCTGTTACTGATCCAGCTTGGTATCCTGATTCTGGAGCAACAAACCATGTAACTAATGACTTGCAGAACATAAATGTTCGAGGAGAATATGGTGGTGTTGGTCAGATCATTCTTGGAAATTGTAAAGGTTTATCTATCAAACATATTAGTGATTCAATTTTACCTTGTTCTCCTCATCCATTATGTTTAAGAAATGTATTGCATGTTCTAACTATAACTAAGAATCTACTTAGTGTTTCCCAATTTATATCTGAAAATAACATCTACTTTGAAATTCACCCATGTGTTTTTCTTGTGAAGGATCATAAAATGGGGAAACTACTTCTGCGAGAAACCCTAGAGCATGGATTGTATAAACTCCAAGTAACTTCATCATTTCATCTTAGATCGGCAAATATGCAACCTTAAATACTACTCTCCTCAAAGTTAAGTGTCGAGCGTTGGCATAATTGCTTAGGTTATGCATCAATAAAACTGCTACTCATGTCCATATAAAGCTTAATCTGACACTTTTAAGTAGTTCTTTATCTCATATTTGTTCAGCGTGCCAGTTTGGCAAGAGTCATAAATTGTCATTTTCACAATTTGAGTTGGTATCTATGTATCCTTTGGATTTAATTTATTCTGATGTATGGGGACCGACTCCTTTTCTTGCGAATAATAAATTTCATTATTATTCTATTTTTGTTGATGATTATAGTAAGTACATTTGGTTATTTCCAAAAGTGAAGTATATTCCATATGTTTAAAGTTTAAATCACAAGTAGAAAACTATTTTAAGAGGAAAATAAAGTTACTGTAGTCTGATTAGGGTGGGGAATACAGGAAGCTTTCTCATTTTCTTGCTCAACATGGCATTTTTCATCAAGTTTCATGTCACTACACACAAGAACAAAATAGCACTATTGAATGCAAACATCGTCATATAGTTGAAACAGGTTTAACTATGTTAGCTCATACCACGTTGCCTTTTGAACTATAGGATGATGCATTCTTGTCTGGCGTTTATCTTATCAATAGACTATTGATCTTAGATAATATTTCTCCTTTTGTAAAGTTATTTGGAAAATTTATAGATTATAAATTCTTAAGGGTGTTTGGTTGTGCTTGTTTCCCATATTTGGACCATACAACTCTAACAAATTAGAATTTAGGTCTCTCCAATGTGTTTTCTTAGATACAGTGCTCATCATAAGGGGTATAAATGTCTGCCCATTCTAACTAATAGATTGTACATATCAAGACATGTGATTTTTGATGAATCAAATTTTCCCTTCAAGGTTGTTCTCCAGTCCTCCCCGTCTTTATTGTCCCCGACCTTGCCTTCTACTTTTTCACTTCCTCCTTCGCTACTAGTTGTTGTACCTTGTAATAGTTTTTCTTCTCAACTACAAGTTTCTACTCATGATGTGAAACAACCATGCAATATACACAATAATTCTTTATGTACCATACCAAATATTATTCCTCCCAGAAATGTCTCAAGCCCTCAACAAAGCCACAGTTTCATTCAAAATCTCTTCCTACTTCTCCATCTTTCGTACCAAAAATAAATCTCTCTATTGGTTTTCCCTTTTCAAATGTTTCTTCGTTACATATAGTATCTACTTCATCCAAGCCAAGTGCTCCATTTATTCCACACCCTATGATCACTAGAGATAAGGCCAATAACACGTCATATAAGCTAACTCGACCTCTAAGTACCTATTTTTTCCTACATCCCTTCATATTGAACATACTTATTTTTGCTCAAGCTAACAAGGATGTGGATTGGAGGCAATCCATGCAAGAGGAGTACAATGCCCTTATTCAGAATGGTACTTGGTCCTTAGTTCCCTCCTTCACTCCCAAAAATCTTATGGGATGCAAATAGATTTATATATTGTAGCTTAGTAATGTGTTACAGAAATATATCACTTTCGATGCTTAAAATGAGGAAAATATGCAAGTTTTTGAGGTTACTTTGTTAGATATGATGCTTTTTGGGTATGTGTTATAGCAAATCATATTTTGGATGATAAGTTCATGAAAAGGTGAAAAAGGTATTTTTGGATATGTTTGGAGCAATTATGGATGTTGGAACACTTTTCAGTTTGATCGTGTTCAAAGCATGTTCATGAATCGAAGAAGAGCTAAAAAGATGACTTCCGACACCTACTAAGTCAACCTACGGACCACATGTAGGACCTACGGACCGCAGGTAGGCAAAGCAAGTGCCAGAAGTCCAAAATCCTAAGAGTTGAACTCACAAGAATTTTTCATTCGGTACCTATAGTTTGTACCTGCACCCACGTCTGGACAGTGAGTACAGACCACATGTGGCCACCGACCTGGTTTTCTCCTATTTTGTTCGTGCTTTGACTTTAGGTTTTCCTTATGTACTATAAATACCTTTTATTTAATTTTTAGTAGGAGTTACACACTTTTGATATTCACAAATATATTTTGATTTCAAGATCCGATTTTGATCTTGGGATTTTCTTGTATTGACTTTGGTTCATTAATTCAGTTATGGTTGTGGGTTTTATGATTTCATCTATGCTTTTGAATATGAATGTTATTAATTTCTTCACAATCATGAGCATCTAAAACCCATAGCTAGAGTTTTGAAAACCCTGGTGGATTGATGAAGTAGGGGAAGTGCTTTTGTTGTTCTGAATCGATACCCATGCATATACTGCTTTATCTTTGTTATGATAGATTTCTTAATGTGTGCACATATTAGGATACCGCCTAGATATTTTTACTTACTCCAAAAGAGAAGTAGTGACTAGGAAAAGATAAAGACAATAGTAATTTGGAGTTTAACTGTCGATCCACACTTCTAGGTTCTATCTTAGTAAGATGGCTAGGTTTTATCTAATAACTAGAGACTCAAAAGGTAATAGTTTACTGGGATCAAGATAAGGGTTAGTAAGGCAACATCTTGAGACTTAAAAGGTAAAGGGTGAAATCCTTTTGCTCATCCAAAAGACAGCAAAAAGTACATAACTTATCGATTTTTCATGCAAAGTATTGGGTTGGTTCAACAAAGCACGATAAGCCTACGAAGTTAAGGAGCCAGAGGGAACACAATCCTAGTGTTCACCTACATTGATTACAACCGAAGTTAACATAGTCACTTGCTCTATATTACTACACAAAAACCCCTCATTTACTTTTCTTGTTTTGTTCGTTGACTGCAACTACTAAGATCTGCAAAGCCATGTGCTCTCTTGGGATTCAACCCCAACCTTTCTTGGGTTACTATATTTTGATAGATACCATATCATCATCTGATAGGAGGTATTATTTTGATGTCATCCAAATGTTGGATCCATTGTTGGGGAATACAGTGTTGATTTGTGATTTGAAGTTGTTGAAGTTTTTGGGTTTTTATTTTGTTTTTAGTTAGGTATATGTTGGTGTATTCCTAGCATATAATAGTAGAGTCAATCCATTACACCCATTGAATCCAAATCTAATAAGGATCCTACAAACACCTGGTGGGATGTCTGAGTATAAAAGAGATGAACCTCCTAAAAGGGTTCGTGATGTTGTACCTTCCCTTTCTCCCAAAGAGGTATAGGATATAGTTAATCGATAGACTGGTGAACTATTAGCTTAAGCTGAAGCTGAGATGAGGGTGAAGAAAGAAGCTCAGTGAGTAGCTGGGGAGGCAAAGCTAGCAGAGTAGGGACAAGCAAGAAGTGCCCGTGTTCAAGTAATATCAGCAATCAGTATATGCAGCCATCTATAGATACAAAGAAGACTTAGGATAGGTTGACCCAGCAGATACTAACGCCATAGTTCCTTCTATTTTGCCTCGAGGCATCAAGTTCGATATTACAAGTGCAATGATCCAACTCTTAAATCTGAAGAAAGTGTTTGCAGTTCTGCCTACAGATGATGCAAACTTGCACCTTGCCAATTTCCTAGGGATCTACAGATTATATACAAATCTAGAGGTGAATTAAGAAGCATTTAGTTTGAGGCTATTCCCCTTCTCACTTATAAGACAAACATTTTTATGGTTAGGGGAAATGCCAAGAGGCTCTATCACTATATAGAATGAGTTGTACAAGTAATTATTGAATATGTTCTTTTCTCCATGTAGGATATTGCAGCTCAAGGACAAGATTTATAACTTTAAGCAGTTGTAGTTAGAGTCTATGTACGAGGCTTAGTTTAGGTTAAAGAAGAAGCTGAGTATGGTACCCAACCAATGGTTATCAGGGACGAAATTACTGGAGATATTCTACAGAGCCCTGACCATTAGCTTTAGAGCCATCATAGACACTATATTTGGATGAGCGTTTATGAGCCAAAATTGGGAGGCATCTTTGGAGATATTAGATCAGGTCTCGCTCACTAACCGAGGGTGGCAAACTTAGGAGGCTGAGAGAGGATCTCGCGCTTATGTTATTGGTGCCTCCTGCGACCACAAAGTAGTTGATGACACAGTATTACAAGAGATTGTGTTGCGAAGGACTAATCTTGGGATATTTACAAAGTAGCTTGTAGCAGCAACTTCAAATAAAGTAAATACAATAGAAGCACAGGAGTCAGCTTCCAAATCGTATGTGTCAGAATTGGAAGAGAAATTAAACTATCTAGATTGTTAATTGGTGAGTTTCCAATCCCAAGGGAAAGGGAGCCAAGGTTGGAAATATTATGACAAATATAGAGATTGTAGTAGAGATTGACATGGTGACTAAAGAAAAAAAGATGACTACAGAGAGAAGGGTGATAGATACATTCCACCTGAAAAATGAGATGTAGAATCCAGAATAGAAGAGATGTTGGCTAAGCTAGTGAAGGTTCAAAAAAATCAAGAGATCGAACTTAAGGAGATTAATGCCATCATTTTAGGATTGAACCAGAAGGTCGAGTCACATACCATTGCTATCAAGCAGTTGGAGCACCAGTTTGGGAGATGCCAGCAACTTTGAATCAGAAACAACCAGTTAACCTTCTGAGAAACACGATGCAAAATCCAAAGAACGGTGGTCACATACTTGTTATTACAATAAGAAGTTGTATCACTACAATGGATCCCCCACGATCAGCTGCAGAAGCTACGGATGATGAGACATCTGTTGTTCAGTCTGAGAAGGTAACAGGTGATAAAGGTAAAATTGTTGAAGACAAAGGTAAGGGTCCGATCATTGAGCCAAAAATTAGACAGATTTTGAGACCGCCCCCACCTTTTCCTTAGAGATTGAGGCAGAATAAAGATGAAAGTAAGTTTAAATAATTTATTTATGTGCTAAAAGAATTGAGCTTGAACATACCCCTTCTAAAGGCGTTGCAGCAGATGCCTGGATAGCCAGGTTCATGAAACATTTTGTCATAAGGAAGAAATAAGAAACATTTGAGGATGTTGATTGTATGCACCACCGTAGTGCATTCACGACTAGGTTTTGTGCACAAAAAAGGGTAATCCTGGTGCATTCACTATACCATGTACTATTGGGTCATCCTGATTTGCCAGAGGCCTATGTGATTTAGGGGCCAACATTAATTTGATGTCACTGGACGTATTCAAGTAATTAGGTTTGTACCCTCCTAAACCAACGTTGATACAACTATTGATGGCCGATCGCACAGTGAAAAAGCCTGTGGGAATCTCTTTTTATGTTATTGTGAGAGAGGATAACTTCATCTTTTTGATTGATTTTATCTTCTTGTACTGTGAGGTTGACACTGAGATGCCCATTATATTGGGAAAACTATTTATGCCCACAGGCAGAGCTATAGTTGACATAGATAAAAGTGAGTTGAAATTTAGAGTCAACGGTGCAGAGGCCACATTCAACATCCGAAAGTCAATGAAGCATCCATCTGACATGAGGGAAGTGCTGGTGATTGATTATATTGATGACCCTGGAGGATATTGCTATGAGTACCTTGATAAATTCTGAGTAGTCAAGATACCCACATCGTGCCATGATGTTAAATCAAATGTTGCATGGGAGGTAACCCATGGGCTTGTTGGTGAAGTATGTGTAACCAACATAGCCATGTTGTGCCGTGATGTTAAATAAAGCTCTGAGTGAGAGAAAACCCACTATTTTTAGTATTTACATTTGTGTTGTTTTTCATTTTGTAGGTTTTTAGCTCATGGACTTACCTGGAATATGGTTAAAAAACTGCTACATTCATCAATTTCTAGGTAAGGGAGCTATGTGATCAACCTATCATGGTCACAAGTCCCACACGGTAAGTTGAGTAATAATATGAAAAGTTAAAATTTTGAGGATGAACAAAATATGTAAGGTTGTGTACTTTGGCATCTATTTTTACTTTTGGGACCTCAAAATTAGGATACGGGACCATAAGTAGCTGAAAAAATATCAAAACGACAAGTCCAAACTGTAGGAAAGTGGGCCAAAATTTTTTGCCCCTGTTGGCCACAGGTAGCACCTGCGCCCATAGCCTGACCATAGGTAGCTCCGTAGGTTGGTCAATTGTGGTCCCACTAGCACTTAGATATGACCTAAAACAGCCCCCCACCTATATTGAAACAACCTTAACCTCATTCTAACTCATTCTATTCCTTAAAACTTCACTTTTCTCATTGAATTCAAACTTTTCTCTAAAAACACCAACTCACTCTGGACTTAAGTAATGGATAAATTGTCACATGTTTAAGATACCAACTTGTTCCAACACTCTAAAAACACGTTCAAACTTTGGTTTGCTTGACCTCTTCATTACTCTCTTCCGGTTCTTCATATAAAAGGTAGCTTTCTTGGCTCCTATTGGTTATGTATCTATCTATTGTTTAAATAAGTTGATATCTGTATTCCATTGCAAAATATATAGAAACTAACATACTTTTATGTAGGATCCTTGAACTAGCCTAAAAACTTAATGTTGGGCCTTGTTTCAAAGAAAAATCTAAAACTAGGCCCCAACCGGAAGTTGACCATGAATGAATGTAAGTATACCAATAGTTAAGCATGTTTGTTTGATTTCCAAGCTGTAATTTATGATAAGTGTGTGTACATTGGACTTTTTGGAAATTCAAAGAGGTTATAGAGGTGTGAAAATTGAGGAAAAATTTAAACTTTTTGAATTTTTAGTTTTTCTTCAACTTTTGATATCATCCTTTTTGTTGGGAAATGACAACTAGTTTTTCAGGTACATATGACACATAAGGTTGTGAAAATGATGAAGGCTGGTACTTTAATAATATGGATGAATTCTCCCAAGCCTATAGGTTTAGTGGAAGGAGTACCCAAGGCAGCGACGTATAGATGCTGCAGTTGAGGTGACATGCAGAGTCACGAGATGACAGACTCGCCAGGATGCTCAGTAAGTTGTAGCCTGATCGAGAATGAAGTTATCCAGGATGTCACCACCATACACTCTACCACCTTATGATGATGAAAAGGACTTGGATACGGAGTTTGAGTTTACCCCACAGGTTATCACTCAAGACCCCCAATTTGAGGAGGGGTCCCATGATTCATCTGACAAGGTAGAGTAGGAAGAGCCATCAGTGGTTCTCCAGTATGGTGACGGTATATCTACACATGTACAATAGATAGATGTACCACAATTTGAGGAGGTTACAGTGAAGGATACCCACGATGAGTCAGTATAACAGAGGCAGAGTCCTGCTTCTGCGCATGCTTCAAATGCACCTCCTGAGGAAGGACATTAGACGTGGTGTGTGTGACAGGGATGTGGGAGATATTTATTATTGACAGTCATATCTGGGAGGCAGGCAGGCCTATGAGGTGCATTAATAAAGAGTGCCAGATTAACCTATCGAGGATAGATCGTGTACTACAACTGCGAGAAGCATTTGAAAGATATCAGCTAGAGTAGATTACTATGACACTCAATTCTTATAGCCCGACAGTGGTATAGGAATTTTATGCATTCTATAGAGCTACTTTGGTCCTTCTTATGCACAGACATCCAGGCCTGATCAGATTTTTTAGGCAGCTACAACTTGAGCACATACTTATTAGAGGGGTCAGCGTTGACATATCGACAGAGACTATCCGTAGAGTTATCTTCATCCCAAATTAAATTACTCTTGTATCTATATATGAGTGCGACATAGACTAATTATCGCACGTGATTGATATATCATTTGGGAGGTTGAGCACCAATGTGAGAGGGTCAAGATGGCTAGGTGGATAACCAGTTATATTTTACCTTTAGGTGATGCAACCCCATGGATTGAGGAGTATTCTGTGATCAAGAAGGGCCTATTGATATTTAAGGGATTAGTTCTAATGGTTGCTGATTAGATACAGACTGATACCAACGACTTTGGATAATATATTGACATAAGAGGAAGTTACACTGGTTGCTTGTATGATAGTCGGTTATGCTATTAATTTTGCTTCTATCCTCAAGTATGAGTTACATGACAAACCTTTGGGGATTTGACTAATTTGCTATTCCCTTACATGATTCAGAAGCTATGCGATGAGGCTGGAGTGCTTGAGATACTGGGTGTAGACGAGAGGGTAGCTACTATGGTGACTATGCAGACTAATACTATAAGGTATCTGGAATATCCAGGCTTTTCTAGGAGATCGAGACAGCAGGCAGATCGAGACAGCAGGCAGTAGTACCACGGTCCGCTTTAAGGGCCCAACAGTTTTCACAAAGCCTAACGCAGCACATCAAAGTGATATAGGTGTTAGTATTACAATAGAGATAAGGGAGCAGAGAGAAGCTCCAGACTCCAGTACGCTGGGTGAGGGGACACCAGCTACTTCTTCTTCAACCTCGATTTTGAACTTAAACCTGGTGGGTGTACCTTCAGAGCCTACTCGCCCATTTACTACAACTCCTGCTTCTGGTATGATCACTATATCCAACTAGTTTTTATCAAGCTTAGTGGATAACCAGAGGGCCATAGATACTATAGTGAGGGTTGTCGATACTGAGATGACCACTCTCTACAAGCAGATAAGATCAGGAGTTAGGAATAGATTTAAGCAAGCATAAGCCTAATGGGAGGATGCACTAAGTGCTACACTGTTAGAGCTATATGCCAACTTTGATACATAGCTCAATGAGATTGAGAGACAAGTTACAGCCTGATACACAAATACAGATGTATCGAATTTAGCCTAGATATGGGAGGAGTTTGATATATTATGAGCAGAGGTATGCTATGTCATAGAGAGTCGTGTTGCAGCCATTCCCTCAGTTATACCCTAGGTGTCCAGATATAGCCTACATATGAATCAAAAAAGTTTGATTTCTTCACAAAGGGTGATGAAGAGGCCCCAATAGTTAGTGCTTAGAGAGGTCTCATAGACGACTTGTAGGACCCTGATTTACCATATGACTAGGCTGTTAAGAGGGCCAGGCATGATTCGATGGAGTATGCATTCATCAATAGGCAGAGGTGTGCATCTATAGTAGCCGGTGCATCATTCATTAGTTCTCCGCCACCTCGGCCAACTGATAGGGCCCTACTTAGGGATGCTCCTGACTTAGGGCCCTAGTTCATCACAGGTATATTCTCACTTCCCTCAGTTTTACTTTGTTTTAGCGTATTAAGGACAATGTGTAGTTTTTTATTTGGGTTGGGCATACTATGCCAGCGTAAGTTTTGGTTGTTGTGCTTCTTTTTTCACAGTATGCAGTATGATTGTAAAACCGACATGTCTAGGATAATTTTGTGTCGTATTGTATTTTATTTCATATTATGTTTTGTTTTAGTGTAATTAGGAGATTTTAAGTATTTAGGATAGTAGTCATGTTTTGACTATACCCTTCCAAAAATTTGTGTTTTAGAACTGTTTGAATGTATATATGTGTTAACATTATGGATCTTGTTATGGAATTAGTATTAAGGACATGACAATCACTTTCTAATAATTCCATGTATCAGATAGGTAGTAGTTGGTAATATTTACTCTAGGCTATGTGTATTTGAGATACTACCTAGTTTCTTTTATGTGTTGAATTCAAAATTTGTCTGGTTAGTCTTTCCTAGGTTGAAGGATAGTCGGTTAGGAAACAATCATATGTCGTGTTTAATTTTAGTCCAATTTTAGCCTAAATGACCTTCCATATGTAAATTATATCCCTCAATCCCTATTTTGAGCCTTGTAGCCTATTTTTTCTTGTTCCTCCATTCACCTGCCCATTTATAGTACAGTGAACCTGTTTTGGCCCTAATCCTCCTTGGACATTATTCACCTCAACTCAAGTAAAATACCTAAGTTGAGAGTGGCTATCATAGGGGTGCATAGTGTAAAATGGGTATGAAGTAAAATAAGAGGACAAAAGTTAGTAGGGCTAGGCGTGGTATAAAAATAAAAGAAAAAGTAAAAGAAAAGAAATTTGTGAAAAAAAAATAAAAAGAAAGAATAGAAGACCACACCCAACCTGAATGTGCAATAAAGAATAAAAAGAGAGAAATAAGGGTGGAATAAAATGAAAATTGGTTAATAAGCAAGACCCCAAGGTTATTTTAGTGCCAAGAAGGCTAGTCACTTGATATGTCCATATGTACTATACTAGCCCCCAAGCCTATATTATAAGCCGAGAAAAGTCCAATAGTGATCCTAACTTGACTATCTGAATGCTAAGGTAAAGAGAATAAAGCCAAGCCTATGGTATTTGACATACATTGATTGAAACTTCTCTTCTGATTATGAGTTTCTATTGACTGTCCCTGCATTAACATGTATGATTTCATCTGAGTTACTAAGACATCCTTATTGTGAGGGCACTTGAGTCGTATTGCTAGCAATTTGTTTGTTTTGGGTAGTGTAACTTGTATATATGAGTGGTCGTCTGTTGCTAATGTAATTATTATACCTTGATCCCAGTGTGTCACATTGTTATGCTTCATGTTCATACACAGTTTTTTTTGAAAAATAAGATCGAAGGTGGATATTGTAATTTGAATTTTAAGTATTGACTGACTGCCTTGAATAGCATAGTTTCTCCCAGTTAATCTTCGCTTTTTGTTTTTGTTGTGTTTTTTTGCCTGAGGACATTCAAATGTTAAGTTGAGGGTGTTGATGTGCTATAGTAATATAAAACCTTTGATGCTTAAAATAAGGAAAAAATGCAAGTTTCTGAGGTTATTTGTTATATATAATGCTTTTTGGGTATGTGTTGCAGGAAATCATGTTTTGGATGAAAGTTCGTGAAAAGGGTAAACAAAAAGAGGTATTTTTGGCTATGTTTGGAGAAATTATGGATGTTCGAGATAATTTCCAGCTTGATTGTGATCAAACCATGTTCGTGAATCGAAGAAGGGCGGAAAAGATGACTCCCAACACCTACTAAGTCAGTCTACGGACCGCATGTAGGACCTATGGACATCTGGTAGGCAAAGTAAGTGCCAGAAGTCCAAAACCCCAAGAGCTAAACTTGCAAAAAAATTTCATCTAGTACCTGTGGCTTGTACCCGTGCCCAGGGCCAGAACTGTAGGTACTACCTGTGCCTAGGACCAAATAGCGGGTACAGACTGCATGTGGCCACCGACCTTGTATTCTCCTATTTTGTTTGGGCTTTTGTTTTATTCCTCATGTACTATAAATACCCTTTATGTACATTTTAGTAAGAGTTACACACTTTTGATATTCCCAAATATATTTTAATTCCAAGATCCAATTTTGATCTTGGGATTTTTTTGTATTGACGTTGGTTCATTAATTTAGCTACGGTTGTGGATTTTATTACTTTTTATCATTGTAATTTCATCTATGCTTTTGAATATGAATGTTATTGATTTCTTCACAAGCATGAGCGGATAAACCCCATAGTACGGTCTAGAGACCTTGTAGTTGTAGGTTGTGTCAGTTAAAGGGCATACCATGTGAAAATGTTGTGGTTGCATTGTTATTCAAGAAGTACCCTATGTACGACAATATTGACAAGTTCTACAGTAAGGAAACATACTGGACTTATGCCAATGTTCTTGAACCACTAACAAACATAGAAATATGAAAGTTTCTTCAAATGTTACTATTGCACCACCTAAAACCACAAGCATACCTGGTAGGCCATCTAAGGTTAAGAGGAAGGAAGCTGGAGAAACAAAAAAATCAAGAAAATTTCCTAGAACTAGACTAGCAATGACATGTAGAGTATGCCATATTAGAGGCCACAATAAGAAAGGGTGTCCTCAAAGTGCACCATTAGCAGAACCAGGTGCACTATCAGTATCGACAGCTACTGGTTCAGGTAGGGGAAGAGGCATATCAAAGGAAATATTTACACTTGAATTTAGTATATTGTAACTTCTCTAATTTTTCATAACAATATTTTTATATTTGGAAAAATCCACCAGAAGCACCTAATGCACTTCCTCAAGAAAAAAGTACTAATTCACGTAGGGGGGAAAGACGGATCAAAGGTAATATAACACTTGAATTTAGTACTAATTAGCTCAATAATATTTTATAACATTCTTTCTATATGTATAGAAAACTCCTTAGTGCACCTCCTCAAGGAAAGAAAAGAAAGAGGGAGACCAAAAAAAGCAACAACAGTAGCACCTAGTGCACCTCCGCTACTTACAACACTTTCTGCACCTACTATTTTTTTAGCATCCTCTTTTGCACCTCCTTATTATTGCACATCATCTTCAAAAGTTGATGTTGACACCCAATTTTGACTCTCAACACCTCTCCTAGGTTGTTATTTTACCAAAAATTATTAATTTCAAATATTAACATTTTTATGGAATTATTTAGATATCAAATAAATACCGACGTTTCACATTCATGATTTCTAAATATGCAATTTATTTTATCAAGTAATTTTATATTTTATAAATTTAAATATAATATTTTATATAATTTCGTTATTATTTATTAAATTATTTTCACAAATATGCACATTCATAATTAATAAACATGTTTATTATTATTATTATTATTATTATTATTATTAAGATAACAGCCCAATTCATCCAATTTTTTCTATATATTTAATTTTTAGCCATTTTTTATTTTTCTACTCAATTAATATCAATTTTAGCCAAGATTGATACCAATTTTGACCCCAAATTAAAATCTAATTTTTGACCTTTTTTTAATCACTGTTACATTATTTTAATTTCAGTCATTGATTAAAATTGATCAAACGACTGAGATCAAGTCACCTTTTTTTTCTTCTTAAACAAAACAAACAACCCTAATCCCCATTTTTCAAAACAGCTGCACCCTTTCTATTCTCTCTCTCTCACTAAACTCAATTCCAGTTTTCTCTCTCACCGTTGCATAAGTGCAACAATTTTTTTTCCAAGTCCAGATGGACTTCGACAGGATGCTCGAAATTCATTCGGAGTTCGATATATGCAAAGGAACAATGCAATCATACTAAATTCAATGTTCCGGAGCGTTGGTGAAGTCAGATTATATAAAGAACATCATTTTCAATAAGTAGACCCCCGAAACCCAAAATCATAATTTTCTAAATGGAAACCAACTCCTCAACAAAGGACCACCGCCCATCTAACTGAACCGACTCCTATAAATGTCATGACACTCATCTAGAATACAGCAACAAAGCATAGAAATATGAAAAACTATATGAACAACAGATAGATCAAGCAGCAAAGTCAACTCTTATCCACATCACCAACAGTCCTAAGAATCTCAAATGGACCAATATACCGAGGGCAAAGCTTGCCCCTCTTCCCAAACCTCATCACTCCTTCATGGGTGAAACTCAAAGAAAAACACGATCACCTACATCAAATATCAAGACACACAGTCTACAATCAGCATAGCACTTCTGCCTACTCTGAGCCGCTCTAAGCCTATCTTGAATGACCCAGAATCTATCCCAAGACTCATAAAGCAAGTCTGGACCTGGAGGTCTCATCTCTAAAACATCAAACCAACCCTCTGAGGAGCGACAAATCCTACCATACGACGCCTTAAAAGGAGTTATATCGATACTCAAATGGTAGTTATTACTATATGGAAACTCTGTTAAACCCAAATGTTGCTCCCACTGGCCACCAAAATCCATCACACACGTGCAGAACATATCCTCTAAAACCTGAGTAGTCCGCTCTAACTGGTCATAAGTCTAGGGTGAAATATTAAGCTAAAATCAACTCAAGTACCCAACTTATCCTAAAAAAGTCTTCCAAAAGTGGGATGTGAACACAGAACCTTGATCTAAAATAATGGAAACCAGCACACCATGCAGATGCATTATCTCATAACTGTAAATACGAGTCAATCTCTCAGCACTGAATGAGACCTGAATAGGAATAAAATGAGCTAACTTGGTTAATCAATCCACAATGACCCAAACACTGTCAAAACTACAAGGTTTACGAGGAAAATCAGTCACTAAGTCCATAGTAATCCCTTCCCACTTCCACTCAGGAATGGACAACCTCTAAAATAATCCACCAGATCTCATATGCTCAGACTTTACCTGTTGTCAATAAACGTAATGAGCTATAAAATCTGCTATAGCTCGCCTCATACCACCCCACTAGTAGTGTTGTCTCAAATCATGATACATCTTAGTCACCCCTGAATGGATAGAATATATGGAACAATGGGCCTCCTGTAAGATCAACCTAATCCAATCACCACTCTCGGCACACAAAATTAGCCCCCAATCCTCAAAGCTCTATCTGAATCAAGTGAGGCTATCTTAGCTTCCCCACTCAACATCTTATTGTGAATCAACCTCAATCTAATATCGTCAAACTGATGAGCTCAAATATGCTTCATCAAAGAAGATCTAGCCTCCACAAATTCCAAAACACATCTCGGTGTTGAAATATCAAGCTAAGCATCTGGTTAGCTAAAAACTGAATCTCTAAGTCCAAAAGTCTCTTCTTGGTCAAAAAATTCACCAAGCTACCTATGCTGGTCAACTTTGATTAAAGACATCCGCAACCACATTAGCCTTTCTCGAATGATAGAAAATAGTTAAGTCATAATCCTTAAGTAACTCAAGCCAACGGCACTGCCTCGTATGAAGATCTCACAGGTAAAAGAAGCACTGAAAGCTACGATGAGCTGAGAAGATCTCGTAATGGACTCCATACATGTAGTGCCTCCACAACTTCAAGGTAAACACAACTGCGCACAGCTCCAAATCATAGGTAGGATAATTCCTCTCATGAGGCTTCTACTGACAAGACATATAAGCAATTACCTTGCCCTTCAACATTAACACAATACCTAACCCAACACCTAAAGTACCACAAAAGATGGTAAACCCATGCCGTCCTTGGGCAAAGTCAAGATAGAAGTTGAAGTCAACAAACTCTTGAGTTTCAGAAAACTCACCTCACAAGCATCAGACCACTAAAAAAAATATTCTTGTGGGTCAACTAGGTTAGTGGATCTGCAATAGATGAAAACCCCTCAACCAAATGTCGATAATAACCCACCAAGCCAATTAAACTCTGAAACTCGATAGGCAAAATAGGTCTAGTCTAATCACGAACTACTGCAACCTTGGCTGGATCAACCATAATACCTTCCTTAGTCACCACATGACCTAAGAAAGAAATAGACTTCAACCAAAACTTGCATTTAGAGAACTTAGAATACAACTTCTCACCTTTATATCTTTAAAGCACAATCCATAAATACTCCTCATGCTCAACCTCACTCTTGGAATAAACCAAGATATCATCTATAAATACAATAACAAAGGAGTCAAGATACGATTAAAACACCTGGTTCATCAACTCCTTTAATGCGGTAGGGTCATTGGTCAACCCAAAAGACATGACCAAGAACTTATAATGACCATATCGAGTTCGAAAAGTTATTTTCAAAATATCTAAAGCTCTAATCCTCAATTGGTGATAAGTGAACCTCAAATTAATCTTTGAAAACACCATCACACCCTAAACTTAATCATACAAATCTTTAATGTGAGGAAGAGGATACTTATTCTTAACTATCACCTTGTTCAACTGCCGATAATCAATAGACATCTGCATAGACCTATTTTATTCTTCATAAACAAGACAAGCGCACTCCAAGGTAAAATACTAGGTCCGATAAATACCTTATCCAAAAACTCTTATAACTGATCCTTCAGTTCATTCAACTCTGTTGGGGCCATCCTATAAGGAGGAATAGAAATGGGCTTGGTGTTCGGATAAACATCAATACTGAAATCAATATCTCCATCCAGAGGCATACCAGATAAGTCCGTAGGGAACACATCTATAAACTCATGGACAACACGGACAAAATTTAAGTAAGGAGGCAAAATAACACTGGTGTCACAATATGGACCAAGTAAGATAAACATCCCTCTCAACCAATTTACGAGCTCGAACATAAGATATAATACTCTTAGGACCCAAATAAAGTGTACTCTTTCAACCTATCCTTGGTACATACGACTAAGAAAAAGTCATAGTCTTAACAAAATAATCTAAGACAACATGATAAGGAGCCAACCAATCCATACATAAAATAATCATCAAAATCAACCATATTTAACATAAGCAAGTCTAACAAAGTGGCATGCCCAACAAAAGCCTCAAACCTCAATATTGGTTTACTCGATCCATCACTAAAGAATTACCTAATGGGATACATACACGAATAGTCATGGCAAGAGGCTCACTAACAGAATCAGAACCCAAATCAAAATGTATAGACACATAGGAGAAATTCCATTTGGGATCAAATAGTATAGGTGTAGGTCTAAAACAAACGGGGATGATACTTGTAATCAAAACATAAAAAGCCTCTGCCTCTTGTCTATATGGTATATCATAACACTTACCATGAACACCAGCTGCCTGGGTAGCCCCACGACCACCAACTACCTGAGTAGCCCCACGGCTATCCCTACGAGCTCCACTACCTCTACTCTTCGCACCCCTAGTAGTATACCTACCCCTCACAGATAAAATAGGAGTAGCTCAAATCATCTAGAAGGGATATTCCCTAGCCACAGGTCCAATCTCATCATATACATTGCAACCTCTACGACTATTCTCAGTAGGAGAAGGTACAACTGGGTCCAAACGGCCTCACTGAACTACTGAACGAAAAGGTCCTCCACCTAAGCTCTGTAATGCCTCCTGCACTGGCCTACTGATACAAGTATGATTATGTTCATGACACTTTTGAGTATTTTTGTAGACTAGTAACCAAAGGGCTCTTTTGTCATTTTGTTTATTATTGTAATGTAGTATAAATAGAACATTGTAGGGTTTATTTCTTTAGTTGCTTAATGATATTGAGATAACACTCCTCTTAGAGTGAGAGAGATTCCCAAAACCATAACTAGGGCCATATATAAGTGTGGAATTATTTATGTGTTGTATTGCTTGATACATTGGTGCTTGAGTGATGGACACCTCTCTTGTGTCAATTGTAAGAGATAGGTAATTAGAGTATGTAGTAATAAGGGTCCAAGAGTGTCATATATTCTTGGGTTCTTAAGATATACCTCCATTTTTCTATCTTTCTATCTTTATTTTATTGTAATCATTGGTAGTGTTCCTCTTGCGTAACCTTGGAATCGTTCTACTGTTAAAATCTTATTGTGTTGTTCATCATATTATTGTTGTTACATTAGTTTGGGTTGGCTGTTTTGGTGTCAAATACACCATTATATCTTTTATTCTTGTTGTTGGTAGTGAATCCGAGAGTGGTCACCAAAGGAGTCATCAATTCTTTAAACTTGTGAACTATTTTGGTGTATGTTTCGTGTCTTCTTCATCTCTTTTGTATCATTTGGTATCAAAGCAAGGTTTGATTTTCTTCCAACAAAATCAATCTCGGGATTGTTATCTTGAAAATATTAAAAAAGTGAAAAAGAAGAAAAATGTTATTGGTCATGTTTTTAGGGTTTTTCAAATTTTGAAACTTGATTTTTTTGTGTTTCTAGTGTTAGATCCTTGTTCCCTAATACTATTATTGTCTAGAAATTGAAAATCTCAACCAAAAAGAAGTGTCAAAATAAAAAAAAAACTCCAAGAAAATAGTAAACCCATTTTTTACCCTAGATCAAATTTTGAGTTTTTGATTTTGTGTTTTTCTTGTGTTTTTAGTATTAGATTTGTATTCTCTAAAACTATAAGAGTATAGGTTTCTAATTTGAGCTAAATTGGAGAAGATTTGATTCATCCACCATTATTGAGCTTGAGTTTGAAGAAACTTGAAGGTGGGATCATATTGTGGGAGGTTGTTTTAAACTAACGTGTGTTTTGTTTTGTAGGATTTGTGTTGTATTGTTGTGTGTGACATTGTGGACTGATTGGGTGTCTTATTAGATAGTAACTTGAAGGATTATTTTCAGTACAACCATAATAGAACCCGAGGCTTCAAATGCTAAACAATAGACAATAATGCCATCAATCTCATTTTGGCTTGCCTTGAAACTATGTCCCAAGGTGTGGCTACGTTGAATGTGGGTCTTGAGAAATTAGATACGGATGTGGCATCAATAAGTGGGAGATTAGAACATGTGGAAAGCCAAAGGAGTCGACTTTCTACCCCTTAAAACAATTCCCCAACTAATACTCTCGAGACCTTGCACCAAATCCTATATCCAGCAATTGCCACAAATCAAACCAATCTTTATTCCCAAAGTTGAGAACAATATAGACCAGACATCCTCCAAGTTATGAAGGTAAATTGAATTCTACTTCTAATCCCAAGGGGTTTCAATGCTTCAAGTATCAAGGGCACAAGGCAAGTGAGTGCCCAAACCGGAGGAATATAATCTAAGGGGGTTAGATTTTACTATCTTATAGAAGATATGAGCATTGAATCGGTTAACAATGATGGCAAACCGTAAGATGGAGAGCAAAAAGAAGCCAAAGTATAAAATGAAGAGTATGGAGAAGATATGTGGCTGCAAGAAGGAGATTGTGAAATACCTATGTAAAAGAGGTGAGCCCGTGAATTTATGATCAAATTCCTCTCAATATGGAAAGGTTGATACAAGTATGATCATGATCATGACACTTTTTGAGTATTTTTGTAGACTAGTCACTAAAGGGCCCTTTTATTATTTTGTCAATTATTGTAATGCAGTATAAGTAGAACATTGTAGGGTTTATTTCTTTAGTTGCTTAATGATATTAAGATAACACTCCTCTTAGAGTGAGAGAGTACCAAAACTATAACTAGGTCCATATATAAGTATGGAATCACTTATGTGTTGCATTGCTTGATACATTGGTGCTTGGGTAGTGTACGCCTATCTTGTGATAATTGTAATAGATAGGTGATTGGAGTATGTAGTGTAAAGGGTTCAAGAGTGTCACATATTCTTGGTTTCTTAAGATTATACCTCCATTTGTCTATCTTTCTATCTTTATTTTGTTGTAACCATTAGTAATGTTCTTGTTATGTAACCTTGTAATCATTCTATTGTTGAAATCTTATTGTGTTGTTCATCTTCTTCTTCTTGTTACATTAGTTTGGGTTGGCTGTTTTGGTTTCAATACAGCATTATATCTTGTATTCTTGTTATTTGTAGTGAATCCGAGAGTGGTTACCAAACCTCGATTCTTCAAACTTATGGACTGTTTTGGTGTAAGTTTCGGGTGGTTTTCTTGGTCTCTCTTATATCACCTACCAAGGTATCTACGAGAACCTTTAAAATCTCTACCTCGAGAGGTCTAACTCCTGAACTCACCAAAACGTCGCGCCTTCTTGGTGCCTCCCTGAGATGTACTAAGAATATCCTCTGTCATTTTAGCATGATCCACAATACTCTAAACTGAAACCCCAAACATAACCATTTGAGATGTATCCAACTGAAGGGAGACATCCAAACCCTTAACAAATTTTTAAATCTTCTTAGACTCGGTAGAAATGCTATCATAGAAATATCTGGACAAGGCAAAGAAGCTTTCCTCATACTCAATAACTATATGGAGCCATGCTCCAAATGATCAAACTTGTCTTGCATACGGTCTCTCAAACTGAAAGGAACAAATCTCTCTAGGAAAGCCTCAGTGAACTGATCCCAAGTCATCTTGGGACAATCACAGGGTCTACAACTAACAAGCGACCTCCACCAATATCTCGCTGCATCTCTCAACTGATAAGAGGTATAAGAAACTCCATTCACTCAAAAAGAGTGAAACATAACTCAAAATACAGGGTATAAAAGAATTCACATGATATGGAATAAAATAAGGAAAGTTTCCTAAAGAAGTACTATAGCCTCTCAATGATAGATACATATGTCTAGGTACTGATCCGCGAGACTTTATTAGACATCCCGTTCTTACACAGTTGTGACCAATTAAACCTGGTTGCTCATATACCAATTTGTCATGACCCAAAAATGAGGGTTATGATGGCACTTATTGCGATGTACATTGACAAGTAAGCCTATCACCCAAACTGATATGCAAAGAGGAAAAGACAGAAACATTCCAAGGTAAGGCTTCTAAAATGAAGCCAAAACGTAGAAGTAATCATAACAATGCGAAAAGAACTTATCCAAAATACTAATCATGCCTAAAATTAGGTATCAATAGTGCAAGAACTACTAATACAACCCAAGAGTCAAAAACATCAGAAAAATGATTACAAAGTAATAATAACTATCTCTAAATACTAATAAAGATATAACAACTATAGAAAGATATAGGTGAACTTTGGATACATGAATATCCAACCGCTACCTTAGAATCTCTAACAATCACGCGAGTCAATCAAGATGAGGTGCACTCGAGCTAGGATCTACGTCGAAAGGGCATCGTAGATATGAGTACTATCCACTTGTACTCAGTAGGTATCATAGGCCAACCAAGCAAAGTAGTGAATAAAGCATACAAAATATACACTAAGGGCACGTCACTTACAATTAAAAAATATCCCATAATGGTATCCCACACCGCTTGCACTAAAAGTTCTAATATATCTTACATATATTGCAACATCATACCAAGATAGAACAAAAGTACGTATTATATCATATATAAGAAGAATAAGAGGGAACATGCATATACAAGATCATTAAATACAAGTAAAAGAAGATACAATAAATACATAGTTGATAAGTCAATATGCCAATATAATACAACATAACACAATAAAGTAAGTGCAATGTATATGATGATGATGATGGTGACGCACGAGCCCGTCGCACGACCTCCGGGATTATCGCATAATCGTCGTATACACCTATGGAGCTTAAGCATCCCAACGTAGGACCCATGGGGGGTTCATCAACCCATATACAATCTACACATCTCATATCTCCTTTCTGGAAGATGTCTCGGAAAAGGTTTTGTAAGGTGTTACAATATCACCTCCCCGGCACATCCCTTAGGAAGGGTTTCAAAAAGGTGTTGCCAGTGTTTCTCAGATGTTGTCACGATGATAGTAATTTTTCATGAATATGATATAAGGATGTAATTCTCACAACCAATCATAATAAGTATTTTCACAACCAACAATAACGATATATTTCCACAACTATGTGAGCCAATAACCACTCATTATTTCATTTTCATCCACGATTTTCCACACGTCTCATATACCAAATAACGTATGAATATAATCATAATACACCAATGGTACCATATTAAGCATCTTTACAACACTACAATTATTCACATGTATTCAAGGCTATTAATATTATATAGGACCCCACACGGTCACACATATCATATAATAACTCAATTTCGACAATTACATCGCAGATAGGCCCCTACATGGGCACAAAACATAGATAGACATTTTTCATGATTATTTCCCACCCCTAAAATGCATTTTGTACCATCATTTACTTCCCAGCCAAGTCTGAAAGAATCAATCCATAAAATACCTCGAAAGCCGAAATCGATTCGCTACACTTGAACCTGCAACCTTAATTTTCATGAATAATCCTAAAATTCACTATAAACATCAAATATGAATCTACGTGTCAAAATAAAATCAGTGACACCCATATTGACTACTTTTGATTCGGGGTTAAAACGGACCCCCAAAATGGATTTTTTTTAAAAAAAGGTAAAATTAAAACTTTACTTCAAAAATATGTTACCCATACTTTTAGGGACCTACATATGAAAACCCAAGTTAAATTTGAGTTAAAACGATATTTCAATCGAAGAAAAACTATTTTTGAGCTTTACCGGGTAAAATCTTTGAAATCAGGGTTAAAATCAAGAATTGAAGTTTTTTTGAAGGTTAAATTGATGAAAAACTAGTAATTATAAGATAAAGATATTATTCAAATGAAAATGGGGTTTAAAATCAAGCCCTAATATTTTTGAGGTTTTGAGAAATTAATTAAGAAATTACTAAGAAAAGAGTCAATTCTTTGCTTAAATCCATAAAAAATCCAAGAAAGGGGTGTTAATCTCACTTCCTGAGCTCCCACAAGCTTCACTTTTAAGCTCTTATACTATTTTTGGATTTAACTCTCAAGAGGCAAGATGAAAAATGAGCAAAATAAACTAAAAAGGGTAAAAGCCTGCTATAAATTGCAGAAAAATTTGCACCAGTGCAACATTTTTTTCCAAGTTCAAATGGACGTCGACGGGATGTCTGGCATTCATTCGGAGTCCAATATATGCAAATGAACTATGCTACCATACTAAATTCGACGTTTAGATGTGTTGGAAAAGTCAAATTTTTGAAAAAAAATATTATTTTCAATAAATTGACCCCCGAAACCCGAAATTACAATTTTCTCAATCGGGGTGTCAAAATAAAATTTAAAAGTTGTAAAATCATACCAAATATGCTAACACCCTAAATTCTATATTCTGGATTCGTTGGCGAAGTCGTATTTCCCATCCAAGGTCATTTTGATCAATTATGGGGCCCACACCTAAATTTTCAATTTTTCAACTTTTCGACCAATAGGTCAAAATAAGCTCGGTGCATCGGAACCCAAACCAAAGGTCTACATAGCCTAAAATTGATATTGCGGAGCTACTGGTACAATCCATTTGTCATCCATCACACGGATGAAAAAATATCCACATAAGTCCAAAATAAGGCTCTCAAAGCCATCAAAAATTACAATATCATATAAATGATACCAAAATGCATCAAAAATCATCCCAATCGCTCCCACACCCTAAAAATATCATAATTCAACTATGGGGAGGGTTAAAATAGTCAAATCATACAAAATCACAAATATCACATATTTTATCTAATTTTTAGGTCGTTACACTATTGGCCAAGGTAATGATAATATAATTTTCAGCACAAGTCCAGATATTGCTTGTGTTATGAAACATATTCAAATACCAATTCAAGTCTGGATAATAAAGATGATATCAATTTTTATTACCTGATGTAAGTTTGTAGGACGGCTATGTTATTGATAATGATAATGATGATATTGGTAATGATATGAAGGATGATATCAATGGTGATGTTTATAAGGATATTTTTGATTACCCATATCGGTTTGAGTCCGGATATATATATTAGACTTTGATGAGATACTTATTATGATATGACATTATTGGGGTGTGAGGTTGACAATTGCAATTCAGCTAAGCCCAAAAATGAGGAAACGGTTATAATATGGAATGATGTGAATGAATTCTAGTAGTATATTAAGAATTGCGAGATGGTAGTCGTAGGTTATACTATCTTGTTTGTATTTTCCATGCTTATGGAGGCTTGCGATAGATTATTTACTTTTCTGCACTAATTGGCTTATGGGGGGCAATCTTGTAGTTATAATTACATGTGTTGATACAATATGTTAAGTTATTATTCTGGTTTATTTACTTACGTATGCATAGAGATGTTGGAGTTGCTTCAAGTTTGTCTATACCATGACTTAGTTATGTTATCTTGCATATATCATACGTATATCATGATTTAGATCAGTCGGCTAATGATGCCTACTAAGCACCCGTGATTTTGTTACTCATACCATACTTTTGTATCTTTTGGGTGCTAATTCGATTACTAGTTGTTGTCGTTGATTGACATTTGTGTGGTGTTGATTTTTGAAGATAGGGTGAGATCTTGGAGTCAGAGTTACCTATTTCCTTCTATAATTTATGTTCAACCGTTTGTTTTGAGACAAATGTTATTGACTATTTTAGAGCTTGACTTCTATTATTATTAGATGCTCTTGTACTAGCTCTACCTGGTCATAGGACGGTATCAATGTTTGACTATTTTATATCTATTTCAAACACTTGGTTTATTTACAAGTTGTGTTATTGATTTTTGCCTTTGTAGGGCATTTTTCACCAATGTTAACCCATTGTGTTTAGCTCTGAGTTATCATTTGGCTTGCCTACAAATGCGATATAGTAGGTGTCATCATAACTCATAAATTAGGTCATGAAAGTTCCTCTCTTATCTGTCATTATTTTGTCAGAGGTAGGGAGCGGTAATGAAATTTTCCAAAGCTACACCTCTAATTGAAGATAAAGCAGTCAAAGAAAAATATAGTAACCCAACGAGGTTGGGGTCAAACCTACAGGGAATACGTGGAACTATCTCTTTAGATTGTTGAAATCACTGGGCAGTATAGAGAGTAAATGGGGGAATTTTGATGTAAACAGTAAACAGTAACAAAACTTAAATGCTCTTGGTTAGGATCAATCAAAAACTAACATTAGGCTTGTGCTCCCCTTGGATTCTAACTCTATAGTTTTATCGTGCTCAATCTAACTCTCAATCTATTGTGCATGTATAATTTGAAAAATTATGTATCATCAATAGCCTCTCAACACAATTTGATGAATTTTACTCATCTTATCTCTGTATTAAAGTGTCGCATTACTAACCCTTGCCTTGGACCTCAGTTTCAACTATCTCTTCTTGGTATCAAGTTGATTAAATAAAAGTAATAATCTTAAGTAGATAGTGATGATTAGCTTATATCAATAATTAACTTAAAATCACAGTTATGATCACCTTTTCCCAATCTCTTCCTCCCTCTTAGGTTTGTAATGAATACAGGCAATATCTTAATGTTTGCAACTATTAAGAAATCTATAAGCACGAATAAAATCATAATACATGCAACAATAATAATCTAGAAGGATTGAAAACTTTTCTTTTCCATTGGGGTTCCCACAACCCTAGCTAAGGAAGTTAGTTGCCCATCGTTGTTAAATAATTAATGGAATTCATAATTTAAAACATTAAATCAACCTCACAAGAATTTACAAGGAAAACCCAAAGTCTCGAATTGAATAATCAACCAAAATCAAGAACAAAACAATCCCAAGATCAGAATTAAATATATATTTTTAAGTAATAAGAGTGCCTAAACTAACTAAAAATGTCAAAAGGGTATTTATAGAATACATGGAAACACTAGGAAATCAATCCTAAATAAAAGAGGAAAATCAGAATCGGTGGGCACCTACGAGGCCATTTATGGGATGTAGGTGGCACTTACAGGCCGTAGGTGGTACCACATAGGTGTCATTGTCCAAATACTGCAACATCTTCTCAGTACTTCATGAAGTTTAACACCTACCGAGATAGGTACTACCTATGGAAGGTAGGAAGTCCCCGTAGGTGACTATCTCAAACTTTTAGCTTTTGGATTTCTAGACTTCAACTTTCTGGGACCTACTACACGTAGGTAGTACCTACAGGGTGTAGATACCTATGTAGGTGTCCAAAACCTTCAATCTTTACATATTCTCTCTTGGTCATCTCAAAAACCTGGTTTTCTAAAAAACGCAACACAAAACACATCATAACTCACAAAAAGATAGAAGTAACTTACATATTTTCATTGTTATAAGCGTTAAATGTGCTATGAAATAATAGCACATCAACGCCCTCAACTTAGAACTTTTGCATGTCCTTAGGAAATTAGACTCAACTAAACAACACAACGACGCTTAACTAGGAGAAACCTAAGCTATCTATGGTAGTCAACAATCATTTTTAAGCTCAACATATTACTCCCTCCTAATTTTGATACATCAAAACCAACTGTGTGTATCTATGAAGCATAATAATATGACTGAAACACCCTAGGTTTAGGACCCTTAGAAAATTTCCTGGATTTTTAGTTTCTGGATAAGATACGACTAGGGGGCACAAGTCTTATGCTGGGGTACAGTTGGTAAGGTTTGGCCGTACACTAACCAGTGATGCTTGGTGGGTTGGATTAGTTTCTAGAACGGGTATGACTTGGGTTGGTATAAGTCATATGGTAGTTGATGGTTCGTATGGTTGGGTTTTTTTGTCACTTAATCTAAGACTTAGTTATGTAACTTGGATCTGAGTACTAGTCACTCTTCATGGGTCATGAGAAAGGCTATGAGTCATATTGTCCAACTCATATATTGGACAGTGTCAACTCCTCTTAGTTCTATTTTGGATACGGGTTAAGGGTACTAGTTGTATCCTTGGATACAGTTTGGCTTGGATGGTCATATGTTGACCAGTGTGGGGGTCAAAAGGTAATCTAGGGTACGAGTGGTAGGTACCACTTGTATTGGAGGGTACGACTGGTATGGTGGAGTCATACCCAAATGTGGGGATTTTATGCAGTTAAGTAAGGTGTAATCTGGACATTTCCCCTCTTAACCTATTATGACCCTATGACTTATATCATACTTAGGACATCATTTACCCTATTATTCTAATCTTAAACACTTAAAATACTCTTTAATTCTCTCTAAGGCTCTTGGGTAAAGGACGGCTAGGGTTTTATCTAGAGGACCAATTTGGGGCTTGTTTAGGTAATTTCTCTCCATTATCTTCATAATTTAAGGCAAGATACTCCTCCCTCATTAGTTCCAATTGAATTCATGTTTTATATAATGTTTTTATGGCATGATTATTGTATGCTTTTGGGGTTTTCAAATATATATTGGGGTTTTGGTATTGAATGCTTGTTATGGTTTCCAATGATTTAATTATATTTTTACATGTTTTAATGGTAGTTTGGACAATTGGTTGCATGGTAATAGTCAATTGGTGATTGAAGTTGGTTTTGGAAACACTATGCCTACAACATGTTTGATGAAATGCCTATTGGATTTTTAATGGAACTATTGCATGGTATGGTTTGGTAATGGAACCCTAAATGGTATAAATGGATTAAATGGTTTGGAATGGTTAAATGGTAAGGTTTGGTGGTCATGGTTATGGTTAATTAAACTTCCTTGTGGGGTACAAGGGAATCCCCCAAGTAAACATGATAATGAACAACTTATGGGGTACATAGTATTCCCCCAAGCAAACTTAATAATAGAACACTTGTGGGGTACAAGGATTCCATCAAGTTAACTTGATAATGTAATCTATGGGTACATAGGAATCCCTTTACATAAAAAGGTTGGCCAAGGACATTGCCTTTAAGCTATAGTCGGCATGACGATACCACTACTCATAGCTTGGTTAATAATAATGGAATAATGGTTTGGTTGGATGGAAATGGTTTTAATTGGGAAATAATGGCAGGTTGTGATAGCTAACCATGAAGGTGCGAGTCTAATAGACGGACATTAAAAACTCATAGTTATCGACATGAGTGGTTGGCCATAGTGACCATATATTATTGTGTGAGGTACATGGGAATCCTCTAAGTACACTATACATATGAATCATGGAGGGCAAAGGGTACTCGAGAATCTTCTACTTTTATGGTATCTCCCGTTTGTGTGGCAACATGCATCGGGGATCACTCGGGGGGTTACACTGGACCCATACAGCCCGTGGGTGGTTCTAGGATGGTTAAGCAACACATACTCAGTTAATGTTTTTAAAGATATGCTAAACCAGTTTCTTTTCTCGGCATGGTTAAATATTATATATATATTTAGGGGGAGGGGGTATAGTTGTGTACATGTGGTTAGTTTACTTGATTTTACTGGATTGCATTGTTTTATTCTTATCCTGAGTACTTGTTATCGTTCATCCGCTATCTCATCCTCGGGCGACTGTATCCCCATGCGATGCAGGAATAGATCATTCTACTCCTTCTGTATAGTGATCGGATCTTGGGAACAGCTCAGTTGGATTGAAGTGGTGAGCTTTCATATTCCGAAAGGCTCCATTTCATATCATGGATGTCATTACATACTTTGAATATTTTATGGATACTGGTCTTGGCTATGGTTGGGGACATGTCCCAACCGGATATTATTTTTCTTTTGGTTGGAGGCTTTGTGGAACTACTATAGGTTGGAATGGGCGGGATCAGTAGTGGTGCCAGCCTTAGTATTGCCATTGGTATTAGGGTTGATACCTTCTAGTTAAATTTATGATTTTTTTTCATCGTCTTATGTTATGTTATGGATATGAACTTGGTTATTGTTTTGGATGTTGGCTTATGGTTTGGTTTGGTAATTAGTTATCAGTATGGGTTTGGACAGTTGGACTCGTCTAGGTCGGTCACGGTCTTAGACCTATCCCAAAGTCTGGAAATTGAATAAAATATGCTATCTTGTTATATGTTTGTAATTTATCCAACTAAGGGTATATACCGAATGGTTGGGTTGGGTATCGGGGGGTGGTCTCCAGTGCTGGTTGGACTTGAGATGCCCATTACGACAACGCCCCAGGTTAGGTTGGGTCAGTGATAAAGGGAATCAAGATATGGCATTATATTAGCAACAAACAATCAAGCATATGCACAAGTTACACTACCCAAAAAACTAAGCAACTAGCAACACAACCCTTGCACCCTCACATCAAATTAGTCTCAATCACTCGTATGAAATTATTCATGTCAATGAAGGGATGTATCAAGAGACACTTACACTCATAAAAAATTTCCAATAATATGAAACAAATATCATAGTCTTGCCCTTATTTTCATTACTTAGCTTTCAGACAGTCGGGTTAGAATCACTATAGGACTTTACTCAGCATGTAATATAGGTTTGGGGGATGGTATGGTACATATGGACATATTTAGTGACTAAGCCTCATTGACACTACACTTACTGTGAGGGGCCACTTATCAACTAATTTTCTATTATTACACCTTTATTTCTCCCTTTTTACTCTTTTATTGCACATTCACGTTGAATGTGGATTCTATTATTCTTTATTTTTTCTAGTTTTTTTCTTTTTTTCCTTCCACACCTCGTCCTACTTCCTTTTCTCATATTTACCCTTCTTCTTACCCACTTCACATTATACAACCTTATTATATCTAGCCTTAGCTTAGGTGATTTGCCTGAGTTGAGGTGCACAATGTCCAAAGCGGGACCAGGGCCAAAATAGGTTCATTGAAAAAGAAATGGGAAGGTGAAAGGTGTAACAAGAAAAATAGTCTATACAGGATCAAAATAGGGAAAAAGGAATCCTTATTTACTTTTGGAAAGTCATTCAGACTAAAAGTGGACTTATTTCAAGAACAGCCTGTGATTCTTTCATAACCGACTATCCTACAACCTAGGTTTAAGTTTTGGATTCAACATACAAAGGAAACAAAGTATTATCTCACACACATAGCACTGGGTTGCATCACAAGTTAATATCTATCAGGTACATGTAATTGTTAGCTATGATTATTATGTCCCTAACTCTAATACCATAAAATTATTCACAATGGTCACACATATATACACATCACACAATTCAAAAACAAATTTTGTAGGGGTATCATTTTCTCGAAAATCAAAACTAAATACATCAACTGCCTTAGATACTCAAAAAGTCTCCTACTTACATAAAAACACAACAAAAATACAAAACAAAACACAATACAACACAATATTAACTTAGACATGTTGATTCTAGAATCATACCATAGTCGATAGACAAAAAAGTAAGGCAGCAAAAATCCACGGTGACTATGGTTTACCCCATCCCCAACTAAAAAACTATGCACTATCCCCAGTGCATGAAAATAATATAAAACAAGGGAATGAGGACATACCTAGGATGCACTACGCATTCGTGTCATGCTCGTCCCCCACAAGGGGTATCTCAACTGGTAAAGGCAGTGGTGGTGGCGGTGCACTATTAGAGGATTCACCTGTAGCTATCTTAGCACACCTCCGCCTATCAATAACTGCATCTCCTTCGAATCATGAGTATCCCTTCTTAGGGCCTTATTATATGGAATGTAGGGTTTCTTTAAGTCCTCTTTTCTAACTCTCTTGGTCCTAACTTCGAGGATCGGAACATCATCATCAAATAAATCCAAACACCTAAGATAGTGTAGTGGCACCGATTGGGAAAATATGGGTACCTCAAAAGGAATGGCTAGTATCTGAACCTTGGTAAAAGAGTGTACCTTAGCATGCAATGCATCGACCTCCTTTCTAATTCCAGCTAGATCAAGTGTCTCAATATCCGTAAACCATGCATGTACTCTCCCCTCAAAAGCATCAATATAGCCATTGAAATTAGTGATGAACTATTACATCTCATCCCTCATAGAAATCCAAATCTAAGTCTTTGTACTCTCCAAAGTCATCCAGACCCAAGGCCGAATCTGCTCATATAATACGGCAATCTCGAACTCTACCTTAGTTAATCGAGCTATCGTCTTATCCCGTCTCTCTACTAGGAACTATAAGAAGTCTCCAAGGTACCATAATAAAGCATGGAGTTGTAGTAGTGGTAGTGGGTTGAGGATCCTAAAAGCAACCCTAACCAGCTCAGAAGTAGAGGCCAGGGATGAAGTAGACATAGTTGGGGTCCTTTCTCCCTAAGTGCTTATCTCGGGTACCTCTCTCTACTCACCCATCTCAAAATCCATACTCCTATCCATATCACCACCCTGTCTATCACTATGCTCTATAATAACTTATGGGCCCTTATACTGGGCCAGAATCACTATAGGTGGCCTACGGGTCATCTGAACAAAGATTGGGTTTATCGAATACTTGATCAAACTCATCGAGGCCACACCAGCTGCCTCAACTCTCTGGTTAACACCTGGAACCTCAGGTACACCTGCCTTATTGTACAACTATTAGATGAGGCAAGGAAAGCATAATTTATTCATATCACCAAAGGCTCGTTTATGTAACTCATACCTAATAATGGTTCCAAAGTATATGTCATATCTAGCCATCAGACTCGCGATCAATGTAGCACCATCCCATGTTAGCAAGTCAGTTACAGCAGTCGAACATAATCAATAACGACCCACCATCCATTAAAACTTTGTAGCAAAATCCAGTGTTGCCTTCTTAATTTCCTTTTTCCCTCGATCTAGAGGCATCATCACCAAGGTCTGAAATATAATTGGCAATCCATCTTACCAAATCTATCCTCTATATCTTGTTCTCAGTATCTCACATAGCACATCTGTCTCACAAAAATCTCAATCAAAAGTCATACTCTACAGTTAATATAGGAGCTATATAGTCAGGTCCAAAGAGAACTCGACAGATAGATACCGCTGAAATATCAACCTAAACTCCTTACACTAACGTCTTCTTGAACTAGGGTTGCTCTATATCTCTACATCTATGGGTTTGGTTAAATATATTATAGCAGCGTAGGAAGCACAGAGATTTTGCAGTAATGCCTGGTTATATGAACCTTGTGGTCTAGACATCCACTCCAGTTGACAACGCACAAATATAACCTGTAAGTATGATGCTCCTACTAACCCAGATAACTCAATTTGCCTCTCTTTCCAAATAGCCCTCTTGGGTTGGCCTGTCCCAGTCACATATCTATATCACTCATAAAACATCTGTAATACCTCTATACACCACATTGGGTTCACCACAACAACAGGCTCAACCGAGATATGAGTAGGGTCATAGTTTGGTCAGTCTGACTGGTGGCTCTGTGTCTGGTGCTGACAACTTTAGGATATCTGGGTTGTAACCTCCTTAATCTAGGGTACTGTAGCTGATGGATCAGGAACTGCTTCTTTGAACTCATCTTGTAACCCCACTTTATATTAAGGGTCTTGTGTAGCGACCTTCCCTAATGGATCAGACTCTACCTCCTCTTCATCATCTTTCTCTTTCTTTTTCAGACTGGGGAGAGTGTGGTGATGACAACCTGGAAAACTTTATGTCCATCCTGGAAATTGGTCAGAGCCTCTGGTTGTACCCTAAACTGAGTAAATGTAGGCCATCTGCCCTATTGTGTTTGTGTTGGGAGATGGATTCCCAAAGTGGCTCTAACAATATGCTCAATCGCAACCTGTTTCTGAGCCCTAGTGCTTGGACCCATTTATCTTGAGTTTAAATTATGTAAGAAGAAACTTGAATAAGTGAATAAGGGATGGGTCTTTCCTTTTATAGAAATTTAGAAAAAGTTGGAAAGTTTTAATTTTAGAGGGAGTTGGAAATTTAAGAATTATGGAGTAAGTAAACCTGTTTATAAGATTTTAAACAAGTGGTAGGCTAGTCTTAGTATAGGTATGGTCGGGGTAGGATCAATTCTTACAAAAAAACTAGGCCCAAGAATTTGGGTCACTTACGGCACCACCTACGGGGCGTAGGTGGCACCTACGGCCCATAGGTGCCCTGCCAGGTGACCAAAATTTTTTACACCTTCCCTGTGCTCTGAAATTTTTATTCTTAGACCCAATAAGTACATTCATAGGTAAAAGTTTAAAATCCCCAAAATCCTTAAAATTTCTTTGACATTTGCTTCATAACTTACTTGGCCCGAGCAGGACTTATGACCACCATGAATGGGTCAATGAATCCCCTTACATAGAATTTTCTAAATTAAGCAATAATTTACCATGTTCCAGATTGTTCCTCATGCTAAAGACCTATAATAAAACAACCTATATACTAAAATAGTTGGTTACCTCCCACCCAGTGCTTAATTTAATATCACAGTAGGATGTGGCTACGTTGGTTACTCAGACTTCACCAACAAGCCCATGGGTTGCCTCCTAGGAAACGCTTGATTTAATATTATAGCACGATGCTGGTACCTTGATTACTCAGAATTCATCAAGGTAACCAAAGGAATGCCCTCCTGGTTCATCAATACAATGTATTACAGACACAACTATCATATCGGTTGGCTGCTTCATTATTCTGTAAACGTTGAATATGACCTCCTTATCATTCAATCTGAACTTGATCTCTCCCTTCTCCAAATTTATCAATGCTCTGCCCGTGTCTAAAAATGGTCTCCCCAAGATTATGGGCATCTCAAAGGCAACTTTACAATCCAAAATAACAAAGTTGGTTGAAAGATAAAGTTGTCTACCTTGACCAAAATACCATACAATATGCCCATGGGTTTCTTCACTATACGGTCTACCATCAACAACCGCATAGTTATTAATTTTGGAGGGCTCAATACCTACTATTTGAACATAGCCAGCGGCATCAAATTAATGTTGGCTCCCAAGTCATAAAATTCTCTGGTAACCCTGGATGTCCCAATGGTGCATGGAATCGTGAATGCTCTAGGATCACCCTTCTTTTGTGCTAGAGATCTATAAGTAATCGTATAATAATTGTGCAACCCACCAACATCCTAAAAAATAACAACTCTTTTCTTCATCACCAACTCTTTCATAAACTTGGCTTACCCAAGCATTTGCTCAACGGCCTGAAGAAGAGAGATGTGAAAGCTCAACTCTTTCAGCATAGCAATGAACTTCTTGAACTTAACTTCTTCCTTCTTTTACTTCAACCTTTAAGTAAAAGGTGGGGAGGTCATGGGATTGTCCTCACTTCAGGCTCATTGACCCTTCCCTTCCCTTTGTCCTACTCTGCATTACCATCAACAACTATCGCCTTTTTCAACTCCACTTAAGGTGTCTCATCAACAGTAGGCATAGAGTGATCAATAGTTGCCTTACCACTTCTAGTGGTGATAGCTAGAAAATAACAGTCGTTCTTAGGATTTTGCATAGTGTTTCTAGGAAAGGTACCTGGCTGCCACTGATTCAAGGTTACGGATATTTTTCTAAACTGTTGGTCCAATTGCTTTATTGTGGTAGCATGTGACAATACCTTCTGGGTCAACCTTGAAATATATATCTTAATCTTCTTAAGATAATTTTTTTTACCCTTTACCAACTTGGACAACATAGACTCCATCCTCGACTTAGTGTCATGAAAACTTGGTGGAATATACAAACCACCCTCTCATTATAATCATTCTTCTGTCTTCAGTGACCGTCGCGCTCTGCTCATATTTCTCTACCTATCCCCGTAGTAGTTTCAATCTTGGTTTCTTGCCTCCTGACTCAAAACTTACCAACTCTTTATCTAGGTATTTTGCTTCTTCTTCTAAATCAGAATCATATGATCTAGAGGCCTTACCCTATGATTTATCTCACTCATGCTCCAACTACCGGTGGACCAATAATGCCTCCTTTTAGCAGCACAACAGCTAACCACCGGCACTACCATGAACAGGCCGCACCACCTCCATTCTTTCTATCCAACCGTCGCTTCAGCCGCAACCTCCAAAAATCCAATCAATCGTCGTTGCTTCACCATCTCTGAGAAGGAAACCACCAAAACAGTCCCTTTAGTCATCACTGCTAACCCGTTTCACTGGAAGAAACATGAAGTCCATGATGGATTCTCAAAATCCCTCCTAAGTTTATCTAGTTGTTTAGATTTTCGATTATTATCTTTTTCTACACCCCTATATACAAATTTTTTAGATTTAAAATAGTTGAAATTTGGCTTTGAATTTTAAGGCGATTATTACCATTTTGTGTTTGTTTATATATTTAGCCCATTTTCTATTGTTTAAATTCTATGAGTTTGGGTGCTAATTGTTTGCCTGATTTATAATGAATCTTGTGTGTTAATCAGTTAAATTAAATTCATGATCATCCCCTTAAAATCATTTCGTGAATTTGACAATGTGAGGGTTATGCTATGTGTGTGAATGTCTTAGTTGGATAGTACTTGGAATACATGTTATGTCGAAAAATTGTGTAGTACGCTTACTTTAGGCTAGTGCCAAGATTCTTTTTCTCTTTATTTGAAATGAGATAAATCTTTGGTATGATTATTTACTTTGGACAGCCTTGGTACTTGAATATTTATAGTAAATATATGATTTTTGTGTGATTAAGAATATATGTATTAGTTAATTGGCTCAATTTAAATTTTGAATAAATTGATAACCTCATTATTGCCTATTTATGGTAAAATTTTCAAAATAAAATCATGTGGACTCTTTTTTTTTTGGTTTTAACAGATTATGTATGAATATTCATGGTGATTTAGCACATTTCCCTCCCCTTTATTGATTTAGTTTATTGATTTGATTTTGGAATATCCCTTTTCCTCTTTTACTTTCCCTTAATTATTTTTTGAATATTTTTATTTCCTTTAATTCTTTACTACTCTCCACTATATAAACACCGCCTCTTCTCATTTACGGACACCTTGTCCACACAAAAGTTTAAAATACTTTAAAGTTTTTTAGCATTTTTGATTTCGAAGAGGGCATTCGATTCCATCTTATTACTTCAATTGCTTTAATTAAGGTTTCTTGTTATTATTTTTACTATTTATTGTTAAGTTTCTTTTGAAGTAATTTTTATATATATGTGGTAGCTCTATGGTGTTATGGAACCTTCAGAAAACATGCTTATAGGAACTATTTGGTGTTTGCATTTCATTGTTTCTGTATTTGGGCCATGTTTGACTTTGTCTTTGGTGTTTGTTCCTCTATCTTGTTTATCTGATAGGTACTACTGAAAGATATTTTGAAACTTAAAGAGTTGCCCGAGAGTTTGGGGAAAGGCGGCCTATTTCTTCTTAGTTTATTTTTTTTCTATTATTCATTGATCTGTAATATTTTTGTATAAATCACTACTGTGTAATAAGAAATTCATGGGGAGGCAGGAATTCCGCCACCTTAGTGACTGACCATCGCTTGGGTTGTCAAGATAAAGTCCAAAGAGGGCTAATGCTAGATAGGAGGGACAATGGAGCTGACTGTCTATCCCACCATTGACTAACCGCCGCATGGGCCGCCAAACTTGGAAGGATAATGTGATTATGTGAATCACCTAGGAAAAAGAATAATTTAGGATCAATAATAACTTGTGTGGTCACTTAGAAGTCATGTTTTAGAGATTATTGATTAACTTTTGGCCTAAATTAATCCCAACATGTCTGGTTAAGTTTCAACATTTGTGCATGTATATTTAAGCAATAAAAAAGTAAAATCATTTTTCAGTAGTTAAACAAATTTTCAACATGCTTGTACTGACGTCCAATGATGTAAACTCATTTATGAGTGATTAAACAAATTGTCAGCGTGTTTGTATTATTTTTCACTAAAAACCTTTTTACAATTAGAAAAAATTTTCAACATGTTTATTAATCTTCCACACCAAAAGCTTTTTTTAGTAGTGAATTTTAAATTCAGAATTATTTTATTAAGTTTCAGTCAGTTAAATAAGGTTTTCCACACTTTTTGGCTTATAAAAGTTACTTTTCAGTTATTAAATAAAATTTTTAGCATCTTTTGTGAATTTCCAGCAATATAATTTTTTCAGTAAGTAAACAAAGTTTCAGCATGTTTTGTTAAATTTCAACATTAAAAATTAATTTTAGTAATTAAATGTAATCCTGACAATATTTTATTTCACATTCTGTAACTAAATTTCAGCTTTAGCGCCTTTAATTGGCATAATAATGCATCCCAACATGCTTTGAAATTATGATATATTGACTTGGTAATTTTGACTTCGATAATAGTTTGTTTTAAATGAGTTTCTTATGTCCTTGTTAAAAACGCCCTTAATCCCTTAGATTGTTTCAATGTTTTTTGTCACTTAGAATCATACCTATAAGCTAATTTTAATAAAATGAGTAATCACTATCTTTAAGCATGCTAATCACTAAATCAACCATTAATTAACCAAGAGTCTTGTTTGAAACCATTATGTGCAACGTGCTAGTCCAATGTACTTTACTTGGCACGAACCTTGAGTCTAATTACGCAATCTAGCTTTTTTTGTCTAGACCCCAAATTCAAAATAGAAAGTCCAACACCGCTTGAAAACTAAATTGGGATGGATAGATATTTTAGGGAATGCTAGTTTTATCCTTTTTTTAGAATGCCCCCTAAGTTTCATAAACAAGCCAGGGGGTGGGTAGACATTCGAAAATGATGGAGTTGTCCCAAGCATAATTCAATGATGCAACATATGATGTTGTGACCCCTCAATAAGTCGGGCCCTGATCCGAATAATAAAAGTAAATCCCTACCCAATCTTTCGAATTCATCTTCTCCTTTATTTACTTTATTTCAATTGATTGGGGTAGCCTAGGTCTTCCTATTTAATAAATATTTTGTGAAATTGATTGTGTCACTTCTGTCTCCTTGCTTATCTGATTTACATCTTTTCATTTATTTATCACCTAGATAATTGGTGATATAATTAAGATAATTATCTTGGTTTATTTGACGTTCTTTCACTTAGTCAATATTAAGTTAATAAAAAAATAATTAACATTTATTTATCACATGGAATTCCCTCGCAATATATGAATTCGTCTGGAAACCACATTTGTGGACCTCGAAGGTGCCTAATCCCTTCCTTTTAAGGTAATTTAAACTCTTACCCGATTTAAGATAACGTGGACTGATTTATTGATTCGTAATTAGCCTAGAATGATGCCCTAAATAACCTTAATTCATTAGGTGGTGACTCTTCACTCTTCATCAATCCTAAAAAGAGTTGTCACGTCGAATTCTATTTTTTGCAAGAAAAATGGGACGCGACGGCATTGCTACTTCGCTAGGGAATTTAGTTTCTAACCATTGCGGATTTGTGTGGTATGTGGAATTTTATTATTTCTTTTTATTTATCTGAACCATATTTTGATGTTTGTGTTTCTTCGTAACTACCATATTCCTTCTCTTTATTGTTTGTTTTTAACATCATGATTTGTCTTTTCTAATGTTAGTCCTTTCCCCTTTTTCTTTATGTATTTTTCTTTATCTCTCCATGTTTATATTTTTCCCTTTTCTTTCCTGTTATTTGGCTATATGTTGTCTTACTTTCCGTATTTATTCCCTTTTTATTGTGGAATATGTTATTGTATTTCTTGTTATGTGTTATGTGCTACTGTTTTCTATAATTGTCATTTCGCTCATATCTTCCTCCACTTGAAACCTTTTTTGATTTTCTTTTTAAGATCGGTTGAACGGTTGTACAAACATTCATTCCTAAAAGACCTTATGAAAATACCTCATGAATCGGTCAATCAGTGGTGCATCAACAGTCATAAGCTTTTTCGCTTAAAAGTTGTCCGCTTGAGGGAACCTTGTCATGGAACCACTCTTATTCTTAAATCCTAATCGTTTATTCCTTTACTAAGGAATGTGCATTCTGAATCCTAGGATGTTTTGTTTAGAAAGTCTTGTCCTAAGTTCTAAGGAATTTCATAATCCCAAAAAGAAAGCCTCATTAGTTATGTGCATTTTGAGAGATAAATATGCCTAAATGTTGTCATTTGCTCTTTGGGGTAGGGTAGGATAACACTTTGTATTTTAGGTTCAATGGCACCCCAGCTTCATATCCCAGGTTTATTATGCCAAGGCATATGGAGTTTTGGTGGATGGAGTTGGGTTTAGAAGGGAAAATCATGGTGAGAAAGGCATTGAGAGTTTGCCATCTCTCATGCAGGGAGCTCATTGAGGCAGCCACTGCATTTTGGGATGAGAAAAGATCGATATTCAGAATTGAGATTATATCTCCTGACTATTGACCATCGCTTCGACAAAGGTCTAGAGGCCTATAAGAAAGAAAACCAAAAAGAAGATATTTTTAGAATTTAGTTTAGTTTCTTTATGATTTCCTTGTATTTTTCAATTTATGAGACAATTTATTTCAATATGATTTATAATATTTGGGGTTTAATTTTTGATCAAATGACATTATTTTATGGCGTATTTATATCTCAAACAATGATAGGCCTACCATTGGCTCAAAAGAGGCTCCTAAAAAATGGAAACATCAAACAACGTGCTTATTGTTTGTTGTTTTATTTACCTCTTTATGTTACTAACATACTAATTTTTAATATTTGTTGTTTTTTACCTTTTTTATTGTTTGTTGTTGTTTTTTTTTTCTCCCAAAAGGTTGATTCATTCATTCTCTCACCCATAACATCAATTTAGAAAGGCTCAAGCTCCTTCTCTTAATCTCAATCACCAAAATAAGGAAATGGGTGATAAAAATGCTAGTGATGAGCATAATGAGTTGATCTTAAGAATGGAACAAAGAATCATCCAATTACAAGGGGAATTGTCACAAACCCGTAACTTGTCTAATATATTGCTTGCTTTGAATACTCCTCTTGAGCCACAAGCTGAGGGCAACACCACTCACAAATCCCATACCACTTTCACAAGCCACCACTTACCATCACTTCCTATCTCACAACCCCAAAATAATCCAAGTCACATATATATGCTTCCTCAAAACAACCAACATCCATATTTTTGTCCACCATAATACCACACATACTCAGCTCCATTAAATTCTCAAATAATATCATATGTCTATAATATTTTGCTAACGTTCACCATGAATATGTCTCATTCTCATGATTGAGGCAATCATACTTCAGATCTAATTTATGTCAAAATGACCTCATTCACCCACCATTAATACAAACTTGAACCTCCAAAAAAAGACCTCTTTCCATAATCTGTGATTGAAAAATTGAAACAACTTGAATATAGTAAGGGGTTGAAAGTTTTAAGTTGTGACGACCTGTGTCAGTGGGGTACAAACCTTCAAATATTGATTTTTATAGTGGGATCGGAGACCTAAAAGCCTATTTGAAATAATATTGTGACAAGCTAGTATGAGTTAGTAAAAATGATCAGATTCTTATGAAGTTATTCATGAGGATTTTCATTGGAGATGCTTTATCATGTATATTGCACAAGGTGCAAGAAAATGGTCAAAATAGACTGATATGGCCTCTAATTTTATAGAAAGATTTGGATTTAATGTTAAGAATGCGCCTGATTGGTTCTACATTCTGAAGTTAAAAAATTAACCTACAAAATCATTTCAATAATATGGAATGAGATGGATACGTAAAGCTTTTAAAGTGTGCCCTCCTTTACAGGAAAGTCAAATGAAGGAATTTTTTATGCATTCCCAAGAGCCACAATATTATGAAAAGATGAGTCTTATAGAAGATCGAAATTTTGTTGAAATCATCAAGTTGGGTGAGAGAATTGAAGAAGGCATTAAAATGGCATGATAATAAATTTAGAGACGCTGCAAGCAATTAAGACTGTGCAACTTGGTGAAAATAATGACATGAGAAAAGTAAATGTTGTCTTGACTACACAAGATCTGAAAACCCCTCTGATTTATCAAATACCACTTCCTCCACTTCAATACCAAACACCCATATATCCAGCACCTTCATATCCATTTCTTACAACGGTATACAATTACCTCATACAATCTTATTATCTTACTAACTATCCTACACAACCTGTGTACTTTAAAATTCTTCCAACTATATTCCAACAACCACTAGATTATCAAAATCCATTAATAAATCAATGTCTCAATCAATTTGTCAAACCTCGAGCTATGTTTTAGAAAATTTATAGAGATAGTACACTCCTTTTGCTAAGTCCGTAGACTAATTTTATGAGAGACTAACGGTTGCTAGCTATATCACTTCAATTCCTACAGTTGTAATGAATACATATGCACAATGGTTTGATCATTTCAAAGTTTGTACTTGTCATTCAGGGATAAAAAGGCACACCATAGGAAAACGTTGTGCTTTAAAAGACAAATTCAAGCATTGATTGATATGAAAGTGATAAATGTGACAAGGCCAAATATCAATATTGATTAATCTCCTAAGCATGACTTGCACCTATTTGGCATTGATGAAGGATTATCATGTTGTTTCTTCATTCCAGACTCCTTAAGTACTTAAAATTACATTAGTCTTTACATATTCTTGGAATGGTATGAATTTCTTTTATTTAATTCAAACTACTTTTAACATGATTCCCATTTAAAAGGGATACGTAGGTGCTTTTGTGGAGTTCAATCTTATTATAATGAAATTTTTATATTTTCTGTAGAGCATAAAACTAGAACAAATTTTTGACAAGATATCAAAAATTCTATGGAAAAGCATTTCTACAAGTTTAAGACTGACAAGCTATGTAACTAGGTATAATTTTTTAGATGATCTCAAAAATTCTATCGAGAACCATTTCTACAAGTTTAAGGCTAGCAAGATTAAGGTCATAAAATTGGATTAGAAATTTTTTAGGAATCCTCAAAAATTTCATCAAGGATTGCATCTAAAGAGAGATATAGAGTTTATGATCAAAGACAATGGACACAGAAATTGAAGTAAAGGAACTGGCAGAGACAGGAAATAATCTTTTCGCTTTTTTAAACTAATAATTTATCTTTGAGAGTAGGAATAGAGTAACAGGTACAAATCTTGAGTATGTTATACACCATGAGAATATATATAAGGTTAAGTATTGTAGTTCTGTATTTGGAGCGAGTTAAGCACTACCCTATCTCGAGAGGCTATTCGAAGCTAAGAATTATTTTCAAAAATTGATGGAACCAAGCACGACTCTATCAAAAACCTATCTGAGGCTAACCATTGTCCTTGGAAAGTTAATTAGGTTAAGCACTATCCTCTCTTAAGAAATTATCCAAAGCTAAGAATTGTTTTCATAAATTTAATGGAGTCAAGCATAACTCTATCAAGAAAGTGTCTGAGGCTATCATTGTCTTGAAAAGTTACTTAAGTTAAGCACTACCATCTCTCGAGAAATTATCTAAAGCTAAGCATTGTTTTTGAGAATTTGATGGGGTTAAGCACGACTCTATCAATAACTATCTGGGGATAAGCATTATCCTTGAAAACTTAATTGGGTTAAGCACTATCCTCTCTCGAGAAATGATCTGAAGCTAAGCACTATTTTTGAAAAATTGATAGGTTAAGCATGACTCTATCAAAAACAATTTGGGGCTAAGCATTTTCCTTGAAAAGTTAGTGGGATTAAGCACTACCCTCTGTTGAGAAATTGTCCGAAGATAAGCATTATTTTTGAAAATTTGATGGGTTAAGCACGACTCTATCATGAAATTGTCTAAGGCTAAACATTGTCCTTGGAAAGTTAATTAGGTTAAGCACTACCTTCTCTCAAAAAATTATTCGAAGTTAAGCATTGTTTTCAGAAATTTGATGGGTTCAAGCACTACTCAATCAAGAAACTTTTTGAGGCTAAGCATTGTCTTTGGAAATTTAATTGGGTTGAGAACTACCCTCTCTCGAGAAATGGAATAAAGCTAAGCATTGTTTTTAGAAATTTGATGGGGTCAAGCATGACTCTATGAAGAAACTGTCTGAGGCTAAGCATTGTCCTTGAAAAGTTAAGTTGGTTAAGAACTATCCTCTCTCAAAAAATTATCTGAAGCTAAGCATTATTATTGAAAATTTGATGGGTTAATCACGACATTATCAAAAAAACTCTCTAAGGCTAAGAATTGTCCTTTGAAAATTGATTGGGTTAAGAACTAGCTTATTCTTAAACATTATCAGAGGATATGCATTGTCCTTTGGATATTGATTGGATTAAGCATTACTCAAAGATGGATATTGTTTTTTGATATTAAACATGCTAAGCACAACTACCAAGATGTCATTCAAGGCTATTGCTTTACTGGATATGGTGTAGGTTAAGCATGACCTCCTCAAATTGTATGAGCAAAGCATTTCTCTCTCATAATAGATATGTTTTCTTATATCTTCTCATCATTATTTTTACATATAATGTTTTTTTCACCGCATTATTTAATTTTCAATCTGTGTTAATTATTTTTATCTGATTTTGTTAAAACTGACAGGCAAAAGGAAAGACATTTGAGAATTGTTCTTCTCCTGATTTTGAAACATAATTTTGTCCTAGTATTTCAATCTATTCATATTTTACCTTTCAAAATTGCTCATGCTCCGATTTTACAAACTCATGCTCCACGTTCACCAATTTTCTTTAGGAATCTCATTCATTCCAAAATCTAGAACTACACAGAGCCTTATACTCGTAAAATCATATATATGTAGGTGACTTAAAATCAAAGTCTCGACCACACAATTTTAATAACCACCTCCATGTTTCTCCTATTCCAACAAATCATCCTCTCGATCAAACAAAAATTGACTATTGTGTCAACTTTCATTGCTCGATAATTCTTTTAT
Organism: Capsicum baccatum var. pendulum; assembly: GCA_030864225.1. Classification (NCBI taxonomy): domain Eukaryota; kingdom Viridiplantae; phylum Streptophyta; class Magnoliopsida; order Solanales; family Solanaceae; genus Capsicum; species Capsicum baccatum. The sequence continues at coordinate 183,445,496 of CM061554.1, forward strand.
CATTTTTTTAGCAATGAAGGGTATCTATTTATGCCTAATTTTGACCTCCCAACACCTCTCCTAGGTTGTTATTTTACCAAAAATTATTAATTTTGAATATTAATATTTTTTACGTATTATTTTGATATCAAATAAATACTAACATGTCACATTCATGATTTCTAAGTATGCAATTTATTTTATCAAGTAATTTTATATTTTATATATAATTTAAATATAATATTTTATATAATTTTTTTCTTTATTAAATTATTTTTGCAAATATGCACACTCATAATTAACAAACACGTTGTTTACTATTATTGTTATTAAGATAGCAGCCAAATTTATTCAATTTTTCCTATATGTTTAATTTTTAGCCCTTTTTTGTTTTTCTACTCAATTAGTGTCATTTTTAGCCAAAATTGATTTCAATTTTGACCTCAAATTAAATTCTAGTTTTTTTACCTATTTTTAGATCACCATTACATTATTCTCATCTGTTGATTAAGATTAATCCAACGGATGAGATGAAGTCCCCTTTTCTTTCCTTCTTAAATAAAAAAAACAATCTTAATCCCCATTTTTCAAAACAGTCGCACCCACTCTATTTTCTTTCTTTCTTTCTCTCTAGACTTAATTTCGATCATCTCCCTTACCTTCGTCATCGCCAGCTACGCCCTTCATTACCTCACCCCCTCTTTGTCTCTTCTCTCTCGACAACCTCTCTCTCGTTTCTCTCTTTGCCATCATTATTTTGCCAGAGCTGGTGAGCTATTATAGCCCTAAATGCTCTACCAACAGCAAGTCATCTCCATCATGCTCCAATATTCACTAACCACCGGTGGACCAATAGTGCCACCTTCCACCAGCAAAACAACCAACCACCAGAGCCATCATGAACAACCCGTGCTTCCCACTATCTTTCTTCTCCACCCATCGCTACAGCCGCAACCTCCATAAATCTAATCAATTGTCGTTACTCCACCGTCTTCAAGAAGGAAACCGCTAAAGCAATCGCTCCAGTTGCCACCACTGACCCATTTTGCTAGGTGAAAGTCATGATGGATTCTCAAAATTTATCCCAGGTTTATCTCATTGTTTAGATTTCCTATTATTATCTTCTTCTTCTACTCTTCTTTTGATAGATTTCTTAGATTTTAAATAGTTGAAATTTAACTTTGAATTTTGAAGCGCTTCTTATTATTTTGTGTTCGTTTATGTGTTTAGATCAACATATGTTAAAACGCATAGTTTTTATTAATTAAATTCTATGAGTTTGGGTGTTAATTATTTAGCTAATTTATGACGAATGTCATGTGTTAATCGGTGAAATTTAATTCTTGATCATCCCTCTAAAATTATTTCATGGATTTGACAATGTTAGGGTCCTATTTTTTATCTAAATGTCTTAGCTGGATAGGACTTGGAATGCATGTTATACAAAAAATTATGTGGTAGACTTACTTTGGGTTAATGACAAGATTTTTTTTCCCATTGTTTAAAATGAGCAGAATCTTTGGTATGATTATTTATTTTGAACAGCCTTGGTACTTGAGTAATTATGATAAATATATGATTTGTGTATGATTGAGAATATATGAATTAGTTAATTGGCTCAATTTAAATTTTGAATAAATTGATATCCTCATTGTTGTCTATTTATGGTAAAATTTTTAAGAGAAAATCGAGTGGGCTCTCTGTTATATTTTTTTTTATGTGGGGGGGGGGGGGGAGGGGGGGAGAGAGGGGGGATAAGAGATTGTGTATGAATATTTATGGTAATTTAGCATATTTTTCTCCTCTTTATTGATTCAGTTTATTGATTTAATTTTTGGAATATCCCTTTTCCTCTTTTACTTCCCCTTAATTGATTATGAATATTTTTGTTTTCTTTACTACTCTCCACTCTGTAAACACCCTCTTCTTCTCATTAACGAACATCTTCTCCTCGGTTATCACTCTATCAAAAGAATCTCTCGCTATCTATTTTCTCCATACAAAAGTTTAAAAATACTTTGAAGTTCTTTGGCATTTTAAATTTTGAAGGAAACATTCGGTTCCATCTTATTACTTCTATTGCTTTGATTAAGGTTTCTTATTATTATTTTCATTGCTTATTGGTAAGTTTCTATCAATGTAATTTTTATATTTATGTGGTGGCTTTATGGTGTTGTGGAACCTTTAGAAAACATGCCTATAGGAACTATTCAGTGTTTGTGTTTCATTGTTTTTGTATTTGGGCCCGGTTCGACTTTGTCGTTGATGCTTGTTTCGCTATTTTGTTTATCTGACAGGTATTATTGAAAGATATTTTGGAACATGAAGAGTTTTTCGGGAGTTTGGAGAAGGATAGCCTATTTCTTCTTAGTTTAATTTTTTTTAATTATTCATTGGTTTGTAACATTTTTTTATAAACTGCTACTGCATAATAATAAATTCATGAAAGGCGGGAATTATGTGATTATGTGAATCACCTAGGCAAAAGAATAATTTAGGATCAATAATAACTCGTGTGGTCACTTTGAAATCATGTTTTAGAAATTACTAGTTAAATTTTGGCCTAAATTAACCTCAACATATTTGGTTAAGTTTCCCATTTGTGGTCTGTCTATTTAAGCAATAAAATATGAAAATTATTTTTCAGCAGTCAAACAAATTTTCCACGTGTTTGTATTGACGTCCAGTGATGTAAACTCATTTTTGAGTGATTAAACAAACTTTCAGCGTGTTTGTATTATTTTTCAGTAAAAATCTTTTTGCAATTAGATAAATCTCCAACGTGTTTATTAATCTTCCACACCAAAAGCTTTTCTTTAGCAATTAAATTTTATTTAAGCACTATTTTAGTAAGTTTCAGCCAGTTAAATAAGGTTTTCCACACTTTTCGTCTTATAAAAGTTACTTTTCAGCAATTAAACAAGATTTTCTGCATCTTTTGTGAATTTCAGTAACATAAAATTTTTTCAGTAATTAAACAAAGTTTCAGCATGTTTTGTTAATTTTTAACATTAAAAACTATTTTTAGCAATTAAATGTAATCCTGAAAACATTTTATTTAACTTCCAACAGCTAAATTTAAACTTTAACTCCTTTAATTGACATAATAATCCATCCCAACATGCTTTTGAATTGTGACACATTGACTTGGTAATTTTCACTTTGATAATTGTCGGTTTTAAATGTATTCCTTATGTCCTTATTTAAAACGCCCTTAAGCCCTTTGATTATTTCAATGTTTTTTGTCACTTAGTATTATATCTATAAGTCTAATTTTACACAAATGAGTAATTACTATTTTTAATCATGCTAATCACTTAATCAACCTTTAATTAACCTAGAGGCTTGTTTGAAATCATTATGTGCTACGTGCTAGTCCAATGTGCTTTGTTTGGCATGAACCTTCAGTCTAATTAGGCAGACTAGCTTTCTTTATCTAGACCTCAAATTCAAAATAGAAAGCCCAACTCTTCTTGGACACTAAGTTGAGACGGGTAGGCATTTTAGGGAATGCTAGTTTTATCCTTACTTTAGAACGCCCCTTATGTTTCATAAATTGGCTAGGTGGGGGTGGGCAGACATTCAAAAATGATGAAAGTTGACTCGAGCATAATTTGACAATGCGACATATGATATTGTGACTCTTTAATAAGCTGGGCGCTGATCCGAATAATAAAAGTAAATCCCTATCCAATATTTTGAATTTATCTTCTCCTTTATTTACTTAGTTTCAATTGTTTGGGATAGCTTAGGTCTTATTATTTAATAAATATTTTGTTATATTAATTGTGTCACTTCCGTCTCCTTGCTTATCTGATTTACATCTTGTCATTTATTTATCACCTAGATAATTGATGATATAATTAAGATAATTATCTTGTTTTATTTATGATTCTTCACTTAGTTAATATTAAGTTAATACAAAATAATTGACATTTGTTTATCGCATAAAATCTCCACATAATATATGAAGTCGATCGAAAACCATATTTAAGGACCTCGGAAGGTGCTTAAAACCTTTCTTTTGAGGTAATTTGAATTCTTACCCAATTTTTGGTGACGTATACTAATTAATTGATTTGTTATTATCCTAAAATGATGTCCTAATGCACCTTAATTCGTTAGGTGGCGACTCTTCACTCTTCACCAATCTTAAAAAGAGTTGTCACATCGAATCCCTCTTTTCCCGTGAAAAAAGAGGCGCGATAGCTGAAACTACTAAAAGAGAAATGAGCAGTGGTAGAAAAAACCCAAATCCATTCTAAAGGCCAGGAGTAATGGGAATGGGTATGTTCCGAAAAAGTCTTCAAAGTCCTGAACGTAAGTCTCTTACTTTGCTATATCTTGTGTAAATTATGAATCTTTGATATATCTTGATTCTTAAATTTTATTTATCCTTCATTGCAGTCTAACATGTGTAGTAAAATCTACTCTACTGGTCAAGCAAAAGTAACAAGATCAGTTGATGTGAGTGGTGACACTGATTATACACCAAGTACTACCAGTAAGTTGAATAGAATGGCAAACCAATAATCTCAACAAGAAAACTACAAGAGCTAAAAGAGAAGAAACGAAAGAAGACAGTGTGAAGTAGTTCAAACAATTCAAGTCAAAATAGCACATTTTCACAGTCAAAGATGTCATGAAAATTGTAGTAATATTGATGTATTATAAACATTATTTTAAGTTAGTCCAGTTGACTTAAAAATAGTTATATTTTGTATTTAAGAATGGTGATGGTAAACTGATTAGGGGCTTATAATTTTTGGTTCTGTTTGTTAATGATTATTGCCTTATTTTAGGCATTATAAATATGACTTTATTTTGTATGTATGTTGAAGTTGGAATAAATTATGATGTGTTCAAATGGAGAAAATTATATATTATTGTGTTCAAATGATGATGTGGTGGTGTTGTAAAGTTGTGTTGTCACAACAATTGTCTTTATAAAATGATGGTGATATTGGCTATATAGTTGTGTTGACACAACATTCTAATTACAAGATGTAAGTGTAAATAATTTACACGAGACGCAATTCAATTCCACGAGATACAATTGAATTACACAAGATACAATTGAACAATTTACTCACACACCACAACACAACATAATCTAATATATATAGATAGATAGGGATACAAAATTTACACCATAAATAGTTAATCCAATTACTTTCAATATTTTTTTTGCTAATGAACGTGGTAGCAACACAAACCAAAATACATAAAAATATCTTCCTACTAAACCTACACCATTTTCATCTTCCATTGAGCCTCCTCTCTAATGTTAAGTTGTAAATTTGAACCTGTTTAACCCACAATTCTTGTTTCAACTCTTTGATTTTGTTCACCAATCTTGAAAAGATAAAATTTGATCTTGAATCAACTTTTTCTTAGTCCCTCCATAAAAAAAATATAATTTTGAGACTAAAAAATTTAAAAAAATCAGTACGTTATCATCAATTGAATCTAAAGTAAAGAAAAATACAATGAAAAATACATACATCATAGTAAGAGCAAGACCAAAATCTTTTTCCTGGATTTAATTTCGACCATGAAGTTTGCATATTCAGCAAAACACTATATTGACATCTTACTACAACATTGAGCATTGGGTCTGATTCATCCATAAAAAGCTTATTCAATTCCACATTTATCAATTGATGAATTTCGATAAAATTGATTAATGATTCGATAAAATTGATTAATAAATTACGAAACCTAAATTAATACTTGGACCAGATTACAAATCACAACTTCAAGAATTAAACTAGAAGTTGGGAGTAACAACTAAACCCTAGATTCTTTTGAAAGAAGATCAAAAAAATGGAGGAGATAAAGGCTCATGGTGGAGAAGTTGGTAACTCTTAAGTTGAAGAAGATGACCATTAGAGAAGTATTAATTCATGAATTAATGACATATATTATACACGGAACAGATTATTTTCATGATTTTGAAGTTTTGGTGCCTCCACTAACACACCTAGAGGAGGTGTTATCACCTCCCATGACAAGTCACCACTTGGGGAGGGGTGTAAATATATCAAATATAGAAAAAAATAATTCAGGGGGGTGCTGGGATGCCCGTGAAGGTTGAGTGTGTAGTTGAAATTTCAAGTAAAGGTTAGGGATAATAGATATTGAAATACAGCTATGAAAGATAAGGTTAATGAAACCTACTTATGCCTCACTTAGAAATGAAATAATGATACAAACCTCAAAAATTTTAGACTTGTTAGCCTCTATATTACCCAATATACGATCATCACCAAAATCATTGCCAATAAAATCAAGTCCCACTTGAATAACCTTATAGGGCAAAGCCAAGCTAATTTCTCTCAAATATAAGAGCTTTTAATAATGTCATTGTGATCCAAGAATTCATTTTCTACTTCATAAAAATTATCGAAAAAATGTCAATATTAACCTTGATATGGTATTTGACAGAATTGACTGGTCTTTTATTAGACAAGTCCTGCACTTTTTTAACTTCTCTAAAAAACTTACTAATCTCATTATGTCTTACATTACTTCATTCTCTATATATGTTTTTGTAAATGGTAGCAAGACTAGCTTCTTTAATCCTACTAGGGGAATGAGGTAAGGAGATCCTTTCTCTCATTTCACTTTCATCCTATGCATGGAGCTTCTCTCAAGAAGGATTGGTCACAAAGTTTACATTTTAAATTTGAAGCCCATGGTTAAGGGTTTCACACCTCTTCTTTGATGATGACTTGACCTTATTTGCTAAGGCTAATACTAAAAACTATTAAACCATCATCAGTGCCCTCAAAAACTTGAATTTTCACTCTAGTCAAAACATCAACACCTCAAAATTCACAGTCATCTTCACCAACAACTGTTCTAGATAAGATTAAGAAACTCTTGCAAGCCACCTCTTTATCAATGCCAGAGATACCTTTCGCAAATATCTGAGATTTTCCATTTTCCACCAAAAATTACTAATAGAGATTTTTAATTCATCCTTGATAAGCACAACTCCAAATTATCAGGGTGGAAAACCTTATTTCTCAATATAAATGGCAAAACCACTCTTGCTAAAACTTCTCGCTAAAATTTCTTACTACTCTCAGAAGCATCTTTAACCATAACATGCAATACATTTTCCTCCCTAATTAAATCCACAACCACATTGATAGATTCCACAGAAACTTCTTTCGGGAATTCAGCACTGAAATAAAGAAAATGCATCTCATTAAATGCGATACCCTTGAAAGAAAGAAAATATATCTCATTAAATAAGATACCTTAACCTTCCCCAAAAAGGAAGGAGACTTAGGGATGAATAAAGCCTCCTCCAAGAATAATACAATGCTCTGAAGCTTAGCCGGGAGATTTATCAAGAACCCTAATAAACTTTGGACCAGGATCAAATGTAAGTACAGTAATGCTCACAAACAATGCTTCTAGAACTTGGAAAGGCTTATCTAAAGGGCTAGAACCTTTGCAAAGAATTTTGTCAATAGAATGTCCATAATGGAAAAAAGGTTAGCTTTTGGATGGACAGATGGGTTCCCAACCAACCAACCCCTAGATAAATCATACATAGACCTTAAAATGAGAGGGAAAAGATATCAAATTCTTCGATCTCTGGCACAAGAATGAATGGAACTTTGTATCCATGTCTCTTAACACTTCATATACCAACAATCATGACATCCAAAGCTCCTCTTTCTCAATGTCAGATTCTAATAAGACCCCATTATCTGGAAACTTACAGTAAATAATTGTTTTACCAATATTAGTGCCTATTATTTTATATTATAAGAAGGAAACAACATTAGGGACACCATCAATAGTAACTTCCAACCCCTGTCAAGATCATATTCTTCATCTAACTTCTTCATGACACCAGACTTCCCACTAATTCTTTTCTAAACCATACTGGCATCCAAACTAGTCCTAATTATTTCATATGTAGCCATCATACTAAAGACACTTTCGACATCTTCCATGATTGCAACATGGTTCAAGATTTTTGGCTACTAATAGTTCCACCAGCAATAATAACTTATCCACATCAAGCTTTCACCCTCTTAATCGAGCCTCCATTTGGACTATTATCAAAGATATAGGGTATGACCACCTTATCTCTTAGTAGGAACTCATCCCTTACTGTTTATGGACAACGTGCAAGATTAAAAATAATAATGTTCTTAAACACAAAGATGATAAGCCTTCCTCCACTCAAGCATATTCAGAAGCCATTAAATTTTTGAACCTTAGTGAGAACAGAGCTCACACTAGAACCATGACCATAATCAATGAAAAATTAAACCGCCCAAGAGGATTTTTCAAACTCAACACTAATGTATCTTATCTAAGTAACCCTAGTAAAGGGGGTACTGAAAGATCTATCAAAAACTCTAATGGGGAATGATTATTGGGGTTTGCAAAAGCTTTCACAATGCTACCAATTAATCAAATAAATTTTTTACCCCTAAATGAAGGTTTAAAAATAGTAGAATTAAACAATCTAATGCCCATTGAAATCAGCACTGATTCCAAGGAGGTGATCCTTATGCTAAGCAATGGTAACTTATACTATAATGCTACTATTGATGATTACAAGTCAAGACTAAGTAGGCTAGGAAGACCAGTGGTGCAACACAGCTATAGAGACCAAAATAGTATAGTAAATGCACTAGTAAAGGAAGAAGCACCATCTACAACTTATGTAAGAACAAAATTTTTTGTAGTTCCTTCGGTATATGTGTGTAAACTTGTTTGAGTAGACATGCTAGGAACTATGTTTGAGATAAAGATTATTATTTGTAATGAACCTTAAGTGGGAACCGAACCCTTGTCTTTTGTTATTAACCCAGGCTAATATGCTTGCTTTCATAAACTCTTATTATAAATTATATATAAGTATCCTGTTAATCAAAAAAATAAAGAATGTCAATTATTAAAAAACAATCAACTTAGTCTACAAAATTAGAAAGAGAACAAAAAGAAACTAATTAACACAATTTTGGAAAAACTAATAGTAATTTGAAAGGAAAAAATGGTGTTGGCTTCTAGATTTTAATATACAAATAAATAAATAAAACATTAAAAAGGTTTTTTTAAAATGAATTTTTGGTGGTCTGATTAGACCATTTTATTCAAACAGGCCAAATGGCCAAAATTACAACAAATGACTAACAAATCAGATCCATGACCCACTCTATAAGAAAAGAAGGATGAAAAGTTTCCCCTTTTTCTAATATAGATAGGTTTAGGACAAGATTAAAAAGTACTCTTCCCTTTCTTTTGAAATTGTCCCCAACAACAATGCTTTCGGAGTGCTTTCAGTGGAACTCCAAGCTTTGGTTTCTCCTTCTCTGAGTTCTGTTCCAGCTGAATCTATGATGGATCTTAGCTGAACTCTTACTATTACCTTCACTTCTCTCAGTTGATGTTTGTTGTGCATGCATTTTCATCTTTTGCCTTTACGAATCTAATTTTCTTTTCCGTTTTCAAGTGGTCTTGGGTTCTTCGATGGATAAACTACCTCCAATTCACCCAGGTTTTTAGTTGGAAACCTCTTTCTCTTTATCTGGTGGTTGAATATGCTGGAACAAATCCCTACCCCTCCTTTTTGGTAAAGATTTTTAATAGCTAGAGTTTTAATTCTAGATTTAGTTAGCACAGACGTAATGTCTTTTTCTAGGCATACTATTAAAACTTATTTACTGTGCTCTTTATTGTCCTCTATTTTTGCTTGTTAAACTATGCTTGAATTTGATGATTTGTAACTATACATACTGCTTCTGATGGTCATTACTGAATTATTATTCTTGTTTTGATTCTGATACGTGGGAATCTGATCTTTATCAATATTTACTAGTCTTCTTGTCTTCACTGATAGCTGCTGGAAAGAGTATTATTCTTGCATGTCTTGTGCCTCTATCACCTCATTTGCCAAAGAGTCGGCCACTGAGTACCTTTCCCTAAATATATGTGTAACAGTAACATGTAACTTCTGAATGAGTAGTCTTATCTCCTTAATAATACCAACAAGTTTTAAGCGGATTTTTCATTGCATCAGAATCATTTGCTTAAGGCTTAAAGAGTCTGTCTCTATGATGAAATTTGTTAAATGTTTCTCATGACAGTACTCTAAAGCTTCTATAATAGCAATAGATTCTACTTCTGTATTTGCACCTAGCCCCAAGCCTTTAACTCTAGCATATACAAGATCTCATATTTCATCTCTTATACAAAACCCATATGAACTCATCCCCGGATTTCCTCTACAAGTACCATCTGTATTGCATTTAACTCTAAGGGTTCTGGTTTTTTCCACACCACCTTTTGATAATGTAGTCTTGGCCTATATGACCTCATAGTGTCCACCATCTCTGACCATGTCCAATCCTTCATCTTTATCCATGGATACAGCTTCTTGATTATCTTCTTTATCACTTCTTGGACTTGTAACATCAGCCCCTTAAATGAAGTGGACCCTTCATGTTTTATAGAATTCCTCCTCTTTCATAACGTCCACATGATTATGGCTGGTACAACTTTAAAAATACTATTGAGTATTGATGATGACTCATTTTTCCACCATGATACTATCATCTGTTGTAGTTGTACATTGTCTATCCTGATTCTTGCAAAATGAGCAAACTGCCTCCAAAACTTTAAAGTTATGAGGGTTGTTAGTAAAACATGGGACATAGTTTCCTCCTTTTTATCTTCACAACACCGGCATCTTGATACCCATTGAATCATCATTCTCTTTAAGTTATCATCTGTAGGGATCTTTCTCAGCCACACCCTCCATAAAAAGAAATTATATTTGAAAGGTAAACTTTTATTCCAAATGAAATCATAATATCTCTTTTTCTCATTTTTCTTTTTGATGATCTCCCAGGCAGACTTTACAGTAAACTGACCGTTTGTACTTCCCATCCATCATGGTCTATCATTCTGATGTCCCCAACACTAGGTTTTATTGTCTGTATAATCAAATCCACCATTTCTTCAGATAAACATGACAACAATAGTTGTCTATCCCACTCTCTATTTCTGATAAAATTCCTCACCTCTATCTCCTCATCCTGAAAAGTCTCTCCTTCCACAAAATACAAAGCACCCTGTTTTGTCTAATTATCATACCAAAAACTTGAGTTCCCAATTGTTACCTTCCAGCATATATTATGTTCCACCTGTCCCTTATAGCAATCATTTTCCTCCATACATGTGATGCTCCAAAAAAGTAAATAATTCAAAAAGGTTCTTTTTTTCAAAGGCATAAAACATAAACATAAACAAATTTTTTAACGTGGATTCAACTGATTTTTTTTTCAATAGAAACTCCCTCTATTCATTAAGGACGTGATATGTTCAAAGGAGCATACAACGTCACTCACTAACCAACTTGAGAAAATTGTATCTTAAGAAGATTCTTGCAACAAGGATATGGCTACCTAAGCCAAGTTACGAGCAATTAAAACTTCTACAAATATGTAAAACTACAACATAATCTAAATCTGAAGAAGTGTTTCAAATATCTTCACAAGCTACATCCACGTCCCATGTGGCTTTCATATTTTTCGTCAAGATATAGACAATAGTTTTTGTATTATAGAGAAGATATAAAGTTTTCTTCGTCCACGTTGCATCACTTTCTCCACAGCTTTTCTAATTGTAAAAGCTTCTTCAATCATAGACTTTCCAACAAACTGAATCGGGATCCATGGACATGAAGCAGAGCACCCTTGCTTCCATAGCAACCAAACAAATGTTTTCCTTCTCCGACTTAACTTGTAAACCTGTTGTTTCCAACATAATTTCAACCACAAATAAAAATATGAAGAAACAATAGTTTTATTAATAAACGATTTGAGTACAAATATGTTCCTCCCTTGATTCTTCTCTCATGATTTTCTCTGTAATTCGAGGGCCGTTAGTGGCATTATTTCTCGAATGTAGAAAGATTTGGATATAAATTCTCTTGTAATTCAAGGGTCATTAGTGGTGTATTTCTCGAACATAGGAATATTTGAATTTGATCTCCATGAAAGGAGGGTTTGTCTTCTTGAGATATTTGATTATCAAGAAGAGGGTTTTGATCTTTATGAATATCTCATGAATTTATTGGGACTTTTCAGATCTTTGATCTCTTTGTGAATATCCCGTGAATTTGTGGGATACTGGAGATGCCTCTTTAAAGAGATATTTGTCCTCATTATATAGGCATAATTTAGGGTTTAGGTTGAGTGGTCATCAAGCTAGATTTGGGGTAAAGTAGCCCTTAAGAACTCTAATCAAAATTGAACTCTTTTTGTAAAGTCCACAAAATTTCAAAGTCTACAAATGCCCCCTACTTCAAGGCTTGTCGGAGTGTAGACTTGATAAAACCCAAAAACGAGTCTTGAAGTACCGCTTTCATCTTTACGATCCTGCAGCTATAGATTTGCAGATATGATTTATGAGAGAACAGATGAAGGACAGATTTGGTCCCACTGGGCGTGTCAATTTGCTTCCAACAATTTTTCTATGGTGATAGAAATATATTGCAATCACAATTAAAAATATGAAGAAACAACAACTTTATTGATAAACGATGTGGGTACAAATCTGTTCCTCCCTTGATTTTCTCTAATGATTTTCTCCGTAATTTGAGCGTCGTTAGTGACATTATTTCTCGAATGTAAGAAGATTTGGATATGAATTTTCCGTAATTCAAGGGTCGTTAGTGGTGTATTTCTCGAACATAGGAATATTTGGATTTGATCTCCATGAAAGGAAGGTTTGTGATCTTGAGGTATTTGATTATCAAGAAGAGAGGGCTTTTATCTTTATGAATATCCCATGAATTTATTGGTGACTTTTCAAATCTTTGATCTCTTTGTGAATATCCCGTGAATTTGTGGGATACTGGAGATGCCTCTTTAAACGGATATTTGCCCCCATTATATAGGCATAATTTAGGGTTTAGGTTAAGTAGTCATCAAGCTAGATTTAGGGTAAAGTAACCCTCAACTCTAACCAAAATTGAACTCTTTTTGTAGAGTCCACAAAATTTCAATGTCTACACCTGCATCAACAAATGTCTTTTTACTGTGGTAAGCACAATATACTTAAACTTATATAAAGTTGAATAAATAGACAATGCGTCCTATGTGGCAACTCGCGACCTACTTGTATTACGCCACGTAAGACATATATGTCTACTTGTTCATCTTTATACAAATTTAAATGTCTATTTGTGCACACTCAAAATTGGAGGACATGGATTTCAGCTAAAATCAAGTTAAAAAAAAAAAAGACTTTTATTATGATGTTTCCAAATATTGTCCAAACGGCCATACCGACGATAACGTCTACAATCTTTGAACTTACAAATACATATTTTAAAAACTATATATGAATAATTGTTGAAGGTGGAGGCACAGTTGGCAAAGAAGAATAACTTAACGATAATTAGATCTTAAAAATTAAGGGGCACATGAATTTAGTTAGCAAGAACATACATACCCTATTATGTTGGGGTCTCATTGTCTCAACAATATGGATCAATTAATCAGTAATAAACTTCTAGTTGAAGATATTTTTCTTCTTTATGTCTTTAAGCTCGACCCTAAGCCAAACAATATTTTGACCCTTTTCCCTTATAGCTAATTAGTAATTTCAACCAATTGCTGATCACTTAACCTTCCATCTAAAAGGAAATCAAACACCAACAAGCTGCTGTCACGGTCCAATTTAGGACTATTACCGACGCTTAAGAGCTCGTGCTTCAGATTAGTATTCTACGAATGCTCGGGTAGAGTTTTTTCTATTTTTGGACCGGTGGTTCAAAAATTATCTGCCTTCGAATCAACTACTAACCAACAGATATTGTCAAAAACAAATTATAATCTTCGTCAACTAATCATTTACAAATCAATAATATTAAAACCATTACCAAATACAAAGGGAAGTTCATACTGGTCCTAAGTCTAAAAATGAAAGAATACTCATGACACTAATGAAATTTTTATGGAGCGACTTAAAATATTTATTAAACCATTCAAAATATGCATGAAGGGATTAGTATTTTGCAAACCAAAAATTAGGAGTGTAAAATAGATAATTAGCCTTAAGATCAACACAAGTTCTTTAAAATAAAGTTTTTTGGAGACCAATTTTCCAATCAAGCTTTTCATATTATTCTAGTCTATTCATATTACCGACCAAGCTTACTTTACGGGGAACAACATCCACCGTCCAACAATCTTTCAGTACAGTGTTTTAAGGTCATTTCGAGCATGATTTGATTTGAAATATTTATTAACTATAAATAGGCTCGCGCTTTTTGCAGTTATCAAACACTTCAAATACGTGAGTTATAAATACTTTATCTACTTTTTATTTTAAAATATTAAAATAAATATTTACAATAACTAAAATCTCTTCAACTTTATTTAAAAACAATAAATTAAAATACACGTTTTTAATTTAAATTTTGTCTAATCAAATTAAGATTATATTATGATTTTATTTTTTTACTTTAATTTATAAAGCAAAAAATTATAATCATAATATAATCTTATGAAAATATAAAGAGCGATAACCATTGGACACGGATAACTAATTTATATTTGATGGATTTAATTTTTAAATATTTTAAGATTGCAGTCATAATAAAATTCATAGCCGAAGGCTATGACATATTCACCCTGGTAACTGCCACATTAATTATTTTTCACATCAAAATATGTTTTGCATTATTCTCCTCTAGTAGTTAACTTTTCATAATTATATCAAATTTCGCCAAATATTTAATTTTAGCTGAATTAGTTGTTTTATAATTATACTTCCTTCATTTCAAAACGAATGATTTATTTTGATTTGGCATAAAGTTTTAAAAAAAATGAATGTTTTGACCTTAAATTAAAGTTGTATCAAATGTACAAAATGTTCTTTAATCTTGTGATCTTAAACATGTCATATAGAAAGTTAAATTAAAATATTATCAAAAAATAAAAGAGGTCATTCTTTTTTAAACAGATTAAAAAGGAAAGCAGGTCATTCTTTTTTAAATTGAGGAAGTATTTTTTCTTTTTTTGTAAATGTATATATGCAGCCGATTTTACATTTTTGTACATAATTGTATTGTGTAAACACATTTAATATATGCCATAACTTAAAATATAGAGGATGGTTAGATTAACTTTTAAAAAGTAGCTTATATAAGCTAAAAGTCATAAATAAGATAGACCTATTTTTAACTTTTGACTTATTTTTATATATTTTTTACTTAAAAAGTGAGTAGCATTTTTTTAGCTCTGTCAAGTACTATTAAAATAAAAAAATATATTTAAAAGTCAAAATTACTTAAAATTAAGTCAATTCAAACATAGTCATAACACTCTTTACTTAAAATATTTTTTTAATTTAAAATTTTTTTAAATGAAAATAAAAAACAATAAAATAGAGAAATAATAGCAGTTATTTATATAACATAAATCATGAAGGTAGATAACAGTAGAAGGTAAAACGTACCTTATTCGTATTCCTTTTCTGTCCCATTTTTGCCTCTTTTTGTTTCTTCATTTGTGTTGATTTTTCTCCTAAAATCGGTAAAATCCTCAATTTTGCTCCAAAATTTATGCAAAATCTTCGCCTGTTTCTTAGATACCTTATTGCTATCTTAATACTTCTACTTAAAAATCTATTGAAGGTATAGTATATAAAGTATTCCTAAGAAAGAAAAAATAAGAAGAAAAAAAGAATAGAACTATCATACTATATGTACTATTTGAGAACAAAAAAAAATGTTAAACACACCCTTCTCAATAGGGACCTATCAAACTCGTTATTCCAGAATTATCAAACCTACCAGAACAGGTATATTTATTTATGATTATAAATAGCTAAATTCATAAATTCCTGACAATCATGATATGATAAAATAAGCTCATGTTAGTTACTTTATAGTAGAATTATTCGAAGAATAGCATGTTAAGAAGTTTATTAGCGAAGTGGAAAAGGAGAAAAAATTTCAAGAATTATGTCATCCTAAAGGTGAAACCGGTGAGGCAAAGAAGCCGTGATATGAAAGTAACCAGAGTAGAGGTGCTGTTTAAGGAAAAAGTATCCAGATTACCATGCTAATAGTGACCGAAGAACATGTTATTTAAGAATAATCTAGTATATAGTGATCTAAGATGATCATATTTTGTTATGTATATGGTTGAAAGGAATATTTTGAAATAGTATCATATGAAATAAAATGACTACCTACTTATCTGATGGAATGATAGATAGATTTAAGATACTTATTTTGTATATACTTAAGGATATAGAAATAGTAGATATAAGAAAAATTATATACGAAAAGATATTTCATTTTAATGAAGAGTTATTAAGTTCTATTGAAAACTTACACTTATATAATGATAGCTACTTCTCATATTTAGATAATGGATATTATATAGATTAAACATGTTAGAATATATAAGAAGAGTTAGAGAAAAACAAAGTTGGCTATACGAAAAAATTAATTATAGAAACCAGCTTAGAAGAGGAAGAATGCAATTAAAAGAAAGATTAATTTGGATAGATAAAACTTTGAAACAACTAGAATTAAAAGATAGTTTAGATTATGATTTAGACATAGAATTATTTATAGAAGAAAAAATATAGGGTAATTAACGAAATAAATAACCTAGAATTTAATATCAGATATAGTACAATTAGAATAAATTCTTAAAAAGAAATTTCCAGTATTACAACTACTATAGGATAAAATGATAAACTACGAATACTTAGAATATTGGAGACAAGATATGGAGAAAATAAGATTAATAGAAACACTTATGAAAAAGAATCTACTTAACTACATAAAAACTAGAAATATGGAACTTATAGTATACCTTAAAAATAATATAGAAGATTAATAAGGTAAAAACAAATAACTAAGGAATGCTATGACATAGCATTTCAATTAACATGATAGAACTAGTAAGTACTAGTATCTACTAATTATCTAAGTACAAGTTATCCACGCAAATTACACGCACTATCCGCACGCCCTACAATTGGTTAGTTATCTACTAATTATCCAAGTACAAGTTATCCACGTAAATTACACACACCATCCGCACCCCCTACAATTGGTATCAGAACCATGTTATTTAAAAAACATACAAGTAGATATGTGTTAATTAGTTATGTGTCAATTATGAGAAAAATTATAAAAGTTAATTTAATTGTTAATTATAAGCTGTTACTAATTATGTTATCTTGTTAACTATGTTGTTATTTATTTGTTAAAAATGAAAAGACCATTTTTCTTTAACTAGTTACTACCCAGAATATACGAAGTTAAATAAAAAAAAATGAAATCCCCATAAATTAACTTACTTAATTACCTTAATATCTTGCAATAAGGTAAAATTAATAATTCATTTAAAATCTAGAAGAATGAGATACATACCACCTAATTATGATAAAATCAGATTTTGGTATCCACCAAAATATTTTAAATATTGTAAAGATGAATAATATAATAAAATTTCAAAAATATAAAGAACTAAAACAAATAATATCTAAAAAGCAGAGAGAATTAAAAATAAGAAAAGAAAAATTACAATATAACATGATTGTAGGAGTATTTCAAAAATCAATAAATGCACAAAAATAAAAATATCATATTTAGAATCACAAATAGACAGTCTAGAATACATATATCAACATGATCTATACATCATCAAGTAGATAAGATGAACAAAGAAGAATTTATAATAGATGAAAAAACATATGAAAACCATGAAAAATTAAAAATAAGAATAGTATTTTCCAATTTAGGAAGAAGATATAAGAAAATGGGTGAATATTTATATTTAATGTTAGAAAAAAATTAAAATTAGAAGATAAATTAACAGTTATGGTAAGAATAGCAAAAGAAAATGAAGAAATAGATAGGAAAAAAGAAATAGATCAAATAAAACAACAAACTACAGAAAAATATGAAAAATAGAAGAAACTAAAAATAGTAGGATTGCTAAATTAGAAAAAGAATTACAAATGCTAAAAGATCTGAATAAAAAAGACAAAAGGACAAAGAAGCAAACGATAAAGAACAAAAACTATTAATTGAGATAAATCAATTTAAAAAAAAATAGAAGAAGAAAATAAAAAATTAGAAACTAATGAAATAGAAATAAATACAATAGATGCTGAATAAACAGATAATTATGATTCGGAAGATAGTGAAATATACAGAAATCTTAAGAAATATAGAAAAGTTAGAAATCAATGAAAAACACGAAGTAATTAATAAACACGAAAATAAATACGCTTGATAAAGAAGACGATGAAAATATGATACCTAGTACATCAGAAATAAGAAAACCTACATATCATTATAAAGATAAGTTAAAAAAAATTAACCTAAAAAATGAATATAACAAATGGACACCAAAACAGATAATTAATAAAAATTATAACTTCTTAGATTTAGACTGTGTAATAGATGTAGATAAACTGATGCAATTATGGATAGGATATATAGCAAAACAATTATTAGACAATGGTATAAATGCAACAGATACACCAGAATATATAGAAAGAACACTAATAGGAACAGCAAAATTAAGGTTTTTAAATTTAACTAATGAAAGTAAAAAGATATTAAGAGATCAAAAAAAAATAGAAGGAACAACAGTAACTAAACTAACACCTATAGACATATTGAAAAAATATGAAATAGCTAAAAGAGATGAATTTAGCAGTATGACAACAGCAGAACAAGAACAAAATAAAGAAAAAAATATAAATAGAAATTTAATGTTAAAACTAGCAATATGTAATATGTGCTATATAGACGAGTATATGTGCGCATTTAAAAAATACTACTATAAAAGAACATATAATAAAGAAGAAAGTAAAGAAGTAAGAAGATTATATTTTAGTAAATTACCTGAACCATTTAGTTCAAAAATAATAAAGAGTTGGGATGAAGCAAAAATAGTAGATACTCTAGGAGCAAGAATAAAATTTTTACGATAATGGTAAAGAAATCTATGTGAAAAATATAGAGAAGAAATAAAAATGAAAAAAACATTAATAAAAAATTCAGCATGTTGCAAAGATAAAATAGCACCTCAATTTGGATGCGAAGAAAGATATTATAAGAAAAGAAAAAGACATAAGAAATATAAGAAATACAAAAAATGAAAATATAAATATAAGAAACCAAGAAAAAGATATTATGTAAAAAATTATAAAAATAAAAGACCATATAAGAAAAAAAAATCTATAAAAGAATGTACTTGTTATAATTGTGGAAAACTAGGACATTTAGCTAGAGATTGTAAAATGCCTAAAGACCCAAAAAAGAAACAAATATCAGAAATAAAGATAGAAAAAATATAGAATATATGCAAATAGATTATATAGATTACGAATTAGAAAGCGAAGATAGTATATATGAAATTTCGTAGAATGAAATAGATAATGAAATAGATAGTAAATCAGATGAATCCAATGACTGATGAAGATATAAAAATGAATCAAATAACTGAAGAAGATATAAAAATAATAACAAAGGAAGAATATTTAAATGAAGAAGGAACAGATAAAAAAATAATATTTGATAATAATATATTTGACGAAACAAAAGGAAAAGAATTAGATTTAAGTGTAGAAAAAATGTTTAAAATACCAACAGTAAAAACATATTTAGTAGAGAAAAAAAGAATAGTGCGTAGTAAGCCAAAAAAAAAACATATAATAGACTATAGATATGCAAAAGAAAGAGCTAGTATACCACTAGTAACAAAAAGAATAATTAACAAAGAAATAAACTATATAAAAAGTAAAGACCCTATAAAATATGTACACCTTCGAGAAACAGAGATATTAATAAAAGCATGTTTTTAGAGAAGGAATAGATACACCAATAGAATTATATTTAGCAGATGATAGAATTATAAAACCTATAGAAAAAAGCATAATAACTACCACAAAAGGAAATTTAATATACCAAAAATTTAAATTTATAATAAGTGTGAATTATTCAGTAGAAATAACAGATAAAAATATAGATACATCATTAGTATTATATTGGAAAATATCAGGAATAGAACTAACCCCAGGAAGTAAAATATTTACAGCAAGATGTAAAAATCTATATGTATTAACAACAAAACATAAAATAACGGGAAAAAATAAAATTAATAAAATACAAATAGAAAGTCCTTTCGAACAATTTGTAAAAACAATTGATAACAATGATTATAGTTACAAAGACATAGATATAGAAGAAGATTTAGAAATAATTAATGATAGAATAAGTACAACAAAAAGAATAACTTTTGAAAAACGAAAATCATCAGGATCATCAAAAAGAACAAACTATGAAATAACTTCAATAGTTAATTTAACTCAATATTATATAATGGGTACAATAAATAAAAAAGAATATTTAATACTCCTAAATACAGGACAATAAGAAAATTATATAGCAAAATATTTAGTAAAAAATGAAGAAATAAAATCTAACAGTAATATATGTCCAGATCTACCAAGAAGTTTAATAACTATTAAGGATACAATAGAAAAAGAAATAATAATAGGAATTAGAAAAATAAAAAAAGAAATTGAAATAAAAAAAGATATGCAAAAAGCAGACATAATATTAGGAATAAAATGGTTAGAACAAATAAAACCATACAATATAGAACATACACAATTAACCATAATATATAATAAAGAAACATTATTAATAAAAAGAACTTTGACATGATATGAAAATATATGTATTAATAAAGATAATAGTAGAAAGATATTATAACAGATATTATACGCATATAATAGATATAGGAGCAGAAGCCTACTTATATAGATATAATTGTTTACCAAAAGACAAATGGGATAAACTAAAAACACCAATAGTAGTAAAAGAATTTAATAATGAAGGAAGCTTAATTACTTATAAAGCTAGAAATAGAAAAATACAAGTATAAGATAAGATATTGACAGTAGAAGAAATCTATAATTATGAAATAACATCAAAAGATAAGCTTTTAGGAATACCATTTTAGATAAATTATACCCACATATAACAACTAGAACACATTGGTGGTTTACAACTTCATGTAAACAAAAGGTAAGAGCAAAAAGAGTTATTAATAAAATAAGAAAGAAAACTGATTGGATAAAAGGAAGTGAAAAAATCACACAAAAATTAGAAAATATAAAAAAAAACTGAAGACACAATAGAACTAGTTATATTTTCAATAAATAAAGAAGAAATGACTATATTTTCAATAGATAAGGTAGAAATAAAAAAAAAAAATTAAGACAATTATACAGTAAAGATTCATTAAAAGGATGGAAAAAACATAAAATTACTGTAAAATTAAGCTAATAGATAAAAATAGTATAATAACCCAGAAACCATTAACATATAACTTTGATGATTTAAAAGAATTTAAAATGCATATAGATGAATTATTAGAAAAACAAT
Source organism: Capsicum baccatum var. pendulum (assembly GCA_030864225.1). NCBI lineage: Eukaryota > Viridiplantae > Streptophyta > Magnoliopsida > Solanales > Solanaceae > Capsicum > Capsicum baccatum. Next base: position 183,466,950 of record CM061554.1, read on the forward strand.
ATTACAAAAAAGTAATAGTAAACACAATAGTCCAACATTTATAGTAAATAAACATAGTGAACAAAAAAGAGGAAAAAGTAAAATGGTTATTGATTATAGAAACCTAAATGCAAAAACTATGACATATAATTATCCAATGCCAAATAAAATATTAAAAATAAGACAAATACAAGGATAAAAATACTTTAGTAAATTTGATTGTAAATCAGGATTTTACCATTTAAAGTTAGAAGAAGAATCTAAAAAGTTAACTGCATTTATAGTACCACAAGGATTTTATGAATGAAATGTGTTACCATTTGGATATAAAAATGCACCAGGTAGATACCAACACTTTATGGATAGTTATTTTAAACAACTACCTAATTGTATAGTATACATAGATGATATACTATTATATACAAAAACTAAAGAGGAACATTTAAAACTATTTGAACAATTTACAGATATAATAGAAAAATCAGAAATAATATTAAGTGAAAAGAAAGCTGAAATTATGAAAAAACAGAAAGAATTTATAGGAATACAAATAGATAAAAGTGGAGTAAAAATGCAACAACATATAGTACCAAAAATAATAAATTTAAAAGAAGAATTAGATACAAAAAAAAGAAATTACAATCATTTTTAGGATTAGTAAACCAAGTAAGAGAATATATACCAAAATTAGCAGAAAACCTAAAGCCATTACAGAAAAAAATAAAAAAGGATGTAGAGTATAATTACAACGAAGAAGATAACAAACCAGTTCAGAAAGTAAAAATATTTTGTAAAGAATTACCAAAATTACAATTCCCAGACGAAAATAAAAAATTTACATATATAGTAGAAGCAGACGCAAGCAAATATAGTTATGGAGGAGTACTAAAATAAGATATGAAGAAGAAAAATTAGAACATCATTGTAGATACTACTCAGGTACGTTTAGTGAAACAGAAATAAAATGAAAAAAATAAATAGAAAAGTATTATGTTCATTATATAAATTAGCATTTGAGTCATATATTGTATATAACAAGTTTATTGTATGAATAGATAATACACAGGTACGTTGGTGGTTAACAAAGAAAATACAAAATTCAGTTACAACGAAAGACATTCGGAGATTAGTATTGAATATATTAAATTTTACATTTACAATTGAAGTAATTAGTACTAACAAAAATGTCATTGAAGATTACATATCAAGACAAAGCTACACAGACTGATATAATAGAAGATGATGCATTATAAAAGATACCCAAAATCCTAACTACGCTTTCAATGAAAGTGGACAGTATGGGTAATGAAATAGAAAAGCTAAAGACTAATGAAGTTAAACTTAAGTCTGAAGCTATGACTCAGATAACTTAGCAGTGTGCAGAGCTATGTCGATTGGAATATAATAAAATTTCAGAGCTAAAAGGAGACGCTGGGACACTCCATAAAACCCATAACGTTTATCAATCTACAACTGCAGGTACAAGCAAAGGAGTTAGTGGACAAAGATATCAGAACATGAACATGAACAAGATATATGAAAAACCATTTATAGCAAAAAATATAAAAAGACCCCTTGTTCATACCCCCACAAACTACCACATATTGAGAAAATTTAAACCAAGACAGAAAAGCCTATAACCACATAACTCTAGCATACATAGAAAATATCTACAAAACACAGACTTATCTAAACCTTAACCCTAGAGCTACAAATATCCAAGAACCAAACACAAACTATATAACCCAAAAATTACAAGGTTACAACAAGTTAATCGCACTACCGAAAACCAATCCAAGTTTATTTAAAACTTGTTTCAGTTATAAATTATTAAATACCGTATATACCCAAAAGGAGATGAACTAACAGCTATACCAGAATTATATAAAGCATTTGCCACTTATATAAAAATAACTAAAGGGAATCTATTGTTTATAAAGTTTTGTCCTGCACCAGCAGAGTTATTATATGACGAGATCAAACCAGTTATACAAGTTGTAAAAATAGGATTAACCAGAGATATGACTATACTGGAAGATATTGTTCAACAGCCAGAAATACCTAAAGTTGAGATACCTAATTTTTATGCAAATAAACGAATTATTGGAATATCTATAATTGTTCAAGAATTAGCAAATAATTATATCAATGGAAACTCTATATGGAGTTATTATTCAAGAGACCATCAACTGATTTATTCAAATTCAAAGGAGCTATGACAGACAGATATAGAAGAAGCTAGACAATGGATTCTGATATTACTTAATTCAGAAAAACAACCAACTGCAAGAGCAATCAAGAAGGGATTATTTCAGAAGAATTATTAACAAGATATTGCAAGTTAATTGGACACAAATATCCAAACCATTTGTGTTCAAGATGTAATGGAGAAGATAACATTATCCCAGAACCTAAAAGTTCAACTAGAATAAAAGAAGATAAGAACGCCAGCTGGAAGATAGAAAGAAGATAGAAAGTAATGAAGCAATAATGAAAAAATAAAGACAAAGAAGACAAGATAGAAAGCAATATGTGAATAGTTTTCTTGACTTTACTTTACGTAAAGATATTGTATAGCTTTATTAGGTTAGAATTTTTTGGCAAGTTCCATTATTAAAGTTTTGTGTTTTTATACTTTTAAGTCTAGTCTAGTGTAGCTTAAGTCTAGTCCTTTTCTATATTTGGAAAGGAAGACTTTTTTGTAAAGATATGTAGTTTACGTGTTAAACGTGTAAAGTAGGAATAGTTCTTTTCCTCTTATAAATATGTAAGCCATCCGGCTAAGTTAAAGGCAAGACTTCATGAGTTGAAACAAGCCTCCTCTTGTACACAAATACTTTTGAATATTTATTAAAAACAGATACATTTCTAAGGAAAAGCTATGGATGAACAAAGCCCAGAATTATCAAATCTACCAGAACTGGTATATCATTTATAATTATGAATAGTTAAATTCATAAATTTCTGACAATCATGATATGATAAAATAAGCTCATATTAGTTAATTTATAGTGGAATTATTTGAAGAATAGCATGTTAAAAAGTTTATTAGCAAAGTGAAAAAGGAGAAAAATTCCCAAGAACTATGCCATCCTAAAGGTGAAATCGATGAGGCAAAGAAGCTGTGATAGGGGAATAACCAGAGTAGAGGCGCTATTTAGGAAAAAAGTATCCAGATTATCATGCTAATAGTAACCGAAGAACATGTTATTTAAGAATAATCTAGTATATAGTGATCTAAGATGATCATATTTTGTTATGTATATGGTTGAAAGGAATATTTTGAAATAGCATCATATGAAATAAATGACTACCTACTTATTTGATGGAATGATAGATAAATTTAAGATACTTATTGTGTATGTACTTAAGGATATAGAAATAGTAGATATAAGGAAAATGATATACGAAAAGGTATTTCATTTTAATGAAGAGTTATTAAGTTCTATAGAAAATTTATACTTATATAATGATAGCTACTGCTCATATTTAGATAATGGATATTATATAGATTAAAAATGTTAGAATATATAAGAAGAGTTAGAGAAAAACAAAGTTGGCTATACGAAAAAATTAATTATAGAAACCAACTTAGAAGAGGAAGAAGACAATTAAAAGAAAGATTAATTTGGATAGATAAAACTTTTGAACAACTAGAATTAAAAGATAGTTTAGATTATAATTTAGACATAGAATTATTCATAGAAGAAAAATATAGGATAATTAACGAAATAAATAACCTAGAATTTAATATCAGATATAGTACAATTAGAATGAATTATTACAAAGAAATTTGCAGTATTACAACTACTATAGGATAAAATGATAAACTACGAATACTTAGAATATTGGAGACAATATATGGAGCAAATATGATTACTAGTAACACTTATGAAAAAGAATCTACTTGACTACATAAAAACTAGAAATATGGAACATATAGTATACCTTAAAAATAATATAGAAGAATTAATAAGGTTAAAACAAATAACTAAGGAATGCTATGATATAGCATTTCAATTAACATGATAGAACTAGTAAGTACTAGTTATCTACTAATTATCCAAGTACAAGTTATCCACGCAAATTACACGCACTATCTGTACCCCCTACAATTGGTATCAGATCCATGTTATTTAAAAAACATATAAGTAGATATGTGTTAATTAGTATGATCTTTGTTATTCAAAAACATCCGCACCCCCCACTATGATCATCTTTTCCCTTGAAACATCTTTATTTTTATTAAATATTCAAAAGTTGTTTGTGTACAAGAGGAGGCTTGCTTCAACTCATGAAGTCTTGCCTTAACTTAGTCAGATAGCTTACATATTTATAATCCCTAAAAAGGTGAAAAATGTGTAAATTATTTACTATTTCTACTTTACGCGTAAACTATATATTATTCCTACTTTTACAAAAAGTCTTCCTTTTCAAAGTAGAAAAGGACTTAAAGTATAAAAAGACAAAAAACTATTTAATGCCTAATACTAGACTAATAATGGCTTTGTCAAAAAGTCAAAAACTATACAAATAATTTGTGTATTCTTACAATTCACATGTTTAAAATTTAGCTTGATATGTTATATGTCGCTTTCTTAAATTTAATGCTTTTGTCTTCTGGTCTTTATTTTTCCATCCGTTCGTGTTGCTTTATATCTTTTGTCGTGTATCTTCCAGTTGTCCTTCTTTGTTATTATCTTCTTTTATTCTAGTTGAACTTTTGGGAAAATATTATCTTCTCCATTACATCTCGAACATAAATGGTTTGGATATTTGTGTCCAATTAACTTGCAATATCTTGTTAATAATTCTTTTGAAATAAATCCCTTCCTAATTGATCTTGCAGTTGGTTATTTTTCTAGATTGAGTAGTGTCAAAATCCATTGTCTAGCTTCTTCCACATCTGACTATCGTAGTTCCCTTGAATTTGAATAAATCATTTGATGATTTCTTGAATAATATCTCCATATAGGGTTTCCATTGATATAATTATTTGCTAATTCTTGAACAATTGTAGAAATTCCAATAGTTCATTTATTTGCATAAAAATCAGGTATCTCGACTTTAGGTATCTCTGGCTGTTGAAAAATATCTTCCGGTATAATCATATCTCTGGTTAATCCTATTTTTACAGCTTGTATAACTGATTTAATTTCGTCATATAATATCTCTTCTGGTTCGGTATAAAACTTTAAAAAAAAATAGATTTCCTTTGGTTATTTTCTTATAGGTGGCGAATGCTCTATATAATTCTAGTATAGCTATTAGTTCATCTCCTTCTTGGATATATACGGTATTTAATAATCTATAACTGAAACAAGTTTTAACTAAGCTTGGGTAGGTTTTCGGTAGTGCGATTAACTTGTTATAACCTTACAATTTTTGGGTTATTTAGTTTGTGTTTGGTTCTTGGATATTTGTAACTCTAGGGTTAAGGTTTAGATAAGTCTGTGTTTTGTAGATATTTTCTATGTATGCTAGAGTTATATGGTTAACGGCTTTTCTATCTTGGTTTAAAATTTCTCAATATGTGGTAGTTTGTGGGGGTATGAACAAGGGGTCTTTTTATATTTTTTGCTATAAATGGTTTTTCAAATATCTTGTTCATGTTCATGTTCTGATATCTTTATCTACTAACTCCTTTGCTTGTACCTGCAGTTGTAGATTGATAAACGTTATGGGTTTTATGGAGTGTCCCAACGTCTCCTTTTAGCTCTGAAATTTTATTATCTTCCAATCGACATAGCTCTGCACACTGCTAAGTTATCTGAGTCATAGCTTCAGACTTAAGTTTAACTTCATTAGTCTTTAGCTTTTCTATTTCATTACCCATACTGTCCACTTTTATTGAAAGCGTAGTTAGGATTTTGAGTATCTTTTCTAAAGCATCATCTTCTATTACATCAGTCTGTGTAGCTTTGTCTTGATATGTAATCTGCAATGACATTTTTGTTAGTACTAATTACTTCAATTGTAAATGTAAAATTTAATATATTCAATACTAGTCTCCGAATCTCTTTCGTTGTAACTGAATTTTGTATTTTCTTTATTAACCACCAACGTACCTGTGTATTATCTATTCATACAATAAACTTGTTATATACAATATATGACTCAAATGCTAATTTATATAATGAACATAATTCTTTTCTATTTATTTTTCATTTTATTTCTGTTTCACTAAATGTACCTGAGTAGTATCTACAATGATATTCTAATTTTTCTTCTTCATATCTATATTTAAGTACTCCTCCATAACTATATTCGCTTGCCTCTGATTCTACTGTATATGTAAATTTTTTATTTTCGTCTGGGAATTGTAATTTTGATGATTTTTTACAAAGTATTTTTATTTTCTGAACTTGTTTTTTATCTTCTTCATTGTAATTATACTCTACATCCTATTTAAATTTTTTTTGTAATGGCTTTAGGTTTTCTGCTAATTTTGGTATATATTCTCTTACTTGGTTTACTAATCCTAAAAATGATTGTAATTTCTTTTTTTGTATCTAATTCTTCTTTTAAATTTATTATTTTTGGTACTATATGTTGTTGCATTTTTACTCCGCTTTTATCTATTTGTATTCCTATAAATTCTTTCTGTTTTTTCATAATTTCAGCTTTCTTTTCACTTAATATTATTTCTGATTTTTCTATTATATTTGTAAATTGTTCAAATAGTTTTAAATGTTCCTCTTTAGTTTTTTTATATAATAGTATATCATCTATGTATACTATACAATTAGGTAGTTGTTTAAAATAACTATCCATAAAGTGTTGGTATCTACCTGGTGCATTTTTATATCTAAATGGTAACACATTCCATTCATAAAATCCTTGTGGTACTATAAATGCAGTTAACTTTTTAGATTCTTCTTCTAACTTTAAATGGTAAAATCCTGATTTACAATCGAATTTACTAAAGTATTTTTATCCTTGTATTTGTCTTATTTTTAATATTTTATTTGGCATTGGATAATTATTTTTCATAGTTTTTGCATTTAGGTTTCTATAATCAATAATCATTTTACTTTTTCCTCTTTTTTGTTCACTATGTTTATTTACTATAAATGTTGGACTATTGTGTTTACTATTACTTTTTTGTAATATTGTTTTTCTAATAATTCATCTATATGCATTTTAAATTCTTTTAAATCATCAAAGTTATATGTTAATGGTTTCTGGGTTATTATACTATTTTTATCTATTAGCTTAATTTTACAGTAATTTTATGTTTTTCTCATCCTTTTAATGAATCTTTACTGTATAATTGTCTTAATTTTTTTTTATTATTTCTACCTTATCTATTGAAAATATAGTCATTTCTTCTTTATTTATTGAAAATATAACTAGTTCTATTGTGTCTTCAGTTTTTTTTATATTTTCTAATTTTTGTGTGATTTTTTCACTTTCTTTTATCCAATCAATTTTCTTTCTTATTTTATTAATAACTCTTTTTGCTCTTACCTTTTGTTTACATGATGTTGTAAACCACCAGTGTGTTCTAGTTGTTATATGTGGGTATAATTTATCTAAAATGGTATTCCTAAAAGCTTATCTTTTGATGTTAGTTCATAATTATAGATTTCTTCTACTGTCAATATCTTATCATATACTTGTATTTTTACATTTCTAGCTTTATAAGTAATTAAGCTTCCTTCATTATTAAATTCTTTTACTACTATTGGTGTTTTTAGTTTATCCCATTTGTCTTTTGGTAAACAATTATATCTATATAAGTTGGCTTCTGCTCCTATATCTATCATAGGCGTATAATATCTGTTATAATATCTTTCTACTATTATCTTTATTAATACATATATTTTCATATCATGTCAAAGTTCTTTTTATTAATAATGTTTCTTTATTATATATTATGGTTAATTGTGTATGTTCTATATTGTATGGTTTTATTTGTTCTAACCATTTTATTCCTAATATTATGTCTGCTTTTTGCATATCTTTTTTAATTTCAAATTCTATTTTTATTTTTCTAATTCCTATTATTATTTCTTTTTCTATTGTATCCTTAATAGTTATTAAACTTCTTGGTAGATCTGGACATATATTACTATTAGATTTTATTTCTTCATTTTTTACTAAATATTTTGCTATATAATTTTCTTATTGTCCTGTATTTAGGAGTATTAAATATTCTTTTTTATTTATTGTTCCCATTATATAATATTGAGTTAAATTAACTGTTGAAGTTATTTTATAGTTTGTTCTTTTTAATGATCCTGGTGATTCTAGTTTTTTAAATGCTATTCTTTTTGTTGTACTTATTCTGTCATTTATTATTTCTAAATCTTCTTCTATACCTATGTCTTTGTAACTCTAATCATTGTTATCAATTGTTTTTACAAATTGTTCGAAAGGACTTTCTATTTGTATTTTATTAATTTTATTTTTTTTCGTTATTTTGTGTTTTGTTGTTAATACATATAGATTTTTAAATCTTGCTGTAAATATTTTACTTTCTAGGGTTAGTTTTATCCCTGATATTTTCCAATATAAAAACTAATGATTTATCTATGTTTTTATCTGTTACTGCTACTGAATAATTCACACTTATTATAAATTTAAATTTTTGGTATATTAAATTTCCTTTTTATGGCAGTTATTATACTTTTTTCTATAGGTTTTATAACTCTATCATCTGTTAAATATAATTCTATTGGTTTATTTATTCCTTCTCTAAAACATGCTTTTATTTATATCTTTGTTCCTCCAATTTATGTAGATATAATTGTTTACCAAATAGTAAAAAGGATAAATTAAAAACACCAATAGTAGTTAGAAGATTTAACAATGAAGGAAGCTTAATTACTTATAAATCTAGAAATGTAAAAATACAAGTATGAGATAAGATATTAACAATAGAAGAAATCTATAATTATGAACTAACATCAAAAGATATGCTTTTAGGAATGCCATTTTTAGATAAATTATACCCACATATAATAACTAGAACACACTGGTGATTTACAACACCATGTAAACAAAAGGTAATAGCAAAAAGAGTTATTAATAAAAGAAGAAAGAAAACTGATTGAATAAAAGGAAGTGAAAAAAATCACACAAAAATTAGAAAATATAAAAAAAAATTGAAGACACAATAGAACTAGTTATATTTTCAATAAATAAAGAAGAAATGACTATATTTTCAAGAGATAAGGTAGAAATAATAAAAAAAATTAAGATAATTATACAGTAAAGATCCATTAAAATGATGGAAAAAACATAAAACTGCTGTAAAATTGAGCTAATAGATAAAAATAACATAATAACTCAGAAACCATTAATATATAACTTTGATGAATTAAAAGAATTTAAAATACAAATAGATGAATTATTAGAAAAACAATATATACAAAAAAAATAATAGTAAACACAATAGTCCAGCATTTATAGTAAATAAACATAGTGAACAAAAAAGAGAAAAAAGTAGAATGGTTATTGATTATAGAAACCTAAATGCAAAAACTATGACATATAATTATCCAATACCAAATAAACTATTAAAAATAATACAAATACAAGGATAAAATTACTTTAGTAAATTCGATTGTAAATCAGGATTTTACCATTTAAAGTTAGAAGAAGAATCTAAAAAGTTAACAGCATTTACAATACCACAAGGATTTTACGAATGGAATGTGTTACCATTTGGATATAAAAATGCACCAAATAGATACCAACACTTTATGGATAGTTATTTTAAACAACTACCTAATTGTATAGTATACATAGATGATATACTATTATATACAAAAACTAAAGAGGAACATTTAAAACTATTAGAACAATTTACAGATATAATAGAAAAATTGGGAATAAGTTTAAGTAAAAAGAAAGTCGAAATTATGAAAAAACAGATAGAATTTTTAGGAATACAAATAGATAAAAGTGGAGTAAAAATACAGCAACATATAGTACAAAAAATAATAAATTCAAAAGAAGATTTCGATACAAAAAAGAAATTACAATCATTTTTAGGATTAGTGAACTATGTAAGAGAATATATATCAAAATTAGCAGAAAACCTAAAGCCTTTTCAGAAAAAATTTAAAAGGATGTAGAATATAATTACAACGAAGAAGATAAAAAATAAGTTCAGAGAATAAAAATACTTTGTAAAGAATTTTCAAAATTACAATTCCCAGACGAAAATAAATAATTTACATATATAGTGAAAGCAGATGCAAGTGAGTATAGTTACGGAGGAGTACTTAAATATAGATATGAAGAAGAAAAATTAGAACATCATTGTAGATACTACTCAAGCACGTTTAATAAAACAGAAATAAAATGAGAAATAAATAGAAAAGAATTATGTTCATTATATAAATGTTTATTAGCATTTGAGCCAAATATTGTATATCACAAGTTTATTGTACGAACAAATAATACACAGGTACGTTGGTGGTTAACAAAAAAAATACAAAATTCAGTTACAACAATGAAAATTCGGAGACTAGTATTAAATATATTAAATTTTACTTTTACAATTGAAGTAATCAAAATTAACAAGAATGTCATTGCAGATTAAATAACTAAGGAATGCTATGACATTGTGCTTGTATAATTAGTAGATAACTTTTTATTATTTTTTGTACTATATTCTAAATTTGATATTTCTATAGTATACCTTAAAAATAATATAGAAGAATTAATAAGTTTAAAACAAATAAAGTAGAATGGTTATTGATTATAGAAACCTAAATTCAAAAAATATGACATATAATTATCCAATACCAAATAAAATATTAAAAATAAGACAAATACAAGAATATAATTACTTTAGTAAATTTTATTGTAAATACTTCATCAACAGACCTTTTATTATGAATATCTTTTTTTCATCCTCGTATTCATTTTTTTTCTTTGATGCAATAAATGCGACCTTCTATCATCCTCGTATTCATGTTTTTTTCTTTGGGGCAGCAAATTCGATTTTTGAAAAACAATTGCAAATTTTTTGCACAAAATTCTTTTCCTATCTTCTTGTAAATCTTTTGAAGAGGATTGTGTAATTTAACCCAAATGATATTGGCTTTTTTATTTATAGGTCAGAAGTTTGAGTTTTTTTAATTTAATTGCTGCCATTATTTTATCGTCATAATAATCAAAATAATGAGATTTTATGAGGATGAATAAGTGGGTATGAAAAAGGCATGAATAATTAAGTTACTGGAATATTAATCCTATCAGATTACTGAAACATTATTATCTAAACTTAATGATGAGTATGTGGGTGTATTAATGAAATAAATGAAAACCCCGAGGAATTAAAAAAATGAGGATTTATTCTTTTTTCAACAGATTTTATTGATATAGTATTATATATGGGGAAAAACTCAAAAAATCAAAATATATATATAGTCAATCCTATGTGGCATGCCTAAGAATCAAAGAATCCTATGTATCTTTTTTGTGGGTTTTTTGAGCTTTTTTTTTTTAATTTCTCCTCCTTTAGAAATTTATAAAATACTATCATTCAATGATATTAAATTATAAGCTAATAACTATACAATTACATCAAATTAAATTCAATAAATGTTACAAAATGTTTCTAACCCTTTTGTATTCTTCCTTGCACATATACATACACACTAGGACTTCTTTTTGCTCATGCATTCTGGTTTGTGAGCTCCGGGCTCCTAAAAGTTACATCTAAACATGAAAAAGAAAAAAGCACATGAATTTCTATATACTAAAGTTTGCTTGCATACATTCAAAGCATGTTAATTCAATTGTATTGAGAAACTCTCAAAAAGAAAATTTTTTATGATTTCCTCCTCTCCTAATTTTCTTTATCCTTTCCTTGTATTCTTAATATTATAATCTTAATCTTATTTTGGATTCAATCAATTGCTTATTTTGTTATTTTTGTAATTTTTTAATTTTTTAAGTTATTCTACATATATGATGTGATAATTAATTTCATGATATATCTCAATTCATGAGACTACTTTGTCTAAGAATTCGAATTTTACAATGGATATCTGTAGATATTGTTGATGCTTTTTTTGAAAAAATAAGCACGTTCATTGGTAGATCTAAAACATGCACGAATCATTGTTTCCATCTTTTTTTCACATGTAGAACTTTCAGGAAATATTGATCAATTTCTTACATTGAAATGACATGTACTTATTAAATTAGATGTTGATTTATCATTTCTTCATGTGTTGTTGTTATGCAGGAAGTAAGTTTTTATTGAGAAGTAATATGAGGAGCTATGTAGGTAAAGTTTTTTTGTTATTTTTTCTTAATATTGAAATTTACATTTTATTTCTAAGGAAAATGATTACACACGTCAAATTAGATGTTAATTTACTTATGACGATTATCAATGCTTTATGTCGGTGTTGTTATGTAGGAAGTAGGTTATATTCAGGAGTAACATGATGGATCTATGGAGGTAATATTTGTTGGCTTAATTTGTTTTACTTAAGATTAGAATTTACATTTTATTTTTAAAAAAAAATAATCACACACATCAAAATATATTTTTTTAATGATTTAATTTTTGCAAAGAAAAATAATCACATACATCAAAATACATTTTTTTGATTAATTTATATATCTATATAAAGAAGAGACATATACAAGGTGATATGACACTTTTCTATAGCCTTTATCCTCATTTATCGTTTTTTTTCTTCTTGTATGATTTTTCTCTCTCATTTTTCTTAATTATTTTTCATTAAAAAAACATCTATATAACTCAATTTTTTTTTCTACATCTTTCACGTTTATAACTTATTTATTTAATAAATAATTTTATGACATCTTAAACTCACATAAATATTATTCCTATTTAAGTAAAAAATTTGAGTCATATTGTTATATATATATATATATATATATATATAATTTGAGTCATACTGTTATTATTTCACATTTAAAAAAAAGTAAATAACTTACATGAGAATTCAAAAAAAAAAAGTAAAAGACATAAATATAAAACAAAATATGATTAAGTAGAGGAAAGGATTGACCAATTAATTATCAGTGATCAAGTATCATAGAAAAATTGATTGAACGTGAGGTGAAGAATGATTAATTGAAAAAATTAATTACAACATTATGTACTTAGCCATTTCACAGTCTCTTTAAAGAAATAAATGTAATAAAGGCGAATAATAAAGAAAGAGATTTTTAAAAAGATTTTAGAATAGTAAATGAGGAAAAAGTTCAAAATTCTGAGAAAATGGATGATAATATGTTATGACTTTGAATACAATAAAAAATAAATTGTCTTTTGAAGTTCACATTGCAAACAATATATGAGTGCTTAGTATCGTAACTATTTCATTAGCTAAGATTTAATGAAACTATTTACGGCAATTTTAATTGACACATTGTTGCAATTTTTAGTTATTCATGTACAAGTCAATCCAAACGATTTTTCTCTACATAATGAAAGCAAACGATAACCCCTTATCTAACACTTTGGTTATATATATATATATATATGTATGTATGTATATGTATATGTATGTATACATCTATGTATATGTATGTATGTATATGTATATGTATGTATGTGTATATATATATGTATGTATATATATATATATATATCATTTTTTAAAAAAATCAAAATAAGAAAATTAGCGAAACTTGAGTATCATCATCATCTTTTGTTAAAACATAAACAAATTTCCACCATTCATTTAGTAACCTGAGAAAATTGAAGAAAAGGTGTCTTTTAAGTCTTGAATGAAGGATTGGTGACATTGACCAACATATAGGGTCAAACATCATTAGGAAACTTGATTAAGTTAGTTGTGGATTTGATTAATACTTTCAAAACTTTCTAATCTTTTCAAAAATACAAATCAACCCAACCCACACCCCTCTTCAATCCAAATCAACCACTCTGTCTCTCTCCAACTTCTCTCAACTCTCTCCCAACCAATAGTTCTACAAAACTTCACCCTTCAACCTCCGGCGACAAATGGTCGGGCGAGTTTCTTTTCGACTTTCCACCGTCAATCGATGTGAATACTTCTCCGACGACAACAACTTCGAGTTCTTCATCGTCTCATTTCCTTTTTCACAGGTAAAAAATTACGAAGAAATAGAGAAACTTGAGCCAACTACTCTTCTAGTATTAAAATATGGACTGAATAAAATCCTAATTTCTGGCATTTCTTTTTCTTGTTATCGTACTGTTGATTTGAATTTGTTGGTAATTTTTTATCACAGTTGATGTTCTCTGTGTGTATGTATGTGTTTGTGATGTTTTGGTGTTGCTGGGTTGATTTGTTATTTGTGTTGGTAAAAATGGTATTGCAACAACTAAAACATATAATGTAATAGATGAAACATATGATGCAACAGATGAAAATCTAACACAATAGATGAAAAGCTGATGTAACTATGAAAATATGATGCAACAGGTGAACAATCTAACATATCATTCATCTGTTGCGACAGACGACTCTTCTGTTTGGAAGAAATCTAAACAATATTGATCTAACAGATAACTAAATAGTGATCTATTTTTATGGTTTCCAACAGATTAATCATCCGTTGCAATGGGTCATTTATATGTTGCATCAGATAAAATACTAGGTGCAACAGATTAGTGTTGTTTTTATGGTTCCTACGAATTACTCATCCATTGCAACAGGTCGGTTATATGTTGCAACAGATTAGTTGTCTATTGGAACTGTTATATTACTGTTATGCATTAATCAATTATAATTTATGTTATGTTCCTGTTAATTTAAGATAACATGGCTCCCAAAAAAAAAGTCGAATCAAGTCCAAGTAAAGGAACAAATGCAGAAGCTCAGCTACATCCATCACTCTATGAGCTTGCTTTACAAGTGTTATCTCAATCAGGAGTAAAAGATAATGAACACGGGGAGGAGGAATCTTTCAAAAGAGATAATCCAAATTCTAATAGCCCTTTTGCCAAAGAGTTGGTCAAAACCTTCAGCATTGATCGTTATCCTATGAGAATGTAATGCAATGGTGCCACAGATTTAACGGGTGATCTCGTGGTTAAGTCAGTCATGGAAAAATCTTTCAACGCCTTCAAAAAAATACTTCGAGAACAAAAATTGGATTCTTATTTCAGGGAAAGCTGCTTTGGGCAATATCTTGATTTGCGAAAGATGAAAATGGTATATGATCTTCTCAAATGCAGGTTTATGTATGAAAACAAAGATAAGATGGATGAGTTATGGATAAATTACTGTGGCATGCCTGTTTGTTTTGGTTGGAAGGAGTTTGTCATAGTTACCAGACTAAAATATTACCCTCCTTCTCCTTCTCAAGTTATACCTACTTGACATAAAAAAAGCACCCCGCACACCCAAAAAAAAAAGTCGAGTAATCTTGATGACCTGGTATCCATTGTTGGTCCAAGCTTCAAAAATAAAAATCTGATAGAAGCGTTGAAAGGTAAAGGACTTTCAAAGAAGCACAGGCAATCATTGTGCTTGGTTTGGTTTGTACATAATGTTCTTTGGGCAAGAGACGTTAACAACAACATAAGTCTCGATTTAATAAATCTCTCTGACAATCTTGAGGCATTTAACAGTTATCCTTGCGGTTATGAAAGCTTCAAAATGACTGTCGAATTGACTGTCGAATATTTATTGACTCCATTAACGCCAAAAATAGTCAACTTATATGGTTTTCCATGCGCCTTCATGGTAAATATTTCTTTTATCATGATATGATTCATCATTTTTTTATTCAATAATGTTTTTGATTAATTGACGTTATGTTATAGGCTTGGGCATTTGAAGTCATTCCTTATTTGAGACAACAAGTGAACTACCAGGAAGAAGTTTTCTATCCAAGAATTCTGAGATGGTTGTCGGCTAAAAACCGATAAAAATGCAAAATTTCTTGATCTTTTTAATCCCCCCCAAGGAAGAAATAAGTCCAATTCTAATCAAGTTTTTGTTTTAATTAATGATTAAATGATTTCATCATCATTCTTATTATATGTACCAATTTATTTTAGATTTTCCATCCGTGGCTTGTTCCGACCAACGGAGAGTTGAAGATGTCATTTTTTCTTACTTTACGGTATGTGCAAACTTTATCGGACCCTAAGGTTATTGATGGAATAAAAATGGAATTGTTTGGAGCAACAGCCATCATAAGAAAAATAATTTTGGAGGGTGGAGCTAATGATGCTCCACTTACAGTTTTTGAAACAACAAACCATTATGATTATGATCATAATGGTTGTACAAATTTTTCTCCAGATTTTATCGCATCTAGCGAATGTTCTTCATGCAAATGTCAAGACTGCAAATCAAAACACGATGGAGTGATTAATGTTATTAATGCACTAACTGCTTCTATAAAGAAAATGACATTTAAGAGAGGTGTTATTCCATCAAAGAGGATTTCATATCTAGATACTCCACTAGAGATCAAGGCTGATAAGAGGAGAAGGAAAGACAGTTCCAAGGCATCATCAATCATTAAAAAAGCAAGATTGTAACACCTCTGTCTTTGTCTTTCACTGATGTTCAGTATGCAAGGGCCACAGAAGAGTAGCATGAGCTGAAGAAGGTGAATGTACATCATTTGTTCGAAAAAACAAACAGGAACATATTTGTTTCAACAGATGATACATCTGCTGAAAATTATCAAACAGATATATACATCTGTTGCAACTGTTGTCTAACCTGTTACATCAGATTCGTTATCTGTTTCAACAAATGAGTCTAATGTTGCAATAGATATTTCATCTGTTTAAAATTATTGTACTGCTCTAATTTACCTATTCAAATTTGTCCCAACCGATAATCCATTTGATGCAACATAAGACTCATTTGTTATAATAGATGGAAAATTTATTGTATATCTCTACTTAACATTGATAATTCTGGTTTTTTCGGTGAATGTCATAGCTATTGCCGAAGAGCATAATATGACAGTTTATAATCTATCAACTGCTTCTAAAGAAGAAGAAAAAGTGGAGCCTATCAGTTTGGGAGAATGAAAGAATTACCCATTTAAAGGGTTCAACATCTCGAACGAGGCTCCAAAAAAACTAACACAGTTGATCAACGACTATTCAAAATGGATTGCCGATGGGATGTTAAAGCATCATGCCAGCAGGTACATAAATCAATTTTATGGATATTGGTTTATACAATTCTTGTTGTAAGAACCTGACATTAACACATATAAATTATCATGTGGAAATTAAAATGATGAGCACTGTAAAGTGAAAGAATCGAGTCTTGGTTTTGATATGTTCGACTTTGTTGTTGCACATTCCAAAATGAAGAATTGGTTCTATTTGACATCACATCCCTAAACTTGCTGGAATGATGAGGTTTAAATGCCCTACATATTACTATTAATTAATATTTTATTTAATTACATCTACGTATTGATTTTTTTATCACGTAATTCAAAATATTTAATAATATGTGCAGCACATCGTTGTCATTTTTACTACATCCAAAAAAAGGCCAAGTTGCAAACACAAGAACAATACAGATATACAAAAGGCAATTGTTTGTACAAAGTTTACATCAATAATGCATATGATAGGTATTGTCAACAGCATCCTGAACTTTCCCAAAACGAGGAATGCTTAATGAACATCATCAAAGGTTTTAGCATTCCAGTTGGCTTACCTTGACATTTGATCGATGAATTGTACATGCCAATCAATTATGGTGATGAATTCCATTGGGTGTTGGTTGTTGTTATTCTAAAAGAGGGGCGCATCCGAGTTTATGACTCGATATCGCAAATGAGACGTTCTGGGCCGTCGTCTGAGATATAAAAGCTGGCCAAAATATTACCTACGTACCTTGAAATTAGTGGCTTTTTGGACCAAAAGGTTCATACTAATTGGTCGACGGTTGAAGCATACCAGGATAAAATGGCTAATCCATTTGATGTACAATATGTTGACGAAATTGCTCAACAAACCATTGGTACCCTGTAGGTTTTAGTGTCATGATTTAGTTTTATTTCACAAATTTCACAACGCTTGCATAAACTACAAGATATGGATTATCTATTTATTTATAAAGCAGGGATTGCGGTCCTTTTGTTGCCACCTATGTCGAGTATTTGAGTGATGGATTACAAGTACCAAATGATGGACTTGATGTCGGATTACTCTGAAAAAGATATGCTGCTCTTTTATGGAAATATTGAGAAGCAAAAGATCAGAAGCCGTATACAAACTACGTTAAAGATCCATGACGACCAAAGCCAAATTCTGTAGCACTTGATGAAGAACAACTTGTCCATATTGATTAGATCTTTATAGCTTGAGTCTGTCAATGTAATAATCTATCCTCCTTGGTTTAACTTATTAATTTATTTGTAGAGTAGATCGTTTGTACCCATAATAATTTTTTTTATATTTCATTTATTTGTTGAGTTATTTCATTTAATTTCTAAAGGCATCGATTTATTTTATCAGACAGATTTAGACATATGTTTCAACATGAGATGCAACACGTAGGTCATCTAATGGAAATTATATAAAAAGTCTTCCTACTTTTTTTATTTGCTCCAACAGATTACCGATTAGTTGCAACAAATAAGTTATATGTTGCGACAGATAAACAGGGAACATCTGCATAATGCAACAGATGACCAACCTATTCTAGAAGATAATCAATCTGTCACAATAGGTACTATATCTATTACGATAGATATAAAATCTATTGCATTATAAAAATTCAACTTGGCCAGACATAAAAATTATTGCCCCTATATGTAAAGTGAATTGGCTTGAAATGAAAATTTGTTATCATATTCATCCTTGTCTTCGAACATGTTCTTTTTTATACACGACCTTCAACCATTTAGTTAGTACCCCATATGCCCAGACCCATTACATCTTTCCCACAACGGTGTTGCACACACTGGTCATTTTTCTGCCAGTCAACAAACACTCGATGTATGCATATGAGTACGACCCGCATGCTGCACCGATTGTATTTGTTGGGAGCTCGATGTTATTATTTTGACCTTTAAAATCTCATGATTCCTTCGCCAAGACTTCAGCCGGCAAATGATCCATCAGCTTACTCTACGTCGACTACTTGGACAACAACTTCAAGAGTGGCTGCATGTGGGTTACAAATGCCTTCTCGCTGAAGACAGGTAAGTTATAGTCATAGACCTTAATCTTTCCCTCGTATAGTAGTATCTCAACAGTGAAATAATGGGTGGCATTCACATTCATGACTGCAAGGATTCTCTTTGCCTTGGTCCAGCTCTTGTCGTGTGGATATGACCTCATCCCTCTAACATATTCAATTTCTTCTTTATTCTATCGAAACGTAGAAACAAACTGATCAAATCCCGGGCTATCGGAATCAGCTATCTTACAGAATTTAGCGTACCTATCCTTGAAATTGTTATTGAAGTTGAGGTCCATTATCCTATCGACTGCATCATAAGCATCCAGGTACGCTAATTGCCTACCCTTATGAGACAGAGAATTTCATCAACATACTGTGGTATAAGAAGACAATTTTTAAATAGGTTAGTAATTGTAAAGAATAAAAATACAGTTGAAAAAATCTGATGCACAGGGTTCTCTGAATCAGTTCACAGATTACCCAGCCAACGCAACTTATGCAACAGATTACACATCTATTGCAAAGAATCTTCTACATAGAGTAGATTGGAAGGGTAGGTTAGCAAAAGTAAACTTACCTTGTCCTCGTACCACACACACATATTTGTCATATTTGAGAAGTTTTGTCTGTAAATAAATACATAGTGTATTCTTTTTTAACCTTCATCTTAATGAATTCTTCCAGTTCCTTCTTCTTCTCCTTGCCAAGCGCCGCAAATATGTCCACCTTCTTCGGCGGCCCCTGAACTTCAACAACTATTGGAGCGGGGGGAGTTTCAATTTTCTATGATTTTAGAACGGAGAGAATTTTTCTTCTCTTCCTCCTAACCTCCATTGTAGGAGTGTATGGCTTCTACACCTCGTTGGATAGTATGACACCCCTTCTACATTTCAACTCTTCGGCAGCTTCAGCAATAGCCTCTAGCTGGTCAAGGAGTTTATCCTCTCTATCCTTGCACACTTTGTATTTACAATTAGAACATGAGGGTGAGGAGGGGTGAGACGGACCACTGTAAGGGTGGGAGGGACCAGTGTAGGGGTGAGAGGGAGGACCTGTGCAAGGGATGTTTTCAAACATATTTATTTTTTGTTGAGCAACAACATGCTCATATTCACGAATTACAGTATAAGAAGCAGCAGGATGGCAGCCACCATCACAAACAACTCCACCAGTAACACCCCCAGAAGAAGCACCAGGATCTGTTAGAGTTTGAGTTTGGTCATGAAGAGTTCCAACATTAGACTGACCTTGCCTAACTGCTCTTCTTATGGATGTTTCTCCATCCAATTTCTTCTTTATTAACTCCACCGTTGGGTCTTATTTTGTATCAACAAGACCCAGAGTAAGAAAAGAAATCATCCCCAGCTCAACAATGGTAGGCATGATCCAAGGATACAAACCTATAAATAAAATATGAGAAGTTTAAATCATATAATAATAATTTACAGTCAGCTGGGTTACATGGGGCTTGGGTTATGTTAACACATCCAAATTATGCAATAGACGATCTAGCTACCGCAATAGCTAATCTGTATATTGAAACAGATTGATAAAATGTTGTATCAGAATAACCATCCGTTGCATAATTTGCAGTATATGGGTAATATGTTGAGTAGGGTTCTGAGACTAGAGCAACATATGGTTAATCTGTTGCAAAATATGGATCGTCTATTACAACAGATTACCCATCTGTTGCACCAGTTGCAGTTGACGGGTAATCTGTTACAACAGACTACCCATCTGTCGCAACAGATGGAACATCTATTTCAATATCCTTCTTTGAGGCAAATTATTTTATTTGAAAGAAGACATACTGTATCATCCGGAGGGTTAAAGAGATCAGCCTCGTTAATATTTATTTTGTTGCTCTCTACTGCAACTAACCACCTAAGGTCCTTGGATGAAAAACCTTATCCGGGTAATACTTAAAATGCTTTCGGAGGAGAGGAATGGCTTTACATGCCTAAGTCTAAAAATTGTAAACCGGAAGCAAGCAAAAAAAAAATCACAAGTATATTCAATATAAATTAATGAATGAGTAAAAATATTGATCAATTTTATCATGAAAGCCCAAGAAAAGTCGTATAATGTGGTCGTGTTTGGCTTTAGCTCTTTCAGTAAATATTCGACAGTAAAGTAGTAGCTATCGTATCCCCATGGATAATCATTGAATTCATAAAATCATCAGCAAGCGCCAACAAAGCACGTTCTATGACTTTTTTGACGTCTCTTTCCAATAAAACGGAATGGACAAACCAAACTAAGCACAATTTCTCCCTGTAGTGCTTTGGTATGTCTTTATTCTTGAGATCCGCCATCAAATCTTCCACTTTATAGTTAGGTCCAACAATGCCCAACAACCCATCTTTTTTTACCTTGCGTTTGTTGGACCCTTTGTGGGGTGTTTTCTTGATGAGAGGTTCTTCTGGACGATCGCATCTCAAGCCCATCATAATGGTAAACTCTTTCAATCCAAAACAAATCGGCATGCCACATTAGTTGATCCAGACTTTATCCATCTTTTTTCCACCCTCCTTCGGACCTTCATCATCCCCTGTATACATGATCCTGTGCTTGAAAAGGCCATATACCATGATCATTGGGAAACGGAGAGGGTGAGTCCCAGACAACTCAAGAAAGTGTGCGAAGCAGCTCTACTTAAAAAGTCCATCTATGTTTTCCTTCTTCATAATACTCCTAAGTTCGTCAAAAGGTTTCCCCAACTGACATTTAAGTACAAGATCACGAAATACTGCTTTAGGGTTATTCATCGACATCGTAACTTAAACTTGTCAAAGCTAATGGTTTTGACAGAATCATGTTGGAATTTCGATATTATTTCACGCCCCATTGGTGAGGAGGAGTTATTACTTTCCTCGGTTTCATTTTGCTCTGACTGATATTGTTTTAGAAGTTCCTCCGAATCTATCTGTACTCTAGTCTTTTTTGTTTGGTGATCGAAAGTTGATCCATTTTCTCCACTTTCAGTTTCTTTTCTTTTGGGAGACATCTTTTAACTACAAACAAAAGAAAAACAAAAAATACATTGCATTTGATGCCTGCATAATTTTTTAAAAAAAGGTGAGACAAATTTCAATAAATTATTCTTACCACATAACCAAAAAAAATACTCCAACGGATAACCCATTAGATGAAACAGATAGGGAACCTGAATCTGTTTGAAGACCTATTTAATATCTCCCAATAGATATTCAACCTGTTACAATAGGTGGACAAATTTTAATAAATTATTCCATGCCACATTACAAGAAAATACTTCAACGGATAACCCATCAGTTGGAACAGATGGGAAATCTATTTGAAGACCTATTTAATATCTCCCAACAAATCCTCCACCCGTTGTAACAGATGGACCACCACCATAACCAATGCCACCACCAATGCCACCAATACCAATACTAACACCAAGACCACCGACACCACCGCCAAAAACACAAATACCAACACCACCAATAATAGACACCAACAACACAACAAACACCATCCAACAATACCACGACAGTCAACAAAACACTGAGAGAAAAAACACAATTTTCTCACGTGCTTCCTACTTTTTTAGCATCAAAACTCAAAATTGTTAACCCATTCTCGAAGATAATACAACTAAAAGTCTTTTTTTCATCATTAACTAAAAAGCCCTATTTTTTAGAATAAAAAACAAATGTAGAACTCTTCTCGAACTCTATTACATACGAAGACAGAAAATAATGGATACAAGTGGGAATAAAGTTGAAAAAAACAACTATATGTGGTCGTAAATAGGAAGAAAATCGACTAATTTTGAAGGGTTGAGCAATATGTTGAGTAGTTGTTGTTTGTATTATTGAGAGAGATAGGAAACCCTGAGAGAGAAATAGAAAGCCAGAACTTAAGATTTGAAATAAAAAGTTTTTCAGGCAAATGGATGATTTATATAGGTTGATTTGTAATTTTGGAAAAGAATGACAAGTATTGAAATTGCTAATTTGGTCCGAATTGATCTTAATTAATTTTAAAAAATTTAAAAGATATAGTTTTTAAAATATTAAGTTGATGAGAACTCATTTCAACTTAAAGTGATCGATCGACGACTCGGGTCGGGATGAACGCAATACCAACGTCATGCAATTACAAAGACTCGATTGGTTTTGTAGTTGACCTTGTGAGCTCATTCATTAATCCCTAGTTCCACCTAAATCAACTTAGGTACTATCACTATCCTAGCATTGAGTTGATGATAACTCATTTCAACTCAGAGTAATCGATCGACGACTCAGGTTGGGATGAACATAATACCAACGACATGCAATTGCAAAGACTCGATTGGATTTGTAGTTGACCTTGCGAGCTCATTTGTTCATCCCTAGTTCCACCTAAATCAACTTAGGTACTATCACTATCCTAACATTAAGTTGAACAGAACTTATTTCAACTCACAGTGATCGATCAAAGACTCAAATCGGAATGAACACAATACCAATGCAATGCAATTGTACAGACTCGATTGAATTTGTAGTTGACCCTGAGAGCTCATTCATTCATCCCTAGTTCCACCTAAATAAAGTTAGGTACTATTACTATCCTAACATTGAGTTGATGAGAACTCATTTCAACTCAAAGTGATCGATCGACGACTCGGGTTAGGATGAACGCAATACCAATGCCATGTAATTGCAAAGACTCGATTGGATTTGTTGTTTACCCTGAGAGATTATTTATTCATCCCTATTTCCACCTAAATCAACTTAGGTACTATCACTATTCGAACATTGAGTTGATGAGAACTCATTTCAACTCAGAATGATCGATCGATGACTTG
The DNA here is from genome assembly GCA_030864225.1 of Capsicum baccatum var. pendulum. Lineage (NCBI taxonomy): Eukaryota > Viridiplantae > Streptophyta > Magnoliopsida > Solanales > Solanaceae > Capsicum > Capsicum baccatum. The sequence continues at coordinate 183,490,860 of CM061554.1, forward strand.
GGTCAGGATGAACGCAATACCAATGCCATACAATTGCAAAGACTCTATTGGATTTGTAATTGACCCTGTGAGCTCATTCATCTATCCTTAGTTCCACCTAAATCAATTTCAATAAAATCTATTATAACAAACGACTGAGCTGTTGAAAATTTTCAAATAGGTATTCATATCTGTTGCAACAGATGACATATCTGATTTAATTATTAAATAGAAATTTATATTTATTATGACAGATAATTGAGCTGTTGGAAATTTTCAAACACATATTTATATCTGTTGTAATAGATGACATATCTGATTTTATTAATTATCAAATGAACATTTTTATTTGTTGTCACAGATGACTGAGCTGTTGGGATTTTTAAACAGATATTTATATCTGTTGTAACAGATGACTGATTTGTTCGGATTTCTTAACAGATATTTATATAAGTTGTAACAGATGACATATCTGTTTGAAAATCTAGTTTTCTCTTTTAATTTTAAAGCAAGCTTCTGGTCCAAGTAGATAATATCAAGTAGTAGTAATTACTACTAAAGGCGGTAAAAAATATTTTTTGGATATCTCAAAAGTGAGTTTATTGACAAGTCTTGCCTTGTCTTTTCAATGTCAGTAGTCTTAGTCTTCATCGTGCCCCTCAAATTATTAATGAAATTAATGAATATTAATTAATGAAAATTGAAAACCACCATGTCTACTTACACAATACATCTATATGAATTATCTCATCTCATCTCTTCCTTCAGCTGTAGTTTATTTTATTCAACTCTCATCTTTTTTTTCTCTCCTCTTTATGGTCACAACCTTTTTTCTTTCTTTTCTCTTCTCTTCTCACAAAGATCTTTTTGAATCTAAACCGATCCATATCTTTCCTCAACTTAAATTTCTATTTTGATCCTTTTTTTATATTAAGGTATAGTTCATTATTGGTCTTTTATTCTCGTCTTCTTCTTTGCAAGTTATTTACATATATTTTTTTATTTAATAACTATTTACCCATATCATATTTATTAGAAAAAGTTGAAGGAACTTTTAAGTATTGAATAAACAAATCGAGACTTTTTATTACAATATGAGAAAAAAGTCATCTGTTGGGAGAAGTTTAAAGACTAGTTGGAAGTATCATTTTTTTTGTATGTATTTTATTTGTTTCTTTATTATTGATGCAGTTATTAATGTTGTTGGTGGGGTTGAGGTTGTTGGAACTTGTGGTGTGGTGTTGTTAATGGTTCTGGAACAAAGGATGTTGCTTCTTTGTTATTGATGATGTTGTTGGAACAAATGTTGTTTCTTTTTTGTTGATGTTTATGTTGTTGTTGATGTTGCAACAGATAGAGAAACTATTGGAAAAAATAAAATCACCAGAAAGGCTAGTTTGATGTATTCCATCAGACTCCACATTTGTTGTAACAGACTTCACATTTGTTGCAACAGACTCTACATGTGTTATAATAGACTCCACATTTAATACAACAGATGGATAATGTTCTTTTTGTGATATTAATTTTTTCCTCTTCTTTGTAGATATAAGGAACTGACAGTTGATCAACTTTTGACGAACTATCGCAAGAGGCTGCAGTAAAGATGGGTTCGGAGGAATAAGCTGCTTGAAGATGGAACCACTTCATATGTGGGAGGTATGAATTACTTATAATATTATCATGGAAATACACATAGAGTGCACTGATTTTGTGAATGTTGTTTTTACTGATTAGTCATAGATCGTTCAAACAAGATGTCTGTAATTTTACAGTTAAGTTTGGTAGGTTCAAACTGATAAGGCTGAGGGACCATGAATATGGTTCTGATACCCTTTTAATATTTAATGTTGGTTGTTTCTCATGTTTATTTGTCAAGCATTGTGAAGAGATCTAGTTTTGGTGTCATTGTAAAGAGATTCAATAGCGATTGGACTAACTTTTAGGGTGAATTGGACCCTTAGAGTGCCTTCAAAGCTTAGCACTGCATCTAACAAGAACGAAAAACCAATATAGTTATTTCCCTGGCCAAAATTTATATGGTTAGGTTGCTCGCTCGGGGGGATGATTATATGATAGAAGGTGCGGTAAGAGAATGCCTTCGAGAGAAAATGGGTGGTTGATGGAAGACTATATCATCTGAGAGCTAATTGAAGACGAGACATAGGGTAGAAAGTAACTTCTAGCAAATTTGGTCGATGGAATTATCTTAACAGATGCGAGATCTGAATCAAGTGCAAATATAAAAGTGTATCCATTAATGTAATTTCATCTGTTGTGTCTCTAAAAGAAAAATAATGCAGATGGATACTTTTCTAGGGAGCTGCATGGTCGGGATTATCACCTAGATAGAAAATAGGAGAAGACCAACAAATAAGCCTCACAAGCATCGAGGGTTGAAATAATGTACAACAAGTCTAGAAAACTTACGCCAAAAGCAACTACAGTTAAAATAAGAAATCTAAGCGAAGACGGCAATTTTTGAATTTTAAATTTCATCCCATGCTTTCTTGTTTGTGTTTTTTATCAGGTCCACTGTCGTTGACCTGATCGGAACCACAAACGATATTGAAAGAAAAATAGAATATCATTGCTTCCTTAGCAATATGGTCATAATTGATTGTGTTTTCTTGCCTTAATATGTTTTCAACATTCCTTGGAGAAGATCAGATGCTTGTTGTAGTATATGAATCCCGATTATTTTCAAGCTTGCCTCCAGCTTGCTGATTCTGTATTCAAGTTGGTCGTTGTCATTTTCGAAGTTGGTCAAGAGTTGCTCATCTCTTGTGAGCTCGATCAGGGATACTACCTTAAAAGTTGTGGCATTCTAGAATCCCTTCAGAACACTTTTTTTAGAAGTCTTAAAGGATACATGGAGGGTCTTTGTGTTTGTTTTAGGTCAAAATGTGTTGATGCACGTTGAAGATGTGGTCCCAATAGTTGAACAACACACTTTTATCGAGCGTTGCTCCATGCATCTTGCTCAACCAATTTGATAAATTAGTAAGCATGGAGTTACGTAGTGTGTGATCTAAACCGTCTCTATAAAGCCTATCAAACATTACGTAACTCCAAGCTCATTACCCTATTAAAAAAATATGACCGAATTAGTGCACAAATCGAACGAGCTCAATCTCTCAGCCTTTCTCTTGATCGCTCTTCTCCAATATAGATGACAAGATATCTACTATACAAAAGTCTACACCGTCGCCAGACATGCTTGCCTGGGAGCAATTCTACTAAAGATATCTGTTGATGTCTTTTGAAGAATTGCTCCCAGGCAAGCATATTTGGTGATGGTGTAGACTTTTGCATAGAAGATATCTTATCGTCTATATTGGAGAAGACTGATCAGCAAAAAGGATAACAGATTGGGTTTGTTTGATTTGTGCACTAACTCGGGCATATTTTTTTATAAGGTAATGAGCTCGGAGTTACATAACGTTTGATCGGCTTGGTAGAGCCGGTTTAGATCACACGCTACGTAACTCCATGCTTACTAATTTATCAAATTGGTTAAGCAAGATACATGGAGCAATGCTCGATAAAAGTGTGTTGTTCAACTGTTGGGACCACATCTTCAACGTGCATTAACACATTTTGACCTAAAACAAACACAGCAACCCTCCATGTATCCTTTAAGGCTTCTGAAGAAAGTGTTCTGAAGGGGTTCTAGAATGCCACAACTTTGAAGGTAGCATTCCTGATCGAGCTCACAAGAGATGAGGAACTCCTTACCAACTTCGAAGATGGTAACGACCAGCTTAAATACAGAATCAACAAGCTGGAGGCAAGCTTGAAAATTATCGGGATTCACATATTACAGCAAGCATCTGATCTTCTCCAAGGAATGTTGAAAGCATGCTAAGACAAGAAAACACAATCAATTAATCCATATTCCAAAGGAAGTAATTATACTCTATTTGTCTTTCAATCTCATTTGTGGTTACGATCAGGTCAACGGTAGTGGACCTGATCGACAAAATAAACAAGAAGGCATGGGATAAAATTTAAAATTCAGAAATTGCCGCTTTCTCTTAGTTGTCTTATTTAACTGCAGTTGTTGTTGGCGTAAGTTTTATAGACTTGCTGAACATCCTTTCAACCCTCGATGCCCGTGAGGCTGCTTTGTTGGTCTTTTTCTATTTTTTACCTAGGTGATAATCCCAACCACACAGCTCTCTAGCAAAGTATCCATCTGTATTATTTTTCTTTGAGCGACACAACAAATGAAATTACATTACCGGATACACTTTAATATTTGCACTTGATTCAGATTTCACATCTGTTAAGATAATTTCATCGGCCAGATTCATTAGAAGTTAATTTCTACCATGTGTCTCTTCTTCAATTAGCTCTTAGATGATATAGTCTTTCATCAACCACCTATTTTCCCTCGAAAGCATTCTCCTACCGCACCTTCTGACATATAATCATCACCCCGAGCGAGCAACCCAGCCATATAAATTTTGTCCAGGGCAATAACTATATTGATTTTCCATTTTTGTTTGATACAGTGCGAGGCTTTGAGAGCCCTCTAAGGGTCCAATGCATACTTAAAGTTAAGTCCAATCGCTATTGGTTCTCTGCAGTGACGACAAATATTGATCCCTTCTCAAAACTTGACATGCATAAACACGAGCAACAATCATCAATAATTCATAACAGGGTATCTGCACCATCTTCATGAGGTTCTCAGCCTTATCAATTTCAAACCCATCAAACTTAATGGTATAATGCAGGATCTTGTTTGAATGATCAATTCCTACTCGGTTAAAAATTACATTCACAAAAACATTGTACTGTGTGTGTCTTGTCTCAAAGACCTTTAACTCCCACACATATGATAGTGGATCCATCTGCACGCACCTTATTCTTCCTAGCCCATCTATGGCTTAAATTGAATAAACAGACGACTAGCTAGTTGCAATAGATGACATATCTATTTATATTGTCAAACAATTGGAACATCTGTTACGACAGTTGGTCAACCTGTTGCAGAAATCAACCAGATATATACATCTGTTGCAAAAGATTGCCAGTATGTTGTATTGTACGTTATCTAATAGAAAGAATATATTTTACAACATATTACCCATCTGTTAGATTTATTTTTAAGCAATTTTCTTTTCTTTCCTAGATACAATAATTTATAAATAGGTCCTTCCTTACAAATATGGATGATCCAGATTCGTACAAGAATATTCATATCGAGTCCTTGCATGAACTTCAAAGGCAGTTTGATGAATTTCAGAAAGATCTGGCCGACTTCGGAGCAAGATTGCCTACTAAAAAATGTTCGATTAACAGTAATAATAATTAGGTAATATTTTTTATTTTAGCGCATGTATGTATTTTTCTTCTTTTGTATATCGGATCTACCCAAGGGATTCAAAAATCTATGAATATTCATTTCATTTTGTTGTCGACTTTGAATTTTTATTTCTTATTTCTTATTTAATAATAATCATTCTGTTTATTCCTTGTTCTCAACATGCGTCGACGGTTGGTGGTAGGGATTGAGCAGTAATTTCTGTCAACAGAGGTTAATCTGCTATGACAGATCGATCATATGTTTTACCAGGCAGTTATTAATAAAAACGGGTTATTCTTGTTATTGAGAGGGTGAAAATAAAAAGACATGATTTTCCGATTATTCAATATGAAAAATGTTTCATAAATAAATAATGAGGAAATAAATGATAAACATAATTTATAACCACAATTTTGATAACTGATCGTGACTTTTCACCATTTTTGTTTTTGAATTTGTTTTTAAAATATTTATTATATAATAAAATGGTTATTATTTTATTAAGGAATTTATAAAGGTATTTTTTTTACTTATAAAATAAAAATGTAAGCAAATTTGGATTAATGATATGATGATAGTTATTTTAAAAAAAGTAGATTATATGTTACAACAAATAAATTATCTGACGCAACAGGTTCACTATTGTTGCAACAGATGATATATCTGTGTCACAGATGATTTATCTGATGCAGCCTATATCGAGTCACAACTCAATAAAATGGTTCTTGGAAAGAACTAATTAATAATAATAATCTGAAAAGTCATGACTTAGCACAATATTTCTTAATTTATTTAAGTCATTACTTTTCACATTAATCAAAAATGTAATTAATAAATGGAGGTGAATAGTTAGATTATATATTGCAACAGATAGGTTATCGGATGCAATATATTTTATATTTGTTGCAACAGATAATATATTTGTTGTCACAGATGTGTTATCTGATGCAACAGATATAGAATATGTTGCCACAACTCAATAAAAATGGTTCTCCGAAAAAACTAATTAATAATAATAATCTGAAAAGTCATAACTTATATCACAATATTTTTTTCTTAATTTAATCAAAAATATAATTAATGTATGGAGGTGAATAGTCGAGCCTCTTTGCTTCTCATTTAAATTCAATCCTCTATAAATAGGTTCTTCCTTACTCAATCGTTCATTCAACTACACTCTATTTATTTATTGCATCTCGTCTATCATAATAGACTTTAGAAGATAAGATTATGGTTGACCCAGTGTGGGATATTGCTTTTCTGCAAGACACCGTGAATGAACTTCGAAATCAAGTTCGTGACCTGCAATGGGAACTGGGAGGAGTTAGAGCAAGAATGCTCCACGAGATACGCAGGCTGAGGAGGGCCTTGCTACTTCCGATTGAAGATTGGCCAGCTGGCAATGATGATAATGATAATGATAATGATAATAATAATAATAATAATAATAATAATAATAATAATTAGATTACTATTTTTCTTTTAGTCTATTATATGTATTTTTATTTGTTTTTGTTTAATAAATAAATTATGTTTGATCTTTGATGTTTTAATCCATATTTAATTTTTATTTTGTCTGTTATCTTCTCAACAGATATATCGACGATTCGACGTAAAAAGGAATAATTTAGAATTCAGTAGCAATAGCAAGATTTATCTATTGGGTTTGTGGCATGGGTTGATGTGTTATTCAAAACAGATTACTCATGTTGCAAGAGATAAGAAGTTGATGTAACAAATAAATAGTCTATTTCAACAGATGATTAGTTTGTTGCTTTTCTTGGCTCTGACGTTTTAATTCATACTTCCTCCGTCTCAAATTACCCGTCCCAAATTGAGATGTCACATTGATTAAGAAAAATAATTAATAACATTTCTAGTTTACCATAACCCCTGATCATTTGGTGGGACAGTAGACGTGTTTGAAATAACCATTGTTTGCTATTCAATCAAAATTCCATAAGAGAATAAAACTGTTAACGTTAGTCGGCGTATAGTCCTCCTATTAAATGATGTTTCCATTTTAATTTAAAGAAAAAGTGATTAATGCAAAGTGTAAAACATGGATTTTTTTTAATCTTTTCTTAATTAATGAGAAAGACAAGTAAAATGAGAAATCAAAATAGGAAATTTGGGATGGGTAATTGGACGTACGGGATAACTTTGAATCCAGTAGCAATAGCAAGAGTTGAAAACATATTGGTTATCTGTTGGGTTTGTGACTGGGTTTGATTTGTGTTGTTTCAAACAGATTAATCATTTATTGCAACAGATAAACATTCTAATGCAACATATAATTAGTCTGGTGCAACAGATAAACATCCTGATATAACAGATAAGGCATCTGATGCAACAGATAATACGTCTAATGTAACAGATAAATAGTCTAATACAACAGATAAATCTTCTGATGCAACAGATTGATCATCTGATGCACCAGATGATTGATCTGTTTAAATTGTGGGTATTTATGCTGGATTCATAATCGGAATTTTATCCATTGTTGGAAAAATAGAAGTGCACCCAGATGACAAATACGAATAAAAATCATAGTTTTACTTAACAAATTCACCTATGAAGTAATGCCAAAGTGGAAAGTGATGTAATAAACAAAATTTGACCTAAGAAATTGGTCAAATAGCAGCAGTAGCGTTGTACCAATAATAACAACAATAACAAATTATCAACAAGAAGAAGATAAAGATGATAATGAAGTAGAAGATGATGATAATGAAGTAGAAGATGATGAATAAAGCAGCAGAAACAGAAACAATGAACAACAAAAATCGCTAAGAGAGAGAAAACAACAATGGATGAGAAGAGAGAGAAAGACACCTTTTTTCCCTCCGTTTCCTATTATTTTAGGAATACATTGAGATGAAAGTATAAATTTAAAAACTTGTGGGTTATTTTTAAATTTTTCCAACTTTCTTAATCCAAAATAAAGTAATTGTCACCTCCAACTAATAATTAAGACTGGTGTCACCTACACCTCATTTTAAAACTCTGTTGTCACCTGTGGCCCAAACCCCCTAGTAACCTTCTAAGAACCGAATTGAAAAAAATAAATTCATTCTATTTGTGCACAAATACAAAGTCTAAAGCTTAACTTATTATTACATCTTCAAAATTATATCTCAATTGAGATTAATTATAAATGTTTTTCAAACGTCAAAATCACATCAAGAACATATTCTATGTTAAGGGAATATATTTTCAAACTCTTAAATGTTATGGGGATAAGGTGGAATTGACTTTTTACTTACACATACTCCTTTTTTTTTTATCTCTTTTTTTAATATATGGCAATAAAAAATAATGTTCATTTAATATCAATATCTAATGATTTAATAAATTATATACCAAAAATACTTAGCATATGAATCTATCAATAATTTTTATTTATTTTATTTTTGAATAATTTAAAATTATTAATATGATAAAAATCGCACGAAGCATAGCCTATTTCTCTGGTGAAGAAAAAAGATAAACAATGCTAGTCACAGAGAGGCACCACATCATCGTACTCATGTTTCTCTTTTATATTATATATAGATTGAGAAAGATGTAAGCTTATTTAACGGTGATTTAATTATTAATCTATCCATTTTAAAATAATTAATATATTTTAATAAAAAAAATTATTTCAAAATAATTGATATATTTAAAAAATCAACAGATAATACGTCATTATTTTTTTAACCCTACTTTTAATAATAATTATTATTATTATTCTAAAATTAAGAGACACATAAATAGATAAAGATTAAAAATTAATAAAAAATATATTAATTAAATCACACACCTACTTATTTTTAAAAAAACAATTATGCAAAATCTATACAACCCAGCTATTGTGAGACAGAGAGAGTATTGTTTTAATTTCTAATACTCTCTCCATTTGTTTTTACTTGTCACTAGTTTTCTAATTGAATTTCTAATTTAATTTGTCATTTTTGACCTATTAATAAAGGATAATTTTTTTTCTATTTTACTTTTAGCATTAATTATTTCTTGTTTAAATTAATTTCAAGATGTGTTGTAATCATTATTTATTTAGTAGGAGTACTGTAGTAAAATAATTATGTTATTAATTATTTTTTAATGAATATATCAACTTAAAAAGTGAGAAATAAAAATGAAGGAAGAAAATAGTAAATAATTTCTAGAAAGATGTGTCGAAGATAAAAGATGAAGGATTTATCTGGTCATCATTTCAAAACATGAAATTAAATTGAATATTTATTTGGACATATTAGTTTGAATATCAAAAGTTGTATTTCTTTTTGAAACTAGAGGTGGATGGCCGTATCAGTATGTACCTAACACTGTAAATATTTTTTAGCATTAAAATTTGATATTGATGAGATATAAACATAAATATATATTGATTTAATTAAATATTATTAATTCTGATATATAAATGGCTTATAATAATTAATTAGGGGTAATATAATAAAAATTATTATTAATTCCAATGCATAAATGACTTATGATAATTAATTAGGGGTAATATAGCAAATCTCGGAGCAATTAGGGGTAATATAGGCAGACATATCATCTATTTTTAATTAAATATTATTAATTTTTTAATACATAAATGACTTATAATAATTAATTAGGGATGATATAGTAAAATCACGGTTAAAGAATATGAAACAAACGTCATAAATATCTATTTTTAAATTAAATATTATTAATTCTAATATATAAATAACTTATAATAATTAATTAGGGGTAATATAGTAAAAAATATTATTAATTTTAATATATAAACGACTTATAATAATTAATTAGGGGTAATATAGTAAATCACGAAGCAATTAGGGGTAATATAGGCAGACATGTCATCTATTGTTTAATTAAATATTATAAATTTTTTAATATATAAATGACTTATAATAATTAATTATGGATGATATAGTAAAAGTACGGTTAAAGCAGTTGAAACAAACGTCATAAATGTCTTTTTTAATTAAATATTATTAATTCTAATATATAAATGACTTATAATAATTAATTAGGGTTAATATAATAAAAATATTATTAATTCTAATATTTTAATGACTTATAATAATTAATTAGGGGTAATATATAAATCATGGAGCAATTAAGGGTAATATAGTAAACGACGAAGTAGTGGTCGTGGTCGAAATCAAATGACTTATAATAATTAATTAGGGATGATATAGTAAAATCGCGGTTAAAGCGGCTGAAATAAACGTTATAAATATCCATTTTTTAAATTAAATATTATTATTTTTCTATAAATGACTTATAATAATTAAATCGGGTAATATAATAAAAAAATATTATTAATTCTAATATTTAAATGACTTATAATAATTAATTAGAAATAATATAATAAATCACGGAACAATTAGGATGTAATGTAGTAAATAATGGGGGTAAAAAGGTAAATCCACGAAGAGGTGGGCGAAACCACCTCTTCTATATAATAGAAAGTATGAAAATATCATAATTTGATAAAATTGTTAAAATTTTCTCAATTTTCACAATCTTATCAAATGAGCAAATTATAATTTATAATAAGGTATCATAATTTTCTGTGGTGCAATATTAATAAATCATATTTCTCTAAATTTTTATAAATAAATACTTATAATTACATGTATTCCAAACTTTAAAAAATACACGATTTTATAAGATTCATTGATCTAATAAATGAACTATAACAATAATTACCTATTCTTTAATACAAGTCTGGGCTGACCTAAGTCAATTTTAGGGCTCTGACACTCATTAAATTAAATGGAGATTAAGTATAATTATATTTAAAAAATGCATGAGAAAGGGTCAAAAATATCCTTGAACTATTTAAAATAGATCAAAAATATTCTTCGTTTGTTTTTTGGCTCAAAAATATCCTTTTGTTTGTCTTTTTGGCTCAAAAATACCCCTCCATTAATTTTTTGACTCAAAAATGTCCCTTCATTAATTTTTTTGGCTCAAAAATACCCTTCTCTCTAACGAAATGCCACCAAACACACCACGTAGATTGAAAAAAGTCACTTAATCAGTCCACTCAGCATACACGTGAAAAATCGCTCCATTTAATCTACCTAACAATCAATCCATTTTATTCTATTTAAAAATCCAATTCGATCCATATTCAAAAAAATCGAACCAAGAGGCAAAATTTAATTCTTCAATTTTTTTCTCATATCATCCCTTTCACCGTCTTATTTTTATTATTTTACATTATCAAAATTATGAAATTCACTCGAGCAATTCTTGACCTCATCAACTTGTGGTGTCCTATATTGCCACTAAATTTTCACTCTACAAATTTCAATTTCGTCTCTAAACTACTATTTCTCTCACTACAATCAGATTCCCCATTAGGCAAATGTAGATATGATATACAGCCATAATCTGAGCTCTTGAAAATCAGGTCAACTATTTGAGGATCCAATTGTTTAGGATCGACCCGATTAAAATTTGATTCTTTCGGATCAACAATTTAAGGACCTAATTATTTCCTCATCTTTCGCCTTGATCAATCCGAAATATTTGAACCCATCACATGAAAAATAAGCAATCAAATTTTTCAATCGTTTTTCTCTTAGGCCGGATTTTTTAATATGAGTGGGGTTGGGTCTTTTAAATAAAAAAGGGGAAAGGACAAAAATAGCACCTAAAACTAAAATAATACCACAAAAATAGCACCCATAATTAAATACCCAGGAATGAGACACCGACATAACCTTAACTCAGTCAACCTCTTTTCCTGACCAAAAAAATAGTAAAACAGGACCGAGTACACATAATAAAATGCAACACACAAAATAAGATTGGTACCTCTAAACAGAGCAAAACATGGTCCAACCTGTTAAATTTATCTTAAAATTTAACCTAGAGTTTTTTGGCTCTTTTTTAAAGATTCTACTCTTTTTTATTCTTTTTAAACAATTGAGTAATTGCTTCTTTTTTTTCAGATTATTTTGCATTCACCAACATTATAAAAATAACATAGTAGTAGTTGTTTTGTTTAGTTTTACTTAATTATACAATAAAATACACTACCATATACTTTTAATATAATACAATTGTTAAAGATATATATTTATACATAATAACGATACAGTTTCAATACATACATATATATATATATATATATATATATATATATATATATATATATATATATATATATATATATATTCTATATAATAATTATAGCATCTTTATACACATTCTATACAACTTTTAACTACGATTATTATTTAGATACATATTTTATAGGACTTTATATAGTTTTTAAATACATTCTAAAAATGTATCAATCTAGTATAAGAGAGTATCAATTGAGTATATGGACACTGCAAGTATATCAATGCAGTATAAAAGTGCATTAATGTGGTAAAAAGAGTATCAATTAGGTATAGGGACTGCATATGCTTGCATAGAATTTCCTTTCTCTTTTTTTAGAAGTGTATCAATATAGTATAAAAGTGTATCAATGTGGTATAAAAGTATATCAATTGAGTATAAAGACTTCATGTGCCCAATTGGGCCAAATGGCTAAAAAAGGGGATTACTTTAGCCAACTGGCTACAGCATGTCCACCTTTTTAATTATGGGCCATTATTTTTTAAAATGACCAGCTCATGTCCTTTTCCCATAAAAAATAGGTTGATAATTAGATGGATTAAATGAAGTGATTTTTCATTTGTGTATGCTGACGTGGACTGGTCAAGTGACTTTTTTTATTCACATAGCGTGTTTGGTGGCATCCGTTAGAGAGAAGGGTATTTTTGAGCCAAAAAAAAATGGAGGGATATTTTTGAGCCAAAAATGAATGAAGGGTATTTATTATCTATTTCAACTAGTTCAAGGTATTTTTTACCCTTTTCCGAAAAATGTATAAAAATTGATATAAGATTTAGAAAAGCACCCAATAAACAAAGAAGATAAATAGGTGTTTTAATTCTTGGCGAAATTTTAAAGCTTGAAACGTCATATGTGTGTTTGGATTTCTCGAACACCCACGATCCTTAAATTTTGAATCTGCTACTAAATATAATTTACTCACGTGATTACAAACAATCTCTTCAGATCAATTTGCCAAACATGTGTCCTTGTTTAGGTAAACTAGACGTCGGTAGCTCGTGCTAGCACGGATCCAATAATTAGATTTGTAGCATTTTTTAAGTGTGATATTCAAATGTATATTCAATTTAACGTTTTCTTTGCATTTGCTCCTACCATTTACAATTACTTGTCCAAATTAAAAGAAATTTCACTTTTTTTATTATTTTAATATACAAAAGAAAAATTAATTATTTTATTTCATGTTTTATCTGGCCATCAATAATTTAGTCGCCAAATCATTTTATATGCACTTCGTTCATTCACTTTTACTTATCCACTTTAAGCTTCCTGTGCTCATTAAAAAATAACAAATTAATATTATTTTTTATGACATTTATATTAATCAACGTTTAGTATTATATTTGGTTTAAAGATATTCTCCTGCTCCTTTTTATTAATGTTAATCTTTGGTAATGTATAGATATGAAGGCTTCAATGGGATAAAATTAATATAAGTAATCATGAAAATTGACTACATATTTTGTACTAAAACAAAGCGTGTTGGCTATTGATTGTAGTTTTAGTAATACAATGATTGATTATGCAAAATAGTTATGCAAAGTTTAAGTTATTCCTGCATTAGTTATATCAATTTTTATTTTGAATAAAATAATATGCAAATTAACTCATAATTTTTACATGTTTTACTTATGTGGATTGAAAAATGGTAACCAAATATTATACTTCTTATGTGGTGTGCTAAATTTTATACAAAACAACTAAAAGTTACCATTATTACATACTTAATTATGTTGGTTTTACTACATGAATAATTCTTTTTCAAAACAATAATCAAATAAAATTACATATTTCAAATTACCTTTTATTAAATAAGAAAAATTTAAAAGAAAAACCATTAATACCATTTTATAATGTAAAAGAATTAATTATTTTAGATTACATTTATTTTTTAATAAAAAATATAAGCATCCAAACTTTTAAAAAAAAAAAACCACTATAAGCATTCAAATGGTTGGAAACAAAATACCTGAATAAATATTCTTTAAAAGTTTAAGTCATCAACAAACTCTTAAACTTGTCTTGAAATCCTTGATCCCCTCAACTGATCTTTATACTTATTGAATACCTTAAGTATCAAAATTCGCACCTATTAAGCACAAAGTGCTGATGTGGCACGAAAAGTGTATCTCACTTTTGTTGAGCGCGTGGATAGACCCAAATATATTTTATTTTTATTTTAAAAAAAAAAAAATTTCCATCTTTTTCTTTCATGTACACTTGGCATTAAATAAATAATTAAAAAAATTATTAAGTATTTAATAACAAAAAGTTTTCTTAATACCCTTGCTCACCCCTCAATCCAACTCCCCCCGCAACCCCACCTATAAAAGAACAACTCCACGCACCCTTTCATCAGCTTGGAATCTTCTTCTTCACTTCATTGTTACATTTTCAAGGTCTCTCTATTTTTTTTCTTATTCTTTTTTTTTTTTTTAATTTTTTTAAAAGCATTAAAAAACGATTCTTAATTGAATCTACTAGCAGACAAAAAAATGAATTTCAAATATCAAAATTTAAAAATTGGCAGGCATTCATCATCTTCGTTTTCGACCACGTCCGAGCAAATATTACTACTCAAAATAAAATGTAAATTAACAAAAATTATTTAAAATGATATTAAAGATTCCATAGAATTAATTTGTGTCCTCTCAATTTTTCTTCCTTGTCAATTTTAAAATGACTCATGGATGTTTGATTTTTCTTCCTCAATCGTGTCAAGAATCACTAGTAAATCTAAATGATATGCTTCACAATTTATTTCATTAATTTATATTATTAAATTCTAATAGTTTATTATAAGATGAAAAAAAAAATACTTCGCCGAATTTTTTAACTTATTAAGAGTTAAAAATAAATTTTATTTTTAAATCTGAAAATTCATTTTTACAGTTAGGTTTAGGACCATGTGTCATATGTCATCGTTTTATTTGTGACTATTTTAAAAAATTGCATGTGAATTACGTATACATGATTTTTAAAGCTAGTTGTCATTTTGTGTACAATATTTGTGACTATTTTAAAAAAATTGCATGTGAATTACATATACATGATTTTTAAAGTTAGTTGCCATTTTGTGTACGATAGGTATATATTTATTAATATTAAAGTGTCTAATAGGTATAAAGGTTAGTTGATGGGTTCAAATAAAATTTAAAAATAAGTTTAAGGAACTATCAATGACTTAAGTCTTCTTTGGATGTAAAGAGAAGTATAAATAAAATAGTTATCAAGTAGGCTTCACGTCTTGGAGAAATATATGATAGTGATGACATATGAAGGGTAGATTTATTTGGAATTTGCAATGTTCAAATAACAAAACATTGAGGGTGTGTTTGGTATGAAGGAAAATATTTTTCATGAAAAATGTTTTCCTAGAAAATGTTTTTTTGAAAAAAAAGTTGATTTCTTACTTGTTTTTTTATGTGTGTTTGGTGGATAGAAATATTTTTCGAAAAATATTTTGTAATGTTTGGTTGGAAAATGAAAAAATAATTTTCTAAAAATACATTTTAGAAAAAAAAATTTTGGGGTGTGTTCGATATGAAGGAGGAGAACTGTTTTCTAAAAAATAAGTTGTTTCTTACTTATATTTAGGGGTGAGCATTTAGTTTGTTCGGTTTGATTGTTGAATATCGATACGGTTTTTTAGTTTTTGGATTGACGAAAATAACAATCATAATCAAACCAAAATTATTTCGGTTTGGTTCGTTTTTTACAGATTTGGTTCGGTTATTTCGTATTTTTATTTCAATTTTGAAAATTAAAGTAGTGACCATTTAAAATTGGTGATTTTTCTAGAAAAATAATCTTTTTTCAAACTTATTTTCATTCTCAAATATAATTAATTCAACACGAATGAAATAATCATAAATATCGACTTCGCCAAGTCATCACCGTTGGCGTGACAACAATGGCCGCACGCGGCAACGACTGTCGACGGCAGTGACGAACTGAGCAAACAAACTGAGCAAACGACTGCAACTGTCGTTGGCGATGTTGAAATTTCAAATGAACTGAGGATGGGAGCGTCATTGCAGCCTTCACGTTACTATTATGGTCAAAAGCAAAACAACATATTAGGATTTAGGTTTACTAAATGATTATAATTTATATATTTATATGTTACATTAGATTATATTATATTTTTAGTAAATTTACATATATATACATATATATATAAATTATAATATATTATTTATATAATTTTGATTTTTTGGTTTATCCCATTTTTTTTGAAATTTCGAAAACCAAACCGTTTAACCAAATTTTTAAAATTTGAAACCAAAATCAATCCGAAAAATCGAAAAACCAAACCAAAATTAAATTTCGATTCAATTTTTTGATTTTTTCTATTTAAACTAAAATATGCCCAACCCTACTTATATTTGTGCGTTCGTTATGCAAATTGGATAAGTATATGTTTTCTAAAAGTATTTGTATATATTTAACAAAAAGACTGAGAACGAATATGATAAAAAGGGTGGGATAAGAAAAAAGTTTTGAATGGTAGGGGGTGGGGTGGGGTGGGGTTAGGGTTGGGGTGGGAGTGGAGTGGGGTTGGGGGTTGGGTGAGAGATTGTGGGTCGGAGTAGGGATGGGTGATTTTGAGAGTTGTATGAATATTTCAATTTAATAGTAATGTTGAAAGAGAGTTTTGGAAATGTTTTCCTTACTTTTTGAAGGGAAGTCATTTTCCGTAGTTTTAAGAAAAATGAGTTGATTTGGAAAATAGTTTCCAAAACCTGTAAGCCAACCAAACAGGAGAAAATTGGAAAACATTTTCCAGAAAATGTTTTCCTTCATACCAAACACACCCTGAGTATAACCTTTCCAAACAAGCTACAACAACAACAAACCCAGTGTATTCCCACCTGGTAGGGTCTGGGGGGGTAAGATGTACGCAGTCCATACCTCTACCTCTACAGAAGTAGAAAGGCTGTTTCCGATAGACCCCCGGCTCAAAACACAAGATACCACACAAATACAAAGTAAAGCACCGAACAAGGTTACAAGATTACATAACATAACATACATAACATAAATACGACATAAATACGGCAGCCATAAGTAAAAGAAAACAGAGGAAAGCACCCCGAATCGTACTAAAACAAGGAACAAGGAACACGGAATCATAACCAGGATACTACCCCCAGCAAGTAATTCCCTACACTAGAGACCCAAACTGGCCCTAGTCTTCTGCCCTAATTCGCGTCCTCTAGACCTTCCTATCTAGGGTTATTAAACAATATATAATAATAAAAAATTAAGTCTACCAAAAAGTAGTACCACACTCGACCTCCCTGAAACAACAAACATCACCAAAACTCCAAGACCAAGACACTACAAGCAAACCAACTAGCAGAGACGCACTCTTACCTACTACTCATCTACCTTAATGTGCATCCTCCACATCGTCCTATCTAGGGTCATGTCCTTGGTAAGTTATAACTACTATGTTTAATCATCTTCCTCCAATATTTCTTTGGTCTACCTCTACCACGCCTGAATCCATACATAGCCAACCTCTCGCAACTCCACACTAGGCATCCAAGCATCTCCTAATCACATGCCCAAACCATCTCAACCTCGCTTCCCGCATCTTGTCTTCCATTTAAGCCACCCCCACCTTATCTCGGACAACCTCATTTCTGATCTTATCCCTCCTAGTAAACTCATACATCCATCGCAATATCCTCAGCTCTTCCACCTTCATCTTTTGGATATGGGAATACTTGGTTGCCGACTCTCCGCCCCATATGACATAGTTAGTCCAGCCGTCACTTTGAAGAAAGTTCAAGAGGCACCTTCTTACCTGGATCTATATACTCAAATTTTAAAATTGAGATCGTGAAGGATCCGACCTCTAGATCCGCATCCGTATCAGACACCCGCACCGGAATCCAAACAAGCTAATCTTGGAAAATAATTGAAATTTCAAAATTGCCTTTTTCTTTGAATCTATTAACATTTTACAGACATTTTCAACCCATTGTTTAACTCTCTCTTCTAATATAGTAGGAAATTTAAAGAAAAAATACATCATTTCACTCTTGAACTTATCTACATAATTTACTTTAGATTCAAATTATACTGGCAATTATATATCCTTCTTAATAACTTTCAAGTGAATTTTATACCACCATAACGACTGACGTAGTAAATTCAATAAGATTCAACGTGTAAATGACAAAAAAAAATTCGGAAAAAATGGAATTCACTTTTAAATGTTACTCCCTCCATTTAAAAAAGAATGACTTACTTTCCTTTTTAGTCCATTTAAAAAAGAATGACCCCTTTCTTTTTTTTGACAATACTTTAATTTTAACTTTTCATATGACATGTTTAGGACCACAAGACTAAAAGACATTTTGGTACATTTGACACAAGTTTAATTTAAGGCCACAAGATTCAAAAAGCTTGTTTATTTTCTTAAATTTATGTCAAGTCAAAGTACGTTATTTTTTTTAAATGGAGGTATAATTTGTGTTTTCTTCTTCCTCATCATACACCTCCACCCCCTCTCTTTTCCTTACTCTATTTTTTTTTCATTCCTACATATTAACTATCTCTAATCAAATACATAGCAAAATTTTTAAGAATCAATATTTTAACAACGTTTTTTTCCCCACTTCAACCCATTAATCATCATCAATCAAATACATAGCAAAATATTTTCAAGAATCAAAATTTCAACATTTTTTTTACTCTAGCCCATCATCCATCTCCAATTAAATACATAAAAAATATTTTCAAGAATCAAAATTTCAATGATTTGGTTAAAAATAAAAAATAATGAACCTAAGTAATATTTTTTATTTTATTTTTTATAGTGAATGTAGAAGTTATTGCAATGTTCGATTTGGTTGGAAATCATCAAGTTGATTTGTGCAATTGAATTTTTTTCAAATGGAATTTCTGCAAAACCCACAAAGGTCAATGCTAGTAAAGATTTTAGGACAATTCGATTAGTATGTTTTGAAAGAGGAGGGGTGGGAGGGGAGCATGATTTGCAAACTCAAGAAAAGGAACAGGGAGGGGGTTTGAAATTTTTAGATAAAGAAACGGGAGTGGGGGTAGTGTTGCAGATGAAGAACGTGGGGTGGGGGGGGGGGCGGTGGAGAAGAAAGCTTAGGGGTACATACGAGGGGGAGGGCAGCGGAGGCGGTGGCCCGATTTGCAGACTCAAAAAAGGAACGGGGAAGGAGTTTGAAATTTTCAGATGAAGAAACGGGGGTGGAGGGCAGTGTTTTAGATGAAGAACGTGGGGTGGGGCGGTGGAGAAGAAAGCTTTTATATATATATATATATATATATATATATATATATATATATATATATATATATATATATATATATATAGATAGATAGATAGATAGATAGATAGATAGATAGATATACATACTAGTTTAATCGCACGTGTAACGTTGATTATTTAAAATTAAATAATTTTATCTGTTGCAGAGATTTTTAATAAAGTGTAAAAAGTTTAAATCACTTTTCAAAAATCTTTCACGCTTTAATATAATAATATAAACATAAACATTTACACATATATATTTTATCACCAAAAGTTTGATTAATGAATCATCACATTTGAGTTTGCTATATAGTACCTCTTTCCCTTGTTGTCACAGACTAAGAGAGACACGCCAATTTAAATCGCATTTGTGTTACGATTATATATATATATATATTTTTCACATTTGAGTTTGCTATATAGTACCTCTTTCCCTTGTTGTCACAGACTAAGAGAGACACGCCAATTTAAATCGTATTTGTGTTACGATTATATATATTTAAAATCTTTTCAAATTTTTAGAGTTAAATCTTTACAAAATTATTGATTACATTCTTATTATGTATTTAAAGTTTTTAGAAATATGGTACTTCTTAAATTTTTCTTATTCTAACGATTTTATATTTATTTCTTAATTTTTTAAATCTTCTTAAAATTAAATTTAGTTGATTTAAAATTCTTAAACTAATGAAAAAATTAATTGTCCATAATTATGATGACTTCTAATAAAAAAATATTTTACCATAAATATATTTAATTAATTTTTAACTCTTAAATTAGGAAAAAATAGTGAAATTATGATGACTTCTAATACGAAAATGTTTTATCATAAATATAATTAATTAATTTTCAACTCTTAAATATTAGAAAAAATAGTGAAAAGATGAGTTTGTCTAAAATAAAGACTTTTAGTTGAGGGCAAAAAGTTGAGAAAATGGTCTATTAACCCTCCAGCCTTTAGTCGAAATCTCAAATACACACTCAATCTTCACGGGAGTCCCATTACCTCCCTAAACATTTTTTTACTGTATTTTATACCCCTCCAGTTGCTGACCTGTCAATTTAAACCAAACAATTAGACATGCGTGTCTACACTCGTCGGGCCCAATCCTACTTTTTTAGTTCCTCCTAAAATGTCATTTTCATGGATGACACATCTCTCAGCTCTTTATACACACTCACTATCTCTCAGCTCTCTTCTCAATTTCAACAATTACTAAAGTTTTCTTTCCCTCAATCTGCACTATTTTTATTTTCTTGTTTGTTCTCTGTATTATTCTCTGTAGACGATTTGACGATTCACTTACCTTTTTTGTTATACAACATAATCATCAATGTCAGTTTCTTTTTCTACTGATAAATCTCTTTCTCCGCTCTCCGCAAGATCCTTTCCACCCCATCTAAGAACCTCTGAAACAAACCAATTCTACACCCAGAAGAAGCTTCAACGACAACCCTTTTTTGTTGTGGATTTCGATGGAACTAGTGGATTTATAGCGAGATGGATTTGTTTCGAACGTTTTTGTCTCTATTTTGATGTTTTCAATTATTTTCTGATGGGATTTGATTGGAAAAAGATGGGAAAAAGAAGTTAGTGGTGATTTGGATTTAAAAGATTGTTTCGCTGGGGTTATTCCGGCGCAATTTCGCTGGAGTTATTGAATGGATTTAAAAGTAGTCTGTATTTTGATAACCGGAGGAAGACCATCAACATGAACAGTCTCCTTAGGCTCCATAACATTCTCAGAATTTTGATTATGTTCTTCAGAATTTGCAGAAAAGAAGGTAGCTTTACCGTCAGATAAAGTGATTGAAGTCCTTACATGATCATTTCTTTTCACCAATATTTTCTTTTTTGGGGATTGGGCAATCTTGGAAGAAGCTGAAATCATCGGAGACATGGAATTCTTGGACCCCTTTGCCGGTGATTTCAGTTTTCGCCACTTTGGATTCATTCCCCTTCTCATCAAAACCCCATGACAAAGAAGAAGAAAAACTCAACTCTCTTTTCCCTGAATTATACACCCTTATTTCCGAATCTGCAAAAAACAAGAAAATAACAAAGTAAATCAAGCAATCTTGCAACAAATTTTGACATTTCAAATCAAGAAAATTGAGTAAAATAATGGGAAAATAGAAATTAGCAGCAGGGCTATTAGCAGGAGTAACCACGGTTGAATCCTCTGTGGGTTGCAAGAACTGCTGATATTGCTGCTAATTTTATGGTAGTTTGGTTAGGAAATGGCGTTTGGAGATGAAGGATGAAGACAACATTAATGATACATGTGTATTTTAAATTAATAATTAAAAATAATGACATGTATTATACACGTGACACTTAAAATAATAATTTTAAAGGGTTAATACCTCAACTGACGCGCCTGGTGGGGTGTTCTCACCTTCCATGACAAGTCAGCAATTAGAGGGGTATAAAATATAGTAAAATGATGTTTAGAGGAGTAATGAGACTCCTGTGAAGATTGAGTATGTAGTTGAAATTTCGACTAAAGATTGAAGGGTTAATAGACTATTTTCTCGCAAAAAATTCAAACAACATATCTAAGGCCCTTCACTCTTTTAATATATTATCGATTATTGATATAGATTATAGATATATTGATTTATGAGTTTTTTTTTTAAAAAAATAATTTATTTACGTAGCTCTGACGTGATTTTAACATGTATGTATTGCACTCTCCATAGTTAAAGTAGTATAATATTTTTGGGATGGTATAAAATTCACTTAAAAGTTATTAAGGGGGTTTATAATTGTCCATGTCGTTTAGAATCTAAAGTAAATTATGCAGACAAGTTCAGGAGTGAAATGATTTATTTTCTCAAATTTAAATTTGTGATGGTTTTGATTACAACACATAAACTTACTAAACGCAATTTTTATTTTAAAAATTTAAAATCATGAACTTAAAATTATAAATTTACTTATAAAAAATATTTGAAATTTAAGTTGATATATTATTAAATATCAATAATTATTAATTTCAAATTAAAACTTCAAATTTTAGCTCGAAATATTATGAGCACACATCGTAACCAATATGAATAACATTTCAATTGAAATAAAAAGAAGAGATGGTGTGTAAACATTTTTTTGCATCCAATTTAAATGCTGACAGTTGGCAGATTGGTATTTTGGCCTCTTGCCAAAATAAAAAGAATACACGCTTGAGAAACAAATAGGAAAGGCAGGAATGAACAGAGCTTAAACAATGAATCTGCCTGTGGGTCCAATCTATAGTGTGTGTTTATTTATAATCAAAATTAGAGAACATAATAAAGAATTAAGACGAGTTAAAAAAAAAAGATAGTACAGTCCACATCCTTCATTTGATATTTCTGTAAAATATTATTTTTATGACTTAAATTCATGATCTCTTAATCATGTGACAATAATTTATTTATACAAAAACTCATATTTAAGAATTAAGATGATTAAAGTTGAAGTTGATGTTATGTTTGATCATCAATCTAAATTAAAATTATTTTTAAAATCTTATGAGAAAAATAAGTGGAAAAAATAAAAATAAATTTTACTTTTTTTATTTTTTTAAAAATAACTTTTATCAAAGTAAAGTAACTCATATGATCGAATAATACTATTTTCATTAAAATAAATAATTTTTTGAAAAAATTAAAAAATTCTCATTTCCAAATGCCAACTAGGTGGTTGGTAAAAGAGACTTCCTTACTTAAAAGGGCACATGTCAACTAATGAACATATCTCACATGACATGTTTGTCATGATTTGAACTTTTATTGGAGGTAGTGCATTTTATATTCTTTTGGAAATGGAAAAAAAGTGGTGCGGGTGTTGAGTGGGTCGGGTCGGGTCAATTTGGAATTGGCCAGTAAAATTTTGTCGGTTTGTGGGTTGATTTGGTTTTGGGTCTGGTTAAGTGGGTCGGGTCGAGTCCAACAGTATTTTTTTTAAAAACAACTTTGAACCGGCCCACTTAGTCCAATCCGATCTAACCCACCTAAATCCGATCAAACCTAATTAAAAATTCGATCAAAATCGATCAAAAAAATCCAATATAGACTAGATATACCCACCTTTATATATTTTAAATACGTTAAACAATATGTATACACTATATATATAGTATATACTACATCAGAATTTAAAATATATATACACATATACACAATTACACATATATACGTAACATTCAATATAGAGGACTATGCGTACTACTTTAAATAAAACATCTACTAGAATATATATAGTTATATATATATATATATAGTTATATTCTAATTTATAAAACATATACACATGTATATGTTAAATATATACGTCTATAGAAAATATATACACATGTATACGCATCTTTCAATATATATGTACTACTTTAAATAAAACATAATACCATATATATATACTACAATATATATATATATATATATATATATATATATATATAGTTATATAGTTATATAATACTCCTTTATAAAATATATACACGTGTATATGTTAAATATATACGTCTGTAGAAGATACACACACACATATATATATAGTTATATACTAATTTATATAGCATATACACATGTATACGTTAAATATATACATCTATAGAAGACTAGAGGAGCATGACCCGTGTCAGCACAGGCCCAACATTAATATATTTATTTATCTTTTCAATCTTGATATATTTAAATAATTTTTTTTAATAAAAGAATTGAATATGTTTTCTAGGATTTATCTGGAATCTAACATGAGTTCAACATATGTTATTTTAATATATATTTAAATAATTTAAGTTGTTAACTATTTTAATTTATAATATTTTTTATGTGATTCTTAAATTAATATACGTTATTTTTCTTGTCCAAATTTTTGTGGTATTGATAGTCAATTATATTTTAAAAATAATTTAAATTTTTAATTATTGTGATTTATAATACTTTTCTTCTATTCCAATTTCAGTGACACTTATATAATTTCAAGAGTCGACCAAATATTTTATATCTTTTAAATTTTTAAGTTGTTAATTATTGTGATTTCTAATATTTTTCATGTAATTTTTCTGAAATATATAACATATTAAATTATTTTTAAATATTTTAAGTTGTTAACTATTGTAATTTCTAATACTTTTTATGTAATTTTTGAATGATATATGCTACTCTCCTTGTCCAGAGTTTTGTGTCGACGATACCCAATTATATTTTTTAAATAATTTAAAAATTTTATCATTGTGATTTATAATATTTTTTTTATTTCAACTTATGTAGCACAATTCTTAAATGACCATAATAATTAATTAGGGGTAATATAATAAAATATAATAATTATTATTTATTATTATTATTATGTGTATATGTTAATTCAAGAAGAATTTGGAAACATTTAGAAATGCGTTGAATGTTACAAATGTTAATAATCCATTTGGTGCTTCTTGATTTCTCTACATTTATCTCTTGTGTGTTTTTACTCTTTTACCCTTTGAGTATATATAGTAGTTTTTATTTTTTAAAAAGAATATCATGAAAAATTTTATTCTTAGTATATATATATATATATATATATATATATATATATATATATATATATATATGTATGTATATATATGTAGTAAAATCATGGATTCAATATTATTAATTTTTCAATACATAAGTGACTTAGAATAATTAATTGTACGATTGAAACAACAGAAATTAGTCAATTTTTTTTGTTAATTATTGTTATTTACAGTACTTTTTATTTCATTTTCAAATAATATATGTTGCTTTATATCTTTTTCTGTCCCGTCCCAATTTATGTGGCACTAATATAATTTTGATAGTCAATCAAATATTTTATGCTGACATATCATTTTGTTATTCTTATTTTTATAATACATAAATAATTTATAATAAGGAGTGGTATAGTAAAATCATTATTCGAAAGACGAAAATTTAATTTAAAACATTAACAGTTAATTTCACATTTTATGTCTATTTTATTTTTCATTAAATATTATTTATTTTCTTAAAACCTAGATGACTCATAATAATTAATTAAGAGCGATTGATTATGTTATTACTATAAAAATTAATATAGTTTTATCATATCCAATAGTAATCATCGATAATTCACCGAAATAGTATATTAATTAAATACGGGATGCTATATTTGCATATGGAAAATATGATATTATTAAACATTATTGGATAGTACATTGTATTTATCTTCCACAATAATAAAATTTTACTATATATTTTTCTTTATTTCTTTTTAACTTGATACATATTGACCCAACACAAATTCTAAGAAAATATTCATTATAAATTTATTTTAGTAAATTAAATTTATTAATTTTGTACTTTAAAAATTTTAAGTTAAGTTTAAATGTTAGTATTTATATATAAGAAAAAAATAATTTTAAAATTTAAATTTACTAAAATAAATAAATAAATAAAAAGATTAATTTTCTATATAAAAGTCAATTAAAATAATAAAATAGATTTACTTTAAATATTTAGTTGCAATTAACTAAGATAATTTTTTATTTTGTCATTATTTATGGTGCACCGATAAAATTTTGAGAGATGAATAGAACTTTTATCTATTTTTAAAAATTATTTTAACTTGTTAATTATTGCGATTTATAATAATTTTTACGTAATTATCAAATGATATATTTACTCCTTGTGTCCCAATTTATGTGGCTTCGATACAATTTTGAGAATCAACTAAATTTTTATATATCTTTTAAATATTTTAAGTTGTTAATTATTATGATTTGCAATACTTTTTATTTTATCTCAATTTATGTCGCATTGCTAAAATAATGAGAGTCAATAAAATTTCTATATGTCTTTTAAATATTTTAAGTTGTTAATTATTGTGATTCGTGGTAACAAATTAGTTTTGAACATGATAGCCAATTAAATAAACAATTTTTTTTTACTTTCAATATGTAGTTATAGTAAATTAATATAAATTAATAGAATATATTAAATATTTAAATCATTATGATGAAACGATGAAATTATTATACATTTGGGACATGGTGTGTAATTAAGTGGAGCGAAGGGTTTTTTGGTAATTGCATGAGAGGTGGCCTCTTCTATATAATAGAAATATATACACGTATATACATACCATTCAATATATACGTACTACTCTAAATAAACATATACTACAATATATATATATATATATATATATATATATATATAGTTATATACTAATTTATAAAACATACACACATGTATACGTTAAATATATATGTCTATAGAAGATATATACACATATATACAAACCATTAGATATATATGTACTACTTTAAATAAAATATACTACAATAAATATAGCACAATATATATATATATATATACACACACAATAATTTATAAAATATATACACATGTATACGTTAAATATATACTACTTTAGAAGATATATGCACACATATGCGTACCCTTCAATATATGTACTACTTTAAATAAAATATACTATAATATATATACACTACAAGATATACACACACTATATATATAGTTATATACTAATTTATAAAATATATACATATCTATACATTAAATATATACGTCTATAGAAGATATATACACATATATACATATCATTTAATATATATGTATTACTTTAAATAAAACATGTACTACAATCTATATACTACAATATATAATTATATATATAGTTATATATTAATTTATAAAACATATACACATGTATACGTTAAATATATACATCTATAGAAGATATATATACACATATATAAATTAATAATACTTGATAGTAAACTAAAAATATAGTGAAACTAAGTTTTAACTAAATTCAGTTTTTTTTAAAAACAAATTAACCGAACCGGTTAACCAGCGGACCCTGACCGGGCTTGGTCCAGGGTAAGTTAACCGGGCCCAACCAAAAAAATAAATCGGCCCAGGATCCTGTACCTTACAACGCGTGGACTGACCGGGCCGGGTCAAACCGTGTTGGTTTTTGTAAGTGGGTCGGACTGGGTCGGATCAGACTGGGTCAGCTCGGCCCGTTTGACAGGTATAATTTTAGATATTAAAAGCTTAAATTTCTTTTTCTCTTTTTTATTCAGTATTTGATATTGATAAAGTTTGCTTCAATTAATTTAAATTTACATTATATAAGATATATTTATAAGAGAAATACTTTATATTAAGATTTTTCTTTTCATACTCAAGTTTTAAATTTGTGATCACTAATTGAAGATGAATAATTTTATTTTGAATTTTCCTCATGCAAGTAAACAGGAGTGTCATGTTTTGTGATCCGTATTAACTGTCGTAATAATACTTTTGTAATGTTTTATTTTTGGAGTTTAGTGATGCTTGTATATTTTAAATAGAGTAACTGAAGTATTGTTTTGTGGTGGTCTTATTTCTATTTTTTTTTTATAGAGAGAGAATAGTCTTGTTTTTGTTTTTCCAATACAATAATATTATTTTTGTTATTATCTATTGTTTTGGTACTATCTATTACTTCTTCCTCTTATATTACATTTGTTTTTAAATTATCTTAAGTTGAGTGTTTATTGAAAACATCTTTACCTCATCTTTGAGGTAGTGGTACGAACTGCGCACACTCTACTCAATTCACA
This sequence comes from Capsicum baccatum var. pendulum, assembly GCA_030864225.1. Taxonomy (NCBI): domain Eukaryota; kingdom Viridiplantae; phylum Streptophyta; class Magnoliopsida; order Solanales; family Solanaceae; genus Capsicum; species Capsicum baccatum. Next base: position 183,519,187 of record CM061554.1, read on the forward strand.
AATTTTTACACATAACTATTTGCTCTATACAAAAGTATAGGATTCAGATTAACTCAGTACAGTAGCTCTACAACGGTATGTAATCCTATTCATTCCACCACCACCTCTGTAAATTAAGATAGCATACTCTACTCTCTTATTCGTCTACTCTATATTTTTTTCTCCCTCTCTCAAAAAAATAAAAATAAAAAGCTGAAAAAGGGGATGCTACAGTTAGTCTACTCTGTATTTTGACAATTGACATAAAATAACTTTTAACAATTATTATATGGTTTTTAATAATGCAATCCAGCTAATTACTAGGACTATATTAATGAGTCGAATATTTTATCACTACCATAGCACTAGCATACCACCATTATTGATCTTAATTTAGGAGTCAAGAGAATTTATGAAATTTGGTACTTTATGAAGCTGTACGGGTAGTCATAAATTTTTATTTATTATTATTATTATTATATATATATATATATATATATATACACACACAAATTCATGATCCAAAATCTATCTCTTTTTGTAGGCCTCATTTCTCACTCAATCTTTTCTCTCTTTTTTAAAACACACTACTTCTTGCTTCTCACCTTAATTATATAACTCAAAAGAAAATTCTCAAAATAATCTACAATTTAATGTTTGTTATACTATTTTAAATTAATATCATTTTAATAAGTTTTGAATTTCAATTGTAGCATTTAGTTGGCAATTACCCAATTAAAAAGATTATAAAGTTTTGTTTCACGTTGTCTTTTGATAATAAATGTTAAAATACTCTCAAATTTTATATGAAAAAACCTCCCTCTTTATGCACTACTAGAAAATAATTTGAAAGAAAATTTTGAAAAACATATAGTCATTTCATATAGTAGCATGAGAACTATCATTATGTAGGAGTAGTATCATTATTCATCTATATTCAAACTTAGTTTGATGCTTTTTTCTGATCCATTAAAAATTCAATATTACATTAATTCAAAATACATGAATACATAATTAAGAATTCTTTCAATAAACAAAGAAACGAAACGGGAGTAAAGTATGCAAGATAAGTAATTTCTACGATAAAGGAACTAGAAGTTTTAAAATAATTGAAAATACTAAAGAAGTATAGTTATATATTTTAAATTTAATAAGAAATTATGTTACAAATAATATTTGTAGTACAATTTGATCAATTTTTAAATTTAGTGGTGTACAATCTTTTTAAAAATAAAATAAAAAGCTTAAACCTGCAGAATAATCTTATAAATCGGGTTAAAAAATTAGTATACTATAAATTATCATGTAAAGTGTCAAATTTGATAAGTATTATTATAAAGTGATTGAAAATTCTGAGATATTACTAAGATCTTAAAAAAATAAAAAAAATAAACATAATGAAGAAAAATAATATATGAAAATCTATCACTTTAAAATAATAGATTTGGAATTTCATACCTATTTTAATAATTAAGGATTTTTTTGTATCTTATATCTATTTTATTATATTGTAATAATTGTAGAAAAATATCTTTCCATGCTTCTACTTCTTTAACAAATGTGAATATCTATTCATAAAAAAAAATATCTTTTCAAGAATATCCATTGATGTATCTATTTTATTCTTTTTTTGTACCACTTAATAAGAAAATATAATTTAAAATAAATATTAAAATACCTTTAAAAGGAATCTTATTAATTCATTAGTCTTTTTTCAAATTTATTTTAATAATTAAGGGTATTTTTTGTATTTCATATATATTTTATAATAATTAACAATATTTTTTGTATTATATATATATATATATATATATATATATATATATATATATATTATTGTAATAATTGTAGAAAAATATATATCTATATCCATGTGGCTATTGTTCCCACCACATGGACATTAAAAAACATTTCAAGATGATGATTTCAGAATTAAATTATAAAATAATAATTACTATTCTACCACACAAATATCTATCAAGATGGCTATTGTTTCACCACAAAATTAATGAAACTATATATAATAAAATAATAATAAAATTTTGGATAATATAGGTTAACAACTTTAAAATTTAACCCACCAAGTTCATGTGTGATAGTATTTTTTGAGCAAAAAATTAAAATATTAAAAGTATGGAATAGTGAAATTTTTGACATAGTAAGAATTTTCACTTAGAAAGTTTAAAATATAAGAAAATAAATATATGAAGAGAAAAATTCAATGTTTACCAAGAAGAATTTTGTAAATCTTATTAATTCATTATTTGTGATACTAGAATTAAATTAAAAAATAATAATTACTACTTTACCACACAAATATCTATCAAGATGGCTATTGTTTCCATCACAAATTAATGACACCAGCTTTTAGAATTGATATGATATTTCTTCTTTAGACTAGACTAGAAAATAGACGACTCATCAAATAAAAAATCAAAAGACTCTTCATATTAATCAAAAAAATAAATCCTTCTCTCATCAATAGTTCCCATTTCTCACATATCTATATGTATGTAAGTTTCTGTACGTTCTCATTCATTCCCCCCCCCCCTCCCTACGGATATTTATTTATTCCTTCAACAAAGATAATTTTTATGTTTTTTGATAAGTAGACGTTTTTTGATAGAATGAAAATTTTTTATTATTTAATTTCAGCTTGTGTTTTGATAAAAAATTATCTATATAATATTATTGACTTTTGAAACTGTAAAACGCAGATAATGATACATCATAAGTCTTGTTTCTGAAAGTATTCGCAGTAAATGACTAAGTTTGTTCGCGTTCGTCGGGCTTTAGATTAATATATGCTGCTATTTTTCCTTCTTCATCTGAGGTTTTTTAACTAAATTTATTTTTTAGCTAAGTTAGATTTTTTTTAAAAAAAGTATATTTCAATTATATCAAATTTAGATCCGTTCATCTTTTTAAAGAAGATTTTAAAATATCACAATAATACCTAACTTTAAGATATGCTCCTTTTTTTCTATACAATATTTTGCATATTTATTTTAAAATTTATTTAAAAAGAAAATTAATTAAATATATACATCTTGAACTGTCTGTTTTGCAGTTTCATCTCTTCGGTGATACCTATCTGTACGTCCGTTTATATATTTGACTGTATGGTAGTACAACTTAATTTACTTTTTAATTTAATTATAAATATTTTACTTCATGATTTTAATATTTGAAACATGAAATGCTTATTTTTCTCTGTTAATGAGTGTCTCTTATATTTTTCAAAAAGTCACATGCCTTGTATAAATACAATTATTATTTGGTATGGATGTGTGATGAACTTTTACTTGTATTATTTTTTTTCAAGAATTCATAAAAATATTTAAGCCGCAAAAAGTATCATGCGCGATATACAATCTGTTTTTAGCTCTCTATTGCTGATATTTAACGTGATATTTTATCTCTATATTTTACCTGAGAAGGACAGTGAAAAGAGGGACCATATCGGGTTCCTTGAGATTGCTGGTTTGATTAGTCTTCACTTTCTTAAATGAACTAAAGAAAGCGTAGAAGAAAAACTCTTTTTGGTAAATTAATCTCTAGATTGGGTGATGGTTTTTAATAGGAAGAGTGATGCTTTATTTCTTTAGTTTATCTAAATTTCTCTTAAGGAGCCTTAGCCTATGAAGATCAATCTTTTATGAATGTTTTGATTTTGATATTCAGATCTACATATGAAGGTTTTGCGATGCAACATTAATAGGCAGTGGAATGTCAATCGTACGAAGGTACTTACAGGACATATTTAGTACAATTTTGACTTGACTGCAACACTTACTGAACTCTGTTAAGTGTCAAAATATTTATTTTTTGCTTTTCGTAGTTATATGATTTGTTTAACATTACTAACAGATGTTAATTCACAGTTATAGGGGTTGACCTACTTGTGTTATTGACTTTTAGCTTATTTTTCTTTTTTTTTTTTTACAAGCAATGTTTATTGCCTTTTTTGTATTTGTCTTTACTTATGCTGGCCATGTGCATCTCTATAGTTGTAATTTTCTCAAAAAATAATACCTCAATTTAACTTTGCTTTGATTGCAATGAGTCATTAAATTAGTTTACACCTGATATAGTGCTTACAACAAGTTGGCAACAAATACAAACTACTTGCAGATAATGAAAAATGTATTTCTCTTTGAGAAGCTACTTCATCCTACTAAATACAAGATGTCTATATTTTTGATGTGTTGTGATTTGTTTGTGTTGTTTTTGAGAGAATTTGACATTTTGGTAGTCCTCGCATCAAATATTTTTTGTTAATTTTATTTCTAATTTAAATTTTAAGCACTCTACAAATTTTCATTCATTTAGGTAAATTTGAACAATTATTTGGACTTATTAAATGCTACAAAAGTGATGAGTCATGAAAAAATGACAGTGACACTATAAAAACTATTTATAAAATCAATTCAAAATTGATCCAAAGGTTTATTGTCTTTCTATTTTGTAGAAATGTTTATTAATCTTACTTTAAATTTTTATTTTTCCTAACAAAATTATCACGGACAAGTAATTAAAATACCTTGACATTTTCTTTCTAACTTAGAACATGCTTAATTATTAAATAAAAATTATATTTTATATATAGCTATATAAGATTTAAAATTTTCTAAAATTTAATTTTACAAAAATAAAATTTAACTCTCCAAATATAAATGATAGCAAATAATGAAAAATGAGAGTAATTCTTTTCACATTTTCTGGTGATGAATTTTTTTTTAACAAAAATTGAGATTATCGACATTTTATAGAATTTAGGACAAAATAAGTAATTTAACATGAAATATTAAAACTTCATGCACGTTTAAGAAATTTCAACATAAATTTCTTAACATGTATTTTTAGGAAAAAAAAACTACTAAAGTTAATAAAAAAATTATTAACTTTTCAATTTCTTTTGTATGGTTTAATATTAAGGAAAATAATTAAGCTAAATAAGGTGAATAGTATTTTGTAAACAAACCATTTATTCTTAAAAAAAAACTCAATGTATATAATTTTTAGTACCATAAACCAAACAACCACTAAAAAATAATACCAGAATAACTAATTCCAGAATAATTAATCCAGTATAACTAATCTCAATATAATATCCAAAATAAAAGAAAAGTGTCTAAATAAATCCATAACATGAAATAATGTCTTCCGAGAGGATGAAAGATCACCACTTCAGTTCAAATGCTAATACCGAATTCATGTGCTAAACAGGAGGAGTAGAATGATCGGTTCCTGCATAGCGTGGGTATACAGCCGCCAAGAGACGGGGTAGCGAGTGACCGCTAGCATGAATCTCAGGATAAGGATAAAACAATGTCAGTTATAAAACCAAGTAAAATCATCCATAATGCATACAACCATACATATATAAGTGACGGAAAAGGGAACCAGGTTTAGCATGCGTTGAAAACCTTTACCTGGGCTGTGTAGCTTGCAAATAGCACCACCACCCAAAGTAAAAATATAACCAGTAGTGGATAAGAAATCACCTGATAAAGTGTTCCAATCCGCATCACAAAAGCCTTTAAGTAAAACAAGATATTTTTTTATAGAACAAACCATAATTTTTCGTTCTAATTAAACATCTCATTACTCTCGTTATAGCATACCAATGTTCATTACCTGGTTTGATAGTAAACCTGCTAAGTACTCCTACTGCATATGCAATATCAGGCCTAGTGCAATCAGTCACATATCTCAAACTTTCAATTGTGCTAGCATATTCCTTTTATTTTATAACATCATTTTCACTTTCAATAGGAAATAAGTGAACACTAGAATCAAACGGAGTAACAACATGCTTGCAATCAAGGAATTATATTTTTTCATATTTTCTCAACATAATATGACTGTTCAAGAAAAATTCCATCATATGTTCTAGTAATTTTTATTCCTAGAATAAAATTTGCCTCACCAAGATCTTTTATATCAAAATGGATTCTAAGAATATTTTTAGTTTCATCAAATATATTCATGTTCGAGCCAAAGATCAATAAATCATCAACATATAGACAAATAATAACATGCAAATTATTTCAAGACTTATGATATATGCATTTATCACACTCATTTGTTTTAAAGCCACTATCAATCATGCAGGAATCAAACTTTTCATGCCATTGCTTTGATGCCTGTTTGAAGCCATATTGAGATTTATTAAATTTACACACTTTGCTTTCTTGGCCAGCCTCAACAAAACACTCGGGTTGTTCCATGTAAATCTCCTCATTTAGGAGTCCATTTTAAAAAATAGTTTTTGCATCCATTTAGTGAATTTATAAATAAAAAATTACAGCAATAACAACTAAAAGTCTAAGGGATTTAATTCTTGTTATCGGTGAAAAAGTATCAAAAAATTCTAGGCCTTTTCGTTGTTTAAAACCTTTAGCCACTAGCCTAGCTTTGTATTTATCAATAGATCTATCCTGTTTTAAATTTTTACGTAAGACCCATTTACATCCAATCGTTTTACAACCCGGTGGTAAATCAACTAGCTTTCAAGTTTTATTGGAAATTAGCGATTCTATTTCATCATTTACAGTCTCTTTTCAAAAAATAGCATCATGTGAAGACAAAACTTCTTTCAAAGTGATAGGGTCATCTCCAATGTTAAAAACACAATAATCAGAACCAAAATCTTTTTCTACTCTAGCTCGTTTACTTCTTCTTAACTCAAAATCATCATTTTCTTTGTTTTTTAAAACAAAAGTGGAAGTACTAGGTAGTAACAAAATATTTTCTTTAGTCCTTTGACCCCACTATTTTTGGAATCAAAAGGGAATTTATTTTCATGAAAAATAGCATCACCTGATTCTATTATCACACTATCTTCAAGATTAAAAAATCTATAGGCCGTACTATTTGAAGCATAACCAAGAAAAACACAAGTAGTAACTTTTGTATCCAACTTAGAGATTTTAGGATCCATTAACTTTACATAAGCTAAGTAATCCCAAACTCTTAGATATCCCAAATTTGGCTTATGACCTTTCCACAACTCAAAAGGTGTTAGTTTGGTATTTTTATGAGGCACACGATTCAACACATAACAAGCAGTCAAAAGAGCTTCACCCCAAAAACATAAAGGTGCACAAGACTCAATTAACATGACATTAGTTAACTCAACCAAAGTTCTATTCTTCCTTTCCGCTACATCGTTATATGCAGGAGAATAAGGAGGAGTAGTTTCATGAATTATACCCAATGATCTAACAAAAGAACTGAATTTATGTGACTCATATTCACGGTGTCGCGCTCTTAGTTCGAACCGGTCGAAACAGCGCACAACGTATGGTGGCTATGTGTTTAATGTGACACTTGAGTTTTGAAAATTTCTTTTTTTTAGAGTCGCCACCTAACTTTTTAGGAAAAACCATTTTTTATATAGAAAACTCTGTTTTGGTCTATCGAAAACATTTGAGATTCTGAGTAAGGGTTTTAATTACTCAAGGGGAAGGTGTTAGGCACCCCTTAGAGCCTATCCGAAGATAGTCTTTACGCTTAGTTTAGGAAAATGTTAGGAAAAACTCTATTTTTGTCATTTGCTTAAAATGGTGATAAGAAAACCTTGTTATTGTTTATTATTCAAAAAAAAATTTAAAGTACATCAAACATGACGCTACCACGTACAAAGAAAGTAATGCAATTATCATAAAATATACATGGATTTTAAGTATGAAAAGGATGATACTATAATTTTCTATATATTGAAAATTTTTAAATCTTGTAATTTTACAAGAGACATTGAAAAAATACGTGGATTAAACTATAATTATTAATGGAGTAAATAAAATATTTTGTGAAACGTACTTTCAAGAGTGTGAAAAATAAATTCTGATTTATAGAGGTGTCGAAACTATGTAAAATAATAATGATAATAATAACAATTATGATAATAATAATAATAATAATAATGAATTAAAATAATGACGATAGTTTCGGTATGACAATAATAATAATAATAATAATAATAATAATAATAATAATAATAATAATAATAATAATAATTGCAAATATTATGGTGTAAATAATAACGATAATAATAGATATGATGTAAAATAGTTGTTGTGAAAACAATACGGTGTAACCTTGTATGTGGTAGCGAAAGAATGTATATACCTCGCGTTTTCTAATCTTTTGAGAATCTGAAAAGCCGAATGTACATTAAAAATATAAAATAGTTCAAGAAACTTATGTTTTCATTCTACCATCACTAACTATTGTAATTAAAGCTCTTAAACCACAATGAAATGGGAGTTTGGAAGATGAAAGGAAATGCAGATATACTAATAGATTGTTTAATAATAAAAAGAAAATAGTTCAATATATTTAAGAAAGATATACTAATAGATTGTTAAAATATTTAAGCAATAAATATATGAAAGTAGATAACTATGATTAGAATTAACTAATTAAATTTTAATTATTAATTTTAAACTATCATATGTGCCTTCAATCTAAGCAAAAACTTGAAAAATTGAAGAGAAAGAGAAGTGGAGAGGAACCGGTATAAAGTTACTCCATATATACTGTTGGTGTCGTTTGGTTGGGAATGTAGTTATGTTGGAATTAGTTATGCTGGGATAAGTTATGATAGAATAAGTTATACTGAGATTAGTTGTGCTGGAATTATTTTTTATTGAGTGTTTGGTTTGTTGTTTTCAAAGTAATATGCATGGTATAATTTCTAAGAATAAAGTAATTGATTACCAAAATACCCCCATCTTATTTAACTTCTTTTTTGTTTATATATATTTCTTTTCAAGCTTTAAATATTTATTATTAAAAATAAAATTTTCATCTTATTCAGTTTTAATTTTTTTTGCATGTGTTTTCCAATGATTATGCCGTGTGTGTTTTAAAAAAAAGTCTTACTACATCTTATTTAGTTTGAAATAAAATCTTCCAACTTAAGTTTGTTAAAGTAAAAGAAGATTTGTTGTTTATGTCACTTCATTTAAACATATACTACTCATATAATATAGAATATTAAAATTTATTTTAATTGATATATACAATATCATTTTTCAAGTGATTAAAAAACTACTTAATTTAAAATATGTAATTGAACAATATAGTCGATTGTGAAACGATAATGTGTATTAAGACTAGGCAACGCCTTTGTAGTTGCTAAAATATTTTGCAGATTACTAGGGAATGGTAATTATTATTATAAAATCTACTTACTTTAATTAATCTTTTCATTGTGTAGTAAGAACTTTTTGTGTTATCAATTCACAAAAATAACATTTGGAAGAAAAAAATTGATGTTAAATTTCATTTTTCTATGCTTAAAAAATTATAACACCTACATTTTGTTGGATATATAAAAAATTATAGTACCTAGTTTTGATCCTTATTATGTATGAATCTAACATATTTTAATTTGTTAATTTTGCATTTTGATCCTTTATATAAGAAATAACGTATAAGTTTATAAAATTCACAAGCAATAGGATGAAAAAAAAGCAAAGTTTAATTAATAAGAGGTTAATTTTTCTTATTCATATATTTCCATCATTACAAAATAAGATATTTTAGTCTTTTTAATTTATCATAATAATACGATTCAGATAATCAAGTAAATATCAATGATTTTTTTTTAATTTCAAAAGCAATAATTATAGATGATGAAAAAGATTGAAGAAATATGTTTGTAATGGATTTAGGGGTATTTTTGTCATTTTATAATTTATCCAAGGATAAATTAAGGTGGGATAACTTATACCACTAAATATGTGGTATAACTTATTCTGAGACTATTATTAATCTCAAAATAAGTTATCCTAAGTATTAACAAACCAAACGATGTATTCAAAAATTTATTTAGAGACTATTATTTTATTTCAAAATAATTTATCTTCGTACCCTAAACAGCCTCTCATTATATAAAACTATATTTCCTCATCCAAGAAGTTTAAAAAGACGAAGGAAAAGAAAAAAAAAAAAAGCAAAGTGAAAATAGTGGGAAAAAAGTACGAGTTGGCCATTGTTTGAGCTCAATGGTCAAACTTTGTGTGGCCACTTTAATAAACATAAACATGAGATAGAGATAGAAAGAGTCAGAGAGAAAGATAAAGACAATATAAAACAGAGACATATAATTGATGACTACAGGACTGTTTGGGAAAAAAATTGTTTCTATCATAAGAACATATACATATACATATATAGAGAAACGAAAGAGAGAGTAGTACTAGTGTAGAGTTTATTACAGTGAAAGAAGACATTGTGTCTGGGAGATGTAGTGTAAAAAAGGGTGCAGTATAAAAAGTAATATTGCAGCATTTGGTCTCTGTAATCCTCAACATCTTCTCCTTTTTCCAAAGCATCTTTGTCCCCCCTTCACTTTTTTCTTACTCCAAAAAAAACAGCACACTTTTCTCTCCTCTTTTTCCGGCAACCTTTTTCGCCGGAACAATATTCCTCCGGTCAACGGAAGTATTTGTTTTAATGAGCTGAGGGATGTAAAGAAAGAAGATTTCGTAAAGTATTTCTTCTGTTCGATCCATTCTGCCGGAATAACAGAAAATGAAGATGCCGGCGAATGGTGCCGGAGCTCAGGTGGCTTCTGCCTATGCTGCCAATCCCTCTGAAGGTCCCATTTCTTTTAGTTAAAAAAATAAGTATTTTGTTTTTTTGGTTCTATGTCTTTTTATTCGTTTTTAGTTCTTATATTCTAGTAAGTATACTTACTAGATTTTTTTCCGGGACAATATGATTTTGCCTTTCTCTTTTACTCTCATTTCTCCTATCCCTTTTTCCATTTTTTCCTCAAAAGAAAATGTATACACGTGTGTTGTGGTACTAGTTAAAATTGGAAAAGTTTTCTTCATTGGATTTTCCAGGAAAATATGATACTGCTAAAAGAGGAGAGAAAATTGGAATTTTAATAGCTTAATTGGTACGACTATCTGAACTATCATCTTATTCGTGAGGATTTAATTCTGCATCTCGTAATCTATCTTTCCTATTTCCCCTTCCCCTAACTCAATAAAAAAAGAGGAGAGAAAAAAATTACATTTTCATAGCTTTTCAATCTAACGAGATTTATAAAAAAGATCTCCTTTTTCAGCTTTTTTTCTCCTTTTTCAAGCTGAAGTTGTTTTGTGATTGTGAGGTTGAGGATTAATGTGAATTTCAGTTTCAAGTTGTATATGCCAACAAGTTTAATTACACTTTATAGTAAATGTGGATTGGTAATTTACCAGCTACGACATGTTAAACTATATTGAGTTGAAAAAAGATCGGTGTATATATAGTACAAGTTTGGAATCTTAGTAGGTCAGTTGGTTGCCTATCAGCACACTTTCACCTTGATGGTGAGGGTTCGATTCCCCATCTTGTAATTTCTTTTTCCTAACCCCAATTTTTTGTTTTTTAGAAAAGGTATATATAGTATGCCCTTGATTTTCTTGAAAACAAAGGCTATTATAACTTTAATGAGCTGCTGTGAATCGACTGTTGGGAGGTTTTGTGTTTGTAGGAGAGAAGAAGACCATAAATCCAGAGCTATGGCAAGCTTGTGCCGGGCCTCTGGTGAATTTGCCCGTCGCTGGAACCCATGTTGTCTACTTCCCTCAAGGACACAGTGAACAGGTCTTTCATTTACCCTCTTTACCTTCTTGCTTACTGGTTGTGTGTTGTTGTATATACATCTTTGTGGCTGTTTACTAACATGAGGCAGTATGGTGCACCTGCTTATTGTTCACCTTATTAAGTGATTTGGCTGGCTCGCTGTGGGGTGTAGCCTATTCATTGACATGTATGGGTAACACCATTGTTTTTGACTGTTGCTAGTGGTGTGTGCTGTATTCTGCGTCCATTTACTGGTAGTAATTTGTGGTTTATATTTTGCTATACTTCAGTTAGATGGTTGTGTTTTTCATTATTTTTTGCTACATGGAGATAGTATTGTGGTCCTATAAAGATGCCTACATTAATGTGCATATGTATATGAATGATACAATGTTAAGAACTAACGGAAAAAGTAAAATAAATGGAGAGAAGAAGCAGGCAGTCATGTATCTATGATTTCGTCTGTTAGCTGGTAATTAGGTTGTGAAGAGGAATGTACAGAAAGAGACAAACTGGAAACGTAACCTTAAGGGCTGGTGTTTATCACTATAAAGTTTGTTCTCAATCAATAGAGCAAACTCTCCTGATTATTTGTTGTTTACGAATGAATGTTTATTTTCAGGTTGCTGCATCTATCAAAAAAGATGTGGAAGCCCAAATTCCAAACTATCCAAACCTTCCATCAAAGTTAATTTGTCTTCTGCACAATGTCACCCTGCATGTACGTGAAGTTCCTGATTGACTTGTCTTGATAAAAACTGTAATTTATTTGCTGTTCTACGTTAATATAGTCTTTTGTGTTATTTAGGCTGATCCCGAAACAGATGAAGTGTATGCTCAAATGACACTACAACCAGTTCCTTCGGTATGACTCTCTCTTTTTGGTTTCATTTTGGTGTTTCTTTTCTCCTTTTTTGTGGGATAAGCATGACCCTCTATCAAGTATAGCCTGTTCTAATCAAATTTAAAACTTAGGTAACATGTACGTCTTTGCGTGCAGTTTGACAAGGAGGCATTATTGAGGTCAGATTTGTCTATGAAAGCAAATAAACCACAACCAGAATTTTTTTGCAAAACCTTGACAGCAAGTGATACAAGCACTCACGGAGGTTTCTCTGTGCCTCGGCGTGCTGCCGAGAAAATATTCCCTCCTCTGGTAAGATCTTGTAAAATTTACTATTTAGAGATTTTAGTTGTTGTTTCTATATCTTATATACAGCACACTGCTTGTTTTTAATCAGGATTACTCTCTGCAACCACCTGCTCAAGAACTTGTGGCTAGGGACTTGCATGATAACATATGGACTTTTCGACATGTTTATCGAGGTAGGTTTATTTGGCAGTTATAATAATGTTATATATGTATTATTTGACAATCATGCATCTTTCCAGTTTCTCACCTATTTCATCATTCAGGGCAACCCAAACGACACTTATTAACAACAGGCTGGAGCCTAGTCGTGAGTGGGAAGAGGCTTTTTGCAGGTGACTCGGTCTTGTTTATTAGGTATGACAATTGAAATTGTAGTACAAATTATAATCCATAGACTAAGGGAAAGCTAAGAACATTCCGTGGTAAAACATAGTGTGTTTAGGCTTCAAAATAACCTACTTTTTTGTTTGATTCTCTTCTTTGGTCGGTCTTTTTGTTTTCAATCGTACTTGACACTTGTTCATCTTTATCAATAGGGATGAAAAACACCAGTTTCTACTAGGAATTAGAAAGGCCAACAGGCAGCCTACCAACTTATCATCATCAGTGTTGTCAAGTGATAGCATGCATATTGGTATCCTAGCAGCAGCAGCACATGCAGCTGCAAACAACAGTCCTTTCACTGTATTTTATAACCCACGGTCAGTGGACTTATCTTTGTTTAGGTGTATACATCAACAACCTAAAGAGCAATATATTCCTTAATGATATAGTTACAGTCTAACCTCTAATATGAACAGGGCTGGCCCGTTTGAATTTGTAATTCCTTTAGCAAAGTACTACAAAGCAACTTATAGCAGTCAAGTATCTCTTGGCATGCGATTTCGCATGATGTTTGAGACAGAAGAATCAGGAACTAGAAGGTACATGGGTACAATTACTGGCATTAGTGATCTGGATCCAGTTAGGTGGAAGAACTCTCAGTGGCGAAATTTGCAGGTAGAAAAAGTGGAGTGGTTGCTCTCTTGTTTTCTCTTTACTTCTAGAATTAATTCAACTGACACATTAACAATCTTGATTAGGTTGGTTGGGATGAGTCAACTGCAGGGGAGAGGATTAACCGAGTTTCTATTTGGGAAATTGAACCGATAACAGCACCCTTTTTGATCTGTTCTAGTCCATTCTTCAGCTCCAAGCGTCCAAGGCAACCTGGAATGCCAGGTAGTTGCACAATCCTTTCTTAGACTATCTTGAAGTCCGAGTTACATTTTTGGTGATCCTTGAATAGTGAAGTTTCTGATAAGCTAATGTTGACGCGTAATATGAAAGATACATTTGTTAAAACGATGCTTTCAACTGAACAACCTTGGCATCTGTAAAACGTTTACTAAATTCTTATGTGGTAGAAAATTGTTACTTCTTGCAGATGGTGATTATTCCGATGTTGATGGCATGTTCAAGAGGACAATGCCATTTCTTGGTGATGATTTTGGCATGACGGATCCTCAAGGTCTGCCCGGTTTTAGCTTAATCCAATGGATGAACATGCAAAAAAACCCTTCTCCGGCTAACCCGATGCTCCCCAACTATTTGAATTCCCTACCTGGTTCTGCTCTACAAAACCTTGCTGGAGCAGACCTATCACGCCAGCTAGGGTTGGCAGCACCTCAATTTCAGCAGCAGCACAACTTGCAGTTTAATACCCACAGGACAAACCAACAGGGACAACAACTTGACCAGCTCCAGAAGTTACCAGGAGCAACACTGAACCCATTAGACTCAATTATGCAATCGCAGCAACAGTTATCCGATGTCAGTCAGCAACCAGGACAAAATCTGACTAATCAATCACTGCCTACAACACAAGTTCATACACAACATCCACAAGGGCAGAATCTTGTGCAATCTCAGAATGTTCTTCCGCCACAACAATCAATTCAAAACCAGCTGCAGAGAAACCTTCCTCAGAGCCTACCACAGCAACAGATTCTGAGTCAAACTCAGCAGCAAAGCTTCATGACATCCCAGACCCAAGATCCCGTTAACCAACAACAGCATTTCTCTGATAACCAAGCACAGATTCAACTTCTGCAGAAACTGCATCAACATCAAAAATCACTTCTAGCACAACAATCTGCATTGCAGCAACCTTCACAACTTGGGCCAATCCAGGATCACCAGAAGCAGCTCTTGGATGTATCACAGAACTTTTCCAGGTCACCTGCGACAAACCAAATGTTGGATGCATCTCAAACCATGTCCACTTCACTTTCTCACTCGCAAGTTGTTCAGCAGCAAATGGCAAGAATAAATAGCCCCTCCAATCTTCGGTTTTCCGAGCCAACTCAACAACTAAAGCTTCAGCAGCAGCAATCTGGAAACCTATCAGACCTATCAGGACCAGTTAACTACTCTGTACCCCGAACGACTTATCAACTACCCACAAACGGCAGTAATTTAACAATAACTGCACGGGGAGGGCAGTCTGTGGTAACTGATGATGTCGTCCCATCATGTTCCACCTCAGTGTCCACTAACAACTGTTATAATGTAGTTCAGCCAAATATGAATGGTCGAATCACAGGTGCACGGGATGAAACAACCCACTGCTCTGGACCCTTAGAAGTTTTGTCTGCTAATATCAACCTCCAGCAAAAATCTGATGTTAAACCTTCAGTAAACGTCGTCTCCAAGAGCCAGAACCATGGGTTTGTGGCACCTCAAACTCTTAACACTTCAGGACTCCAATTTGATTATTTGGATTGTTCATCTTCAGCAACTTCAGCTTGCCTTTCCCAAAATGATGTTCAACTGCAGCAGACTACTACAGACCCATTATCTTGCAGTTCTCAGCCAGTGATATTCAGAGATAGTCCAGATGGAGGAGAAGTTCAGGGTGACCCAAGAAATAATGTAGCTTTTGGAGCAGCAAACATGGAAAATAATCAGTTAGGGTTGCCTATGATACCTGATCCTTTGATCACTAAAAGCTCAGTGGGATCAAGGAAGGATTTCTCGGACAATCTCTCATCGGGAGGTGGCATGCTCTCCAGCTATGAGAACCGGAAGGAAGCACAGCCTGAACTCTTGGCGTCAATGGCCTCCGAGTATATCACCTTTAATTCGATTGATTCTACTATCAATGATGGTAACTTCATGGATAGAGGTGCCTGGGAGCCACCACCTCAACTGCCTCGTTTGCGGACATTTACCAAGGTTGGTAGCCTCATAAAAGTGGTTTAATTAATTGCTTCTTCTTGTTTCTTAGAGAGTTATAACCTTTTTCTGAATCATTTCTCTTGAAGGTGTACAAGCGTGGTGCAGTAGGAAGATCAATCGATATTGCACGGTACTCTGGCTATGAGGAACTTAAACTAGATTTGGCTCGTAGATTTGGTATAGAGGGACAACTGGAGGATAGACAAAGAATAGGATGGAAGCTTGTGTATGTTGATCATGAGAACGATGTTCTCCTGGTTGGTGATGACCCATGGGAGTAAGTCCACAAACTATATATGCTTCTGACAGATTTTCAGTATTTGCATTTTCTTTAGTAGAACCATATGTCCCCTGATGACTTGCATATTCTATACTGTCATATGATGTCTTACAGGGAATTCGTGAGCTGTGTCCGCTGCATCAAGATTCTTTCTCCACAAGAAGTTCAACAAATGAGCTTGGATGGAGATTTTGGGGGTAGTGTCCTTCAAAATCAAGATTGTAGCAGTTCAGATGCGGGAGATGTGTAACTATAGCTGGCCAAAGTTGTTAACAATTCTTTTGAAGCTGGACAATATAGGACATTTGTTGCTCAAGCATGGTGGAAGTTGTGCCACCGAAGTTTTTCCTTTCTTGTATACATCATAGTACAGAACACGAGCCAGCTCTTCATGGGATCTTGGTATATTTAACGATCCCTTGATGTAACAAAGCTGATGACTAATCTTTGATAAGACGAAAGTTTCATTATCCGTTATATGGGTTGGTAGCTCACGTTGCTAAAGGTAATCTGCTCTAGCATAGTTATTGAGGCAATGGAAGTATGGTGAATGTCGCGAGACTACTTCGAAGTTCTCTTGTTCCTTTGATAGTTCCACTAGGCTTGATATATCAGAGTGTATAGTTGTGTAAATTTACTCTTTTCTGTAAGAGAAAATGGTTTAGAAGATTTTATTGCTTTTGATTGTTGTGCAACATGACATGGTTCACTCCTTATTTATAGGAGATTTTTTTTCAGTTAGCTTCCCTTATGAGGTTTTCCAATGCTTTCCTTATGAGCTCCATGCTATAGGATGCCTGGAGTCCAATATATACATATGTTTCCCTTTGTGTTTATAATAAATAATGTGTCCCGGTAAGTCTTAAGAAAGGTGCAAAAAGTCAGACTTGAGTAACAAAAATCTGAATAAGAAAAAAAAAAACAATACTAAAGAAGAAATAGAAGATATATCAGATAATGTTGTTCCTGGCCTCATTGGGAAGTTTTACTACGGAATATGTCGAGGCGATCAGAGATGATTTATCTACTATAATAGTGAAGTGATAATTGTATTTTTATCCATCCGTCTTATTTGATGTGTCATAGTTTAACCAGATAAGGGAGTTTAAGAAATAAGTAAAAAATTATTGCTTTTTACTAAATTATCCTTTATTAAAATAACGTATTCTCTATTTCGTAGTTGACCTTCTTTCTAAAATTGTCCGTTTCAATTTAATTGTCCCTTTTATAAAATCAAGAGAATATTATTATATTTTTCCAATACTACCCCAATAATTAATGACTAAATAAAGTGTATAAACTTAAATTTATATTTTCAAAGCATAATTAATAAGACTACTTTGGTAAATAAACCCCTAATGGGTGAGCCAAGTCCATAAGGGTCAACTAATAAGAAACGAGGGAGTACTATTATTATTTTTAATTAAGTGGAGCCTTATAAGTGGGACCAATAAAGGTAAAAGTGTAATTGTGTTTTTAAATAGTTACCAAATAAGAAAAAGTGACATTCTTTTTGAGACGGATAAAAAAAGAAACCATGATACATAAAATGGGATGAAGGGATTAACTGATTTCTCTAAGTCACAAGATGGTTTTTGTATATTTAAAAGTTCACCAAAGACATCTTCAGATCATAAATTTGACACGAAATTTTACTTTGACATCTTAACTAAACGTTGTTCATTTTAAATATCTACCAAGGAGTTTAATAAACATTAAAGATACGGCAGAAAAAATAATAATAATAGGAGTTAGAAAAATAAAAATAGAATTTGAAATAAAGGAAGAAATGCAAAAAACAGACATAATATTAGGAATAAAATGATTAGAACAAGAAAAATCATACAATATAGAACATACACAATTGTGTATAACATATAATAAAGAAAGATTATACATAAAAAGAACTTTAACATGATATGAAAATATATGTACTTGTAAAAATAATAGTAGAAGGATATTATAATAGGTATTATACACATATGATAGATACAGGAGCAGAAACAAACTTATGTAGATACAACTGTTTACCAGAAAGTAAATGAGATAAATTAAAAACACCAATAGTAGTCAAAGGATTTAATAATGAAGGAAACTTAATTATATATAAAGCTAAAAATGTAAAAATACAGATATGAGATAAACTAATAACAATAGAAAAAATCTATAATAATGAATTAACATCAAAAGATATGCTTTTAGGAATGCCATTCTTAGATAAATTATACCCACATATAATAACTAAAACAGATTGGTGGTTTACAACACCATGTAAGCAAAAAGTAAGAGCAAAAAGAGTTATTAATAAATAAGAACGAAAACTAATTGGATAGAAGGAAGTGAAAAAATTACATAAAAGTAAGAAAATATAAAAAATACTGAAGACACAATAGAACTAGTCGTATTTTCGAAAAGTAAAAAGGTAATAACTATATTTTCAGTAAATAAGATAGAAATAATTAAGAACAATATCTACAATGAGCATTTGAACCATATATTGTATATAACAAATTTATTGTAAGAACAAATAACATACAGGTACGATGGTGGCTAACGAGAAAAATACAGAATTCAGTTACGACGAAGGAAATTCGGAGACTAGTATTAAATATACTGAATTTTACATTTACGATTGAAATGATCAATACTAACAAAAATGTCCATCAAGACAAAGCTTCTCAAACTGATTTATCAATGGAAGAGGCTGATGCCAAAGATACCCAGACCGATTTATTACTTCAAATGTTTGAGCAAATGAAGTTATTACAAGAAAGAGTTATTACACTTTGAGCAAATGAAGTTATTACAAGAAAGTGTTATTACACTAACTGCTGAAGTTACAAACGTAAAAGTGCAGGTTGGGCACTATAAAAAATAAGTTACTGTGCAGGAAGATCACATTAAAAAACTAGACCTAGAAGGTGACGATGAGAAACACCTAAAAACTAGAATTACTAATGAAATTACAGTTACAGCTGCAGACGCAGGAGATATATCTAAAGAGAAAAATATAGTCACTCAAAATAAACCTGAAATACCAAAGAAAAAGAATTACAACCTCAACTAGATATTTTCAAAACCATATACACCAAATATACAAAGAACAGAATCATTTGCACCTCCCCAAATACATACATATTCTGAATCACTTAACCAAGAAAAAAAGACATACAACTATGTTGCCCGAAAATACATTGAAAATATATACACCTTACAAACCATGTTAAATACCAAACCTATTCAAAGTGAAGAACTAGCTGCACAACAAAAAGGATATATTACCCAGAAATGCCAGAATTACAATAAACTTATTGCCTTTTCAGGTACAAGTTCAAATTTAATCAAATCATGTTACTATTATGGATTATTATCTACAGTTTACACAACTACTGGAGAAGGAATTCCAGATACTCACAATGAATTTATGATCTACAAGAGAATTACTAACGTACAATTATTTTATGTTCGATTTTATTCCGCCCTAGCTGAAATATTGTTTGATGAAGTTAAACAGAAAATTACAGTAATCAAGATAGGTATCACCAGAGATTGTATTATTCCAGAAGAAATATGTGAACAAGACGAGATACCAAAGACCTAGATACTAGGATTTTACCGCAGCAAAAGAGTTATTGAACTTAGTAATATATTATCAGAATTACTTAATAATTATTCAAATCAGAAACCCATTTGGATATATAGCTCGAGGAATCAAACATT
This sequence comes from Capsicum baccatum var. pendulum, assembly GCA_030864225.1. Lineage (NCBI taxonomy): Eukaryota > Viridiplantae > Streptophyta > Magnoliopsida > Solanales > Solanaceae > Capsicum > Capsicum baccatum. The sequence continues at coordinate 183,539,133 of CM061554.1, forward strand.
GATTTATTCAACTTGTAAAGAAGTTAGAGACCAAGACATGAAAGCCTCAGACCAGAAGAACAACCATTGACGAGATCTATCAAAAAAGGAATTATTTCAGAAGAAGCTATGGAACAATTTTGTGAAAAAATTGGTCAAAAATACAATGATCACATATGTAGCAGATGTAGTGGCAGACACAACTTTATTCCAGATATGATGCTACACTGAAAAGAAGATAGAGAAAAGAAGATAGCAATGGATCAATACTGGAGATAAAAGACAGAGATATTAATTATGAAAGAGACATGTAACAAAATAAGATAGATTTTTTTCTTTCTTTACGTAAATTATTAATCTATTGTATAGGCTTTTTGACTATTGTTAGTCTAGGTATTAATAGCTTTTGTCCTTATTTACTTTTTTAAGTCATTCTCTTCTTTTAAAGAAGAAGACTTTTTGTAAAGTAGAGATAGGACAATAAATAGGTTAGGTAGAAAAAGTTAGGATACGTGTAAAAAAAATTAGAAAAACTTTTGTAAAGTTTCTTATTATAAATGAAAGGCATCGAAGGCAGAAAGAAGCAAGGCTTCATGCGTTGAAGCAAAAACTCTCTCTTGTCTACAACAAATATTTTGATTATTTAAAAAACATGTATATTTCAATAGAAAAATCTATGGAGGAGCAAAACTTAGAATTATCAAATCTACCAGAACAGGTACATTCATTTACTATTATGAATAGCTAAATTCATAAATTCCTAACAATCATAATATGATAACATAAGCTCATGTTAGTTGCTTTATAGTAGAGTTATTCAAAAAATAACATGTTAAGAAGTTTATTAGCAAAGTGGAAAAGGAAAAAAATCCCTAAGAACTATGCCATCCTAAAGGTGAAACCGGTGAGACAAGAAAGCCGTGATAGGGGAGTAGCCAGAGTAGAGACGCTGTTTAAGGAAAAAATATCCAGATTACCATGCTAATAGTGATAGAAGAATATGCTATTTAAGAATAATCTAGTATATAGCAATCTAAAGTGATCATATTTTGTTATGTGTATGATTGAAGGAAATATTTTGCAAAAGCATCATATGAAAAATGAATACTTGTTTATCTGACAAAATGGTAAATAAATTTAAAATACTTGTTTTATATGTACTTAAGGATATAGAAATAGTAGATATAGGAAAAATCATATTGGAAAAAATATTTGATAGATATTTTATGACTAGAATTAATTATATACCACACCTACCTAACTACTCTTATAAATACTTACATACCAAACCCACACATCAACTGTGATAAATTACATATATTTAGAATATTGGAAAACAGATATAAAATATATACAATTTCTTAGTGAAAATATAGAAGAATTAATGAGATTAAAACAAAAAACTAAAAATACTATAATAAAGTATTTAACCAATTTTAAATGACAGATAATCTTAAAATATTAATCTTATATATACTTAGAAATAGAGAAATTATAGATATTAAGAGAATAATATTAGAAAACATATTAGACTATGAAATTAAAATTATAAATTGGATAGAACAACTATACCTAGATAATTACCTAGATGGATATTATTCAAACTAAAATGTTAGAATATATTAGAAAAATTAGAGAAAACCAAACTAACCTATATGAAGAAATTAATTATAGAAACCGACTCAAAGAAATAATGGAAAATCTAAAAGAAAAATTAATATGGATAAAAGAAACCTTAGAAAATTTAGAAAAAAGTACAGATAAAAGTTTATATAACATAAAAAACTTATTAAGAGAAGAAGAAAGAGAGATAATTAATAGCATTAATAACCTTAATTCAGATATAAATTATAGTACAATTAGAATAGAATATTACACGAAAATTAGTAAACAAGCAACTACTTTATAATAAAATGATAAATTATGAGTATTTAAAATATTAGAGACAAGATATTGAAGAAATAAGATTAGAAGAAATGCTTATGAAAGAGAATTTAATCGAATATTTTAGAACAAAAGATATAGAATATTTAGAATACCTTAAAAATAATATAGAAGAATTACAAAGACTAAGAGAAAAAACTAAAGAATACTACAGTAAAACATTTAACCAAATACCAGTTAATCACCTCCAAGATATAAACAATAAACTAAAAATAAAAATATTTAGAGAAGTTAAGAAATATCCACGCACAAATAAAAATAGATCCATTACAATAGATCTATTTAAGTTATCCGTACCCACTAAATTGAAAAAGGAGAAAAATTCTTAAGAACTATGCCATCCTAAAGGTGAAACCGGTGAGGCAAGAAAGCCGTGATAGGGGAGTAGCCAGAGTAGAGGCGCTATTTAAGAGTATTATATATTCTTTTTCATTTATTGTTCCTGTTATGTAATATTGATTTAAATTAACTGTTGAAGTTGTTTCATAACTTGTTCTTTTTGATGAACTTGACGATTCTGATTTTTTATGAGCTATTCTTTTTGATGTACTTATCCTATCATTTATTATTTCTAAATCTTCTTCTATATCTATATTTTTGTAACTATAGTCATTATTATCAATTGTTTTTACAAATTGTTCAAAAGGACTTTCTATTTGTATTTTATTAATTTTATTTTTTTCTGTTATTTTATGTTTTGTTGTTAGTACATAAAGATTTTTACATCTTGCCGTAAATATTTTACTTCCTGGGGTTAGTTCTATTCCTGATATTTTTCAATATAATACTAATGATTTATCTATATTTTTATCTGTTATTGCTACTGAATAATTCACACTTATTATAAATTTAAATTTTTGATATATTAAATTTCCTTTTATAGCAGTTATTATACTTTTTTCTATAGGTTTTTTAATTCTATCATCTGCTAAATATAATTTTACTAGTGTATCTATTCCTTCTTTGAAACATGCTTTTATTAATATCTCTATTCCTCCAAGGTGTACATATTTTATTGGGTCTTTACTTTTTATATCGTTTATTTCTTTATTAATTATTCTTTTTGTTACTAGTAGTATGCTAGCTCTTCCTTTTGCATATCTACAATCTATTACATGTTCCTTTTGACTTACTACGTAGTATTCTTCCTTTTTTCTACTAAATATATTTTTTATTGTTGGTATTTTAAATATTTTTCTACACTTAAGTCTAACTCTTTTCATTTTATTTCATCAAATATATTACTATCAAATATTATTTTTTGATCTATTCCTTCTTCATTTAAATATTCTTCCTTTGTTATTATTGTTATAGCTTCTTCAGTTATTTGGTTCATTTTTATATCTTCTTCAGTCATTTGATTTATCTAATTCACTATCTATTTCATTATCTGTTTCATTCTCCGAAATTTCATATATACTATCTTCACTTTCTAATTCGTAATCTATATAATCTATCTGCATATATTCTGTATTTTCTATTTTTGTTTCTGATATTTGTTTATTTTTTGGGTTTTTTGGTAATTTACAATCTCTAGCTAAATGTCCTTATTTTCAACAATTATAACAAGTACATTCTTTTATAGATTTCTTTTTTCTATACGGTCTTTTATGTTTATAATTTTTTACATAATATCTTTTTCTTGGTTTCTTATATTTATATTTTAATTTTTTGTATTTCTTATATTTTTTATGTCTTTTTCTTTTCTTATAATATCTTTCTTCACATCCAAATTGAGGTGCTATTTTATCTTTACAACATGCTAAATTTCTTATTAATGTTTTTTCCATTTTTATTTCTTCTCTATATTTTTCACATAGATTTCTATTCCATTGTTGTAAAAATTTTATTCTTGCTCCTAGGGTATTTACTATTTTTGCTTCATCCCAATTCTTTATTATTTTTGAACTAAATGGTTCAGGTAATTTACTAAAATATAATTTTCTTATTTCTTTACTTTCTTCTATATTATATGTTCCTTTATAATAATATTCTTTAAATGCTCACGTATATTCATCTATATAGCACATATTGTATATTGCTAATTTTAACATTAAATTCCTATTCGTATCTTTTTCTTTATTTTGTTCTGCTTCTTCTGTTGTCATACTGCTAAATTCATCTCTTATAGCTATTTCATATTTTTTCAATATTTCTGCTGGTAATATTTTTGTAGGTGTTGATGTTCCTTCTATTTTTGTATCAGATCTTAATACTTTTTTACTTGCTTCGGCTAGGTTTAAAAACCATAATTTTACTGTTCCTATTAATGTCTTTTCTATATATTCTGGTGTATTTATTATACCTATTTTATTATCTAATAATTGTTTTGACATGTATCCTACCCATAGTTGTATTGTTTTATTTGTGTCTATTACACAGTCTAAATCTAAGAAGTTATAATTAGTTATTTGTCTTGGTGTCCATTTATTATATTCATCCTTTGGATTATATCTTTTAAACTTGCTTTTGTAATTATAGGTTGGTTTTCTTATATCTGAGGTACTAGGTATTATAATTTTATCTAGAGCATTTATTTCTGTATTTATTAGTTCTAGATCTTCTTTATTAATTACTTCTTGTTTTTCTTTAATTTCTAGTTTTCCTATATTTTCAAGAATTTCTGTATATGTTTCACTATCTTCCGAATCATAATTATCTTTTTTTTCAGCATCTATTGTATTTATTTCTAATTCACTGGTTTCTGGTTCTTTATTTTTTATTTTTAATTTTTCTTTAAATTGATTTATCTCAATCAATAATTTTTGTTCTTTATCTTTGTCTTCTTTTTTCTTTCTGTCTCTTTTCATATAATTCTTTTAGCATTTGTAGTTCTTTTTCTAATTCAGCAATCCTACTATTTTTCGTATTTCTTTTGTAGTTTGTTGTTTTATTTTATCTATTTTCTTTTTTCTTTCTATCTCTTCGTTTCCTTTTTCTATTCTTACCATGGCTGCCAACTTATCTTCTAATTTTAATTCTTTTTTTTCTAACATTAAATATAAATCTTCACCTATTTTCTTATACCTTCTTCCTAGATTAGAAAATACTATTTTTATTTTTAATCCTTCATGATTTTCATATGTTTTTTCATCTATTATAAATTCTTCTTTGTTCATTTTATTTAAATGTATATAAGTTATGTTGATATATATATATATATATATATTTATATATATATATATATTCTAGACTATCTATTGTTGATTCTAAATTTGATATTTCTTCTATTTGGCATTTATTGAGTTTTTACTAAATCTGATAATTATGTTATATTGTAGTCTTTCTATCCTTATTTTTAATTCTTTACGTTTTTCAGATATTATTTGTTTTAATTCTTTATATTGTTGTGGTTTTTGTACGTTATTCATCTAAACAAATAAAATATGGTTTTGGTAAATATCTAAATTTAATTTTTTCATAATCACATAAATCCAAATATATACTACTTCCGTACCTTTAAACAACATAAACTCTGATACCAATTGTAGGGGATGCAGGTAACTTAAATAGATCTATTGTGTTTTGCTGACATGGTAAAGTGAGTGGGATACACAAGCCTTAAGCACTTGAGGAGGTTTTCTTTTGGTAAAAAATATTTTTTTCTTCATCTTCATCGTTTTTTCTCCCCCACCTTCATCTATCAAATTTACAACTTGAAATAAATACTTGAAGATTTAGAAAATAATTTTTAAGGTAAAATATTGAAATGTTAAAATTGTGTGATGTGAATTGATTCCTCTGTTAGTGGGTGTTCATTTGTTGAATGAATTTTAATGGATGTAATGACAGTGGAACATTTTTTGATGAAAGAAGATTTATTTCTATGTTAAGGAGGGTGAAAATGGTTCTCTGTTAAAAATATAAATGGAGTAGAGGAGAGGATTGTGTATAGTGAAAAATTGAGGGACTGAAGAAAAAAATTGATGGAGGTTTTGTTGGTCTCAATATTAACAATAGCACTGTGAATACTTTGGAGGAGGTTGTCGGTGAGGGTGGTGTCATTAAAGGTGAGAACTTCATTACCAATGTCGATGCAGGTGATTTTAGTAGCAGGTAAGTAACCCAGAATTGAGGTTTAGAAGGATCTTACATGTCGGCAAGGTACACATTGCCGATACCAACGATGAACCTAACGCCGACTGCTGCATTCACAGTTAAACGACGTTGACTGCTGATGTGGCGTTTAAGTGAAATTTTGAAAATTTTTCAATTTTTTTTACATATGGACCCACAAACACTTTAATCAGCTTTGACTTGATAAAACTTAGAGATCAAATGTACCCTTTTCCTCCTTTTTCTTCATAATTAATTTGAAGACCACCAAGAACACACACCAACCCCCGACATCCTTAAATCAACTCAAAAATTAGCTTAAAATTTAGGAGTAGCTTCCCCTCGATATAGGAAACAAACTTAATAGTTTTTAAGTTCCAATTTCAATCGAAAAATAAATTCATTTTCTCCAAATTCAAGCTTTGAAAACATGAACATCATAAAAACTCAAAAATACAATCTCAATAAACGATCTTCGATTGACACAAAATTCTAAACACAAACTCCTATCAATACCAAGAACAAACTCCAATAGTTTTTAGGCTCCAATTTTCAAATCAATTTCTCCAAAAAATTGAATCCACTTGCAATTTCTCCAAACCATAACAATGTGAACACAAAAATTGATCCTAGTAAAATTTAACTCTTTTGCCTTCAAATTTTTGATTTGAGCTCCGATGGACTAGTAAAACAAACCTCGATACAATTAAACATCCATTTTTGTGTCAATCAACAAACACACTTCATCTACTTCAAACTTTTTTCAAGTTCAACAATGGTGAAATTTTCAAACAACTCCAAATTAAGCCAAATTTTAGATTTAGACGCTTAAACACTAGAGAAACATGAATCTAGTGTTGAAAACTCAAACAAAAACACAAATCGTACAATTTTTTTGATTTTCAAATTTGACCCAATTTTTTTGATATAATTTTCAGATTTATGAACCTAAGATTAAGAATTGTTGGAACAACTCTTTAACCTAAGCTTTATATGAATGCCCCAAGTTAACCATGTTAGTATTTCCTCAAGCTAACCATTATCACCTGAATACTCGCTAATAATTTTGTTAACCTTGTTAGACATGCATAGCGGAAGCAATTAACTAGGATCAATTTATCTTACATAATATCTAGATAATATTATAAAAAACAAAAAACTGAATGCACTTACCTCTTGAAGCTTTCACAAAGTTCATTTTCTGGTATGGCCTCCAGGTCTACACTTTTCTACTATTTCCTGACTAACACTGGTAATCAAACTTGCGTGGGCAAGCTGTTTTTGGATTGAAGAAGAATTTTTTTGGAATAAACTCCTGTTTTCTCAAAAAGACAATCTCTATTTATTTCAATTCAACTGAAAAGGAAAGAGAAAGAGGTCAACCGTTTTTGGCCCTTTATTACGGCCTTAATACCAAAAATATTTTAGCCTTAATTTTATCTTAATGCCAAAAATATTTTTGGCTCTTTAAAACTGTCATAATGCCAAAATTGGTTTTTAAATTTACTCCTTTTGTTCCTTTTATAGAAGATCAGTAAATAAAATTACCTCTTCTATAACTTCTTTTATTTTTCAAATTTTGATTAGTTAATCAGGCATAGTAGGGACCGCAAATTTATTAACTGAGGTATTCAGTTATGATATTAATTCGGTAATGAATAAATTATCATATCATAATAAATTATAAATTATTCCACTAAAAATCAGTAATTGCACTCCTCGAATTAATTTTGAAATCTACAATTAAATCTTCTTTAATTTCTCACGTTAGAATTACCGACACCAATTAATTACCTTAAATTATTTTAAAAATTTAACTCATTGATTAACTTAATTCTTTATTTATAATACTCAACTTATTTCACATGACGGATGTAAAATCCACCTGCAGGGTTTTTGCGTGAAAACTTATAAGTAATCATAAAGGGGTGTCTTCTATCTCAAGTCCAAGACATAGTTCTATCAACTAATTAATATTTCACTAAGTGATTTGTTATCATCCAACCTATTTGGAATATATTGACTAATAAAAGAGTCTCACCTTTTAATAGATTAAGATAATAAATCAAACCACATAGAGCATAATAATTATATCAAGATTAAGAGTATAAATACATGTAATGGACCAGAGAATTTTTTTATTAATATTCAAAACATAAAAAACTTCTCTAATTGGTCCGTTCAATACATACGAAATGTACTAGCACAAGAAGTTAGAATATTGCCATTTTCATAATTAAGATCAAATTATATTTAATCTTGTACCACAATCAATAAAATGTTTGTCCTACCTCATCTTTGGTTGTGAACATTATTTATAACTTATAAGAGTTGACAATTTATTTTTAGTGCATGAGTTAAAATGCCCCAGAAATAAAATTATCTTCTATATAAGTAAGGACACACATGTTAACACAATGATCTATTCAAATAGAGATTTTATTAATATAATAAATTATCCTTACATGAGATAATATTATTACATAAACTACATGCTTAATAGTATATCCTAACAATCTCCCACTTAGACTCATAACCATGCATGCACAATTTTAACATCCATTTCTTCCACATGCTTATCTAAAACCTTCTGGGTTAAGCCCTTTATAAATGGGTCGCCTAAATTTTTCTTCGACTCAGTATTTAAAACTTTCACATCACCCTTTTGAGTTCTATCCTGAATCAAGTGATGTTTTCTCTCAATATGCTTACTTTTTTATGGAGTCGTGGTTCTATTGAGTTTGTAATTGCACCACTATTGTCATAATAAAGCGGTAGTGGTGTTTGAATCAAAGGAACCACTCCAGGCTCTTTCAGAAAGTTACCAAGCCAAACAACCTCCTTAGCCACCTCAGAGGCAGGTAAATATTTGGCTTTCATGGTGGAATCAACAACACATGATTTCTTGATACTACTCTAAATAATGGCTCCACATCTTAAAGTAAATATATATCTTGAGGTACATTTTCTAAAATCTTTATCTGACTGAAAATCTGAATCTATATACCTAATAGGCACAAAATCCCCAGAGTGAAAAACAAACATGTAATCTTTAGTCCTTTTTAGGTACTTGATTATATGCTTAACCACAATCTAATGTTCTTGCACAGGATTAGACTGAAATCTTTTAACCATGCCTACCGCAAAGCAAATATCAGGTCTAATGCACAACATAACATACATAAGACTCTCTACGACAGAAGCATAAAGGGCCACTTTTATTTTCTCTATCTCATTGGTCGTTTTGGGTGACTAATCCTTTGACAGAGTAATTCCATGCCTAAAAGGAAGGAATTCCTTTTTGAAATTTTCCATGCTAAACCTTGAAAGAATAGTATCAATATAAAGTGCTTGTGATAAGCCTAATATACTTTGTTTGCGATCTCGCATGAGCTTGATCCCAAGGATATGAACTGCTTCTCCAAAGTCTTTTATATCAAAACGCGATGCCATCTATGTACAAAATAAAAAATGCTATTCTATTTTCGTCCCATTTTCTATAGATGCATGACTCATTTTCACATTGATCAAAACCAAAATTTTTAATCAAATAGTCAGAACAAATATTCCATGCCCTAGATGCCTGTTTCAAACCATAAATAGATTTATTAAGTTTACAAAACTTATGTTCATTACCACTTTTCATAAAACCTTCTAGTTGTGCCATATAAATGCACTCATCAAGACTTTCATTTAGGAAAGCGTCATGATATCCATTTGCCAAATCTCATAATTATAATGAGAAATAATAGATAAGAGAATCCTAATGGATTTAAGCATATCTACCGACGAAAAAGTTTTCTTATAATTAATTCCTTCTTTTTGAGTAAACCTTTCGCAATAATCCTAGCCTTAAAAGTTTGCACTTTTCCATCCGCACCTCTTTTTTTATTATTGATCCATCTACAGCCAATGGATTTGACTCCCGGAGGTGGTTCTATAAATTCCTAGACTTGATTAGAGTGCATAGACTCTATTTCAGATTCCATAGCAGTAAGCCACATTTTAGCATCTTTATCATATAGTGTTTCAGTGTAATTAAGGGGTTATGTATTAGGTTCCTCAGGGAGTATGTTATACGATTCTCTTAAGAGCATAAATCGTAAGGGTTTTCTAATAATTCTCCCACTAAGACGTCTAGTCACTACAGGACTTGCTAAATCTAAAACTAAATTTTGAACACCCTAAATGTCTTCTTACACAATAGCAAATTGTTCTACATTGCCTTTAATGTTTTCCTCTACAATTGCAGGTTGTTCGACGTTACTTCCACTGCTGTAAGGTAGCGTGATGTCAAGTGTTTGCTCTTGTGCAACCTCTTACCTATGTATGTCAATAACGATTTTTGGAATTTGTTTTTGTGTTTCATTATTCGTTATTATATTATTTAATTCCTATAAAATAATTTTACTTCTAGGAACATGGTTCATTAATTAATCCTCTTCAAGAAATCTGGCATTTGTTGAAACAATCATCTTTTGTTCCTTAGGCCAGTAAAATAACCTCCCTTTTGTCCCTTTGGGATATCCAATAAAAACACACACTTCTGTCCTAGATTTTAATTTATCAGTTTTTCCTTTTATCACATATGTTGGACAATCCCAAACCCAAATATACCGTATACTAGCTTGGGCCTACTCTACAATTCAGATGTGGTTGACGATACTAATTTTGAAGGAACCAAGTTCAGAATATAATTTACTACTTCTAATGCATAACCCCAAAAAGAAAAGAGTAAATCTAAGTAACTATTAGGACCTGAACTAGGGCCTAGTCGTGGCGGGTATCTCAAGCACAGCGTGGGCCGGAACATCCCCTTAGCCTAACGTCCAGAGCATACTAATTGTATATAGCGAAAGCTAAATAAGTATATAAAAATATATGAATCCAAAAGAAATATAAGACTATAAACAAGACATCTATGATACCCTAGTACTATCCATAAAAGCCTCTAAAATCAGAAATACCAACTAAGTCGGGACATGCCCTCGACTACGACAAAGAAAATTCATAAATTCTAAAATGATAAAAGAAATATAATGAAATGATAGGTCCTTCCGAACAATGGAGGCTCACCACTTCACAATAGATCCACAGATGTACCGATCCACCTAACGCTACATAGGAGCAACAGAAAAGTCCTCCAAACCTACAACATAAAATGATGCAGCATTAGAGGATGGTCAGTGGGTTGAGTACTGACATGTAACTCAAGGGAAAGGCATTAAATAATACATGTACCAAAGAGTAGTCAAAAACCAAATGCACAATATTTATATATACATATATAAGATGTCAGGATGGAGACAAGGGTCAATTAACATGATAATTTAAAACATTAACCTGAACTATGTATTTCGCTCTGTCCTTGTAATGCCCCGCATTTCAAGATCACTATGAAACATACCACTCATTACCTCAAGTCATATAGACTTCTTACGAGTTGTAAGATATGAGTCATAACCATGGCAGCATCGGGTGATTTGAGTTCTGTTAAAGTTACGACTTGACCCTATGAGTCATCATTTGAAGTTACGAGTCATATGAAGAGAATTCGTAAGGTCAGTAGCCTAGGTTCTCCAAGTTTCTGTCCAAGTTACGAGTGGGGGGGATACAAGTCGTATTGAGATGTTACGAGTCATAAGTTTAGACTCGTATGTTGACCAGTGTATACCATCTTGTCCCTGCCAAGTTTATGAGTCATGATGCCAACTCATATTCTCACCATATGAGTCATATGGTGGACTCGTAATAACTGGCGGTCAGTTTTCTGTAAGTTTAGTTGAAGGGCCTTTTGGTATTTTTCCCTCTTATAATTCTCAATGCACGACCTATAACTCCAGAGAGGCATTATTTTCCTCTATACTTCAGCCAATTAACAACATCTTTAAGAAAAAAAGATTAGGTTTCTCTTACCAAGTCATCTCTCAAGTCTCAAAGTTCAAGTTCTCTTCACAAGTCAAGCAATTTCAAGTATGTGAGGTTTTTGAACAAGGTTAATTCTTCCATCCTTATGCCCCAAATGCATGGTTTTAAGACTGAATTTACATGTTTTATATTAGGTTTCATCCCTCAAATTCTCATGTATTGAAGTCTACCCTTAACTTGTGATTTCAATGTTAAAGATGCATAAAAGTTATATCCATTCTTGTTTTGAACTTTAAGATTGATATTTTGATTTGAGTTTTATTACTTTGATTTGGATTCTGATGAAATATTTCTATATGGGTATTGATCCTGATGTTTTGTTATAAGTGTTATTAAAGAAAGTAAGAATTTTAAGATTTAAGAAAAAACATTAAGTTTACAAGAAAGTCTAAGCTTTGAAGTTTCATTCATATGCAATATAACATGATTCAAGAAAGCCTGATCTTTTGATCTAAAGATAAGATATGAAATCTAAAAGTGTTCATCTTGATTATGATTTAAAGTAAAGAGAAGCATAATGGGTTTTCAGTATACAAACCCTTATTCTATTTTATGGTGGATTTCTTAAGTATGAGCATACATATATTTTGGGAGTAGTATTTAGCACTGAGAAGGGAATGTGAATGAGTGTATCCAAAATTCCTGGAAACACCAAGCCACCGTAGGTTAAGCTTTTTTATAATATGGATGAAGTATAGTGATCACTTAAGTTAAGGTTCTATTCCAATGCGAAAGGTAGAACAACTCTCCTTAACGTGGGTAAGAAGTTGGACTCCATGATAGCTCACATGATTTATGTTGGTTAGAAGAATCTCCTATAAGAAAGAATAAAATAAAAGATTTCAGAAACTAAGTGTTATGGCTCATTAAGTTATTTCATATGTTTTATTATCCATATTTTATGATTTTGCAGTCTTTATCTTTACTCAATTCCAAGGTGAGTTATTTACGCTTAGCATGCATTCTTTGAAAGTGCACATATATATTCAGTTCTTGTTTTACATATACATTCAGCCCCATATACTCAGTACATTCCAGAAGGACTGACCTACATATATGTTTATGTGCTACATTATCTCATAAAGTAGGTTCGGGTGCTTGTTCCCAGTAGCATGATTGACTACGGGCATCATGACTTGTATCTCAACTTTTGGTGAGTCCTAATAGCCCGAGGACCCAACTTATGGTGTGGAAAGTTATTTTAGATCTATGATATACGTTTAAAGTTTGAGTCAACTAGGGTCTGTCCCAGTGGCTCTCTAGTTAGAAGTAGAGGCTTGTTAGACTGTGTATATTCTAAGTTCAAATAGTTGGTTTAAGAATTCAAAAGCTAAATACTTACATTAACATATGAAATTGTTTACCTTCAATTTTTTCATATGCTCTTTCACTTTTCATGTGAGTTCTAAGTTGAAAAGATATCATTGGTTAGCTTGGGGCTATTTGTAGTCCTAAGCACCATGTGACATCTAGGGGGTGCTCCTAGGGTATTATATTCCTAAAGGCACCCACGGGCTATATGGATCCGGCTTCCCCTACCGGAAGGGCCCCAACTCATGTTAGTTGCACATATCAAGGAAATTCTAATGATACCAAGGCAATATCAATCGAAAATATAATGTGTATCCAGACACATGGTCATATAGACCTCCAATGTTGGCAAATGTGGTTTTCAGTGTTGGTCTCCCCGGGACTACACCTTCACGATGAGCTACACAATTTTCTTTAAACCTAAATTAAAACAGATTGCTCATATACCAGCCATTAACCAATGAGTCATTTATTAAGGTATTCACTAACATGGTATAGTCATACCAATATGCTTTCAAGCTAATTCAATTATGTCAAACCAGTCCATATAACTACTTGACTCCCAAGTTCCATTAAAAATCCTAAACCATGGCCATCAAGGGCATTCCAAATCCATTTTTATCCATTTATCCTTTAATGCAATGCAATGACTTTAAAGGAAAAGTTAAATTACACAAATATTCATGTTCAAATCAAGTTTACAATATGGGTTGAGGTTAATGCTATTACTAAGCCAAAATTCATCAAGTTTTGTAAAGCTTATATCACCCATTTCAACTATAATAACAATGGCCAATTCAGTCCTAAAATCATTGGTTAAAACATGAATAATCCATTTAAAACATGGGAAAAGTGATTCAAATAATAACAAACAAAATCTCTCAACCCAATTTCACACCCATCAATTCAAAACACCTTAATATTGATTAAGTACATGCCACAATGTAAACTTCAAGTTAAGGATTGAGAAATATGCCTAAAATATAGAAGAAATTGAAGAGAATTCAATGTTTAGAGCCTGAATATTGAATTCCTTGTTAAACTCTTGAACTTTCTTGTGTTTTTGGAGTTAAAAAAGAGAATAGTAGTGTTTGATATTAATAACTGAAGGAAAAAGGGGCCATCTAAGTGTTATAAAGTCATTTAATGGGTAAAAGACCAAAAATCCCCTCATCCCAAGTGAAAAGATCAAAAACGGGATAAAATTAACAGAGCAACATGCCACACCGCTGTCACAGAGGCTAGACTCCATGTCACTCTCCTATTGTGGAGCACAAGTGATGTGGCATGCCACTATCGTAGAGGTTTACTACCTCTGGATCCCAAAATGGCCCCGAATCCCTTTCAAAAATTTTAAAACTTTCCCAAAACACCCTTTTAACATCCATTAACATAAGTCAAGACAAAAATTATACCCCCTTTGGATCATTCGTCCTTGAATGAGAAGTTAGGAATGTTTAGCACGATAATAACAAGAATAAATCATAATTAAATGACAAATTCGAAATGCGATAAGAAGGAAATTAAGCTAATACCTTAAGCACTTTCATTTAACACGAGAAACAAGACAGATACTTGGATTTTATATCTTCCGCAACTTTCCATGTAGCTCTTCCACCTTTTGATTTCTCTAAAGAACCTTCACTGAAGCCATATCCTTAGTCCTCAATCTACGAACTTGCGTATCCAATATTTCAACTGGATCCTCACAAGATAACGAATTCGTAGCACCAACATCCTCAACAGGCACCATCAAAGAAAGAGTCACCCATACACTTTTTTTTAGCATAGACACATGGAAAATAGGATGAGTTGAAGCCAAACTTGCTGGTAAATTTAACTCATGAGCGATATTCCTAAATTTTCTCAAAATCTAATATGGACTAATGTAATGGTGATTGTGCTTCTCTTTCTTCCCAAATCTCATGACTCCTTTCATAGGACAAACCTTCAAGAACACCCAATCACTTACTTCAAACTCCAACTCCCCCCATCTCACATATGCATGAGAATTTTAGCATCTTTAGGTAGTCTTAAGTGTTTATCTAATCACCTTCACCTTATCTATGGCTTGGTGAACCAAGTCAGGGCCAAATAAACTAGTATCACCCACCTCAAACCATCCAATAGGAGACCTACACATTCTACCATAAAGAGCCCCAAAAGGAGCTATTTAGATGCTAGAATGATAACTATTGTTTTAAGCAAACTCAATAAAAGACAAATGATCAACTAACTAACTTTAAAATCAATTACATAGGCCCTTAGAATATCCTCCAAATCTGAATAATATGTTCGAATTGTCCATCCATTTGAGGGTGGAAAACGGTGCTAAGGTTCAGCTGAGTATCCAAAACTTTCTGAAGAAAATGCCAAAAATGAGAAGAGAAATACGTACCTCGGTCTGAAATGATGGACACCGACACTCCATGTAGCTTAAAAATATTCTAAATGAACAACTTAGCATAATCCTCTCTTGAGTAGTTAGTCCTCAAAGGAAAGAAGTGAGAAAACTTGGCCATTCTATCCACATAAATGGGGGGATACTTATTTCTCACTGTAACCTTATTCAGCAAATAATAGTCTACACACATCCAAAGAGACTCATCTTTCTTCTGCACGAAAGGTATAGAAACACCCAATAGAGAAACACTAGGATGAATGGAACCCTTATCAAGAAGATCCTTTAACCATTTCTTTAGTTTCTTTATTTCAGCCGGTTCCATGCTATAAGAAGGAATGTAAATGGGACGGGTACCCGATACAAAATCAATCCCAAAATCTATTTCCCTATCAGGAAGAATTCCAGGAAGATCATCAGATAAAACTTCAGGAAACTCATTAACCATAGGGACATATTGCAAAGAAGGACTCTAAGAGTTAGAATCCTTATCCTAAAAAAAATGATATAGACACTCCTTGGAAGTCATTTTTTGAGCCCTAAGATAAAAAAAAACCTCCCTTTGGGTACTAAGGAACTCCCTTCCCATTCAATCACCAGTTTATTAGGAAAATTAAAACTAAACTATTGGGTCCTACAATTCATAGAAGCATAGCATGAATGAAGCCAATCCATCCCTAAGATTACATTAAAATCCACTAAATCAAGTTCTATCAATTCGACTAGTGTCTCCTCATTAAAGATGGACACCACATTACCCCTATAGATTTTTATAGCAACAATAGAATCACCTACCGAAGTAGAGATAGAAAATGGGTTAGGAATATTTTTAGGACCAAAACCAAAGTGTAAAGCTACATAAGGGGTCAAATAAGATAGAGTAGAACCTGGATTAAGCAAAAAATAAACATCATAGAAAAAGAGTTGTAATATACCAGTAACAAGATTTGGGAAGACCACAGATTCTTAATAAATAGCAAGTGCATAGAGGTAATTTTGGCCATTGCCAGCACCTAAAGTAGTGTCGTTAGGTGCAGGAGCCAAGAAAGTGGCAACTGGGACCTTATTAGATCCAGTGGTAACTTTAGCTATATAATAATTCCACCACAAATGACCAAGTTGACCGTAAGTGAAACATAAGTTCCTCCTATCCTCATAATAACCACGGTGAAGCTTACCCACAAAATTGATAGGGAGGATAGGGTCGGGCTGACTGAGCTCCACTGACCTGAGACTAGTGACCCTATGCCTTAGGACATTGCTAGCCTAAAAACGACGGTTACTTAAAGGTTGGGGATAAGGAGCACTAGCTATCGAATAAAAATTTCCCCAATTCTTCTTCTTAGTCCACTATCTTCCATCTCTCCCACTGTTCCACTGACTTCCACCGTACTCTAAATACCTAAATTTTTTGCTTTTCCATTCTTCCATCTCTACCTTCTTTTTTTTCTCAACCTTCACCTACTGCATATAAACCACCAACCTGGATATGCCCATATCATTATTCAGCATAGAAGCCTTACACTCTAATACTAAATCATAGGACAAATCAGAAACAAACTTTCTTATTCTGGACCTCATATTACATACCAACTCTGGAGTATAACGGGACAGTTGCTGAACTGCAGCGCGTACTCCTTAAAACTCATCTTACCATGCTTCAAGTTTGCAAACTCTTCATCCTTAGCCTTCCTTATCTCCTAAGAAAAGAACTGATCAATAAAATCACCTAAAAACTCATCCTACACCACCTACTCAACATCTTCACCCCTTATAAATTCCCACTCCTTATACTACTGGTATGCCACATCATTCAACTGATAGGCATCAAACTCTACACCCTTTAAATCAGTATAATGCATCACCCTAAAGATTTTCAACATCTCATCAATAAACCCATGAGGATCCTCCTCAACCCTAACATCTTTAAAGGTTGAGGTATTCAACCTTATAAACTGGATAACTTAGGTAACCTCAGATGAATTAGCAATAAAACCAACATGATTAGACCGATGAGACTGGGATGTCACTATTTAAGGAAGCATATGAATAGACTGATGGAACTCTTCATTAGAGTTATCTTTCTACGAAAACTGAGCATATGTATCACTATCTCGGGAAGATCAAGGAGTACTAGTAATGACCAATGAAACCCCACGTGGAGTGGTACAATCAGGAGCAGGGACCCTAGACTAGGTCTGCACTCCATAAGAAGGAGGAATTCCCTTCCAACAAAATTTTTACAACTATAAAATCTTCAGGGATGTATGATCTAAAATGAGAGTAAGCCAACAGTTAGAGAAGTTTCATGATAACTAGACTCTAAAGGCCAAAATAGAACACAAGAAAGGGAAACATTCTTAAATGACTCATAGACTTCCCCTTATAAGTATGGCACGCTATATACCCATAAAAGGGACTCTACTCGAATAGTTTTATAGACACCCAGTGACCCTGAACCATGCTCTAATACCAAGCTTGTCATGAACCAAACTAAGGCCTATTCATGGTGAATTATATCAAGCCCACCATGGGCCAAAGACCAGCCCTTTAGCCTAACCTCCAGAGCATAATAATTATAAATAGAGAACTCCAAACAAGTCCATCAAAGCTATATGAATCCAAAAGAAACATAAGAGTGAAAACAAGACATCTATGATACCAGTACTGTCAACAAAAACCTCTAAAATCAGAAAAACCAATTAAGTCATGACATTCCCCCGACTATGACAAAAGAAATGCATAAATCCTAAAATGGTAAAAGAAGACTAATGATATGACAGGGCCTTTTGAAAGATGAAGGCGCACTACTTCACAACAGATCCACAAATGTACCGAACCACCTAACACTGCATAGGAGCAATAGAAAATTCCTTTGAACCTATATAATGAAATGATACAGTGTTCGGGGACAGTTAGTGGGGCAAGCACTAGCATGTAACTCGAGAAAAAAAAGGATAAAATAGTATATTTACCAAAAACTAGTCAAAAATCACATGTACAACAGTTATATATACATATATAGGATTCTCAGATAGGGACAAGGGTCAATTAACATTACAATTTAAAATATTAGCCTGAACTATGTAGTTTCCTCCATCCTAAAGACATCCATGAGCTATTTTAGTCTAGCTTGCCCCATTGGAAGGGCCCCAGTGTATGTTAGCTAACATACCGAGGAAAGTCTAATGAAACCAAGGCGATAGTCATTCAAAATATAATGTATGTCTAGACACATGGTCATATATACCCCCATTATCAACAAACATGGTTTTTAGTGTTGTTCCCCCAGGGAATACACCTTCACAGTGAGCTACACAATTCTCTTTAAGCCCAAATTAAAATAGTTTACGCATAAACCTAATCATTAACCAATGAGTCATTTATTAAGGCTTTTACCAACAGGGTATCATCATAACAATATGTTTATAAGCTAATTATATTATGCCAAATCAGTCCATATATCTATTTGACTCCTAAGTTCCATTAAAAATCCTAAACCATTGGTACCAAGGATGTTTCAAATCCATTTTTATCCATTTATCCTTTAATGCAATGAAATAATTTCAAAAGACAAGTTAAATTATGCAAATATCTATATTCAAATCAAGTTTACAATGTGGGTTGAGGTTAAAGCTATTACCAAGCCAAAATTTAATAATTTTGGTGAAACCCATATCACTCATGTCAACCATAATAACAATGCACCAATTCATTCCTAAAACCATTAGTTAAAACATGAATAATCCATTTAAAACATGGTAAAAGTAATTCAAGTACTAACAAATAAAACCCCTCAATCCAATTTCAAACCCATCAATTCAAAATACATGAATATTGATTAAATACATGCTATAATGTAAAATTTAAGTTAAGGAATGAGAAACATACCTGAAATATAGAGATTGAAGAGATTTTGAAGTTTAAAGGCTACATGTTGAATTCCTTATAAAACCCTTGAACGTTTTTGGTTATTGAGGTAAAGAAGAGAATAGTAGTGTTTGATCTTAATAGCTGAAGAAAAAGGGGTCATCTAAGTGTTTTAAAGTTGTTTAAGGGTTAAAAGACCAAAAAGCTCCTCACCCCAAGTGAAAAAAATAAATATTGGATAAAATTAACATAGCAGCATGGTATGCTGCTATCGTGGAGGCTAGCCTCCATGCCGCACTCCTATCGTGGAGCATAAGTAGCATGGCAAACCACTATCATGAAGGCTTACTGGCTCGGGGTCACAAAATGGTCCCGAACCCCTTTTAAAAATCTCAAAAATTTTTCAAAACACCCTTTTAATATCCCTTGATATAATCAAGTCAAAAATTAACATTACACATGTGGGAGGGTCAAAATAAAATGGTTGGAATTTTCCAAGGTCTTATAATAACTTAACATTGATCTAAGTATTTTCATAAGAGTTCTGTTTCGTCGTTATGCCACACCATTTTGTTGTGGTGTTCCTGGAGTAGAATGTTGAGATGTAATTCCTGATTTTGATAAGTATTTAATGAATTCTATAGAAAGGTATTCACCACCACGAATCAGATTGTAATACATGGATATGTTTGTTATGTCACTTTTCCCTTTCCATCTTAAATTCTTAAAAATTTTCAAAGCATTCAGATTTACAATGCATCAAATAAATATATTTATATTTTTAGTAATCATATGTGAAAGTCACAAATTATGCAAAACCACCTCTTTCTTGTATATTCATAGGACCACACAAATCAATATGAATTAATTCTAACTTATTAGCGGCTCTATTTCTTTTAGAAGGAAAATATCTCTTGGTCATTTTACCTTCTAAATAGGATCCACAAATTGGACATGCCTCCACTTTTAATGAACTCAAAGATCAGAAATCAATCATGAGATCCTATTTATGTTGATATGACCTAACTGAAAGTGCCATAAGTATGTTTATTTCATTTTGAAATACATTTTCTTTTATGTGGTTGATCAATATTATTAAGTTTCATTGTTTGTATCATATTATGAAAAATATCAAATACAAACAGATCACGTATTTTAGGCGCAAAAATAATAAAATCATATTAAACTTAATAATTGCACAATTATTTACAAAATAAACACTATAACCAGCATCCATTACTTTTGACACTGAAATTAAATTGCTTCTTATAGAAGGTACGTAGAGAACATCATTCAAAGTTAAAACTCTAGAACTACTAAATGAAATGAAAATATTTCCTATAGCTAAGGTTGGTGCTGATTCTTTATTTAATTGAAACATGTTCAGTTCATTTTCACTTAGGCACCGCATTTCCTAAAAACCCTACAAATAAGTACATATATGATGACGCGACCCGAACTGGGGTTTTGTCTTAATGGGCCCCGAAAGTCTAACTAGGACCGGAGATCATCCCATTATTCAATCCAACCAATCAACAACCACAGTATAATAAAGATGATAACCAAGTCCAAATCCACACCATGACATAACATACCCAAGTCTACAGTTTGTCCATACAAAGCCTACAAAAACAATCCAAGAATATTCGGTTGAGACATGCCCCCAACCATAGCCAAAATCAATATCCAAGTCTAAACCAATAAATACATAAGAAAAATCAAAACAAGAAATGGAGCCTTCCAAAGTATGGAAGCTCACCACTTCAAGTCACTATACATTGTTCTCGAGTATTAAGTAGGGGGTGTAGGAGTATGACCAACACCTGCATCACATGGGGATACAACATTGAAGATATTTAGTGATTGGAGCGCTAGAATGTAACTCAAGGATAAGGATGAAATAATGCCAACAGTTTCAAAACTATTCAATCAATGCATATAACCAATACAATACATACATATACATATATACCATGCCGAGGTAGGGAACAAGAGTAGCATGATCTTTGAAAATATTAACCTGGGATGTGTAGCATAACCATCATAAAACAAGGCACCCATAGGCTATATGGGTCCAACTCTTCCCTAGATGGAAGGGCTCCAGTGCGTGTAGCCGCACGAACCAGAGAACATCCATAATCGTATATGCCTATATGGCAGACTCGAACATCCTGGCATAATCAAGGTTACATAGCACCAATATATGTAGTAAGGGGGACTTGAACCTCACTTTCATATGTTCATTCAGGGGACTCGAACCACCCGGTCAAAAGACACCCACACCGGCTAGTGCGATTTCCAGTGTTAGTCCTTCGGACTCCACTTTCATGGCCTGGATACACATCCCGCTTTAAAGCCCAATTTAAAACCATTATTTCACATACACAATCATTAATTTATTTTCTTACCAAATGCACTTCGTTGGTATCACCATACCAACACCACTTACAAGCGTACAATAATGCCATAACCATTAACATTAAACCTTGGGACCCGAACCCATTGTCTATACAATCCATCAATTAAATTTAACATTTAGGGACTCGAACCCATTATCAAGTAGAGACATAAATCAAGTTAATATTTAGGGACTCAAACCCCCTTTTAACTAATTCAACCACCAAGGTAAATATTCAATTCATTACAAGGTCAACAAGGACTTCACATAACCATTTATCAACCATTCATATTCATTAGTCCAATTCCTTAGTTCAAAATACATTTCAATTCAATTTGTGGTCATCAAGACCTTTACAAAGTCATTCATCCTTCATTAGCATTCTTATACCAAATATTTATGCCAAGCCCAATTCATCATTTGACTAGTTTATTCTCTTAGGAATTTTCACAAACACTTTGAGGGCATGCTATTATCAATGTTGACACCTAATTTTTGCCTTCCATGACTAAATTTAATCCCTAGTTTCTTCAATTTTAAATAAGACTGAAATATTTATTTCATCAGTGGATGATAAATGATCTCTAAAATATTTATTTAGATTAATTTTGTCATTTAAGTGACAATTATATATTTTAGTATTCACATATACAATATTGTATAAATTTTTTTACTTGAATGAATATTTTTATCAAAATTTGAGCTTTTACGGAGATAAGCTTGAAAATTAATTCAAACGGATAAAGTCTTGATTTAAATATAATTTACTCTTAAAAATAATTTATTTGGATAAATATATGTTTGATTTTATTTAATCAAGAAGCTTGATATTAAAAGAATTATTAATTCGTAACGAATTTTAATTCAATTTAGCCAATACATTAGATTTGGCCATAATTGAAATCAAATTGGCCATAATTACAATGCAATCCACCAATTGATTTTTAATATGATAAAAATTAAATATATATGGCTAAATTTTAAATCCCAATAGAGATTATAATAACCCCAAAATTCTCAAAATTTTTCATAACTTCTACCCAATTCCTACAAAAAATAATTTTAAATTTGAAATTTATACTGGATTGTACAATTACCCATCAACTTTGTCCTTTTTCAAATTTGAATCTCAAAATTTGTACTAGATTGTACAATTTCCCCTCAACCTTGTCTTTTTTCAAATTTGTATTTCAAAAATAGTACTACATTGTACAATTCCCCTCAACCTTGTCCTTTTTCCAATTTTGAAATTAAAAAATTGTACGATATTGTATAATTTCCTCCCACCTTATCTTCTACCTCATCTTATCTTTAATTTTAAAATTTCAAAAACACTCCTAAATACTTTTTATCCCACATTGGTGGATGAAAATAATTGAATCCCCATCCTTTTCTATAAATACTACCACTATTTTGATTAAAAAAAAAAGGTCTAAAAAGTCTCAAAGAGTGGAAAAAAATGTTTGAGAAAATAGTTAAATTTCTTATGTTTTTAGTAAAACTTTTCAAGCGGTAGTCTTATCGGGGTTCTCGAAAGATTGCTTTTCAGTGGATATCAAGACTCCAAAGAAAGCTTGAAGTCCCATTTTGTTGCCGTAAAAAAGGTGAACACACCTTTTCCTTTTTAGTTTTATTATCGTTTTCTTCTTTATCTCCTTTTTCTTCGTAGTTTGTAGGTGTAATTTTGTTTGTTGGGATTATTTACTGTAGATGACCTTGAAGGCCATAGGATGTTGTGGTATCCATATTATGGCTATTTTCATGTTCATGGTATAAAATGAGCTAGCAATAGTTGAACATGTTTCTTTGTCTTTATTCTTTGATTATTATGGATAAAGTTTCAATCTTTGCTTAAAAGACGTACTCATGTCTTGTTTAAATTCATTGTTGATGGATATGTTTGTTTTTAGCATGTAAAGTTATTTCCTTTATGTTGAAAAGAATAGTTAATATTGATTGTTTTGTCATTTTTACTTTATTCTTTGATTATTATGGATAAAGTTTCAATCTTTGCTTAATGATGTTTAAATTCATTGTTGGTGGAAATATTTATTTTTAGCATGAAAAATGGTTTTCTTTATGTTGAAAAGAATAGTTAATATTGATTGTTTCACCTTTTTGACTTTATTCTTTGATTATTATGGATAAAGTTTCAATATTTGCTTAAAATACGTACTTATGCTTTGTTTAAATTCAATATTACCGGATATATTTGTTTTTAGCATGTAAAGTTATTTTTTTTTATGCTGAAAAGAATAGTTACTATTTTTTATTTTTCCTTAGTAAAAAAGTAAGTGATTAAGTCAAGAACTTGTCATTTACTTGCTAATTATTTTAATGAATTTCAAAATTCTCATATTAGAGATGAAGAGCTAGCTTTATTTCCCATCCAAGATGTTTATTTCTCTTTTGTTCGCATGTTGTCTTGTCAAAATGATGAGAAAGTTCGGACTTTTGTGGCTAAATAGAATTATTTAGATATTTATAAGTCTTCCATAGTATGATTATTGAACGATATTTCACTTTTAGCGATGCTAAACTTTTATTCTAATTTTCTTACTCTAGATTGTTACATGTGCTTTTTATGTGTGTAAAGACTTGATTCATGTCTCTCTTTGATTCATATTATCAAAAGAGAATCAACGATGTCTTAGAAAGATAAATCATAGGTTGTTACATGTTTTTTCCTAAAGTTAGCCATGGTTTGGATGTATGAATCATTGTTAATGTCACCTTAGTTGGAGTTTAAAGATTTCCGTTCTTGAAAAGTTAAACTTTATTTTCTTTTGTTATATGGATTAGTGTCTATGTTTGTTAAATTATAGAAGTCATGGATATTTTTCTTATTATCTCATCCCTTTACTTTCTCAAGCTTACGTTGTTTGTTCTCGCATTAATTCATTGAATATGACCTTCTTTCTTTTACCTTTATTCATTCTTAATATGAACATAAATCACGAGGCATGTAAGTGGGAATCTTTACTTTGCATTTTATCTGCTGACTCTCATTCTTGTTATACGTGTGCAAGTGCGCTTATCATTGTCATTCAAAAATTGGTTCTTGGTATTTTATTTTGCTTTGAAATATGTCACTTTTATGCCTTGAATATATATTAATTTCTTTATCTTTTCTTTGCATGCAAAAAATGTCTCGATACCAATTGGACTCCTCTCCTCTTGCATTTCATAATGGGTCAATGAGGCCCACCTCTTCGAGTTAAGTTCAAAGTTTAAACCCAAGGTTGACTCTATGTTGTGTGGGTGCAAGAAGATGGAATAAGAAGAAAAATGAGTCAAAACTCATTGATGAGGTCTCTAAGAGACTTAAAAATTCTCAACTTTTATTATTCTTTATCAGTTTATTTATTCATTCATTTGGGGCCTCGAAGCCAAAATTTTAAAATAATACAGGTGAAACAAATTTTGGGGCAAAAGGGCTTAAAAATATAGTCTAGGATAGGTTATGGGCCCAATGCCCAATAGTTAGATTAGGACATGTAATGATGGGCCGAAAGCCTAAATTAGCTTAGGATAGGTTTACTGATTTGGGGCTAATGGCCTAAGTGTTTTAGTTCCCCCTTTTTCTTTTACGTACTAGTTGTTATTACAGTTCTTAGGCCTAGTTAAATTCCCTACTAAGTTGTTAAAAAACTGATTTTGCATAAACCTCAAAAAATATTTTCTTAATCACTTTCTTTAAAAAATCAACTCCTCTTTTTCCGACGTTACTCAAAGTGGTTTTCAAATAGTCCGAATAATCGCAAGTTAGCGGACATTTTAGGTTCCTTAAAAACCTTTCTAAAATATTAATAGGAACCACTTACCCGGGAGTTTCTTAAAAGCCTAAGTCTTTTTCTGTTTTGAGACTTAGGATTTTATTTAAAGTTTTCTTAATTTCTTTTCAAATAAATTAATATGCGATTCTATAATTTCTTAGATTGTTTTGAATTTTTTTTATAGTTTTGAAATGGTTTAAAAAGTCAAAATCAATGTTTTCCAACCCTTCAAAATTGAAAAAGGGCAAAATAGAAATGACGACTCCAATGAGAATTTAACTAGGTTCTAACCTAATGATTGAATTTGCCTTTTGACAAACTGTTATAGTGTTTAGACTATTTATGTGCTTATGTGTATAAACTCTGCAAAATTTAACTATTGCATTTCGTGGCATAATCCTGCATGATGATTATTAAACTGTTTTGCAGTTTCATGGATGTCCCGACCCCTATTGATCAACTCCAAATAAGTGTTGAAAATACAACAGTTTACCGGCACGTTAGTCAGTCGGACGCTGTTCGTATTTTCAAACCCAAGTTGTCCGCTTGGGAACCTGTGTCCAAGCCTACTCTAGACACCTAGGATAGAGCTAAGACAAAACCCTCTTTTAGGCATATGCCTAGGACGACCCAATATCCGAGGGTATATTGGGCCCATTAGAAAACTTGTCCTGCATCTATTAGCCACGAGCGAATTACAGACGAATAATATTTATATGTTGAAGAAATATATATTATTTAATCCAATACATTATCCTTTGGGTGTAGGGGAAAGGCTTACTTTGTTTGCTTTCGTGTGAGGATGCCTCAATCATCCACCAATTAAGGAAAAAGCGAGCCAGGAAAGAGGTTGATCAATTTTGATGATTGCATAATTTCCCAGACTAATGATCTATGAATATAAAGCCTAGTTATATGGGGATCACTTGATCATAAATAAATGTTGCCTATGACCAGAAGTAGACAAAGATAAGAGGGCGAAGGCCAATAGAAGAGCATCTAGGAACTAGTAGTTCCTATCCTCTGGATGGGACATTGTTGTTTTTCTCATTTTATTTTCCCTTTCCCTCAAGATTGTATCCCTTTTGTACGACTTTTTTAAGAATTTATGCCCTTTATGTATACCTATGGATGTTTTTGGGGGACAATGGATTGGTTTTAAAAAATATATACTTTCTTGAGAAATGTTAGGCCAACCTTTGGCTCAAAAGGGTCACCCAATTAGGATACACCTTTATTATAACATGCTTGTGTGATATAACCACTTTATGTACTTATACATGTTATATTGATTCTAATCAAAGATGAATTGATCCAATGCCATTTTTCAAAGAGCACCTCTAAGCAAAAAAATATCCACTATTCAAAAGTTTGACCAAATATACTCCGGGTCTCCTAAGTCTTTCAGAAAAGTTCGCAATCATTCTTTAGTCTTCCTAAAAGCTCTCTACCATTTCAAAAAGGTTGAATATGGACTCAGAAGAAGCCATTATATATTCAAAATATGTAAGGAATAATTTTTCCCCCGTGAGATATGTAGGCAGCCTTTCGGCCCGGCCCCTATCTTCAAAAACTCTGTTGTCCCCACTTCTTTGAAAGAAGTAATAAGGTTGAAGAGAAGACGAGTTTAACCTTCTTGACAAATTTAACTTATCCATATCATTGAACAAAATCGTGTTCATTAGAATTCTCAAGTCATCATTACTCCATGGAACAATTAGCATGAGATGAGAAACAACTTTATGTGTTTACTTCTTGCCTTAACATCTTTCTTTGCTTACTACTAACGGAGTCTAACACATTAACTTTTGAGATGTTTTTACCTTGAAGGTAATAGAGACTATTCTGTGTTGAAAAATAAACCTACTTCACTTGATTAAAGTGAATAAAAGACTGCTCTCTTGACTATAGCTCTGTTATAGGAAAGGAAAAATAATTAGTAGTAAGGTTGAACTCTACCAGTCATTTTTTCAAAACCTATAATTGATTGTCTATAGGATAGAATAGGGAAAAATGTGCTGCTACCATGGAATAATTCTCCAAGACAACCGATATCATGGAAGATGAATTGGAGGAAACATTGTTGAATTGAACCTTCACTCCACTTATGACTCATCGCTTGTCGGGTAACAATAATTTAAAACCTACCAATGTCATGTCATGTCATGTCATTTTATGTCATGTCATGTCATGTCAAGGTCTAAATGAGCAAAGTGTGATAGTGATGATGAATGGAAAGACCATGATGAGGAGCGGTTAGTGGAAGACATAGAAGAACTTGAAAATTAGGAGAATCCCAACCTGGAGGAAACTAAAGAGAACTCATCTACTTGATACAAGGAATACATTGATATATTTAATTGGTCCTACGATGATATTCTAGGGTTAAGAACCGACATTGTGTCACATAATAACTCACTTAATCAGGAGTTTGATTTAGTAAAGCAGAAAATATAGAAATTCAAGTCGGACTTAAGTTTGAAGATCAGAGAAGAAGTGAAGAGGAAAATTCAATCAAAGGTTATGGAAGTCACAAGATATCCAACATGTCTAGCCAATATTGTTTTAGTTTTAAAAATTCCATAGTACAAGGCTCGGTACACGTTTGTAGAAAGGACGTATTGTAATTTGACCTGGGTCACACAAAAATTGAGGTATTTAGATCCTCATACACAACATATCTTATTTACAAAATCGATCCATTGAAGTATATATTTTAGAAAGCCATGCCTACCGGAAATTTATCCAAGTGACAAATGCTGCTGAGTGAGTTTGACATTGTGTACATGACTCAAAAGGCAATCAAGGGGCAAGCCTTAGTAGATCATTTAGCAGAAAATCCGGTTGATGATGAATATGATCCACTTCAAACTTACTTTCTAGGTGAGGAGATTTTATCCATGGGAGAAGACATTTCAGAGATATATCTTGGATGAAGATTGTTCTTTGATGGAGTGGTCAACTTCAAAGGTGCAGGAATTGGAGTGGTTTTAGTGTCAGAAATGGGCCAACACTATCCATCAGCTGCTAAATTGCCCTTCCTGTGTACCAATAACATGGCTGAATATGAAGATTTCATCCTAGGTCTCAAGTTGGCACTTGATATGGGTGTTCGTTAACTGCTAGTCATCAGAGATTCAGTTTTCCTGATTCACCAGGTACTATGAGTGGTAAAGAATTCTAAGATTACCCCTTATGTAGAGCTGGTGAAGAATTTGTGTGGGAGATTCACGGAAGTTAATTTTAGATATATACAGAGGATACAGAATGAGTTTGCTGATGCTTTGGCTACTATATCCTCCTTGATTCATCACCCAGATCAGAGTTACATTGGTCCTTTGAAAATAAGCTTGAAAGAACAACTTTCACATTGTGCGTACATTGACTAGGATCCAGAAGAAAAGTCATGGTACTATGATATCAAAAGGTATTTGGAATCTGGAATATATCCTGAAGTGGATAGCAACAATCAGAAAAAGACAATCTGGTGTTTAGCAAAAAATTATTTTCTAAGTAGGGAAATTCTTTTTAGAAGTACTCCAGACTTAGGATTCTTAAGATGTGTCGATGCCGAGGAATCCATGAGATTAATAAAAGTACATGCAAGAGTTTGTGGGCCTTATATGAATGGGTTTGCCCTTGTTAGAAAGATCCTGGAGCCGGTTACTTCTGGATGACTATGGAAAATGATTATAGCAAGTATGTGTAGAGTACCTAAAATTCTAGATACATGGAGATCTGATTCGAATTCCTCCACATGAGATTTATGTGATGCATTTACCTTGGCCTTTCATAGCTTGGGGTGTGGATGTTATCTGACCAATAGAGCCACCAATGTCAAATTTGCATATATTCATTTTGGTTATCATTGATTACTTCACTAAGTGGAAAGAAGCTACTTCATATAGAGCCGTCACCAAGAAGGTGGTTGCAGATTTTGTCAAGAATAGCTTGATTCGCCAATTTAGAGTGCCATAATCATTCATTACTGATAATGGGGCTAACTTGAACAATCACTTGATGAATGAGATTTATGATTAGTTTAAGATTATTCATCACAACTCGATCGCATACCGTCCATAGATGATTGGAGCCGTAGAAGCTGCTAATAAGAATATCAAGAAGATCTTGAGGAGATGGTAAAAAATGATAGATCATGGCATGAGATGTTGCCTTATGATTTTCTAGGGTATCGCATAATAGTTCGAACCTTAACGGGGCAACCTCTTATCTACTTGTTTATGGGAATGAAGTAGTGATACCTGTCGAGGTTGAAATACCTTTCTTAAGGATTATTCAAGAAGCCAAATTAAGTAACAAAAAATTGGATTATGCTCGCAATGAACAACTATGTTGATTGATGTGAAGAGAATGGTTGTCGTGTGTCATGGTCAGTTATATTAACATAGGATGATCTGTGCCTTCTACAAAAAATTAAGAGTTCGAACATTTAAAATTGGGGAATTGGTTCTTAAACGCATATTTCCTCACCAATAAGTGCACAAAATAAAGTTTGCTCTAAATTGTCTAGGACTATACATAGTTTGCAAGGTACTATCTGGAGAAGCTCTGATTCTATTCGATATGGATGGCTAAAAGTGGACCAAACCAATTAACTCCGATGTGGTAAAGAGGTATTATGTTTGAAGATTATTTCTTCGCTTTTGTTTCCTTTGTCTGTCTGTAATTGGACTTTTACGAAGATAATTGCGTTTACAACTTTTATGAAGATAATTGTTTTTACACTTTGTGATTGCCTAAAATCCCTTTCCTTTTATGTACGAACCACGTTTGACCTGAATTCCCAAGAAAGGGATATGTAGGGTCTATGTCTGCTTGGTCAACCCCTTAGGATAATTTATCCTTTCCTTTTATGTATGAAGTACGTGATGACTTTAATTCTTAAGAATGAGATGCGTAGGTGGACTATATCGTCTTCAGTCAACCCATTAGACTTTTATATATATCCCTAGCATAGTCCTGAGCAACGTTTGACCTAATTATCGCTTCAACGAGATACGTAAGCACCCCAACAGCTCGGTTATATAACTGTAGGAATTGGAAACTGGGGAAGAATTTTTGAGACGGAATCTAAAAAATACACAAGAGGAAGATCATCATCCAAAAAGAATATGAAGACCCACGAATACTAAAGATCCTCTTAAGACAAGATCATCTCTAACAGTATTAAACTTGGGCAGAATTTTTGAGAAGAAATTTTGAAAATTCACAAGAGAAAGATCATCATCCAAAAAGAACATGAAGACCCGCGAATACTGCAGATCCTCTTAAGCCAAGATCATCTCCAACAGTATCAAACTGGGGCAGAAATTTTGAGGAGGTCCTCAAAATTTCCATTAGTATATTGGAATATATTTCAAATCCCCTACGCCAAGAGGTCAAAAGTCCAGTTTTGGAAATTACTAGTTGCGACAAAGTCTAGATAGACTAAATCTCTGGCTCTGATGAAACTTCTAGTAGAATCCATCAGCAATGATGATGAATCCCTATAATTCCTCCATCAAACTTCAGATATAGTCATACTAAGAGGAAGATGTTCGTTGAGCTAGTATATGACATGACTGACAGAGATTTTCTAAAGCTTTCATAGAAGTCTTGAAACTAG
Source organism: Capsicum baccatum var. pendulum (assembly GCA_030864225.1). Taxonomy (NCBI): domain Eukaryota; kingdom Viridiplantae; phylum Streptophyta; class Magnoliopsida; order Solanales; family Solanaceae; genus Capsicum; species Capsicum baccatum. The sequence continues at coordinate 183,570,422 of CM061554.1, forward strand.
TTTTTAAAATTAAGACTACTTTAAAAAACCTATACAAATTTTTTACTTAGTGATTGCCTAGGAATCTATTGGGATGGGGAGTCAGGGTGGAAGTCCCAACATAATGAAATACCTAAAATATGGTGAGGAGCAAACCAAAGATCAAAGGCGGTCACCACAGAGTAGTTTCACTCAAGACTAATCATTTTTCTATGCATGCCGGGATCAATACACAAAACTAGAAATCTTTTTCAAAAAATACCCAAGGGAGTTGCGAGCCACACCAAACCATATAATGATTAAGAACGATATGTTTAGATATCCCAAAAGACGGGTTTAGTATCCATTTATTGAGGAACTTTTGAATTATCTATCTCATTTCTTGAGACCATGAAGTGCAAACAAAGGCGCCTTATCTTCTTTATGAATATTGTATTTAGAATTCTTTATACTAAAGCAGTCGCTAGTATAAGCTACTTTATGTCTATTAAATATTTACTTTGAGCACAGGTGCATTCAAAAGAGTTGGCACGATAAATACAACAATCAACAGGACCACTTAATAAGAGGAAGAGCGGAAATTCTTCCTCAAAATTCATTGAAGCAAAAAAATAGTATTTAAGTGACCTCGAAAAGGGATTTTACCAATTCCTTTATATCTGGTGGGTCTGCTATTTAAATACTTCTTCGAAAAGAGGATGAATAACGGATTAAGCCATTTAGATTATGATGCTGAGTATTTTTCATTTAAACTTTTGCAAACATGAAAGTTGTTACCAGTAAGAGTGAAACTGTCTCTACTAATTGTGTACCTTGAGTACAAGTATGTGTAGAAAGTAAAAAAATGCAGACAAATGAACTCAGGTAAAACTATTTTCATTGTCAAGAGGGTCATTTCATATTATTTCATTGCCAAGAGGGCCATTCCATCTTATTTCATTGCCAAGAAGGCCATTTCATCTCAATCCATTGCCGAAAGATCCATTTTATCTCATTTTATTACCGAGAGGGCCATTGTATCTTATTCCATTGCCAAGAGGGCTAATTCATCTTAATTTATTGCCCAAAGGTCCATTCCATCTCATTTCATTTCCAAGAGGTCAATTGTATATCATTCCATTGCCAAGAGGGCCATTTCATCTCATTTAATTTCCAAGAGGGCCATTGCATCTCATTTTATTGCCAAGAGGGCCATTTTATCTCATTTTATTGCCAAGAGGGCCATTTTATCTCATTTTGTTGCCAAGAGGTCCACTGCATCTCATTTTATTTCCAAGAGGGCCATTGCATATTATTTCATTGCCAAGAGGACCATTGTATTTAATATCTGTTGACACGCGAGATAACATACACTGGTATCGAGGATATCATCAACATCTAATATCTGTTGACACGCGAGATAGCATATGCTGGCATCGAGGATATCATTAGCATTAAATATCTGATGACACGCGAGATAGCATACTCTGGCATCTAGGATATCATCAACATTAAATATCTGATGACAAGTGAGATAGCATACACTGGCATCGAGGATATCATTAGCATTTAATATCTGATGACATACTAGATAACATACGCTGGCATCGAGGATCTCATCAATATTTAATATATATTGACATGCAAGATAGTAAATACTGGCATTGAGGATATCATCAATATTTAATATTTGTTGATACGTGAGATAGCACACGCTGGCATCAAAGATATCATCAATATTTAATATTTATTAAATCACGAGATAACATACACTAACATTAAGGATATAATCAACATTTAATATCTGTTGACATGTGAAATAGCATACGTTGGCATCGGTGATATCATCAATATTTAATATCTATTGACACACGAGATAGCATACGCTGGCGTCAAGGATATCATCAATATTTAATATCTGTTGACGCGTGAGATAGCATACGCTGGCGTCGAGGATATCATCGACATTAAATATCTATTGATATGTTAGATAGCATACGTTGGCGTTGGGAATATCATCAACATTTAATATCTGTTGGCATACGAGATAGCATACGCTGGCGTCGAGGATATCATCAACATTTAATATCTGTTGATACGTGAGATAGCATACGTTGGCATCAAGGATATCATAACGTTTAATATCTATTGACATGCGTATAGCATACATTGGTGTCGATGATATATCATCATGAATCAACATCTGAATGCTTCAAAAGCACGTGATTCAAAGGGTCCTTTTTAAGTCACTATCTAAAGGCGGATGACCCATGAGATTTCCTAGAAATTGAAAATTTGAAGATCATCTATAAGTCATATTATTTGAAATAGGATAGTGTGCAAGATTACCTATGTGTTGATAGTCCATGGTTAATCCGTAAGCTGCAACAATATCCCAACCAGATAGTGTTCAAGGTTACCCAAAGATCGATAGTTTGAAGGTTATCCATAAGTCCCAGCTAAATACTCATGGAAGAATATGCGAGATTATCAAATTGATACGTCCAAGGGTTATCTATAAGATGCATCATATACAAGATCCATTATGTGTTGGATTACCCAAAGACTAGAAATTTGAGCGATATCTATAAGTCATATTGTATCCAAGGTCGGATAATATGAAGGAATACTTGAGAGCTAATGATTGGAGGGAAATCTGTAAGCCATCTTTTATCCAAGGTCGGATAATGTACAGGATTACCTACAAGCTAGAAATTTAAAGGATATCTATAAGTCTCCTTGTATCCAACATCAAATAATGCAGAAGATTATTCAAAAATTAACAATTCAAGGGAAATTTGTATCGATACAAAAGATGCTCAAGACTTACCTGAGGTTACGTGAAAAGAATAATTATCAATAATCAGAGAGGTTATCATTCCACATACAACAAGCATTATCGGTAACAAGAAGGGTTGCTACATTAGCCTAAGATTAGATGGTTGTAGGGACCGTTCTGCATAAAGTATCGTGGATGTCCAAAAGGGCCACCCCACCTTGAAGACACATTTAATTGATAAATGAGCTACTTATGCAACAACTAAGATGGATTTTGCTGCAAATTATTTCCTTTCAAATAGGTACATGATAGGATGGCTTCACTTTGCGAATAACAACTCACGTGGGATATGGTAAAAGACTATATATCCCTTTCGTGAATTATATTTAGCACTAATGATTTTGTTTGAGACATTGTCGAGAGCATACGAGAGCTTGAAAAATCTCAAATCAAAATCAAAGGTTTGGATGACTCCAAAGAGACGTAGCACAATGTGTAACTCTTTCTTAGCATCAAAATGGTTCTAGTCTAGAGAGGGACGTCAAACGCTTTGGACACGAGCTAAAAGATGATAGCCACCACTATCTAACCATACTCTTATTATGAGACATATGTGTATTTTGGGATATTATGATTTTAGCTTCACCTTTAGGATATGTGTAAATTCATACCGAAGGTAAACTTCTCTTTCTTTCAAATCCGGGTGACAACATACTTAGAGTTTTGGTAATTATGTCCAGGTAAGTTTATGCCTATGGATGTGAAGGATACCACATTCATGGTTAAGAGGTTACAAGCCTTTTTTCCATAAATCAATTAACTTGACACTCATCCCAAACGAAAGATCATCTAAAATAAAGGACTATATTTTCTACCGATCGAGTCGAACTAAAAGAAGTCTGATTTCTTGAGTCTCAGTGATATGTAGGATGGACTCTTTATTGGAAAATAAACTGCATTCCAACCTCCCCCGATCCTCTTGTTCCTCAATTTTTTGATTCTACTAATAACTTGGGAATTTTTTGAAAATCGTACATTAAATCAAGCTTTATGAACTACAAGTGGCCTGAATTTTTATGTAACCTAAGATCTGTAGGAAACCTGATACCAAAAATCAACCTCTCTCATAAATGAAATTGTGGTAGAACAAAAATTAGAAACGTCAAACTCACTTTGCCCAGGGTTACTTGCATACACCCTACCCAAAGGGAGGGGCAATTGTTGACACCTAATTTTTGCCCTCCACGACTAAAGTCAATCCTGATTTTCTTCAATTTTAAATAAAAGTAAAATATTTATTTCATCCTGATAAATGAGCTCTAAAATATTTATTTAGGTTAATTTTTTCATTTAAGTGACAATTATACTTTTTTGTATTCACATATACGAGATTGTATAAATTTTTTTACTTGAATGAATATTTTTATCAAAGTTTATGCTTTTATAGAGATAAGCTTGAAAATTGATTCGAACAAATGAAGTCTTGATTTAAATATAATTTACTCTTAAAATAATTTGTTTGGATAAATATGTATTTGATTCTATTAAATCAAGAAGCTAGGGATTAAAGAAAGTATTAATTCATATCGAATTTCAATTTAATTTAGCCAATCTATTAGATTTGACCATAATTGAAATCAAATTGGCCATAATTGCAATGCAATCCGCCAATTGATTTTAATTTGGTCAAAATTAAATAAATATGACTAAATTTTAAATTTCAATTGGGGTTATATATTTTTAAATAACCCCAAAATTTCTAAAAACTCTCATAACTTCTACCGAATTTCTACCAAAAATAATTTCAACTTTTAAAATTCAAATTTGAATTTCAAAATTCGTACTAGATTGTACAATTACCCCTCAACTTTGTCCTTTTCCAAATTTGAATTTCAAAATTTGAACTAGATTGCACAATTCCCCCTCAACCTTGTCTTTTTTTTTAAATTTGAATTTCAAAAATAGTAATACATTGTACAATTCCCCCTCAACCTTGTACTTTTTTCAATTTTGAAATTCAAAAATTGTACTACATTGTACAATTTCGCTCACCTTATCTTCCACCTCACCTTATCTTCAAATTTAAAATTCCAAAAAACACCACTAAATACTTTTTCTCTATTTTGGTGGATGAAAAGAATTGAATACCCTTCCTTTCCTATAAATACTCCTACTATTTTAGTTAAAAAGGTCTAAAAAGTTTCAAAGTCTCAAAGATTGGGAAAAAAACTTTTGAGCAAATAGTTAAATTTTTTTCTTTAGTAAAAATTTTCAAGAGGTAGTCTAATCGGGGTTCTCGAAAGATTGGTTTTTGGTGGTGATCAAGACTCCAAAGAAAACTTGAAGTCCCGTTTTGCTTCCTTAAAATTGGTAAACATACCTTTCCCTTTTTAATTTTATTATCGTTTTCTTCTTCATCTCCTTTTTATTTGTAGTATGTAGGTGTAATTTTGTTTAGTGAGATTGTTTACTGTAGACGGTCTTAAAGGCCATTGGATGTTGTGGTGTCGATATTATGGCTATTCATGTTCATGGTATAAAAATGAGCTAGCAGTAGTTGAACATATTTCTGTCTTTATTCTTTGATTATTATGGATAAAGTTTCAATCTTTGCTTAAACAACATACTCATGTCTTGTTTAAATTCATCGTTGACGAATATATTTGTTTTTAACGTGTAAAGTTATTTCCTTTATGTTGAAAAAATAGCTAATATTAATTATTTCACCTTTTTGACTTTATTCTTTGATTATTATCGATAAAATTTCAATCTCTATTTAAAAAATGTACTTATGCTTTGTTTGAATTCATTATTTGCGGAAATGTTTGTTTTTAGCATGAAAAGTTATTTCCTTTATATTAAAAGGAATGGTTAATATTGATTGTTTCACCTTTTTGACTTTATTATTCGATTATTATGGATAAAGTTTCAATCTTAGCTTAAAGACGTACTTATGCTTTGTTTAAATTTATTATTGACGGATATATTTTGTTTATAGCATGTAAAGTTATTTTTCTTTTTGTCGAAAAGAATTATTTCTATTGTTTGTTTTGCCTTAATAAAATAGTAATTGGTTAAGTCAAGAACTTGTCATTTTCTTGTTAATTATTTTAATGGATTTTAAAATCCTCATATGAGAGATGAAGTGCTAGCTTTATTTCCCATCCAAGATGTTTATTCCTCTTTTGTTCGCATGTTGTCTTGTCAAAATGATGAGAAAGTTCAGACTTTTATGTCTAAATAGAATTATTTAGATATTTTCGAGTCATGCATAGTATGATTGTTGAACGATATTTCCCTTTTAGCGATGCTAAACTTTTATTCTAATTTTCTTACTCTGGGTTGTTATATGTTCTATTTATGTGTGTAAAGACTTAATTCATATCTCTCTTTGATTCATAATATCAAAAGAGAATCAACGATGTCTTAGAAAGATAAATCATAGGTCGTTACATATTTTTCCCAAAGTTGACCATGATTTGGATGTATGAATCATTGTTAATTTCACCTTATTTGGAGTTTAAAGATTCCCGTTCTTGAAAAGTTAGCCTTTATTTTCTTTTGTTATATGGATTAGTGTCTATGTTTGTTCAATTTTAGAAGTCATTAATATTTTTCTTATTGCCTCATCCCTTTACTCTCGCAAGCTTACGTTGTTTGTTCTCGCATTAATTCATTGATTATGACCTTCTTCCTTTTACCTTTATTCATTCTTAATATGAACATCAATCATGAGGCATGTAAGTGGGTATCTTTTTTTTCTTTTCATTTTATCTCTTGAATGTTTTTCTTGTTAGTGTACAAGTGTGCTTATCATTGTCATTCAAAAATTGGTTCTTGATATTTTCTTTTGCTTTGAAATATGTCACTTTAATGCCTTGAACATATATTAATTTCTTTATCTTTTCTTTGCATGCAAAAAATATCTCGATTCCAATTGGACCCCTCTCCTCTTGCATTTCGTAATGGGCCAATGAGGCCCACTTCTTCGAGTCAAATTCAAAGTTTAAACCCAAGGTTGACTTTATGACTTGTGGGTGCAAGAAGTTGGAAAAAGAAGGAAAATGAGTCAAAACTCACTGATGAGGTCTCTAAGAGACTTGAAAATTCTCAACTTTTATTATTCTTTATCGATTTATTTATTCATCTATTTGTTTATTCATTTGGGTCCTCGAAGCCGAAATTGTAAACTAATATAGGTGAAACAGATTTTGGGCCAAAAAGGCTCGAAAATATAGTTTAGGACAGGTTACGGGCCCAATGCCCACTATTTAGATTGGGACAGGTAATGATAGGCCGAAAGCCCAAATTATCTTAGGATAGGTTTATTGATTTGGGCCTAATGGCCTAAATCTTTTAGTTTTTCCCTTCCTTTTTACGTGCTAGTTGTTATTACTATTCTTAGGCCTAGTTAAATTCCCTACTAAGTCGTTAAAAAACTGATTTTGCATAAACCTCAAAAAATATTTTCTTAATCACTTTCTTTTAAAAAATCAAATCCTCTTTTTTCGATGTTAGTCAAAGTAGTTTTCAAATAGTACGGATAACCGCTAGTTAGCGGACATTTTAGGTGCCTTAAAAACCTTCCTAAAATGTTAATAGGAACCTCTTACACGGGATTTACTTAAAATCCTAAGTCTTTTTCTATTTTGAGACTTAAGATTTTATTTTAAAGTTTTCTTAATTTTTCTTCAAATAAATTAATTGGTAACTCTGTAATTTCTTAGACTGGTTCAATTTTTTTTAAAGTTTCAAAATAGTTTAAAAAGTCGAAATCAATGTTTTTCAACCCTTCAAAATTGAAAAAGGGAAAAACAATCAAGACCAAAATCAAGGAAAACCCATCAAGATTTAGGGTACTCATGACCCATTTGTTAAACCACAATCAACGAGCATCCACATGTGCAAACCATCTCCCAAAAACATGTATATAAACATGTTTGAACAAGAGTAAACAATACCCAATACTGTGCATCAAAACCCTCAACATTGGTTTTTCAAAACCACCATTTACAAGTCATAATGAATGTTTAAAACACATGATATTCGAACTAACAATGAGGAAAGATTCACATGCCTTGTACAGGAAGATTTGCAGAGAGCAACTTGACCCTTTTGCCTCTTAGATGAACACTTATAGAAACCCTAGCCTTTAATCTTTAAGAGAGTATTTAGAGTGAGTATTTTGAGTGTTTAGATCCATTGATGTGAGTTATGAGAGGCCTCAACATGTTTTAAGGCATGGGGACTTAAGGGTTTTGGGGTGGCAAATGTCTAGAATATCCCCAGCTTAAAAGCTGAAAATTTATTCACAGGAGAGTATGACCCATCCCCCTAAACTGTACCCTAGGGTATGAGTGGTACCCTTATTCGTACCCTAGGCCTCAACATGGAACTCCAAACTGACCAACATACGACCATACTAGGGTAACTCATACCCAAAGGTACGAGAATTACCCTACAATTTGTAACTTAGGCAGATTACACTAGGTCAAGCTTTTGGCATCATATAACTTGGTAACTTACCACTCTTACCCTAACATATGACTAGTAAGGTATTCAATCATACCTTTGACAAATAAAACCAAACTACACTGCCTAACATACGATATAGAGGGTGCTAACCGTAACATAGCATATGATAAGTATGCTCGACCGTACCATGTCCAGAAATTCAAACTTAGGGAATTTTCTAAGGGTCCAAAGCAAAGATGTTTCAATTCTCCCCCACTTGGATCATTCGTCCTCAAATAATGGGTAAGTTAATCACAAGTACGAGTTAACACATCATTACATATCAAACCAATGTTTAACAAAGTTAGGAAACAAAAACATACAACAAAGGTAAGAAGATTAACACATACCTCAAGCATGAGTTTACGGAACGAAAAGCAAATGCGGATACTTAGACTTCATGTGCTCTTCCGCCTCCCAAGTAGCTTTCTTGGACTTTTGGTTCCTCCATAGGACCTTCACTGAATCTACCTTTTTTGTTCGCAATCGGGGAACTTATCAATCCAAGATCCTCACTGGGACCTCCTCATAGGACAAATAGTACGCAACACGAACATTCTCTAAAGGAACAACCAATGAAGGATTACCTGATACATTTCCTCAACATGGATACATGGAATACTATATGGATGGAGCTCAAATTAGAAGGAATCTCCAACTCATAGGCAATATTACAAACTCGCTTCAAAACCAAATAGAGACCAATATACCAGGGACTAAGCTTTCCCTTCTTACCAAACCGAATTAGTACGTTCATAGGAGATACCTTCAAGAATACCCAATTTCTAACATTAAACTCCAAATCCCTACGCCTCATATCCGCATAGGACTTTTGGCGGCTTTGAGCGACTTTCAACGTATCATGAATCACCTTCACATTTTCCAAGGCTGTGTGAACCTAATAAGGGCCAAACAACTTACCTTCACCGACTTTCTACCATCCAATAGGAGAATAACATCTCCTACTATACAATGCCTCAAAAGGGGCCATACTAATGCTAGAATGATAACTATTGTTATCGGCGAATTCAATTAAAGGCAAATGGTTGTATTGACTACCACCATAATCAATCAATCACACATACACAGAGCATATCCTTTAATGTCTGAATAGTCCTCTCAATTTGTCCACCTGACTACGAGTGGAAAGCGGTACTAAGGCACACCTTTATTTCCAAACATTTCTAAAATGACTTCCAAAAATGAGATAAGAAAGAAGTAACGTGATCCAAAATGATAGAAATTGATGCACCATGCAACTTCAAAATCTCCAACAGATATAACTTAGCATAATCCTCCACCAAACAACTAGTCCTCACTGGAAAAAAATGAGTGGACTTGGTTATTCTATCCACAATGACCGAAATTGAATCACATTGATTTTGAGACCGAGGTAGTCCGGTAGTGAACCAGATTAATTACTCCCACTTCCATTTAAGCAACTCTATTTTTTGGTATAAACCACTAGGTCTCATGTGTTCAACTTTCACTTGTTGACACACCGTTCACTTAGCCACATAGCTTGCCACATCTTGCTTTATATTATTTAACCAATAGAACTCCTTATGATCATGATACATCTTTGTGGAACCTGGATGAATAGCATAACGAGATCCATGAGCTTCGGCCAAAATCCTTTTCCTGAATCCATCCACATCGGGAACACATAGTCTACCTTGATACCTCAAGATACCATCACCACCATTCACAAAATCAACAACCTTTTGTTGACCCATATTTCCCTTAATCTTTATCAAATTAGGATTCAACATTTGCTTTTCCTTTATTTTAACAACAAGATACGACTGTGATACCTGATGCACAAATACACCACCATCCCCAGAGTCCGTGAGACAAACTCCAAGGTTAGCCAAATGATGAATTTACTTTACCAACTCACGCTTATCCTTATCTACACGTGCTATACTCCCCATGGATAACCTGTTAAGAGTATCAACATCTATGTTAGGTTTACCTAGATGGTCATGGAGGCTCATATCATAGTCCTTCAGCAACTCAAGCCATCTTCTTTGCCAGAGTTTCAACTCTTTCTGAGTAAGCACATACTGTAGACTCTTATGATCAGAAAAGATGGCAACATATACCAAATAGAGATAGTGATGCCAAATATTTAATGCAAATACCTCTGCTAACAATTCCAACTCATGATTAGGGTAGTTATTCTCATGAACTTTCAACTGCCTGATGTGCTAGTTTTTTGTAGCATATTTAAGACTTTTTAACTCAAAATAATTGTAAGTTCTTAAGTAACTACTGGTGTTTTTGATGATATTTCTTATGATTTTGTAGGAAAACCAAGATGCATAGAAATACATGAAATCTACATCAAGAAGGATGATTTTTGGTGAAAAGATGTAAGAAATTTAGTTTTGAAAAGTTTCTAAAGATTTCCTAATGACATGTTGTGATAAGCTATCAGGTTTGTGATAGGCTATCACGGAGGTTGTCAGGTTTAGGTAGAGAACAAGAAAAATTAAAGATTTTCTGACAATATGTTGTGATAAGCCGTCAAGTTTGTGATAGGCTATCACGGAGGTCATCAGATTTGTGATAGGCTATCACATAGGGCGTCAGGTTATGATAGGCTATCACTGAGGGCGTCAGGTTTGTTATAGCTTATCACAAATGGCGTCACAAAAAGTAAAAATGCTGAAATTTTTATTTCAAATTTTTTCTTAAAGTACGGCTATAAATAGCAACTTTTAGGGTTTCATGGGGCATCTTGGACATCTAGGAACGTCTGGAAATTATTCCAAAGATGACTTTACTTTTCTTTTGTCTCTTAACTTAGAAATTCAATTTTCCATCCTTTGATTTAGTTGTGGGAAATTCTTATTGTACTTGAAGGAGAAACAACTTTGAATTTCATCTTTTGTAAGTTCACTTGCTTTAAGTTATGAATTCAATCTTTGTTATCTCTTTCTATCTTATGAGCAACTAAAAACCCATAACTAGGGTTGTGGGATCTATGATTATTATTTCATTGATTTAATAGTTGGATTAGGGTTTGAGTGATTGTGGGAACGTCTTGAAATTTTGTTGTTTTAACTTGAATCTATTGGTTGCAAATATTAGGTTATGCCTTAGGTTTTATTTGCTTCTAACGGAGAAATAGACTAGAGGTCATGGATTATCAACAAGGACTCAGAAGCTACCAACCTTCTGTTTAATGATTGGTGCTGTAACTGGATCAATCTACCTGAGATACCATCCGGTTGGAAATAGATCAGTTCTCTATGTTTGAGAGAATTAGATAATAAATTGTCTGGTGAGGTCGAGAGATAAGTCAGATAGTATCATCGACAGGGATAATCTATTGTTCCCACCTATCACGATAATTATGAACAGTTATTATTCAATGGAGATTAATAGTCATAGTGATCACAAAGTTGAAACGTTAGAATTTGTTTGATTGATAAAAACTCTTATTTTGTCTTTTCTTATTATTTATTTGAATTTAACTTATAGCTATAGTTTCAAACTAGTTTAATCGCCACTCACATTGTTCCCTGTGGATTCGACCCCGACTCCGAAGTTGGGTAAATATATTGACGACGACTGCCTTGAACTTATTTGAGGTGTAAGTTGAGCGTTATCACTGCCTAGAGGCATAGGACACCGCCCTACCATGCTGCATCAACACACAACTAAGACCAACACGAGAAGTATCACAATACACTACGAAACCATCATTATCCTCGAGCAAGGTCAAAATCGAAGTTGAGGTCAACTTATTCTTTAACTTTTCAAAACTACCCTCACACACATCTGACCACAAAAACTTGACCTTTTTCTGGGTCAACTTAGTTAATGGGGCAGCTATAGTAAAAAAACTTTCCCCAAACTTCATATACTTTTTGGCTAAACCCAAGAAGCTCCGAATACCAGTTGGAGTCGTGGATCTAGACCACTTCTTAACCACTAAACCTTTTGTGGATCCACTATGATCTAATCACAAGAGATAACATGACCAAGAAACTGATCCTTTAAGAACTCACACTTTAAGAACTTAGCATACAACCACTGATCCTTTAAGGTCTGTAACACAACACGGAGATGATCAACATGATCCACCTCACTCTTAGAGTACACTAGGATGTCATCTAGAAACTAATGAAGACCCTATTCATTAAATCCATGAATACTGTCGAAGCATTGGTTAACCCAAATGACATAACTAGGAACTCATAGAGACCATACCGGATCTTAAAGGTAGTCTTAGGGATATCCACCTCCCTAACCTTAAGCTGATGATAACCTAACCTAAGATCAATCTTAGAGAAACACTTTGCACCCTGAAGCTAATCAAACAAATCATCAATCCTAGGAAGAGGATATTTATTCTTTATGGTCACCATGTTCAACTGATGATAATCTATTAACATTCGAAGGGAACCATCCTTCTTACGCATGAACAACACTGGAGCACCCAAAACAGACACACTAGTATGGATAAAACCTTTATCTAAGATATCTTTAAATTTATCCTTAAGCTCCTTTAACTCAGCTGAAGCCATTCTATATAGAGGGATAGAGATAGGATGCGTGTCTGAAAAAAGATAAATCCCAAAATCAATTTCCTTATCTGGAGGAATACCAGGAAAATCATTAGGGAAACCCTTAATAAACTCATTAACCATAGGGATGGATTATAAAGAAGGACCTTCTGAGTTAGAATCTTTAACTCGGACCAAATGATACAAACACTCTTTGGAGATCAACTTTCGAGCTCTAAGATAAGAGATGAACCTCTCTTTACAAGCTAAAGACCCTTCTTCCCATATAATAACTGGCTCATTAGAGAATTTAAACATGACCGTACAGGTCCGACAATTTAAGGAAACATAGCACAAATACAACCAATCCATCCTAAATATGACATCAAAGTAAACCATATCCAACTTTATCAAATCCACAAGAATTTATTTACTACCAATAGCTACCACACACCCTCTATAGACTCTTTTAATAACCATAGAGTCTCCCATAAGGGTAGAAACAGAAAAAGGAATCGACAGATACTTAGGACTACAACTAAAATACACAGGCACAAATGAGGTCACATAAGAAAGAGTGGACCCTAGATCTAGTAAACAAAACACACCATAGGAGAAAAGTTTCAACATACCAGTAGCCACATCAAGAGATGCCTTAGAATCTTGGCGAGACGCAAGGGAATATAACTAATTTTGGCCAGTATTGGTCCTAGAAGTAGATGCAAAAATGGAATCCATTGATACAGGAGTAGAAGAGGAGGCAATTGAAATTTTGTTAGCCCCAAAAACCATCCTAGCACGACAATCACGCTGCATATGACCAATCTAACCATAATAAAAACACCCGTTCTTTCCTTTCTTACATAAACCAAGGTGTGAACACTCACAAAATCTACAAGGTGGGTAGGATGGAGTCGTCTGAGCTACACTAGCCTGAGATTGGGCACCTTGTGCCTGGAACCTACAATCAAACTAAGATAGAAAATCACCTAACAGATTCAGGTAAAGAGCACTAGCCATGGAGAAAAACCCAGAACTCTCTCACTTCTTCTTTGGCCACTTACCACTATCTCCACCACTTTTCTCAAAAGGCCTAAATTTCTTTCGTTACCTTCCTCCACTTATTGTGCGTACACAAATAACCTATATATATCCATGTCCTTGATAAAAAATGCCACCTTACTCTCAAGAGCTAACTCATAATACTGTCCTGAAGAAAACTTTCTCATTCAGGCCCTCATGTTAGAGACCAACTTAGGAGCATACCTAGATAACTGATAAAATTTAAAGGCATACTCCTTGACATACATTCATCCTTGACTCAAATTCACAAACTCTTTATTTTTTGCTTCCTTTTATTCCTGAGGAAAGAAGCGGTCCAAGAATGCACTAGATAAATTATCCCACAAGGCAAAACTAGCCACTTCAATTCTCGACTATTCCCACTCTTTGTACTATTGATACACCATATTTTGAAATTGATAGGAAACAAACTCAACACCTTCAACCTTTGAAGCATGTATAATCCAGAGAATCTTCTCTATTTTATCAATGAAACTGTAAGGACCCTCTTCTTCCTTAGTACCCATAAATATAGGAGGGTGTAACCTTATAAAACTTCCAACCCTTATGGCCTTAGAAGATAGAGTAACAAGAAAACCACACTCAGATTGAGAAATTTCCAACTGAGCCAACACATGGATCGAAGGATGAAAGTCAGGATTCATCATGTTAGACAAAAGAGCTAGAGGAGGAGGGCTATAGAGAATCATTGGAACTCAAGGAAAATCAGGAACTAGACCTCTAGACCGAGTCTGGACTCCATAAGTAGAGCATGTCCCATCAACATTGTGCCCAGTTAGGAGGGAAGAGTTTGCAGGAACTTTAGATCTACTTTGAGTCATGATCTAAAAGATGAACAAACGGACGTTAGAAGAATCCAAGACCTTAGACTCTGTAACTCAAAATAAGACAAAAATAAAGTGAAACATTCCTAAATGTCTCATAACCTCTCTCTTATAAATGTGACGTGCTATACACCCACAAAAGAGACTCTACCTGACACGGCTTTGTGGACATACAACTAACCATGAAACTAGGCTCTAAGACCAACTTAACATGAACCGAACCAGAGTCTTGTCATAATGGGCACCTCAAGTCCAACAAGGACCAAAGATCGCCTCGTTATCCAATCCAACCAATTAACAACTACAGTATAATCAAGATGATAACCAAGTCCAAATCAACACCATGACATAACGTACCTAAGTCCACAATTTGTCCATGTAAAGCCTTAAAAAAACAATCTAAGAATATCCAGTCAAGATATGCCCCCGACCATAGCCAAAACCAATATCCTAGACTAAACTAATAAAAATATAATAAAACTTGAAACAAGAAATTAAGCCTTCTAAAGTATGGAATCTCACCACTTGAAGTCACCATAAGCTGTTTTGAGTCTAATCACTAAGTAAGAGGTGTAGGAGTATGTCCAACACCTGTATCATGTGGGAATACAACGTCGAAGATGGTTAGCGGTTGGAGCGCTAGCATGTAACTTAAGGATAAGGATAAAATAGTATCCACAGTTTCAAAACCATTCAACCAATGAATATAACCAACGCAATACATATATATACATACATATACATATACCATGCTGAGGTAGGGAACAAGTTATGGTGATATTTGAGACATTAACTTACACCGTGTAGCATAACCGTCATAGAACAAGGCACCTATGTGCTATATAGGTCTAGCTCTCCCCTAGCTGGAAGGGCCCAAGTACGTGTAACCGCACGAATCAGAGAATATCCATAACCGTATATGCCTATATGGAAGACTCGAACCTCCTAGCACAATCAAGGTAACATAGCTCCAATACATGTAGTAAGGGGGACTCCAACCTTTCTTTAATATGTTCATTCAGGGGACTCCACCAATTAGCGCAGTTTCTAGTGTTAGTCCTTTGGACTCCACTTTCATGGCCTGACAACACATCATGCTTTAAATACCAATTTAAAACCATTATTTTACATACACAACCATTAAGTCATTCACTTACCAAACTCACTTCATTGGTATCGTCATACCAATACCACTTGCAAGCGTACAACAATTCCATAACTTAACATTTAACCTTGGGACTCAAACACATTATCTATACAAGCCATCAATGTAATTCAACATTTAGGGACTCGAACCCATTAGAAAATAGAGATATAAATCAAGTTAATATTTAGGGGCTCAAACCCTTTTTTAACTAATTCAACCACTAAGGCAAATATTTAATTCATTATATGGCCAACAAGGCCTTTACATAACTATTTACCAACCCCTCATATTCATTAGTCCAATGCCTTAGTTCAAAACACCTTTTAATTTAATTTATGGTCATCAAGACCTTTACAAAGTCATTCATCCTTCATTAGCATTCTTATACCAAACATTTATGCTAAACCCAATTCATCATATGACTAGTTTATTCTCATAGGCATTTTTACAAACACTTTGTGGAAATGCTATTATCAAGACCAAAATCAAGGTAAAAACCATCAATATTTTGGGTTCTCATGATCCATTTATTAAACCACAATCATCGAGAATCCACATGTGCAAACTATTTCCCCAAAACATGTATATACACAAGTTTAAACAAGAGTAAATAATACTCAATACTATACATCAAAACCCTTAACATTGGTTGTTCAAAACCACCATTTAAAAGTCATATTCAATGTTTAAGAAATATGATATTTTAAACTAACAATGAGGAAAGATTCAATACCTTGTATAGGAAAATTCATAGTGAGAAACTTGGCCCTTTTGCCTCTTAGATGAACACTTGTAGAAACCCTAGCCTTCAATATTTAAGAGAGTGTTTAGAGTGAGTATTTGGATCCTTTGATATGAGTTATGGGAGGCCTCAACATGTTTTAAGGCATGGGCACTTAAGGGTTATTGGGTGGGACATGTCTAGAATGTCCTCCGCTTAAAAGATGAAAACTTATTTGCAGGAGGGTATGACCCATACCCCTAAACCGTACCCTAGGGTTTGAGTGGTACCCTTATCTCATACCCTAGGCCTCAATATGGACCTCTAAACTGACCAATGTACGACCATACCTGGATAACTTGTACCCTAAGGTACGAGAAGTATCCACAACTCGTACCCTAGAAAGAATACACTAGGTCAATCTTAAGGCATCATACGACTTGATAAATAACCACTCTTACCCAAACATATGACTAGTAAGGTGTTCAATCGTACATTGGATAGAATGAAACAAAACTACACTACCTAACATATGAGAGAATGGGCCATAACTGCACCATAACATACGAGAAATATGCTCAAACTGTACCTTCTCCTAAAAATAAAACTTTGGAAATTTTCTTAGGGTCCAAAGACAAGGTGTTTCATATGATTAGAGGCATCCAAATTTATAGCCAAAAACTGGGTAGAAACAACAGTTAAAAATATTTCAACGTCATATGTAAAAGATGTACTTTGTTTCTGCATCTTAGCTATGTAGTCGGGGCACTATTTCTTATGACGACCAAATAGCTTACTATTATAACTCTTGATATTAGGTTTAGACATACCACAATTAGTACCTGGAACATTACGAGGCTTCTTCTTCTTTTTTTTTCCTTTTCGCTTAGAAGTCAAAGATGAAGGTTTGTCAACCATCAATGTTGTAGGAGGATGTTGTTGCTTAATGATAGATTCTGCCGCTTGCAGTTTATTCAGTAGTTTTGAAAGGGACAAGTCCATCTTATTCATGTTATAATTTAAGTTACACTACTAAAATTTGTCTAGAAGAGTCTGCAGGATCACCTTTACATGAGATTCCTTATTAATAACCACAACAAGAATTTCCACCTCGTTCAACAGACTCGTCATTTTATGAACATGCTCCCTTACCAAAGTTCCTTCAACCAATTTTTCGGTCAAAAAGGCTTTCATGGCCGCCTTGTTTGCATCATGATTTTATTCGCCAAACATATTTTTGAGAGATTCAAGGACATCATAAGCAGTAGTCATGGACTGATGTTGATGCTGTAACATATTTGCCATAGAAGAAAATTGTAGCATCTTGCCATATCATCAACTTTAACCCACTTAGCGTAGGCTTTAGTCACATCACCAGTAGGTTCAGCTGACTTAATAGGACATTTCTAGACCAGCAAAAATTTAGCAGTAAGAACAATATCCAAATTTCATTTCCAATCAACATAGTTATGACCTTCTAGTTTATTTTGATTTAGAATGAAAGTTAAGGGATTGAATGAAGACATGGTTAATCTGTTATCTAATAAAATTAAAAATAGATTATTAGACATGCTGCAGAATAATTAAATTCTTGAAAAACACATAACACACATAACAATGCACATAAACAGTTAGAATTGTTACGAAAACTTAACCATTTAAGAAAATATAATGGTAAATAAAACAGAACCAACTCAATTAGAGAGTTAACTGTTGATTTAAGTTAGATAAATATCACATTTCATAAGTCTCTATACTATTGAACTAACATGTAACTTAGTTCAAAAGTTAATACAAGTCATTAAAAATAAGAGACTCAAAAATAATATTATACTATACAAGTTTATCCAATGGAGACGTTGACCTATGAAAACATTTAAACCCATATTTTCTACTGTAATAAACCACTGAAAACCATAAGGTATGAATTCTATACTACAGATTTTCAAAAAGTATTTTTTTCAAATTTTTTAATTGTTTACAAAAATACAAGAATGCCCAAAACCCATCAAAACGACTCCAAATGACCGAAAAAGGGCCTAAATCATAGAAAAATAGTGAGTATTGCTCAGTGGGTCATTTTTGATGAACCTACCAATTTTCAGGTCATTCGAAGTTAGTCAAAATTAAAAAACTCCAAAATCGACCAAATTGACAATTATCAGCCGAACTGTTTGTAAGGGTCAGCAGGCTGCCTGCACTGCTTGGCCGTACCACCACACTACTTATTAAGATATATAGTAATGAAGGTATTTGAGTTAATTCTAAAAATTTTACAGTTTTTTCCTCAATTCAAAAATTATTTTAATCATAATTTAGGCATTTTCTGAGAAAACAACTTGTGAGGGTGAAATGAACTATACAAGCAGTTTGACCCTGTCACCACAGTTCTCGTTAGAGCATGCGAGTAACAAATATGGTTGGTCTTATTCCAAACTCATCATAGTTTTACCCTTAATCTAGAAAAATGATTTTCACAAAACTAAATAAAATATGCAAAATTCATTTTATGTTTTTTGGTGATAAACTTAGATTCTGAAATCTTTAGTATCATCAAAAACACGATAAATATCCACCAAAAACATTATTTATACAACGATAATTCAAAACATGTACAACAAATTATGTAATTTCTTTTACATTATCTCGCATATGCAAGAAGACTACTGATACCAACTGTTAGACATACACAACAGAAGCAATTAACAAGGATCTATTTATCTTACATAATATCTAGAATATAATCAAAAATAAAAAGTAGAAAGCACTTACCTCTTGAAACTTTCACAAAGTTCATTTTGTACTTTGGCCTCCGAGTCTACAATCTTCTACTATTTCCTGACTAACAATGGTAATCAAACTTATGTGGGCAAATTATTTTTAAATTGGAGAAGGATTTTTTTGAAATAAACATCTATTTTCTCAAAAATTCATCCTCTATTTATTCCCAATTCAATTGAAACGTGAAGGAAAAGAGGTAACCATTTTTTGCCCTTTATTATGGCCTTAATGCCAAAGATATTTTAGCCTTATTTTCATCTTAATGCCAAAATGTTTTTGGCCCTTTAAAGCAGTCATAATGCCAAAATTGGTTTCTAAAATTTACTTCTTTTATTCTTTTTACAGAAGATCAGTAAATAAAATTACCCCTTTTATAACTTCTTTTATTTTTTAATTTTTGATTAGTTAATCAGGCATAGTAGGGACTGCAAATTTATTAACTGAGGTATTTAATTATGATATTAATTTCGTAATGAATGAATTATCACATCATAATAAATTAAAAATTATTTCACTAAAAATCTATAATTGGACTCTTCGATTTTATTTTAAAATCTAACATTACATCTTATTAACTCCCCATGTTAGAATTACCAACACCAATCAATTAAATTAAATTCTCTGAAAAATTTAACTTATTCATTAACTTAATCCTTTATTTATAATGCTCAACTTATTTCACATAACGAATATAAAATCCACCTGCAGGATTTTCACGTGAAAACTTATAAGAAACCATAAAGGGATGTCTTTTATCTCAAGTTTGAGACATGGTTCTATCAACTAATTAATATTTTACTAAGTGATTTGTCATCATCCAACCTATTAGGAATATATTGACTCATGAAAAAGTCTCACCTTTTAATAGATTAAAATAATAAATCAAACCACATAGATCATAATAATTATATCAAGATTAAGAGTATTAGTGCCTGCAATGAACTAGAAAATTTATTTATTAATATTCAAAATATAAACAAACATCTCTAATTGGTCCGTTTACATACGAAATGTACCAGCACAAGAAGTTGTAATATTACCATTCCCATAATTAAGATCAAACTATATTTAATCTTGTGCTACAATCAATAAGATATTTGTCTTCACTCATCTTTGCATGTGAACATTAATTTATAACTTATAAGAACTGATAATTTTAATCTTTCGTGATGAGTTAATGTTCTTCATACACAAAATTGCCTACTATATAAGTAAAGTACACACATGTTAACACAATGATCTATTCAAATAATGATTTTATTATTGTAATAATTTTTCTTTACATGGGATAATATTATAACATAAATCATAACAAGCCTGATAATCATCCAACTCCAAAACCACTGGAATGTATAATTGATCTGGATATTTGGTTGATTTTCATGTTATTATACCCATCAAGGGTAAATACACAATCACATATGGTATTGAGATCCACTTAGTATCATTATATTCTTCTTGTACAACAAATATTAATCCATAATTAAACTTTATCATTTGTGGCTTATTTCAAAATAAACTAATAGAAGAAACAACTAAATATATTTTAGGATCACTATCAACAAGATAAGTATAAACCCTTTGTTTATGCATCTCTATTTTTATAAACAACAAGAAAACTCAAGAATTAACCCTTTGTTTAACTATAGTAATACACTAAATCACATCACTCTATAATAAAAAAATTTATATGCATCTCTATTTTCAACATTCTCTTATTTATAGGCCAACAAGCCTAGGACTATCATGACATCAAATTATTGTACCAAATGTATTGAAAGTTATACCAATAATATGTACTAAAGGATCAGTTTTGCAACTTGCCTCATTACTTCTAAATTACATGCGTATTGCATTTTTGAAGCACGTGTGTTTCCATTCACATATCCCTTTCAAATTCTATTACTGTCTTTGTTGGCCTTCTTTCCTTGCACAATTCCACTTCTTCTTCTTCTTCTTCTTCTTCTTCTTCTTCTTCTTCTTCTTCTTCTTTTTCTTTTTCTTCTTCTTCTTCTTCCAATTTTCATGTTTAGATTTTTTCCTATAGTTGCTGCATGTTCTCCCGTGTTTTTTTTGATTATAAATCTCCATTTTAGTGTTACCTAACCACTCCTAATATTATTTTTTTAAGTTTCTTTTGTCGATTTCTCCATTCGATTGGTGCATTTTTTTTCAATCTTACTATGTCATTTGAATTTTGAATTGTAATAATGTTGCATGCACTTAATTTAGAGTTCATTGAATGTTGTGGCTGCTTTTTTTTATCCTCCACTCTGTCTTTCTTATTTCGGGGTTGTATTTCAAATATTGTTATTTTTTAAATTTTAGTTATTAAAATGTAGTGTTTCTTCCGCTTACTTCCTGGTGTGAATGTTTTTTCAATTTATTAATTTCTCATGTGTAGGCCGTCGTATTTATGTGGAGAAGAAAGAGAAGAAATTTCAAAGACGAGATACAACGCTGGAATATAAAAAGCTTCATATTTCAAAATTGTACCCATTTCTGGAAAAATTAGTATGTCATTATACCACAGCTACACCAAACTTAGTTCTATAGATTAATCTTACACCATCTTATCTTTTGGTTAGTAAATGAGCATTTTATACATGTTAGAGTATAGTGTTGGTTGTTGTTAAGAGTATCTCATTGGAAAAGAGATGAAAAATTGGTCTCCTTATATGGTTTGGGCAATCCTCTCTCATGAGCTAGTTTTTCGGGTTGAGTTAGGTCCATGATTCATTTCTTTATGGTTGTTTTCCATGACAATGGACCGTGGTTTAATTTTTCTAAATCCCGTGTTGATTTTTTTATCACAATTTTTTTAAAAATAAATCAGATTAATTGTTTGATTTTCATTATAGTTGAGTTTTTATGCATATGAAGTTGAAAAATCTATTTCATGATAGCTCCCATGTGAGTCTTCATTCACTGTTCATTCCTCAATAACAATTTTTGCTAGGTGGTTGTGTTATTTAAGCATTCAGAACTACTTTCATTTCTTTTGGTTATTCCTAGACCTTTAGAAGATTTGTATTACATGAGTTCATTTTGGGTGTTTGATAAAGAACCCACAACTTGTAATAAAACAAAAATTACTTATAAGCAAAGTAATTTAAGGCCAAAAGGAGTTGAATAGTTATAGATGATTCATATAGTTAACTCTAATATTGTTTGGAATTAAATTTTACTGTTGCGGAATTATCATGGGATAACTAGCACACAATCACAGATGAAAAAAATAGAGAAGAAAAATAACACAAGGATTTAACGAGGTTCGGCTAGATCTAATCCTCCAAGCAAAAGTAGAGAGAATTTTTCACTTTAAAAGAAAAGACGAAGTGTACAATGTTTTAGAATGACCAACTACATCCCTTATATATGTAGATTCCAAGTAGTCCCAAATCTATAAGGAAAAGGTTTTCCTAATCATACAAGGAAATATATTTCTTTCCCAAATCTATTAGGACAAAAGATTTTCTAAGCCAATAGGGATTATGACTTTCCTAAAATATAAAAGGAAAAAATTTAAAACATAATTAACACTTATTTGGTTCTTTTCATTTTTAGAATTTTTAACAAATTGTAGGGTGACGTGCATAACTGACTCTAAAGACAATCTGGGCTTACAGTCGTGGATAGAGTATGTTGTATTTCTTATGGTCATGATACAATGGTTTAAAAAGGACCGAAGGTTTTCTTCTTAGCGAAGGTGTAACACCCCAGACTTTGGTCCTTGGAAAATTCCTTGATTATAGAGCTCACTGTCCAGGTCATGACTTTGGTGATGAATCATGAAAACTTCTCCCAAGTCACAGAGTGTCAATCATAGCCCGATAGTAGGTTATCCAGCATTTTCATAAATTTTGGTTGAGATCATGACTTGGAACAAAAGAGTCGGAAAGACACATTATGAGTCGTAGAGTATGAATCATAGGGTGAGCAATTAAGGTTATCTTTGTTTCTGCCTTGGTTATGATTTGGTCATTTTGAGTCGTAAGGTATGACTCATAGGAAAAATAGTATTGGTTCTAAACTCTCTGTCTTGATCACGACTAGACTCAATGAGTCCTTTGGTGTGGTCATGAGTCGTAGGGTGTAACTCATGACCAAACCAATGTGATGGTCCAAGCTTCTACCCATGGTACTATTAGGAACCTACGAGTCGTAGCATGTCTTCACGAGTCATAAGGTGACCCGTTGTCTTCGGCGATAATTTTCAGTGTTTTAATTAAGGACACTTTGGACATTTTTCAAATTCTCCAATAGGGATCCATGACCTAAAATACCCTAAGGGACCCCATAACTTCTCATTACTAAATAAATTTCTCTCTTCTCTTTTCTCGAATTCCCCATTCAAAGAAAAAACTAAGGTTTCAAGAGTTTGGTCTTTGAGGGATTTAGGGTGGTTTATTTTCCAAATTTCTTGGTCATTAAGGCATGTATATCTCTCCCTAAAGTTGTGTTTTAAATTTTGGCATGAAATGATTTGGTGTTCACATGATTTTGATATGAGTTTTGCATGATGGGTTGAGGGTTTTGGATAATGATTGCTTAAAAGTTTTTCCCATGGCTTTTATGAATGATTCATAGTTTGAATTGATGGTTTTGAACTATTCGGGGTGCATGGGTGTCATTAATTAAAATAGGAGTCATGGATTCCCCAAATTGATTGTTTTGAATATTGTAATTGGTATGACCTCAACCCAACCTTGTAAAGTTGGTTTTGAATGTGAGTATAGGCACATTGAACTACTTTTGAATAATGGTAACTGCATAAAAAGGCTAACGAAACCTAAATGGTTTGAAAGGCCTTTATGGCCATGGATTGATTTGGAAAGAAGTTCGAGTCCAAACTTGCTAAATATTTTAAAGTCCTATTGAATGATGGGTTAGAGTCCCAGTTGTCTAAGTAGGTCGGAGTCCTATTGGCTGATAAGTTAGAGACCAAGTTGGCTTAGTGGACTGGTGTCCTATTGTTTAGTGGGTTAGATCCCTATAGTCAATTTGATTTGGGATGATGACATTCATTTGCAAGGTATCGGTACGACGATACCACTTGATTTTGCTGTAACAAATGACTCCCTGATTAAATGATTAGGTTATGTGCTAAATGTTTTCAATTAGGCTTAAAAGGGGTTGTGTAGTTCGTCATGAAAGTGGAGGTCCCGAGAGGACTAATACTGAAAACCATATTTGTCGACGTAGGGGTCTAAATGTCCGAGCATTCGAGTAATCCTTTCTTTTATTGGGTGTTTATGTCACCTTTAATGTATGACTAGGAGTTTTGAGTCCCCTGTGCATATATGTTATGATTAATCCCTGGTTCGTGTGGCTACATGCATTAGGGCCCGACCAGGGGGTGAGAGCTAGGGCCCATATAGCCTGTGGGTACTATTATGATGGTTATGCTATAACTCATAATAGGACCCTATGAATCATAGGGTCCAGTCGTAGTCAACACAGAATCTATTTGGGATAAACACTGGACATCCTACGATTTTCACCCAATGACTTGTAACGAGTCCTTACGACTATTAGTGAGCCACTCATACTCAGAGCAAAACTTAGTCACACACTTACTGTCTAGGCTACGATTGGGTCCCTAGGACCCATCAAGATTCCCTATGACTCCTAAGGGAAGTCTTAATCAAGATAGTGAGGATAAAATTTTAGAAATTTTCAAGGACCCAAAAACCTGGGGTCTTACATACTCCCCCTTAGGATCATTTGTCCTCAAATAACAGGACAAGACATTTATTAGCATGATTTGACTCCAATATAACCACACTTACCTTTAACAAAGACAAAAAACAAAGATACCAAGGAAATGACAATTTCCTTTAATAACGTCAGAAAACAAATATGTTAAGTAATACACATACCTTAAGCACGATTTTCCAAAATAGGAACAAGAATGGATACTTGGAATTCATGTCCTCCTCGGCTTCCCACGTAGCTTCCTCAACTTTTTGGTTCCTCTGAAGAACCTTTACTGAAGCCACATCCTTGGCCCGAAATCAATAGAATAGCTTATCCAAAATCTCAATCAAGACTTCCTCATAGGACAAGGAGTCAAAAATACCAACCTCGTCCATAGGAACAACCGTCAAAGTAGGGGTGTGTAAAAATCAAACTGACCGATAAACCAAACCGATAAAAATGTTATTGGTTTATTGGTATTGCATTATTGGGTTAATGGTTTTTATTGGTTTTATAAAATAATATATTGGGTAAACGGTTCAGTTTCATTTTTAGCTTATTGGGTTATCGGTTAAACCGATAACCCAATAAGGATACACTAAATTATTATTTTATCCCTATTTATGTTATATATATAAATCTCTCTCTCTCTCTCTTTATATATATATATATATAAAGAGAGAGAGAGAGAAAGATAGATAGATATGTGTATGTATATATATTATATGCACTACTTATTCACAATTCAGTGAGTCACAAAGTATTAACCTATTTAGGGCAACAAAGACACAATATAAAGCTCGGCTATTATTGTATTGAAAAGCTTGAAGCATTTATAGCTTCCAACAATTAGTTTTTTTTTATCTAACTAACATTCAGTTCAAGTTTGAAGATTCTTGTAAACTAAAATGCATTGCGTAGAATTTTGGCGATAACTAAAATTTTTTTATGTTAGTTGTTACTATTTCTATTTTATAAGTAGTTTCTTATTGGTTAAACAAAAACCAAACCGTTAAGGACCGAAAATCGATAAATTGAAACCGATAAGAAAATATCATATTGGTTGGTTATTGGTTTTACATATTTAAAAACTAAAAATCGATAAACCAAAGCAATAACATATAAAACCGAACCGAACCGACTGATGCGCACCCCTACGTCAAAAGATCACCCATGCACTTTCTCAATATCTAAACATGAAACACCAAATGAATGGATCTTAAACTAGAAGGCAACTCCAATTCATATGCAACATTACCAACCCTCTTCAAAACCAAGTACAGAACAACATAATGGGGACTGAGTTTCCCCTTATTACCAAACCACATCACTCCCTTCATGGGAGACACATTCAAGAATACCCAATCACTAACACTAAACTCCAACTCCCTTCTCCTTACATTCGCGTAGGACTTTTGGCGACTTTGAGTGGCCTTAATTCTATCTCGAATCACCTTTACCTTCTCCATAGTTTGGTGAACCAAATCAGGGCCAAATAGCTTATTTTCACCAACCTTAAACCACCCTATAGGATAGCTACACCTCCTACCATATAAGGCCTCAAACGAGGCCATACCAATGCTAGAGCGATAACTATTGTTGTAGGAAAATTCTATGAAAGGTAAGTGGTCAACCCAACCACCACCATAAGCAAGTACAAAAGCTCGAAGCATATTTTTCAAGGTCTGAATTATCCTTTCCACTTGTCCATCAATCTATAGGTGGAAAGCAATACTAAGGGTTACCTTAGTCCCCAAGCCTCGCTGAAATGACCTCCAAAAGTAAGATGAGAATTGAGTACCTTGATTAGATATGATGGAAACTGTTGCCCCATATAACTTCATGATCTCTTCAATGAATAACTTGGTATACTCTTTAGAAGAGAAATTAGTCCTTACAGGCAAGAAGTGACCAGACATAGTCATCCTATCTACAATGAACCAAATCAAACCAAATTACTGAAGAGGCCATGGAATACCGATAATAAAATCCATATTAATGATTTTCCATTTCTTTATCGGCAGCTCAATCTATTGAGTCATCCCGCTGGGCCTCAAGTGCTTCATATTTACTTGCTGAAACACCATGCAGTTAGCCTCAAAATTGTCCACATCCCGCTTCATATTATTTCACCAATAAATCTCCTTAAGATCATAATACATTTTTGTCAAATCAGGATGAACCGTATAATGCAACTCATGAGATTTGGCCAAAATTCTTTCTAACAACCCATCAACATTAGGAACATATGATCTGCCTTAGTACCTCAAGATACCATCACCACCAATCTCAAAAACCATCACCTGATGCCTACCCACATCATTCTTGATTTATATCAAGATAGGGTCCAACGCTTGTTTCTCCTTTACCTCTGCTCCAAGAGATGACTTTGCCACCTCTTGAACAATCATACCACCATTATCAAAATCCAAGAGATGGACTCCTAGATTATCTAAATGGTGAACATGCTTCACTAAATCCCGCTTTTCCTCATCCATATGGGATAAGCTTCCCATGGACAACCTGCTACAAACATCAACAACCATATTAGCTTTACCTTTTGAGTGAACATGTATTGTAGGCTCTTATGGCCAGAATAAATATCAACATAGACCCCATACAAATAATGTTGCCAGATTTTCAATGCAAATAACATAGCTAATAATTATAAATCACGAGTCAGGTAATTCTTCTCATGAACTTTCAATTGTCTAGAAGCATAAACAACCACTTTGTCATGCTGTATTAACACACAACCTGATCCCACTCGGGATGCATCACAATAGACAATAAAACTATCAGTGCCTTCAGTCAGAGTTAATATTGGAGTTGAAGTTAACTTATCCTTCAACTTCTCGAAACTAACCTCACAAGCATCAGACCATAAGAACTTCACCTTATTTTGAGTCAACTTAGTCAATGGGGCATCAATAAAAGAAAAAATTTCCATAAACCTTCTATAATAACCGACTAAACTCAAAAAGCTCCGAATGTTGATTGAAGCCGTGGGCTAGGCTACTTTTTAACCACCACAAATTTCTAGGGATACACCATGATCCCTCCACTCAAAATAACATGACCCAGATAAGTCACAATATTTACCCAAAACTCACACTTAGAGAACTTAGAATATAACCTCTGCTCCTTATGGGTCTGCAACACTAAATGGAGTGAGCAGTATGATATGTATCACTCTAAGAATACACCAAAATATTATCAATAAAGATAAAGACAAACAAGTCTAAAAACTAAAAGAAAACTCGATTCATAAGATCCAAAAATATTTTTGGGGCATTAGTCAATCCAAAGGACATTACCAAAAACTCTAAATGACCGTATGGGGTTCAAAAAATAGTCTTAGAGATACGAATCCCTAAACTTCAACTGATGGTACCTAGACCAAATATAAATCTTAGAAAAGTACTTAGCACTCTAAAGTTGATCAAATAGATCATTAATCCTCGAAATTAGATACTTATTCTTCATGTTCACCTTATTCAATTGATGATTATCAGTACACATCCAAAGGAAACCATCCTTCTTTCATACGAAGAGCACATGAGAACCCTATGGAGACACACTAGGGAAGATAAAAACTTTATTCAAAAGATCTTTCAACTACTCCTTGAGTTTTTTTAACTCGACCGGAGCCATTCTAAAAGAAGAGATAAAAATAGGACGATTGTTTGGAAGAAAATAAATCCCAAGATTAATTTCCCTATTGGAAGGAATATCAAGAAGATCATCAGGCAATACCTTAAGAAATTCACAGACCATAGGGGCAGTCTTCAAAGTAGGACGTTCGGATATAGAATCTTTAACATGCATTAGGTGATAGAAGCACCCTTTAGAAATAAATTTTTGGGCTCTAAGATACGAGATAAAATTTCCCTTAGATATGAGAAGACTACCTTCCCACTCGATCACTGGTTCATTTGGGAAATTAAAAATGACTCTTAGAGTATGACAATCAAGAGATGCATATCATGAATGCAACCAATTCATCCCTAAAATCATATCAAAGTCTACTATGTCCAACTCTATCAGATCCACCAAGGTCTCCCTACCATAGAATGACATCACACAACCCCTATAGACTCGTATAGACACAATGGAGTTAGCCACTAGGGTGGACACAAAAAAGGGTTTCAAAATACACTCAGGGTCAAAACCAAAATGTATATCTATATAAGGGGTCATATAAGAAAGTGTAGACCCACGATTAAGCAAACAATATAATTCATATGAGAAAAGTTTTAGCATACCAGTAATAATATTGGGGGATGCCGTAGGATCCTGGTGAGTAGCAAGTGCATATAGACGGTTCTGACTAGTGTCGGAGCCAGAAGCAGAAGTAGCACCCTTTGGTGCAAGAGCTGATTAAGTAACAACATAAACCTTATTTGACCTAGAAGAAACCTTAGAAGGACAATTCTTATGCATATGACTAATCTATCTATATTTAGAACATTTTTTCATCCCTTCTTCACAAATGCCATGATACACCTAACAACAAAATCTACAAAGAGGATATGTTGGAGCTGACTGAGCCCCACTAGCCTGAGGCTGGGCTCCTAGCACTCTAAACCCACTATTATACTGAGAACAATGATTACCTAACGAATTTAGATAAGGAGCACTAGATGTAGAGTAGGAACCAGAATTGTCCCACTTCTTCTTAGATCATTTTTCATCATCTCTACCACTCTGCAGCTGACCTCCACCCTGATCTAAATATCAAAACTTCTTATTATGCCTTTCACTTATCTCTACTTGCTTTTTTTCTCATCCTCCACTAGTTTCTTATACACCACAAGTCTAGAGATGTCCATATCCTTTTTCAACAAGGAAGCCTTACTCTCCAAGATCAACTCATGGGAAAATCCAGAGGTAAACTTTCTTATTCTAGCCTCATGCTAGATACCAACTCTGGAGCATAACACAACGACTGATGAAACTTCAAGGCATACTTTTTTCCTATCATCCTACCTTATTTTAAATTCATGAATTCCTCAGCCTTTGCTTCCCTCAACTCTTGAGAAAAAAGCGATCAAGAAAATTACTAGAGAAGTGATCCCATAAAGCGGTCTCAATATCATCACCCCTAAGATGCTCCCACTTCTCATAGAATTGGTATGTTACATCCTTTAACTGATAAGCTGCAATCTTTAGAACCTCCACATTAGTAGTATGTATCACACAGAATATCTTTTCCATATTATCAATAAAATTGTAAGGATCTTTCTTAACCCTAGAACCAGTAAAGATAGAAGGACTTAACCTCATAAATTATCCAACTCTCGTGGCCTCAGAGAATGGAGAAACAGAAGTAACCTACTCAGTCTGGAGGCCACCAGCTGGGAAAGTAAATGAATTAATAGGCAAAACTCAGCATTAGTCATACCAGCTTGAGGTGCCTAAGGAGGGATAGGGGAAATCAGTGGAGCTTCATTAGGGAAATCAGAAGCAACAAACCTTGACCGGATCTAAATTCCTGGAGTGGGATGAGATCCATCCATATTGTCCTCAAACATAATCGAAGACTTTCCACGTGCATCAGATATTCTGCGAGGCTTGATATGAAAAGAGAACATACGAGAATTAGAGGTGATTCAATTTGTTATACGTTATATCTTGATATAGACAAAAAGAAAGCAAAATATTCCTGAATGCCTCATAGCCTCTCCCTTATAAATATGGCGTTCTACACACCTTTAAAAGAGAATCTACTTGACACGGATTTATGGACACCCAATAACACCAAACCTAGGCTGTGATACCATCTTTATCATGACATGAACTAGGTCTTGGTATTAATGGGCATCTTAAGTCCCACATGAACCAGAGACCCCCTACACCTAACCAAGTGATAACAATATCCCCAACATCAGATAAATTTCGAACATATAGTAAGATAACACAAGGTAAGATCAAAGAATAAAAGATAAGTCTGTGACCGCTAATAGTAACCATCCAAAATAATTAACCAATATCACCTAAGTCCATAGTAATACAACAAATCCTTCTAAGTAAAGAGTTCAAAATCAGTCCTGGTTGGGATATATCCTCGACTCTAATAGACGAGAATAAAAAAGATAATGTTAATGATAATGAAAACTGTTAATTTTAATCTATGATAATAACAGATGAAATATCTATGTCTTTTGGATGATGGAAGCTCACCACTTCACCACAACGAATTGACAAACCGAGCCAATTCACCTAACTTTGCATAGAAAAAGTAGAGGTATACCTGGTACCTACATCACGTGGGGATACAATGTCCAGAGATGGTTACCGGTTGGATCACTAGCATGTAACTCAGGGATAGGGGATAAAATAATGCCAAAAATATCAATTCAAATAAGTCCAAAATCCAATACACATAATCATATGCAAATACATATATATATCATATGCCGGGATAGGGAACAAGGGTTAACATGCACTTTACAACTTTAGCCTGGATTGTGTATCTCAATCGTCATAACATAAGAAGGCACCCATGGGATATATAGGTGTATCTCTTCCCCAATTGGTTGGGCATCAGTGCATGTGTCTGTATGAACTGGAGGGTATACATATGCACTATAGGGGACTCAACCTCCTAGCATATCAAAGTGACACAAGAAACAAATTATCTAATATAATATGGGGGACTCAAACCTCCCAATTATATAATAATAATAAGGGGGAATCAAACCACCCGATCATATAGAACCTCATATTAGCAACTACAATTTCTAGTGATGGTCGCTCGGGACCTTTACATTCATAACTCAACTACACAAACCTCATTAAATCCTAATTAAAATAATTATCACATATTCCTATTCATTGAATCATGATACACATTTAGGCATACCTTTTTGGTATTGTCATACCAACTACACTTGTAAGGTAATACCAACATACCAAAATAATTTCATAAATTGATGAATTCATAGCCCTCGGGTTTAATTATATATTATCTTGGGGAATCACACAACCCCATAAGATTCAATTTAAAAATCATTATGCTTCACTGACTTTTCACTTTATGTAATAGTTCAGAGTAGTTCAATATGCATACATATAATATTTAAAAACCAATTTCACAATATGGGGCTGAGATCATAACCACTTTAAAAGTCACAAGTTTGGGGAAATCACAATCTCTTAATTTATTCACCATTCTCATGTATCATATTGATTTTTGCACGACAAACATGAAAAATCACGTAAATAATAGTTATTCAAAACTCTCAACCATGTTTCAAGACTGAAATCAATAACATATGAAAAATACTTTAAAACATATACTTTTAAAAAATTAGCAATTAGAGAAGAGTAATATGCCTGAAATATCCAAGTTTATGGAGAAATTTCCATTCTTGAGCCCTTAGATGACCTACTTCTTAGAAACTCCAAGTATCTTGCTTGAGAGGTTTGAGGGAGTTTAGGGAGTGTTTGATTATGTTACCCTTTAGTGATTTATGAATGTGGGACTTTAATTGGGTAAGGGGTAAATTATCCAAAGTAACCTTAATTTAACAGCTAAAATTTAGTCGTTAGTGACTATGGGTTACTTTACAACTCATAAGGTTTTATTATGACTCGTTACTAGGAGTCATACCTAAGATAGTTTTTAGGGTACCCACACACTGTTGACCCTATGAATCGACTAATATAACTCATAATAGGACCTACAGCTTGTAGGGTCCAGTTGCAGTTAACAAGAACCCATTTGAGGTAAATGCTGGAAATCCTATTATTTGTACCCAATGACTCTTAATGAGTCCTTATGCCTCTTTGTGAGCCACTCGTACTCAGAGCATAACTCAGTCACACACATACTTTCTAGGCTATTATTAGATCCCTATGACCCATTAAGACTCTCTACGACTCATAATAAAAGTTGTAATAAATGTAGTGAGGATAAGATTTCAAAAATTTTCAAGGACCAAAAAACCTAGGGTGTTACATATCCGATCCTCATCAGACTTGAGATACCCATCACTGCCAGACCCTGATTTGAGTTATGACAAGTTGGTATCAGAGTCCTAGGTTCATGGTTAATTAGGTGTCCACAAATCTGTGTTGAGTAAAGTTTCTTTTATGGGTGTGTAGCGTGCCACACTTATAAGGAAGATACTATGAGACATTTAGGAATGTTTTTCTTTTTTGTGTTCTAGTTTTGAATTGTAGAGTCTAGGGTGTTGAAGTCTCCTATAATTCTGTTTGTTCACATTTTAGATCATGTTTCCTCAAAGATCTAATACTTGTAGAAACTCTTCTATCCAAACTTAGAACAATATGTATGGAGCTTATCCTAGTTTAGGGGTGCAGACCTGGTCTGAGGTCCCTACTTCTGATTACCCCAGCAGAGTTCCACCGATAACTACTAGTCATTCTTGGGATCCTCAAGCTGATGGTGCTTCTTTCCCAATTCCTTAAGGAGATATGTCTAATGTTGAGTTTTGCCCATTGATTTATTTGCTTCTTAGTTTGTGGCCTTCCAGTCCCTCCATTTTGAGCGTATTGCTCATGTTATTCTTTTTTCTGAGGCTATAAAGGTTGGTCAGTTTATGAGGTTGAGTCCTCCAACTTTTACTAGTTCCAAGGTTGAGGAGGTCCTCAAGAGTTCATAGCTGAGATGGAAAATATTTTTTAAGTGATGTATGATTCTCACTATAAAGGTGTAGAGTTTGACGCATATCAATTGAAGGATATGACATTTCAGTGGTATGGGGAGTATGAATAGTTAAGAGGATATGATGCTGATCTAGCTATGTAGGATGACTTCACTGGTGCTTTTCTTGATTACTTCTTTCCTTAGGAGTTGAGGAAACTGAAGGCTGAGGAGTTTGTGAATTTAAAGCAAGGCAAGATAATTGTGAAAGAGTAAGCCTTGAAATTCTATAATTGTCTCTCTATTCCCACAGTTAGTATCATCTATATGGGCTAAGCTGAGGAAGTTTGCTTTGGGCTTATCTTAGGGCTTGGTGTTGGAATGCGTGGCTGCCTTGCTGAATAATGACATGGATACCTCTAGGCTTATAGTTTACATAAAATAGGTGGAGGATGAGAAAAAAATAGACAGAAATAGAAGAGAGGCAGAATAAGAAGTTCAAATATTCTAATCAGGGTGGAGGCCAACAGAATAGTAGTAGAGATGGCAGGCAGTTGTCTAAGAAGAAGTGGGGAAAACCTAGTTCTTATTCTATGACTAATTCTCCATATCCTAAGCCATCTGGTAATCATCATTTTTAGAGCAACAATGGATTTAAGGCATAAGGTGCCCAATCTCAGGATAATAAGGCCTAGTCAGCTCCATCATATCCTTCTTGCAGATTTTGTGGATAGTTGAACCATTTTTTGTATGAGGGGAGAAATAAATGCTTCATATGTGGCCAACCTGGCCATATTTAGAGGAATTATCCTTTAGGAGATATCGGTACTGGAGCTAATAAGGTTTTGGTTGCTACGTCTTCAGTTTTAGCACCAAAGGGTGCTACTTTTAGTACCGATACTGGTCAAAATCATTTGTATACTGTTGCCACCCGTTAGGAATTTGAGGCTTATACTAATGTTGTCACTAGTATATTACAACTCTTCTCTTGTGACATGTATTGCTCACTTGAATCGGGGTCTACTCTTTCTTATATGACCTCTTATATGTTTATTCATTTTAATTTTAGTCCCAAATATATTTCTAATCCTTTTTTTGTGTCTACCTTAGTGAGTGACTCTTTTGTGGCTAGAAGGGTCTATAGGGGTTGTGTGGTATCTATCTATGGCAGAGAGACGTTGGTGAATCTAGTAGAGTTGGATATGTCATATTTTGATAAGATACTGAGAAGGATTGGCTCCATTTGTGCTATGCTCTCTTGATTGTAGAACCTGAATAGTCAGTTTGCAATTCCTGAATAAACCAGTGGTTGAGTGGGAAAGAAGTTCCTTGGTGCCTAATAAAAGGTTTATTTCTTATCTTAGAGTTCGAAAATTAATTTCCAAGGGGTGTTTATATTATCAAGTTCAAGTTTAGGATTCTAATTCCGAAGGACCTTCATTGCATTCCATCCCTATTGTCAATGAGTTTTTGGATGTGTTTTTTGATTATCTTTCTGGTATTCCTACTAATAGGGGTATAGAGTTTGGGATTGATCTTCTTTCAGGTACCCGTCCTATCTTTATCTCTCGTTATATAATGACTCCGACTGAGTCGAAAGATTTCAAGGGGCAGTTGAAAGATCTTCTTGATAAGAGTTTTATTCGCCCAAGTATTTCTTCGTGGGGTGCTTCTGTTGTTTTCGTGCATAAGAAAGGTGGTTTATTCCAAATGTGCATACACTATCGATAGTTGAATAAGGTGTTTATGAAGAATAAGTATCCTCTCCCTAGGACTGATGACCTATTTGACCAACTTTAGGGTGCTAAATACTTTTATAAGATTAATCGTTGGTCGGGTTATCATCAGTTAAAAATTACGGATGTGGATATACCTACGACTACTTTTTGAACCCAATACAACCACTATGAGTTATTAGTCATATGTTTTGGGTTGGAAAAATCACCAGCGATGTTTATAGTATAATAAACCAGTTTTTTCCTCAGTTTCTGGACTTATTCATCATTGTGTTTATCGATGAGATCTTGGTATATTCTAAGAGTGAGGAGGATCTTACCAAGTACCTCCATATGTATTGCAGACTCTTAAGGATCAATAATTGTATTCTAAGTTCTCAAAGTTTGAGTTCTGGTTGAATTTTATTACCTTTGTTGTTCATGTTGTTTCTAGTGAGGGGGTCATGGTGGATCCCCAGAAATTTTAGGTGGTTAAGAAGTGTCCTAGGCCTACAACTCCGATCGATATTGGAATCTTCTTGGGTATATCTAGGTATTATATGAGGTTTGTGAAACTTTCTCTCCAATTGCTACTCCATTGACTAAGTTGACTCAGAAAAAGGTGAAGTTTCTATGGTTTGATACTTGTATGGGTAGTTTTGAGAAGTTGAATAAAAAGTTGACTTCGACTTTGGTTTTGACCCTACCTGAGGGTACTGATGATTTTTTTGTTTATTGTGATGCATCTTATATGGGACTGGGTTATGGGTTGATGCAGCGTGGTAAGGTTGTGGAGTATACATCTAGGCAACTTAAGGTACATGAGAAGAATTATCCAACTCATGATTTGAAGTTGCTGGATGTGGTCTTTGCTTTGAACATTTGGCATCATTACTTGTATGGATTTTATGTTGACATATATTTAGACTATAAAAGCTTGTAGTATGTGTTCTCCCATAAGGAGTTGAATCTCAGGCAAAGGATATGGCTTGAGTTACTCAAGGATTACGACATGGGTCATCATTATCACCAAGGTAAAACCAATGTGGTTGCTGATGCTCTTAGCAGGTTGTCCATTGGGAGTTTACCTCATGTCGATGAAGAAAAGTGAGGTTTGGTGAAGGATATTTACCATTTGGATAATCTTAAAGTTCATATTTTGAACTCTGAGGACGGAGGTATGATTTTGCAAGATATGGTGCGATACGACCCAAACACGGGCCTTGTCGTAATGGGCATCCCAAGTATAACCAGGATTGGGGACTACCCCTTGTTTCCCAACCCATGACCTATGTCTAGCCTTAGATGGGATGAATTTTGAACATATAAAATTATAGCATTATTGTTATCATGAAGACTCTAGGATAGGGTTAAGACCGTGACCAACCCAACTGAGTCCAACTGTACCTCACCAATTGACCAACTGTACCAACCCAAACCATAGAAAATAAAACAAAGGGAATACCAGAACATAATATGAAAATAAATCCCAAAATATAATATGATGGAACAGTGAGAAATCATGTCCGATGATGCGAACCTCATTATCAATACCAATGCTAAGGCTGACACCTCTACCGATCCCGCCCATACCAACCCAGAAGTACTACAAAGCTTCTATCCAAAAGAGTAAACAAATTTGGTTGGTGCATGCCCTCAACCATGGCCAAAACCAATGTCTAAGGTAAAATAAAAGTGTCTAAAGAAATCCATAACATGAATTGATGCCTTTTGAAAAGATGGAATCTCACAACTTTAGTCCGAGTGCCGATACCGAATATACATGCTAAACAAGAGGAGTAGTATGTTCGATTCCTGCATAGCATGAGTATACGACCATTAGTAGACGGGGTTAGCGAATGACTGCTAGTATGAAACTCAGGGTAAGGACAAAATAATATCTGTCATAAAACCAAGTAAAAACCATCCATAATGCATGCAACCATACATATATAAGTGCCAGGAAAAGGGACCGGGTTTAGGATCTTCTTAAAACCTTTACCTGCGTTGTATAGCTCTGTCGTCCTAACCACCCACAGGAGATATGGGTTCATCTCCCCCTAATGAAAGGGTCCCAGTGCATGTAGTCACACGAGTGGGAAATATCCCATGGGATGACTAGTACATCCCTCTAATATAAAATGTGACACTCGCACGTGGTCATTAAGGACCCCTCATATCGGCAAATATGAGTTTCCAGTTTTGGTCCCCCCAGGACCACCACCTTTTACGGCTTAGCTACACACCTCCTCATTAATGCCCAATTAAAACCATGTCTAAACTATCCATTTAACAGTTATTAACCAAGGCCAATATTGGTGGTATCATCATACCACCCCATTACTTGCAAGAAATATCTATAGCCAAACTATTTAGGTTACGGGGACCTTAGGTGCCCTTTCCATATACCATATTAAATCCATTTAGGAGACTTCCATGTTCTCCACAAGCATAACCATTTAGACTTTAGACTTTTCAAATTATTTAAAGCATGCATAAATCCTTTATCCAGTTTAAAATATGCAAGAGTTCCATTAAAAGAAGTCAATGCAATAAACAAATCTTTATAAGCATTTCATAAAATACCTTGGGGGCATAATATAACCATACCAATTTCAAATACCATTAAACCATTACCATACAATCCAATTGTCCAAAACCACCATTAAGGCATATAAAACATAATTCAAACCCTGGAAAACCATAACCAAGCATTCAATAATCAAAACTCCTAATAATAGTGAAAAACCATAATCATGAAATAGTAAAAACATGAAATCAATCATATAAACAATGTATTTAGTTGAAATTATAATGAGAGAAGAGAATCATGCCTTAAACCAAAGAATTTGATGGAAAGAAATCACCAAAGCAAGCCCCAAAGCAATTCCTTAGTTGAAACCCTAGCTTTCTTGACCCAAAAGCTCTTGAGAGAATTATGAGATATTTTGGAAAAGTTTCTAAGTGTTAGTGAATAGAATAATAGGGTAAATAACCTCCTAAGTGTATTAGAAATCGTGGGTCCAAATTAGGGCAAGTAGGGAAATATCTAAAATAACCTCACTTAAATCCCTTAAAAACCCACACAGAAATATGACTGACCCATACGAGTCGTATCCTCCTATACGATCGGTATCCACCACTTGTATCCAGACCTCAACCCTTGGATCAAATAATGTCCAATATATGAATCATCCAACCAAGTTGTAACCATAGTATACGATCCATACCCGTACCTCGTATCCCTGTCTATTCATCAAGACAATATCTATTACTTACTTCTCCTTAATCTTTGCACCAAGATATGACCGAACAACTTTTTTCACCATCACACCACCATTCTTAGAGTCTAAGAGATGAACCCCAAAATTATCTAAGCGGTGAATATGCTTTACAAATTCCTACTTACCTTCCTCCACGTGAGCCGAACTCCCAATTGATAACCGGTTAAGAGCATCAGCAACCACATTAGCCTTACTTGGGTGGTAGTGAAGAATCATATCAAAATCTTTGAGAAGCTCAAGCCACCTCCTCTACTTGAGTTAACCTCTCTCTGAGTGAACATTTACTGAAGACTTGTAATGAGAAAAGATATCCATATGAACAACGTAAAAATAATACCGCCATATTTTCAAAGCAAACACAACTGCCAACAACAAATCATAAGTAGGATAATTCCTCTCATGTACCTTCAACTGCTTGGAAACATAGGCAATCACCTTCCTATACTACATTTAAACACAACCGAGCCCTATTCGAGATGTATTGCTATAAACCACAAACCCATCATTACCTTTTGGAAAGGTCAGGATTGGAGACAATTCAACTTATTCTTTAACTTCTCAAAACTACTTTCACAAGAATCCGACCAAGAAAACTTAACCTTCTTCTGAGTCAATTTAGTCAAAGGAGCAGCTATAGAAGAGAAGCTTTCCATAAACAGCCTATAATACCCTGCCAAACCCAAGAAGCTCTAAATATCAGATGGAGTCATGGTCCTAGGCCACCTTTTCACTATAACCTTATGTGGATCCACCATGATACCTTCACTAGAAATAACATGACCCAAAAAGTCACAACATTTAATAAGAACTCACACTTAGAGAAGTTGGCATACAACTGTTGTTCCTTTAAGGTCTATAACACAACACAGAGGTGACTAGCATGATCCACTTTACTCTTTAAATAAACCAGAATGTCATCAATAAACACAATGATGAAGAGATACAAATGATACCTGAATACTCTGTTCATCAAGTCCATACCAAGAACTCAAAATGCCTATACCAAGTACCAAAAGCTATCTTAAAGATATTTGCCTTACTAATCTTAAGCTAATAGTACCCAGGCCAAAGATCTATCTTAAAGAATAACTTGGATCCCTATAATTGATCAAGCAAATTATCTATTTGAGGAAGAGGATACTTGTTCTTGATCATCACCTTGCTCAACTGCCTGGTGTCAATAAATATCTGAAGGAAACCATCATTCTTGTGCACAAACAAGACCGATGTACCCCATAGAGAAAAACTAGGATTAATAAACCCATTATACAGAAGATCTCTAAGTTGCTCCTTGAGTTCCCTCAACTCATCCAGAGCCATTCTATACGGAGGAATAGAAATTGGATGAGTGTCTGGAAGCAAATTAATACCAAACTCTATTTCCCCATCCAAAGGAGCACCAGGATGATCACTAGAAAAACCTCTGGAAACTCATTAACCACAAAGACTGATGATAAAGAAGGACTTTTTGAGTTATAATATTTAACCCAGACCAAGTGATAAAGACAACCCTCAGAGATTAACCTCCGAGATCTAAGATAAGACTTAAACCTTCCCCTAGGAGCTAAGGAACTACCTTCCTATTCTATAACCGGTTCACCAGAAAACTTAAAGATAACCCTACGGGTTGGAGAATCCACAAATACATAACAACAATGCAACCACTCCATACCTAATATTATATTAAAATCTACCATATCTAACTCAAATAGATCCACCAAGGTCTGCTTGCTACCAACAGATACCACACACCCTCTATAGACTCTCTTACCAATAACCGTGTCACCCATCGGGGTAGAAATAGAAAAAAGATCCAAAATAACTTCTAGCTCAAAACTAAAAAATATAACCACATATGAAATCACATAAGAAAGAGTGGACTCCGAATCAAGAAAAAATATATGTCATGAGAGAAAACCTGTAACGTACCAGTAACGATATCTGGTGATGTCTCAAATTCTTGTAGGGACATCAAAGCATACAAAATATTCCAACCAACATTAGAGCCAGGATCAGTAATAGAAGAAGATGCGACACCACCAGTGCAGGAGTAGAAAATAAAGCCACATGAATCTTATTCGCTCATATAGCAACCTTATTGATCGGACAATCCCTGAATCGATGGCCTACCTAACTACACTTAAAGCACTTATCCCTTTCTTCCCCATAATAACCCCATTTAGGAAGACCACATAATCAACAAGAAGGACACAAAAAAACTAAATAATCTTTGCTCTCTTGAGATTAGGCAACCTGTGCTCGAGAATTGTCACCATATTGATGACGCTTGTCTCCCAACTGCTGTGGGTGAGGAGTACTGGAAAAAAAGAAGCAAGTACTCCCCTACTTCTTTTTCTGCCACTTTCCACCATCTCTACTACCCTAAGACTAAGCACCTCTTTGATTAGAAACCCTACTCCACTTTTCCTGCCTATCCCCAAATTTTGCTTTCTTCTTCTCATCCTCAACCTGCTGTATATGAACTGTCAACCTCGCGATGTCTATATATTTAATCAGCAAGGAAGTTTTGCTCTTTAGAATTAAATCTCTATTTAACCCAGAAGCAAACTTTCTCATTCTCGCCCTCATATCGGCGACCAAATCTGGAGCATACCTTGATAGCTAATGGAACTTCAAAGTATATTCCTTTATAGACA
This sequence comes from Capsicum baccatum var. pendulum, assembly GCA_030864225.1. Classification (NCBI taxonomy): domain Eukaryota; kingdom Viridiplantae; phylum Streptophyta; class Magnoliopsida; order Solanales; family Solanaceae; genus Capsicum; species Capsicum baccatum. The sequence goes on from CM061554.1 coordinate 183,611,713, forward strand.
TCCTCCCCTGCCTGAGATTCACAAACTCCCCAATCTTTGCTTCCCTTAACTCTTGAGGAAAGAACCGATCCATGAAGCTATTAGAAAAAGCCTCCTACAACCTTCCTCTGATATATTACCTCTATCCCTATCCCACTTCTCATACCACTGATAAGAAACATCCTTGAGATAATAAGCTACAAAGTTAAACCCCTCTATATTAGTAGTCTATATCACCCGAAAGATCTTTTCCATCTCATCCAAGAAGCCTTGTGTATCCTTCTTCACTTTTACCCAGTAAAAGTTGGAGGACCCATCTTCATAAATTGACCAACCCTTATGGCTTCAGAAGATAATACACCAGTTGTACCTCATTCAACTTGAGCAGCAACCAATTGGGGAATGACGTAAATAGACTGATAAAATTTTGCCTTTGTCACATTGCCCTAGGGGATATGAGGAAAACTTGCTGGAATAGGAGGAACTCCAGCACCATTAGGAATAGGACCATGAGATCAAAGATGTACTTAAGACATAGGACATACCCCTTCAACATTATCCCCAGATAGAATCGAAGAATTTCCTTGTGTTCTAGATCTAGGAGGCATGATATGAAAGATGAATAAATAAGGATTAAAGGATGTTCCAAGATTGATAACTCAAGCTTAAAGGGAGAATACCAAGAAAGTGAAACATTCCAAAATGTCTTGCAGCCTCCCTCTTATAAGTGCGGCATACTTCACACCCCTAAAAGAGACTCTACTCAACATAGCTTTGTAGAATCTCCAGTTGACCATGAACTTAAAGATCTGATACCAACTTGACACGACCCGACATCGAGTCATTTCATAATGGGTATCCAAAGTTCAAACAGGATCAGGGAACGCCCCCTGTTTCCCAACCCAACCACCTATTTCCAGCCTTAGATGGGATGAATTTTGAACATATAACAAGATAACATTATTGTACTCATTAAGAATCTGGGATAGTGTCATGACAGTAACCGAGCCAATCGAGTCCAACCGTATGTCACCAATCGACCAATCATACTAACCCAAACCATTGTCCATAAAACAAAGGAAATAACAAAACATAATATGAAAATCAAACCCAAAATATAATATGATGGAACAGTGAGAAATCATATCCGATGATGACTGCCACAATATCAATACCAATGCTAAGACTGACACCTTTACCGATCCTGCCCATACCAACCCCCAAAAGTACCACAAAGCTTCTATCTATAAGAGTAAACAAATTTTGTTGGAAAATGCCTCCAATCATGGCCAAAACCAATATTCAAGGTAAAATAAAAGTGTCTAAAGAAATCCATAATATGAAATGTGCCTTCCAAAAGGAAGAAAGCTCACCACTTCAGTTCAAGTATCAATACCAAATCTGCGTACTAAATAAGAGGAGTAGAATAACTATTTCCATCATAGCGTAGGTATATAATAACTAGTAGATGGGGTTAGAGAATGAATGCTAGCATAAAACTCAGGGTAACGATAAAATAATGCCTGTCATTAAACCAAGTAAAACCATCCATAATGTATACAACCATATATATATAAGTGTTGAGAAAAGGGATTGAGTTTATCATGCACTTAAAACTTTTACCTGGGATGTGTAGCTTTGCCGTCCTAACCATCTACGAGCGATATGGTTTTAGCTCCCCCTATTGAAAGGGTCTCAGTGTGTATAGCCGTACAACTAAGAAATATCCCATGAGATGACTAGTAGGTACCTCTAATATAAAATCTAAAACTCACACATGGTCATCAAGGACCTCTCATATCGGCAAATAAGAGTTTTCAATTTTGGTCCCCTTGGGACTGCCACCTTCTACGACTTTGCTACACACCCTTCCAGTAATGACCAATTAAAACCATGTCCAAATAATCCATTTAAAATTTATTAACCAAGGACAATATTAGTGGTATCATCATACCATCATATTACTTACAAGTAATATCCATAGACAAACTATTTAGGTTATAGGGACCTTAGGTGCCCTTTTCATATACTATTAAATCCACTTAGGAGACTTTCATATACTCCACAAGCATAACTATTTAGCCTTTAGCCTTTTCAAACTATTTAAAGCATGTGTTCCTAATGTTGATGGGCTACGTGAAAGAATCTTAGCTGAGGCTCATAAGTTGAGGTACACTTTCCATCCTAGTTCGATGGGGATACACCATAATTTGAAAGATATTTATTGGTAGAATAATATGAAGAGTGATGTGGCCAATTTTGTGGCCAAGTGTATGGTTTATTAGCAAGTGAAAGTGGAGCACTTGAGGCTTGGTGGTTTATCTCAAGATATCAAGTTGCTTGTGTAGAAGTGAAAAGTAATTAACATGGCCTTTGTTATTGGTCCTCTGCTATCTCAAAGTCAGTTTGACTCGATTTGGGTCATCATAGATTAGATGACTAAGTCCACTCACTTCTTTCCAATGAGGACTAACAATTCTATAGAGGACTATGCAAAGATTTTTATTTAGAATATCGTTAAGTTGCATGATGCACTAGTTTCTGTGCATTATTTATCTCTATTTCATCATAAATTGCCTGCTCACCTTCCATTCTAGACAGATGATCCGCATCCTATTTTTCATACCCTTTTCTATCTTTGACTTTAAATTCAAATTCTTCTAGAAGCAACACCCATCTAATTAGACTTGGTTTTGAATCCTTCTTAGCCATCAAATACCTCAAAGATGCATGGTCAGTGTGAACCACCACCTTGGTCCCAAGTATATAAGCCCTGAATTTCTCAAAAGCATATACTACAGCTAGAAGTTCCTACTCAGTGATGGTGTAGTTCTTTTGCGCTCCATTCAGTGCTTTGCTGGCATAATATATTGGATGAAATAGTTTATCTCTCTTTTGTCCCAATACAGCTGCATATTTAACCGAGGTATGCAATTCTTGTCTCACTTTGGATGATTATTTCTAAGAGGTTTGTGAACTAAGGTGAACCTTAACACTGCTTTTCTCCCTCAGAAATATAAAAAAATGGAGAGGACTATTAAAATATTAGAGTATATGATAAGGGATTACATAATTGACTTTGGTGGCAGTTGGGTTAATTATTTTCCTCTCATAGAGTTTTTGTATAATAATAACTATCATTCTAGTATTCAAATTGATCCGTTTGAGGCTTTGTAAAGTAGGAGATGTCATTCTTATATTGCTTGGTTTGAGGTTGGTGAGGCTAGATTATTTGGTCCTAACTTATTTAATCATTCTATGAAGAAGGTGGTAGTGATTCAAGATAGTCTTAAGACTGCTCAAAGTCACCCAAAGTCCTACGTAGATATGAGGAGTGAAGAGTTAGAATTTTATGTTCGTGATTGGGTGTTCTTGATGGTGTCTCTCGTGAAAGGATTGATAAGGTTTGGAAATAAGGGAAAGCTCAGTCCTTGATATGTTGGCCCATACTTGATTTTGAAGAGAGTGGGAAATGCGGCTTATGAGTTAGAGTTGCCTTTGAGTTTGGGTTCTATCAATTTGGTGTTTTATGTTTTAATGTTGAAGAAGTGCGTGGGTGATCCTTCCTTGGTTATTCCCTTGGAGAGTGTTGGTGCTTTCAATTTTTTGTCTTATGAGAAAGTCTCAACTAATATTTTTCATAGGCAAGTCCGTCATTTAAGGACTAAGAATGTCGCTTTAGTAAAGGTTCTATGGAGGAATCATAGGGTTGAGAAAGCTACATGAGAAATTGAAGAGGACAAGAAGTTCACATATCCATTCTTGTTTCCCGCTTTGGATAATTGTACTTAAGGTATATATAATCCTTAATACCTTTATTTTCTCTCTTTGCTAATGGAAATTGTGGTTGTTTTCTGTGTTAAATCATGCTAATGAATTCCTTGATTCATCATTTGGGGATAAATGACCCTAGGGTGGAAAATGTAATACCCTAAACTTTGGTCCTTGGAAAATTCCTTAATTATTAAGCTTACTGCCCAGGTCACAACTTTGGTGATGAGTCGTAGGATGCCGATCATACCTTGACTAGTAGGTTATCCAGGATTTTCTTAAGTTTTTATTTAGATCATGACTTAAACCAAATGAGTCATAGAGTATGAATCATAGGGTGGCCAGTGAAGGTTGTCTTTGTTTCATCCTTGGTTACGATTTGATTATTTTGAGTCGTAAGTACTCATTATGAGTCGTAAGGTATAACTCATAAGCAAACAAGTATTGGTTCCAAATTCTCTGTCTTCATTACAATTAGACTCAATGAGTCATCTGGTGTGGTCACTATTCGTAGGGTGTTACTCGTGACCAAACCAGTGTGATAGTCCAAGCTTCTACCTAGGGTACGATTAGGACCCTACAAGTTGTAGCATGTCCTCACGAGTCACAAGGTTACCTGTGGTCACTGACGATAATTTTTAGTGTTTTATTTAAGGAAACTTTGGACATTTCCCTCTTTTACCAACAGGGACCCATGACCTAAAATACCCCAAGGGACCCAATAACTTCTTATTACTCAAACAATTTCTCTATTCTCTTCTCTCATATTCCCTATTCAATAACAAAGTTAGGGTTTCAAGAGTTTGGTTTGTAAAGGCTTCAGGGTGGTTTATTCTCTAAATTTCTTGGTGATTAAGATATTTATCTCTCTCCCTAAACTTGTGTTTTAAATTTTGGCATGAATTGATTTGGTATTTACATGATTTTGATGTGAGTTTTAAATGATGAGTTGAGGGTTTTGGATAATGATCGCTTAAATATTTTCCCCATGGTTTTTATGAATGATTCATGGCTTGAATTAATGGGTTTGAACTATTCTGGGTGCATGTGGTTAACTGAAATGGGGGTCATGGTTTCTCCAAATTTATGGTTTTAAATATTATAATTGGTATGACCTTAATCCAACCTTGTGAAATTAGTTTTGAATATGAGAATATGCACATTGAACTACTCTTGAATTTTGGCAACTGCATAAAAAGTCTAATGAAACATAAATACTTTGAAAGGCCTTTATGGCCATGGATTGATTTGGAAATGGGTTCAAGTCCCAATTGGCTAAATATTTTCAAGTCTTATTGGCTGATAGGTTAGAGTCCAAGTTAGCTAAGTGGGTTAGAGTCCCATTGCTATTTGATTTGGGATAATAACATTCATTTGTAATCTATAGTCAGAATGATGATACCATTTGATGTTTCTGTAATGAATGACTTCTTGATTAAATGAATAGGTTATATGCTAAATATTGGATCGCATATCTGCTTCTACTTCCCAAGTAGTGCCCTCAATAGACTGATTCTGCCAAAGGACTTTAACTAAGGGAACTTCTTTGTTCCTTAGTCTACAAATTTGATGATCTAAAATCTCAACTGGAATCTCTTCGTATGAAAGAATGTTTTGAACATCTGATATTTCTGAGGGAGCTATGACAGTAGAGTTGCCAATACTCTTCTTAAGCATAGAGACGTAGAATACAAGATGAATGGCTGACAAGTCTGTGGGAAAATCAAGCTCATAAGCTACTTTCTAAACATGACTCACATTTCTATAGGGGCCAGTATACCGGGGACTAAGCTTCACCTTTTTGCCAAATCTCTTCACCCCTTTCATGGGTGAAATCTTTAGATACACTAAATCATGAACCTCAAACTTGAGGTCCCTTTTCCTCATATCCGCGGAAGATTTTTGATGACTCTGGGCTGTTTTCAATCTTTCTCTAATCAACTTAAATTTTTCCATAGCTTCAAATACTGTATCAAACCCAAGCAAAGTGACCTCACCCACCTCAAACCAACCTATGGGTGATCTATATCTCCTCCCATAAAGAGCCTCAAACGTAGCCATTTGAATGCTAGAATGATAATTGTTTTTCTAAGTAAACTCAATCAATGGAAAATGCTCATCCCAACTACCCTTGAAATCAAGAGTGCATGCCCTCAGTATATCTTCTATAATTTGGATGGTCCTCTCTACTTGACCATCTGTCCGAGGGTGGAAAACTGAGCTAAGGTGGACTTGGGTACCAAGACCATGATAGACAAGGGAACCCCATGCAATTTGAATAACTATCGGATATACAACTTAGCATAATCCTTAGTTGTATAAGATGTGTGAATTGGCAAGAAATGCGATGACTTAGTCAATCTGTCTATAATTACCCAAATCGAATCATGCTGACATCGCGACTGGGGATACGAATTTCTTGCAACGTACCACTAGGTCTTTGGCGTTCCAACTTAACCTATTGACAAATTGCACACTTGGCTACAAACTCTGTATCTCTTTTCATACCACTCCACCAATAGATTTCTCGCAGGTCGCGGTGCATCTTGGTAGCACCTGGATGAATAGAATAATGCACACCATGTGTTTCATCCATGGCTCTCCATCTCAAATCATCAACACAAGGCACACACAATCTATTCTGGTATCTTAGTACACCATCTGCCTCTTAGGAGAAAACCTCTACCTTTTTTATCTTTAACCGACTCCTTCAGTTTGACCAAATTAGAATTTATTTCTTGTTTCTCTTTCACTTTTGAAACTAGGAAAAATTTGAAACTAATCTGAACCCAAACATTCCCTTCAGCTGAATCAACCAACCTAACACACAATCTAGATAAACAATGAACTTCTTGATCTAACTCTTTTTTATCATTCTCCACATGAGCAACATTGCCCATAGACAACCTACTAAGGGCGTCTACCACTACATTGGCCTTGCCTGGATGATAAAACATACTTATATCCTGATCCATCAACAACTCCAACCATCTTCTCTGACGGAGATTCAGCTCCCTCTGAGTAAACACATACTGTAAATATTTGTGGTCTATGAACACATCAAGATGCACACCATACAGATAATGTCTCTATATTTTCAAAGGAAATACCACAACACCTAATTCCAAGTCATGGGTTGGGTAATTCTTTTTATGAGGCTTTAACTATCTAGAGGCATAGGCTATGACCTTACCTCTCTACATCAACACACAACCCAAACCAACTCTAGAGGCATCATAATAAAAAAACAAAGCCATCGGTACCATCGGGTAATGCTAGAACTGGGGCTGAAGTTTGTCGAGTCTTCAACTCCTAAAAACTATTCTCATAGAAATCTAACCACAGGAAATTGATTTTCCTTTAGGTCAATCTAGACATCGGGGATGCAATATATGAGAAACCTTCAATAAAATGACGGTAGTAACCAGCAAAACCCAATAAACTCCTAATGTCTAATGGAGAGATAGGTTTGGGCCAATTCCTTACGACTTTTGTCTTTTGGGGATCGACTCTAATGTCATCAGCAGAAACAATATAATCGAGAAAGGCTACTGACCTTAGCCAAAATTTTGTACTTGCTGAATTTGGCGAATAATTTATGGTCTCTAAGAGTTTCCAAGACAACTTTAAGATAATCTACATAGTCATTCTCACTACGGGAGTACACAAGGATGTCATCTATGAATACTATGACAAACATGTCTAGATACTATTTGAAAACTCAATTCATGAGGTCCATGAAAGCTGCTGGGGCATTGGTTAGCCCAAAAGACATGACTAAAAACTCAAAATGACCATAAAGGGTTCTAAAGGCTATCTTTGGAATATCACACTACCTTACTTTAAGATGATGATAGCCAAATCTAAGGTCTATCTTTGAGAAATAACTTGCACCTTGGAGTTAATCAAATAAGTTATTAATTCTAGGAAGAGGATATTTGTTCTTGACTGTGACCTTATTTAGCTGACGATAGTCAATGCACATACGCAAAAAACCATCTTTATTTTGCACGATAGGATATGAGTGCCCCATAAAGAAATAATAGGCCTTATGAAACCTTTATCTAAAAGATCCTTGAGTTTCTCCTTTTACTCCTTAAGCTCTGCGAGAGCCATATGGTAAGGCGGGATAGAAATAGGCAGAGTATATGGGAGAAGGTCAATACCAAATTCTATCTCTCTATCAGGAGGTACCTTTGGGAGATCTTCTGGAAAAATATCAGGAAACTCGTTGACCACTTGGACGGACTGAAGTGTTGGAGTCTCAAACTTTGTGTTTTTGACTCAAACTAGATGATAAATGCAACCTCTGGATATCAACTTTCTGGCCTTAAGATAAGATATTAAATGACTCTTGGGGGACACTGAATTACCTGACCACTCAAAGACTAGCTCATCTGGGACCTAGAATTTCACTACACGGGTGCGCGATAGTCTATAGAAGCATAACAAGAATGGAGCCAATCCATACCAAGAATAAGATCAAAGTCAACCATATCTAACTCTATTAGGTCTGTTAAAATGACTTTATGAAGAACAGTGATAGGATACTTTTTATAAATTTGTCTGGCAATAATTGAATCACCTACTGGAGTAGACACCAACAAGGGTTCAAGGATTTTTTCTGAATTTATCTCAAAATTTACTGTAAATAATGGGGTTACATAAGAGAAACTCGACCCAGGGTCTAAACACATAAAAATAAAAATGAAAGACACGAATCATACCAGTCACGACTTTGGGTGAATCCTTCTGCTCCTGGCGGGATGGTAAAGTATAAAACTAATTCTGGCACTGACTATGACCGGTACTGGATGATGCGCCCTAAGGAGGAGTTGGGAAAACTAGAGGAGTTGGTGCACTATTAGCCTGAGTTTAAGAAAGAACATCCTTATTTCCATATATATATATATGATATTTTTGATAGTTTTATCTCACACCGAGACAGTTTGAGAGGGAAAATATCTGTGTTAAAGATTCTAGGCTTGGATTTTGGCTTTTTGTGGTAAGTTATGGCTTAAATTTCTTCAGAGTGGGCTAGATAGTTAACGACCATATAAAGTATGCTATGGTTTGGGGAGTTATCCATGGGATTTATATTTCAAATTCATTAGTATTATTGTACACGCGTGTGGGGGTTTACTTTCATATTGTTGTTAACTTGAAAAAATATATATTGCATGTCGCTTGTGCAGAGGGTTTATTTAATATTATAGGTCTTATTTATGCATTAGATGTCATGTTCATTGTTTTGATGCCTGTGCAGGGGATTAAATAAATTTTATAGGCCTTCTTTGAGTATTAAATGCCTTTATTGTGATAGTAATACCTAAGAGATGGATTTTTTAAATGATAGTTTGATGTCTTACATGACTATTTATCTTGATGGTGCCTACAGAGGGATTATAATTATATATTCATGAATCATTGACATATCTTAATATTTATTGGTTGTACGAATTTCATACTCATTTGATATATATATACACACACACACATACACACACACACTTCATCAGATATTGATACCACTGAAAAATATTTTATTAGAACTTTAGATCTGTGAACATAGCCAGAGAGGTAAATGAGATAGTTAATCCGTGAACTCTAGCTGGAGAGGTGAGATGAGTTATGAGAATTAGAATATGAAAGTATATAGGTTAAGAACCCCCTCCACCCCTAAGAGTCTTGTCTTGATGTGTAGAGGCTCGAAAGGTATATACGAAAAGTCATGCGACGACTTATTTCGTAATCATCACATCCTCATTACATTGCATTGCATTACTTACATTGTGGTGTATTCCCATATGTGTTGTTATTATGTAGTTAGTTTTCTTTATTGCCTTTATATCTTAGAACTGTTAGTGGAGACGGTGAGTAATCGTTTGAAAACTTAATATTTTCAGGTGACGTGCTCATAGTATATTTTATTTGTATTATTTTTTGCGTTGCTTAATCAGTCTATGATACCTGTTGAGTACAAGTGGATCATACTTACTCCTACTGTGTTCTTTTGGTGCATCCTGCTATGATTATGATCTGCGATGACTGATTCATGCATTAAGAGTTGATATTCGAGGTACTGGTGCAATGCAGAGTTTGAAGCTGACTCCAAACCTCATCATATTGGAGTTTGTCTTTATTTACTATTAGAGACAGACTATATAGTATTTTCAGATACCCGTTTTGGGATTTGGTTGTATTTTCTTTGGATCTTATGCTATTTATATGCTATGGTCTAACTTCATTTTAGAAGTCTCACTTTTATAGGTTTATTTCCTTGTTATTGATCTTTTCTTACTTTTGCAGATTTTGAATTACCTACTAAAGTTGCGTCGAAGTAGGTGTCATCATGACGTCAATTTTAGAGTCCTGACAATTATCCGTGCCTGGATGGTATCAAACATCAATGTGATAGTACTTTAGAAACTCGAGCCATATTATTTTCCTTAAATTTAGCTCCCTCTACTTAAAGATATACTCGAAACTTTTATAATCTACGAATATATCAACTTGAACTTCGTACAAGTAATGATGTTACATCTTTAAAGGTAAAAACAACTGTTGCTAATTCGAGATCATGGATCGGGTAATTTTGATCATGAGTCCCCGGTTATCTTGAGGCATATGTGATCACCTTGTCATGCAGCATCGGAACACAACCTATGCTAATTCGTGAAGCATCACAATAGACAACATACCCCTTCGTCCCTTCTGGAAGAGTTAAGACAAGTTCTGACATAAAATTCTCTTTTAATTTCTGAAAACTCAACCCACATGGCTTTGACCACTAAAAATTGTTCGTATTATGAGTTAACTTTGTCATGAAAATGGAAGAAAAAACTCTCTCCAAACCTTCGATAGTAGCCCACTAGGCATAAAAAACGACAAAACTCTATAGGAGTCACGGGCCTCGACCAACTCTTCACAGCTCCGATCTTCTACTTATCAACTCGAGTCTCTGAGTCCCTCGTCAGAGATTATATGGCCAAGAAACCATCAAGCTTAACCAAAATTTGCATTTAAGAATTTTGTATATAACTAGCGATTTTGTAGCGTCTGCAACACTGCTCGCAAATTCTGCGCATGATCTGATTTGAACCGTGAGCATATTAGAATCATAAATATTTCCAACAGTAGCTTGAAGACTCGATTTATTAAATTCATCAAAGCTGTTGGGGGTATGGTAAACCCAATTGATATCACTAGAACATAATCTTGGATTAAGTTATGGAATTATGTTAGTTATGTTTGGTATACCCATTTATTTTGAGATTAACTATTTCAAAATTATGTTTATCACACTCTATGTTGAATAACACTGAACTTACTAACTTGGGGATAATATGAAAGAACACAATTTTCATCCCCAGATATTTGTATCCATAAAATCAAAACAAGTTAAAATAAAATAAAAAACAAAATACACGTATCTAATAATTGATTAGCTTTTTAGGTTTGGATCATATCTTAATTCATATTTATCTCAATAAACAAGTCACTGTACAATAATTCACAAAAACTTATACTTTATTAATTATTATTTCATATATAATTATTTACTCAAGTATTTAATTAAATATTACTAATTTTATATTTAAAATCACATACTAAACTCAACATACGGATGCAACGTGTGAGAAATCAGTTCCTTTACAATCAAAGAACCAATAAATAAGAAAAAATATTTAAAAAAAAGATAAAATCTTTATTCTAATGAACTTGATAACTTTCGCTATGTAAAGCAAGCAAAAGAAGTAATACTAAAGTTTTATTTATCCATTTTGCCTCATCTCCTACAAATTGCCTAAATATGACTTGATCCCAATTGATTCCTGATTCATTACTCATTCTTCACTTTTTCGATAACACTCCGCATATACTCATGCCTCCTTTTTGTTTTTTTTTTACTTTAATTTAATTTCTCAATTTAATCCATCTTACTTATAATGAAACAACATAAGTTGTATGGTAAAATCCACCCTTCCACCCATACACATACTCATATTTTATAATAATGATATTTGAATAATTTGTCAGTTAGTTTTGTCTGACATGATTAATTTGGACCAATTAAATAAATGATGAAAAGATCACCTCTGTAAAATTTATCCCTCCACCCATATGCTAGTTTATTTTATTTTATTTTTTTTTAATAATAATGAAGTTTGAACAACTTGTTGGTTATTTTTTTTTTTAACAATAATGAAGTTTGAACAATTTGGTTAATTTTGTCTTATATTAATTTATTTTGCCCATTTAAATTTGAATAAATTAGAAAAAAAATTACCTCGATAAACCAATAGCAAATCTCCTCCCACACACACATATACTAGTTTTTTTTGTTAATGATGATATTTGAACAATTTGTCAGATAAATTTGTCTAATATTGATTCATTCGTCCATTTAAATTTATAAATGAGAAAAAAATCATCTCGTTAAAGTCATTCACATATACATAAATATATAGTTATTTTTTAAAAAGATGATATTTGAAAAACTTATCGGTTAAATTTTTAGGATACTATTCATTTGATCCATTAAAATTTAAATAAATGAGGAAAACCAACTAAAATTTATTTGACGCTATTTAAATTTAACCTAAGAGATTCAAACACCTACTTCATTACTTAAAAAATGGTTTGTTATTTTCACGTTAATAGTAATATTTATTAGTTTATGATGAAAATTAGAGACCATTGGACCGATGGGATAAAAGATTATAATTTCTAAATAAGTTATGCAATCATGTCAGTTTGTATTTGGTATAATTATTTTATTTTGAGATTAACTATTCTGGAATCATGTATATCACACTTTATGCGGAATAATGGTACTGAATCTACTAATTCGGGATAAATAACAAAATAAGTAAATAACATATTAGTCATTCTCCAAATATTTATATCCATAAAATCAAAATAACAACAACAACATATTCAGTATATTCCCCCAAGTGGGGTCTGGTGAGGGTAAGTGTACGTAGTTCATACCATTAACTCAAATGTGAGATAAAGAGGTTGTTTCCGATAGACCCCCGACTCAAAATAAAACAATCTAAGATAAGGAATAGTAATAGTAGGAATAGTTAAAGAACAAGATACAATAGAAACTAGTATATTCAATAATACCATAAACAAGAGACACCAAGTAACACACCAAAAGATACAATATCCTAAACTCAGACTAACCTTCTATCCTAATCCGCCTCCTCCACAACTTCCTATCCAGGGTCGTATCCTTGGTAAGTGGAGCTGTTCCATATCATGTCTAATCACCTCCCTCCAATACTTTTCCGGTCTACCTCTACCTCACTTGAAACCATCCCTAGCCAATCTCTCACACCTCCGCATTGGGGCTTCCGTGCTCCTCCTCATCACATGACCGAACCATCTCAACCTTGCTTCCCTCATCTTGGCTTCCACCGAAGCCACTCCCACCTTATCTCGAATAACCTCATTTCTAATCCTATCTTTCCTAGTACACCCACATATCCATCTGGCATTCTCATTTTCGTCACCTTCATCTTTTAGATGTGGGCCTTCTTAACAGGCCAACACTCCGCCCCATATAACAAAGTCGGTCTAACCACCACTCTGTAGAACTTGCCTTTAAGTTTTGAAAGTACCTTTTTGTCACATAATATTCTAGAGGCAATCCTCTATTTCATCCACCCTACCTCAATCCGATGAGTAACGTCTTCGTCAATCTCTCCATTCTCCTGAATCATAGACCCCAGATACTTGAAACTATTTTTCTTACTGATAGAATGAGTATCAAGCTTATCTACCACATTAGACTCATGAGACACCTCGCTGAACTTACACTCTAAATATTCTGTGTTGGACATACTCAACTTAAACCCTTTAGAATCAAGAGTTTTTCTCCAAACCTCAAATTTGGCACTAACTCCACTATGTGTCTCATCAATCAAGACTACATCATCTACAAAAATCAAACAATAGGGAACCTCACCGTGAATGTTCTACGTCAAAACAACCATCACCAAGGTAAAAAGAAATGGACAAAGCATCGAACCTTGATATAACCCCATCAAGATGGGAAAGCACTTTGAGTCCTCTCCGTCAGTCCTAACCCGAGTCTTGGATCCATCATACATATCCTTAATAGCCCTAACATACACTATAGGTACACCTCTAGCCTCCAAACACCTTCAAATAACCTCTCTGGGAACTCTATCATAGGCCTTTTCTAAGTCGATAAACACTATGTGCAAATACTTCTTCCTATCCCTAGACTGCTCCACCAGTCTCCTAACGAGATGGATCGATTCATTAGTCGAGCACCCTAGCATAAATCAAAACTGATTTTTAGAAATAGTAACAATCCCCTGCAACCTCAACTCTACTACCCTCTCCAAAACTTTCATGGTGTGACTCAACAACTTGATACCCCTATAATTATTGCAATCCTGAATGTCGCCCTTATTCTTATACAAGGGAGTCATCGTAATCCACCTCTAAGCTCTAGGCATCCTCTCCAACTTAAAATTTTTGTTAAATAACCGAGTCAACCATTCTATACCTACCCCTCCTGTGCACTTTCAAAAATCCACCAGAATCTCATCTGGCCCTGTCGCTCTACCTCTATGAATCCTATGAATAACCCCTTAAACTCTCCAACCTTAATGCGCCTATAATAACCATAATCACTAAACCTCTTATAATGCTCCAAATCTCCCAACACAATGCTAGTATCCCTTCCTTCATTCAGGAGCTTATGAAAGTAAGACTGTCATTTCTTCCTAATATGATCCTCCTCCACCAGAACTTTGTTGTCCATATCCTTAATACACTTCATCGGGTCCAGATCCAGAGCCCTTCTTTCCATAACCTTGGTGATCCTATATAATTTCTTATCCCCACTTTTACTATCCAATTATATGTATAAACTCTCAAAAGTAGCATCCTTAGCTCTCATGACTGCTAACTTTGCCTCTCACCTAGGAACTTTATACTCATCCCTATTTTTCTATTTATCTTCTTTGTCCTTAATCTCATCCAACTTTGCGTACGCTCTCTTCTTATCCTCCACCGCCCCCTTCACCTCTTCGTTCCACCACCAGTCCCCTTGGTGCTTGCCCGAGCGATCTCTCAAGATCCCTAATATCTCTGTAGTTGTCTCCCTAATGCAATTGGCAGTCTCATCCCACATACTATCAGCACCCCCTACACTTTCTAAAGCCTCCCTCACCATCAACTTATCCCCTATATCTAATGCACTGGCTAAAGTTAGACTGCTTCATCTAATCCTCAGCTGATCCTCCACCCCTTTACTCCTTCGCTCCTTTTTGATCTCCAAGTCTATCACCAAAGCCTATTTTGGGTTAAAAGACTCTCACTCAGTAAAACTTTATAATCCTTATAAATACCTCTATCTCATTTCCTGAGAAGCAAGAAGTCAATCTAAGTCATGAACTCTAAACTACAAAAGGTAGACAAGTGAACCTATTTCTTGGGAAAGTTTGAATTGACTACTACCAATCCAAACACCCGAGAAAAATACAGAAGTTCCACTCTTTCAACATTCCTTTTATCGAACCCATAGCCTCCATGTACATCATCATAACCTTTTGAAGAAGACCCCATGTGCCCATTAAAATTGCCTCCTTTGAAAAGCTTCTCATTACTAGGTATACCCCTCGCCATCTCATCCAAATCCTCCAAAAATCACTCTTTCACTTCATCATCCAGGCCTTCATGCAGTGCAATGCACTAATAATATTCCAAGAAGACCCTTCAATAACTAGCTTAATTGACATCATCCTATTATTGTCCCTCTTAACCTCTACCACTTGCTTTCTAAGCTCATTATCTACTAGAATACCTACACCATTTCTATTTCTTACACTTCTAGAGTACCTCAACTTATAACCATCTACTACTCCTGCCTTAGTAGATTTAGATGATATCTAATTTTTTTGGTAAAATGGAAATGCAGTAACTAGGCTATGCCAAATAGAATTTATAGGTATCTTCCTAGAATGACTAATTTCTTCCATATCCATCTAAACAAACTAGGCTACAAAAGAGGGTGGGGTAACAAAATCCTACAAGTTTCAAAAAACTCCATCTGTGCGCCATGTTTAGCCAAAGCATCAATAACGTTGTTTTTCTCCCTTTAGCTATGGTGAATGGGTGGACTTCCCAATCTTCTTAACAACAATCTGCAATCATGAATTAAAGGATTATAAAGAAGGTTTCCCTTTTTAAGTGTATGAATAACCTCTTGTGAGTCAATAGTAATTTTAATAGGGCACAAGTTGTGTTCCAGAACTAACTTAAGGCCCTTACAGAGGTCCATAAGTTCCATAAAATTATTTGTAGCATGCAAGAAACTCTGTGAGAATCCAAGAACCCAATCGCCATTAGAATTTCTAGTTACTCCCCTTATTCCTCATTGTCCAGATTCCCTAAGAAAGAATTATCAATATTTATTTTGTAGGTATTCCTAGGAAGAGGGATCTAAGTGACCATGATAGAGGTATAAGCATGAGGTTCAGAGATGTGTCTCAGGTGAAAAATTTCCACAACTTTAACATTAGTATTCTAAAAAGAAGGATATGTATTCTTGTTGTCAAGGAGGTTGATATTTCTGGTTCTCCAAATAGTCCATAAAAAGAAAGGTAGGAGGGTAGTAAAACCAATAATATTGTCAAAGCTGGAGTAATGTAGAAGCTTCCAAGTACTTTTCTAGTTTAGGGGTTTGAAAAAGTATAGTTGGATGGTGATGTCCCTCTTATAACTATGGATAAGGTTTTTCCAAATAGAGAAAGTATGACAACACTCAAAGAAAAGTTGGTTGGTATTCTCAAGAGGGTGATTATAGGCATGGAAAGAGGGATAAATTTTGATGCCTTAATGGGAAAGAGTGGATTTAGTAGTGAGGCTATTGTGGTGAATGAGCCAAAGGAATAACTTAATCTTGTTAAGAATTCTAGCCCTCCAAATCCAGCCTAAGTGAAGACTATCCTGGGTTAAGTTAGATCTCTTAGCAGAGATATGCTGGTTAGCTGAACAATGGGTGAAAATCCTATTATCTATGAGAAGAAAAATAGGAAAGTCAGACTAAATAGTAGAATCAAGCAAGAAGGTACTCTCAATACTGTCTCTAATATTTTTGGGAATAAAGAAAGGTCAAGTCTCAAAATTTAAAGCTACATTTTGTAAGAAGGAGGTAAGATCCAAGGAAGAGTAGGGGTTGGGGAGGGGACCTTGAATAACAGTAGAGAGAGAGGAAAATATAGGAATCTATCTATCCTTCTAAAATATTTACCTTCTTACTATTATGAATGGACCATTGGATAACATCCTGGCAGAGGTTCCACCCTCTTTGGATGTTTTTCCAACTCCCGGAGTGAGCATAGTAATGTTATTAGGATGTACTTTATATTTTTGAGTAAGGACACTAGCCCACCAAGAGGAGGGATTAGAGTGGAGTCTCTAGGACAAACTACAAAGAATGGTATTATTGTTAATGCTAGCTTTTTGCATCCTTTACCCTCCAAGATGTTTAGGCTGGGTAACAGTGTCTCTGTTAACCATGCGCATCATTTTCTTGTTCATAGTAGTTCCTCAGATAAATTTCCTTTGGGTTCTATCAATTAGCTTATGGATTTTACTAAGAAGAAGGACGTATTACATAACATGGTTTGGAATGCTACTTAGACAAGTTTTGGATAGAGTAGTTCTGCCGGCCATGTTAAGGAACTTATATTTCCACCTAGCTAATCTAGTATTCATGTTATCCAAGATAAATTGGAAGTGAGAAAGTTTTGTAGTTTCATGAAACATGGGAAATCCTAGATATTTCCCAAAGGTGTTACTAGCTTTAATACGAAGAATAGTGGAAAGATCAGCTTGAGTAGTAGTGTTGCATTTTCTAGAGAAGATAACGTTAGATTTAAAAAGATTGAACTTTTGGTCAGAATACTTGCTAAAACTTTCAAAAGTCTTTATAATGTTGTTGCAGTTGGCCCTATCAACTTTAGCAAACAAGGTTAGGTTATCAACAAAAAAAGGTGAGAAATATAGGGACCTCTTCTGCTAATCTGGATAGGGGACCAATTGAGGGTGTCCACTTTATAGTTTATCCTTCTAGATAGGAGTTCTATTCAAAGAATATTCAAATGAGGGGACATTGGATCCCTCCGTCTGATGCCTTTAGAAGGAAAGAAGGAAGGGGTTTTGCCACCATTAACAAGAATAGAAATGGAGAAGGTGGATAGAAAGGACATGATGATCTTAGAAAAACCTCCTGCACATATTTTATGCTATTTTTGAACATAAGATCCCGTTTCACCATTTTTAAGAGATTAGATAAAAATGATTTTATGTGGATTTAAGAGATTTGATACTTGAGTGAGTTTCTAAACTAGGAATTCATCATTATCGATTGATTAAAGTGTGAAATCATCTTCAAATTATGGTTTGTAAACTCAACAGTTTAGGGTTTTCCAGGTAAAGTGAAAAATTAATACTTTGCTAATTTCTTATTTAATTTCAACTCTATTTTTATGAGATTTTATATTTGATACCCTTAGACTTTGCTTAAAAGATTTTCTACAATAAATAAAATAAAATTTGCCCATCTGGGCTTAGGGTTGATTTTTGATTGAGGTTTTGAACCCACATATGAATATAGTGATATGGATATCATTTGTTTCCTTTTCTTCGTTTATATTTGCATAAATTTCGCTCATTCATAGGTGATTTAGAAGAGTAGACCGTTCATCTAATTTTTTGGGCTTTGATTTTCTTTATGAGTATTTTTTAAGGTAAATTGAGATTTTTGTGACTCTTTCAGAGGCATTTATGTGTTATGTGCTAGTTGCCTATAATTTTGAATAACTAGGTATTTGGGGGTCTCATATAAATGAGATAATGAGCATCTATGTGGCTATGACTATTTATTGAAGGGTTAAAAGTAAAAAATTAAGTATGTTGGTTTTTCCCTCTACTTGTTTATATAGTTATGGTAATTGTGTTGATAAATGAATTATTGACCATGAATAAGTTGATATTGATTTTCTACTTGAGGGTCTGAGTCGGTGCTTAGTTGTAATTGATAGAACATTGGAATTAGTAATTAATTAGGGTACAAAGGGACTATGGCCATTATTGAGAAACGTTAGAAAAAGGAATTTGTGCATGATTATTAAGTATTGTGTGTTAAAGTGATCTTCTAAACATATTGGCTGATGAGTTTATCTCCCTTTGGAGCATTTGAATCCAGTCGTGTCATAATTGGGAAAAGGTAGGAACTTATGAAGTAAAACATGTTATGAATTGGATGAATTCTTAATGTTCCATTATTTAAGTTTATTATGATTATTGTGATGCTCGTCTGGGGGATTATGTGAACCTAATATTAATTAGAAAGATTATTACCATTGTGGTATTTGTGTAAGGGCTTGTGTTGACCTTATTATTTGATTAGAGAGATTATTATCATTATAATGCCTGTGTGGAGACTTGTGTAGACCTTATCAGTGTCTTAATTGGTTTTTATTGTTATTTTGATATCCCTATGGGGGCTTGTGGGACTTTATCAATACTTTGAGTTTATTCTATCATTGTGTTACCCGTATGGGAGTTTGAGCCAATTTTATCATTATGATTCCCTTATGGGGGCTTGTTTTATGATTTATTGACATTTGGGGGGGTTTTGGTTCATACCTACTATTTTTAGCTGATTTTGGTGCATTATAAAATTTTCCATGAACATGTCTACTCATTCATCTTTAGTTTTATGGAATTAGTACTATTGATAAAACCCAATTCCTTATGAAATAAAATTAACCACCTTATAAAACCTTGACTCAAGATTTTACCGGCTAGGGATGTGATAATTGTGAAATGACTTGATCGAGGAAAGTGCCGACAAGATCAAATTGATATTGTTATTAGTATATGAGTTGCGAACCCCCCATGGGTACTCTTTTGGAATATTAGTCTCAGAAGACATATGTTGTGCGATAGGTTTACATCATATTCATCTGATGCATCATCATTATCATAATCATCTATTTGTTTGCATGGTATGTACTTTCATTTTGTTATTCTTGTATGTTGGGTTGGCTTAGAGAGTGGGTATAATTTTGTGTTAGTGGAAGTCTTTCCTGATAATAGTTATGCTTCTATTTTTGATCATAGACATGTATATGTTTTACTTACTTTAATGGGACTGGCTATGTTATTAAGTGTTGTTATCTGTTCGACTAGGGTAGTTTTTCTTGAGTACAAGTTATTTGGCTGATTTGGATGGTGGTGTTATAGTCCTCGCCATCACTATGGATTAAGGTCATTTATCAACGATTCTTGCCAAGTACATGTGTTTCTTATTCACTGTAAATTTTTTTACACCCTACGTAAAAGTACTGAGAGGGTAATCTTGAGCATTAATTGTGATTCTCGGTGACTACTTTCCATAGATTGAGGTAGCTGTTGTTGGATTCAGAGCTTACACAGATATGTTCTTTATTTATATCTTAGGCTTATTCATATTTGAGGCACTTCAACTATTTTTACCGTATTTGGTAGTAGATGATTGTACTAGTGACAACCAAACTTGGGAAGTTGTGTTAATGTTGTAACTCTTTTTACACACACATACACATATACACATATATGTATATATATGTGTGAGTGTGTGTACGCTGGCATTGATGTCGCCAAAACTATACCCTCCAAGAAGATGCAATATAGTCATTGTCAAATTATAGTAACCCAACTAGGTTGGAGTCGAACCCACAGGGAATAGATCAAAAATTACTCACAAACTTGCTAAAGTATCCGAATAATACAAGAAAGTAAATGGGGGAATTTATAGAAAACAGTACATAATAACAGGTCTTAATTGCTTTCGGTTGTAATCAATCTGAGATGAATACCAGGACTGTCTTCCCTCTAACTTCCTAATTTCGTAGGATTATCATGCTCAATCCGACTAACTCACTACCCTGCATTCAAAATCTGACAAGATAAGTATCACCAACCATCTTGTGAACGCCTTGGTGAATTTCACATTTCACCTTGTGAGTCTTAGAGTGTCGCCTTTCTAACCCTTGTCTTTGATCCCAATTTAACTCTGTCCTTTCGAGTATCAAGTTAATTAGACGAGGGTTGATAGCCTTGAATTACTGTTTTAATATTCTTTTCCTAATGTCAATATCTATTGTGAAGATGATCTCAAATACAGACAAGTCCTTAACTTCTGCCGTAGTTAAGGAAGAAAATAATTCATAGAAGATTAAAATACATGCACAAACACATATTTAGAAGGATCTAATACTTCCCCTACATCGTTATTCCACCAGGCTTCTCACAACCCTATATGAAAGGTTTAGCCTCTCATGTTAGCAAGAAACTCCATGGAATTCACAAAACAAAATATAGAAATAATCTTACAACAACTGAAGAATAAATCCCAAAGTCTCAAATTAATAACCAACCAAATAGTCAAGAACTCGAATATTTCAAGATCAAAAGCCAATATTGAAATCAATATATGTTTTGAAAGTATAAAGTGTATAAAAACACAAAGAAAAAACATCAAAATAGTTTTTATAGATTACATAAAACCCTAAAATTCCAAACCAAAATAAATCGGGAAACATAGATCGATGGCCACTTACTGACCCACTTATGGGCCATAAGTGGCACTTACACCCCATAAGTGGGTTGTTATAAGTAGCCTCAAATCTCCAATGCTATAGTAGTTGCACTTA
The DNA here is from genome assembly GCA_030864225.1 of Capsicum baccatum var. pendulum. Classification (NCBI taxonomy): domain Eukaryota; kingdom Viridiplantae; phylum Streptophyta; class Magnoliopsida; order Solanales; family Solanaceae; genus Capsicum; species Capsicum baccatum. The sequence continues at coordinate 183,633,213 of CM061554.1, forward strand.
TGATGGAACTTATAGGGCACAAGTGGTACTTACGTCCCATAAGTGCCCTCATTGTAAGTACCAGACACTTCCTCAGGAATTAGCTTCTCAAAATTGGATTTCTCTACAACTTATGTGCCATAGGTGCCCTATAAAAGTAACACTTACATGCCATAGGTGCCGCATCATCAGTGGAAGACTGAGACTTCAATTACAGGTTCTCTGAATTCTGATCTTTTGAAAATTATGATAAGCTACTTACCAGTCCTAAGTTGGACTTACGTTCTATAAGTGGCATCATAAGTGGTGCCCTTCTTTAATCGTAACTTTGTTTTCTTTATTTTAATCTCCCAAACCTAGTTTCCTAAGAAATAGACATAAAAATACATGATATCTACCAAAATGAACCTAAGTACTTGCATATTTTCTGGTTTTAAGCATCGAAAGTGCCATGAAACCATGACACATCAACACCCTCAAATTATAACGTTTGCATCTCCTCAGGAAACAAAAACACAACAAAACACAACACGATGCTTAACTAAGAGAAACCTAAGGTACCTACGACAGTCAATCTCAATTTCAGCTCAAAACATCACCCCTCATATTTTTAACTTTCCAAAACCAGTTTTAAGGATCTATGCAGCCTAACGATATGACACAAAAGGAATCAAGATATGTCATTACATTAGCAATGCATAATCAAGAATATGTACAAATCACACTACCCAAACAGATAAGCAGCTAGCAACACAACCTTTGTACCCTCATGATAAGAAAATCCCACTAACTCAGTAGAATCATGCATGTCAATTCAGGGACTATCACAAGACACTCACACTCACGAAAAAGTTCCAACAATGTGCATAGAATTCCATAGGCTTGCCCTTATTTTCTTTACCTTTGTTTTTTGGACAGTTGAACTAAGATCACTATAGGACATTATTAGTCTTGTAACATAGGTTTGGGGGATGGTGTGGTACTTTGGAAATTTAGTGACTAAGCCTCCTTGGCACTACAATTACGTTTGTTGTCCACTTACAACCAACTTTTCTTTTATTCCGCCTTTATTTCTCCTTTTTTACTCTTTAATACTTATTCAAGTTGGGTGTAGTTTCTTTTATTCTCTCTTTTTCTTTTTGCTTTTTTTTTTTCATTCTTTTTATTTCTTTTTCTACCATACCCAACCCTACTTTCCTTTCTCTTATTATGCCCTTCTTTATACCCACTTCTAATCACGCACCCTTATGATAGCAACCCTCAACTTAAGCGATTTGTCAAAGTTAAGGTATACAATGTCCAAGGAAGACTAGGGCCAAAATAGGTTCATTGTAACTAAATTGGGAAGGTGGAAGGTAAAAACAAGAAAAATAGTCTATACAGGCTCAAAGCAGGGATCAAGGGATACTTATTCTAATTTGGAAGTTCATTTAGGCTAAAATGGACTAAATTCAAGAACAACCTATGATCCTTTTCTAACCATCTATCCTACAACCTACGCAAGACTAACCGAGCAATTTTTATATTTAACACATAATAACTAAGTAAGTATCTTACATACACATGTCATAGGGTTGCATCACAAAACTACTACTTATCTGGTTCCTACAAATACTAACTATGATTATTATGTCCCTAATCCTAATGGCATAACAAGATTCATAGTGGTCACATATATAAGCATATCCCATAGTTCAAAATAATTTTTTTTGGAGGAGTGCCATTTTTCTAACACATTTAAGCAAAATCAAAACAAAATACATCAACTAAACGTCGGTACTTATTTTTCTCCTAGTTAAACATAAACAACATAAAAACAACATGAAACAAAACACAATACATTCTAGACATATTGTCCCTACTAAGAACAAACTCTGGGTAAAAGAGACACGACAATAAGAAACCCAAGAGGAAATCTAGACCTACAAGTAGTCTAATCCCCATCAAATAGAGATGCATTATCTCCAATGAATTGGGAAGATAAAAATCAAGATAGTTAATAATATACATGTGGAACCTTAGGTACGTAGATCTAACATTAATCACTCTAACATGAATTATCACATAATAAGATACCTTGGTTTGACTCTCAAGCAGAGCCTGATTTAACATTGTGACATGACGTGGATACCTTGATTACTCAGACATCATCAAGGTACACAAATGGTGGGGTTACAGGGTCATCAACATAGTTTATTATCAAAACCACCCTCATGTCACTCGATTGGTTCATCATTTTTGAACATGACTTCCTCATCATTCAACCTGAACTTAATCTCACCTTTTACCATATCTACCAATGCTCTACTCGTGTCTGAAAATCGTCCTCCCAAAATTATAGTCATCTCAAAATCAACTTCACAATCCAAGACAACAAAGTTAGCCGGAAAGATGAAGTTACCCACCTTCATTAAAATATTAAACGATTTTCCTATAGGCTTTTTCACCGTGTGATATGCTATCAATCACCGCATCATCATTGGTTCAGGAGGTCTCAAGCCTAATAATTTGAACACTGCAACAATATCAAATTAGTGTTACCACCTAAGTCATACACCACTTTGGCAAATCTAGATGTCCCAATTGGTCAATGAATCGTGAAAGCTCTGGGATCACCTTTTTTTATACCAAAGATTGAGATGTAATCGCACTATAATAATGCAAACCACCAACGTCCTCATAAACGACCCCTCTCTTTTTTGTTACCAAATCCTTAATAAATTTTACGTAACTAGGCATATACTCAAGAGCTTCAAGAAGAGGTATATTCAAACTCAACTTTTTAGCATAGTGTTAAACTTTTTATAATTCTCTTATTTTTTATTTTACTTCAACCTCTGAGGAAAAGGTGGGGAAGTTTGTGGAATGGTCTTCGGTATAGGTTCAACTTTCTTCCCCTTACCTCTATCCTTCTCAGCTATTTTATAAACACCCATCAATTTTTGTGATAAGTCGCCACTAGTTACACATTTTTTAGGTTCCACTTTGGGTGCCTCATTTTCCTCCTCAACATCATCCTGACCTTCTCAACTGTAGGCATGAGGGATCTATGGTGGCCTTACCAAAACTAGTGGTGATGTCCAAATAGTGACTTTTATTTTTAGGATTTTGCACGGTATTACTTGGAAGGATGCATGATTGACGTTGATTCAAGGTTGCCAACATCTGACCAAATTCTTGCTCAAGTTTCTTAATCGCAGTAGCACGCGATTCCACTTTTTGGGTCAAACCTGAGATATCTACCTTAATTTTTGTAAGGTAATCCTCCTGATTCTCTAACCCCTTAACTAATTTAGTAAGCAGCATCTCTATCCTCGAATCGATATCTCAATTTCCTAGTGAAATATATGTATCACCTTTCTCCTTATAATCATTCTTACACCGCCAATCACTATCTATCTTTACTCTAATCCTTGTATCTGTCCCTATAGTAGTTCTGACCTTGATTCTCTTGCCTCGAGTTCTAAATATATTGATTAGGCGATTGACCCTTAGCTAAAAAACCTTCCAACTCTCTATCTGTATACTTTACCTCTACATCCACATCAAAATCATATGACCTATGAGCTTTACCTTATGCACCCAAAATATTCACCTTTTGAAAATTTATTATTGCAAACTGCTTTATCAGTAACCCAATCTCCATCCTTAACTCTGCAACCTCCTGAGCCACTGTATCATCTATAATTCTTTACTCACTAGAATCCCTAATAGCATAAGTACCAGCACCTCTCTATGCCTTCCGAGATGACACCCTTAGTTGGTAAGAGATATCTGATCTACTATTTTCTTGCTACCTCCTAATATAGGCTCATGAATACTCCACAAGTAATAGAATCAGCCATATCTTTAGAACTTGTATTCAAGTCTTGATAGAATATTTCAAGTAAATTTCTCCTTATAATTTTATGATTGGGCCCCATCAACAACTTTTTGTTAAACCTAAAACATGCGTCATATAGTGGCTCATAATGTAGCTGTCTAAAATTATAAATCTCATCCTTCAATTGTAGCATTCTATCAAGAGGGAAAAATTGGTCTAAGAACTATTTTGAAACTCATTCCAAGTAGTAATGGACCCACGAGGTAGTTGCCCTAATGATAATCTCGACTTACTAGTTAGACAGAATAGGAATAACCTGAGTCTCAAAGCTTCCTGACTCACCTTAGTTATATTATATGAAGTTCAAATTTCAACAAAAATTATGATGTGCATATTTGCATCATTATTTGGAAAACCCACAAACACGCCCAATTTATTTTTAGCATCTGAATTATAACACTTGTGCTATCAAACTTTGTCCCTTGAGGCAATTCAGGAGGAATGATAGTTCCTATCTTAATAGGCTCAACATAACCCATGTTTTCATCTATATCTTCATATGTTGGAAAGTACTGAAAAGATGGGCGTACTTGAGCTTTCTCTCTTCTATCTCCGTAAGTTCTGCTCATCACTCCCATTCTTATCTTACACTTTCTGCCTTTTAAGATGCACGGCGAGTATCCTTATACCTTCTTCTATTAGATTCTTCTAATAATTGTGTACTGGTTTATTCACTAGTCTTTTGAAAATGATGCAGAGATAGAGGAGGTAAGTCAATTGGATCATCTCAAATCCCCTTAAGATAAGCATCACAATCATGATCAAATACCTTATAATTCTATTGTAGGATTCTTTGTGGATTTGGATCAAGTGGGATCAAGGAATTCCCTTGACTTCTAGTATTATGCATACACTAGTGTACACCTTAATAAAAATAGAAAAATAAAACCCAACAACCTCAACAACATTAATCAATCAATCCGCAATTGTATTCCCCAACAACAGTGCAAAAATTTAATATCACCCATACTATACCTCCAAGAAGATACAATGCGGTCACTGTCAAATTATAGAACCTGGCTAGGTTGGGGTCGAACTCACCAAAAATATGTCAAAAGTCTCTCTCATATTTTTTACTGAAATAGCCAGACAATACAGGAAAGTAGATAGGGGAAATTAATAGTAAATAGTAAATAAAAATAAGTCTTGACTGCTTTTGGTTGTAATTAAACTGAGATAATACTAGGAATGCCTTCTCCTGACTTTCTATCTCCGTAGTCTTATCGTGCTCTATCTGACTAACTCACTGCCCTACGTGCAGAATATGACAAGATAAGTACCGCCAATTGTCTAGGGAATGCCTGGGTGAATTTCACTCTTCACCTTGTTAGTCTCAGAGTATTGTCTTTCTAACCATTGTCGTTGATCCTATACTAAAGCATAGGAATAATCTCACAATAACTGAAGAATTTATAAAATAAAGCATAGGAATAATCTCACAATAACTGAAGAATAAATCCCAAAGTCTCAAATTCATAACCAACCAAATAGTCAAGAATAAGAGAATTCCAATATCAAAAGTCAATCTTGAAATCAATATATCTTTTAGAAAGTATAAAGTGTGTAAAAAACTAAAAAAAATCAAAAGAGTATTTATAGATTACATAAAACTCCAAACCAAAATGAATCGGGAAACTTTGGTCGGTGGCCACTCACGGACCTACTTATGGGTCGTAAGTGCCACTTAAGACCCATAAGTTTGTTATCATAAGTATCCTCAAATATCCAATGATGTATTAATTCCACATGTGATGGCACGTATGGGGAATAGGTGGTAATTACTTCCCATAAGCGCCCTCATCATAAGTACCAGACACTTTCTTAAGATTTAGCTTCTCAAAACTTAATTCCTCTACAACTTACATGCCATAGGTTCCCCATCATAAGTAGCAGTTACGTGCCATAAGTGTACCATCGTTGGTGTTAGATCAATACTTCAGTTTTAGATGCTCTGAATGTGGATCTTCTAAATCTTACAATAGGACACTTATGGTTCATAAGTGGGACTTACATGCCGTAAGTGGCATCATAAGTAGTGCCCTTCTAAAATCTTAACTCTTTTTATTAATTTTAAGCTCCAAAATGCTATTTCCTGCAAAATAAACACAAAAACACATCGTATCTTCCAAAACAAATGTAAGTACTTGCATATTTCCAGTTTTAAGCATCGAAAGTTCCATGAAACCATGACACACCATGTGTGTGTAGGGGATTATTTTGTTTCATTATTTCTTTTACTTTTATATTTTTAGAGTTATATTGTTGGTCAAAATAGGCTATCATTCACTAATGGGTGTAACAGGTGCCATCACGATCCTTATTTTGGGTCATGACAAGTTGGTATCAAAGCCCCAGGTTCACTAGTCTCACGAGTATCGGTCGAGTATACTAGAGTATTATGAATTAGTATGACTGCTATCTATCTTTGAGTCTACATGACTTTAGGAGAAATCCACTTCTTCATTTTGTGTTGTGCATCTACAGTCTAATATAACTCAAAAATCTCTTATTCACTCTTCCACTAATGGTAAATGGCATATTTTTTTTTTGTCTAGAGAGAGCCCATGCCTTTGGCATATGAAAGGGGCAAAGGTCAAGACAGAGGTCAGACCAGAGCATCAAGATCAGCTAGAGGTCATGCTGACGTTGCCCAGGTTTTGAAGTTGGTCATAATGATGGGTCTATTAGAATAGATATGTTGAACATAGTACAAACACTTTATATTTTTATTCTATATCTATGCTTGAGGATTTCTTGGTACTGATGTTGGGTTTATTTTAAGGGATGACTAAAACATTTGGTCAGCACATTACTTTGGATTTTTTGACTCTAGATTCATAGTTGGATACTACTAAAGACTCTCTTAGTGTTGATGTGACACTATTAGGTGTTGCTCCTTATCTATTAACCTTACCTACTATGTCTATGGAGGGACAGATAAGGTTTATTTAGTTTATGAGGATGGATATCCATAGTTTAATAGGATCCTAATGTTGTTGGTTATGAGTTCTTGATTGGTTTCCACAAAAGGTTGAACTGGTTGGGCTTGGTAGATTCTAATGGGGTAGATTTAACTTCCTTTCAATTGTATGGACTAGCTAGACAGCGGTGGGGGTATTTTGTCAAGAGTAGTCCAAATAGGTCACCTTCTATCTTGGGATCAATTTTTCTAGAAGTTTTTAGAGGATTTTGTATGAAGACTTGATGGGCGTGTAGGCAAGAGGCCTTATAGACTTTACTATGGTAGTGACATGTATAGTGTAAGCTTGAAATATCTTGTTTTTTTTTAAAGTTGGTTAGGCTGTGGTGGATATTTGGGTTCCTCGAATTCAGTTTAAAAAACGTCTACTCATTTGGGTTATTTCACATATTGGGATCTATGGCATCATATGAAGGATTAACCACAACATATATAGAGGTGCACTACTAGTAGGATGAGGGATTTTTGGGTCTCAATGATATGCATATTTGGGTGGACTCGAGGTAGGAGCCTCTGGTATAATAGCCATAAGTATGGTAGGTATAATTTAATCTATCCTAAGTATTCTTTATTTGTTGTCTTACATTTTCCTATGTGTATGCTTATTATGCATCAGGTCTTGAAATGATTCATGAATTTTTTGTCATGTCTACTTATATTACTATCTCGGTAGTGAATCTATTATGGTGGATCGGGTATACAAGCCTATGTCATAACTTATTTATAGTATACCCTAGGGTTATTTTAATTTTTCTAGATATTATGGATTTTAGTTTGATTTAGGTATAATCTTCTCGGTTGATTTTATTCTATGATAATGATGAATTTATGGCAGGTATTGGTATATTTATATTATGAAACGGATTTCAGAGGTTTTCTTGAGGGTCATGATATCAGTTGGGATCGAGTGATTGGTTTTATTTTTGGGATGATGAGTCAAGGAGAAAAGAAGTTTACAGTGGGTACACTTATTAGAGCCATCAAAAGATGTAGTTAAAAATATGTGTATGTGAAATTTGTTTTATAAAATTGCATCGGTACGTTTGTGGTTTGAGTTAATATAGTGATGATGAAGCCAACCATGTGGGATAACTAGGATTACTAAGTAAAATTAAAGAGTAGACTGTGTGATAAATTACAATTATATGTGATTAATTTGGAATATTTTTGGTTACAGGATTTGTATAAGGTAAGGAATACTTTTGAGTGTCCAGGATTTGTAGTGTGATGCTACTCTCATGATGGGATCATCTTTGTTCCAAGATTTATGGTGCTTCAAAACACTCCTCTAGTAGGCTTGAAAGAAATTCAACTTGTAAGAGTATATACATTTTATTTAAAAGGCATCAATTCATCTTTAAGGAGTAGGACTTATGTTTATATCTATGTAGTTACTTGAGTCTTATTCAAGTTATGGTAGTAATATTGCATGTTGTTACAATAGCCTGCAAACTATATAGAATGCTTCAGAAAAAAGTACACATACATTATGGTGTGATAGGTTCTATAGTGGTTTAGAGTTTGGTAACTAGTAAAGTTTAAATTTTGAAGGACATACATTATCAGGGATACTTATTCTTGATTGTGACCTTGTTTGATTGACGGTAATCGAGACATATTCTGAGACAACCATTTTTCTTGCGCACATAAAGAATTAGAGAACCCCATGGAGAAACACTAGACCTAATAAAACCCTTGTCTAGGAGATAATTAAAATGTTCCTTTAATTCCTTAAGCTAGGCTGGAGCCATCCTATTAGGTGGATTTGAAATAGGTTAGGTATTTGGAAGGAGATATATTCTGAAGTCAATTTCCCGCTTGAGAGGAACTTCGATTAGATCTTCAATAAAAACTTTTGGAAATTCATTTGCTTCTAGAACTAACTCAAGACTTGGGGTTTTAGACCTTGAGTACTTGACGCGGACAAGATGGTAGATGCACCCTTTGGAAATTATTGTCCTTGCCTTAAGAAAAGAGACAAACCAACCTATAGGCACTGAGGTACTACCTTTCCACTCTAAGACTAACTCATTTGGAAATTGAAATTGGACTACTCGATTCCTATAATAACTTGGGCATAGTAAGAGTGGAGCCAATCCATGCCAAGAATAACATCAAAATTTTCCATGTCTAACTCTACAAGGTTGACTGAAGTGACTTACTGAGATATTGTGACTGGGAAATTTCTGTATACCCGCTTGGATATGATTGAACTACCGAATAGAGTAGAAATAAAGAAGGGTTCTATAAGGATTTTAGGGTTGATACCAAAATATACTGCTATAAAAAGGGTCACAAAGGAAAGTGTGGCTTTAAGGTATAACAATGCATAAACATGAATATGAAAAACTTGTAATGAACTAGTGACCACATCGGAGGAACCCTCCTAATCCTATTGTGTTTGAAAAGCATAGAACCTACCCTGACGATGTCCACTAGTTGTGCTAGATGTGGCACCCTATTGAGCCAGACTACCTACAAGAACTGTTGATGAGTTAGAATGACTTTGCTCTCCTTACCTCTTTGTGTAGCCGCTGGGCATTTCCTCACTTTGTGTCCTGACTTGCTACACTCAAAATAAGTATCACTAACTACCATACACTCATCTTTGTGGTTCCTACCATATTTCTTACAAACTAGGTTTGTGCGAAGATTATTCACACTACCCTGAGACTTAGAGCCTACCACCCAATCATGACTTTCCTGCCTAAATTTAGGTACTGGAGTACTAGCAAAATTGGGGATGGAGCTGAAGATTTTTCTAAAAACTAAGAATGATTACCACCATCGGACCTTTACTGAGAGAAATTAAAGCTACCGGTTCTGGCCCACTTATTCTCACTTTCCTTTTCCTTGATTTTCTCCTTTTCAATATACTGAGCATGGACCATAAATCTATAGATTTCCATATCCTTAACCAACATGTCCATTCTACACTCCTTAACCACATCCTCAGAAACACATGATACAAACTTGCTCATTTAGGCCCTAGAGTCAGCAACCATAGTCGGAGCATACCTTGCCAGCTAGGTAAACTTAAGTGAATACTCTTTTACACTCATATTGCCCATCTTCATGTTTATAAAATCTTTCACCTTAGCTTCTCTCAACTCAAGTGGGAATAACCTGTCCAAAAATGCAGCAACAAACTCATCCTATTCGATCGACCTTGCATCTATACCTCTAGCATTCTTTTGCTACTTGAACTATGTGTGAACCACTACTTGCAATTGATAAGCATCCAAATCATCTCTTTCAATTAAAGTGACACCCATGATTTCAGTCACCTTCTGAATACTATCAAAAAACACTTGTGGATCCTCTTTGGGCTTAAACCTAAAGAACATCGAAGGGTTCATTCGAGTGAAGTCCCAGACTCTAGTTGTTGCAGTATTCACAGTTCAATTGGATAGTGCAACCTCATGCTAGTTATTTTGGGTTGTCATTGACTTGGCTAATACTATAAAAAAAACCATAAACTTAGCATGGGAGACCTGTTCATTCAGAGGGTCTTTTAGGACTGCTGGTGGTGCGTGCTGATTCCCATTCCTCCTTTATTTAGTTATCTTGGGAGGTAAGTTTTGTAAAATGGTAGAGGACAAATTAGATGAAGAATTTTAATAGAGTTCACACTCTATTGCATGTCATGAATCATGAAAGATGTGAAATTTTTCCTAAGACGTTTCATAGCCTCTCACTCATAAGTGTGGCTCGCTTTTCACCCATGAACAAGACTTTACTTAACACAGTTTTCAAACACCTTAGGACACTCTAAACCTGATGCTCTAATACCAAGTTTTTCATGAATCGAGACTGTCCCTTAGTCGTAACATGGTACTTAAAGTCACAAGTGACCCCAAGCTAACCCATGGCCTGGAATGACGCTAAGAATATTGAAGAAATAATAAGGATTGAGTGGAAAAATTAAACGAAAATAAATTGATAATAATGGTGATTATGAAATCAATACTGAATATCAAGTCTAAGACTGTCTGGAATACCAAACATGCTGAAAAGTAACTAACTATCTAAAAGCCTCTAAATCATATGAGTTGTTAGAAGACTCCCCTAACTAACTCCAATTGTCTGAAACTAAATAAAATAAAATGCTAGAAGAAAACACTAATGACTAGTCCTCGAATGATGAGGACTCACCAAATACAGTTATTGATGTGTGAAAAATTATACTAAGCTTGATCTAGATGTTGAGCATCTGAACTTATATTATAAGACAATACAACACAGGAAAAGTATGCATCGATACTTTGAATGTATTGAGTATGCGAGATAGTATAAATGACTGATGTAAATTGAACATAATACATGTAATATGTATGAACTGATGCAAGACCATGAACTTTATAGTAAGTTGAATAACTTAATACAAGGTCAAGAAAAATTTGAATGAAATATAAATTATGGACTGTGGGAGCTAATATTAATTGACATACCTCAATCTGAGCTGACCAGGGTCTAAACTATAACCCCAGTTAGATGGGTGTTCAGTACCTTACCAAAGATATGAACACTGACTGGCATACATCCACTAAACTAATGTACGGAGGGACTAGGGTGTCAGTCCTAATCTGACAGGTGGCCCTTTATAACCTATGGTGGTGCTGTAGTTTTAGAACTTAGGGACTTATACTAAAGGTCTCAACCTAAATGAAATAGGAGCCTTTATCCTTGAGTTCAAGTGCTAAGTACTACTCCCAACTAAAAGTCACTGGTAACTGAATACACTTAGTATAATAATATTCTATAAATAACAATATATGATATTCTAAAATATGCTCAAGAACATATAGATTTGAGAATATGACATTTACAACTATATACATGATTTCCTAGGTATCAGGTGTTCATAGATCACCAACTCTACACATGACAATATTAAACTAAACATCATAAGGAATATTGTAATTCAAGCCAAAAACTCAACAATTTATCAACATACTAGGATTTCATGATTTTGAGTATGGAAATATGATGGAACTTATAGAGAAACACATATTCATGGTTTAATTCAAGAAAGAAGCTTAGAAATTATGGAACCCATGCTTGTCATGTAACCCTAAACTTGAAGGGTGAATTTAACTTGAGAATCTAGTGCTCTTTGGGACTCAATGGGTGAAAGGAGACCCATTAATAAAATCTCATGTACTTGGAGATAAAACCCTTGAAGAACTCTGTATAATTAGAGTGGGAAGTTGAAGAGCACTAATTTTCCTTTGGAGAATAAGAATTGCCTCTTTTTCTCTGTTTGAAACTAAGTAATGAATGTTATTCTGAATAATAAGGGCTTAGGGTAGTATTAAATCCAAATATTTAGCATTGGGATACCAAAAATGACATGGTTTTGGGGTTAAAAGTGTGGGAAAAGACCAAAAAATTCTTTTGAAATGTGCGGACAAATTCTAAAAATAATCACGAAATTGCTTGAAAGCATTCGTAGGAAGTCTACCATAGTATTCTTAGTTAATTCACATTTTTCTACCTTCCTTGTTTGTACTCTCAAGGATGAACATATGTTATAGTAGTAGATGAATATGTATTTGTGTTTTGTCCATTTTAACCTCCCTCCCCATAGTTTCATTTTGGTATGCATGAGTTATGAGAGTGGGTTCCATAATTCTTGAGGTCTTCAATTAACTTTTATATGAGCTTTTAGTTTTGGGAGGTTTTTACTTTAATATAGTTGAATTTTATTGACATTTGGAGATTCAAGTATCATATCAAAATTTTGCCAGTTTCATCAGCTTTGGAACATCGATTATGGGTTAGTCATAATGTTAGTTTAATTTCCAAAGCTTTCAGTATAATTGTAAGCATTAAGACAAGATGTAGAAAGGTATTTTGTATGGTTGGTCAATATCTGATGAAAATAACCTTGATTGGAAATTCTAAATACATTATTAAGTCCAGAATGTTGAATTTGTTCTAGTAGCATAGTCGGATTATTTTTATGGGGTTCCAAACTCATTCTGAGTATTGGATCAGGGACATTTTAGACTTGTGTTTTAGTAGCCTTACTGCTATCTAGTGTAAGAAAAATCCTTGTTTATGTTTGCAAGGGGGCATCATGTTTGAAAAAAAAAGGTTGGTTGGTTATCGCACTTGTGGGTGCGAAGATGGTGTCACATTAGTAAAGGTTTCAACTGCGTCCAGGTCAAATTTACTTTATCTCTATCGCGATAAACCATGATGGTTAGCAGGTTGGGTCAGTTGCATCGCAATATGCCCTTAACGAACAGGCACAGGAAAAATCACCTGGACAACCTTTTATTCTATATTTAAAAATAAAGCCTATTTCACTATTTTTAATATTAGGAGCTCAAATTAAAGCGATTTCATATAGGTTTTCAAGATTTGATCCTTGGGAGAGTTTCTAAACTAGTTTTTCATCATTGTTCATTGATTGAAGTGTGAAATCATTTTCAAATCATGATTTTTAAACTTGAAATGTTTTTTTTTTCTAGCTAGAGTGAAAAATAAATTTTCTTGATGATTTCTAACTTGATTTCTACTATATTTTTTTATGAGATTTTAAATTTGAGATGCTTTGACTTTGGTAAAGTGATTTTCTACAAGTATTTTAATTTTGCCCATGTGGACTCGAGGTTAATTTTTGAATTGGGTTTTTGGACCCAAATATGAAATATAACGATATGGTTATCATTGATTTTCTTTTCTTACGTAGACTTTATATTTGCATAGGTTGGACTTATTCAGAAGCTATTCAGAAGAGTAGAGCTTTTATTTGATTCTTTGGGCTTTGATTGAGCTTTACGGGTCTCATTGTAAGGTAAATTAAGATTTTTCTTGAATATTTTTTGAGATGTTTATGTTTTATGTGCTAGTTGCCTATAATTGTGAATAACTGGGGCTTTGGGGGTTCTTATAGTAATTGTATTGATAAATGACTTATTGATCATGACTAAGTTGATATTAATATTCTACTTGAGGATTTGAGTTAGTGCTTAGTGGTTATTGATTGAAAATTGAGACTTAGTAATTACTTAGGGAACAAAGAAAATGTGACCATAATTAAAAAATATTAAAAAAATAAATTTGTGCATGATTATTATATATTGTATGTGAAAATGATCTTCTAATCATGTTGGATGATGAGTTTATATTCCTTTAGAGAATTTGAGTCTAATTATGTCATAATTGTTGGAAAGGCATGTAAAGCATGTTATGTTTGGGATCAATTCTCACTATTACATTATTTGAGTAGATTATCATTATGGTGATGCTCCTGTGGGGAATTGTGTGAATGTTATTATTAATTAGAGAGATTATTAACATTGTGAAGCCTATGTAGTGGCTTGTGATGACCTTATTATTTGATTAGAGAGATTATTATCACTGTGATGCCCGTATGAGAACATCTATTGACTTTATGAGTATCTTCATTGGTTCTTATTATTATTGTGATGCCATATAGGAAATTTTGGGACTTTGAGAATACTTTGAGTTGATTTTATCATTATGTTACTCGTGTGGGGATTACATTGCCTTTGTTGGAGGGAGGGGTGAGCTAGTTTTATCATTATGATGCATGTGTGCTGGCTTGTTTCATGATATAATAAGATTTGAGAGGTTTTGGTTCATAGATATTATTGTTAAGGAGATTTTTGTGCATTATTTATTTTGTTGTGGACATGCATAATCATTCATCTCTTGTTTTATGAACCTGGTACTACTAATAAACCTAGATTCTTTGTGAAAAATGCACCACTTTATAAAACCTTGACTGAAAATTTTACTGTCAAGTGATATGATATTGTGAAATGACTTGATTGAGGGAAGAGTCCACAAGATCAAATATTAAGATTGTGATTAGAATATGAGTTGGGAACTCCTCATGGGCCCTCTTATAGAAGCATAGTCTTAGAGGGTATATACCGTGAGATAGGCTTGCATCATACTCATTTGATACATCATTATTATCATACTTATCTATTTGGTTGCTTGGTATTCACTTTCCTTATCTTATACTTATATGTTGGGTTATTTTTTTGAGTATAATAATGTATTGAAAAAAGTCCTTTCATATTTTTATCTGCTACATATATATTTGGTTTCATGGAATATGCCTTTCTTGTCTCATCTTTGATGACTAGTTTGGTATAGTGAGTGGGTATAATTTTGTGTTGGTGAAATTCTTTCCTGATATAAGTAATGCTACTAGTGTTGATCACAGAATTGTACATATCTAATTAAATAGGACTCTATATCTTATTAAGTGTTGTTATCAATTAGAATAGGGTGGTTTTTCTTGTGGATTATTTGGTTGATTTGGATGATTGGTATGATAGTATTCTCCATCACTTTTGATAAGGGTCAGTTGTCGATGATGCTTGTTGAGTACATATGTTTTATATCCACTCTTGATTTTTCTGCACCCTATGTCCAAGTATAAAGAGGGTAGCCTTAAACATCAATTGTGATTCTTGGTGACTGTTTTCTAGAGATTGAAGTAGCGGATATTAGATCTTAGATCTTACCTAGATCACTTCTTCATATTTATCTTATTCTTATTTGGATTTGGGGCACTTTAACTATTGGTATTATATTTAGTATTAGAGGTTTGTACTAGTGACAAACAGACCTATGAAGTTGTATTGATGTTGTAACTCTTTCATATATATATATATATAAACATATATATGTACATACATATATATATACATAATAGAGAGTGGAACAAATAACGAAATAGAAGAATCACTAGCTTGTTTTTTGATTTGTCTTATTGGTCGGGAGAGACTTATCTATACCAGTGGATGTGATAGGTGTCATTACTGTTTCAATTTTAGGTCGTGACAAGTTCAAATTTGGATTGATCTCTATCTCAATGTCATGTGATCGTGAAGGGTAGAATTCATAATTGTGTTTAAAACTCCATTTAGACTTTGACTTTGCAACTCAATTTTGGGAGCTTAATATTTTTGGAAAATTCAAAAAAAAAATTCAAGATTTATTCATTGGGTATGATTTCAAACTATTATTTTTGTATTCATCACTAATTTATTATTGATTTCACCTTTAAATTAGTGCTTTACATTAGGAGAGATGAGGTTTTGGGTATAAATTATGAAATCTAGTTTTGATGATTTGAGTGTTGAATTGAACTCTGTTTTCGATAAAATATTTTATTTGAATTTTTTTCTTATGGGTTCTGATTTTTTTATTTTTTTTGTTAGAAATATAGGGTTGACTTTTTGGGTCATGGAGTTGAAATATAAAATATGGATATGTATATACTCATTTACTTATCTAGATCACATAATTTAACAAAATTGGGATCCTTCGTAGGCTCTATGGCAGGGCAAACCCATTATTTGACTTTTCAACCTTTATTTAAGGCAAGTTAAACTTTCTTTGACTCTTTATAAAGTATTAGTATATTGTTTACTATGTATATTAATATCACCCAAATTACTCCTTGCAATTGAAGTATAAAGTGGTCGTTGAATCAAATATAGAATCCAATTAGGTTTGGATCAATCCCATAGGGAATATGGCTAGGAGCAAGATAGTATGGTTATTTAAGCTATCATTTAGTTATTTTCGAAAATGGGGTTTTATGACAAATAATATTTACAAACAGTGAGCAACCAAGTAGCAAAATGTTTATTAATGTTGTGTTTGGATCAATGAGAGATTTGACAAAGATTGTGTTTCGTATGATTTTATAATGCAATCAAAGTTCACCTTAATGATTAATCCCCTAGATATATAAATATCACCATGAAACTTTGTCCATCTACATATGTTTGCATTACTAACCCTTATTTTTCATTCCAGATTAACTATTTCTGAATAAGGTCAAGTTATTTGATGAGAGTTGGTAGCCTTGAATATTCGTTGTTAATCCTTTTTCTCATTTATTACCCCTTTTAATACTAGTATGGATGGCATAAATGATACTACAATGGATGACATATATTGAAGTTGGAGGTCCACCAAAGTAAAGTGGAGGGAAAAAAGAGCTCATGTGTGCAAATGGTTATCTCATGAATTCAAGAATTCACAAAAGAAGAAAACCAAACAAGGCCCTTACTCGTTAAGGGCAAAAATGTAATAGAGAGTACCTTTTGTATTCTACTTATTATAAATAGTAGTATTTCCTAGTTTGAAGACTCTATTTTAAGTTCAATATATAATGCTCTTAAATTATCGTTGCTACTTTATTGATTTCACTTAGTATTATTCTATTTTTATTGATTCTTATCATTTTGGTGTCAAGTGCCGAGGTTTGGGTTTGTTTCTACAATTTAAATCTTCGGGGTTTTATCTTTATGAAAAATCCAAAAAAATCATCCAAAAATCTAAAGATTTTTACTTTAATTTATTATTTTGACACTAGATCTTGATTCTCTAGTGTCTTGTAAGTCTAGATTTCAAATTTCATTGATTTAGAGTTGTAGAAGAGAAGTTGTCATTGAATATTTTGAGCTTTTACCCTTTTCAAACTTTGAAAGTGAGTTTCTTAATTGAGGAAGAATTAAAGCTTAAAGTTATTAGGGTTTGTTCCCTAAGTCGTGGGAAAGATAATTCTAAATTTTGAGTCAATTTCAAGTTAATTTAAGGGGTGTTGGGAATTAGTGTGTGTTCTTGATGGTCATCAAATTGTTCTTGAATAAGAAGAAAGAAAAATGTACATTTAACTTATTTTTTTCTCAAATTAAAATTGGTCAAAGTGTATATGGGTCCACTAGTTGAAATTTAAAAAATATACATTTGATAAAAATCTGAAAAAAATAATTAAATTATTAATCTCCATGTGGACTGCCATGTCAGTATCAACGGAGTCAATTCTGCCAACATAGTAGCCATGCAGTTGCTAAGTTAATGGACAATACAACAATTGTCAGCCCCATTTTCCCAATCACACCACACACGCGTGTGGTACAAATTTAGAGACCTGAAATCTGCAGGTTTTCTATACTTAGAAAAAATTTTGGGACCCCAAAATTTTTCTAATTGTCCAGACTTCCTACTTCTACTTATACACTCACTTTAATTTCAGTTCTTAACTAATTATCATCTTTAATTACTTGATAACTAGTTTCCAATCATCAAAGCATCTTTTTGATTCATCAAATTAAGTAACAACAAGCAATTTCTTCTACTTTTGTTACTTGTTTTTTTTTTTTGAGTTTGAATTTTATGTGCTTAACTTCTTCTATTTTTCTTATCTTAATACATAGATTAATTCCTTGATTCAAGTCTTTTTATCTTTATTTGAGTCATTCTTAGAGTTATAAGAATCCACTCCACTACAAAGTATTAATTAAGAAGAGCTAGTTCACTATCAATATTGAGATGATATCGTAGAAGGTGAATTAAGAGCTTAAATATGAGTGAGTAAAACTTTTACAACTAATCTCATTTGTTGAGTTTTGTAGTTATCATGTCTAATACAAGTCCAACCGAAGAGTGTTCTAAGAACATCATGGAGGTTAGCATCACCTCTCCAAGAAAATAATGGAAATGAATGGGAGGTTTAGAGGTAAGAATAAAAGGTCGGCATGGATAGAGAATAAAAATATAAGGGAAACACATCAATTGCCCAAAAATAAGGAGGGTGTCAATTCAATCCACCACTATTGCTCTGGGATAAGCTCAAAACAAAAGAGGACCAAATCAAACTTGAAACTTCCAACAACCTACCTTCTAAATGAACAACCCTCTAAACTACCTAAGACAAGATACATCACATCTAATTCCACAACCCTATCACTCCCACAAGAGGATCATTCTTTTTGTGGCAAACCAAGTTCATACAAAACTCTACCCCATATCCTTGCATGGATCCTATATACCATCTCTATGAAATATACCACAAGTACCTTACCAAGACTACCAATACCAAAATCTCCTTTATGATAAAATGAATTGTAAAGCCAATAACAATGGTTTTTAAGAGCATAGAGGTAGGGTATGGATATTGAATACCAACAGAAGGAGTCCAGCCTCGGGACTTAAGGTGGGACCAAAGCATTAGAGGTTAGGAAAATGAGAATAGAGGATATAGGATGGGAAAGAAAAGAGATAAGATGGGATATAAAGGTAATATAGTGGGAATTAGAGAGATAGATTTAGGTAGAGAAATGATCAAGATAAGGGTTTGAACACTATCAAGGTCATACTTTCACAGTCAAAGAATGTAGTGACCCCAATGATTTAATGGAATGAAAAATTTAAAGTGAGCGGATCTATCTCATGAATAATATCTAAGAAAATTGTTAAGGATGTAGTAATGGCCCTCAAGGTCATTATCATTATCTGTTTTTCCATACTATTTTGCCATTTAGAACTTTATCATAGTTTACCTAAGTCATTAATGGCCTATTGAAGCAGATAATTTGGTTATCAGGCAGTTTATTTGTTTTTTAGAGTCAATTCCCTATTTTGAAATATTTGTCATTAAAAATTAGGTGTCGAGCTTAAACTTTAAGCTAACAACCTTGTATGCTAATTCTAATAGTTCCATCAGCTTAGGAACATTGATTTTATCCTAGGAGACCTTTGTTTAGGTCCCAAGGCTTTCAGACTTACTTTGGGGTATTGGTTGGATTTTGGTTAAAATGGCCAATTGAGTGTGGGACCAGTATTTCACTGAAATGATCCTAGATAGAAATTTTGATGTAGTTATTGAATATAAAATGTTAAATTTGTTAGGGTAGAATAGTTCATTTGTATTCACAGTATTTTGAATGAAACTCGAGGGGCCGATAAAAAACATAGCAAATTTGCTAAGTTGCTGGTGCCTAGACTCAACTGGTGCAGTTGATTAAAAGAACCATCGGTTCCTTAAGCGGAGGTCACATTAGCAACCAAGGCACTACTTTAGTGACCAGCCTTAGTTCCAGCCTATTCGTTTTAGCAGAGGCCTCACTACTTCAGTGGAAGGTCACTTTAGTGATACTCGTCTGCTTTAGCAGAGGCTGACCATTAGGCTTGGGCGCTTAAGCAGTGGTTTGTCGCTTGAGTGATGACCTCTTAAGTAGTCAGTAGGCCACTAAATTGTTCATCACTAATGTATTTAATTATCTTTTTTTTCTAATTTTAGCTCATTTACTCCAAGTCTATAAGACCCTAGAAAACTAGTAGAATTATGGATCTTGATCATTGGGTGTTCGAGGTGAGTTTGGGAGTTTATTGGAATCATTTCCTTATCTAAATTTCCAAAAGTTTCCTTCAATTTCTCAAGTAATTCTCTGACTTAAAACTCAAATATCTAATTCCTTGTGGACTGATTTAAGGGGGTACTTTTGCTTAAATTTTAGCCATTTTTAAGGGTAAATGATCCTTGTGCTTAGACGGACGTTTTGGCACTTTCAAAATTATAATTCCATAGTGGGCCCTTTGTGATATTCTTCGCTCAATTTTTGGACCTAAAGCATTTATATGCATATGAGAGTTTTTATTCTAGTATTAGTGTGTAGATAATTATTTTAATAGTGTGGCATTGCATGGAGGCTTCTCAAAAGGAAAAGGCTTCGATTTAGTGGACTTTCTCGGGCTTTATCGGCGTCCAGGTAGGCTAGGCTTACTTTTCTCATGGATTGAACTTTATTATGGTATTAGTATAGTATTATGCTAGATTTGGGTTGGAATTTATGGCCTTATTGTATGTTTAGTTAAATTTAGAATATTTAGCCAATTAGAGAGTCATTTTAGGTAGAATTGATCCATTCTCCTTTTCCTTGACTTAAATTATTGTCGTAGGACTTCTATAGACTTATTTAACACCTAGTAGTAGAACTTAGAAGTATTAGTCTAGTTTTGGATAGAAATTACCTTAGTATAGACTTTCGGGGTTAGTAGCGGGCCCACAACCATATTTTAGGTCAAAAATTATAATTAGTTCCTTAGGACTTTTCTTCATCATCTTACATAAATCCTTGAGCCCTAGGATGATTTAGACATCTTTTCAACTCTATAATAGACTTGTTACCTTATACTTACTTTAAGGACCGATTTGAGTCTAGCACTAACTATTCACTTAAGATACTAAATTATCAATTTGAGTCCAGTATATATGATGCTAGAGTCTGGTTTAAGTCCAACCTCTAGTGTTCACTTATGATGTTAAGAATATGGTTTAAGTCTTGGTGGTTATAGTACGAAAGGGGTTCATAAATATGGTTTCAATTTTTGGTTATTTTATAATTATTATTATTGTCTATGGTTCTCTCTTAAACGTATCTATAGGGATTAAGGGGGTTGGTTGGGTTATTTTTCTCTTGTTGCACCTTCTGGGATTATATGGGCCTAGTTAGGCTGTAGTTAGCTTGTATTCCTTTGACTTAATTTACCTCATTTTTTATTATCTGCTTGTCGAAAATTATTTCAGTTTTGCCATTTTATCTTTGACTTTAGTTTACTTTCTTGAAACTTATTATAATTTGACACAATCGGCTAATGATTCCTACTGAGTACCCATTATTTTACTTATACTACACTTTTGCATTTTTTTCTAATACAAATCCAAGTACTGGATGTTGTTGCTAATGTTCTATCTATCTTATTCTAATGGTTTGTATATAGGGTGAGCTTTCTGAGATGAAGATAATTCTATATCCTTCTATTAGTTTTGGACAATCTTTAGTTATCCAGACTACTTTTATATTAGATACTATTAGTACTCTTATTCTTTTGGATTTAGTGGCTCTTATACCGACCTTACTAGGTCGTGGGATGTTTTTTTTCTCTCTTTCTCTTCCTTTTTATATATATCATTATGCTTATATTTTATCGCTTATAATTCTATTGTATAGTTAATATTGGTATTTATTATACTTTCCACCAATCATCTTATTATTTACCATTCTGTGATATGCTTTGGCTTACCTATTGGTGGATTAAAGTAGTTGCCATCATTACCCACAAAATTAGCTATTTAATAATGATACCAAAGACTAGGTTCACTGGTATTGTTGGTATAAGAGCAAGTGTCTAGTAGAGTCTCGTGGAATGGAATGATGATGTATGTTTCTTATCTTTGAGACACTATAGGACATTCTTAGAAGAGCTTCATTTTCTTTATTTATTTCATGTGTTAAGTCTGTGTTGGTTTCTAAAATTCATATTATTTTACTTTTTCCCAGTTGGTCAGGATGCAAACTGCAATAATTGGAGAAAATGACCTTGAGTTCATAGCTTGGGCTCTTGTTAGAGGCCATGTCCAGCCCAGGGACAGAGTTTAAGAGAGAGCAACCACCCTAGATAGGGGTTAGTATATGGAGCCTTCACCATATTTGGTTATTGCTATTAGGCCAGGGATAGCGCCACCCCTATCATTAGTAGGCTAAGGGTGGCCCATATTTTATTGGGGTATATTTCTTCTTCATTGCTCAAAGATGCTTAAGTTTAGTTATTGGATTTAGCTGTTGGTGCAGTATATAATGGTGCTCAGTTCATTAATTAGAGTGGTACAAAGGTAGAGTCTCAACTTATAGTTGTGACTCTTAAAGTTAAGGTCTCTCTAGTGCTAGAAGTTGCTCAACCGATAGCCACCTAACCAACAACGTCTATAGAGGACAGAAGATGTTGGGTAGATTTCTAAGATTGACTTTACCTAGATTTCCAAGGGCTCCGAGTAAGGATGTATTTTTGTTTTTGATTGGTTGTAAGGATAGGCTCCATAATTTAGGCCTATGAGTCTCATGGGGTGGACTACAGTACTTTTCAGTTTGACTTGGTAGCAATACATTTGTGGAGAGGTTTTATTTATTCCAGGCCAGTTGGATCTTCTCCCTTAACAAGGACTCAATTTTCTGAGGTTTTCTTAGAGAAGTATATGCCTCACAATCTTCGAGAGTTTCTGAGATATTAGCTCTTGAGATTGGAGCAGGGTTGTATGACTATTCTGGTGTATTAAGCATAGTTCCATGAGTTGGCCAGACATGCTACTTTTATCTTACCAATCGAGTATGAGCGAGTTTGGTACTTTGTTAGAAGGTTGAGACTTCCTCTTTGTATGGCTAATTAGAGTTTGGTTATAGCTAGAAGGTCTTTTTCTATGGTTTTAAATTATACCTAGACTATAGAGAAGATGCACTGCGAGGCCCAAGTGGTAACAGTAAGAGACACGTCACTCGGATAGTTTTAGTAGGAGTTGGAGTAGCTCATAGTTTATAGGCAAAGGTCCTTAGTGTATGTACCCTTTGCATTATCTTATCAGCACTAGTATCATCATAGTAGGGCCGTTCATACCGTACTATAGATTACTAATGGGGGACAACCTTTTATGGTGATTACACTAGTCAGAGTAGTGGTCAGTCTTTGAGAGACACATATTCTAAGTTTTCTAATTGTGGTGGTTATTTTGGGTCTGCTGAATATTGTAGTAAGAGTGGAGTGCTTAGGCATGTTATCATTATAGGGTCATAAATCATTATTATAAAGTGTGTCCCAAACATGAAGTGGTTAGGACTAAATCATAGAGTGTTCATTCGATTAGAGTAGTGTCGCCCCCAGTTAAAGGTGGTATGCAATATTGTACGAGTGGTACTTTGGGTTCTTAATAAGGTCCTCAAGAAGGTAAGATAGGTGGTTAATCAAACACCTAACCAAGTGGCTTGTGTGGCTATTTATATGTATAACTAGTATGCCTAAGGTACAGTCTTTGAATACTATTATTATAGGCATGATTTCAGCATGTCATCAACCAACTATTTCTTTATTTGATTTGAGATCCACTTATTCATGTGTCTACTAATATACATTGTGATTAGAGTTGTTTGGGAGTCATTATCTATGCCATTGCATTTATACTCTCATGGGTATTGAGTTTATAAATCATGTATTGTAAATATTTGAGAGTTTGATACTTAAGCTGATTTTATTATGTTAGATATGGTGGAATTTGATGTGATTCTAGGCATGGACTAGTTATCCCTATGTCATGCAGTCGTGGATTATTTTGCCAAGATCGTCACCATATCTATGCATGCATTCCCCTGGGGTTAAGTGGCTAGGTACTAGTAGTTATGCACCGATAGGGATTATTTATTATGCTTTAGCTAGGAGACTGATATCGAGGGGTTGTGAGTCTTATCTTACTTATATTTGGTATGTTAGTGTTGAGAGTCCTTTGCTTGATTCTATTCCTATAGTCCATGAATTTTCTGATGTTTTTCTGTCAATCTACCTGGTCTTTCTCTGGAGCATGATATTGAGTTTGTTATTGACCTTAGATGGGCACCTAACCTATTACTATGGCACCTTATTGCATAGCTCCTGTAGAGTATAAAGATCTAAATTCTGAGCTTTAATATCTTCTGGGTAGGTGTTTTGTTAGGTTGAGTGTATTGCCTTGGGTTTTCCAATCTTGTTCATAAATAAGAAATATGGTTCTATGTGTATGTGTATTAACTACAGGCAGCTGAAAAAGGTGACGGTAAAAACTAAGTATCCTATGCCTCATAATGATGACTTGTTTGACTAGCTTTAGGGAGCAGCGATGATCTCTAAGATTGTCTGAAGATTCAGTTACCATTATTTGAGAATTTGGGTAGATGGCATCATTAAGACAACCTTTAGGACTCGCTATTGCTATTATAAGTTCCTGGTAATATTTTTTAGGTTGACCAATATCCCAGTTTCATTTATGGATTTTATAAACTAAGTATTCAGTCTTTATTTGGACTTCTTTATGATTATTTTCATTGATGATATCCCTATGTATTAGAGGAGTAGGGAGCAGCATGAGTAGCATTTGAGGATTATTCTCCAAATTTGGGAGATCATAGGCTTTATGCAAAAATCTCAAAGTATGAGTTTGGATCAAGTCCATTAAATTGCTAAGACATGTGATATCTAAGGATGAAATTATGGTGGATCCAGGAAAGATTGAGGCTATTAGTGATTGGACCAGACCTACATCTTTGATTAAGGTTTGTAGCTTTATTGGTTTGTCAGGTTACAATAAGGGGTTCATTAATGTTTTTTTCTTACAGCACCAATGACTAGATTAATTGTAAAAGAGGTTCTTTTTCAGTGGTCCAAGAAGTGTGAATTGAGTTTTCTAAAGCTCAAGGGTTTGCTCACTTCAGCTTCTATTTTGACTCTTCTTATTGAGGGCCAGGGATTTATCATATATTGTGATACTTCTAGTGTTGGTTTATGTTGGTTTCTAATGCAGCAGGGTCAAGTTAGTGCTTACTTTTTGAGGTAGCTGAACGTCCATGAGTACAACTACCCCACCCATGATTTGGAGTTAGCGACAGTAGTATTTGCGCTTAAGATTTAGAGGCACTACTTGTAAGGTGTTCGTTGCAAGATCTATTCTGACCATCATAGTCTTTAGTACATTATGACCCAACATGAGCTTTATTTAAGACAATATAGATAGATTGAGTTTCTGAAATACAAGGATATCTCTATTCTTTATTATTTAGGGAAGGAAAATATTAACACATGCCTTGAGTCGGAAGGCACTAAGTGTGGGTAGCTTTTCTTTTATTTCAATTTTAGAGCATCCGTTGGATTAGGACATCCATTCCTTAGCCAACTTTATGGTTTGACTTGATATGTTCGAATCTAGGAGTATCCGTTCTAGTGTTAAGGCCAGGTCTACCTTATTTGAGTAGATTTAAAGTCATAGATTTGAGGATAGTAGACTTTATGGCATTCATGATCAAGTTTTGAGGGAGTCCATGAGGGATACCTTAGATTTAGAGGGTATTTTGAGATATGATGGTTGTATTTATTCTGAGGGTTGGAGACTTAATTCAGTTGATATTGTTAGAGGCTCACAACTCTAGATATTTTGTTCACCCTAGTATAGCTAAGATATATAGAGATTGAGGCACCATTACTAGTGGAGTTGCATGGAGAGAGAGATAGCAGACTTTATAGCTCATTGACTATGTTGTCAGCAAGTAAAGAATAAGCATTAGAGGTTAGGAAGCCTGATTCAGTGATTTCCTAATCTTGACTGGAAGTGAGAGCAGATTATTATATACTTTGTTAGTGGTTTGCCTGGGACTTCTCGTGGTTCCTATGGCATTTCGTTCATAGCAGATCATTTGACCAAATCAATAAATTTTCTCCCTATTCAAATGCCTTTGATGCTGAGAGGTTCACTTATATCTATGTTCATGAGATAGTTTTCCTGCATGGAGTGCCTATATTTATTATTGCAAATAGAGGCTTAGTGTTTACTTCTAGCTTCTAGAGGACCTTTCAGTAGGAGTTGGGTACTCAAGTTGACCTCAACACCATTTTTTAGCCTCAAATAAAAGGCAAACAGGATGGATTATTCATGTTCTTGAGAAAATGCTCCATGCATATGTTATAAACTTCGAAGGTCAACGGGAGTAACACTTAACCTTATTGGAGTTTGCCTATTGGAGTTTGCCTATAATAATAACTGCTATTCGAGTATTGAGATGGAACTATTTGAGGTATTATATAGTAGGCATTGTTGATCTTCAATAGGTTAGTTTGAGACCTCTGAGGTTAGTCCCATGATACTGACTTACTTTGGGAGTCATTGGATAGTATCTGGTTGATTCAAGATTGACTAAGGAAAGCTCAAAATAGACAGAAGAGTTCTGAAAATAGTAGACTTTGTGCGTTGAAGTTTGGATTTGGTGATAGGGTTTTCCTTTAGTATTGCCCATAAAAGGCGTGATGAGGATTTATAGAAAGGGAAAGCTGATCCCTAGGTATATTGGGACATTTGAGATACTTCAGGCAGTTGGAGAGGTAGCTTATGAGTTGTCTTTTCCCTCAGATTTTGTAGTTATTCACCTAATTTTCCATGTATCTATGTTATGGTGTTATATCTTAGATGAGTCTCATGTATTTCAGTGAGACTCGATTCATTTGGATAAGAGGTTAACCCTTATTAAGAAGCAAGTCCTTATATTGACCAGGGACGTCAAGCGGTTGTGCTCTAGAGAAATTCCAGTGGTTAAGGTTTAGTGGAGACCCCACCCAATCATTGAGGCTACCTAAGTAATCAAGAGTAAGATGTGGGCTCAATATCCCCACCTATTTTAGCCTTTAGTAACACCTCGATCCTTTACTTTTATGGACAAAAGTCTTTTTAGTAGTGGATATTATATGACCCTTAAGGTCATTCTCTATATTTTTGCACTATTTCACCATTTAGAACTTTCCTATAGCTTCCCCAAGTAATTTATGACATAGTGGAGCAGATAGTCTGATTACTGAGTAACTTGTTTGTTTTTTAGAGCCAATTCCTTAGTTTGAAGTTTTTTCTATTGAGAATTGGGTGTCGGGATTAAGCTTCAAGTTAATGTCCTCATATTTAAATTCTGATCATTCTATCAGCTCTGAAACATCAATTTTAGTTTAGAAGGACCCTTGGTTAGGGTTTTGAGGCTTCTAGACTCATTTTGGAATATTGGGTGGATTTTTGTTGAAATGGCCATTTAGGTGTGGGATCCATATTTCATAAACATGACCCCAAATGGAAATTTTGATGGCAGCATTGCGTCTGAAATTTCAAATTTACTAGGTTATCATAGTTCATTTGTATTCATAGGATTCTGAACGAATCTCTAGGGGACGATTGGAAACGTTACAAATTTGCTAAGTTGCTAGAGCCTGGACTCAACTGGTGCAGCCACTTAAGCGACACTTTAGTCGTTTTAGGAGATTTCACTTAAGCAGAGGTTGCTATAACGACCAAGCTACCACTTTAGTGAACAGCCTTAGTCCCCGCCTAGTCACTTTAGTGACACTCATCTGTTTTAGCTAAGGCCAACCATTGGACTTGGCCGCTTAAGTGGTCAATTGGCTGCTAAAGTGGTCATCACTAGTGCATTTAATTCTCTCCTTTACAAATTTTAGGTCATTTACTCCAAGTTCTAAGATACAAAATCATAACAAATATGGAGAATTATGGAGCTTGGTACTGGATTTTTGGGGTGAGTTGGAGAGTTTGTTGGGTTCATTTCCTCATCCATATTTATGTACGTTTCCTTTAATTTCTCAAGTAGTTAGTTGACTTATAACCCAAATCCTTAATTCCTTGCTGACTGGTTTAAGGAAGTATTTGTGCTCAGATTTTACCCATTTTTTAATGATAAATGATCCTTGTGCTTAGAGGAATGTTTTGACGGTTTCAAAATTATAAAACCATAAGTGGGCCCCACATGAGATTTTTAGCTCGATGTTTTACCCGAATTATTTATATGCAATATAGATGTTTTTATTCTTGTATTAATATGTAGAATAGGGGTGTCAAATGAGTAAGTTGGGTTTCGATTGAAGATATTAATTGGGATGAATTAGATATTGGGTTGGGTTATGACCCGCCTAAATTTACTTTGGATTGAAATAGGCTAAAAATTAGGTTGGGACTTGAACCGCCTAAGTTGACCCCCTTAATCTAAATATATTTACATATTAATATTTACCCCTTGTAAACCCAACTCAAGAAATTAAATTTGAATGAGGTTGGGAAGTTAGGTGGGTGGGTAAGGAGTGGGGGTGGGTAAGAATATTTTTTTAAAAAATAAAAATTTATTTTTAAGCGGAGGCGTATGGGGTAGGAGGGATGAAGGGGTAGGGTTTAGGATAGGGGTTGAGATAAGAATTATTTTAAAAAAGAAATTTATGTTTTAAAAAAACAATTTTTTTAGGGAAGGGGTATGCCATAAAGAGGGGGTGGGGGTTGGGGTAAAGATTTTTTTTAGAAATATTTTTTAAGATAATAATTTTTTGGTAAAGGGGTAATGTCGTGAGGGGGGCTGAGGCGGTGATAGGGGTTGGACTAAGATGTAACACCCGAGATTTTGGTCCTTGAAAATTTTTGGGATTTTATACTCACTTCCCAGACTATGACTCTCCATATGAGTCATAGGGAGTCTTGACGGGTCTAAAGGACCCAATCATAGCTTGGCCAGTAGCTTGACCTGGAGTTTCTTCTATGACTACAAATAAGGGGCTACAAATTGTAAAGTCTCAAAATGAGTCGTATGGTGTCTTCCATAGCCTAACCAGTGTGATACCTAATTGTTTCTGCTTTGACAATGACTAAACCTTGTGGGTCATAATGTCTGAGTACATATCGTATGGTACAACTTGTAGCCAAGTCAGTATTGGTGATCAAGGACACTATCTAGAATACGAGTGGGACCTTACGAGCCGTAAGGTAAACCTATAAGTCGTAAGGTCACCTGTAGTGACTGGGTGGTTAATTTTCAGTCTTTTTATTGGGGGCATTCTGGTCAATTCCTTTTTTTCACTTATTCAGGCCCCGTGTTCATAAAGCACTCAAGGGGTTATTTCTCATCCATAACATGATCTAACACTCTCAAAACTCTCTAATTTCTTCAAGGTGAAGACACTTAGGGTTTCCAAGGAGTTGTTCATCTAAGGACTTTAAGGTTGATTTCTCTCCATAAATTTTGTATTTTAGGCATGTTACTCTTCGCTAATTATTACTTTATAAAAACATGTATTTAAATGGTTTAATTGGGTGGTTTTGAATGTGGGTGTTGATACAGTTGAGGGATTTGACATGGTAGATTCTTAAATAGTTCTCCTATGATTTATTATACATTGTTTATGCTTGAATAGTGGTTTTGAACTTGTGGAGTGCATGGGAATGGTAATAAACTAAGAGACCATTGTTTTACCTGAATTGTTATTGTGAGTTGGAATTGGATTTGAATAATTGTGTTCCCTCAACCCACTTGCGTAAATAGCTTTGAATGGTGAAATTGTCATTTGGTATGACTTACCCACCTATGTTATTACATTGCATAAATAATTAAACAATGAGCATGGATTTTTTAATGCCTCGTTGGCTATGATTTGATTTAATGAAACAAAGGGGGTTGAGGCATTCCCCCGATTTGAATTGATAAACTAATAGGGGTAGAGGCATTTCCCTAAGTTAATGTGATTGTTATGGTATGGCGATAAGCTTGCAAGTGTAAGGGTATGATGATACCCATGGTGTGCCTTAACGGTTGGTTTATTGGTTAATAAATTAGTTATGTGAAACTTGTTTTAAATTGGGCTTAATGGGGGTTATGTAGCTAAGCTGTAAAGGTGTGGGTCTTGGATGAATTATACTAGAAACTCGTGTTTGCTGACATGAGGTTTGTTCTTGATGACCTGTGTGCATGTTCACACTATTGATATATTTATATCTTGGACTGATGTGGGGTTGGGGCATTCCTTGGTCTTTCTTGATACCTCTTGTTTATGTGGCTAACATGCACTAAGGCCCTTTCAGCAGGGGGAGATGAACCCATGTAGCCCGTGGATACCTATTATGACGGTTGAGCTACATAGTCTAGGATAAAGTTTACTTCATGCTAAATCTTTTTCCCTGTCCTAGCATGACATGATTATATATATATATATATATATATATGATAATGTGCATTGGTTTTGACTGATTTTGAAATATAGATCATGGCATTATTTTATCCCCTATCCCTGTGTTACATGTTAGTGCTCAACATACTAACCTTCTTCGAATGTTGTATCCTTATGTGATGTAGGCACCGGAGATACTTCTACTTTTCCTTCATGGTGTTAGGTGGATTGGCTTGGTTCATCGATCGTTGTGGCGAAGTGGTCTATTCTTCGAAAGACTTGGTTATTTTATCATTTTCCTTTCATAGACTAGAGTTGAAAAGTTAACATTAACATTAATATTTTCCTTGTCATTGTCAGAGTTGGAGGCATGTACCGACTTAGAATGACTTTCGATATTATTTAAAGGCTTTGTGGATATTGATTTGGACTTGGGTAGTTTTGGTTATTGTTTGTTGGATATTTAGTTATCTTAGATTTTTTTGAGCTTTTATATCTTATCTCATTATATGTTCAAAATTTAGCCTCTTTTGGGCATTGTATTTAGTTTGACTAGGAAACGGGGGTAGTCTCCGGCCCTCGATAGACTTAAGATACCTGTCATGGCTAGGCCCTGTTTTGGGTCGTGACAAAGTTAGTATCAAAGTCTAGGTTTGGTTTCATTGGGTGTCGACAAATTCATGTCAAGTAGAGTCTCTTTTATAGGTGTGTAGCGTGCCACACTTATAAAGGAGTGGCTATGAGGCATTCAGGAATGTTCCCCTTTCTTGATATCTACTTTCAGGCTATAGAGTCTAGGTTGTTGTAATCTCCTCTAATTCCCGTTTGTTCAATTTTAAGATTATGTCTCCCAGAAGATTTGATGCTCATAGAAACTCCTCTATCCCGCTTAAGGACAATGTGTACGGGACTCGTCCTACTTATAGAGTTCAAACCCGATCTAGGGTCACTGCTTCTGATTGCCCTAATGGAGTTCCACCAGTCCCTACTAATCCTTTTCCCGCTGGTAACACTTTTTCTTGATCATCTCTAGGAGATATTACCAATACTGAGTTCTACCTTTCATTCATCTGTTAACCCAGTTGGTGACATCTCAGTCACATGAGTTGGGTTTTGCTGGTGTTGCTGTAAGTTCTTCTAAGGCCACTAGGTTGGCCAGTTCATGAGGCTTAATCCTCCGACCTTTATTGGCTCTAAGGTTGAGGAAAACCCTCAAGGGTTCATAGGTAAGATAGAGAAGACTTTCTGTGCGATACATGCTTTTGACTCTAAGAGTGTGGAATTAGCTGCATACCAACTGAGGGATGTGGTGTATCAATGGTATGAGTAGTGGGACCAACCTAGCGAATATGATATGGAGTAGAATTTATGGGAGGATTTCTCCAGTGCTTTTCTTAATCACTTCTTTCCTCAGGAGTTGAGGGAGGCAAAGGTTGAGGAGTTTATGAATTTAAAGAAAGGAAAGATGATTGTGAAGGAGTATGACTTGAAGTTTCATCAATTGTCTTGTTATTCCCCTGAGCTCGTAGTTACCATGAGGAATAAGATGAGGAAGTTTTCTTTAGGATTGTCTAGACACTTGGTATTGGAGTTTAAGGCTGCCTTACTTAACAGAGATGTGTATATCTCTCGACTTATGGTGTATATGCAACAAGTTGAGGAGGAAAAGAAGAAATAAGTCAAAATAAAAGAGAGGTAATGTAAAAGATCCTATTTTTTTAGCAGGGTGGTGGCTAGTAAAGTAGTCGTAAGAATGGAAGAAAATGGTTTAAGAAGAAGTAGGGGAATTAGGGTTCTTACTCTATGGCCAGTGCTCTTTATCCTATGCCATATGGTGATCGCCTCCTTTAATGCAACAATGGGTTTAAGGCATAAGTTTCCCATTCTCAGGCTAGTGGGCCCCAATCAGCTACATCCCATCCTATTTGTAGATTGTGTGGATAGTTGCACCATGGGTTTTGTGATGAGAGGAGCAATAAGTGTTTCAGATATGGCCAGCCTAGCCACATTCAGAGGAGTTATCTTTCAGACGATATTGCTACTGGTGCTAATAAGGTCCCAGTTATTGCTTCTTCATCTCCCGTGCAAAAGGGTGCTACTTCTGGCTTCAGCACTGGTCGAAACCGTCAATATTCTCTTGCCACCCGTCAGGATCCTGAGGTGTCTCCTAATCTTATTAATGGTATGCTAAACATTTTCTCCCATGATGTATATTGTTTGTTAGATCCTAGATCTACTCTCTTTTATGTGACCTCGTATGTTGCTATTTCTTTTGGTTTTGATCCCGAGTGTATTCCTAATCCTTTTTCTGTGTCTACCCCGGTGGGTGACTCTATTGTGGCTACAAGATTGTATAGGGGTTGTGTGGTATCCATTTATGATAGGAGACATTAGTGGACCTGATTGAATTAAACATTTTAAGACTTTGATGTAATTAAGGCGAAAGATTGGTTGCCCTCGTGCTATGCATCTCTTGATTTTCAGACCTGAAGGTATAGTTTCCAATTCTCGAATGGCCCAGTGATTGAGTGGAAGGTAGTTCCCTATTGCCCAATGGAAGTTTTATATCTTATCTTAGAGCCTGGAAGTTGGTTTACAAGGGGTGTTTGTACCATTTAGTGCATGTTACAGATTCTAACTTAGAGGGTTCCTCTTTGTAATCTGTCCCTATGGTTTGTGAGTTTCCTGAATTATTTCCTGATGATCTTCCCAGTGTTCTTCCCGATATGGAAATAGATTTTGGGATTGATCTTTTTTCGAACACTCATCCTATCTATATCCCTCCTTATAGAATGACTCCAATCGAGTTGAGAGAACTCAATGACTAATTGAAAGACCTTCTTGATAAGGGTTTTATTCATCCTAGTGCGTCTCTGAGGGGTCTCCAGTGTTGTTTGTGCGTATGAAGTATGGGTCCCTTCGAATGTGAATAGATTATCACTAATCCATCAATTCTTGGATTTATTCGTGATTGTGTTTATTGATGATATTTTGGTGTATTCTAAGAGTGAGACAGATCATGCCGATCATCT
This sequence comes from Capsicum baccatum var. pendulum, assembly GCA_030864225.1. Lineage (NCBI taxonomy): Eukaryota > Viridiplantae > Streptophyta > Magnoliopsida > Solanales > Solanaceae > Capsicum > Capsicum baccatum. The sequence continues at coordinate 183,666,418 of CM061554.1, forward strand.
CTGTATAGTGTTGCAGACCTTTAAGGATCAATAGTTGTATGCAAAATTCTTAAAGTGTGAGTTATGCTATGACCTATCAGGGCCACATTGTTTCTAGTGAAGGGATCATGGTGGATCCATAGAAATTTGTGGTGGTTAAGAAATATCCTAGACCCATGACTCCAATTGATTTTGGTGCTTCTTGGGTTTAGGTGATTATTATAGATGGTTTATGGAAAGTTTCTCTTCCATTGCGGCCCCATTGACCAAGCTAACTCAAAAAAAGGTAAGGTTTATATGGTCTAACGCTTGTGAAGGTATTTTTGAGAAGTTGAAGGATAAGTTGACATCAGCTCCAATTTTGACTCTACCCGTGGGTACTGATGGATTTTTTGTTTATTGTGATGTGTCCCGTGTATGACTAGGTTGTGTGTTGATGTTGCATGAAGCGTGGTTACATATGCTTCTAGGCAGTTGAAGGTGCACGAGAAGAATTATCTGACGCATGATTTGGAATTATTGGTTATGGCCTTTGCTTTGAAGATTTGGTGTCACTATTTGTATGGGTTTTATGTTAACATCCTCTCAGACCATAACAGTTTGTAGTATGTGTTCTTCCAAAAGGAACTAAATCTATAGCAGAGAAGATGGCTTGAGTTTCTCATAGACTTTGACATGAGTCTTCATTATCATCCAGGTAAAGATAATATGGTTCTTGATGCTCTTAGCAGGTTATCTATAGGGATCTTGTCTCATGTTTATGAGAAGAAGAGAGGCGTGGTGAAGGATATTCACCGTTTGTATAATCTTGAAATTTGTCTTTTAGACTCTGAGGATGGTGGTATGATTGTGCAAGAGGTGATGAAGTCATCTTTTGGTGCTGAGGTTAAGGAGAAATAGGTCTTGGACCCTATTTTGACACATATCAAGGATTATGTGGGTCATAAGAAGGAGATAGATTTTGAGATTAGCAGTGATGGTATCCTGAGGTACCAAGGTAGATTATGTATTCCTAAAGTTGATGGGCTGTGAGAAAGGATCTTGACTAAGGCTCATGAGTCGAGATACACTGTTCATCTTGGTTTGACGAAGATGTAACATGATTTGAAAGAGATCTATGGGTGGAATAACATGAAGAGGGATATGACCAATTTTGTGGCTATGTGCATGGTGCGTCAACAAGTGAAAGTTGAGCACTTGAGGCCTGGTGGTTTGTCTCAAGAAATTGTGTTGCCCGTGTGGAAATAGGAAGTGATTAATATGGATTTCATTATTAGTCTTCCACGGTCTCGCCATCAGTTTGATTTGATTTGGGTCATTGTGGATAGGATGACCAAGTCCTCTTATTTCCTACCAGTAAAGACAAATTATTGTGCAGAGGATTATACTAACCTCTTCATTCAGAAGATAATAAAGTTACATGGTGCTTCAGTTTCCATCATATCTGATCGACATACTCAGTTTTCATCTCGCTTTTGGCATTCCTTTTAGAGAGGTTTGGGAACTAACGTAAACCTTAGCACCGCTTTCCTCCTTCAGATGGATGGATAAGCATAGACGATGACACAGACTTTGGAGGATATACTAAGGTCTTGTGCAATCGGTTTTGGTGGTAGTTGGGTGTAACACCCTAATTTTATAAACCAGAACGCTACATGATGCTCATGATCTTGAAGGACCACAAGCTAACCTATGACTAATATCTGTACCTGTACACTGCAATATATATCATAGTAATGCGGAAAACATAAACATGTAGGCCATAAGGTTAAACTGAAATAATTATAACATCCATATGGGTGAAAAATACCCAAGATAGCTGAAGTCTGAATCAAAACTGAACTAAATCTTAACTGTATCTGAAAGCCTCGAAGTACTGACTAAATAAGGAGTTGAAGGAACATGTCTCCAACTAACTCCATAAACTGAAAACTAACTGAAATAGTAAATGGATCGAATCATATCGTCCTCCAATAAAAAGGACTCACTGTAACTCTGTATATTGGAATGCGACTGCTACTGCTGGTCTGGAACTTGTGTCTCTGAACCTATGGTATAACATAAAGAGAAAGCACCATAGCGCGAATGCATCAGTACAACTGGAGTACTGAGTATACGAGTGAGGTAGGCTGAACATAAATATGGTCACATGCATGAACAATACTAACTAACTGACTGATATGAACATGAGAGTGCAAACATGCATACATAAAAACTGAGATCCACGAATGCGTGATAGCTAAATCTGTACGCTAATACATAGTTCACTAATAATTGATCATGATTGATACCGTAGTTCTAAAAACATGGGTGACTATGCCTGATAGTCCTATATTTGATGGAACTATCTGAGTTCCGTACTATAACTGAATTTGACTGTATCTGGCAGTCCTGGTATACTGATATCTAAAGAACTATCTGGGTTCTTTTACTGAGACTGTGCCTGAAACTGTGGGAGGTATTTGTTTAACCGACATGCCCCAATAATGCATATAGCTAAGTTGGGGTCCAATCTCTACCCCAGCTGGAGGGGTGCCAATACCACGCCACTCGTAAGGGCAGTTGTGAGTGACCCTCAACTAGCAGGTACTCAAATGAGAATGGTGGAAACCCTTAACTGACAGGTTAAGCTACCTCATCAACCCTAGTCTGACAGGTTAAGATGTCTCAACCTACGCTGGCTACGTAGTTCTGGAACACAAGGATGACTACTACGAATCACACCCTAAACTAGCAGGTAAGTTCCCATCCTTGGGTTCACTCGGTGCTAACTTCTACTCCCATCTGAAGAGACTGAACATGATTTAACTGACTGTACAAGGACTGAGTAACTAACTTCCATTGACTGACAGAATAACATTACTATCTGAGATTTTGCTGAGATCATGAGATTTTGGAGGTTTCCTGAGTCACATGACTAACTGAGTTCTATGGATCATGGCTTGACTGAGATTATCGGGATAACGTGACTTAGTTCTGGGCATACAGCTATATTTTTTGCGTACGAATACCCCCAAGACTCGATGGAAGGAAACTGACACACATGACATGACTTGATCATAAGATTTGAGTCCACAATTCATGATATCGTACATAAGGGATTTCATACTAAGCATGGTTATCAACAATGTATTGCATGGAAAGGATTTCATGTTACATGGAAGTATTTGCAAAACCTTAATATCATGTTGATTGCATAATCGTACTAGCAACACATATCAATAGCATGGAAGTTTATGTGGAATCATCGTAAGAGTTGACATAGGTTGTCATTTGAATACTGTGGGGTCATGGGAACATGATTTTTTTAGCATTCTAGTAATTTTAACAAACACCTTGCATGCACACTTTGGGGCATAGGTTTTCTCAACAATTTTAATCATCTTGAACCATCCAAATTCATGGGTTTTAACTACAACCATGCATACATAATGGAAGTCAACTTAAATTAATATATTGAAGCTTAAAAAATGATCATTAACATGAACAACATCATATAACAACAAGAAAATCAAAGTTTCTCATTTATAAACATGGCTCTTGAACTCTATGAACGAAAGGGTTCCATAGATGAACACTACGCATATCTGACTCAAGGTTCTTGATGTTTTTAAACATGAAGGATTTGAAATCCTTTGATTCTTGAAGAAGATTGGGTCTTGTTCTTGGCAATTAAATTCAAAGAGAAACCCTAGTTTTTGTTTGTGAAATAATAATGAGCATAATGGCTGAATTCGGACTTATGTAGGTATATATAGGCGAGTGGTAAGTGACCAAAATACCCCTGTTAAAATGAACTGGAAATAAACTGAACATAATGTGTGACGGTCTGACTGATGGTCCGTCAGACACTTGATGGTCCATCACTTAGCCCGTCAGACCTGGACCAGAAATGGGGTTCACTGGATAAGAGTTGACGGCCTGGATGACGGTCCATCACAACTTTGACAATCTGTCAACTCATCCGTCAGTCCTTATCCAGTACGTGGCTCAACTGCCTTGGCTGTGACGGTCAAAGTGGCGGTCCGTCACTTATGTGGTGGTCTTTCAACTTGGCCGTCATACCTGGGCATTTCTGACAGTTCCAAGTAAAACGTCCATAACTTCCTCGTCTGATGTTGGATTTGGAAAAAATTGGTACCGTTGGAAAGATAACTCAATTTCATATGATAGAAAGTGAAAATCTCAAAAATACCACGTGTACAAAGATAGGTTTGCATTTTAAAGCAAGTCCTAACATCCTTGAGATAATTTCTAGCTAGGAAAAAGGCACGGGTATTACAATATCTCCCCCTTGAGAACATTTGTCCTCGAATGGAACTGACTGAGAGGGGAAACAATAATCTGAACATGAGTAGTTGGAACATGATCTTATGACTGACAAACTGAATGCGTTATACTGAACATGCATATCTGATGCACGTGTAACTGATTCATGAATTAATGAATGAGGTCCTCGCAATAAGAATGCATATATGATGCATAATTATTAACTGGACTAATACATGTATGCATGACTGAATATGCAATGGTACTTGATATCAAATTTGTGATGGAACATGAACACGAAATGAAATATCAAGTTGTATTAAATGCTGAACGTGAAATAGAACAAGCTTAAGGAGGACTGTTACCTTGAGCTTGATCTGGGTTGGCGGAGAAAAGGTGAGGGTACTTGGTACGCATGTCAGCTTCTGGTTCCCAAGTATCTCCCTTAACGGATTGATTTCACCAAATAACTTTTACTAGAGGTACTTGTTTTCTCCTCAGCCTATGAATCTGTTAGTATAAAATTTCAACTGGAATCTCTTCATAAGAGAGGCTGTACTGAACATTAATGTTTTGAATAGGGACTACAACTTCTAGGTCACCTATGTACTTCTTGATCAAAGATACATGGAATACCGGATGAACTGAGGCTAGATCTGAAGGCAATTCGAGCTCATAAGCTACCTTGTCGAAGTGACTGAGAATCCTGAAGGGACCGACATAGCGAGGCCTGAGTTTCCCTTTCTTACCGAACCTCTTCACTCCCTTCATGGGTGAGATTTTGAGATAGACATAGTCATTGACCTTGAACTCAAGATCCTTTCTACGAACATCTACATAAGACTTCTATCAACTTTGAACAGCCCAGAGTCTCTCTCTGATCAACTGAACTTTCTCTAAGGTGTCGAATACCAAGTCAAGACCGATGACTGAGGCCTCACTAACTTCGAACCTACCGACTGGAGATATACACCTCCTACCATAGAGAGCTTTAAATGGATCCATCTAAATACTGGAATGATAGCTATTGTTGTATAAAAACTCAATCAAGGGCAAGTGGTCGTCCCAACTTCCCTTGAAATCAATTCCACACACCTTTAGCATATCTTTAAGAGCTTGAATGGTCCTCTCTGCATGACCATCTGTCTGAGGATGAAAGGTAGTACTGAGATGAACTTGGGTACCAAGACCCTTTTGGAATGCTTTCCAAAAGTGAGAGGTGAATTGTGTACCTCTGTCTGAGATGATAGATAATAGAACACCGTGTAATCTGACCAACTCCCTGATATAGAGTTTGGCGTAATCCTCAGTTAAATAAGAGGTACAAACTGGAAGGAAATGAGCTGACTTGGTCATTCTGTCTACAATGACCCAAACCAAATTATGCTATTGACGAGTTTGAGGCAAACCCATCACGAAATACATGTTCACTTCTTCCCACTTCCAAGTAGGAATGTTGAACTCTTGCATGGACCCACTAGGTTTATAATGCTCTATCTTAACCTGCTGACATGTAGAGCACTTAGTCATAAACTCTGTAACATATCTTTTTATCCCACTCCACCAATAGATCACCCACAAATCGCGGTACACCTTAATGTCCCCTGGATGAATAGAGTATTGTGCACCATGTTCCTCTGCAATAATTCACTACCTCAAGTCATCTACAACTGGAACACACAGACGACCCTAACAACGAAGAACACCATCTCCCCATTGGGAGAAGCCTCTACTTTCTGATTCTGAACTGACTCTTTTAGCTTGACAAGGCTGGGATCCCTATCTTGATTTTCTTTCACCTCGGAAATTAGAGATGACTCTAAACTACTCTGAACACATACACCACCCTCTAAAGAGTTGACTAAGTAAAAGTCTAGTCTGGAAAGCTGATGAATTTCCTGGGATATCTTCTTCTTGCTATCCTCAACGTTAGAAATACTACCCATGGAGAGGCTACTGAGAACATCGGCCACGACGTTAGCCTTGACCGGGTGATAAAGGACACTCATGCCATAATCTTGCAAGAGCTCTAACCACCTTCTCTAACGAAGATTGAGATCTTTCTGAGAAAAGACATACTGGAGACTCTTATTATCTGTGAAGAAATATACATGAACTCCGTATAAATAATGCCTCCAAATCTTTAAGGAAAATACTACTGCTGCTAACTCAAGATCATGAGTAGGATAATTCTTCTCATGGGGCTTTATCTATCTGGAGACGAAGGCTATGACCTTACCATGATGCATGAGGACACAACTTAAACCCACTCTGGACGCATCAGAATAGACTACAAAACTGTCTGAACCATCTGGAAGAGTTAGAACTGGGGCTGAGGTGAGTTAAGTCTTCAACTCTTGAAAACTCTTCTTGTAAGAATCTTACCACTAAAACTTAACCTTCTTTTGAGTCAATCTGGACATAGGAGATGCAATAGAAGAAAATCCCTTGACAAAGTATCTGTAATAGCCAGCCAAACCCAAGAAACTCCTGATATTTGATGGAGAGACAAGGCAAGGACAGTTTCTTACCACTTCAGTTTTCTGAGGATCTACTCTAATTCCATCACCGGAAATAATATGGCCAAGGAATGATACTGATCTTTTAGCCAAAATTCGCACTTACTAAACTTGGCAAACAACTGATGGTCTCTGAGAGTCTAAAGAACAATTCTGAGATGGTCTGAATGATCACGCTCTATGCAAAAATAGACCAGAATATCATATATAAAGACTATGACGAACATGTCCAAGTGCTGCTTGAACACCTGGTTCATCAAGTCCATGAAAGCTGCAGGGGCATTGGTAAGACCAAAGGACATAACTAGAAATTTGAAATGACCATACCGAGCACGGAAAGATATCTTCGAGATGTCACATTCCCTAACTCTGAGCTGATGATAGCCTGATCTGAGGTCTATCTTGGAGAAATAACTGTCACCCTCAAGTTGGTCAAATAAGTCATCTATTCAAGGAAGTGGATACCTGTTCTTGACTATGACTTTGTTGAGCTAACTATAATCGATACACATCCTAAGATAACTGTCTTTCTTGCGCACGAATAAGACTGGTACACCCCATGGGGATACACTGGGCCTGATGAATCCCTTATCTAAGAGATCATTCAACTGATCTTTCAGTTCCTTAAGTTCTACTGGTGCCATTCTGTATGGCGGAATAAAGATAGGTTGAGTATCTGGGAGAAGGTTTATACCGAGGTCTATTACCTTTTCAGGAGGGATGCCTAGAAGATCTTCGAGAAAGACATCTGAATATTCATTAACAACTGGAACTGATTAAAGACTGGGAGATTCGAAACTAGAATCCTTTACATGTACAATATGATACACACACCCCTTTGAAATCATTCTCCTTGCCCGTTGGTAGGAAATAAGCTAGCCCCTGAAAGATGAAGTACTACCCTTCCACTCTAGGATGCGAGAACTGAAATTGAACTATCCGGGTCCTGCAATCGACTGTGGCATAGCAAGAATGAATACAATCCATGCCAAGAATGACATCAAAATCAGTTATCTCTAATTCGAATAAATCTACTGACGTGGATTTCTAAAATATCATAATTGGGCAGTTTCGGTATACCCGCCGATCCATGATGATTTTACTCACTAGGGTAGAGACTGAAAAGGGCTCTACTAAAATTTTAGGACTGATTCCGAAATCGCCTGCTATATAAGGGGTAACAAAAGACAAGGATGCACCTGTATCTAGCAAAGCATTAACATGAACATGGAAAATCTGTAACGTACCAGTAACGACATTAGGAGAATTTTCCTGATCCTGTCGAGTCTGAAGAGCATAGAGTGTTTTTAGTCGTTGCCTACTAGTAGCACTGGAAGTGGAACCCAGCTGGTTTGAGTGATCGGGCTTAGCTGTTGAATGATTTTACGGACCCTAATAACTAGACTAAGGACAATCTCTGAAACAAACATCACTATCGGCTCTGCAAATACCCTGGTAGTTCTTACTACAAATTTGACTTAGGGGATTAGTTCGGGCATTGCTGACACTGCCCTGAGATTTAGAGCCGGGTGCTCTATCTCTAAACTTAAAAGATGGAGCATTGGCTGAAGAATGAACTAGAGCTAATTACTTGGGATGAAAGTGGGAATGATTTTCTCCCTCAGATTTGGGCTGAGCAAAACTGAAACTGCCTAATCTTTCTCTCTTATTCTGCCTCTCCCTAGCCTTAACCTTTTGCTTCTCTATTTGCTGAGCATAGGTTATGAGCCTGGCTAAAGTCATATCACTATTCAACATTGCAGATCTACACTCATTTACGATGCTATCATTCACTCCTGACACAAACTTGCTCATCTTTGCCCTGTTGTCTGCAACCACATGAGGGGTATATCTGGCTAGCTGAGTAAATCTAAGAGAATACTCCCTAACCATCATATTTCCCTGCCTGAGGTTGATAAACTCAATAAATTTGGCCTCTCTCAGCTCTTGGGGAAAGAATCTGTATAAGAAAGACGTGATAAATTCCTCCCATTCTATAGGACCTGCATCCTCTAGCCTCTCAGACTTCCACTTTTTGTACCAAGTGTGAGAAATATCCTGTAACTGGTATGCGTCTAACTCAGCGCTTTAAAAAAAAGTAAATCCCATGATGTCAATGGCCTTCTGGACTTGGTTAATGAACTCCCGAGGGCCTTCATCAGACTTAGACCCAAAGGAAGATGGAGGGTTCATTCGGGTGAAGTCCTGAATTCTAGCTGCTGCAGAATTGGCCACTGGATTTGCCATAATAATTGCTGGCCATTCATTTTGGGCAGCCATGGACTGAGGAAGTGTTGTGAATGCGGATCTAAACTCTGCATGAGAATCATGCTAGCCCAAAGGGTCTTCGGGCTGAGAAACTAGCTCGTTTCTTCTCTTTGAAGGCATATTCTGAAATAAGAGAAGAACGGATTAGACTGAGAGTTTAACTTGAGATTATGCTCACTAGCATGACATGAATACTGAAAGAAGGGAAACTGTTCCTAAAACATCTTATAGACACCTGTACATAAATGTGGCGGGCAACACAGCCACGCATAAGACTCTACTAGATGCAGCTTTTAGACTTCCTAGGACTCTATTAAACCTTAGGCTCTAATACCAAGTTTGTAACACCCTGATTTTTTTAACCGAAATACTACACGGTGCTCATGACCCCGAAGGACTACAAGCTAACCCATGACTGATATCTATACCTGTACACTGCAATATATATCATACAAATGCGGAAAATAGAAATATATAGGCCATAAGGTTCAACTAAAATAATTATAACATCCATATGGGTGAAAAATACCGAAGATAAATGAAGTCTAAATCAAAACTAAACTAAATCTGAACTGTATCTAAAATCCTTGAAGTACTGACAAAATAAGGAGTTAAAGGAACATGTCTCCAACTAACTCCGTAGACTGAAAACTAATTGAAATAATAAATAAATCGAATCATATCATCCTCCATTAAAGAGGACTCACTGCAACTCTGTATACTTTAATACAACTGCTACTACTGGTTTGGAACTTGTGTCTCTAAACCTATGGTGTAACATAAAGAGAAAGAACCATAGCACGAATGCGTCAGTACAACTGGAGTACTGAGTATACGAGTGAGGTAGGCTGAACATAAATAGGGTTACATGCATGAAAAATACTAACTATGACTGATATTAACGTGAGAGTGCAAACATGCATACATAGAAACTGAGATCCAAAAATGTGTGATAGCTAAATCTGTATGGTAATACAAAGTTTACTAATAACTGATCATGATTGATACTGTAGTTCTGAAAATATGGGTGATTGTGCCTGATAGTCCTGCATCTAATAGAACTATCTGAGTTCCATACTATAACTGAATTTGACTGTATCTGGCAGTCCTGGTATACTGATATCTGAAGAATTATCTGGTTTCTTTTAATGAGACTGAACCTGAAACTATGGGAGGTAGTTGATTAACCGACATGCCCCAATAATACAAATAACTAAGTTGGGGTCCAATCTCTGTCCCAATTGGAGGGGTGTCAATACCGTACCACTGGTAAGGACAGTTGTGAGTGACCCTCAACTGGTAGGTACTTAAATGAGAATGGTGGGAACCCTCAAAGGTTATGCTACCTCATCAAGCCTAGTCTGACAGGTTAAGATGTCTCAACCTATGTTGTCTACATAGTTCTGGAACACAAGGATGACTACTTAGAATCACACCCTAAACTGGCAGGTAAGTTCCTATCCTTGGGTTCACTCGGTGCTAACTTCAACTCCCATCTGAAGAGACTGAACATGATTTAACTGACTGTACAAAGACTGAGTAAGTGACTTCCATTGACTAATGGAATAACACTACTATCTGAGATTTTTCTGAGATCGTGAGATTTCGGAGGTTTCCGAAGTCACATGACTGACTGAGTTCTATGGATCATGGCTTGACTGAGATTATTGGGATAACGTGACTTGGCTCTAGGCACACAACTATATTTTTCGGGTATGAATACCCCCAGGACTCGATGGAAGGAAACTGATACACATGACATGACTTGATCACAAGATTTGTGTCCACAATTCATAATATCGTACATAAGGTATTTCATACTAAGCATGGTTATCAACAATGTATTGCATGGAAAGGATTTTATGTCACAAAGAAGTACTTGCACAACCTTAATATCATGTTTATTGCATAATCATACTAGCAACACATTTCAATAGCATGGAAGTTCATGTGGAATCATTTTAAGAGTTGACATGGCTTGTCATTTGAATACTATGGGGTCATGGGAACATGGTTTTTTTTAGCATTCTAGGCATTTTAACAAACACCTTCCATGCACACTTTAGGGCATAGGTTTTCTCAACAATTTTAATCATCTTAAACCACCCAAATTCATGGGTTTTAACTACAAGCATGCATACATCATGAAAGTCAACTTAAATTAATATTTTGAAGCTTAAACAATGATCATTAACATGAACAACATCACATAACAACAAGGAAATCAAAGTTTCTCATTTAAAAGCATGGTTCTTGAATTCCATGAACAAAAGGGGTCCATAGATGAACACTACGCATACCTGAATCAAGGTTCTTGAGGTTTTTGAACTTGAAGGAGTTGAAATCCTTTAATTCTTGAAGAAGATTGGGTCTTGTTATTGGGGATTAAATTCAGAGAGAAACCCTAGTTTTTGTTTGTGAAATGATAATAAGAATAATGGCTGAATTCAGACTTATCTGGGTATATATAGGCGAGTGGTACGTGACCAAATTACCTTTGTTAAAATGACCTGGAAATAACTGAACGTGGCATGTGACGGTCCGACTGATGTTCCGTCAGATACTTGATGGTCAGTCACTTAGCCCGTCAGACGTGGACCAAAAATAGGGTTCACTGGATAAGAGTTGACATCCTGGATAACGGTCTATCACAACTTTGACGATCCATCAACCCATCCGTCAGTCCTTATCTAGTATGTGGCTCAACTGCCTTGGCTGTGATGGTCAAAGTGGATTTCTATCACTTATGTGACGGTCCATCAACTTGGCCGTCATACCTGGGAATTTCCAATAGTTCCAAGTAAAACATCCATAACTTCCTTGTCTGATGTCGGATTGGGAAAAAATTGGTACCGTTGGAAAGCTAACTCAATTTTCCACGTGATAGAAAGTAAAAATATCAAATATACCATATGTACAAAGATAGGTTTGCATTTTAAAGTAAGTCCTAGCATCTTTGAGATGTTTCTAGCTAGGAAAAAGGCATGGGTATTACATTGGGTTAATCATTAGCCTTTCATTGAGTTTACGTATAATAATAGCCATACTCTATAATTAGGATGGCTCTATTCGGGGCTTTGTATGGTAGGAGGTGTAGGTCTCCTATTGGGTGGTTCGAGGTTAGCGAGAATATGTTGTACGGTCTCGACTTGGTTCACCATGCTATGGAAAACTGAAGCCGAAGTTAGCTTATCCTTTAGCTTCTCGAAACTACCCTCACAAGCATCTGACCAAGAGAACTTTACCTTTTTCTGAGTAAACTTAGTAAATGGGGCAGCTATAGTCAAGAAACTCTCCCCAAACCTCTTATACTATCTAGCCAAACCCAAGAAGCTTAGAATATCGGTTGAGGTCGTGGGTCTAGGCAACTTCTTAACCACTGCAACCTTTAGCAGATCCACCATGATCCCTTCATAAGAAATAATATGACCTAAAAAGTGACAGCGTTCAACCAAAATTCACATTTCAAGAATTTGGCATACAAAAGTTGCTCCTTTAAGGTCTGCAACACAATGCAGAGGTTATTGGAATGATCCACCACATTCTTAGAATACACCAGGATGTCATCTATGAACACAAAGACAAATAGGTCCAGAAACTGATAAAAGACCCTATTCTTCAAATCCATAAATATTGTCGGAGCATTGTTTAACCCAAAATACATCACCTAGAATGTAAAATACCAATACCGAGTATGTAAGGTAGTCTTAGGGATATCCACCTCCCTAATCTTAAGTTGGTGATACCCGAATCAAAGGTCAATCCTAAAAAAGAATTTGGCACTTTGCAACTGATCAAACAAGTCATCTATCCTTGGAAAAGGGTATTTGTTCTGAACCATAACCTTGTTCAACTGTCGATAGTCGATACACATCCGAAGGGAACCATCCTTCTTATGCACAAATAACACCGGTGTACCTCATGGGGACACTAGGACGGATGAAACCCTTTTCCAAACGATCCTTAAGTTTCTCCTTAAGCTCATTTAATTCTGCGGGAGCCATTCTATAAGGGTTAGAAATTTGACTAATGTCCAAAACTAGATCAATACCAAATCCAATCCCCCTATCAGGAGAAACACCAAGAAGGTCATCAGGGAAGGCCTCAAGAAATTCATTCACTACTGGAACCGAATGCAAGAAAGGACATTTCGAGTTAGAATTTTTAACTTGAACTAAATGATAGAGAAACCCCTTGGAGATTAATCTCAGAGCTCTAAGATATGATATAAATTTCCCCTTAGGACCTAGGGAACCACTCTCCCATTCAATTACCGGCTCACCAAGGAACCTAAAGACAACTATATGGGTCCGACAATCTAAGGATGCGTAGGATGAGTGTAACTAATCCATACCCAGAATAACATCAAAATCCAACATATCTAATTCATAATAATTCACCAAGGTATCCTTACTATCAACAGATACCATACACACCCTATAGACTTTTTTAGCAATCACAGAGTCACCTACTGGATAGAAACTAAAAAGGGATTCAAAATAACTTTGGGACCAAAACAAAAATACACAGCCAAAAATGGAGTCATATAAGAGAGAGAAGACCTCGAATCAAGTAAATAATACACATCATGAGAAAAGAGTTTCAATATACCATTCACGACATCAAGAGATTCCTCATACTCCTGTCAGGTAGTGAGTGCATATAGACTGTTCTAATCAGTGCCGAAACTAGATGGTGCACTCTTTGGTGCCAGAGTTGATGTTAAAGTAATTGGAACCTTATTTATCCCTAAAGGAACCTTACCAATTAGAAAGTTTCTAAGCAAATGGCAATAGTTGAAGCACCTATCCCTCCCCTCATCACAAAAACCCTGATTCAACTGGCCACAAAACCTACAAGAAGGCCATAATGAAGCTGACTGAGCCCCACTAGCTTGAGATTGGGCACACTAAGCCCTAAATTTATTGCCACCCTACTGACGCCTGTCACCTGATGGCTACGAGTAAGGAGCACTAGCTGTGGAGAAAGAAGAAGAACTATCCCACTTCTTTTTTGGACACTTACCACCATCCCTACCACTTTGTTGTTGGCCACTAACCTGCTTAGAGAATTTAAAATTCTTACCCTACCTTTCCTCTACCTCAGCCTACTTTTTCTTTTCCTCATCCACCTATTGCATATGAATAACTAACCTAGAGATGTCCATGTCCTTGATCAGCGAGGTTGTTTTACCTTCAAGAATTAACTTACAATACAGTTCTGAGGCAAACTTTCTCATCCTGGACATCATATCTGACACCATCTCTAGATCATACCAAGACAAATGGTCAAACTTCAAGGAATACTCTTTGACCATCATATTCTCCTATTTCAGATTAATAAATTCTTCTACTTTTGCTTCTCTTAACTCCTGAGGAAAGAAGCGGTCCAGAAATGCATTGGAGAAAGCCTCCTATAAAGATGACTCATCAACATCACCCCTTGACCTATCCAATTACTCGTACCAATGGTATGCTATATCCTTAAATTGGTAGGCAATAAAATCCACCCATTTCATGTTCATGGCATACATAACCTTAAAATTGTTTTATGTATTATCCATAAAACCCGAGGATCCTCCTCCATATTAGCACCAATGAAAGTTAGAGGACTCAACCTCATGAAATGGCCAACCCTTGTGGCCTCAGAAGATGGAGTAGCAGATACACCATGCTTAGCGTGAGAAGCTACCAATTGAGCAATCATATGAATTGACTGACAAAACTCTACATTCATCATGTCGGCCTAAGAAGGACTAGAGGGAACTGGTGGAACTCCAGAAAAATCAGAGACTGGATCCCTAGATCAAGTATGGATCCGAAAAGTAGAGTGTATCCCATAAACATCATCCCCAATTGGGACAGAGTAGTTTCCATGAACTTCAAATCATCGAGGCATGAACTAAAAAGTGAACAAATGAAAATTAGAGGAGATTTCAGGAGTTAGACTCCACAGCTTGAAAATAGAACACAAGAAGGAAAAACATATCCTAAATGCTTTGTAGCCTCTTCCTTATGAGTATGGTGTGCTACACACCCTTAAAAGAGACTCTAGTTGACACGACTTTGTGAACTCCCAATTAACCATGAACCTAGGGCTCTGATACGTACTTGACACGACCCAAACTGGGGGCCTTATCATAATGGGCATCCCAAGTCCAACCAGGACCGGGGACCACCCCTAATATCCAACCCAACCTCCAAGCACGTACCCTAAGTCATATGAATTTCAAACATATAAAAAGATAGCATATTTGAAGATATAATGACTTTAGGATAAGTCTAGTTCCTAGACCAACCCAACCCGGTCAATCTATCTAATAACCGTTTAAACCAAGACAATAACCCAATATATTTATATAATTAATCCAAAACAAAATGAAATAATGATAAATCAAATATAGTACACCAATGTCAGCCCCAATACCAAGGCTGACACCAATAACAACACCTCTCATACCAACTTATAATAGTTCCACAAAGCCTCAATCCAAAAGTAAAACAATATCCAATTGGGACATGCCCTCGACCATAGCCAAAACCAATGTTTGTGAAATAACAAAAGTGTGTAACAAAATCTATGACATGAAAAAGAGCTTTTTGGATTATGTAAGCTCGTCACTTTAATCCAACATAAGCAGATCTCAAATCCGATCACTGAGTAGGAGGAGTAGAACGGCTGGTTCTTGTATTATATGGAGATACAACCACTTGAAGATGGGTTAGTGGATGAATTCTAGAAAGCACTCAAGATAAGGATAAAATATTACTAACCTTTAAAACAAAGTAAGCAACCATATGCATACACATCCACACAAATATATAATTCATGCCGGGAAAGGGAACAGGGTTTTGCATACATTTAAAACCATTAATTTAGGTTTGTGTAGCTTAACCAAACTAGAACCACTAATGGGATATAAGAGTCTAATGTTACCCCCTGATTGGGCCACGATGCATATAGCTGCATGAACCGGAGATACCATAGGAGTAGGAGATTCCCATGTACCTTTTGCTCTCCATAATAAATATATACAAGTGTAACTTAGGGGATTTTGATAACGCTTAAATTACATTCTTGAATGGGTGTAAGCGATCGTTTTCAATATAAAATCCAACTAGGTTGGGGTCGAATCCCACAGGGAATAGGGTGTGAATGTCAATTTGTTTACGAAATACTTTACTGGTCGTTTATCGTTTCCAAAAGTTAGGGATTTAAAGTTCACAATGTATCAATCTTCACTTTATGAATTTTTAGAGTTGTTATCAATATAAATAGGAAACAAGGATTATGATCACCAAAGGTTTTGGGTATTGACAGATACCAGGTAATGCTAGAGATCCTCGGAATGAGTAGAACAACAAAAATCCCTGACTATGATACTATCTGACTTATCTCTCGACCTCACCAGACAATTTATTATTTAATTCTCTTGAACTTAGATAATTTATCTATATCCAATCGGATGTTATCTCAAGTAGATTAATCCAGTTACGGCATTAATCATTAAACAGAAGGTTGGTAGCTTCCGAGTCCCTGTTGATAATTCCCCTACTCTAGTCTATTTCTCCGTTTGAAGCAAATAAAACCTTAGGCATAATCTAATGTTTGCAACCACTAGATTTCAGTTAAAACCACAGAATTTCAAGATGTTCTACTACTCTTTAAATCCGTTAAACACCTAGCATCATATCAAACCCTAATCCTTGGAACCCATAACCCCGACTAATGAAATTAGCCGCTCATGATTTGACAAAGGAAATCATAAGTTGAATTAATGATGATAATGATAAAATTACGTATAGATGAAAAACAAAAAATAATTTCTTCAACTAAATCCCAAGTTAGAAACCCAAGAATAGTTGATAAGAAAGAAAATAAAAATAATTGGCAAAAGAGAACAATGTACGTGTTTCTCCCTCCAAAATTCTTGTTCTGAATAATGAAAACTCTCTTACTTAAAAACCCATAAAACTACTATTTATACTAAAGCCTAATTAAGGAAATAAAATAACAAAATCGCAGCTGGGCTCAGATTTAGGTGACGCCATATTAGTGTTGGTCATTAGGCTTCTGACGGCATCTTAGATATGTTGTTAGAAGTCATACCATCTTGACCTGTTCTGCCTCACTCTGATGATATCCTATGATGGCTTACCACACTTATGACAACGAGTAGCAAATGCCATCAGACCTTCAGTTTATTTCACCATGTTATGCCTCACTCTGATGGCATATTCTGATGTCTTACCACACTTGTGACGACATATTGGGAATGTCATCACTCTCATCCAATAGCACTTCTCCACTATTCTTCCTGACGCCTTTTTCTGGTAGCTTACCACGTCTCTGACGGCTTGGAAGAAATACCGTCAGACTCATATTAGCTCACTTGTACCAGATTTTAATTATTTTGTTCATTTTTCCTATGTTTTCCTCCCATCCTTTCTACAATTGTAATATCACAAGAAAAAGATCAAAAACAACCAAAAGTTGCTTAAGACTTTACAATTATTTAGAGTTAAAAGCCTCAAATGTGTTAGCATCTGCTCACACATCAACACCTTCAACTTAAAATAATTTCTTGTTCTCAAGCAACCAAAATACAACTAAGAGAATACAATGAACATTCAGCAGTCAATAACTAATTCTTAGCTAAAAACTCAGTTTACCACCTCCAAGGTCAACCAACTCAAACTATTGTGCAATTTATTGAAAAGCAACAATGTAACACAAAGGATTCTACCCATGGCATCACTAAGTGCAACCAATCATGCATGTAAGGTACACTACCCAAACAAGCAAGTAACTTAGCAAGATACTAGTATGCCCTCACAACAAAAAAATTCCCCTTTTCTCTCATTATCAGCAATCAAGGTATAATCATGGGGATAATCGCAAAGACTCTCACACTCAGAATGAAGTTTAACTAGTGTATGCCAAATACCATATGCTTGACCTTATGGTTATTACTGAAGTGTCTAGAAAGGTAAGCTAGGATCACTATAGGACTTTCTCGGGCTTGTAACGTAGGCTAGGGGCTGGTATGGTATTAAACGGAATTTAAAGTGACTAAACTCCTTGGCACTACCTTATCTTATGGGGTCCACTTATTAACCTCTTTTTTGCTCTTTTTATTTTCTTGATCACACTTTCAGGATGGGTGCACTTTTTTTTATTCCAATAGATTTTCTTTACTTGCTCTTTTTCACCAACACCCAACCTTTTATTCTTTTTCTTTGATTCTTTCTCTTCTATTCTACCCTTCTTTATACCCAACCACGTACCCCTATTATAGCCACCCTCAACTTATGTTATTTGCTTACGTTGAGGTGCACAGTGTCCAAGGAGGACTAGGTCCAAACAGGTTCATTATGATTTAAAAAGGGAAGGTGATGGGTTTCATAGAAAGAAAATGGTTAATTTAGGCTCAAACGGGGACCAAGGGATATAATGCATTACAAGGAAGGTCATTTAGGCTAAAAGTGACTTAAATTGAAAAACGACCTATGATCCTTTCCTAACCCCTATCTCTTAACCAAGGACAAACGAATTAGGCAAGTTCTAGATTCAGTAATACCATAGGGAACACAGTAATATCTCACACACACTTGGCACAAAAGCATTTCACTAACTACTACCTATCTAGTTCATGCAGTTACTCAGTTGTGATTGTTAAGCACAAAACTAATGCCCTAACCAGATGCTCAATAGTCATAATTTGAGGCAATTCACACAGTCATGCAAAACAAACCTTTGGAGAGGTGTTCTAAATCAAAAAAATAAAATTAGTTGACTACCTACAGAACTTTCACTACTCATAGTTATTTATAGAATATGCTATAACAACATGATACCCTACAACCTCAACTTAAAATCAAAAGAAAAATAAAACTAAGGGTTTACGGCGTACCTGATAGAGATCAAGTATGAGGATCAAGGGGTTTTATAACCATATCAGTATCTCCAGTTGGGACACTTATATCTAGAGCCTGCTGCTATACTGGCTCAGCTACCACTGCATCTGAAGGAGGTGCAATAGATGAGGCTCCTACAGCTCTAGCTCGGAGTGCCTCCTCCCTTCTCCAGTGGTCCTCTAATGACGTTTGTATTGCCCATTTCAAGTTCTCTTTTTCAGTGGCTTCTACCTTATTACTTTTTTGCGCCATCTCTTTTGCTCCTATTTATTAGCCTTCTTCTTCTTCTTTGCCTTTTTCTTGGCTTTGCCCTTATTCTCATCATCTCCTTGTCTCTTTCTCTAGTGTGCTATTTTTATTTCTGCACCTAGTTAGAGTCAATTTTTAGTGCTCTAAATCATATAAATAAACAAGATGCATCAGTGGTTGCTTAGAATCCCTAAAAGGGTTCAATTCAGTTTTAGTTCAGAGGCTTGATGGCATCTCTGGTAAGTCGTCATATTTCTAATGGCTATCCATAGACGTCGTCAGCCTCAAGCAGTGACTACTGAAATTTCTCAACTTTTGATGACATAGTCTGGTAAGATGTCACACCTATGACGATGTATCAGATATGTCGTCAGACCTTAACAGAACCTCATCTTTTTTTCTTTAACTTATGATGACATTTGTGGTAAGTCATCATAGATGTGACATCCTACCATAAATGTCGTTAGATCAGAATACAATCCTTTAAATCTCTTTTTTATTGATTTTTTAATTCAATTTCGACTTGATTTTAACTTAAGTTAAGTTCTTGAGCTGCGCTTTAGATCTTTTTCAGTTAGAACCCAGCAAAACCCTAGATTCAAAGTAGCTTGTAGTTCTTTAATCCCCTTAAGATCCTTTGAACCAAGGCTGAACTTCTCCTATTATACATATCCAAAAGAAAGAAGAGTTTTAAGCATCGATCATACATGATTGTCGACTTGCACACTTCCTTAAACATGGAGTTTAGTTCATATGAAGTGTGAGCTTGAGGTGAGAGAATGTGGATGAGAGAATAAAGTTGGTCATTTTTCTTTCAATCCAATCTCTCAAGGGAAAGGTTTTCTTGCTTAGTTGTGATCAAGTTGGAGAAGGAAGGAAGATATTATATATTCTAGCTAAGGAAGGAAATAACTAAACATGGAAACCAAATAAACCACCGGGAAGGTGAAGATTTTAAGCCTGGGTTGGGTTGTATCCAACTTAACATCTGGGCCCATAATACCTGATGACATAGAAAAATGCCGTCAGAGTTGTGGTAACTCATTAGGGAATATCGTCAGGGTTAGTCAAACACTTCTTCATACTAGACCTCTCTGACGTCATTTTTTGGTAAGCCGTCACATGTGTGACATCTTACGATAAAGGTCGTCAGGGTCCTTTTTAGCAGATAATCTTTATTTCACCTTCCAAGTATTAAAAACCTAACTATAAGAATAAAAACTAACCTAAAAATAAATGAAAATAAAATTTTGGGTTGCCTCCTAATAGTGCCTGATTTAATGTCGCAGCACGACTCAGTTATCTTGGTTACTCAGACTTTGCCAAGACATCATACCAATACCTGTTTTCATCCACATAGAATACATCCATGACTGTGAATACATTCATCTCTTCTTGATTCACTGTGGATGAGCGCATTTTAAACTTTGCTTCATTTTTGCCAACTCAAAACTTGAGCTCATTGAGCTCCAAATCAACTAGCACTCTCCCTGTGGACAATGATGGTATTCCCAGAATAATAGGCATCTCAAAATCAACATCACAGTCTAGAACCACAAAATCCGTAGGGAGAATGAAGTCGGCCACTTTCACCAGCACGTCATGTAGAAAACCCACAGGTCTTTTGATTAACCTATCTGCCATCATGAGTCCCATGTTTGTAGGAGTAGGTGCCCCTACATCAAATTTCACGGGTCGTATTGTGCATGGAATAGTGAAAGTGCCAGGATCAGGCTTTTTCTATACTAATGACTGTGATTAAACAACACTACAATAGTGGAGATTTTTCATCGTCTCACAGCTTACTTTCTTCTTCTTCATCAGCAGATCCTTCATAAATTTAGAATCACACGGCATTTGCTCAAGTGCCGCCATCAAGGGCACCGTCACTGTCAGTTATTTCATTACTTCCATAAACTTGCTAAATTTTTCATTATCTTCTTTCTTCTTTAACCTTTGCAGAAATAGAGGTGGTGGTCTTGGCATTTGTTTCCATACCACTTTCTCTTTCTTGTGATCTTCTTTCTCTGACATGTCAACAAATCCATCCACCTTCTCAGACTCCACCAAATTTCTTCCTTCTAATTCATCAACACTTGCCTTCTTCTCCAGGACTTTTCCTATAGAAGGGCTAGATAATGTCTTACTACTCTGAGTGGTAATCATTAAACAAGAGCCATCAGTCCATGAGTTTTGAACTGTATCACTAGGTAAAGTGCTCACCTTTCTCTGGTTCAGAGTAGCTGAAAGTTGGCTTATCTGTTGCTCCAACTGCTTAATAGAAGCAGAGTGTGAGCTAACTAACTGACTGAGGGTAGAAAACTCACTTTTTATATTAGTAACCCCCGAGTTTGTAGCTTCAACTCCCTTCAACAGCTTTTCCATCATATCCTCTATGGACATCTTGCCAGAACTAGTAGATGTTGTATCCCAACTTCTAGGTGGAACATACAGACCACTTCTGTCATTATTGTTTCTCCAATGTTCTAGATCCCTATCTTTATAATCAAGTTTCTTATAGAAAGTCTAACCTTTATTCCCTTGGATATTGCCTCGAAAACCCCCTCTGATTACTTACATAGTTGGCCTCAGCATCAACACCTGCATATACGGTACCTTGAGCATCCACAACTTTAATCATTTCAATCTTGTTGGATGGTAAGTGCTTAGCCAGTAAGTCTATCTGCGTCTTCAAGTGGGCTATATCCTGATCTCACTCCTCATCCCTTCTACGCTGTTCTGTAGTAATACTACCAGTAATCATAGGGCTAGACACCACAGAATCCCTAGTGTGCCAATCTCAACTTTGCTTGGTCATTCTATTTAGCATGTCAAAAGCATCCAGAAAAGAGAGGTCAATGAACAAACCACCTGCAGCGTTGTTGAATATTGTCTTTGTCACGGAGTTGAAAGCTCTGTACAAGGTCTCCATAAAATTAAAGTCCGTCATATTGTGGTTCAGACATTGTGCAAGTTTCTTCTTAAAACTTTCCCAAGTCTCGTTCAGTGCTTCAATCGAAAGCTGTCTGAAGTTGCTAATCTCATCCCTCAGTTGTACCCTTTTAGAGGGTGGAAAGAATCGTTCTAGGAATGCATCTTTCAATTGTCTCCAGTTGGTTATATAATCAGGCTCTAACTCATTCAACCACATTGTTACCACTCCAGACATAGACAATGGAAACAACCTCAATATGATTGCATTCTGACTCACTCCCAGATTGTCAAAGGATTTGAAAATAGTGATGAAGTTTACAAAATGCATGTTAGGATCATTACCAGGCAAGCCTCCAAATAACCTCTTCAGATTCAGGAGTTGGATCATGGTACTTGTTATGCTAAACTTTACTCCTGGTGCCAACGGTGGTGGGATGATAGCACCCATTGCACCAGCTCCGTCCATTCCTTCATCATCATCACAGCCTTATAGTGTATAGGCTGTTGACCATATCTACCTCAATCTGGATAATTTCTATTGACATTTCGCTGCACTGGTGCAGCAACTTACTCTGGTCTCCTTGGGTTTTGAGGATTCAGCAATTCCTTATCACCTAAATCCTCATCATCAGGGTTTTAGTGATGTGCTTGTTGACCCAAATTTTGCACATTCACCTGAGCCCTAGCTAAAGCAGATAATCTTTTTGCTTCCTGCTGTTCAGCCATTCTTCCAATTAGTTAAGGTTTTAGGTTAATTGGTAATAGTGGTGAGCCAAAACTTCTCGTTTTTGGCATAAACAACACAGTACCTACAATAAACAAAAACAAAAAATAAACGTAAATCAAGGAAACTTAACTATTAGAAAATTTTCGTGCACAAAGTTTTCAGTCTACAACCGTATTCCCCGGCAATGGCTCCATTTTTGATAACGCTCAAATTAAAATCTTCAATGGGTGTAAGCAATCGTTATCAATATAAAATCCAGCTAGGTTGGGGTCGAATCCCATAGGGAATAGGGTGTGAACATCACTTTGTTTACGAAATACTTTACTGGTAGTTTATCATTTCCAAAAGTTGGGGGTTTAAAGTTCACAATATATCAATCTTCACTTTCTAAAATTTTAGAGTTGTTATCAATATAAATGGGAAACCAGGGCTATGATCACCAAAGGTTTTGGGTATTGACAAATACCAAGTAATGCTAGAGATCCTTGAAATGAGAACAATAGAATATCCCTGACTATGATACTATCTGACTTATCTCTCGACCTCACCAGACAATTGATTATCTAATTATCTCTAACTTAGATAATTTATCTATAGCCAATTAGATGTTATCTCAGGTAGATTAATCCAGTTACGACATTAATCATTAAACAAAAGGTTGGTAGCTTCCGAGTCCCTATTGTTAATTCCTCTCCTCTAGTCTATTTCTCCGTTAGAAGAAAATAAAACCTAAGGCATATTCTAATATTTGCAATCACTAGATTTCAGTTAAAACCACAAAATTTCAAGATGTTCTACTACTCTTTGAATCCATTAAACACCTAGTATTATATCAAACCCTAATCCTTGCATCCCATAACCCCGGCTAATGAAATTAGCCGCTCATGATTTGACGAAGAAAATCACAAGTTGAATTCATGATGATAATGATAAACTTATGTATAGATGAAAAACAACAAATAATTTCTTCAACTAAATCCCAAGTTAGAAACCCAAGAATAGTTGATAAGAAAGAAACTAAAAATAATTGGCAAAAGATAACAATGTACGTGTTTTTCCCTCCAAAATTCTTGTTCTTAATAATGAAAACTCCCTTATTTAAAAACCCTAAAAACTGCTATTTATACAAAAGCCTAATTAAGGAAATAAAATAACAAAATCACAGCTGGACTCGGATTTAGGTAACGCCATATTGGTGTTGGTCGTCAGGCTTCTGACGGCATCTCAGATATGTTGTTAGAAGTCATTCCATCTTGACCTAATAATACCATGAAAACTATTCACTAAAACATGCTTTTAGTTGAACTAACAATGAGGAAGTAGTAACATGCCTGAGTTATTATAATACCCCAAAAAATCCAAACCAATATTAGAGCCACGTTTCAAGCTCATGCATAGTACATCATGGTTCTTTTATAGTTTTATGAGAAAGTTACATGTATATTAAGTCTTCAAATAAGTCCCATCTATCGGACGAATCAAAATATTCCTTACCGATTGAATTCTTGGGAAGGATATTGCTATAGTCAATTTCGAATGAGAATATCTCTAGTTATACTATGAAATATTGATATCATGACCTACCAAAATATAGATAATTGAATTATCTTTCCAACTATACCAATTTTGTCTAAATCCGATATCGGATCAAGGAGTTATGCCCATTTTACTCCGGTATTTCAGGCTGGGAAACTGAGTGACGACATTCATGATAAGCTGTAATGCCCGTGATGGACTATCACCAATGTCGTCAGCCCTGGGCAGATTTTCACCCCTAGTGATGACATTTTGTAACAATCCGTCACTCCCGTGATGGCCTATCACTAATGTCGTCAACCTTAACTAGAAAACCAAGATTTTACCTTTTTATGATGAAAATTCATGATGACCTATCACCAGTATGAAGGCTTGTCACGAATGTCATCAGCTATTTTTTTCCAGCAATTGAGGTACATTTTTAAAACGGTATTTTGGTTTTTTCCTTTACTTTGCATGACTTATAACCCTCAAGGAGTGTATTATCTTTCATTGTCTTTAGTTAAACATCTCAAAAAGCTCTCTCATACACTCTCAACCACAAGATTAGGGTTTTCTCTCAAGATCATCTCCTCAAGAACAAGAACATTCTTTCCCAAATGAGTTAAACCCTAGTCAAAAAAAATCAAGATCAAGCCTAAGGATTTCGTCAAAAGCCTTCAAGAAATATTAGATCTCTTTTAAGATCAAGCTTTAAGGTATGCGTAGTGTTTATCCATGGGTCCCTTTCATCCATGGATCTCAAGAATCATGTTTTAAATTATAAATTATGATTTCCTTGTTGTGTTATGGATATAATCATGTTGATGATTGTTTTTTGGATTCAAGGTTGTATCTTGATGTGTTTTTCATGAAGCGTATGAGTAGGTTAGTTGAAACCCATGAATTTTGGATGGATTAAGACTATCAAATTGATAAGTAAACCTATTCCCAAATTTGTGCATGTAAGGTGTTTGATAAAATGCCAAGAATGATAGAATCCATGTTTTTATGACTTAATAGTGCTTAAATGACAAGCCCATGTTCTATTCTTTATGATTCCACATAAAATCCACGTTATTGTTGTGTGTTATTGTTGTGATATGGAATGATCATGATATTGAAGCAACGCGAGTATATACATGTTGTGCGCATCCCCTTCCATGTATAAGATGTTGAGAACCAAGTGTAGTATGAAATCTCCTACTTATGATATTGTGAATTGTGGACTCTATTCTTATGATCAAGTCAGTCATGTGTGTCAGTTTCCTTCCATCGAGTCCTGGGGGTACTTGTACCCGAACTAATATAGTTGTGTGTCTAGTGCCATGTCATGTTATCACGGTACTCTCAATCAAGCCATGGTCTATAGAATTTAGTTAGACATATGACTCAGGAAATCTCAGAAATCTCAGCAGTCTCAGTAGTTCAGTAACCTCAGTACTCAGTAATCTCAGTTATCTCAGTAATAGCAGTATTCCTAGCAATCTCAGTGATTTCAGTACACTCAGTCAATCCTCAGAACTCAGTACGTTTCTTCAGTCAAGGGAACTCTATGAACTTAGCTTAGCTCCGTAAACAATACCACTAGTATCAGTTCAGTTAATCAGTATCAGTTTAGCTAATCAGTTCAGTTCAGTTATTTAGTTTAGCTCAGTTATCCAATTTAGTGTCATTCAGATGGGATTAGGATTCAGCACCGAGTGAGCCTAGGGATGGGGACTCAACCGCTAGAAAGGACGGAGATTCTTAGAAGCAATCCCTAAGTTCCAGAACTACGTAGCCAGTGTAGGTACAAGATGTCACCTGTTAGATAGGACTAGCATACTCAGGGTTCACCCGTTAGCATATTTATATGTATAGGACTGATCTCAGGAGTCACCCGCTAGATTAGGACTGAATCCACAGCAGTTGTCTTTACTAGTGGTGCGGTACTGACACCCTTCCATTCAAGGTAGAGATTGGACCCCAGTCAGCTTAGGATGGGGCATGTCGGTTAGATAAATACATCCCACAGTTTCAGTTATAGATTCAGGATTGTCAGATACAGTTAACTCAGTTCAGTAGTATAGATTCAGTACTGCTAGAGACAATCAATCCTTATCATTATAAATAGACTTAAAGATCACCCATTAGACAGGACTGATCTCAACTATAGTTAAACAATATCAGAATTATCATATTTAAAGATCACTCGCTAGATAGGGCTGATCTCAAATTTAGTTACTCCATATAGAATGAAACTCAAATAGTTCTATAGAACTCAGACTATTAAATACAGTTGCTCAGTATCAGTTACATCAGTCTTATTGATCATCATATTTATATCAGTTGTCATAGCTTATGTTATCAGTATTCAGTTTTAGGACTATTAGACACGATTAATTAGACCAGTTCTTCATAATTTAAACTATCAGAAATAGTCATTCATCTATTCAGTATCTCAGTATCAGTAAAGTCATGTCATTAGTATTCAGACTCAGTAGTCAGTATCACCATGAGTTCGGTTATAGTTGCTTATGCATGTATGTATTCTCACGTTCATATTAGTCAGCATTGTTTATGCATATAACCCTTTGCATTTAGCCTACCTCACTCGTATACCCAGTACATTTAGACGTACTGATGCATTTACGCTATGGTGCTTTCTCTTATGTTACACCATAGGTTCAGAGGCATGTGTTCTAATCAGCAGTAGCATTCCAGTCGCAGAGTTGTCGTGAGTCCTCATCTATTTCAGGACAATATTATTTTATTTCATTTATTATTTCAGTTCAGTTTTGCTAGACGGAGTTAGTTGGAGACATGTTCTTTCAACTCCTTACTCAGATAGTATTTAGAGGCTTTCAGATTTAGTTCAGATTTGATTTAGACTTTAATTTTTTTGTGGGTATTTTCCACCCACGTGGATATTACATTTGTCAGATATTTTATTCAGTTGAACCTTATGTCCTATTTTTCATGTTTTTCCATATTATTATATCATATATTGTAGTGTAGAGGTACAGATATCAGTCATGGGTTATCTTGTGGTCCTTCAGGGTCATAAATACCATGTAGCATTCTGGTTCAGAAAATTGGGGTGTTACAGTTATGAAGATTCACAGAGAGATTTTGATCCTTAAGCCTCTAAATGATCACCTTGAAGAAACCCTATCCCAATCTTCTTGAGAGATCTTTAGAAAGTTTTTTTAATCTTATAATGTGTATAAAGGATGACCATCTATAGTTATAAGACATGGGGTCTTAAGGGCTTGGGGTGGGAAATATCCAAACTACCCTCAGCTTAAAGGCTGTGGAAAACTCACATGTGGTTACTAGTGGACCCTCCAACTCGTCACTACATCATATGAGTGTACCCTCAAACTGCCACCAAAACAAAAGGTTGGACACCACATTCTGTTCAACAGATGAATCCCTTGCCCAACTCATCAGAACGCCATACGACTAGTATTCTCAAGTTTTATACAAGGTTGATCACCAAGGCTAGATACTGAACAATGTACGATTGGACTGAACCTACTATTACATCAGCACATGACTCATATGGAGTCTACCATACAAAGGATAGAACTTGTTCAATCAACACATTGAGAAACATACGACTAGGATCCCTAGAACCTCCACCACACCATACAACTTATGGTATGAGTCGTATAATAAATAGAAGGTTCAAGACTTAAGATATTTACAAGGGCCAAAGTTCAAGGTGTTTCACTCTAGTATTTAGATGGCCTTATTTGAATAACTTTATGGTAGGAGGTGTAGATATCCTATTGTGTTATTTAAAATTGATGAAGTTACTTTGATAGGGATAGATTCAGTATATGAGGCAGTGGTAAAATTTTAGGTGATTAGAGAAAGGCTGACAATCGGTCAAAGTCATCAAAAGTCTAATATAGATGTAAGGGGAAGGGATCTTGAGTTTGTTATTGGTGATCTTGTTTACTTGATGGTTTTGCCCATGAAAGTGGTAAAGAGATTTGATAAAAAGGGAAATCTCGGTCTCCGCTATGTTGGTCCTTATAAGATTTTGAGTCGCTATGGTAATATAGCCTATGAATTGGAATTACCTATAGATTTAGCATAAGCGCATCCAGTTTTTCATGTTTCCTTGCTAAATAAATGCATTGGTAACCAAACATTGTTTGTTTCTTTAGATACTGTGGGTTTGAAATATATTCTTTCTTATGAAGATGTCCCAGTTGAGATCCTTGACCATCAGGTTCGTAAGATGAGAAATAAGGAAGGTGTTTTGATAAAGGTTCTGTGGCCAAATCAATCAATTAAGGTAGCCACTTGGGAAACAGAGGTAGATATGATGACCAAGTACCCCTATATTTTCTCATTGAACTCAGTTCTATCTTGAGGTAATAGTTTCCCTTTAACTAATTAATTCTTTCTATCACATTTCACTCAGTTATTCTCATGTCATAACATGCATTCATGAGTATGGTGCAGTCCATGTTTCAGTTATAGGCTTGGTTATCATGCCCGATATGTAGATCTTAGAAATTTAGTGTGGGAATTACATCCCTTTCCCTAACACTTTAACTTACTTAGTTTTCATTCGGGGATGAATGACCCCGAGTGAGAGATATTATAACACCCCAAGAACCCAAGCCAATATGAGAACCATGTTTCAAGTTCATGCAAAATAAAACATCATATGGTAGTTTTATAAGTTATTTATACATATATTAAGGTCACAAATAGCTCCTAGCTTATAGACAATCAAAAATATACTTTATCGATTGAATTCTTCGGAAGTATTACTACAGTTAGCTTTAAACGATCATAACTTCTAGATAACTAAAAGTTTTTCAGCTCAATATCCACCGAAAGATATATAATTGAATTATATTTTCATATCCTATTTTTCTTTAATCTAATAGCAGAGTAAAACGTTATGTTCAATTTACCAAAAGGTATCAGTCTGCTAGGCGCGATGGCTTGAGTGATAGACCGTTGTACCAACGATAGCACATCGGGCCAAACCATCAACCTTAAGTATTAAGACCAAAAATTGGTTATTTTGTAATGGTTCAAGTGATGGTTGGTCATGGAGTGACAGTTGGTCATGGGAGTGATGGTCTGTAGCCCAAACTATTAGTTGGCATTACTCTACACTGTTATAACATTTTCAAAGGGGTTTTGGGGTCTTTTCCCACTCTTTTAACACCAAACAATATCTTTTAAGCTATCCTAAGGTTGGAATGTAATGATAAAATGCCCCAAATTCTCCATCAACTCAAAACTCAATCAACTCATCAAGACAAAATAGAGAAATAAGTGGTATCCTTCTCCCAAGTCAAAAATTAAGGTTCTTTAATTTCAAACTTCAGATCCAAAGATTTAATCAAGGCTTTCAACCTAAGGTATGTGGAATTTCATAAATGGGTTTCCTTCCACCCATTGAGTCACAAATTTAACTCACTTTCTCAAGTTTTATTCACCCTTCAAGGTTAGGGTTTTCATATAAAGTGTGAATCTTTTTAGTTTTCAGTTTCTTGCTTTGACTAAACCATGAATAGATTTTTTCTCATAAATTCGAGCATATTTTCATACCCATGATTATGATATTTCATTACATTGATAAATTCTTGATTTTGGGCTCGAGTTATGAAATTCCTTAATATGTTCAGATTGTAGTATTTTGATGATTAGTTGTATTCGTCTGAGATGGTGGGTTATGAACACCTAATGACCTAGAATTTCATGCATACACTTACGAGTGTTAGATTCTTCAACTTACATATTATTGAATACTTTAAGATTATGCATTTATTTTTATTTTTCAGAATATTACTATTATTGAGCAATGCTAGTTACAGCGTCATTTAGTTGGGAGTAGTACTTAGCACCAAGAGAATGCAGGGATGAAGGCTCACCTATCAGTTAGATTGAAACCTTTAGTAGAAATCCCTAAGTTCCAGAACTAAGATACCACCGTAGTTTCTAAAGGGTCACTCGTCTGACCACGCTTGATACCATTAGTCCTTTTTTACATCAGTTTAGTGGATCCATGTCAGTTAATGTTTGCACCCTTGACAAGATACTGAACACCTATCCAACTGGGTTACAGGTTGGACCCCTATTAGCTCAAATTGGGTTATGTCAGTAAATGGTTTTTCCCAAAGCCCACAATTCATTGTTCAGATTCAGATACTTGCATGACTTTGTATTTAGTTGTTCGGATTATCATACAATACATGGTTATTACTTGGTATTGCATCATTTTATCATGTCACATATATTATGTTCGACTATTATTAGTTATTTCCTATCTCACATACTTAGTGCATTCAAACTACTGATTGCATACTTTTTTTGCACTATATTATCTTATAATAGAGGTTCTGATGGTCAATATCCAGATCGCACTTAGTATGATTTTGCACCATATCCACAATAGTGTTTAGTGAGTCCTTATCATTTGAGGTCTTGTTATTAGAATTTATTTGTAGTATTATTCTAGTTTTAGGAAATTGGAGTTAGTTGGGGGTTTGTCCAAACAACTCATGTGATTTTAAGGTTTTTAAATAGACAGTTATATTTTGGCATGTTGATTATGTCAGATGGTTTCATTTATGATAGCTAGTATTGATTTTGCTTATATTATGATTATGTTAGTTTAGTTTAGCTTCTACTCAGCATCTTATTATTTGTTTCAGTATTATTAGTGTCTTGCTCGGCCATGGTTTAGCTTAGGGTCACTTGCGACTCTAAGTATCGTGTTGCAACTAGAGGGTAGTCTCAGGTTGTGACATTTTTAAATAAAAAAGATGTATATCGCCAATTGGTGGTTTGATACCTTCAAGGTAATACTATGTGACACTGGTGTTTTGAAAAAGTCAGTAGACAAGATAAGATTCATCCAAGAAAAGTTGATGGCATCCCATAATAGACAAAAATAGTATATGGATAGTAAGATAAAGGATGTTTATTTTGAGAAGAGTGATAAAGTTTTGCAAAGGTAAGTTGAGTCCAAGGTACATCATACCATTTGAGACATTAAATAAAGAAGGCTCAGTGGATTATAGATTATATCTACCTTCTAGTTTGTAGGAAGTCCATCTTTTATTCCATATTTTGTTTGCTTAAGAAGTATCATATAGATGTAAATTATATCATCCATTGGGAATTGGATTTGTTTGATAAGGAGATCTCTTTTTAAGAGGAACTGATTACTCTTCTATATAAGGATGTAATGCCAATATTGTTATTTGGATTGGGTATCATGCTGACTCTAGTATATGGACTAGGCTCATCCCTGCAGGTCATAGCTAAGGGTCCATATTGACCCTAGTATATGTTTATACTTTGCATGTATACAATCATTATCGCATCTGTACATATGATTGTCTTTAATTATTGTTGACTGAATCTACCTAAGTGTAAATGATGTAATTATACAACTTGAACACAGATTGATATGAAGATAATTATTGTTGTCTTTGTGTGTTGAAGTGCTTATGAATGTATATTTAATTTTTAACTGACCATGAGTTGTGTCTTGATTGTTTCTTACTTGTGTTTAACTTATCTATTTGTATAGTGTTGGATTACGTCAGCCGATGATGCTTACCAGTACGTAGTTGTTGTACTAATACAACTTGTACTCTTCTTTTTGTTGAGTGCGAAGCATATTTCAGCATTTAAAACATGATCTCGAATCTAATTCATAATTCTAGTTCTATTCAAAGGTGTAACGCCCCGGAAGTACCCCCTGGATGTCATACGGTGCTTAACACTCTGTTTGGATAGTGGTTTGCCATGATTTCATAATGTACTGTACAATATGGTATGGTATGGTACTGTATGGTACAATAGTGTGTTTGGATAGACTGTATCATTCACTATTGTTTAATAATAGTTTTTTATTTGGTTTGATGATATGGTACTGTATCGTAACAGGTAAATTTACTAAAATACTCCTAATATAATATTAGTGTTCTCACCATTATTTTATAGAACTGGTCTTTCTCTTGTTAGGTGTTTTCATATTCCATAGAGTTCTTGTAACACCCATCCGCTTTAGTGCAAAATTTTAATCAGCAAAAACTACTCCATAAGATTTTTATGCTTGTATTCTTTGATATTACTATTTGACCATTGCTTGTAAAATCATTTCAAATTCATATTTCACTGAGAATTTATCTCCTTGGATTTGCTTGATGCTTGAGTATTTCATGGAATGTTGAAAGTTTGATATTCAACTTTTTTCTTTTTGGATGAAGAAGTTTTAACAATTTTTAAACTTTTTTCCTGTTACAACTGGAAATAATTCCTAATTCGTTATGTTTTTTCCATAAAATTCCTGGAGAAATTGCAAAAATGATGGAGCCAAGATACTAATGTTGAATCTCAAACTTGGGAAATAATTGTGCGCAAAAATTATACCATATTAAGGTTGTAAGTAAAATGGGTGAAGGCTAAAATAGGAATAGAAAATATTATATGAGGGCATAGTTGGAAAAATAAATAAGAAAATCATGCAAAACCACCAAATTGGTGGTTCTAAAAATTGGACAATTCCATGCTTCCCAAACCATGAGAGATTACCATACCATATCATGCCTTTTAAAAAACAATCAAAACAAACATGGTTTCCTTGGAAACCATACCATACCATACCACAGAAAACCACAATCCAAACAACCTGTAAGACTACGAATATCCCTAAGCTAACCCATAATATCTATTTAGCTTGAAACTCACATGAGAAGTGATCTAACATATCTAGAAATTTGAAGGTAAATAATTTCATATCTAAATAAAAGTCTTTAACTTGGAAATCTTTAACAACTCTTTGAACTTAAGACATAAAAAGTCTAACAACATGCCCCAGCTGAACCAAACACAACGAGAAATCACATAACCAAAAACACTTCAACAACGAACAGATATCTAAGAAACTGGGTCCTCGAATTATGAGGTCTCACCAAAAATGTGGATGTGGGTTATGATGCCCGTAGTCAATCTTATTGCTGGTAATGAGAACAATAACCTACATTATAAGACAATATAGCACATAGACATATATGTGGGTCAGTACTTCTAGAATGTACTGAGTATGTGGAGGTGAATGCATAAGTAAAATAATAACTAAATATACATATAAACTTTCAAATGAGGCATGCCAAGTGTAAATGACTCAAATGGTAAATATATGAGTCTAATCCAATGACTAGAAGCATCTCCATATGACTTGTAGTACCCTACTCATAACTAGGACAGACTCTTAGGGAGCCAACACCACTGAATTCACGATTTCACACCATACGACTCGTAGAATTCTTGACAACTTCTTGGGCCATCTCATACCTTGAATAGAACGTAAGTCACCCCACACTAAAATGGGTATGACTCACTACATATTACTAGTATGATGTATATACGACTCAAAGTACTGAGTCGTATGATGTACAGAAGCTTTCGGACATGGGGTTTTACAATATCTCCCCCTTGGAAACATTCATCCTCGAATGTAATTCATCTAGGATTGGGATTTGG
Source organism: Capsicum baccatum var. pendulum (assembly GCA_030864225.1). NCBI lineage: Eukaryota > Viridiplantae > Streptophyta > Magnoliopsida > Solanales > Solanaceae > Capsicum > Capsicum baccatum. The sequence goes on from CM061554.1 coordinate 183,700,311, forward strand.
ACAAAAATCAACACCTCCACAATGAATTTACAACCAAACATACCACTACTATAAGGATTCATTTTCTCACAACATAATATGCAACATAAAAACACTCAAACGGACTTAAGGAGAAAGAATTTACTAAAAATAACACTTTACCTTAGGTAGGAACTGAATTGGAGGAAAAGAGATGAGGATACTTCGTTATCGTGTCTATTTCAGCTTCCTAAGTGGCCCCGTCAACCAACTGGTTTCTCCAAAGAACTTTTACCGAAGCTACTAACTTATTCCTTAGCCTTCAAACCTGCCTGTCAAATATATCTACAGAAATCTCCTCATACGTTAAGTTATCTTTGACCTCAATAATCTATAGGGGAACTACTAATGACAGATTCTGAATGCACTACTTGAACATCGACATATGAAACACTAGGTGAAACTTCAGCTAACCCTGATGGAAGATTCAATTCATATGCAACCTGTCCTACAGGCCTTACTATCTCATATGGACCAACAATTGGGGACTCAGCTTTCCCTTCTTTTTGAATCTCATAATTCCTTTCATAGGTGACACCTTCAAAAATACTCAATTGTGTACTTCAAACTTGAGTTCTCCCCTTCTTACATCAACATATGATCTCTGACAGTTTTGAGCAGTTTTCAGTCTCTCAGGAATCAACGAAACCTTTTCCATAGCTTTAAGAATAGAGTCCATCCCAATCAAAGTTGCTTCACCAATCTCAAACAATCTTATAGGTGACATGCACCTATGCCCATACAATGCTTCAAATGGAGCCATTTGAATACTAGCATGATAACTATTATTGTAAGCGAACTCAATCATAGGTATATGGTCATCCTAACTTCCATTAAAATATAAAACAAGCGCCCTCAGCCTATCTTCTAATGTCAAAATTATATGTTTATCTTGACCATCGATTTGAGAATGAAAAGCAGTACCAAGCTTAACCTTTGTACCAAAGCCTTTCTGAAAAGACTTCCAAAACTGCAAAGAGAATTGTGTGCCTCTATCTAAAATAATAGATAAGGGTATCCCATAAAGTTTTACTAACTCATGAACATACATTTTACCATAATTCTCCATGGCATTTGAAGTCTTAGCTAGTAGGAAATAAGCTGACTTAGTCATTCGATCTACTATGACCCAAATTGAATCGTGCTGATGTATTGTACGAGAAAACCCTGTGATGAAATCCATATTCACTACTTCCCACTTCTAAGTACGGATATTAATCTCTTGAAACATACCACTCGATCTTTGGTGTTCAACCTTAACTTGCTGACATGTAGGGAACTTGGATAAAAACTCGAGTATGTCCTTCTTAATACTACTCCACCAATAAATTTCTCGTAAGTTGAGATATATCTTAGTATCACCCAGATGAATGAAATACCTCAATCCATAAGCCTCGGCTAGTATCCTTTCCCTTAACCCGATTACATTCGGAACTCAAGATTTACCTTGATAGAGAAGTACACCATCTTCCCTTTAGGAGAAAACCTCAACCTTCTACTGCTGGACTGCTTCCAATATTTGGCTAAGTATGGGATCGTTTTTCTATTTCTCTTTCACTCCAACTACCAAAGATGATTTCGAACCATTCTAAACTACTACTACTCAATCATCAGTGTCGAGCAAGAATACTCTCAAACGAGATAACCTATGCACTTCTTTAGCCAACTTCTATTCTTTCTTCTTCATATGAGACATACTACCCATTGACAGCCTACTTAGCATATCTGCCACTACGTTAGCCTCACCCAAATGATAGAGCACATTTATGTCATAATCTTTCAACAACTCCAACCACCTTCTCTGACAAAGATTTAGCTTCCTTTGAGAAAATACATAATAAAGAATCTTATGGTCAGTCAAAACGTCAACATGCACACCATAAAGGTAATGCCTTTAAATTTTTAAGGCAAAAACTACAACAGTTAACTCTAAGTCGTAAGTTGGGTAATTTTTTTGTGATCCTTAAGTTGCCTCGAGGCATATGTTATTACTCTCCTATTTTGCATCAAAACTCAACCCAACCCAACTTTAGAAGCATCACAATACACCATAAATCCTTCTAACCCTTCTGGCAGATATAACACTGGTGTCGAAGTCAATCTATCCTTCAACTCTTGGAAACTCTTCTCACACTTATCAGAATATATAAACTTTACTTTCTTTTTTGTCATCTTAGTCAATGGTGCGGCTATAAAGGAGAACCCTTCAACAAATCTTCTATAATATCCTGCCAAACCCAAAAAGTTCCTAATATCGAATGGAGTGATGGGTCTAGGAAAGTGCCTCACTACATCAGTCTTCTGAGGATCTCTATGAATAATAACCCCTAAAATGACATACCCCAAGAAGGTACCAGATTCCAACCAGAACTCATATTTACCAAACTTTGCATATAATTGACAATCCTTAGGGCCTGTAGCACTATTCTCAAATGGCCTGCATGTTCTTCCGCACTCCTAGAATACACCAGTATGTTATCTATATAGACAATAACAAACATGTCCAAGTACTGCTTGAAGACCTTGTTCATCAAATCCATAAAAGTTGCAGGAGCATTTGTCAGTCTAAAAGACATAACCATAAACTTAAAATGTCCATACCTCGTTCAAAAAGTTTTTATGGAATGTCTTGCTCCCTAAATTTCAACTAATGGTATCTCGACCTAAGGTCAATCTTGGAGAACCACCAGGCACCCTGAAGTTGATCGAACAAATTGATGATTCAAGGAATGAGATACTTATTCTTGATGGTAACCTTGTTTAGTTGTCTATAATCTATAAACATTCAGAGAGTGCCATCTTTCTTGTGCACGAAAAGGACTGGAGCACCCTACGAAGAAACACTGGTCTTATAAAACCTTTATCTAAAAAGTCCTTAAGCTACTTCTTTAACCTTTTAAGCTCAGCCAAAGCTATACGATATAGAGGGATAGAGATGGGCTGAGTATCAGGAAGAAGATCAATACCGAATTCTATTTCTCTATCTGGAGGCATCCCTGGTAGATCTTTAAGAAAAAGCTTGAGAAACTCATTAACTTTACAGACTGATTGAACTGTCGAGGCTTCAGCTTAGTATCTTTGACTCGAACTAAATAATAGATATACCCTTTTGATATTAACTTTTTGGACTTAATAAAAGAGATGAAGCAACCTTTGGGAGAAACAGATTTACCCTTCTACTCAAAGACTCTCTTATCAGGAAATTAAAACTTCACCATATGGGTGTGACAATCTATTGATGAATAACATGAATAGAGCTAATCCATGCCCAGAATGACATCAAAATCTACTATCTCTAACTCTATTAAGTCCACTAACATAACTTTATAGGGGATGGTAATAGGACACTGTTTATAGACTCGTCTAGCAACAAATGACTCACCCATTGGGTAGAAACTGAGAAGGGCTTAGAGAGATTTCCAAGACCTACCCCAAAATTCAGCAACCAATGGAGTTACATAAGCGAGATTTGATCTCGAGTCTAAAAACACATATACATCAAGGTTAAAGGCATGAAGCATACTAGTGACAACATCTGGTGAACTCTCCTGCTCCTGATGGGATGGTAAAGCATAGAACTAATTCTGGCATTGACCGTCATCGATATTGGATGATACGCCTTATGGAGGGACTAGGCGACCCTACTGAGCTGGTGCATTAGTAACCTCAGTTTGAGGATAAGCATCCCTACTTCCCTACTTAGAATATGGATACTCCTTGATTTTGTGGTCCAACTTGCCACAACTATAGCAACCCTCTTTTCCTATCAAATACTCACATGGATGGGTCTTACCATACATTACACATGTTGGGTAACTAGGCTTCCTGACTACACTATTTTGAGATCTGGAATTCGAAGTCTTGCCCCACTACTCCTGCCTAGTCCTGGGTGCAGGGGCATGTAGTTGAAAATGGTGTAGGCACTAATGAATGACCCTGAAACTATGAATGGCTTCTCCTTCAGACATTGGCTGACTATACTCAAACTGTCCAGTCCTAGCCCTCTTATTTCTATTCTATTTTTCCTTCAACTTTTCTGCCTCAATCTATTGAGCATGAGTCATCAAGTGAGAAATATCTATATCCCCAATCATCATGGCAGTCCTACACTCCTTGACCATTAAATCACACACTCCCATAATAAACTTACTCATACGAGCTCTAGAGTCAGATAACAACTTGGGAGCATACACAGATAACTGAGTGAACTTAAGAAAGTACTCATTTATTGTGATATATACATTCCTTAGGTTCATGAACTCCTCTACTTTATCCTCCCTTATCTCTCATGGAAAGAACCTATCTAGAAAAGTATTTTAAAATACCTGCCAACTCATAGGGGCTGCATTCTCACCCCTACCATCCTTTGACATAATAACCCAATCATAATCAATATCATTTGGCTTATAGGATGTAAACTCTACACTCTCATCTTCAGTAACAGCCATAATCTAATTGATCTTTCTTACCTCATCAATAAAGAGTTAAGGATCCTCATCCACCTTTGATCCATGAAACTCAGGTGGATTTATTCTTATAAAGTTTTGAATCCTGGATATAGCTAAATTACTATTTTGCTGAAGTGGAACTGTTGCTTGTTGGTTTCCCTTAATATTAGCATTCACATCTTGGGCCAACACTTTAAAGCCAGCCTAAAATTCAGCATGAGACACATTCTCATTCTGAGGGTCAACGTGTAGGGTGGTTGATCACCATTTCTGTGTACGTCATCTCGGTAAGGAGGTATATTTTGTCACGTAAAAGCATGAGATAAGGTAGCTGGAGAAAACTATAAGCAAGATAGATCATGAAAGAAATAATTATTCGTAGCTCGTCCCATAGCCTCTTGTTCATAAATATGGCACGCTTTACATTCATAATCAAAACTCTACATAACACAGCTTGTCTGACTCCCTAGGTCTCTTTAAAAGTTTGCCTGTGATACCAACTTAAGTATTCCCTGGATGTCATACGGTGCTTAAGACTACGAATAGCCCTAAGCTAACCCATGATATCTATTTAGCTTGAAATTAACATGAGATATGATCTAACATATCTAGAAACTTGAAGGTAAATAATTTCATTTCTTAATAAAAGTATTTAACTTGGAAATCATTAAACAACTCTTTGAACTTAAAACATAAATAGTCTGGTAAGCCTCTACTCATCACTAGAGAGCCATTGGATTGGCCCCAGCTGACCTGAACACAACTAGAAATCACATAACTAAAATACTTCAACAATGAATAGATATATGAGAAATTGGGTCCTCAAACTATGAGGACTCACCAAAAGTTAGGATGTTGGTGATAATTCCCATAGTTAGTCATAATGCTTGAAATGAGAACCATAACCTATAATATAAGACAGTGTAGCACATAGACATATATATGGTCCAGTACTTCTGTAAAGTACTGAGTATGTGAGGGTCAATACATAAGTAAAACAATAACTGAATATGCATATAAACTTTCAAATGAGGAATGTTAAGTGTAAATGACTCACCTTGAACTTGAATAAAAAAAAGTCTACAAGATTATAAACATGAATAATAAAGCATACGAATAAACTTAGTGAGCCATAATACTTAGTTTCTAAGAGTTTACTTTTACTCTTTCTTATGGGAGATTCTTCTAACTGACATAAACCATGTTATATACCATGGAGTCCAACGACTTACTGTAACACTCGAATTTTCTGAACCAGAATGCTACATGGTGCTTATGATCCCAAAGGACCACAAGCTAAACCATGACTAATATTTTTACCTGTACACCACAATATATGATGTAATAATGAAGAAAACATGAACAATAGGCCATAAGGTTCAACTGCATAGAATATCTGACAAATCATAACATCCATATGGGGTAACGAATACCCAAAACAACTAAAATCTAAATCAAATCTGAAAGCTCTGAATCAATTCAGAACTAAATTTGAAAGGCTCTAAATACTATTTGAATAAGGAGTTGAAGGAACATGTCTCCATCTAACTCTGTCTAGAAAAATAGAACTTAAATAATAAATGAAATAATAATATCATCCTCAAATGGATAAGGATTCACTGCAACTCTACGACTAGAATGTTATAGGTACTGCTGATCTGGAGCTTGTATCTGTGAACCTATGGTGTAACATAAAAGAAAGCACCATAGCACAAATGCATCAGTACAACTGGGAGTACTGAGTATACGAGTGAGGTAGGCTAAATACAAAAGGGTTTACATGCAGGAACGATGCTAACTGACTGACTGATATGAACGTAATAGTGTAAACATGCATACATAGTAACTGAGATCGTGATTACATGATATCTAGATCTAAACACTAATACATGATCTACTTATATCTATCATGATAACTACTGAAATTTTGATAACATAGATGACTGTGTCTTACAGTCCTGAATCTAATAGAACTATCTGTGTTCCGTTATGTAACTGAATTGACTGTATCTGACAGTCCTGATATACTGAAATTTGAAGAAATATTTGAGTTCTTTTCATTGAGACTGGGACTGAAAATATGGGAGGTAGTTGTTTCACCAACATGCCCCAACAATGCATATAGCTAAGTTGGGGTCCAATCTCTGCCCCGACTGGAAGGGTGTCAATAACGTACCACTGGTAGGGATGAACTTGGGTACCAAGACCCTTCTGAAAAGCTTTCCAAAAGTGAGAGGTAAACTGAGTACCTCTATCTGAAAAGATAGTCAATGGAATCCTATGTAACTTAACCAACTCTCTAAGGTAAATCCTGGCATAATCCTTCATTGAATAAGAAGTATTAACTAGCAAGAAATGAGCCGATTTAGTCATTCTATCCACAATGACCCATATCGAATCGTGCTGACGACACATGAAAGAAACCCTATCACAAAGTCCATGTTCACCACTTCCCACTTCCAAGTGGGAGTGCTAAACTCTTGAAGTATACCACTAGGCATCTAGTGCTTGACCTTAACTTATAGACAATTTGAACACTTAGCCAAAAACTCAGGAATATTATTCTTCATACCACTCCACCAATAGATTTCCTGCAAATCACGGTATATCTTAGTGGCTCATGGATGGATAGAGCATCGTGCACCATGCATTTCTTCTAGTATCCCTTGTCTTAAACCATTAATAGACAGAACACATAACCTTCACTAGTAATGAAGCACACCATCTCCCCCTTGGGAGAAAACCTTTACCTTCTGTTCTCTAGCCCCCTTCTTCAACTTAGATAAACTAGGATCCCTATCTTGCTTCTCTTTCACTTTGGCAACTAACGTAGATTCTGAACCCATATACTACCTTCGATCGAATCAATCAATTGAACACCTAATATAGCAAGCTGGTGGACCTCCTGAATTAGCTTCTTCTTATCATCCTCAACATGGGTAACACTATTCATAGGTAACTTGGTAAGGGAATCTGCCGCTACATTGGCCTTTCCTGGATGATAAAACACACTCATATCATAATTCTTTAATAATTCCAGCTATCTTTTCTAATAAAGGTTCAGATATTTCTGTGAGAACACGTATTACAAACTCTTGTGACCAGTGAACACATCAACATGAACCCCATAAAGATAGTGCCTCCAAATCTTCAAGGTAAAAACAACAGTTTCCAACTAAGATCATGGGTAGGGTAATTCTTTTCATAAGGCTTAAGCTGGATAGAGGCATAAGTTATGAACTTACCTCTCTGCATCAAAAACACAACCAAGACTAACTCTGGAAGCATCACAGTAAACCACTAACCCATCTGAACCATCTGGCAAAGTCAAAATTTGAGCGAAAGTGAGTCGAGTCTTCAACTCCTGAAAACTCTTCTCACAGGAATTTGACCACTAAAATTTAACCTTCTTCTTAGTTAGTCGAGACACTAGGGATGAATAAAAGAAAACCCTTCAACAAACCATCTGTAATAGCCAATCAAACCAAAGAAACTCTCGATATCTGATAAAGAGATGTCTCTAGGCCAGTTTCTTATTGCTTCAGTCTTTTGAGAGTCAGCTACTGCTCTTATCCAAAATTTGCACTTACTAAATATAGCAAACAACTTATGAGCTTTAGGGTCTACAATACAATTCTTAGATAATCTACATGATTATTCTCACTTTGGGAATAGACAAGGATGTCATCAATGAAGACTATGATGAACATGTCCAAATACTGTTTAAACACTCTGTTCATTAAGTCCATGAAAGTTGTAGGGATATTTGTTAGTCCAAAGGTCATAACTAAGAATTCGAAGTGACCATACTGAGTTTTGAAAGGTGTCTACAAAATGTCACATTCTTTGACTCTGAGATGATGATAGTCAGATTTGAGGTCTATCTTAGAGAAATAAGTGGCACTTTGAAATTGGTCAAACAAGTCATCAATTTTGGGGAGAGGATACTTATTCTTGATTATGATTTTTTACAACTAATAGTAGTCAATGCATATTCTGATAGAACTGTCTTTCTTACACTTGAACAAGACTATAGCGCCCCATAGAGAAACACTAGGCCAGATTAAACCCTTATCTAAGAGATCTTTTAACTATTCTTTCAACTTCTTAATCTTAGATATAGCCATTTGGTAAGGTGGAATAGAGATAGGCTGGGTATCTAGAAGGAAATCTATTTCAAAGTCAATTTCCCTTTCGGGAGGAACTCCGAAAATATCTTTAATATACACATCTAGAAATTCACTTACTACTGAAATTAACTCAAAACTCGGTGTCTCAGAACTAGAGTTCTATATTTGAACAATATAGTACATACATCCTTAGATATCATCCTTTTTCCCTTAAGATAAGAAACAATTTGGCCCCTAAGCACAGAGGTACTACCCCTCCATTCAATATCTAGTTAATTGGGAAACTGAAACTGAACGACTCTATTTCAGAAATCAACTGAGGCATAGGTATGAGTGGATCCAATCCATGCTGAGAATGATATCAAAATCAGTCATCTCTTACTCCACAAGATCAACTGAGGTGATTTTCTGAGATATTATGACCGGGAAACTTTTGTATACCCATCTGGCTATAAGAGACTTACCCACAGAGGTAGACACTGAAAAAGCCTTTGCTAATATTTTGAGACTGAAACCAAAATTGAAAGCTATATAAAAAGTTACCAAAGAAAGTGAAGCTCGGGGTCTAACAAAGTATACACATGACGATAAAAGACCTGTAGCGTACCCATAACCACATCAGGAGAACTTTTTTTATCAAGCCAAGTCTGAAGACTATAGAATCTATTCTGGTGCTGCCCACTGGTTACACTAGAGGTGTCACCCTATTGAGTCGGGCGACCTACTGAAGCTGATTAAAAATTAGACTAGCCCTGTTGGCATGAATCCTTTCTCTTCTGAGCAACCATTGGACACTCTCAGATCCTGTGAACCAACTTTCCACATCTGAAACATACGTCACTACCAGCCCTAAACACACCTTCATGATTTCTATTGCATTTCTCGCACAGTGGATTAGTATGACCACTTCACGCTACCCTAGGACTTAGAGCTTGGCACTCTATCCTGACTGTCGTGCCTGAACTTAGGCACTGGAACACTAGATAAAGATGGAGATAGGGATAAAAAGTTCTGACAGAACTGATAATGATTACCACCTTCAGACATTGGTCGAGAAAAGTTGAAACTACCTGTTTTTGCCTTTTTATTCTCTTTCTCCTTAAGTTTCTCCTTCTCAATCTGTTGAGCATGAACCATGATTCTAGATAGGTCCATCTTCTTAATTAACATGGAAGTCCTTCACTCCTTAAACACACTATCAGCCACACCAAATACAAACTTACTCATTCTAGACCTATTGTCTGCCACCATAGTAGGAGGCAGGAGCATACATCACCAACTAAGTGAATTTAAGCGAGTACTCCTTTACACTCATACTGCCTTGTTTCAAATTGATAAACTCCTACACCTTAGCTTCCCTCAACTCTAATGGTAAGAATTTATCTAAGAAAGTTGTGGTAAACCCTTCCTACTCAATAGGCCCTGTCTCCACACCTCGATCCTTCTTTCACTGCTTAAACCAGGAGTGAGCTCCGCATGAGAGACTGCTCTTTAGGGAATCTTCCTAAATAGATGGTGGTGCGGGTTGACCCTTGTTCCTTCATCCATTATTTTTCTAGGAGGAATTATCTGTAAATAGAATGAAAGATAGGTTAGGAAAAGGACTTTAATAGAGCCTATGCTCTCTCACACGATATGAACACTGAAAGAAGGGAAACTTTCCTAAAACGTCTTGTAGCCTCATGTTCATAAGTGTGGCACGCTTCACACCCATGTACAAGACTCTACTCAATGTGGTTTTCAAACTCCCTAGGACACTCTGAAACCTTAGGCTCTGATACAAAGTTTTGTCATAATCAAGGCTACCCTTAGTCGTGGAAATGATGCTTATAGCTATAAATGACCACAAGCTAACCCATGAGCTAGTACCTGCTATAAGAACTAGACAAAATGCTAATACATCACATAAGTGGAAGGTAAGTTAATAAGATACTGTAAAACTAGATACTAAAATATGAATCAAAACATGTCTGACATACATAATAACAACTGATAATACTGAAATGACTAACTGACTATCTAACTAATTCTCTGAAAGCCTCTAAACATCATGAGGAGTTTATGGGACAAACCCTCCCAACTAACTCCGGTTGACTGAACATAAGAAAATATTGAAATAAATAAAGTAAATATGTCACGTCCTCGATAGATAAGGACTCACCACTACTGTTGCTGAGTAACATTGAGTTGTCTAAGAATAGTTGGGATACTGAGTGTCCTAACTTATGTTATAAGACAACATAACGCAAAAGAGTAGTATGTGGTCAGTACTTTGAATGAACTGGTATATGAGAAGAGGACTAACTGAAATGCATGAGGTAACTGAGCATGAATGCATGAACATTTAATATATATGAATGCAAGATCAAGAATAAATATGTTTCTGAAATAAATCTGGAGTTTGAAAGACTAAAGTACTAAAGCCTATATAATTGAATGTATGAAAACCTGTATGCTTGGTCAAGCAAACCTAATTGAGATATATTGAAATACTAACTAAAACTACTAGAGGTATCATATAACCAACATACCCCAATCTGAACTAATTGGGGTCCAAACTATAACCCCAGTTGGAAGGGTTTTAGTACCGTGCCATGGGTAATAACACTAGTTGTGTGGATCCACTAATCTGATGTCCTAGAGGACTAGGAAATCATTCCTAAACTGGCATGTAACCCCTAAGAAAGTATCAATCCTAAACTGGAAGGTGACATCTCATAATCCTATGCTGGCTACGTGGTTTTGGAACTTAGGGACTGCTACTAAGGACCCAGTCCTAACTGGCGGGTGAGCCCCCATCCCTAGGTTCGCTCGGTACTAAATCCTACTCCCAACTAAACTGACACGGGTACTGAACTAAACTAAGTTTAACTGAACATTATTTCTGATAGTGCTCATCATAATCATAAATATCTAAGTGTACTGTTAAGTCTCATGGCTTAACTGACTTAGTACTTAAAATTCTAAAATCATGTGAACACATAAGCATTGGGTTTTCATAACTCACTAGCACTAAATGATCATAAAATACAATATTAAAGCTTAATACTTTAGGATTAAATCATGGTTCAAAGAACCAAAAGTAGACATTTCAAAAAACATGTGAGATTAATGAACTTGAACATAGGAATGTCTTAAAACATGGGAAAACGGCATGGTTACTTGACTAAGATCATAACTTGATAATATAACATGAAATTCAATTGAATATAACATGAGAGATTGAAGCTTAAAGCATGAGATAATCTAAATTGTCATGGAATCATTCTTGGATGTGAATTAAAACTAACTACCAAGGAGAAACATGAATTAAAACTCATCTTGAACATATAAAACTCCATAATAAGAGAAAAATTCTTCCTTTAATTGAAAAGAAGGTTTTTTGGCTCCATAGGTGAAAGGGACCCATGGATGATCATCCCTCATACCTTAACAACTGAATTCTTGAAGATTTTCTTGGATGGGAAGCTTCAACTCTTGATTTATTGAGAATAAAGCTTGGATGTGTTCTTGGGGAAAGAGAGGGTTTTTCTTGAGAGAATTTATGAATTAAAGGGAAAATAATGCTCTTTAGAAGACCCAAATTCATGTTATAGACGAATTAGGTGAAGGTAAATGACTCAAATACCCTTAAAATGATAGAAGAAAAACTAGATGTAATAGGGAGGGGGCGGCCCGAGCTCTGAAGTGGTGGACTAGGTAGGGCACCCGCTTTAGAGTAGTGGACTGGACCAGGCAGCGGTCGTATTACCCTAATGAACTGTAGGGGGTGGCACACGCTTTACCCTGGTAGTGATATTGGTTTGGTTTTCCAAACACTCACTACCCTCATCTGAAAATTCTAAATCTCACCCGAGATATACTTTGAACTACCCAATCATGAAGTAAGTCAAAAATCGACGTCTTGAGGTTGGAAAGGTTAAAATAAAATTATTGAAGTTTAGGGGTCTTGAAAATAACTAAGTCCTTAATACTTAGTGAAAATTCCAAGTCTTAGACCCCTTAAACATGCAACTGCGAGCTGAATTAAGTTTAGGATCTTACAGGGTGTTATAAATACAATTTGGAATATAACGAAAAGGAGGAAATCAATGTTATTAGTGAAAATATGGTAAATAATTATATGTAAAAGAAAATGTTGGAGGACTAGTAATGTCAAATAATTAGATGCAAAAGAAAATGTTGGAGGACTAGTAATGTCACGACCCGAGGCTACTCCCTAGTTGTAACACGGAGGTTAGAACTACAAGTGATCACAAGCTTTGTGAAAGTGGCCCTGAACTCCGCGTGAGAGACTGCTCTTTAAGGGATCTTCCTAAATAGATGGTGGTGCGGGTTGACCCTCGTTCCTTCATCCATTATTTTTCTAGGAGGAATTATCTGTAAATAGAATGAAAGATAGGTTAGGAAAAGGAATTTAATAGAGCCTATGCTCTCTCACACGATATGAACACTGAAAGAAGGGAAACTTTCCTAAAATGTCTTATAGCCTCGTGTTCATAAGTGTGGCACGCTTCACACCCATGTACAAGACTCTACTCAATGTGGTTTTCAAACTCCCTAGGACACTTTGAAACCTTAGGCTCTGATACAAAGTTTTGTCATAATCAAGGCTACCCTTAGTCGTGGAAATGATGCTTATAGCTATAAATGACCACAAGCTAACCCATGAGCTAGTACCTGCTATAAGAACTAGACAAAATACTAATACATCACATATGTGGAAGGTAAGTTAATAAGATACTGTAAAACTAGATACTAAAATATGAATCAAAACATGTCTGACATACATAATAACAATGGATAATACTGAAATGACTAACTGACTAACAACTGGTAGTGATATTCGTTCGGTTTTCCAAACACTCACTACCCTCGTCTGAAAATTCTAAATCTCACCCGAGACATACTTTGAACTACCCAATCATGAATTAAGTCAAAAATCGACGTCTTGAGGTTGGAAAGGTTAAAATAAAATTATTGAAGTTTAGGGGTCTTGAAAATAACTAAGTCCTTAATACTTAGTGAAAATTCCAAGTCTTAGACCCCTTAAACATGCAACTGCGAGCTGAATTAAGTTTAGGATCTTACAGGGTGTTATAAATACAATTTGGAATATAACGAAAAGGAGGAAATCAATGTTATTAGTGAAAATATGGTAAATAATTATATGTAAAAGAAAATGTTGGAGGACTAGTAATGTCAAATAATTAGATGCAAAAGAAAATGTTGGAGGACTAGTAATGTCACGACCCGAGGCTACTCCCTAGTTGTAACAAGGAGGTTAGAACTACAAGTGATCGCAAGCTAACCCATGTACTGGTATAATACTTGAGCAATGGATTTAAATTGTATAGAACCTAAATTTACTGAGCGAAAACATGATCATGAGAAATTCTAAATAACTGAAATACTGATAAATTTTATAACATGATAAAATTTAGGAAAGAAACTTAAATTACATGTAACGACTTTAACTAACTATCTATGAAGCTCTACTATACTGAATATAGATAGCTGGGACATGCCTCCAACTACCACTAATCAATAAATATGAATAATAACAATATAGTACATGAACTACAACTGAATGGAGTTTCTGAAACAAAAGAACTCATTACCTGCTAGATGGAGGCTGTAAATTGTCTAATTATGATGTGTGGGCTACCACTGGTACTTACATAATGAGACAATATAGCATATAGACATATATGTGGATTAGTACTTTCGAATGTACTGAGTAAGTGGGATGAATGCAATAAGTAAAACTGAGTATATATATAATCTTAAAACATGCATGCTAAGTGCAAGTAAACTCACCAAGAGACTGAAATCAACTGAAAGTTGAAGTATCTTAAAACATGAGTAACAAACATAATATGATAAACTAGTGAATCACTATACTTAGTTTCTTAGATCTTTACTTTTGTAGAACAAGTAAAACTAAAGCTGGGAAGTGGTAAGAACATGAATACTGTATGTAAAATATCATGTAAAGTTGAATATGATGCAAAACTGAACTGAGGATCATGTATGGATATTGAGTATGAAAACATAAACATGTAAAACTGAGAATTCAAGACCAAGTATAGCATGTACTGACATGATCTGAATAACATGAATAATCTTTAAAACTAATTAAAAATTACTGAAATCTAATTACTTGGTCAAGAAAACCAAAACTAAGATAAACTGAATACTGACTGAAACTATAGGAGCTATCATGTAACTGACATTCCCTAATCTAAGCTAATTAGGGTCCAGCCTATAACCCCAGTTAGAAGGGAGCTAGTTCCTCGCTACGGGTACTGACACATGGCCATGTGGATCCACTCATCTATTATCCTGAAGGACTAAGGTGCCAAGCCTAAATTAACGGGTGACCCCTGAGAGTAAATCAAGCCTAAACTAATGGGTGACCCCTCATATCCTATGCTGGATAAGTAGTTTGGGAACTTAGGGACTTCTACTAATGACTCTGCCTGAACTGATGGCAGTGTCGTTATCCCTGCATTCACACGGTGTTGAAGCCTACTCCCAATTGAATGACACTAAAATACTAACTGGTACATGAACTAATAACCGATAAGTTGAGGTCATGGAATTTTGAAAACAACAGTGCATACAGATTCTGAGGTAATTATAAACATATAAACTGATAGTGCTTAATAAGATTATAAGAAACTGAGTTTAACAATAAAATCATAGAGGGACTGATTTATTGTTTGAAAAAATCATGGGTGAATACAAATCACAATCCTCTCACTAATCAAGGAAGTTGCAAACATAGCATATGCACCCATAAACTTGCCCTTATCATCCAATGCCCCCTTGTAGCTAAGTTACAAGATTAAACAGGTCTTTTCTAGGCTAGTATGGAGGTATCAGGCTAGGTTAGGGGGGAAATTTAGGAAAAAGTGACTAAGTACTACATTTTAGTCTCTTTGCCTACAAATTCTTCTTACCAAGGCCATTGCTTTACTAGCTCACTTACCCTTTTCTCATTCATTCATTCTTTACCATAATAGGCCCCCTTCTTGTTTTTTTTACAAGCATTAGCCACCCTCAACTTAGGCTGATGCCATAAGTCAAAGGGCACATTGTCTTAACTAGACCAGGGCCAAATGCTCTTAATTCAAAATTCTAGAGTAACTTTTCATTAAATAGTTAACAATCCTATAATAGCCACCCTTAACTTAGGTGTTTTGCCTAAGTTTAGGTACACATTGCCCATTATTAGGCCAGGGCCAGAGCTAGGAGTCAATAGCTCAAAGTTTTTTTTTTGTGGGGTCAACTATTTTGGCTAAATGGACTAAAACACAAGGTGGCCTGCCATCACTTCTTATCCCATCAACTACAAAACAACATCAATTGAACCAGCCAAGTTCTAGGTACTATATTATGTAAGAACTAATACAACTACTCATACATAGTGGCAACTGATTCACACTCATTCTACTGGTTCTTAAGAATTGTATCACATATCATATGTATTTAAAGAATAATCCCAATTACAGATTCACTAATAGTTGATCACATATACTAAGGGACAAAAGTAAAAAGTTAAATGGAAACAGTCATAGTTAGATGCCAACGTCATTCATCACCCATATTCACAACTTACAAACACAAACAACACTTTATTTCATAGACCAACTTTAGCAACATAACAAGACTTGAAAACAAAAAAAAATACAAATCTAAAATTAAACCTAGACATGCCGCATCTTTTAGATAGTATGGTAAAAGTACCCCACCCCTGCAGAAAATCACATGCATTGTCCTCAAAGCATATATATGAAGTACAAAGGATGGGTCTACTTGTATTATCTCTAAATCATCTGAGGCATTTGTGAAGTGTGGTAAGGCTCCTGCATCCTCACCTGGTGTAATGTTGGCCCCTATGGTAGTAAGGATACTCAAAACCTCCCCCTTTTGGATCAGGGGAATAATCTCTCGAACTAATGCTGAACTTTACCCCCTTTCTGGGGAAGAACTAGTGGATACTATTGTTGTTTTATCTTCTGCTCTCTTCTTTCTCTTTTCTTCATCTTTTTTTATTTCTTTTGAGATCTCTTTAGATCATGTTGTTCTTTTTTCTCTAGTGTCATTGCTGCTCTCTTTCCCCTCTTTTTTCTTTCTTTGCAACTTTCTCATCCATCTGCTTCTTCCATTTGTCTTTCATGGGCAACCCCATCAGATCCACTATACTTTCGTCATCATCGCTCACCATAAAATTTGGGTTAAACAAAAGTTGTTGTAACTGCCATCCCTTCAGCTCTGCTATATCAGCCTTTGCCTGCTTGAATTCTTCCATGATCTTGGCAAGATCAGGGAAGGACAAGGCATCTAGCCTTTCATTGATATGGTGCTATATATTGTCCATCCTAGCTTGAATGGTTTGGAATGGATGGAGGACTTCATCTACTATTTCATCCAAAAAAGGCTTGAAGTCTGCAGCCTGCTTATCTAGCTATCTCTAAAACCTCTTATGCATCTTCACTGACTTAGCAAAGTTTTCTGGTGTGAACCTATACTCAACAAAATCTTCTCTACCTATAGATTATGTAGAACCTGACCCTGCAGATATGCCTTGGGGTACGTACTCAGGTGGCACATAGGTGGTAATGGGCAAAGGCATACCTGTGGGAATCTCTGCAGGATCAGGAGCTGGTGAAAGTTGAGTCTGGTAAATTGGAGGCTTGGTGACACACATCTTGCACTTCGAGTCGTCTTTCGACTTCTCAAGGTCCTATTTGTGTATAGCCTGGATTTCATTATCTACTCCATGAATTAGGGGCACTCCAGCCTATTTGCATTAAGTCATGATTAAGAACGAGAACAAAAATAAACTGGAGATTTTATGTGCCCTCACAAACATCTCATCTGTAATTATTTGGTCGAAGTCAATTTGAAGCCCTGAGATCAAGTTTGCCACCAACATGGCTTTGTTCTTATATAAGTTTCCATCCCTTTTGTTGGCATTAACCTTAAGCGAACAACAGCCCACTAGAATTTTTCCTTAAAGCTAAGGGAATATTTTACAATAGGCTTCCGTGAGTTGGTCAACCAAGAGGGGTTACCATACTCAGTCAAGAATGAGGCCACCCAAGGTCTTTGGGAGGATGCATCTCTCAATCTATACTCAAGATCAGGCACAGCAAGTGGGGCCTCGTACTCTGGCCCAAACAACATCCTATTGATTGTTTGGGTTGAAATATCAATAGTGACTCCTCAAACAGGTACAGACTCTCTATTTGGCAAGTTTGTAATTAATGTCCCCTTTGGGCAATCCTTTTCTACCAGTGCAAAATAATTTGCAAAGAATTCTCTTACCCAATTCAGTCGATACGCTCCTGGTGGATGGATCATCTATGCTAGTTCATACTTATTGAATCGGCGTTCCAACTAAGGATATTCATGTAAATCCTTTGTCACAATTTGGCTCTTCTGTAAACTACCTTATGATCCCTCTCGCGTTAGGTGTCAACCTTTTATAGAACTTCCCACGTGCTCCCTCTATCTGTCATCCACTCGCCTCTCAAACTTGAGGATCCTCGCATCTGACAACGTTAGCATCCTCAGGTTTAGTTTCTATATTATCTGCTTCAATTTGCCCGTCTATATTGGTATCCTCAATTTCAACATCAGCAGGCTCAGGTTGAGTGGCAGCAATTGTGGCCTTGTCTGGTCTCAAACTGGTACTGCTAGTACTACCCTCACTCTCTTCTTCAGACTGGGAGAGTATGGGAATTTTACTTCCACGTTGTCTGGTGTTATACCCAAAGGTGGGTTTGCCGTCACTCTTTTGAGATCTTCCTCCTCTGTTTAATGGTAGTTTGAGAGCCATAAGACCTAAAAAAAAGTAAAAAATTAGTTCACAGCAAAAATCTATAAAATCGGTGAATTTCATGACTTGACGGTCAAAATGGTGGTTCACCAGTGATGGGATGGTCCACCAATTAGGCCGACGAGCCTTATCCAGTGTCCTAGAATTTTCATAGCCTTACGACGATCGGAATGGTGGTCCATCAAAAGTGTGACGGTCCACCAAGTCCCCCGTCACATCTTATCCAGTAGGTTCCATCTTAAAGGTTCGTGCGATGTTTGGAATGGTGATTCATCTCATAGGTGACGGTTCACCAAGTTGGCTGTCGCAGTTCCTTCCCCATATTCAAAGTCTATTTCAGCATTTTGCCGCACAATTTGTATACCATATCAATTTTCTTCTATAGCAACAACAACAAACCCAGTGTATTTCCACATAGTGAGGTCTGGGGAGGGTAAGATGTACGCAGTCCATACCTCTACCTCTAAAGAAGTAGAAAGGCTGTTTCTGATAGAGCCCTGGCTCGAGACACGAAATAATAAACAAATTCATAGTAAAGCATGGAACAAGATGGCATAACATAAATATGACACCCACAAGTAATAGTAAACACGTTCATAATAAAGCATGAAACAAGGTATCATAACAAGAACAATACCCCCACCAAGTAATGCCCTACACTAGCAACCCAAACTGACCCTATCCTTCTGCCCTAATTCGCATCCTCCAGATCTTCCTATCTAGGGTCATGTCCTCAGTGAGTTGTAAATGCTCCATGTCCTACCTAATCAGCTCTCCCCAGTACTTCTTCGACCTACCCCTGCCCCGCCTAAAACCATCCAAAGCTAGCCTCTCACACCTACGAACTGGGGCATCCATGCCCCTCCTCATCAAGTGTCCAAACCATCTCAATTAGACTTCCCACATCTTATTCTCCACTGGAGTCACACCAACCTTCTCCTTGATAGTCTCATTCCGAACTCTATCCCCCTTAGTAAGCCCACACATCCAACGCAACATCCATATTTCTGCCACCTTCATTTTTGAATGAGAGAGTTCTTAACTGGCCAACACTCCGCTCCATACAACATGGCCGGATGGACTACCACCCTGTAGAATTTGCCTTTAAGCTTAGGCAGCACCTTCTTATCACACAATACCCCCGAAGCAAGCTTCCACTTTATCCATCCCGCCCCAATACGGTGCAAGACATCCTCATCAATCTCACCATTACCCTGAATCACGGACCCGAGATACTTGAAACTATCCCTCTTACATACCACCTGTGATTCCAACTTCACTACCACCTCATTCTCTATCCTCATATCATTAAACTTGCATTTCAAATATTATGTCTTGCTCCTACTCAACCTGAACCCTTTAGACTCAAGAGTTTGTCTCCACACCTCTAATTTATCATTCATACCCTCCCACCCCGCATCTCATCAATAAAAACTACATCATCTGCAAAAAGCGTACACCAAGGCACCTCTCCTTGAATACGCCGCATCAACACATCCATCACCATAGCAAAAAAAAGAAGGACTAAGAGTAGATCTTTGATGCAATTCTATCAAGACAGTGAAATGCTCTGAGTCTCCTCCCTCCGTCCTCACCTGGTTTATCTCCATCATATATGTCCTTAATTACTCTGATATATGCCACCAGGACTCCACTCACCTCCAATAATCTCCAAAGCACCTCCCTAGGGACTTTGCCGTATGCCTTCTCTAAGTTAATAAACACCATGTGCAGGTCCTTCTTCCTTTCCCTATACTGTTGCACCATCCTCCGCATCAGGTGAATTTCCTTCGTCGTTGAGTAGCCGGGCATAAATCCAAATTGGTTCTCCAAAATAGACACTATCCATCTCAGCCTCACCTCAACCACTCTCTCTCAAATCTTCATAGAGTGACTCAATAACTTTATACCCCTATAGTTATTGCAACTCTGAATGTCACCCTTCTTCTTATAAAGAGGGATTATACTACTCCACCTCCAAGCCTCATGAATTTTTGCCATCTTGAAAATTCCGTTAAACAATCCAGTCAACCACCTTAAACTAGCCTCGCCAGAAAACTTCTAAAAATCCACAGGTATCTCATCAGGCCCCGTCGCCCTACCCCTTCGCATCCTGCGAACAACCTCTCTAACCTCCTCTACCTTAAAACATCTATAATAACTAAATCCCGACACTCCTCTGAGTGCTCCAGCTCCTCTAACATAATAGCTCTATCCCCTTCGTCATTCAAGAGCCTATGAAAATACAAATACCATCTATTCTTAATGTGGTCGTCCTCCACCAATACTGTACCATCCTCTCCCTTAATGCACTTCACCTAATCGAGGTCACAACCCTTCCTCTCCCTAGCCTTAGAGAGTCTAAACAAACTTTTTTCCCCCTCCTTTCTCCTGTAACCCCGCATACAAGCTCTCAAATACTGTCTTCTTAACTGCTGTAACTGCTAACTTAGCCTCCTTCATAGCTAACTTGTACTCTTTCCTGTTTACCCGTTTCTCTTCTTCGTCCTTACTCTCAACCAACTTAGCATACACCCCTTTCTTGGTCTCCACTTTCTTCTTAACCTCTTCACTCCACCACTAATCCCCCCGATGATGCCCGGCCCGGCCCCTAGAAACACCCAATACCTCACTATCATTTTTCCTGATGCACCTAGCCACCCTATCCCACATAATATCCATGTCCCCCCTACACTCCCACACCCCCATTCCCACTAACTTCTCCCCTATCTCCCATGCATTCATTGGCGTCAAGCCACCCCACTTAATTCTAGGTCTACACTCCTCACCCTTTTTTTCCTATCTTCCTTTATACCTAAATCCATACCTAAGAGCCTATGCTGGGTCGAAAGATTCAATTTTTATCTATAGCAATGACACCAAATTCACATTCAAGAACCATTTTTCTCCTTTTAATCAATGTGGGTTACTCAGACTTCACCCGACATTATACATTAAAATTTCGAACGTACAACATCCATAGTTTAGAGAACAAGGAGGTAACAAGATGGGATTTTATCAATAAAACACTCAATTACTTCATATTTTTGCAATTCAAAGTGAGAATAAAAGTGTTATGCTCGTACCTTGACTCTGTAGAATCTTCTCCTTACTTGCTAGAAACTTTCAGAAAACAAGAGTAGCTTAAAATTATTTTATTTTGATTTTAACAGATTGTGATGAAGAAAACAAAAAGAGTAGGATTGTTTAACTAAGAGAGAACAAAGGAGATGGAGAGTTCTAGAGGGAGTAACTGCCTTCAGATACTTTGAATCCAAAGGGAGTTGATCAGTTAAGGAGTTTAAAGAGGATACAACATATGTAACCGCTTTATTCTATCTCTTTAAACTCTTTTGGGTCAAGTACGATTTATTTAACAAAGCTTCAGATTTAACCCGACCCATCCCAGCATTACAGTTACAGCGATAGCAGTACCAATGGTCCATCAGATGTGCGATGGTCCACTAGGTTAGTCATCGAATCTTACCATAACTTGAGGAATTCTTTTTTTATGGTTAGTGGGATGGGCCACCATATTTTTTATGGTCCACCAAAGTCACTGTCATACCTTACCAGAACCCAGGCCATCCAATTTTATTTTGATGGTTGATTTGACGGTCCACCAACTTTGGGATGGTCCACCACTTTAACCATCAACTTGATCCAGTAAATGAATTTTTTTGCCTGTTTACGACAGTGAAAATGGTGAACTGTCATGGGAATGGTGGTCCACCAAATCGGCCGTCAATTTTATTCCAGTAGATCAGATTTTCACCCCTATTTTTAATTGTACCACTCCTCCTTTTTTCTATATTTTTTATCCTGCATACTTCACAAATGCATAAATGCACTAATAACACAAAACTTAATTTAACAAATGCTTTACAACAATATATTGTGGGTTTCCTCCCACTAGCGTCTGATTTATTATTAGGGCACGACTTGTCTATCTCGATTACTCAGACTTCATCAAGATAAATGGTTACTATACACTTTATTGAGTCCATGGGGCCCATGTATAGCTTCACCCTCTACCCGTTTACTTTGAAGACACTTCCATCTTCATTTTTGAGTTTAACTACTCCAGATGAGTAGACTTTATTCACTCTAAATGGGCCAGACCATTTTGATTTCAACTTACCTGGGAACAGCTTCAATCTGGAGTTGAATAGAAGTACCAAATCACCTTTCTGAAAATATTCCCTTCATTGTCGACCAAAGCAATGGCTTCAACCCATTTCGATACATAATCAACAGCAACCATAATATATTATATCTCATACGAGCTCATAAATGGACCCATAAAGTCGATGCCTCATACATCGAACAATTCAACCTCTAACATTTTTGACATGGGCATCTCATGGTGTTTAGAGATTGACCCTTGTCTCTAATAATGGCCATACCTTTTCACAAATTCATATGCATCCTTGAATACGGTTGGCCAATAATATCCACACTATAACACTTTCCTTGCGGTACGATCGCCAGATGGTGACCCGCGACTGGTGAAGCATGACAACCTTCCACAATGTTCAACACATCAACTTCTGGGACACATCTTCAGATAATATTATCTGTGCACCTCCTGAACAGGTATGGTTCATCCCAGAAGTAACTTTTGGCATCATGGAGGAATTTCTTTCTCTAATGAAAAGAAAGATTTTCAGGAATCAATTTGCTCACCACTTAGTTTGTAAAATCAGCGTACCAAGGTATTTTCTCTATAATAGCAACTAAGAATTCCTCATCCAAAAATGCATCATTGATCTCAATTTCATCTCTAATGGCTTGCTCACCTTCCAGCCTAGACAAATGATCCGCAACTTGGTTTTCACAACCCTTTCTATCTTTGACTTCAAAATCAAATTCTTGCAGCAGCAACACCTATCTAATCAACCTTAGTTTTGCATCTTTTTTTTCCATCAAATATCTCAAGGCTGCGTGGTCAGTGTGGACCACCACCTATGTTCTTAGCAAGTAAGCCCTGAACTTCTCAAAAGCATAGACTACTGCAAGAAGTTCCTATTCTGTGATGGTGTAATTCTTTTCAGCTCCATTCAATGCTTTGCTAGCATAATAAACTGGATGAAATAATTTTTCCTTCTTTTGCCCCAGCACAACTCCAAGGGCAACACTGTTTGCATCATACATTATCTCAAATGACTTTGACCAATCTGGTGCAACAATGATAGGGGCCTCAACCAGTTTCCTCTTAAGGCATTTGAATGCCTTAATGCATTCAGCATCAAAGAAGAACTTAGTTTTCTTCTCTAAAAGTTTGAAAAGTAGATTTGCAATTTTAGAGAAGTCTTTTATAAACCTCCGGTAAAAGCCAGCATGCCCAAGGAAACTACGCACCTCTTTCACTGAGATGGGAGGTGGTAGCATCTCAATAACCTCTAACTTGGCTCGATCAACCTCTATCCCTTTTGCAGAAATTTTATACCCAAGAACAATGCCCTTCTTTACCATGAAGTGGCATTTCTCCCAATTAAGCACAAGATTAAATTCCACACACCTCTGCAAGGCCCTACTCAGGTGCACCAAACACAGCTCAAATGAATATCCAACCATAGAAAAATCACCCATGAACACCTCCAAGATGTCCTCAACCATATCTGAGAAAATAGACATCATGCACCATTGAAAGGTAGCGGGTGCATAGCATAACCCAAATGGCATCCACTTGAATATAAAAGTTTCAAAGTCTTCTCTTGATCATCAAGAGAAATACAGATTTGATTGTAGCCATAGTAGTTATTCAATAAATAATACCACCCCCTTCTCACCAACCAATTAAGCATTTGATCCATAAAGGGCATAGGGAAATGGTTTTTCAACGTCCATGAGTTTAGTTTGCGATAGTCCATGCAAACCCTCCACCCGGTCATAGGCCTGAGGGGAATTAACTTATTCTTTTCATTTGCAACAACGGTCATGCCCCCTTTCTTAGGCACACATTGAACTGGGCTTACCCATTTACTGTCAAAAATAGGGTAAACCACTCTTGTGTCTAGACACTTAATAATTTCCTTCTTAACCACCTCTTGCATCGGTGGGTTAAGAAGTCATTGGTGCTCAATAATTGGAGTACAGTATTCCTCAAGTTGTATCTTATGAGTACAAATACAATGAGGAATACCAATAATATCTATAATAGTCCAGCCTATTGTTTTTTATACCTCTGAAGCACCGAAATAAGTGTTTCCACCTGCTATTTGCCCAAATCTGTTGAAACAATCACTGGTAGAGTGTTTTTGCTACCCAAAAACACATACCAAATGTGGGCTAGAAGTTCTTTCAATTCCAACATAGGCTACTGTAGCACCTCTTTATGCCTATGTATCAAAGTTAGAATAGAGGGTGACCACGCTTGAGGCAAGGGGAGATTGTAAGGGGGTGGCATCTTAAGGGCAGGCCTTGATAGTTTACAGGCGGAGATTCACTCTGAAGATCCCTCCTTCGGTCTTGATGAGGTGGAAATTTCTTTTCCACCGAAGACTTCTGGCCCAGTGCTTCCATTTGATGATTTGTTTGGAGAAGGTCATGAGGACATTGATGATGAGGTCGAGATTGATCTTCTAAAGGGGTTACCTGAGGCTCAATAGCTTAAGTTGGCCATTCCAGGGATGAGGAGTATGCATGAAGGGTTGGGGCTTGTTCTAGCACTCGACATGATGATAAGTGACCCTTCATAGCAGATTTGATGAGAGGAGCCCAATCTGACAAGGCTCTCATTAAGATAGTGCGATCATTCACTGACAGAGGTCCGAGTGACTAGTTTGCCATAGGGAGTCTCTGCCCCCTACTATTTTTTACTTTTGAATTGGGGATAATACAATATTTTTAGTGGAGGTGGGTTATGGTTATGATTCATTCTATGGTCGGTACCTACTGTCTCAGTTTATGGCATGTGGTTTTATAAATTATGGAGACATATTCTATGTTATTACTTTTGATGTTTATGGCATTTTATTTTTATTTTATTATTATTGACATTGCTTTGGATGGGTCCTTGTCGGGCATTTTGATAATGATGTCAAATATTGTCATTTTGTTTTAAAATTGGTGTCATGCGCTTAATTTAAATGTGGTATCCAACTGTGCGCATTGCTCTTGTCGCCTTTTGTATATACGTGTCTAATAAACTCCAAGGATTTTCTTCGAAACTTGGTTCATTCCTAAGGATCAAATTTTTATTTTCACTTTCTTTTGATCTTTTATTTTTAGTTTAAGTTTAGTTTCTTTGTCGAACCGAGTGATAATTCACCCATGAGGGATGGAGAGGCGACATCCTTAGGTGAACTATCTAGTCATTTTGGTAAACTAGAAAGAAGCAAAAATTCAAAAAATGCTTCCAAAATGTCATTGGCAAGGAATAAAATATTTTTGAGAAAAAAAAACAAAAATCTAGTTGTAAGATCAAGCATGTCTTGAGTTTTCTTTTGAGTGAGATATTTAAACTCAATTTTTGGCTATCTCTTTACAAGGATGAGTCATTGACTCGAAGTAACTTATGAAGCTCAAATTTCTCAAATTGGTTGGGTGACTAACTTTTTACTCTATGAGTACGATGCCATGAGTGGTGAGATTTTTGAATAATTCTTGTGCATTTGTGTAGTCTAGAACTTGCCCCGAGTACATTCAAAGCAAAATTCTTGGAAAGCTTGGGTTGGAAGATGACCCGAGGCCCTTTTTGACCCATCACATAGCCAAATTACCACCTTATTCCCTAGTTAACCCATTTGAACTTTTTTGCCCTTTGTTCTTTCTTATTGTAATGGTAATCATGCTAAAACACCTAAACCCTTTTGAAAACCTCTCTTTTAGAACTTAACCTCCTTTGATTTGTTGCACGATTCTAGATAATGGATTATAGGCAAGAGCCTAAGTTTGGGGGATTGTGTATTTTGGAGAAGATGATCAAAGAAAAGATAAGAAAGGTGTATGTAAGGTTGTCAATGCGTGTACTTAAAAGACAAGAGATGTGCTTGATGATAAAATTGAATAGCCTAGCCCATAGAACTTGAAAAAATAAGAAAAATTGAATGAGTGAGGGGCTAAGAAAGGCTTATAGGTAGAAAATATCTTGAAAATATCAAAGTGAAAAAAAAAATGGTGGCTTTGAATGGTTGGGTAAATGCTAAGCAAATAGTTAGGAAAATATGGGAAATGATTTGAAAAAGAAGAAGGTGGGTAGTTTTAAAATTTTGAGAGTAGAAAGGATTGAGCGATGGTATTAAAGGAGGTCCTTTAGTCTCTTGATCCATATGTATTCCTTCCTGCCCCTTAAACCATCATCTTGACCTGCAAGACCATGGTGATTCCAAATTAAGTAAGCCTACATTAGTGGAAAAAAATACAAAGGCAAATCGTATGGTTCTATTGAATGCACTTGAATTTCTTTGTGAGAGTGAGTGTGGAATTCTTTCTTTATTTCAGCTCCCTTAAGAATTGAAATATATTTGGTGTGAGGAGCAAACTCTTGCATGTGAGTGGCATCGGTACTTTTGGGTAAAGGGTGATGTTTTACTATCGGTTTGGGTAAATGAGTGAAGTAAGTTGCATTCTGAAGATTGAGGCAATCATTGATAATTTTGTGTCTTATCTTAAGATGTTTTGCGACTTGAAAATTTCATTTGATACAAACTTGCACCCTTGCTTCATAAATATGTGCTTATTGAAAAGTTTTGGTTTGTTTGTTGCCATGACATGTGTGGAAAGTGTTTGTAGAGTTTTGTTAGCCTATTCCTTTGATGTAGTTTTCTTTGAGATGGATTTGAGCTCAATGCCCTATCTCATTGAATTTTCTTGGTTGCTTGAGGACAAGCAATAGTTTAAGTTTTGGGGGGTTGATAAGTCTTCAATTTGATGACTTGCTAGCACCTTTTAAGCCTGAATTATCATGCTTTTCATTGATTTGATGGTACTCTCTTACTTAATGCCCATTTATGTAGGTAAAAGTAAAAAAGAAGATTGGGAAAGTTATTCAAGTCATCAAGAGGCCAAATATGAAGGAAATGAGTCATCTGCTTCTCATCCACTTCACATCTGCTTTGGAGCTACTAGCCATCTGTTCTCTGTCTACTCTTCATCCGCTTCGGATCCGCTCAAGCAGATCAAGAATAAGGTGGTAATTTTGCAATATTCATCAAATGTAGAGTGGAGTTTAAAAGGGGTCTCTTAGCTCATTTTGAAGACCTAGTTTTTCATCTCTTAACAAGACAGCCTCATTTTTAGCTCTTAGCTTCTCTCTTCTCTTTTAGCACTTATCTTTTCATCTTTTATGAATTTTGTACTAAGCTTGAATGAAAAATACATGGTAATGATTTTCCTTTGAAGAATTATTGAAACCCCAAGTGTGGAATTACATTGTTCCTATCTCTCATGGATGAGGTTAATGATAACTTTGGTATTTTCTTATCTCTTTTATCTATGAGTATCTAAGTTTCAATCTTGGGTTTATGCATGCATAGGTAGTGGTAGTGCATGGGTTTTAGAAAATTATTTTTCTAATTAGTTATTTGTGATAGGTGTTGTATTTATTTCATGAATTAATTGAGAGTTGGGGGTTGCAAACTCCAGCCACCCTAGAACCTATGTCATTCTTGAAAGAGAGGACATGGGTGAGGAATAAATGCAACCAATAACTTGATTCATTTCATTTAATGATATCTCTTAGACAAAAGGATGTCAATTGAGGCAATAGATTTGGAGAATCGTCACACTTGTGAGGTGTTTAAAAAAACCCATTTGTGAAATTTGGTATTGTAATTGAAAGATTGACACTAATACATTGACATCTATCCTACCCATGATTTTTAGCTGAAAGTTGAATAAATGTCCAAATACTTATGCATGATCCCACACCTATAACTGCATAACTCCAAGGCTTATTCTCAATTGAATTCACTCTTAGCATTCTTCAACGTCAAGCTAGTGCACTAAAATTGAAGTAGTTCTCATTTATAAACACATTCAAACTAAATCTCCCCCATTTTACATTTATGCTTGCTTTATTCACACTACGGGTCATCTTTTAGCAGACTATTAATACTCTTGGGTTTTGAATTTCATGCTTTCACTCCTTGTGGATTCGACCACAACGTAAGTTGGGTTATTAAATTGACAACGATCGCTTACACCCATTCAAGAGTGTAATTTGAGTGTTATCAAATGCATGGACGATTCAGCTGTTATACTCCCTCTAGAAAGCACAGATATTTAGAATAGCCTTTCATACAATGAATTTCTAGTAGAGATTCTTGATCACCCACCAGCACTGAATGATTGCTAAAATACGATAACAACTCTTAAAACAGTAATATAAAGTCATAATGCAGAGACCCAAAATATTGGACAATTGAATACATGAGTATAATATGTGGATTTTAAGCATGGGGGTGTATTAAACTTAGGAGAATAACAATTTCACATCAAAATAATGAAATTCAAAACAAAATATCAAACCTGTAGTTTAAAACTTGGATAAGTACAAATCTTATTCCCTTTAGTCCTTTAACTCATAGGGTAATGTTATGTTTTCAACACATGAGGATTTGGGAATAAAACCTAACTTAAAGCATGTAAATTCAACTTGAAAATCATACTTTCGGGCACAAGTATGAAAGATTAACCTTGTTCGAAACCACACATACCTTAGTTGAATAAATTCTTGAAGAAATCATATAATTGAAACTTAATCCTTGTGTACTAAAGAGAAGAAGCTTGAATTTTTGTTCTTGGTAAGACGAAGGGTTTTTGGTGAGAAATTTTGAGGTTAATGGGCAAATAACTCCCCTAAGAGTTACAAATTGTGTTTTGGACGATTGGGGTTGGGGGGAAAGGACCACATCACAACTTGGCCCATAAGAAGCTGGAATAGTGGGGGAATGTCCCTCTTGGTGTGACCCCTATTCCATGGGAGTAGGCCTCGCGATGCGACCCCTATTCTGAGGGAATAGCCCTCGCGGTACGGGGCTATCGTGAACCTTTACTGTTTCTCATAAAAATAGTTATAACTTTTTGCTCGGGTATCGAATAAAGGCAAAATTGGTAGCGTTGGAAATATAATTCAATTCTATAAAATTTGGTGGGTCTTGAGCTGCAAAATTCTATATACGTAAAAAGTTATACATGTTTAATGTTGACCCTTGTAGAATTGAATACTAAAATTTGTCTGAATCAAAGGCTCTTCGCTCAACTTTGCTCTAAGTGATTCCTATGAATATTTTTCACCTCATAAGCACTTCACACACTAGGATAAAGAGAATGACACATGTATTCAAATATAAATAGTGGGATTAGAGTTTACACACGTAGGAATGATGGTTCAAAGTCTATCCCAAAAATGTGTGTTGTTACATTATCTCCCTCTTGTATACATTCGTCCTCAAATGATGGATAGGAACTTATATACAATTTTAAAGTATGAAATAATATAGGCATGACATGTCTGCTAACAAAGGATATAGATGAGCTGAAGTATTAGAACTTCCATCATGAAACTGATTTCTGATTTGACTTGACTATATTTACTATAAGGAGTTGATTCGTGCCAAGAGTTTTTAAATCACTTGAAATGTTCATGATATAATCATGCATATAGAACTGCGAAGTAATAACTTGTGCAACAAAATTCCAAGAGTTACTAAGAATGGAATAATGCATGTAACTTCTCATTAGGGATTGTCCCTCAACAAAACACGTATAGAAATCAAAAGAAAAGGGCTTCATGGTATCACCATATACATTATGTAAGCATAAATCATGAGATAACAAGACCAAGGTTGTACAATGGGTATCACAATGTCTAAGTTAGAATACTTGAAAACTGATATCATGTACTAGACATTATGCATTGACTCATGACTAAATAGCTGAATCTGAAATATGATGCCATGATTAATTGAATTCGAGGTTTGCATGGATGTGAATGAATTACCTCATGAATTTCCATACTCATGAAACTTCGGATGGTAATACTAGACAGAAAGTTGGAAAACTATAGGATTTTATCTATTTGACTTCTAAACTGAATTGTAGTATATATGGATTGAATCATACTGAAAGCTTACCCTCAACTGGAGTATTTCTACAATGTTTTTGCTAAGAAGTTCTGATAACATTAGGAATCAAAGAATCTTGGGCATGATCTAAATATGATATCTGAGTAAGGAATATTAATATGGCTATAACTCTATAACATGAAACATAGGCATGTGAAACATAAGCTGGGATAGAATTACTAGGCCTTAGGCAATGCAACTGCCCAATTCAAACTTAGCCTCGCTCCTTTAATACTTGCATGGGTACATATAACTATTCCAGCCAAATTTTGAGTTGAGCTACATACTCCCGTTATGTTCAAGCCTAACTCAAAATCCCAAGGTACTGCACATAACACCATAATTCTAGCCTTAACTATGAATTCAATGCCCCGTGCATTTTCACAACTTCTCATCTCAAGAATAATTCTTCTTACCACCTCAACAATTAAATTCAATCTCTTACTAGGAACTCACTAGAGCATAATTCACCCATCCACTTATATTCCAACATGATATTCAAGCTTATCATTATAACCATATACACATTTCTAGGCAACCAGCCCACCTAGGAATTTTTCCTATATTCTCTAATATCTCTACCAATAACAACTTGCATGCACTGTCC
The DNA here is from genome assembly GCA_030864225.1 of Capsicum baccatum var. pendulum. NCBI lineage: Eukaryota > Viridiplantae > Streptophyta > Magnoliopsida > Solanales > Solanaceae > Capsicum > Capsicum baccatum. The sequence continues at coordinate 183,731,435 of CM061554.1, forward strand.
TTAAGAAAACATACATAAAATTTCAACTAACCATGGCATATATCAAAAGCTTTGCATCAATCTTCCTTTAAACTTATAACCTTAGATAAAACAAGAATACAATAATCTATCCCCAGCATGAAATATTTACTCTCTCCTATCTAAATAAATTACTCATCACCACTATCATTTCATAAGGAGAGGCCACTGTAAGGTTAGAATAGGAGGGACTGAAGCATGAAAGGATACTATACATAACTTTAACACTTAATTAAGGCCTGAGGAATAGAGTATCAAAAGCATGAATTCATTAAAAAGATCAAAACAGAGGGTATACTTGACATATTCTGAATTTTGCTGATCATTAAGAGTGCACCATGAGTTATGGGAACTAAGAATACTATAAAACATGAGTATATGAGTCATGAGCTACATGACTTGAGTTTGGAGTTCATAAATTCATGGAGTATGATTCGTACTACTAAGTGAACTGGAACCCTTATACTAGGAACTGGAAGAGCACATGATTCTCTATGATGTGCATAAACCTAAACTATGATCATGGAGTTGACATATAAGGCATGGGTAAATCTCGTAATAAATGAATTAAAAAATTTGTACCAAAATAAGAATGGGTCAGGCATCTTCCTCCCCTACTGTTGTTCTACAATACAAGGGGATCACTACTAGAATCTGAGATCCTGATTTGGTTTCTTGTTCTATCATCTCCCTCTTAGATTAAAGCTATCATTCTAAGTCTGTAGACCCCCTTAATTAACTCTAAAATAAACTGCAACCACTTTACTCTAGAGTCTGAGATATAACAAATACACATTAATAATAAACTCACCCTGAAAGACTACACCTGAAAGTGTGAAATGCACTGCTAATACTTTTTTCTAAGATATAACTCTTAGCTTTCTATAGCCCATACCTTAGCTAGTAAGAACATCATATACTACATAACTAGCCTCATTCGCACTTAGCAACTTAAGGGTACTATTTAAGTACACACACATTAAAAACTTAGAAATAACACAATTCTATATCACCTTGGGTGCACCTCTAGATCATACCCTCATCATCATACTTAATTTCGCATCAACAAACTTAAATTCTTGCATACTTTATTTTTCGAGCCTACTGGTTCACCTATCATACAACTAGCCCCATGGATACATAATCTACTAAATCCAGACAGACACTATCCCCACATGACTAATGTTAAACTTTTAAGTTCATGCTTCTAACTCTAGATCATATTCTATCATAGGATTTTGAGAAGGAATTTAGAAGAACATCTGACTTCGGCTTAGTACACTATTTTCATAAACATGAATGAAATCTTTTATACTTCAAAACTTAAAAGCACTGATGGGATACTTTCAAGCTTACATGCAATCCCATAACTATCTATAGGGACTGTCTAGGAAAATTCTATCGATAAAGATTTAAGCTTATCTATTTTTATTGCCTCAATAATAAGGCAGAGTTGGCACGAATGGATTAACGTAAGAATTTGCATAAGTACCTTAGAGAACACTTCTACTACATGATCTGAGACATGAAAAAAGGGAAATATTTCTTAAATTCTAGGTTGCCTCTTGAAGAAAAGTACAGACGTCTTCGTACTATTCCGCAAGACTCTACTAGACACAACTTCATATACACCCTAGGGAACTTGAACTTTTGGGCTTTGAAACCAAGTTTTTCATGACCCGAGGCTACCCCCTAGTCATAACACGGTGCTTAGAATAACAAGTGATCCTAAGCTAACCCATGTACTAGTATGATACTTGATCAACGAATTTAAATTGTATAAAAACTAAATTTACTGAACGGAAACATGATCATAAGAAAGTATGAATAAATGAAATACTGATAAATTTTACAACATGATAAAACTGAGAAAAGAAACTTGAATTATATGAAACGACTCTGACTGGCTATCTATGAAGCCTCTACTAACTGACTATAGATAACTGGGACATATCTCCAACTACTACTAATTAATACAAATGATTAATAATAATAATATAGTACATAAACTATAACTGACTAGAGTCCTCAAAATAAGAGAACTCATCACCTGTTGGTTGGAAGTTGCAAATTGTCCAATTATGATGTGTGGGCTACCACTGGTACCTATATTATGAAACTATATAGCAAATATACATATATGTGAATTAGTACTTTGGAATGTACTGAGTAAGTGGGGATGACTACAATAAGTAAAACTAAGTCGATATATAATATTAAAATATGCATGCTAAGTATAAGTAGACTCACCAAAAGACTGAAATCAACTGAAATTTGCTTTATCTTAAAACATGAGTAATAAACATAATCTGATAAATTGGTAGATCATTACACTTAGTTTCTTAAAACTTTACTTTTGTATAACAAGTAGAACCGAAACAGGGAAGCAGTAGAACATAATACTGTATGTAAAATCTTATGTAAAGTTGAACATGCTATAAAACTGAATAAAGGATCATGTATGGATAATGAGTATGAAAACATGAACATGTAAAATTGAGAATGCAAGACCAAGTATAGCATGTACTGACATGATCTGAATAACATGAATAATCTATAAGACTGACTAAATAATTATTAAAATCTGATGACTTGGTCAAGAAAACCTAAACTAAGATAAACTGAATACTAACTAAAACTGTGGGAGCTATCATGTAACAGACATGCCCCAATCTAAGCTAATTGGGGTCTAACCTAGAACCCTAGTTGGAAGGGCGTCAGTACCTTACCATGGGTATTAATACATGGTTGTGTGGATTCACTAAACTGTTGTCCTGAAGGACCAGCAAGTCAAGCCAAAACTGAAGAATGACCCCTGAGAGGAAGCTAAGCCTAAACTGTCAGGTGACCCTTCAGATCCTACACCAGCTATGTAGTTCTCGATGTTGAATCCTACTCCCAATTGAATGACACTAAAATACTAACTGGTGCATTGTAATACGTTCAATTCAGATTAAAAGAGGCACATTATAGACTTAGGACCTAAAATTTTAGCTAAGTGTTGGAGACTTAGTATCATTTTTGGCCTCTAAACATTAATAACTTTATTCTTGACCTTTCCAACCTTAGAATATTAATTTTTAAGTTATTTCATGATCAGGGTAGTCCATAGTACCTTCGGGGTGAGTTTTAAAATTTTCAAAGAAAGATTGGGGCATGTTTGGTTGGCCAAAATAGAATGTCAATGCAATACCATCACGCTGCATCGATATAGATGACGTGATGCATTGGTAATCACATCATAGTGAGCAACGTGATGCATTACTGATCTCATTGGTGCCCAGTTTTGTTTTGTTAAATGATGGGTTTATGGGGTCATTTGAGTTATTTACCCTTACCTAAATCTGCCCAAAACACACAATTTTAGCCTCAAATAGCATGGATGCTTCATTAGTCATGTTTTTCTTCTCCAAGAACAAAACCCTAAATCCAAGAATCAACAACAATTCCATAACTCCTACTCTAAGAAAGCTTATAATCTAAAGTTTCGGGTTTAAGAAATTCAAGAAGAAGCTTCAAGAACACCATTAGAGATTCAAAAGTTCTAGTCTTTAAATTCAATTGTTGTAGGTTTAAAAAATCTATGTGCTATATCATCTCATTATATAGGTCCAGGTGCTCAATTCCAGTAGCGTAATTGACTATAAGCATCTCTATCTACATCCCGACAGTGGTGAGTCCTCATAGTTCGGGGACCCAGTTATTCAGATTTCCAGCTTTCCAGATTAGCTTATTTAGTTATGTCAGACACATTGATTTAGCTGGGGGTCTATCCTAGCGACTCTCTAGTAGTAGCATTAGAGGCTTGTCCGACTATTAGATACATTTTAATTTTTCAATTTAGTTCTTTAGATTTTTCTTAGTTAAGTAATTTCAGAAATTACATACAGTTAAACTCAGCACAGTTTAGATAGTATTTTAGTAAACTGCATGCTTATATTACCTTTATTTGAGTCATTAGAATGAGTAACAGGCTTTTAGGGTTAGCTCGGGACTACTTGTAGTTTGGAGCACCGTGTAGTATCTTAGGACTCGTTTTTAGGGTGTTATAAACTTGGTATCAGAGCTTATGGTTATCAAAGTCCTAGGGAGTCAAACAAGCCGCATTACATAGAGTTTGATATGGGTGTGAAGTATGCCACATTTATGAGTAAGAGGCTAGGGATATTTTTAGGAAATTATCTTTTTCTTTCATGATCTATCATGCTTACAGTGTCTCTATCTAATTTTAACTCATTCTCTTATATGACAGTTGAAAATGCCTCCTCACCAAGCTAATGCATGCTGAAATGATAACCAGCCACCTTAGCCTGCTGACCCTCTGAATGAGAATGTATCTCATGCTGAATTTCGGGCTGCCTTTCAAGCATTAACCCAAACTGTGATTACTAATGTTCAGAACTATTAGGCTGCAGTCCCACTTCACTAAAATGGGGATTTAGCAGCAGCCAGAATTCATGACTTCATAAGGATGAATTCGCCTGAGTTTTTTGGGTCAAAAGCAGGTGACGACCCATAACTTTACTTAGATGAGGTAAGGAAGAACACCTAGATTATGCATGTTTCTAAAGATAAAAGTGTGTAGTTAACATCCTATAGGTTAAAGGATGTGGCTTATGATTGGGTAGTTATGTGAAAGAATGGTAGAGGTGAGAATGTAGCTCCTATGAGTTGACAAGTGTTCTAGGATGCATTTCTAAATAGGTTCTTTCCATGTGAAATGAGAGAAGCTAAGGTATAAGAGTTTGTGAACCTGAGGTAGGGATCGATGACAGTGAAAGAGTACTGCCTTAAGTTTAACCAGTTGTCTAAGTATGCCCCTAACACGATGGCTGGCCCTAGAGAAAGTATGAATAAGTTTGTTACCATAGTATTTGGTTTGGTAGTCAAAAAGTGTAGGATTGCCATATTTATTAGGGATATGGATCTTGCTAGACTGATGATTCATGTATAACAGATTGAGGCAAAAAAGTTAAAAGGGAGAGAGAGGGGAAATAAAAAGTCTAGAACCGAGCAGTTTGATTATAGACAGACTATGTTTAGAGAGGGAAATCATTCATATTTTTAGAATCATTCATCTATGCCAGCACTATTTTCAGATAGTGCTCCCGTCCCCAGGGCTATGTAGGAGCAGTGGGGTAAGACTTCTATGTCCAGATCCCAAAATAGTATGAGTGGGAAACCCAATTATCCTCCATGTTCTAAGTGTGGTAAGAATAATCTTAGTGAATGCTTGTTGGGATAGAAAGGTTGTTATGGTTGTGGTAAATTGGGTCATGAAATCAAAGAGTGTTCGCATGCTAGGGAGGAAATAGGGATGCTCATCCCCAGACTTAGGCTACTAGTGTACCAGATCCTCTAGGTCACCCAGTGCCTCCTCAGAGTGCATCAACTAGTACCAGTGGCGGTCAGCGCCAGAAATGGTTTTATGCTTTACCATCCCTTCAGGAGCAAGAGAATTCACAAGATATTGTTACTGGTATGCTTCGTGTCTTTCATATTGATGTTTTTGTGTTGTTATACCCCAGGTCGATTTCTCTTATGTGACCTCACTAGTTGCAGTAAATTTTGAAGTAGGTCCTGAAAAGCTTTTTGATCCCTTCTTGGTTTCTACCCCAGTAGGTGAGTCAGTTGTTACCAAATAGATCTATTAAAAGTGTTCTATCACTGTCTTTTATAAGATCATGTTAGAAGACTTAATAGAGTTAGATATGGTTGACTTTGACATTATTCTTGGCATGGATTGGCTCTATTCTTGTTATACATCTATAGATTATCCCACCTGAGTGGTGAAGTTTTAGTTTCCAGATGAGCCAGTCTTTGAGTGGGAAGGTAATTCAGTGTCTTCCAAAATTCATTTTATATCCTATCTTAAGGCTAGAAAGTTGATCTCAAAAGGGGGCAACTATCATCTAGTTTGATTCAAAGACACTAAGTTTGAGGCTCCAATATTTTCGTTAATTCGTGTATTCAATGAGTTTCCTGAAGATTTTTCTACAGATTTGCTAGGGGTACCTCCCGATAGAGAAATAGAATTCGGTATTAACCTTCTCCTAAATACTCAGCCCATCTCTATTCCTCCATATCGTATGGATCCAGCTGAACTTAAAGAATTAAAAGAGCATCTTAAAGACTACTTAGATAAAGGTTTCATAAGGCCTAGTGTCTCTTCATGGGGCGCTCTCATCCTATTCATGTGAAAGAAAGATGGTTTTTTGCAAATGTGCATTGACTATCGTCAGCTGAATAAAATCACAATCAAAAAGAAGTATCCTCTTCCTAGGATTGATGACTTATTCGATCAACTCTAAGGTGCAAGTTACTTCTCCAAGATAGATCTTAGATCTAGCTATTATCAGCTTAGAGTAAGGAAATGTGATATTCTAAAGACAGCTTTGAGAACACGTTATAGTCATTTTGAATTCCTAGTCATGTCCTTTAGACTAACAAATACCCCAGCAACCTTCATAGACTTGATGAATAGAGTGTTCAAATAGTACCTAGACACGTTTGTCATAGTCTTTATCGATGATATTCTTGTCTATTCTTGTAGTGGGGATGATCACGCAGACTATCTTAGAATTTTGTTGCAAACTCTTAGAGATCACCAATTGTTTGAAAAATTCATCAAATATGAATTTTGGCTAAGGTCAATTTCTTTCCTCAATCATATTATTTCTAGTGAGGGCATTAGATTTGATCTCCAAAAGACAAAAGTAGTGAGAAAGTGGCCTAGACATATCTCTCCATCAGACATCAAAATTTTCTTATGTTTAGCTAGCTATTACAGATGATTTGTTGAAGGGTTTTCATCCATTGCATCCTCTGTGTCTAGATTAACTCAGAAGAAAGTTAAGTTTCAGTGGTCAGATTCCTGTGAGAAGAGTTTTTAGGAGTTAAAGACTCGACTCACTTCAGCTCTAGTTTTAGCACTACCTGATGGTACAGATGGGTTCGTTGTATATTGTGATGCCTCTAGAATCGGTATCAGAGAGGTAGAGTCATAGCCTATGCCTCTAGATATCTTAAGCCTCAAGAAAAGAATTATCTAACCCATGATATTGAATTAGCTGTTGTTATGTTTGCTTTGAAAATCTAGAGAAACTATCTTTATGGGGTGCATGTTGATATGTTTACGAATCACAAAAGTTTGCAGTATGTGTTTACATAGAGGGATTTAAATCTACATCTGAGAAGGTGGTTAGAATTGTTAAAATATTATGACATGAGTGTTTTGTAAGATTCAGACAAGGCCAATGTTGTGGCAGACGCCCTTAGTAGACTTTTGATGGGTAGTGTTGCTCGTATGGAGAATGATAAGATAAAATTAGTTTGAGAAGTTCACTGGGTAGCTAGATTGGGTGTGAGGTTGGTTAACTCAGCTGAAGGGAATGTTTGGGTTCAGAGTAGTTCAGAATCTTCTCTAGTTTCTGAAGTAAAAGAGAAGCAGGACAAGGATTCTAGTTTGGTCAAACTGAAGGGTTCAGTTAAAGACCAAAAGGTAGAGGTTTTATCCCATGGGGGAGATGGTATGTTGAGGTACCATTATGGATTGTGTGTACCATGCGTTGATGATTTGATACAGTGGACTATGGTAGAAGTGCGCGTTACTTCATTCATCTAGGAGACACCAAGATATACCTCAATTTATGAGAAGTCTATTGGTGGAGCAGTATGAAGAGAGATATTATAGAATTTGTAGCCAAGTGTGTAACTTATCAATAGGTTAAGGTAGAGCACCAAAGACTTGGTGGCACATTTCAAGACTTTGGTATTCCCAGTTTGATAGGGCCAGATGTGGTATTTGAAGCGATGGAGAAAGTCTAGCTTATTCGAGAAAGATTGAAGGTGGCTCAGAGTTGACAGAAATATTATGTTGATGTAAGAAGGTTAGATCTTGAGTTTGAAGATGATCTTTTTTATTTGAATGTTTCACTCATGAAGAGGGTGAAGAGATTTGCCAAAAAGGGAAATTTAGTCCCTGGTATGTAGGTCCCTACAGGATTTTTGGTCGTGTGAGAAAGGTAATGTATGAGATTGAGCTACCTACAGACTTGTCATCAGTTCATCCAGTATTCCATGTGTCCTTATTGGAGAAGTTCATGGATGATTCAGCTGTTATAGTCCCTCTAGAAATCACAGATATTTAGAATAGCCTTTCATATGAAGAATTTCCAGTAGAGATTCTTGATCACCAGATCTGTTGACTAAGGAACAAATAAGTTCCCTTGGTCAAAGTTCTGTGGCAAAATTTGTCTGTCGAGGGTGCCACTTGGGATGCAGAAGTAGACATGCGAACCAAGTACCCTCACCTCTTCTCCACAAACTCAAACTCAGCCGAAGGTAATAGTCTTTCTTAATTCATTCTTTTCCAGTCTCAGTTTCATTCATATGGTTATCTTTATGTTAATTCAAGCACTCACTGATTAATTCAGTAGCTTACTATGTTTTAGATTCAATTATTCAGTTTTGTTTCAATTGTGCATGCCAGTAATAGTCTTAGTTTTTCAGTATCCTCAGTTTAACTAGTCTTATTTGAGGACGAATGTTCTCATGGGGGAGATATTGTAATACCCCAAATTCTTTCTAGTTCAATTCAGCTCAAAAGAGGCACATTAAAGACTTAGGACCTGAAATATTAGCTAAGTAATGGAGACGTAGTCTCATTTTTGGCCTCTAAACTTTGATGACCTTATTTTTTACCTTTTCAACCTTAGAATGTCAATTTCTAAGTTGTTTCATGATCAGGGTAGTCCATAGAACCTTCGGGGTGAGTGTTGGAATTTTCAGAGAAAGATTATGGCATGTTTGGTTGGCCAAAATAGAACGTCGATGCAATATCGTCACGCCGCATCGGTGGCCGCATCAATGTAGACGATGAGTCGCAGTGAGTGACGCGTCACTGATCGCATCGGTGCACAGTTTTGTGTTGTTAAATAATGGGCTTATGGAGGCATTTGAGTCATTTACCCTCACCCAAATCCACCCAAAACACACAATTTTAGCCCCAAATAGCATAGATACTTCAATATTCATCTTTTTCTTCTCCAAGAACAAAACCCTAGCTCCAAGAATCAAGAGCAATTCCATAACTCCTACTTCAAAAAAACTTATAATCAAAAGTTCCGGGTTCAAGAACTTCAAGAAGTAGCTTCAAAAACACCACTAGAGATTCATAAGTTCAAGCGTTTACATTCAATTCATCAAGCAGGGTATGTGGGGTCATGAACAAGGACCTTCTTTCATCCTTGTGCTCAGAAACTAGCTTTCAATGTTGAATTTATATAATTCACTGTTTAGGGTTCATACCCAATTATCATTATTTGAAGATGTTGAGGTTTCAAGTGATTAAATGTTGAATTGCCTCTCTACTTTTGCATGTTTATGCGTGTGAGATGATACTATCTTGACTAGAATTATGCTAGAATTTTAAGATTTTGATTATTGAGCATGACTTTATTATAGTTTGACATGAGTTTGAAACATAGGCTTTAAGCCCCAAGTATAAGTATTGATATTTCAAGAAAATGATGTTTTAAGCATCCCATGACTAGCTTATATTCAGATTTTTCGAAAAAGATTTGATCTTTTGATCCCCAGTTAAGTTATAGAATCCACTTTACAGTTTTATTATAGTTTATAGAAAATAGATTAGTTTTTATTACAGTTTAAAACAGACAGATGCATAACTGGTTTTCATTACAAACCCTTATGCTAGCTTTTAAAGTGAATTTCCTACAGAATAGCATACAGATTTAAAGGGAGTAATATTTAGCACCAAGTTGGGTATGTTTACATGCCTCAGAACTACGAGCCAACGTAGGTACAGATTATTCGGATTATTCCCATTTCTATATGGATAATAGTTACATATGTGATTACTTAGATGAGGTTATACTTCTTGGCAAGAGTATGACACCTCTCCCCAAAGTGAGGTTTTCTTGTTAGGGGAACTAGACGTTGGACACTATGATAGCTCACATAGCGTATGTTGGCTAGAAGAACCTCCCTACAGAAAAGAGTAATCCTAACAAAAAAGAATAATGGAAAAAGCTTTTAGAAACTAAGTGCAAAGGCTCACGATTTTATTTAGATATTGTTTTACATAATTCATTAGCTAAGAGATTTCAGCTTTTAGTTTACAGATACAAAGGTGAGTCATTTTATACTTAGCCTTCATGATTTAAACAGACTTAACTTCAGTCCTACTTATTCTACTAGCAGGAAGAGTAAAAGTACAACTTTTAGAACTAAGTGTTATAGCTCGCAGGATTTATACAGTATGTTTCATTATTCATGATTTAAGATTTTTCAACTTTCAGTTATTCAAGTTAATGTGAGCCATTTACATTTAGCATACGGTCTTTTATGAGTTTATATGCATATTGAAATATTGTTTTACTTATGCATTCACCCCCTCATGCTCAGTACATTCCAAAAGTACTGATCCACATAGATACATTGTCTCATAATGTAGGTTCAGGTGCTCAATTCCAGCAGCGTGATTGACCGTGAGCATCTTTATATACATCCCGACTATGGTGAGTCCTTATAGTTTGGGGACCCAGTTATTCAGATTTACAGCTTTCCAGATTAGTTTATTTAGTTATGTCAGACACTTCGAGTTAGCTGGGGTTCTGTCCCAACGACTCTCTAGTAGTAGCATTAGAGGATTGTCTGAATATTAGTTACATTTCAGTTTTTCAGTGTTAGTTCTTCAGATTTTTCTTAGTTAAGTAATTTCAGAAATTACATGCAGTTAAACTCAGTTCAGTTCAGACAGTATTTCAGTATTTTAGTGTACCACATGCTTATATTACCTTTATTTAAGTCATCAGAATGAGTAGCAGGCTTTCAGGGTTAGCTCGGGACTACTTGTAGTCCGGAGTACCGTTTAGCATCCCGGGACTCATTTTTGGGGCATTACATGCATGCACTGATAACTGATAAGCTCAGGTCTTGGAATTTTGAAAACAATAGTGCATACAGATTTTGAGGTAATTATAAACATGTAAACTAGTAGTGCCCAATAAGATCATAACAAACTAGTTTAATAGTAAAATCATGGGTGGACTGACTTATTACTTGAAAAGTCTAAAACATAATAAACATGTAGTTATCTGGTGTTCATAACCTTCCAGCACTGAATGATTGCTAAAATATGATAACTCTTAAAACAGTAATAGGAAATCATAATGCAGAAACCCAAAAGATTGGACAATTCAATACTTGAGTATAATATGTGGATTTAAGCATAGGGATGTACTAAACTTAGAAGAATAACAATCCTCATCAAAATTATGAAATTCAAAATAAAATATCAAACATGTAGGTTAAAACATGGATAAGTACAACTCTTATGCTCTTTAGTCCTTTAAATCACAGGATAATGCTATGCTTTCAACGCATGAGGATTTGGGAATAAATCCTAACTTAAAACATGTAAATTCAACTTAAAAAATCATACTTTCGGGTACAAGGATGAAAGATTAACCTTGTTCAAAACCCCACAGACCTTAGTTGAACGAATTCTTGAAGAAATTTTGAAATTGAAATTTAAATCCTTGTGTTATTGAGAAAAGAAGCTTGAATTTTTTTTCTTGGAAAGTGGAAGGGTTTTTGGTGAGAAATTTTGAGGTTAATGTGCAAATAATGCCCCTAAGAGTGTTATAAATCGTGTTTTGGGAGATTGGAGTTAAGAAAAAAGGACCAAATCACCCCTTGGCCCAAAAGAAGCTAGAATAGTGGAGGGAATGACCCTCATTGCACGACCCCTATTCCTAGGGAGTAGCCCTCGCGACACGACCCCTATTCTGGGGGAATATCCCTTGCGGCACGGGGCTATCGCGAACCCTTACTGTTTCTCATGAAAATGGTCATAAATTTTTGCTCGGGTATCAAATTAAGGCAAAATTTATATCATTGGAAAGCTAATTCAATCATATACAATTCATTGGGTCTTAAGATGAAAAGTTCCATTTATGTCAAAATCTATACATGTTCAAAGCTGACCCTTGTAGAATTGAATACCAAAATTTGATCGAATCAAAGGCTCTTAGCTCAACTTTGCTCTAAGTGATTTCTATGAAAAATTTTCACGTCATAAGCATTTCACACACTAAGATAAAGATCATGACATATTTATTCAAATATGAATCATGAGATTAGAGTTTACACACGTAGGAACGATGATTTAAAGTGTAACCCGAAAATACAAGGTGTTACAAGTAATTGCAGACGACCAATAAATATTTGTAAAATAGTAAATAAACATTTATTTATTTATTATTTATTATTTAGTTTTTATTAAATTAAGCTGAGTTCTTCATCTCTGCCCTGTGTCTCTCACTTCTATATTGCAGTCTTTAATCTTGTAAGTAACATAAGCAGCAAAGTATATTTTTCTTCCATAGAACTCCAAAAGGAATTTACCCAAACTGTTGATTCTTGGATGCTGCTGCCGTAGATCCCTTTGTTTCTTAATTTGGGTATTCCTTTTTATCTCTCTGCTTTATGGTTTTATGCTTTTTTTTTTATAACCGTTGTGGCCGAACCAGCATTTATACATTTTTCCGGTGCAAATATATAGATGTTTCCCCTGCCGTGTGTTGGAATGCATGTGGATCGGGTTAATTGTCTGAACAAGTTGTTATAGATTTATTTATATGAATGGTTTAAATCGGTGTGATGGGGTTCTTGTAAAAGATTGAATTTACTGATTTGAGGCATTTTTTAATTTGATTTTGGGTCATTTTTTGTACTTTCTGAAATCAAGATTCCGAGTATTTTGGTACTTGCTGATAAATCTTAAGCTCTAAATATTTGATTTTTTTTACCTGTACTTTTTCTGCCAATGCTTTCGTTTGCTTGTTCTTCTTTTATCGTACTTTATGTTTCGTTTTCATCAAGGTGAATTTTCCTTGTGGTTCAGCCATTTTCTATTAATTTGGAAAAATTGGTTGTACTTTGAATGCATGTGTACATTGCCTGTTGGAAAATTAGGGTTTTGTTTTCGATTTAGGTTTCAATAAAAGTAGGTGGTTATTAATGAGATCTTGAGTTTGCAGTCACTTAATTGCTGTGTTGCTCAAACTCTTCGAAAATGTCGCCGGGCGCGTGTGGATTCTCGAAAAAAAGTGCTTTTTTTTACGGTCCAATGCAGATGCGGCAACATTTTTGGAAAGTCCAAGCAATGTAGCTTAATTGGGTTGTTTTTTATGTTGTGAATTTATGAAACCAAACACAACTAGTTTGTGACTAACGAATAGTTTGTGTTCTTCTGCTTTGTATTTTAGGTTCTTGAGTATTGTGTGTGCAGCAGTGTGACTAGTAACGATAAAAACAACGGCAGATATAGTGGAACATAGTTATTCTTTCGGAAACTATGGAAAATCTGTTCTTTCATTGGTTGCCATCTGACCTAGTTCTTTTCTTCCAACATCTGAACTAGTTGTCGAACTAACAAAATATTCACCTAGTCAGTTTCATGGACCAAGTAAATGTAGAACTATTAGTATGTCCTCACACGGATTAGTTGCATACACCAAATGCAACCTAGCATATCTAGAATTATTGATTTTATCCTCTCCTAGTTTTGTTGTAGGAGTGGCATGCTTTTGAGGACCTCGATTCATATGACCCTAGCTTGCTGATAGGTTTAGGTAAGTCTAATTTATTGTTGACTATTCCCCCGCATGCATACAACTTATTTTTGTGTCTTATCTGGGCTTTACGTCTGACAATTTTCTTACTATTTTGTCGAAAAAGGAGCTATAGATTAGTAGACTTGAGCAAAAAGTATGGATAGAGATGGGAACCCAAAATAGCTAAGCTAGCACATTGATACCTTGTCTTGTGTGGTTGTTGAATGTAAGTCCTGTCAAGCCACTATAATCAAACAATTATAGCCACTTTGGATATTTTATCAAACTAGAAAGACACTTTTATTTGGGGATGCAACTTGTCCACTTACATTTGTTGTGTACGAGTGCTTTAACTTTGAATAGCCTGTGGGTTTTCAGTTGTGTCAGTGATACTTTCTTACTTCCAAGATTTTCGAGAAACTGAATGCATGTAAAATGATTCAACTATATATTCAAAAATCCAATTTTATAAGCTATGTGAAAAGGAAAGAGTTTACCAATTGCATAACAACTCTTTATTGTTGGTATTGCGTGGAACACGTCTTGCGAACAATCATAATATGACCCTTCATCTAATATAAATATCAATATGTAGATCTCACCTCCCTTTTGCCTTTCCCCTTACCATGACTGTCATGGATTGCATATCCATGTAAGTTTCCCGAACTCTTCATTATCGGTGTTGCACCTGTGTCAGACACAATCTGGGTGTGGGTGTGTGATCCATACTAGATTTGGTCAACTGATTTTGGGTACTTTGACCAAAATTGATGGAGAAATGGACTGATACAGTGATCTTTGTAATCTAAATAAACATAGGTGAAATTGAAGAAAATGGAATAGTTTGTTAATAGAAATTTCTATGTTAGTTTCCTTTTCCTTTTTCTTGTATCTCCTAGGATTCTCCTCATGATTAATATTTTCTCCTCAAACAACAACATACCTAGTGAAATCCCACAAAGTGGGGTCACAATTTAGACATAGGCTTGTAAGTTTTCACAATATGTCTTATAATTTAAAAATACGCTTAACACCTAGCCAATCCCTTAAATTTGTCAAAATATATCATTTAGACACTCAAATTAGGTCTTGTTTCAATTGAACACAAACTCTTAGTAAAATGTTTTTAGTCACTTTCCATTCAAATTTTGAAACTTCTGTGCATTTTTTCATTTGTCTATTAGATAAGTAAGTTAACCGGATAAAATATTTCATCTCCTTTAATTATACACATCAAGCTCAAGAAATGTCTAGGTTTTACGGCTTGTTGAGGCAAATGCATATAAATAAAGAAAATGAAATATTTTATGTGGTTAACTTAATTCCCTATTAGACGACCGAGAACACCAAAGAAATTCCAAAATTTGAATGGAAAGTGTTTAATTGGAACACTTTATTAGGAGTTGGGTTATTCAATTCAAACATGGCTTAGTTCGAGTGTCTAAATGAAGTTTTCGACAAGTTTTAGGGCTCGGTTATATATTTAGTTTTTAGACATATAACTCGATTTTTAATTATTTGAATTACCTGAATATCTGAATCTTAAAACTTAGATGATAAAATATTTGACCTCTAGATTTGCACTCGTATTAGACACCTGGACTTGATTTCGTGCAACTTGGATGTCCAAAGATTTGAGCGGATCTTTAAATAATGTCAGTGTTCTTGAATTGAAATATTCTATCAGTCATATATTTCTTCTTTGAGTGTATCACTCAAAGAGTTAATTGGTGTAAAAGTGTACTCTTTTTCAAACTCACTTCTACATCGCCACAATCTAAACGTTAAATATAAATATGTCTCATCCTTCTTTTCAACTTATATTGAACATTGTCTTCTATTTACTTTCCATGTGGACTATATTGAACCTGACTTGTGTTTCACTAGAATGAAGAAACTTCACAAAACCAAGTGTTGTCGGAAAATCATACTCCCTCCATCCCATTTTATGTGTCGCCATTTGACCGAGCACGGAGTTTAAGAAATAAGTAAAGACTTGATGTTTTTTACCAAATTGTCCTTCATTAAAACAATGTACTATTATTATTTTTAATTAAGTGGGCCCTTATAAGTGGGACCAATAGGGATAAAAGTGTAATTGTGTCTTTAAATAGTTACCAAATAAGGAAATGATGACACATAAAATGGGACGGAGGGAGTATTTCATAATTTCTTAATCTCAAGATCTTTGATAATTAGAATATTAAACATTTACAATTTTGATTCCGAGAAAGTGCTAATGGGGTTGTAAGAGACATACTTCATGTTAAGTAATAATGTTTCCTAAGGAAATTTCAATAAAATTACAACAACAACAACATACCCAGTGTATTCCTACAAAGTGGGGTCTGGGGGTAAAGTGTACCCAGTCCATATCGCTACCTTAAACGAAATAGAGAGGTTGTTTCCGATAGACCCCCGGCTCAGGACAGATAACAATATAATCAACAAAAAACATATAAGCAAACAACAAAAAGGGATATCACATGGCTAGATAATAAAGGAAACAAGACACCCACAAGGTTAAATACTACAAAATAGCTATTTGAAATCATAGACATCACCAAAACGCCAAGAACAAGAGGCTACAAGAAACTACATGCACAAATACAAACAAAACACTCTTCCCTACTATTACGGGTGTACTCCAACCTACTAACCCTTTATCCTAATCCGCGTCCTCCACACCTTCCTATCAAGGGTCATGTTCTCTGAAAGTTGTAATTGCTCCATGTCATGCCTAATCATCTCCCTCCAGTTTTTCTTTGGCCTACCTCTACCTCGCCTAAAACCATCCATAAACAACCTCTCACACCTCCGTACTGGAGCATCCATGCCCCTCTTCATCACATGTCCGAACTATCGCAGCCACTTTTCGCATTTTGTCCTCCACTGAACCCACTCTCACCTTCTCTTGAATATTCTCATTTTTAACCCTATCCCTCCTGGTAAGTCCACACCTCCATCGCAACATCTTCATCTCCGCTACCTTCAACTCTTAGATGTGGGAGTTCTTAACTGGCCAATACTCTGCATCATACAACATAGCCGGTCGGACTGCCACTCCATAGAACTTACCCTTTAAGCTTAGGAAATCTAAATAAAATTAGTAGTCTAAAATCAAATTTTAATAAAAAGCCATAAGTATATATATACAACAACAACAACAACAAACCCAGTGTATTCCCACCTAGTGGGGTCTGAGGGGGTAAGATGTACGCAGTCCATACCTCTACCTCTGAAGAAGTAGAAATAAGTATATATATATAAACAATCAAAAATAATTTAGTATAACTTTTTATTTTTCCTTACTTGTTTTTCATGTTATGCTATGAACCACTATGAACCTTTAACTTCACTTAGTATTTTAGTTATAATATTATTAATTTTAAGAAGATGTTAGTCATGTGTTTGCATTATATTGCCTTGAATATTGTTGTAAAGTGTTATTTATTAGTATGAGGCTTCGAGTAGTTTAATTCAAAGTTTTAAAATATTTCTATTAAAAAACAACATACCCAATATATTCCCACCAAGTGGGGTCCGGGAAGGGTAAGTGTATGCCATCCATACAACTACCTCAGGGTGAGATAGAAAGGCTATTTTCGATAGTCCCCCGGCTCAAAACAAATATTTGTATTAAAAAGTAGGTAGTTTTTTTTTCTTTGTTTTTTAAACTTAAATTTTGTACATTCTTTTACAATCTTCAATGCTGTCTAAGGCAAGATATAATTATAAAATTCACTAGTAAAAATTTTGGGGCCGAAAACAAAGACTTTGCTGGCCTCACTTTTGAGCCATCCCTGATGTTTTATAGTGTGGACTTGAGGTTTGTTCAGAAGCTGTCCTTAATGAACTTCGTTTTTGACATTATTGTAAGGAAAAATTCTTGATTGATTATCCACTTTGTGAGAGTGGCATCTCCTAGGAAATTGATTCTTAATTCTTGTACTCATTTTGCTTCCGCTGGATGCCATTGATGCATTAATTAATTAAGAACAACTTTAGACTCTAGATTTAAAAGTGGTTTTTTATGTTCGCTTTTGAAACCAAAACTACGGCTTACAATGAACAAAGCTCAGGTTCAAATGGGTAATGAACTCATCTGCTTAAGATTTATGACCAACAAAAAAATCCTAAAACAGCTGTTTTAGCCACTTTTTAAGATTGAAGCAAAAGCTTCTATCTCTGAGTGTCAAGTAGTCCCAGTGTTGGGTGGTTCTTGTACACCAATATGATCAATTAGTTAGACCAACATTCCAATGTGAACTGGCTGTGATTTATTTGCAGTCATGATGACTTAGGAAGTGTTTTGTTTGGGAATATTTCATGTCAACTTTCTCACTTGTTCAACATAAATACAATTCTTAAATTTCTGACAAGAAATAGTATTCCTAACTAGCGGTTCAAACTATTTCCTTTGCTGTTTTATGAATGGCTTCATTCCCCATAACATCAACTTCCTTTCGAGGTTGTCAAGATCTCCTATAATTCATTTAGTTGAGAAGTTTCAAAATTTAATTTTTCTTGCTACAGATATCATATGTGGCCTCTCATATCCTATCTAATTGGTTGGGGAACTTGATAAGATATTGCCTTCTATATATTTACTTTGACTCATCTTCTTGTAGAACTTTCAGTTATTAATAATATTTGGTGTTATTGGTCTGCCATTTGTTTTATCTTGTACTTGTTAGGTGATATAAGGCGCTTAGAAGATACCTGTATTTTGAATGCCCATAGGAGTTAAATTAGATATTCCTTTGAAAGGATTTTTGTGTAGTATGTCTGTGTAATAATTTAGAATCCACGGCCCCTCACATGTTCAATTGGATCTTCTTGTTTGCAAATTTGCTCCTTATATCGGATGGACACATATGGATATAAAGAAGTTTTCAATTACTACCAGGCATTTTTAATTTGGTATATGATAGCTATCTGTTAACAATTCATGTAAACTTTTGATGACCTGTTGTAGAGAACTCACTTTCAGCCTTTATTTTACCAATTCAAACAGGGATTCTTGTCTTTGTAGAAAGTAACACAAGTTAGCCTTTTTTAGATGTATGAGAAATAATGGAGAAAAATGTTATTGAATTGTTGTATGTTTACATAATTACATCCAATCCCTATTTATAGACACAACATTATAATCCTTTTCTTAGTAGGATTTTATATACAATTTCTATTCCTACTCATATTCTAACACTCCCCCGCTGGTGCATACAAATCATATGTACCTAGCTTGTTACAAATGTAATTAATATGAGGACCGGTGAGGGACTTCGTGAAGATATCAGGCAAGTTGATCACTCGACTTCACAAACTTTGTAACAATATCTCCTGATAATATTTTTTCTCTGACAAAGTGACAAACTTTGTCAATTAATTTCTATGTGTTTAGTCCTTATGAAACACCGGATTTGATGCGATATGAAGGGCTGCTTGATTATCACACACAAGTTCCATCTTACCGGTTTCTGCAAATTTTAGTTCTCTCAACAATTGTTTGATCTAAAGTGGCTCACAGGTTGCTACAACCATTGCTCGATATCCTGCTTCTACACTAGATTGAGCTACCACACTCTGTTTCTTACTCTTCCAGGACACCAAATTACCTCCTACTAAAACACAATATCCAGATGTAGAGCATCTAGGGTGATCCTGCCCAATCAGCATATGTATATCCAGTGATATGCTCATGACCTGATCTTCGAAGAGTAGTCCTTTACTTGGAGCTGACTTTATATATCACAGAATACGAACAACCGCATACCAATGACTATCACAGGGGAAGTCATAAACTGACTTACAACATTTACAGTAAAGGATATGTCAGTTCTAGTCACTATGAGATAATTCAACTTTCCAACCAACCACCTATACTTTTTAGGATCACTGAGTGACTCCCCCTGTCCAGGCAGAAGTTTAGCATTTGGATCCATAGGAGTGTCAATGTGTCTACATCCCATCATTCCTGTCTCCTAAAAAATGTCTAAGGCATACTTGCGTTGAAACATAATAATACCTGATCTGGACTGAGCAACCTCAATACCTAGAAAATATTTTAGTCTGTCGAGGTCTTTAGTCTGAAAATGCTGAAAGAGATGTTGCTTCAACTTAGTGATACTATCTTGATCATTGCCGGTGATAACGATATCATCAACATAAACCACCAAATGAATACAAAGATTTGGTTCAGAATGTCGATAGAACACTGAGTGATCAGCTCCACTACGAATCACGCTAAACTGCTAAATTACTGTGCTAAACTTTCCAAACCAAGCTCGAGGAGTCTGTTTCAGACCATAGAGTGACCTGCGCAATCAACATACAAGGCTACTAGACTCCCCCTGAGCAACAAAACCAGGTGGTTGCTCTATATAGACTTCTTCCTCAAGATCACTGTGCAGAAAAGCATTCTTTATGTCCAACTGATAAAGAGGCCAGTGACGAACAACAACAATAGATAAGAAAAGACGGACAAATGCTATTTTAGCCACGGGAGAGAGTGTCACTATAATGAAGCCCAAATATCTGTGTATACCCTTTGGCAACAAGGTGAGCCTTCAGCCGATCAACCAGACCATCTGAACCAACTTTGACCGTATAAACCCAACGGCAACCAACCGCAGATTTACCTGCAAGAAGGGAAACAAGCTTCCAAGTACCACTCGTATGTAAAACAAACATTTCATCGATCATAGCTTGTTTCCATCCTGAATAGGAAAGTGCTTCACCTGTTGTCTTAGGGATGGGAATAGAGGACAAAGATGATACAAAAGCATAATGGGGGATGACAGTCGATGATAACTCAAGAATGTATAATGTGGGTTAGTATTATGAGTGGATCTTATACCTTTTTTAAGTGCAACTGATTGGCTAGGAGGAGGTAGGTCCGCTGTAGGGGAAGCATCAGGTGCATAACATGAATCATCTGGGACTAATGCTAATGCTGGACGCGCGCGACGGTGATAAGTCAAAAGTGGTGGCACTACAGCTGGAGATGGAGAAGTAACCGTAGATTTTTCAAAGATTGGTGTGGGTAAGACTGGAGGTATGGGTTAAACCTCAGGGATATCAAGATAAGCAGAAGATGTATAGTAAGGTTGAGATTCAAAGAATGTGATATCGGCGGACTTAAGGTAGCGACCCAGATCAGGTGAATAGCAGCGATATCCTTTTTGAACTCGAGATTAACCAAGGAAGACACATTTGAGAGCATGAGGGGCTAATTTATCTTTTCCTGGGGCTAAGTTATGAACAAAACAAGTGCTCCCGAAAACACGAGGGGGGATAGAGTAGAGATGTGATTGAGGAAATAGTATGGAATAGGGAACCTGATTCTGAATCGAAGATGATGACATTCTATTAATGAGATAGCAAGATGTGAGGACTGCATCACCCCAAAAACGCAGCGGAACATGGGATTTAATGAGAAGAGTGTGAGTTGTCTCAATTAGATGCCTATTTTTCCTTTCTGCTATACCGTTCTGCTGAGGGGTGTATGGACATGATGTCTGGTGAATAATTCCTTGGTGAGTCATAAACTCCTGAAACTGGGAGGATAGGTATTCTAAGGCATTATCACTACGAAAAGTATGAATGAAAACACCAAACTGATTTTGTATTTCGGCACAAAAACTTTTGAATATAGGAAATAACTCAAAACGATCTTTCATTAGGAAAACCAAGTGCACCGTGAAAAATCATCAATGAAACTAACAAAGTAATGAAATCCTAAGGGTGAACTAACTCTACTAGGACCCCAAATATCAGAATGAACTAATGAGAAAATAGACTCTGAACGACTCTCAAATACTACGTGAAAATGTAGCGCGGGTATGTTTTCCAAGTTGACAGTACTCACAATCTAATGTGGATAAACTAGACAAACTGAGCACCATCTTCCGAGCTTGGATAGACTAGGATGTCCCAAACATTTGTGAATAAGTTGTGGTGGGTCTGTGATGGAGCATGATGTGAAGGAATTTGAAGAGGTAAGATGGTAAAGGCCTTGTGATTCATGTCCTGTGCCAATCGTCTGTCCCGTACGGCGGTCCTGCATTACAAAAGAATCATAATAAAAAGTTATACTACAATGAAGGACACATGTCAAAATACTAAAGGATGGAAGATTAAAAGGACAACCAGAAACATAAAGAACAGAGTCTAGAGTAACAGAAGATAGGGGTTTGGCTTGTCCAACTCCTTCTGGTTTTGTTCGAATCCCATTGGCTAAACAGAAGTGACTTGTTACCAGAAATATGATCAGAAGCACTTGAGTCCATAACCCATGATCCAAAGGTTGGAAATTGTGCGGTTGAGACTATTGATAAAGATGTATGCTTACTTGCTCGATACTGAAGATACTCATGATATTCCTTACTAGATAAATACACCCGTTGATCACCTGAGGTGTTAGACTGAGCAACATGAATATTTTTAGATGGTAGATCACGCAAAGAATAGCATATCCCACTAGTATGTCCAAACCTATTACAATAACTACACTTAGATCGAGAATAGCATACATCACGAGTATGTTCAAGCCTTTTACAATAAGTAGGTCGAGATCTTCCAAATCGGCCTCCCCCTCGTCGATTCTTCATGGACTGTGACATTTGATTGTCTGATCTCCTCATTAAGGGTTTAGATGTAATCACAGGATTAAATAGAGAAAAAAAATAATTCAGTCACCAAAAAATTAGGCCAGTCACCGGAAAATTGTATTTGATTGCCGAAAATAGATGGGAATCAAGAAATAGCTCAGGGGACAACCTTGGAATGAAGGGGCAACCTCATTGGAAAGAGGAATCTTGCTTGAAAAAAAATAAAATCTCCGGAATTAGGGTTCTGGCGATTGGAATTGGGAAAAAAGGGAATTGGTCGGATCAGAATAATCTGGGCGACTTCAAGAGAAAAAGAACAACTGAAAAATTTGATCGGGAATTGGCTCACGCTCCGGCGCGTGATACAGATCTTGCCGGTATTTCAGAACTCTGGCAAGCGCATGACTGGTATTTTTCCGGCGGTTTTGGTCGGGTTTTTGTCGCCTGAGCTTCTCGATCCTCTTGGTGGTGTTGTATTTTTCACACAACCCACTGAATAAAAAATGACATAGATCAGTCACCGGAATTGACAACTGAGTTTTCTTTTCAGTTTCTCACCAACTCTCTGATACCATGTGAGAAATTGTGGAGAAAAATATTATTGAATTGTTGTGTGTTTACATAATTACATCCAATCCCTATTTATAGACACTACATTATAATCCTTTTCTAAGTAGAATTTTACATACAATTCCTATTCCTACTCATATTCTAACAAGATGTGTGGAACCTTTGGTTAAATAGGATAAAGGTGTTCGTTTTCTCATCTCTGTTTTATTCTAGTCAGGAGTTCTCTTGTCAAATAAATAATTGTGCTTGCTTTCTTTGGACAATTCTGTCCACTGTTCCAGAAATTATATTGTCCAATAAATTGTGTTTGCTTCTTTTGGACAGTTCTATTCAGATTTTGATTTGGTTGGATGGAGCGAAATCATCTGGACTTTGCGAGCCCTGAAAAAGCAGATCATAATGATATTCATGGTTCTTCAGTCACTAGTTGCGGATATAGTATGAAGCATGAGCCAAAAGATTCGAGAGTCTCTGCCGGCTCTGGTGTCATTGGGACTTCTAATCAGAATCCTAGAGATGTTATTTCTTCAGCAGAAGGAGAAGAACATAACACAGAGGATGAGGATAACAACAGTGAAGATGCTCAAAAACAGTTGGTGCTTTACGATCCTGCTGCAGTTGGTGCTGGCGAAATTGAACTCGTCGCTGATCCTGTTGATTCTCAACCTCGACGAAACTCCTTTCCTAATTATGCATCTAGGATTTTGCCGTCTGTAGGGGCATTTACTGTGCAGTGCGCTAACTGCTTTAAATGGAGGCTTATACCTACGAAGGAGAAGTATGAGGAGATAAGAGAACACATTTTGGAACAGCCTTTCTATTGTGAAACAGCTCATGAGTGGCGTGCTGAGCTATCATGTAATGATCCACCTGATCTTACTCAAGATGGAAGTAGGCTCTGGGCAATTGACAAACCTAACATTGCTCAACCCCCTCCTGGGTGGGAACGTCTTTTAAGAATCCGAGGTGAAGGAGGCACTAGGTTTGCTGACGTGTATGTTTCTTGCATTCCTTCATTCCTTTTTCCATTAGTAGGTTTTAAAGTGCATGTATGATTCTTCCTGTTTTAACTAGGATGACACTGCCCGGTTAACATTTTTTGTTCATTACTTACAGGTATTATGTAGCGCCGTCTGGAAAGAGACTCCGTTCCATGGTTGAAGTTGAAAAGTAAAATAAAATTTTGAATCCGTATTTTCTTTTCAGTTATCAAAAAAAGAAAAATCTGTATTTTCTTCTCATATCCCTCACTGTTTTGGTCAATGCTTTCTCTTCTTAGGTACTTGCAGGAACACCCTGAGTACGTAGCACAAGGTGTAAGTATGTCCCAATTTTCATTTCAGATCCCAAGACCTCTGCAGGATAACTATGTTAAGAAGCGGCCTTATCGTCCAGCTCTTGCACATGATGAAATTGAGCCTGGTATGCCAGGACCTTTTGAACCTCTTCATCCTCTATAGACATGGTTCATTAAGCATGCTTAAGTTAAAAACTTGTAGCATTTGTGATGAGTTGATTAAAGCTAGTAATTGCATGAATGTAGTTGATGCTGGAAAAGTAGTAAGTATCGCTGCTGTCCTGTCTCTTCCACTCTCTCGACACTCTACACATTTTTGAATTTAGTGATTCTTTGGTATTTTTGATTGATGAGACGCGTGGGGATGTGAATGATAAATTGGAGGTTTGAAGGCAAACCTGTGAGTCTAAAGGGTTCAGGTTGAGTAGGAGCAAGACAGAGTATATGGAATGCAAGTTTAATGACTTGAGGTCGGAGAACGAGGTGGTAGTAAGATTGGATTCCCAGGTTGTTTGTAAGAGGGATAGTTTTAAGTATCTCGGGTCGATGATTCATGATTCAGGGTGATTCAGCGGAATGGAGAGATTGATGAGGATGTCTCCCATCGTATTGGGGCAGGATGGATGAAGTGGAGGCTCGTCTCGGGAGTGTTGTGTGATAGGAAGGTGCCACCCAAACTTAAAAGGCAAATTCTACAAAGTGGCAGTCCGGCCGGCCATGCTGTATGGAGTGGCATGTTGGCCAGTCAAGAATTCCCACATTTAAAAATTGAAGGTGATGGAAATGCGGATGTTGCGTTGAATGTGTGGGCTTACTAAGGGTGATAGGGTTAGGAATGAGACTATCCGGGAGAAGGTGGAAGTGACTTCGGTGGACGACAAGATACGGAAAGTTCGGTTGAGATAGTTCGGACATGTGATTAGGAGGGGCACGGATGCCCTAGTTCGTAGGTGTGAGAGACTAGCTTTAGATGGTTTCAGGCGGGGTAGGGTTAGGCCGAAGAAATACTGGAGAGAGGTGATTAGACATAACATGGAGCAGTTACAGTTTACTGTGGACATGACCCTACATAGGAAGGTATGGAGGACGCGAATTAGGTTAGACGGCTAGTCAGTAGTTAGGAGAGCTGTGGGGTAGCCGGGCCGGCAGTCTTAGGGCTAGGTCCATAGGTTGGAGCTGCTAGTAGGAGGGTATGGGGATTGGGGTGCCTTTGGTTCGTTAGTGTTGGGGTATTACTTTGTGGGTGTCTTATTTCTGTTATTCCATCTTGTTTCATGCTTTATTACGAATTTGTTTACTATTCTTTGTCTTGAGCCGGGGGTCTATCGGAAACAACCTTTCTACTTCTCCGGAGGTAGTGGTATGGATTGCGTACATTTTATCCTCCCCAGACCCTACTATGTGGGAATACACTGGGTTTGTTTGTTGTTGTAGTGATTCTTTGCACTGTGATCAAATGAATGATGATCTGATGTATGTGCTTTTTCTTCTTTGTTGGGACAAAGTGAATGTTGATCTGGTATATTCTAGATGGATGTGATGATACCAGGTTTTCATGGCTGCAGAAATATTCAGAAAGAAAGTTAATAGGTGCTATTCCCCCGCACCCCCCACCCCCCAACCTCCACCCACCCAATAAGAAGAGACTTTGCTATAGGTAGACAATGAAAGAATTGCTTTTAAGTTACGAACTGTTCCGCGGGAGTGGAGTCACTGGAAGATTATCTTAGAGATAATGAATTTTCTGAACATAAGCAGTTGAGTGATTGATTTTCCTTCACCGCTTTTTCTATTTAAGTTTGTAAGCATAGATCAGTTTCTAAATTGTGTCACCTTGAGACGGCTGCTTGATATGAAGATCTGTATATATATACCATCACCTTAGTCTAATTATTGCCCAAGCTTAGCAGTAATATTTTATAAAAGGAGGAGAACCGATAATTGGCAGTGATTATTTTATTTTATTTAAATTTTTTTTGGGGGGATGGGGGTGTTAAACCCGACACTAATTGAAACACATTTGTAACTATGACAGTTAATCGCATAGCATGGATTGATCAAGATGGGGATACAGATTTACGGCTTGGTATGCCGGGGGTCCCTCTTTTTGAATCTCTGAACCAATCATTCAAGAAAAAGAGGACTCCGTCGAAACGAATGAGCAATGCTGATGCAGCATGTAAGTCAAGTTAGGAGAGAGTCTTTTTATTTGTATATGATCTGGAGAAATCTCTCTGAATTTCTTTTCCATGTAAGCTGACATTGAGCAAACCGCGCATAGACGTGTACTTATGGAAATGTTACTTGGAAATATGGCTTTGACCAAGCTTTATGTTTTTGATGAACTTGCCTGAAATTTTTGTTGTTTCCAGAATTAGGTAATGTGAAGGAGCTACTCTTCTTAGGCTTAGTTGAAATGTTTCCTTCGGTTAAAATTGTTGTTGAAGTATCTGTTCGTGTCGAAATGTGTATTGTATAAATGTTGCATCACTTACATCTAGGGGTGGCAAATGAGCAGTTTCGACTGAAGTTGAGGGGGGGCGGCTCGAGATGGACTGACTCAAAAGATGGGGTCAATGTCTAACCCTGGGAATAGCTTGCTTCGTTTAAGACTAAATGATAGATCAATAACACAACTCGCCCTGTTTGACTCAATTTTTATTATTTTCTTTTAGAGATATTTATAAGTTTTCTTAGCCTAATCTCCACAAACAAGTTTCATAAGAACCACAAAATTGTAAAAATGTAACTTTTAGCATATTAAGTATAATATCTATCTATGCATATAACATGTACGTAATTGGATTGTATTCTTTTTTTTATAGTGCATCAGGCTATCTTTCTTTTTTTTTTTTTTTTTTAATGCAAAATGAATGAAAAAATGTAACGTAATACTTCATGTCAACGAGACACCATTGCAGGAGTACTCAGTTGTTATACTTCATTCGTTTCAAGCATAATGAAGGTTTTGTAATTTAACAGTAAAACCGTCTAACTTGTTTAAAGACACTGACTTTGTAGCCTTTTAAAAAATAATATTCAGATAATAAAAATACTACGTAATATAATAAAAGTATCAGAAATTATATCTTTTTATATTTTAACATATATAATATTATGTATTCACACAAAAATATCATATAAAATAAACAGTATTAAAAATACATAAACAGTAGTCCTGCAAAACTAAGTAGAAATTCTTTTGTCAAGTTTTGCATATATTAGATGAATGTAAAACTGAAAAAAGGCATTTGTTAAATCATTTAATTGCTCGCATAATAATATAATGTTAAATAACTGATATTAAATTTAATATTTGTCTTAAGCAAGAAGTAATACGTAAATACATCTAATGTTGAGGAAATTACAAATATAAGAACCTTAAGGGGTGGTCTTGACCCTTCCCACTTAATAAAATCGTTAAAAAATTACATTTTAACTTTAAAAAAATCGTTGGGCAGAGCTTCTTTACTCTTTGGACATAAGTTCTACTTGTATGTGTGTATGAGTTAGTTTTGACTATGAATGAGGCAGAAGTTTGAGATATTTTAAGGGAAAAAGACAGAAATGGCTTGTCGGGCTAAACTATTTTCACCAAAATGACCCTTCAATTCATATTACGTGATGAGGAGGGGCATGGATGCCCCGGTTCGTAGGTGTGAGAGGCTAGCGTCGGATGGTTTTAGGCGGGGTAGGGGTAGGCCGAAGAAGTACTGGAGTGAGGTGATTAGGCGGGACATGGAGCAGTTACAACTCACCGAGGACATGACCCTAGATAGGAAGATCTGGAGGACGCGAATGGGGGCAGAAGGCTAGGGTCAGTTTGGGTCGCTAGTGTAGGGAATTACTTGGTGGGGGTATTATTCTTGTTATGATACCTGGTTCCATGTTTTATTACGAATCTGTGTGCTTTTCTCTGTTTTTATTACGTATGGGTGCCGTATTTATGTTATGAAATCTTGTTCTGTGCCTTATTTGTGCGGTATCTCGTGTCTTGAGCCGGGGGTCTATCGGAAACATCCTTTCTACTTCTTTAGAGGTAGAGGTATGGACTGCGTACATCTTACCCCCCCCCCCCCCCAGACCCCACTAGGTGGGAATACATTGGGTTTGTTGTTGTTGTTATTTTTTTCCTTTTATCTTTTAATGTTGTTATTTTTTTTTCTTTTTTGAAAAAAGTTACTTTTCTGTTTTTTTTTTTTAAATTAAATACAATTTTATAGTTCTCCTATTTTTTTTAATTAATCAGAAAAATAATCACGTAAAATATTATGATATTTTCAAACAAACCAATAGAAATTTGTAAATATTCTAATTAATACTCCTTTTTATCAATCAAATACAAAAGGGTATTTTTAATTATTATATATAAAATAACATATTTCATACCATGATGATACATATTTTATACATTAATGATACGGTTTCTATTCATATCTTTTACAGATATATATTTTATATAATAATGATACAATTTTTTTTCTTTTATACATACATATATATATGTGTATATATATATATATATATATATATCTTTATTTTTTTGAAAAAATTATTTCCTTAATTGTTTTATTGTGGAACAATAGAATACATATCTACATATATACAATATAATACAATAGTGATATAAATATTTGTATACAACTATAATATATTTTCTATGCACATCATAGACAAAAAAAATATTATATACTATACCATATTGATACAATCATTATACCATATCGTTACAATCCCAATAAAAATATTGATACTGTCCTTATACTATATTGATACAACCCTTATATCATATTGATAGCTATTTAGACACATGTTTTATATGATAATTATACAATTTTTATACACATTTTATACATATACATATTTATA
The DNA here is from genome assembly GCA_030864225.1 of Capsicum baccatum var. pendulum. Classification (NCBI taxonomy): domain Eukaryota; kingdom Viridiplantae; phylum Streptophyta; class Magnoliopsida; order Solanales; family Solanaceae; genus Capsicum; species Capsicum baccatum. Next base: position 183,760,444 of record CM061554.1, read on the forward strand.
CAACAATGATACAGTTTCTATACACCTTATATATATAGTTCCTATACATATTTTATACAACAATTATACAATTTCTATACACATTCTATAAAACCTTTAGCTGCAATTATTATTTGGATATGTATTTTAATTTCTATACACATTCTATACAATTTTTATATATATATATTTCATACATATATTTTATAGAACAATACAATTTTTTATATGTATATCATATAAAGATACATTTCTATACAACAAGTATATCATTTTTATATAATTATATTTAATTATTATTTTTAAATAATAAAAAAATAGACTATTTTTTAGTTAAATAATTTGTAGCTAAAAAAAAATAAAACTGAAACAATCTTTCAGAAAAGGGCCAAATGCCGAAGGGTGAAAATGACCAATATGGGCGAATGGGCCAAGACTGAAAATGGCCCAATATAGCCGAATGACCTATTTCATGGCATTATTTAGGTCGTCCGGCCATAAAATGATAATAGATTTAAACTTGGACTATCAGTTTTAAAATTGATCATGTAGTGTTTTTTTTCCATATTTTAATAAGTTGCAGACATTGAAAATAGCGTAAGTTTTGTTGCCTATTGGGCATGACATTTCAATTGTGTTAATTGAGTTACTTTGTAAATTAATCATGATCAAAGTCAATTTTTTTTACATTAATTTAGCAAAAAACATCTTCAATTTAAAAAATGTAAAATATCATTTGAGGATTTAAAAATATGTTTCTTTATAAAGTAGCAGAAAAGATTACGAAGAATCGAATAATATAAATAACTTAGGTCAATGCATCATAACTTATGATCAATTTAACATGATATATAGAATAAATATTACTAGATATTACAGAATTGAGCAACACATGCAAATTTTGTCTATAAATAGAATTTAAGGTGAATTGAATAGGTGCACTGTCTATTATTTGTTGAAATATTCTAAAATTTTATTTTATTGGCAAAATTATTTTATGCTCGGTAGGCAATAAGAAATTGGGAAAAATACATATGTTAACATACTTAATTACTTAATTACAAAAAATAGCAATACTTTTCCCTAATTACATTCTATAACATATGTAACATTATTTTAAGTGGTTCCTATTTTTTTGCTGCTTAAAATTTTTTACTGTGAGAAAATCCCCCTTTTCACTCCTCCTTCATTATGTTTCCTTAATTTAATTTTTTTTCCCCTATTTTTCCGCCATTAACCATCACTCTCTCCTCAATCTTATTGCATTTTGCATGATTCTTGCACGATCTGTGATAAGGATTTGCTTTCCATATTTCAGGTAATTAGGAATCGTATTTTGCATGTGAGCAATTTTTTTTTTTTTTTGCCTACTCTAATTCATCGAAAAATTAATTTTTAAGGATTTTGTGTTTTAATGGATGAACACACTTCAAAAACACCTATAAACAGTGGTACAAGGAATATGAAATTAGTGTATGATGCACCATCATTTAGTCTTGGATTAACTCAAGAAGATTTAGTAACTGTTGTTTCAAATCCTTTACAGTTGAGGAAATCTGGTATATCGAAAGAGATTAGGTCGAAGTTTTGTATCGACGAAGTGAAGATGACGGAAATTTTAAAAAGAAAAGGGTTGAAGAAAACTCCTTCTCCAAAGGAACAAAAAACTAAAAAACAACTCGAGAAGAAAAGAAAATCTAAAGAAATTGAAGATAAGGTTGAGAAATCTTATGATGAATCTGAAGAAGAAAGTGAGGAAGATGTATTTTTTTTTGTTTTTAAATGTATTTTTTTTTTAGTGTTCAAGTAATTATGTATTTTCTGTTATGATGATATTTAGGAATTATGTGAAAATATATTGTTGAAATTAACTACTCATTAATAGTATTTTGGATATATATTTTTCTAGTATAGGTGATATGTATTTTTAGTATAGTTGAATTGTATTTTTAGTATAATTGAATAATTTTGACATATATATTTTTTTAGTGTAGTTGATATGCATATTGAGTATTTATATTTTTTCAGTGTTTGTTGTATGTTTTACAATGTTAAAATACATATGCATGTTATTTTAGTTCAAATACCATAACAGTCTATTGTTTATATGTATTTTTAGTACATTTGATATGTATTTTTCAGTGTTGGTTGCATTTATGAGTTGATCAAAATACATATGCATTTTAATCATCTGAAATATCTATGCATGTTATATGTTTTTTTTTGTTTGATTGAATTTTGTTTACAGATTAAGAAGTGGTAGTTTTACTTTGTATAGGTGATGCGGGACGAAATATTCTTTGTTAGAAAACTTTCAAGATTTGCACCGCACATATTATCGTACAGTGACAATGATATTTATGGAAGCATACGTGCAATTTTAAACAAGGAACAATTTAAAAACTTTTGTGAGAATAACATTTTTGGTTATTTTATGAAGAAGAAGCAGTGTGTAGTGCAAGCACAGTTGTGTAGATGTGTTATGACGCTTGAGGTGAAGGGTAGTTCTTCTTCTGGGATTATGATATCTGCTAATGGCACCTCTCTTAGTTTTACTCCCATGAAATTTGCTATCATAACCGGATTGAATTGTGTGTCTAATAGGTATGATTTTACTTTTAATGAGGGTGTACCAAATAGGATGATTGAAAAATATTTCAATGGGCCAGAAAGTATACAGAAAAGACAACTATTTTTAGCATTCACGGAGAACGTATGGGGGGAGAATAATGATGAGGATGCTGAGAAATTTACAATTTTGTATTTCCTACATTCATTTGTGTTGTCTAACATTGACACTGTTGTTATACCCCGTCTTCATTTTGATTTGGTAGATAGTGGTAAATATAAGGATTTTCCATGGGGTTCTTTATCTTTTGAAGATCTGGCTAGAAGTTTGAACAACCGGCTGAAAGCTGGGGGCAAATTTTATTTGATTCAGGAAATGCCATTGGCTATTCAAGTGTGGCTATATGAGTGTTGTTCAAATGTCCCACCAAAGATTTCATTGAAGGTTGAGAATCGAATTCCCCGATTATTAAATTGGAAGACGATTGCACCTCATCCACGTTATGAGTTTTTGATGAATGCTACGTTCAAGGACAATGGCAAGGTTTGTTGTGAACAAATATATATGCATTGATATGTACTATATACATATATTCTATTTCTTTTTCAATTCTTTAAGATATTATTTAACATATTCGTAGGTTTTATTTAAGAACATAGAGCCAACTGAAATGGAAATGGCAAAGCTTGAAATACCAAAGAAGGATGTAACTGAAGATGAACGTTCAGTTGATTCTGATGATGACTTCCAGGATCCACCACCAAAGAAGATCAACGAACATTCAAAGAAGAAACAGAAGGTAGATTCATCAACCCCAGTAGAGAAGAAACCTACAGGGAAAACGCAAGTGAATATTGATGACGCGTATACCCAAACGAGGACTCCACCTCATCGTGCTGCCAAGGCTGTTGTAATGAAGACACCAGTATTCAAGCCAATTCCAACACGACAGGCTTCTTCTTCAAAAACAAAGGAAGAGAGAAAACAGTTAGGGTTATCTTTCCTTAGGTACAGTCAAAGGCAGATAGTCATGTGGAGGAAGTAGCCATGTCAAAGCGTGAGAGTCATGTTGAGAAAGAAAACTTTATTTCTAAAAAAGTTTTTGATGCATTCCACGAAGAGGTAATTTTTTTTGTCAAATGTTTGTTTTACATTAAAAAATATGTGTTTAATGAATTTTTATGAATACAGGTTCGTCAAGAGTTTAAAGGAGTTCGTGAAGAATTTACTCGAATTCGTCAATTAGTGAAGAAAAAGCTCAAAAAAATGGTCAAAGCAATTGAACATAGCAAGGTAAAAGTTTTATTATTATATAATATCCACATTATTAAAAAAATATATATGCAGAGTAGATGAAAAAATATATATGCAGTACATTGCTAAAAATACATATGAAGTTTACACAAAAAATACATATGATTTGATATAAAAAAATACATATGAAATGTATTTTGTTTAATACACACATAGAGTTTGTAAAAAATAAATATGCAGTATATTACTAAAAATACATATGGAGTTTATTCAAAAAATGCATATTTGTTTATTTTGAAAAAATACATATGCAATGTATTGCAAAATACATATGCTGTGTGTCAAGAAATATATTTTCCACCAGTATTTTTTTCCAGTGGGTTGCTATATACATATCAAGTGAAATCAAATAATAGTAGTTTATTCAAATTATACTTGTAGCAACAACATGAAGATACAGAGGTTGAAGCATAACAGATGGATTATGCTGGTGTTAAAACATCACCACAACAATTCAGTCCTATTGTTGATCAAAATTTGAATGAGAATTAGGATGGTACAAAGATAAAAATAATTAAAATATTATTATTCTTTTGAGTGCACAAAAGTAATTACTTTTTTGTAGCAGTTATATGTTATTTTATATATATAGTCCTGTATAAATATATACAACTGAATTTTTATTTTTGAAGTTGGTTTAATTTTTTTGATTGTTTGCAAGGGGTGCACTGATTTGCATCCAGATAAAACAAACATTCAAATTGATTCTCAACATTTAATCCCTGATGAGCTTCTCCAAAATATAAATTTGGATTATAATCTTTTTGAGAAGATTGTTCATCACGATGATCGAGTATGTATAATGAATTTCACTTCAGTTTATGTGATGTAAAAATCATAACAATCCATAAGACAATTATATATTTTCTTTTATTTCTATTGCAGATTACTGATGAGAAATTGGATGATACAAATTTATTTGATTTGCAGTTTACAATCCCAGATGAGTTGTTACCAAGTCTTAATGCATACCGAAGAGAAAGTACCACGAGACATCCATTGGCAACTTCGAAAGAAGAATAAATCGATGAATATTTTAATGATAAGAAGACCAAATCTGTTGTTCAAGAGAATTGTCAGGTATGTATTATGAATATATTTGAGGTTATGTGAGTTATTTTGCACATAAAAAATTAAAATTTTTTCCAATTTTGAAGAAAAACAAAGAGAATGTTGGTTCGAGCTCTAAAACAGACATGCATAGAGAGGTTGATGTTGGTACGGAGGAGCAGATTATGAAAACTCCTAAAACACAAGATTTAACCATTGATGAAAAATGAGATGAAACAGTTTTGCCTGATTCACAAGACACAATCCCTGATTACTTGCTTCCTACTTTGAATGTATACAGTAGTAAAAGCAATATTATTCATCCCTCTGCTAATCGTGAAATTCAAACTCTTATTGCTAAGTTAAGGATTAGGCGACCATCCAAATTCAAAGAGTCACCTTACACGATAAAATTTAGTTCAACTGCCGGTAAGTACAATTAGTTATATATTTAGTTTACAATGTAACCTGTTATGCAAATACTTTTTAATAATTACGTTTTTGTAGTGCGTAACTATATATAGAGCTCGGAAGGACACATACGTATATTCCCACAGAAACATCTATTTGTTTATCATCCGATTGATGGGATTGTAGATACGAAAATTGTCAACAAGTTTAGGGATTGGATTTCTGAAGACCTTCTCAAAGTTCATGCTAAAAGGTATTTCTATTGAGCAATTTTTTTTTTTTTTTAAATTACATCATCTTCTCATGATTTAACATATACTTATTAACAACAAAAAATAGGAAGGGAAATGCGGATCATTACAAAAGGGAAAAATCAACCATTCCAATGATGCATTTCGGAATTGAGATTGTTGAAGATAAAAACTGGTTCTACACAATGGGGTTTTCTGATCAGTCATGGACCGACTCGATTAGTATTTTTTTTTAACGATGTTTTTTTTACATTTATAGCAGTAATTAAATTACATATTATGTTAGTAAATACATATGCAGGTGCAAATATGTATTTTTCTATGTAATTTTTTATTATATAAGAAAGGATGTGATGCACTATAACTTACATATGTATTTTTATATAACATACATATGCTACATTTAGTATACAAATAGTTTGAATTATATTAAATTTTTGTGTTCTTACGTACTGCAGCATATTGATGTTTGCTTCTACTACTTGAGAAAGAAGTCAAAGTATGACCCCAACAGGTCTTACAAATTCAGTACAGTAGATTGCAACTTTATGAACATAATTAGCTCTCTTCATGATATTTATTCTGCGGATGATGAAAACCTTATGGCTGGAGGACATGTGACAATTGTTAATGAATACATAAATGAATTTCGTATGCATACTGCTGTGCCATGACATACAGTGGAAGACATTTATATTTCAGTAAATATAAAGGAAAAACATCATTGGGTGCTAGCAATTTTATCTTTTTCAGAGAGGTGCATATTCCTATATGATTCATATGAATCATCTGGATATTATTTGGCGAAATTAGCTGCGATTATCCCATTGTGTCTTGAACATTGTGATTTCTACGTTAAGAAAGGAATTCATGTTGAAAACCATCCAAGATACAAAGACAAAGACTCCTCAGATATGTTTGATGTGTTATTTCAAGAGAATTTGTCTCAACAATCGAGAAAAAGCTTGTAAGTTATTTAATTTACATATAACAAAAATCTATTTTTTAAAAATATATATTTAAGCACATATATTTTTTTTTGTAGGGATTGTGACGTCATATGATTACATATGTGGAGTGTCTTTCTTATGGTCACAAAATTCTTGCAATTGAGTTCGACCCCAAGGCACTCCGTACAAGATATGCTGCAACTTTGTGGGATTATGGGACCAGAAATGAAGAATTAAATACTCATAGTGATGTTGAAGCACCTTTGAGGCCTCCAAGGCAAAGTAGAAGAACTAGGGTAACTGAAGTTTTTAATGTATGATGACTGATGGTTTATGGATGTAGGAACTGGTTATACAAACTAATTTTGATGTTTTGAAGTGGTTCTAATTGTAGATTATAATAGTACTAATTCAAGTTTAATATGAGTCTTTTATGTTGTTCTTTATTTTAGTGTGTGATTTTATTGTAAAATACATATGTATTGTTCATATTATTCTGAAAATACATATGCATGAATTTTTATGACTTAAAAATACATATCTTTTATTTTTAGATAAAAAAAATACATATGCAATGTTATAACTAAGCATTTAAAAAAATATTACATTTACAAATACATTTCAAAAGATGCATTTTGGTGTTGAGACCGTGGAAGAAAAAAATTGGTTCTATACGATGGGATCTGCAGATAAAACATGGACAGACTCGGTTAGTATATTATTTTGAAATAAAAATTTTTCCATTTCGTCTGTAACAATACTTGAAAATACATATTAGGTTACATTGAAATACATTTGGTTTAACGTGTATATATTTTTAAGAATTCAAAGTATGATATAGTATACTACATCAAATACTATTGCATATACTATGCAAATAACATTGTCTGCATGTAACTGAACTTTAAGAATGCAATTTTTGATACACAAGTCATCTACATTAATATAAAAAATTGCATATGTATTTTTTACTTGCATAGACTGTAATATTTAGAATACAATTTTTTTGAATGCTCTAAAGTTTTTCGTATTCACTAATACAGCATATTGATGTCTACTTTTACTACTTGAGGAAGAAGTCGAAGTATGGGCCACTCAGTTCGTACAAAAATGAGCCAAACAAATCATACAAATACAGTACAGTTGACTGCAACTTTATGAACGTAATTAGATCGTTGAATGATGTATATTCTATGGATGCTCAAAATCTTAAAGATGGAGGTCAGGAGCACCATCTTATGGACTACATCAATGGGTTCCATATGCATGCCTTAGTGCCATGGCATACAATCGAAGATATTTTTATTCCGGTCAATATAAAGGAAAAACATCACTGGGCTCTCGCGGTTTTATCATTTTCAAAGAGGTGTATATTCTTGTATGATTCATATGAATCGAGTGGTCATTATGCGGCTGTTCTTGTTGAGATCGAGAAAATAGCAAAGATTATTCCATTGTGTCTCCAAGCATGTGATTTCTATGTTAAGAAAGGGATTGATCATCAAAGCCATCCAAGATACAAAGACAAAGAATCGTCAGATATGTTTGATGTTTTATTTCAAGATGATTTGCCTCAACAACCCAGTGGAAGCTTGTAAGTTTTGAAATTACATATACCAAAACTGTATCTTTGTACAAAATATATTTCACCATTTAATCAATTTTTTTTTGTAGGGACTGTGGTGTGTTTATGTTATGTATGCAGAATGCCTTTCTTATGGTCACAAAGTTATTGCATCTGAGTTCGACCCCAACGCACTCTGTACAAGATATGCTGCACTTTTGTGGGAGTATGAGATCCGAAAACAAGAAGCAAATGCCATTAGTGATGTCGAAGCACCCGTGAGGCTTGTAAGGCAAAGTAGAATAACTAGTGTCACTGAAGTTGTTGATGTATGATGGTTTATTGATTTTTGACTTTTTGTACTTTAGAAACTAGTTTATGGATGTAGGTTTTGATTGTACAGACTAATTATATGTTTTGAATTTGTTCCTATTTCATGGAGTTTTACCTTTTACGGTGAGATTTAAAAATACTTCCGTAGTTTTTATATTACATTTACAAATACATATATCGTATAAAAATACATATGTAGTGTTAAAATCAAATATTGCAAAAATACATATGGATCATTCCTAATATGTATTTTAGTATGTTGTTGTTGTTCTTTAAAGTTTTTTACCACATTCCTATATTGTTAAATACAACATGTAGTGTTAGATTTAAGGAGTTCAACATTTTACTATGAGATTTAGTTAAAAAATACATATGTAGTTTTCATATTATCCTTAAAAATACATATGTAGTATAAATCAATTGTTATTCAGCAAAAAAATACATATGAAATATTAGAAACAAACACTTAAAAAATACAACTGCAACATACCTAATATTCATTTTTACTATATTTTCATTAACTATAATTATAAATTAGGATTTAAATTAAAGTGTAATTTGACATTTTAATGTAGTTATTTAAAAAATATATATGCAGTGTTGATATTTTGCTATAAAATACATATGGATTATACGTTATAAATATTTTCCCAAAAAATACATATTTCATGTTAATATAAAAATGTTGGAAAATACACATTGATATTACCTAATATTTAATTTTGATATGTGTTCATTTAAAATAATTATACTTGAGAATTTGAATTAAAGATAAATTTGACTTTTTTATGAAGTTATAGGTTTGTCTATAGTTACAAAATACATATGCAGTGATTATATTTTTCTTAAAAAATACATTTGTATTATACATCAAATGTATTTTTACAGTATAAATTCATATGCAGTAATAATATTATGCAATTCAAACATATATTTATATGTCACATATATTTAAAACTTTAAACAATTACGAATCATATACTTGTTTTGTTAGTCAAAGTTACCACCTTTAACCTAACATATATTTACTATGTCAAAAATACATATGAACGGCTGCTTAAAAATACATATGTAATGTACAAATTTTAAAACATATATAGCTCCATTATTCAGATATTACTGTCTTTAATTGTCAAATGATTCATAAATGCATTAACTAAACTGAATTAGTTCATCATTATAAAAAAAAGAAAAAAAAATTTTAAGAAACAATACATAAAAAGAAATGTATCATTTGCGATATTTCCTACAAGAGCGCCTATTGTGACCCTTAGCCCCACAACCACCACATGAGTTGATATTCTTCTTTCCAAACATATCCTGGCCTGATTTTCCACGATCCTTCTTTTCAGGTCTTCCTAGAGGTCTTTTGTATTTTGGAGGCAATACTATTTCAGCAAGTGTGGTCTCTGGAATTATCCAGTCATCGCTATTTGGCAACGGGTAGATTGGAACATCATGTCTTCAAAACTGTGTTTGGTTTAAACAAATCAGAACAGTATGACCCCGTCTCAAAATTCTTTTTCTCTAACACCGCACAAGTATGTGCACATGGTATCTCATCTATTTGAAAAGCATTACATGAGCATTTCTTTTCTTTGATGCAAACAATGAAGTGCTTTTGTTTGTCGTGTACCGTATATACATATTCTGTGGCTGGTACAACCTGACATAAAAATAAAAAAATATTTATATAATAAAAATACATATGCAGAGTACATTTTTACAGAGTAGCCAAATACATATGCAGTTGTTAGTAATTTTCAATACAACAATATACATATGCTTAATACATATTATGTATTTTAAATGTTCATATATTTTATGTTTTATATCTTTTCATTTATTTACAACTGCATGAAAAGTATTTTTACATTGATGCTTTATGTATTTTATCCTTTCATATTTATGTTTTCATAATTAAAATTTCCACAAATCAAAAAGGTCATACCGTCATACGGGTATACAAAGCCTCGTTCTCACTGAGTACGTCATTAAACTTTCCAATGAGTGTTGTGAAGGTATATGAAGCCTCCTGCCTATTTCCACAATTTCATTTTGCAAACAGTAATCGAACTTCCTCAAGAAAGTCATAAATTGGCAGTTCTCTAGCTGATACAAGTACTCCATTTATTGACTCTGCAATATTTAAAGTCAAAGTCAATCCTCTGTGAACTGTTGCATACGACCTAGACCACTTTTCTTAACGGGCCAATTCCAAATATATCTTCACCCTTATATCAGCTGCCTCAACTTTTTCCATTAACATGTGAAATTCTGACTTTGAATATGATTTGACCATTATATAAAATATCTCCGACAATGCATCGTGTGACTTTCTGTAAAAAATTTTCACATTACCCCATAGATGCCACATACATGCATAATGTGGAACATCTTCATACACATCACCAACAACCTTTATGATGCTTGGATTCCTATCAGACACAACATACATGTTTTGTCTAACCCCGTATGCTTCCTTTATATTCTTGAAGAACCACGTCCAAGATGCATCATTTTCAGAATCAAGTACACCATATGCCAAAGGAAATATATGACCTGTATACATAATTCATAATTTTCAGAATCAAGCACAACATATGCCAAAGAAAATATTGAACCTGCGCATATAAAAAAAATCTGCACAAGCCAATTTAAATACATTTAGGAACTGCTTATGTATTTATTACAATATAGTTCAATTAAAATGTATATTTTATCTACCAAAAGTTGTATCAATTACATATAATAAAATTTTTATCAACCTCACTATCAAACATAATCAATTTTACATGTTTCATTATGAAAACTTTGAACATATATCTAATTATATACACATATGTATGTATGAATTGGATATATGTGTTTTTCAACTCTACAACAGAAAGCCAAAAAAAATACAACCAGTTATAGTAATTAAATGATACTAAGCTGCTCCATCCGTTGTACATGCTGTTATAAATGCCCCAGTATACATTCCTCTTAGATGACTAGCATTAACAACTACGACTGGTCTACAATGATCGAATCCTTTAATGAATGCATGTAGAGTGATAAATACATACAAGAACGCATTATCATCTGTCATTTTCATTCCTATATGTTAATACGGATAGGTATTATTAGCACATATAAGTATGATGGCAGTTTCCCATAAGATGCTGATGGCTTACCCCTTAATTTTTATAACGCTCTTTCCTTTGCCCTCCAACATAAAGTGCATGTCAAATCTATACCAAAATCTTCCTTCATGTCATTTTTTATTTTCGTCGCACTGTATTTTCTTTTGTGGTTTTTGAATTTCTGTTTAACCATACCAGCTATCAACATACTAGTTGCATGCACCTTTGGATAGATATTGTTCTTCACCGGGCATGTATGTTGAGTTCTGAATTCTCTTATTCTATACATTCCTGTTTCTCCTATTCCTGATGCACGCATTAAAAACTCATAGTTTCTTGATTTGTAAAATAATATATACCTGCATGCAATATAATTTATTGCATTAAAAATACATATCCAAACTAATATTAAATAAGATCTGAGTGATATAGAATGTACGTACATTTTCTTACTTGACCTTTTACTTCGCGTTTGAAACTTCTCCCTAATTGAATAGTCCTTCATGACCGACTTTAAAATTCTGTTTATCAAGTAAACCTGGTCTTCCTCAACATGCTTATGATGTGGGTCTGAGATAATCACCTCAACAGGATCCATCTCAAAAATATCTAAAGCTTCTGTATTTTCACAAACCGCCAAAGCTCCTTCATTTGTTGTATTTATCACTGTTTCTAAGTTGTTACAATTAATTCCTCTTTCAGCAACACATATAGATGAACTTGCCAAGTTGCTCCCTACAACTTTATCCAAAATGCTTACATATAAAGAAAGACAATTCATGTCTTGTATCAATTTTTTCTGTAATATAAACACTTTTAAACCCATATCGTTATGTATTTCTATCTGCCCTGCATTAGGAGTGATTTGATATTCCACTAGAATACATTTGATGGTTAAATCCACACTTAAGTGAGATTCCAAAACATAGTACAGCTCAACGAATGTGGCTGATGTGCTCAACAGTATAGCATTAGTGACATATTCTTCGAACTTCTTTTCTACGTCCATTGACCAGAGTTCTTTACAAGGACTGGCATGCTTCCAATTTCTAAAATACAAAATACACAAACTGTTTGATCAAACGGAAGTAAAACAGGCACCAAACATATTATCACATATACACTTATACTCTCAAATTCCAACAAGAAAAACAAAAATACATATGCAGTGTTTACATATATCGCATAGAAAATACATATGCAGTGTTAAAACTAAGCATATCAAAAAATTACATCTAGAGCATAACTAATTTATAATTTGATATGTTACATACCAATTTGTCAAATATCCCTTCTTATAACATGCACTTTTCAGAATTACGTGCAAACAAAGATGCACAACCAACATCTTAATTAAAAAAATACATACACACAAGATTGCCTTAAACTAAAATATTTTTGCAAATATACATTTATATATCAAAATTCGTGCAACAAAACAAAAAATACATATGCACCATTATCATTAACAATATCAAAAATACATATGCAATGTTATCATTAAACACATCAAAAATACATATGGACGAAGATATTTTATAATTTTATCTGGGTTCATAGATAACGTCAACTTCAACAGAAACATTCGTTCAATCAATTATTAGTATTTTAAAAAAAAATTGAATGTATTTCAATTCGAAAGTTGTTTACAATTATTCTATTTTTAAAACAATCAATATAACAACAAACGATCATAAAAAATAGAGTCGAATACTGTTTTTTTCTCATTAAAACAACTTTATAGATAAAATTTGCAACAGATACTTGAATTACAATTTTACTGCTGTCTTGATTATAACTATAATTTATTTTATAATTTTTTCACATACAAATTAGCGACGACAACCAAAACTTGATAAGCACATTAGTAATGGTAAAAAAAAAGTGAACCGAATAGCAATAATGGTTATGTACCTTGAACAACAGTAATGGTTGAATTTTCAACTAAAAGTTGAATTCAAACAAATATAACAGATGAATCAACAATTGAATTTGATTCAATCGAATAACTGATTCATTTTGCAATTGCTATTAATTTCGCATAAGAGTCAGTTCAATTTGATTAAGCAATACAGGGTTGGTTTAGAAGAAATTGAAAAAAAAAATATGCAGCTGTTAATGGTGAAAAACTGAAATTTGAATTATTTGATTATAACGGATGTCATGTTTTTTAAGTGTTTTAAATAGAAAAGGAATCAACAAAGTTCAACTAATTTCAGTTAATTAAGTGCAGTAATTTTTTTGTAGATGTATTTTTACAACAATATTTTTAAAAAATACAAAATAAAAGTTGCTATAAAATGTAATTATGAAACTGTTACTATAAAACTAGTAATTAGGCTCTTAAGTATGCTACTTGTGAATTTTACCCTAAAACATATCCCGACAAACAATGAAGACTATTTTTGAAAGAAATTCTGGACTTTGGATTAAAATGGACAAACAAGTTTCCCAATTACGTGAGGGTTCTTCAAGTTTTAAAAATTAGGTAAAAGGAACAATATTTTTAAAATATTTTCGTTCCAACAATTTTGATAGTTGTTCGACAATTTTGCAAAGTTGTTCAACAATTGTGCGAAGTTGTTCGACAACTGTGCGAAGTTGTTGAGACAACTAATGCAGTTGCCGAACAACTGTCTCAGTTGTTCAAGCGACTTTATTTTTTTTAACTTAGGGAAATTATGGGACTCACTTGTCCCTTTTTTTAATTAAAGACTTGCGAGGGTCTATGAATTCATTTTTCTCTAACTTCTGCCCAATAATTTATGGTAACTTTTCTTGTCTCAATTGTTAGTTCCTTGTAGAATTAAATTAACACCAATTACAATTCTCTCAAAGTTACGTGAAATAACATCTTCGAACAGTATCCAACTCTATTAAAGGAATAGGTTTCCTAATTAGCTCCCTACAGTGTTACTAACTTCTTCTTCTTCTGGAAGTCTGCCATGTTGGAGTCCCATATCGGTGGGTTAAAGGGTTCTTGGTCTCCTTATATGGTCTTGGGAAATCCTCCCCTCATGAGTTAGCTTTTGAGGTTGAGTTAGACCCAAGGTCCATTTCTTTATCATGGTATCTGAGTCAGGTCCACCCAGTTCATTATTTTCGATGTTAGCCCCCCATCTTATATTGTCCATGCTCCAGATGTCCAACCTTGGGCGTATGGAGAGGCGGTGTTTGAGTCCCACATTGGTGGATTAAAGGGTCTTTGGTCTCCTTATATGATCTTGGACAATACTCCCCTCAGGAGCTAGCTTTTGAGGTTGAGTTAGGCCCAAAATTCATTTCTTTATTATGACAAGAACCTGATTTTTGAACCTCATTCTTCGGGTTTTCAATCGTCCTTGTACTTACAGATTGTCCTGCATTGAATATTTTTCAATTCTCAAAACATCATATTTTGAATTCTATCATGGTGTCTCAACAATAAATACTCATCCACACTTTCAATTTTCTCAATGTTTATGTATTGAAAAAATATTATTTAATATCTCAAAATATCATTGTGGCTGTAATTACATTTGTTAGATAGTTGATTTTAGCTCTTTAATAACCAAATAATTGGTCATTGTTCTCAATTAAGACTTCGAGTGTTCTTATTGTAATTGCATAGCTTTGAGGTGCGTCTGAAAGGTTATAGAGTGTGTTTGGTATCAAGTATTTTTTTCAATTTTCTCATGTTTGATTGACTTAAATGTTTTGAATTTTTGTTTTCAAATTAACTGATTTTCTTCAAATTTAAGAAAAATGATTTTCCTTCTGGGTGAACACGTACTGCAGGCTCTTATAATCAGGAAAGATAGAAACATAGATCCCATACAGATAGTGATGCCAGATTTTCAACACGAACACTATGACTAACAACTCCAAGTCATAAGTCAGATAGTTCTTCTTATGAACCTTCAGATGTCTACAGGCATAAGCAACCACCTTGCCATGCTGCATCAAAACATAACCCAAACCAACCCGAGATGCATCACAATAGATGACAAAATCCTTAGTGCCTTCAGGAAGAGTAAAAACTGGAGCTGAAGTCAACTTATCATTCATCTTCTTAAAGCTACCCTTTCAAGCATTAAACCACAAGAACTTCACCTTCTTCTGAGTCAACTTGGTCAATGGAGTAGTAATACAAGAAAAGCGTGCCACAAGCCACCTATAAGAATCGGCTAAACCTAAGAATCTTCAAATATCGATTGGAGTCATGGGTCTAGGCCACTTCTTAACCATCGCTACCTTCTAAGGATCCACCATGATCACCTTACTAGACACAACATGACCCATATAAGTCACAATATTCAACCAGAACTCACATTTAGATAACTTAGCATACAACTTCTGATCTTTCAAGGTCTGCAACATAATGCGAAGGTGATCGGCATGATCCTCTTTACACTTAGAGTACACTAAGATGTCATTAATGAAGACAATCACGAATAAATTTAGAAACTAATAGAAAACCCTATTATTAAGTCCATAAATGCTGCATGGGCATTAGTCAATCAAAATGACATCACCAAGAAACCAAAATGCCTATATCGAGTGCGGAAAGCCCTAATCTTTAACTGATGATACCCGGACTGAAGATCGATCTTATAGAAAAATTTGGCACTCTGAAGCTGATCAAAGAGATCATCAATTCTTAGAAGTGGATACTTATTCCTTACTATCACTTTGTTCAACTGTCGTAATCAATTCACATACGAAGGGAACCATCCTTCTTATGTATGATCTAGACAGATGCACCCCACGGGGACATGCTGGACAGATGAAACCCTTTTCTAAGAGATCCTTTAACTTCTCATTGAGTTCCTTCAATTTGGCCAGAGCCATTATATATGGGGTAATAGATATAGGACGAGTATCTGGAACAAGGTCAATACCAAAATCAATCTGCCTATTAGGAGGGACACCAGGAAGATCATTCGGGAAGACTTTAGGAAACTCATTTACCACATGGACAGAATGTAAGAAAGGGCCCTCCAAGTTAGAATCTTTAACCCAAACCAAATGATACAGACAACCCTTAGAAATTAACTTTTGGGATCTAAGATATGATGTGAACCTTTCCTTAGGCACTAGGGAACTTCCCCCGTATTAAAAAATAAGCTCATTAAGGAATTTAAACATGACCTTATAGGTCCAATAGTCTAGAGAAGCATAGCACGAGTGCAACCAATCCATCCCCAAAATAACATCAAAGTCAACCATGTCTAATAAAACATATCCACCAAAGTCTCCCGACCACCTACAAATACCACACAAACCCTATAAACTCTCCTAGCCACCACAGAGTCACCCTATGGGATAGAAACTCAAAAAGGGCCCAAAATATACTTAGGACCGAAACCAAAATGCACATCTACAAATGGGGTCACTTAAGAGAGAGTGGACCCCAAATAAATTAAAAAGTATACATCAGGGGAAAAGAGTTTCAACATACTAGTAACAACATCTGGAGATGCCTCAAACTCCTGGCGAGTAGTGATAGGATAAATGCTGTTTCGACCAGTGCCTTAGCTAGAAGTGGCATCCTTTAGTGTTGGAGCTGATGATGAAACAACATAAACTTTATTTTACTAGAAGAAAATCCAGAGGGATAATCCCACTGCATATGTACGATCTGACCATACATAAAACATTAGTTCCTCCACTTCTCGCCATGACCACGGTGGTGCTGACCGTAAAATCTATAGGGAGGGTAGGATGGGGTTGATTAGGCCCCACTGGCATGACATTGGAAATCCTATGACCTATAAAAATCACCACCTCAAAAACGTCGATCACCATACGACTTTGGGTAAAAAGTACTAGCCGTTGAATAAGTGTTAGGACTCCTTAGCTCTTTCTCTTAGACCACTTTCCACCCTACTACTGGCCTCCACCCTATTTTGAATATCAGAATTTCTTACTTTTCCTCTCACCAATCTTAGTTTACTTTTATTTCTCCTCTTCAAACTGCTACATATAAACAACCAATCTAGAGATTTCCATGTCCTTGTTCAACAAGGCAACATTACTCTCAAGAATCAACTCACGGTATATTCTAAAAGCAAACTTACGCATTCTAGCCCTCATGCTAGACACTAACTAAGGAGCTTACCTAGACAACTGATGAAATTTATAGGCATACTCCTTGACTGTCGTTCTTCCTTGTTTCAATTTAACAAATTCTTCCTTTTTTGCCTCCCTTAATTCTTGAGGAAAGAAGCGGTCTAGAAACTCACTGGAGAAATCATCCCATAATGTAGAACAAGCATATTTGCCTCTCAACTTTTCCCACTCTTCGAACCACTGGTATGCCACACCCTTTAATTGATAGGCAAAAAACTCCATAACTTCCATCTATAAAGTATGCATAACTCAGAAGATCTTCTGCATCTCGTCAATAAAACTTTAAGAATCCTCCCCAACCTTAGTACCAGTATACATTGGAGGATGCAACCTCATAAATTGGCCAACTCTAGTGGCCTAAGATAAACCTATAGCAGTACCAGTAGAACCCGACTATTGTGTCTGAGATGTTACCAACTAGGCCAATAGGTTAATAGAGCAACAAAAATCAGCATTAATAACAGCCCTTGAGACAACTGAGTATGAGTATCTACCTCAGGAGTAGGATTAGTGGGGATAGGTGGGACTTCATGAGAACAGTCATATGCAGCGACCCTTGATCAGGTTTGGACCCTAGAAGTTGGATGAGATCCATCCATATTTTTCTCACATAGGACAAAAGAAGTTCCACAAACATCAGATCTTCTTAGAGGCATGAGCTGAAAGATGAACAGATGAAAATTAGAGGGATCCAAGACCTTAGACTCTATAGCTCAAAATTAAGACAATAAGAAAAGGAAACATTTCGAAATGTCTCATGGCCTTCCCATATAAGTCTGGTGCTCTACACACTCAAAAAAGAGACTCTAATTGACACGACTTTTTGGACACCCAATCGACCATGAACCTAGGATATGATACCATATTTTTCATGACCCAAACTAGGGTCTGGCCATGATAGGTATCTCAAGTACTATGTGGACCGGATATGACCCCTTCACCTAACCAAACCAACACAACATCCCTGAATATCAGACAAATTCCAAACTTATAACAAGATAGTGTATAATAAAACTAATGATAATTCATGATATGACTATACCAACCAACGATAATTGAACAATGGTCCATCACTAAACAATCAACCAAACAACCTACGTCCACAATAATCCAACAAAGCCTCTACAAACTAAAGGTCAATAAAATATTGGGACATGCCCTCGGCGATAGACAAAACCAATATCCAATGGATAGTTAAAACATAAAAAGGAAACCATAATATGAACTGGGGTCTTCCGATGGATGAAAGCTCACCACTTCAATCTAACTCGCTAGCTGATCCCAAATCCAAGTCACTGAGCAGGAGATGTAAAAGTATGGCCAGTTTTTGCATCGCGTAGGGAAACAATATCTGAAGATGATTAATAGTTTGAGCGCTAGCATGTAACTCAAGGATAGAGGGACAAAATAATTCCATGATAATAGTTCAAAACAAATACAACATTCAATGCATAATATCATATAAACTACATATACAAATATAATACCACATGCTGGGGTAGGGAGTAAGGCTTAGCATGAACTTTGAAAAACCTTAACCTGCATTGTATAGTATAATCCTCATATAATAAGGCACCCATGAGATACTAGGCCCATATCTCCCCTAGCAGGAAGGGACCCAGTATGTGTCATCGCACAATCCAGAGAATATCTATATCTATATATGCCTTTATGGGGGATTCGAACCTCCCGACATATTCAAAGTGACTTATGCACCATGTCTACAATATGGGGGACTCAAACCTCCCATTCATATAACCAATATGGGGGACTCAAACCTTTTGGTATTTTAGATACCTGTATCGGCTAGCATAGTTTCCAATGTTAGTCTTTCAGACCTCCACTTTCATGGCCCGACCGTATGTCCTGCTTTAAGCCCAATTTAAAACATTTAGGATGCATCAACATTTACTAACCCATTATAGATATAAGTACCCCGTTGGAATCATCACACCAACCATACTTGCAATCATACATTATGCTATTACAATAATTTCATTATTTGGGACTCGAACCCATTGTCCAAACATGGACATCATGTTAATTTAAATTTTAGTACTCGAACCCATTTAGCCAACCAAACCCAAGGTTACAACTTAAATCAATCTAGGGCTATCAAGGCCTTTACAAAGTCCTTCATCAATTATTATCATGGTTATGCCAAAGCCTTAGTTCAAAAATATAATTCAACTTGCGATAATATCATTCTTATTAACACTTTCACAAACAGGTTAAGGGCATACCATTACGAAAGTCAAAATAATCAATTTTTGGGGTTCAACCATGACCCCTAAATTAAATCATCATCCCTATGCACCCACATGAGGAAAACCATAATTAAAATATGTATAATCATAATTTAAAGCATAGAAAACAATATTCAATGAAATGCATTCAAAAACCCTCAACCTTGGTTTTAAAACTACTATTAATGGTTCATGAACAATGATTTTAGTAAACTAACAATGAGAGGAGAGTCAAATGCCTAAATTATAAAGATTCATGGGGAGAAATTGACTCTTGAACCCTTAGATAGCCACTTTGAAGAAACCCTAGCCAATTTTTCTTGAGAGGATTTATAGTGTAAAGAGGATGTTTTGACCTTGTAAAGTGTAGAATGAATTCTCCAAAGTGTTTTGGGGACATGGGGCCTTAAGTGTTTTAAGTGGTAAATGTCCAAAGTACTCCCAACTAAAATCTGCAAAAAATTCATTCTTGGTTACAAGTTGACCTATCGACTTGTCACCACATCATACGACTCGTAGCCTGGAGTCGTATCCTAAAAAATAAGTTGGAAACCCATACACTATCCATATTATGACTCCATGATTCCACTTATAACCTGACCATACGACTCATATGGTCTAGTTATATCCAAGACAAAACCCAACGGGATTAGACACTGGGCAACATATGACTCAACTCTACCACACATAATATGGTCTTACGACTCACAGTGAGTCACTCATACTCAGAGAAGAACTTATCCAATTCCATACTTGTTTGGTTATGATTTGGGTCCCTAGACCCGTAATGAAATAATATGACTCATATAATGAGTCGTCAACAGGGCAGTGAGCTCAAAGCTCAAGAAATTTTCAAGGACCAAAATCCAAGCCATTTCATTGATGCTTGCACTTTACCTATTGGAAATTCAAACATTTAGACATAAATTCCATAATATCCCTCTTCATACTACCCCACCAATAATGCTACTTTAAGTTATGATACATCTTAGCTACTTCTGGTTGAACTAAATATCTAGAACAATGAGACTTCTCCAAGATAAATATAACCCGTCCACTAATCCTTATCTCACAAACTTGACCACTAATCCTCAAACACCATTGAAATAAAGAGATGCCGCCTTAGCCTCGCCACCCAACACTTTATCACAAATCACCCTCAATTTATCATCATCAATCTGATGAGCTTGGATCTATTCCATTAAAGAAGATATAGCCTACACAAATGCAAAAATATCCCAGGTAAATAAATAACAAACCTAACCAACTAATTAGACAAATACTGAACCTCTCGCTCTAGGGTTAAGAGATGAGCCAAACTCCCTATACTCATTGACTTCTATCTCAAAGTATCTGCAACTATATTAACCTTATCAAAATGATAAAGAAAAGTAAGATCATAATCCTTAAGCAGCTCAAGCCAACATTGTTGTCTCATATTATGATCTTGTTGGGTGAAGAAGTACTGGAGGCTACGATGATCACATAAAATCTCAATGGACTCCATACAAGTAATGTTGACACAATTTCATCACAAAAAAATGTTTTTGGTTCTAAATCATGGGTAGGGTAATTTTTATCATGAAGCTTCAACTGTTAAAAAACATATGCAATCAGCTTACCATCCTGTATCAATACAGTCCCTAAACCTTTACACCAGAAGCATTATAGAAAATAGTAAAGCCTATGCTTTCTTTTCCAAGGTCAAGATAGGTTCCAAATTCAACAACTCTTTAAGCATTTGAAAGCTCTTCTCACAAGTATCTAACAACTAAAATACAATTTTCTTCTATGTAAACTTGGTCAAATGAGCTATAATAGAAGAGAAAACCTTTACAAAGCACCGATAATAACCTACTAAAGAAACAAAACTCCAAATCTTGATGGGGAAATAGGTCTGGCTCAATAATAAATTGCTGATATCTTAGCCAGATCGACTATGATACCATCCTTAGACTCCCCATGACCCAAGATATGAATAAAATCCAATCAAAACTCACACTTGGAAAACTTGGTACATAATTTCTCATCATTCAAACTCTGAAGCACATTCCTTAAGTGTCTCAAATGGTTGGCCTCATTCTTGGAATAAAGCAAGATATTATCAATAAATACAATCACGATGATGTATATATAAGATTAGAATAATCAATACATCAATTCCATGAACATTTTTGAGGAATCATTCAACTAATATAATGTCTATACCAAGTTCAAAAATTCATCTATGGAACGTCTGAAGCTCTAATCCTCAATTGGTGATGCCTGTATCTCAGGTCAATCTTCAAAAATAGTGAAGCATCCTAAAGTTGGTCAAATAGATCACCAATTCAAGAAACAAGATACTTATAATAGTCAATGCACATGTGCATAGACTATCCTTCTTCTTTAGAAACATGACAGAAGCACCCCAAGGAGACACGTTAGTTCCAATAAACCCTTTTGTCAATAAATCCTATAATTTTTTTTTAGTTCCTTCAACTTAGTCGGGGTCATCCTCGAAGGAGGAATGGAAATGGGATTGGTGCCTAGGTCAAAATCAATAGAAAATCAATATCACAATTCAGAGGCCTACTATGAAAATTTGTAAGAAAAATGTCTTGAAACTCCCTAACAGCTCAAACAGAAACCAAAAAAGGTGGTGATCATAGGTGAAAGTATCTAATCCCTTTGGTACTTGGTTGCACCACTTTGAGGGCTATATAAAGAGCACTTTTCAACAATTACAAGATATTCTTAGATCATCCAACAATAAAGTACACAAGGAATCAAGGGCTCTACATTAGGGTTCTTTGTTCTTTATTTTATACTCTTTGTAGTTTTACTTTATGAACTCATCTATGGTAATTTTTGTAAATCTAAGAATGGCTAAACACCCTTTTCTAGGATCGAGGAGATGACATAATTGCTTATGTTTTATTAGTTTAGTTTATATATTTTTCATGTCATATGATAATTTTTGCATTCTTGTTTTACTATTCTAAAGAGTCATGATCTTTAGAATAAATCTATAGTGTTTAGGCAAACTGACCACGAAATCCAAGAGGAGGAACATAAAGTACAAGAAATGTGAATCTTATCATTACTTTATTAAAGGAAGATTTGTAGTTAGGATAGAGATATACCTAAACACCCACTTGGTTAATAAAATGGAAAGATAACTTAGTGCATCCAAATTAGAGACTCAGAAACCCTCTCAATGATATAATTCGGAGACTAATTTGGGTAGACAACTTAGAGGGTGATCATCCTCGGTTTATACTATTAACTTCCTATATCAAGAATCATGATAAACACCAACTAGAAATCATAGTTATGTAGATATGAAGTAGATGCCTCAACCTTAAAACAATCCATTTATTATTTACAATTTAACTTTCATACCATTGTTATTTTTGTTACTTAGTTTATAGTTACAAATATCATCATCTTGTTACAAATTCATACTTGTTAATTTGATAATAATAGTTGAAAATTAGAACTGAACTAACTTCAAGTCCCTTGGGTACAATCACTCAACACTCAAAAATATTCACTTTACTACTTATTTGATCACATGCGCTTACAGGTGTAAAAGTTCCAATAAGTTTTTGGCACGTTGGTGGGAACTCAAAGATTAGTGGAATTCTAGTTTTAAGTTTTGATATTTATTTGGTAAGTGCTAAAAACTTGGTCTTAGCCACTCATCTTACAGGTACAAGTTTGTCGATTTAGAAAGTTAGCAAGGAATAAGGAATTGGTTAAACCAGATTCTAAACCTAAGCAACACTTGCACCATTTGAGAAAAGCGATTGTACTTCTCTACCTAATGCTATAGGTTGAGCAGGATCAATAAGTCGAGATTGTTCTAAAATTAATGGTAGCACCAAGGACAGTGGGCAGAGTATCAATACCACCTGCAACTAATGTTACCTCCACCTTTAGCATATGAAAACCTAAAGGTATATTTAAGCTAAAATAGAACATGGTGAAATTATTGTACATAAGTGGATAGTTCACTATTCAAGATTATAAGGACCTATAGGTCTATCTTTAAAATTTTCTTGAGATCAGTGACACGTTCATTCCAATAGGGGTATCTCCTAATTATGTGAGGCTTACACTTTTCTCACTCTTGGAAGAAGCTAAGAAGTGGTTTAATTGAAAGTGTGCAAATTCTATCACAATATTTGATGATCTTGTAACAAAGTTCCTTATCAGATTCTTTTTATCTGGTAAAACTATAAAATGGAGAACTAAAATCATTAACTCTAAGAAGAATCCCAAAGAGAACTTATACCAGGCTTGGGAGAGATTCAAAGGTCTTATCAAAGATTGCTCACGTCTTCAACAGTCTAATAAGGTAGTAGCTCACACTTCTATTGAAAGTCTTAACCCATAAAAAAATATTATGCAAGATTTAGTTACAGGTGGTCAATCTTTAGAGAAAGTATATATAAATTTGTACACTCAATTGGATAAAATTACACAAGGTAATCTAAATAAGCATAGTGATGACTCCAGAGTGATAACGAAAAATATTCCAGGCTTATAAGAAAGGGATGTGATCATAATATTGTCTACATAGTTATATACTTTTCAAAACCAGATAATGATTCAACTCGACAAGATAAATATGTCTCAGGGACAAGCTCCAACTAATATAGTTCAATTTGTGCAGCAATTGCAAGTTTGGTTTGAAGTCTGTAGAGGCAGCGATCATTATACAACCCTGTGTAGAGCAAATTAGAGTTAGTTATATTTATGGGAAATACACAAAGGGAAAACCAAAATTTTTGTAACTCCTATAATCAAATTTAATAAAGACTCAGCCCAAGTATGCATGGGGTCAAAATAAGGCACAAAAATTTCAGCAATAAGCTTAATCTAGAAATGTTGAAGAGATGCTCAAAAAGATTATGGTTGAGTATGAAAGATGCCTACAGAGCTGAAAAATGAGCAACTTGACATGCAAAATCTAGAGAAGCAAGTTAGAAAGTTGGCACAAGATCAGAATGAGACCTCAAGGTGGCTTTTCAGGTGACACAAAACATAATCCAAAGCAAGTTATGGCAATCACCTTGAGGAGTGGTAGAGACTTAATAGATGCACCCCAAAGAAGAATCATGAGGTGCAAGAAGAGTTGATTAGACCAAGACAAATTAAGCAGTAACCACTAGAAAATAAGATGAGAAAAAAGGGAATTCTAAGTACCCTATTAATAAGTTGGCTAATCAAGCACCAAAGATGCCACTACCACAATTTTGTCAAAATCTCAAGAAAGCATAGGAGGATGCATATTCTAAGAAGTTATATGACATATTTAAAGAACTATAAATAACCTTTCTTTATTAGGTGCTTTGTAGGGTATCTAGGATGTATTGGAAAATAAGAGGAAGCTTAAAAATATAAAGAGTATGACACTTAATGAGGAGTATAGTTTTTTTTAGTTATGAGCAAGATGCCGCAAAAGCTCAAGGACCCTAGGAGTTTCACCCTCCACATAAAAATTAGTAAAGGTGACATTATGAAGGCTCTTAGTGATTTGGGGAAAAGAATTAACTTAATACCCCTTTTAGTATTTAATACTTTTAGTTTGGGAAAGCCAAGGCCCTTTTTAGTTGTGTTACACATGGCGGACAAAACGTGAGTAGTCCTAGAAGTAATTACTAATGATGTTCTCAGTCATATTTTCAAGTTCATTATTCTTTTTTTTTATTGTTCTTGGCTATGATGCAGATGGCAGGGTACCAATTATATTAGATGTCCATTCTTGGCTATCGATGGAGCTTTGATATATATTGGAGAGGAAACACTTAAGATGTTAGAGTGTACAAATATAAGGCCCTAGGTTTTTGGGTCCTTGGAATTTTTGGGATTTTTGCACTCACTGCCCTGGTTTCAATTGGACCCTATGAGTCATAGGGTGTCTTGGCGGGTCTCTTAGATAAGTCATAACCAAATTAGTAAGTTTGTGGCTTGATTATCCTATGAGTATGAGTGGCTCACTAAGAGCCATAATGATATGTCATGAGTCGTTAAGTGTAATCGTAGGTGTCTAGTGAAAGTCCTAATTTAGGCTCTGTGTTGACTACAAATAGACCCTACGAGTCATAGGGTCCCATTATGAATGGTGCCATTAAGGCATAAGGACAATAGTATAGGGTGACTTAGTGGTACAACCTTGGTTACGACTTATGGTGATGATTCATCAGGAGTGGCTATGATTCAAGGGTTGGCCTGTAGTTAAAGGCTGCACTTTTCAACTTTAAAGTTAAGGGTATCTTGGACATTTCCACTCTTACCCAAATTGAAACCAATGTCTTATAACCTCATTAGGGTGTCATTATCACTCAAAAATAAATCAAGTAACTTATTAAACACTCCCAAAAGGCTCTCTAAATTCCCTCAAGCAAGTCAAGTTAGGGTTTTATTAAGTTGGTCATCTATGGGCTCAAGGATCAATTTCTCTCCAAATTTCTTGGTGTTTAAAGAATTTTACTATTCCCTAATTGTTAGTTTTGTAAAAAAAATATGTTTAAATTATTTTTCATGAGATGTTTATGTTGGTTTTGAAACAAAGGTTGGGAGTTTTTGAATGCTTGTTATTAAACAATGTTTTCCTACGATTTTTATCTGATTAATCATGCTTTACATATGGTTTTAAACTTGTGGGTGCATTATTATGGTAAATGAACTAAGGATTTGTGATTTTCCAAACTTGTGACTTTTGAAGTGGTTATGACCCCAACCCCATAGTGTGAAATTCGTTTTGAGTTATGAGAAAGGTGGGAATTTGTATAATTGAACTAGTCTTAAACTATTGCATGATATAAAGAGGTATATAAAAAATAATGGTCTAATTTAATGACCAAAGAGAGTTGGTGTCCCCTACCTTGTATTAATGAAAAAAGGGAGTTATTTTCCCCAAGTTAATGAAAACTATCTTGGAATGTTATTATCACCTTGCAAGTGTAGTTGGTATGATGATACCAACAATGTATACCTTAATGTGAATTGTGGTTCATGAATCGTATTATGTGATAAATGTTTTAATTGGGATCTAATAAGGGTTGTGTAGCTGAGTTATGAAAGTAGAGGTCTGGGTGACCGACATTGGAAACCACATTTGCCGATGCAGGGTCAAAGTGACCAGGGAAGTTCGAGTCCCCCTTATTATCGGGTCCTTAATTTACCTTAGTATACGTTTGGAGGTTCGAGTCTCCCGTGTGCATATATGTGATATTATTCTTTGGTTCGTGCAGCTACATGCACTGTGATGTTGGGCGTATTTACATGCCTAAGAACCATAATTTACCCATATTTTAGCTAAGTTTTGAATACAAAATATATAATTCCCGCACTTTTAGTCCATTTTCCTTTAAATGAGCTGACCTACGTGATTAGCATGTTTTTCAGGTATTAATGGTGAAGATTTCAGCACTTTATGGACTTATGAGCAACAAAGGAAAACTTTACATTAGAGGGAAGGCAACTTTTGGATTGAAAGTGATGCATGGGAACTTTTTCCCGGGCAAATCCAGTATTTTTAAATACTTAAAGAGGCAGTACCAACTTAGTGGACAAGGATACTATAAAAACCCTATTGCTGAATTTTTCAGCATTCATAAGTTTTTAATCATTTTTCAGTTTTCAGATTCTGTAAGTTTAGACAGAGAAACACGTGTTACACGTGAGGAACGGCTAGAGAGAGAAAAATGTCAACCTCTTGTTTGACGCTAAACTCATTCCCATCGTGAGATTATTCTAACTTTGGTATGATGATGATGTCTTCGTTGATTTCTGTTGTAATCATGAGTAGCTAAAATTCTCTGTTAGGGTTATGGAAGCCTCGTAATATACTATCTATTGCTATGAGTTTGTGAATTCTTGATGTGTATGCGACTTATATCATTACTCTCTTCGTTTAAATTAAATTCTTATGGTTGCAAACGTATAACATTAACTTGTTTGAGAGAAAAGTTACATGTTTGGAAAAGAGAGTATGAAAAGAAAATAGGGTTTCCAACCCCTGTTTACACGTTAATGCCTTAACCGGATTAACTTTCTTGGAGATTTCGTACCATTAATTATACACTTTAGGCTCGGGAGAGTTAAAGTGAAATAATCCTTGATGGTTGGGAAACACTAGGATTTACCATTAGAATACGAATCTCTATAAGTGCATGCATGTCTAAATTCCGCATTACTCATAGTTAATAGATACGTAGACCTTACAAGGTGGACATAACCCTAACTTGAAATCTCTATGATTAAATCTTACTAAATAAATCATCTCATTCGTTACTTTGATACTATTAGTTCACGCTAAACCAATCCCCCCTTTTTCCGTAGAATTTTCGACCAACAGTCTACTAATAATTACAACACTTAGTGACCAAGTATTCCCTGTGGGATTCGACACCCAACCCAGTTGGGTTCTATATTTGACATCAACCGCTTACACTTTCTTACGAGAGCTGCAGTTTAGGTGTTATCAAATTTTGGCGCCGTTGCTGGGGAATACGGTTGTCAACTAAGTTTGTGATAGTTAATTGACCCTTTGGTCCAAAATTCTCAGATTTTACTTTTAGTTGCTGTTTTTGTTTTATTCAGGTTCGGTTGAGTGCATGCCAAACACTCGAAGTTCAGGTCAACTGTTATTACCTATCAATCCTGAACCACATCTTACTACTAAATCCAAGGCGTGCAGATGATGTGGCAGCGCCTGTGAACAGGAGAGATCGTCAAGCTAGAATGAGACCTGACTGCCGAACTGTGCAGGTTCCTTATTATGATGATGATGACGATCTGGATGGAGCTGGTGCCACAGGGGCTATTATTCCTCCGCCTTTGGCACCTGGAGCAAAGTTTAATATCACTAGCACCATGATTCAGCTATTGCAGCTCAAGGGGTTCTTTGGTGGACTTACAGGCGATGATCCGAATATGCATCTGATCAATTTTAT
Source organism: Capsicum baccatum var. pendulum (assembly GCA_030864225.1). Taxonomy (NCBI): domain Eukaryota; kingdom Viridiplantae; phylum Streptophyta; class Magnoliopsida; order Solanales; family Solanaceae; genus Capsicum; species Capsicum baccatum. The sequence goes on from CM061554.1 coordinate 183,789,295, forward strand.
TTCAACATGCAAGTTGTTTGACAATCCTCGAGTTGGACAGAATGCAATTCGACTGCGCTTATTCTAATTGTCTCTATCTGGAGAGGCAACTCTATGGTTGAACGGGCTAACTCCTGACTCTATTACTAATTGGTGGCAACTGAAATACGCTTTCCTAGAAAGATTCTTTCTACCATCCAAGAGAGCACAATTAAGAGATGAGATCAGCAATTTTTGACAGCTTCCAATAGAAGCTCTCCACGAAACATGGGAGAGGTTCAAGAAGAAGCTTATGCGGTGCCCAAACCATCAGATGACCAATATCCACTTGATGGAAATATTATACAAGGCTTTAAACTCGGTTACAAAGCCAGTGATTGATAATGCTGCAGGAGGGTCATTCATGGACCTTACTTTTATTAAGGCAAGTGATATGCTAGATCGTATGACAAAGAAGAGTAGAGCTTGGCATACCAGGAATTCTGAGGTAGCAAGCTCTACTGTATCTATTGGCATGACTGCATAACAGCGGTGACGACAAGAGGAACGTGACTTAGATATGGCTCACATGAAAACGCAAATGGATCTTCTTACCAAGCATTTATTATCAGGGAAGACTAAAAAAGTCAAGGCTGTCGTATCACAGGGAAGAGATGACTCCGATTCTGAGGAGGAAGCAAATTACTTGAATAATTAGGAGGGTTTCTGAGGCAATGCCCAAGGAAATGAATGTCGGAACTATTATGATAAATTCGGATACAAGGACCGAGACCAAGAGAGTTGGAAGAATAAGACTGACAGGAGTGGTCTGTATGTTCCTCCTGGAAATCGTGAAGCTGCTGCGTCTGGCTCTGGGAAGATGTCCATGGAAGATATGATGACTAAGCTGTTGAAAGGAGTGGAGGAAACCAACATGGGTGTAACTGAGGTAAAGAATAATTTGTCATCAATAAATTAATTGGTTGACTCGCATTCTACTGCAGTAAAATAGCTGGAGCAACAATTGAGTCAACTATCAGCGATATTCAATCAAAGAAAAGCTGGCACCTTACCTAGCGACACTGTGCAAAATCCAAGGAATGATGGATCATGTATGGCTATTACTACCAGGAGTGGTAAGGTGTTGGAAAATCTGTCCAAAGGCAAGTAGGTGGTTGATGATATAGCAGAGAATATTAGTGAAGCAGATTGTGATGATGCTGTTGAAGCTGAAGAGAACATTCATGATGTTACTCTTAGATTTCACCATCCTGAAAAGATTGATAATCGAAAGCAAGATAAAAAAGAAGTGGTAGAGAAAACTCTTCCCCTTCCACCACCACCTTTTCCTCAAAGACTGAAGAAGAAAGCTGATAATACATGGTTCAGTAAATTCATGACTATTTTGAAGCAGCTAACTATTAATGTGCCTTTGGGGGAGGCGCTGGAGCAGATGCCTGGGTACGCCAAATTCATGAAGGACCTTTTGACGAAGAAGCGGGCAGCAAGCTATGAGCTGGCAGATAATGTTCATCATTGTAGTGCAATTGCCACGAGGTCTTTAGTACAGAAGAAGGCAGATCCTGGTGCTTTCACTATTCCTTGTATGGTAGGATCTATGAATTTTGCTAAGGCATTGTGTGATTTAGGGGCTAGCATCAATTTGATGCCGCTATCCGTCTACAGAAAGTTGGGGTTGGGCGATCCGACACCAACCAATATGTGGCTCGTGATGGCAGATAGGTCGGTAAAATGACCTGTTGGTATCTTATATGAAGTACTGGTGAAGGTTTCTACCTTCATTTTTCCTGCAGACTTTGTGATTTTGGATTGCGAGATGGATTCTGAAGTTTTCATAATCTTGGGACGCTCTTTCCTCGCAACTGGAAGTGTGCTTATTGATTTAAGAGCTAATGAGCTTTTATTTCGGTTGAATGATGAAGTGGTCCGTTTTGATGTATGCAAATCGATGAAGTATCCTAGAGATATGAATGTGTTCTCTGTAGCTGATATTTATTATGAGGATGAGAAAGAATTATCTGTAGAGAAGAAGCTTACTGTTGAGCCATTGTCTGCTGGGCTTTTGAATTTTGAGCATGAGGATGTTGAAGATTATGAAGAAACTATCTGTGCTCTAACAGGAATAGGGTCCTATTCTCATTCTCCTAAAAAGCTGGACCATGATCTTAAGAATCGACCTTCACCGACAGCGAAGACTTCCATTGAATAGCCACCAGTGCTAGAATTGAAAGAGCTCCCCAGTCATCTAAAGTATGCATTCTTGGGAAGTGGAAATACACTTTCGGTGATTGTTGCGGCTAATTTAGGTGAACAACAAGTAGCGGCTCTCATCTCTGTTCTGAAGAGGTACAAGAGAGCCATTGGTTGGATTATTGATGATATAATTGGTATCCCTCCTGGGATATGTATGCACAAGATTCATCTCGAAGAAGATTGCATGCCCACAATTAAGCATCAACGTCGTCTGAATCCATTCAGAAAACGATGCACCATATATATAGATGAAGTCTAAGTTATCGAGATAACTACGTCGTGCCGCGACAATAAATCAAGCGCTAGATGGGAGGCAACCCATCATTTTTAATCATTTTATTTTTTAGGAGTTTGTTTTTCTTAAATAAAAAAAAAATTCAAAAAGAAGAGTCGAGCCACGACCAAAACTAAGGCGCTTGGTGGGAGGCAACCCATCCTTCTAATCGTTTTTGTTGTTTTTGATTAAGTGTAGGTGCAAGACGTACAAAGGAGGGGATTAGTCCCAAATTTTGATTTGAAAGTGAGCCATGTTAAAGGTGGTAAGTTAGGAATGAAGGAGCAAAGGCTATAGGCTAGGCATTGCCTATGCTAATCTAGGCAACGGACAAGGTAATGCCTATGCCAAACTAGGCAATGGACAAGGCAATGCCTATGCCATTGCCTATGTTCACTGCCTCACATAGGCAATGGACAAGGCAAGAGTTATGCTAATCTAGGCAACGGACAAGGCAAGTCCTATGCTAATCTAGGCAATGGACAAGGCAAGGCCTATGTCATTGCCTATGTTCACTGCCTCACATAGGCAATGGACAAGACAAGGCCTATGCTAATCTAGGCAACAAACAAGGCAAGGCCTATGCTAATCTAGGCAATGGACAAGGCAATGCCTATGTCATTGCCTATGCTCACTGCCTCACATAGGCAATAGCATAGGCGCTGCCTATGCCCAACTAGGCAATAGCATAGGCGCCGCCTATGCCCATTTAGGCTTTGACAAAGGCGCTGCCTATGCTAAGCATAGGCAAAGCATTAGGCGCCGCCTACTTATACCTTTTTGTCTCCTAACCCCAATTTTACATGGATCAAACCCGACCCATGGCTTAGTCTATAAATAGATCCCCAATCTTAGAACACAATCCCATTGTTTGCTCAAGATAGGCGCCGCCCAACCTTCCAAATTCTCTCAAAGTTTTTCTTTTTGCTTATCTAATCTTGCAAGCGCATCTTTCTGAACCATCACTAAGTAAGTTATTCTTTTATATTCCATAGTTATTGAAATGCTACGTTTATAATGATTTATTAGATTTTGAAGTGGTGTTGCTGATTAGAATGTGGTTGATTTATTATGATACATCTAGTTGAGTGAAAGGATACGTGTGGGTGTTCTTGACTTTGTTCCGACTTGTACTTGATTTTTATACATTGTCATATTTTTATGGAGTCGAAATTGTGAAGTTAATGCGTAATCTTAAAAGTTGAAAGCTTGAATGTTTGAATGACTCGGTCATCGAGATAATGATCATGATCGACCACAAGCATAAGATGTTGTGATTATTTCTATGCAATAACTTGATACGATCTCTATGAAGTAGTCTTATTCAAGAAGTGCATTAATCCAAACATGAAAGTATGACTGTGCTAAACATGTTGTTGGAACATATCGCCTAAATGTATGTCGATGAAGTCTGAGTAATCGACATCACTTACTTAATTAGTCCGTGCCAATAAATTAAGTGTGGGGTTGTGCCACTACTATTTGTTTGTCGGTTAAATCTTCCGAGATAAAGCTAACATGACTCTATTTTAATCTCAGGTAGAATGGCCCCAAAAGGACGACAAGGAAAAGAAAAAGCGTCCACCTCACAGAAAGGACAGAAAAGGTCAATAAAGGAGCAAGCTGAGTCCTCCTCTCTACAAATACCTCGATGCACTTTCGGGATAAAGTGGGTCCTAGAGGAGGAAGAAAAGGAGTCGTACAAGAACAACAAAGTAAAGAAATATGTTCACGTGGATTTGATGTAAAAGGAGAGTCTAGGAAAGAGAGAACCCCGCATTTTGGCTAAAATCATGGCACTAAACCTTGATTTCATTTTCCGAGATATGGGGGAATGCAATCTTGATCTAACACGCAAGTTTTATTCCAATTGGTCCCCAAAGACTACCGGTAGTGAAGTGAAGATTCGGGGCCAAGTCTTGCAACTGAATGCGGAGTTCTTCAACTCTTTTCTGGGTCTTCCATCTGTGGATCCATTACCGCTCAAGGAGCTTTATCACAGACCTCCCTACAGGGCAATCAAATACACACTATGTGGAACAAGGTCCATGGCCCGGTGGATTCATCACAAGGATAACGGTAGGCACAATACCTTCCCGTATGCTTCCTTGAACAGAGAAGCTCGTATATGGTTGAGGATAGTCAACTCTTGCCTTATTCATGGGACACAGTACACAAAGATCACACGTGATAGAGTATGCTTGGTGTATGCTCTGATGACTAATAATCCCATCAACATTGGTGCAGTTATACGATCGTCAATGTGTAAGCCTAGGCTGCACAAAAGGTCCTATTTCAGCTTTGGCAATTTGTTGACTGCGATTTTAAGGAAGGAGCACATTGAAGAGGAACCTACAGATCATAAGCTTCCACACAACCCGAAGAAGGTTGATCTTACGAAAGTTAAAGAGCCTGAAACTGGTCATGGCATCAACCTGACCACTGCAGAAAGACATGCTCGAGACGAAAGCTTCTTTCGCTATTTATATGGCATGATGAGGTTTACCATGATGAGTGGGGGTCATGTTCCAACTGATGAAAAACTTCAGCAGTTGGACTATGACTACCCGATGAATGAGCATGCGCGGGCTATGTATGGAGTAGGGGTACATTTTGAGGAAGCTCTCGATGATGACGTGCCGACTGATGATGATCGCCGACTTCCAGAATCAGACGTGGAGGACAACTCTGATGACGACTACTCTGATGATGAGTCAGACGCAGGGGGTATGACCCCAGACATAGAGGAGGAGTCCGACTAATCAGGTTTTTCTTATTTATTTTCCACTGAGGGTAGTGTGTCCCGTCTAAGTGTAGGGTACTGGTATTTGTATGCTGTCTTGTATTTCTTTGCCTAGATTTATTCTTGTTTGTTTTAATTAGTCGTAATTAGTTAGTTAAATTTTAGATTTTTTTTAGATTTTGCATGAAATTGTTCTGATAGACGGCATGGTATTATGACAAGAGTTTGTGCTAAATCATTACTATTGAGACATTTAGGCTCCAAGTGTGACTCACTGTGTGATAATTGTGTGGTTTAATTCATTCATCTGTTGGGTCAATAGTCTATAATGCTCCCAATTAAGTTGACCATGTGCCTTGTGTGTGTGAGGTTATAGTATATTCTATGTTGTGACTGATGCTAGAACTTGCTTGGTGTGTGGTGTAAAGCGAAATAAAGAGTGTGAATTTAGGAGATGATTTAGGCATTTCTTTGGCATCCTGTAATTGTTTACCTTCTTTTTACCTACCCTTGTATATTGTCCTAGTTAAACCCCTTTGAACCTTTAGCTATCTTCTTTGGCAGCCTCATATGTAGCCTAATCCATTTTTTTTTCAAGACCATAATTTGATCCAAATTCCTAAGCGCTTTAAATTGTAGAGTCATGTGACAAAAAAAGAGGAAAATGGTGAGAGTGATGCCTCAGAGTGTATTGGTACTTGAAGTTATTGTGAAAAAGAGTTGCTATCATAGAGGTGCTTTATAAAAATATAAATAAATAAATAAATAAATAAATAAAATATAAAAAAAATGAAAAAAAAGATAGTTCTGTTTATAATTGAATAAAAAAATAGGTGAAAAGGGGTGGTAGATGAAAGGAAAGCAGATGGGTTATTAAAAGAGAGTGTAAATGGAATAACTTAGTGTATTAAAGCACTTAGGAAACATAGTCACTATTTCTGGCCAAAATAGTCCTACCTATCCCTTAGCCTACATTACAACCTGTAAAGACCTATTTGATCCTAAGATTAGCATTCTGATATTATTGGAGCATTACACTAAGGGCAAGCCTATGGTCATCAGTTGCAACATAAGAATTCTTTGTGAGAGTGAGAGCAAGGAGAGTCCTAGACCCATGTTTAGAAAAATGCAAAACTGTGAGTGATCATGGGTGATATCTTGTGTGAGACACACATGGTTGATGATTATTGGGTAGTGTTATATGATTCTTTGTGGATTAACTTGTGGATACGAATTAACCATCATCACGAGTCTTTTTTGGAGGTTGAATTGTTTCTAGTAGTGATCAAGAAACCTACTCTTTGTTAATAACTGTCGTGCATGTCTTGAGGATAAATTTTGTGTTGCTATTGTGAAATTCTAGTTAGGTGTGCTATTGTGAAATTCTAGTTAGGTGTGCTGTTGTGAAATTCTAGATAGGTTTGCATGGATGCTATATTTTTTTTGAGGACGAACAAAGCTTTAAGTGTGGGGTGGTGATGTTGGGCGTATTTACACGCCTAAGAACCATAATTTACCCATATTTTAGCTAAGTTTTGAGGACAAAATTTATAATTCCTGCACTTTTAGTCCATTTTCCTTTAAATGAGCTGACCTACATGATTAGCATGTTTTTCAAGTATTAATGGTGAAGATTTCAGCACTTTATGGACTTATGATCAAAAAAGGAAAACTTCACATTAGAGGGAAGGCAGCTTTTGGACTGAAAGTGATGCATGAGAACTTTTTCCCGGGCAAACCCAGTATTTTTAAATACTTAAGGAGGCAGTAGCAACTTAGTGGACAAGGATACTATAAAAACCCTATTGCTGAATTTTTCAGCATTCATAAGTTTTTAATCATTATTCAATTTTCAGATTCTGTAAGTTTAGACAGAGAAACACGACTTACACGTGACGAACGACTAGAGAGAGAAATACGTCAACCTCTTGTTTGACGCCAAACTTATTCCCATCGTGAGATTATTCTAACTTTGGTATGATGATGATGTCTTCGTTGATTTCCGTTGTGATCATGAGTAGCTAAACTTCTCTGTTAGGGTTATGGAAACCTCGTAATATACTATCTATTGCTATGAGTTTATGAATTCTTGATGTGTATGCTACTTATATCATTACTCTCTTCGTTTAAATTAAATTCTTATGGTTGCAAATGTAGGAATATGCCAGTATAACATTAACTTGTTCGAGAGAAAAGTTACATGTTTGGAAAAGAGAGTATGACAAGAAAATAGGGTTTCCAACCCCTGTTTATACGTTAATGCCTTAACCGGATTAACTTTCTTGGAGAGTTCGTACCATTAATTATACACTTTAAGCTCGGGAGAGTTAAAGTAAAATAATCCTTAATGGTTGGGAAACACTAGGATTTACCATTAGAATACGAATCTCTATAAGTGCATGCATGTCTAAATTCCGCATTACTCGTAGTTAATAGATACGTAGAACTTACAAGGTGGACATAACCCTAACTTGCAAATCTCTGTGATTAAATCTTACTAAATAAATCACCTCATTCGTTACTTTGATACTATTTGTTCACGCTAAACCAATCCCCCCTTTTTCCGTAGAATTTTCGACCAACAGTCTACTAATAATTACAGCACTTAGTGACCAAGTATTCCCTGTGGGATTCGACACCCAACCTTGTTGGGTTCTATATTTGACATTGACCGCTTACACTTTCTTACGAGACCTGTAGTTTGGGCGTTATCAAATTTTGGCGCCGTTGTCGGGGAATACGGTTGTCAACTAGGTTTGTGATAGTTAATAGACCCTTTGGTAAAAAATTCTCAGATTTTACTTTTAGTTGTTGTTTTTGTTTTATTCAGGTTCGGTTGAGTGCATGCCAAACACTCGAAGTTCAGGTCAACCGTTATTACCTATCAATCTTGAACCACATCTTATTGGCAGAATAAATGCACAATGAGATATTGAAAGAAGGGCTGCTCAATAGGAGCAGGCTAGATTAGCTGCATTGGCAGCCGCTCAAGTGCATCAACAAAATACTAACAACCCATGTCGGGCAACAAATCTGGATGATGAGGACCTGGGTGATGATGAGCTACTAAATCCAAGGCATGCAGATGATGTGGCAGTGCCTGTGAACAGGAGAGATCGTCAAGCTAGAATGAGACCTGACCGCCGAGCTGTGCAGGTTCCTTATGATGATGATGATGACGATCTGGATGGAGCTGGTGCCACAGGGGCTATTATTCCTCCGTCCTTGGCACCTGGAGCAAAGTTCAATATCACTAGCACCATGATTCAGCTATTGTAGCTCAAGGGGTTATTTGGTGGACTTACAGGCGATGATCCGAATATGCTTCTGATCAATTTTATTTCAACATGCAAGTCATTTGAAAATCCTGGAGTTGGAAAGAATGCAATTCGGCTGCGCTTATTCCCATTGTCTCTATCTGGAGAGGCAACTCTATGGTTGAACGGGATAACTCCTGACTCTATTACTAATTGGAGGCAACTGAAAGACGCTTTCTTAGAAAAATTCTTTCCGCCATCGAAGAGAGCATAATTAAGAGATGAGATCAGTAATTTTTGATAGCTTCCTATTGAAGCTCTCCACGAAACATGGGAGAGGTTCAAGAAGAAGCTTATGCGGTGCCCAAACCATCAGATGACCAATATCCACTTGATGGAAATATTATACAAGACTTTAAACTAGGTTACAAAGCCAGTGGTTGATAATGCTGCAGGAGGGTCATTCATGGACCTTACTTTTATTAAGGCAAGTGATATGCTAGATCGTATGACAAAGCAGAGTAGAGCTTGGCATACCAGGGATTCTGAGGTAGCAAGCTCTACTATATCTATTGGCATGACTGCAGAACAACGGTAAAGACAAGAGGAACATGACCAAGATATGGCTCACATGAAAACGCAGATGGATCTTCTTACCATGCATTTATTATCAGGGAAGACCGAAAAGGTCAAGGCTATCGTATCACAGGGAAGAGATGACTCCGATTCTGAGGAGGAAGCAAATTACTTGAATAATCAGGGGGGTTTCCGAGGCAATGCCCAAGGAAACCAAGGTCGGAACTATTATGATAAATTCGGATACAAGGACCGATACCAAGAGAGTTGGAAAAATAAGACTGACAAGAGTGGTCTGTATGTTCCTCCTGGAAATTATGAAGCTGCTGCATCTGGCTCTGGGAAGATGTCCATGGAAGATATGATGGCTAAGCTATTGAAAGGAGTGGAGACAACCAACATGGGTGTAACTTAGGTAAAGAATGATTTGTCACCAATAAATCAATTGGTTGACTCATATTCTACTGCAATAAAATAGCTGGAGCAACAATTGAGTCAACTATCAGCGACATTCAATCAAAGAAAAACTGGCACCTTACCTAGCGACACTGTATAAAATCCAAGGAATGATGGATCATGTATGGATATTACTACCAGGAGTGCTAAGGTGTTGGAAAATCTGTCCAAAGGCAAGTAGGTGGTTGATGATATAACAGAGAATGTTAGTGAAGCAGATTGTGATGATGCTGTTGAAGCTGAAGAGAATGTTCATGATGTTACTCCGAGATGTCACCATCCTGAAAAGATTTAAAATCGGAAGCAAGATAAAAAAGAAGTGGTGGAGAAAACTCTTCCCCTTCCACCACCACCTTTTTCTCAGAGACTGAAGAAGAAAGCTAATGATACAAGGTTCAGTAAATTCATGACTATGTTGAAGCAGTTGACTATTAATGTGCCTTTGGTGGAGGCGCTGGAGCAGATGCTTGGATACGCCAAATTCATGAAGGACCTTTTGACGAAGAAGCGGGCAGCAAGCTATGAGCTGGCAGATAATGTTCATCATTGTAGTGCAATTGCCACGAGGTCTTTAGTACAGAAGAAGGCAGATCCTGGTGCTTTCACTATTCCTTGTACGGTGGGATCTATGAATTTTGCTAAGGCATTGTGCAATTTGGGGCCAAGCATCAATTTGATGCCGCTATCCGTCTACAGAAAGTTGGGGTTGGGCAACCCGACACCAACCAATATGCGGCTTGTGATGGCAGATAGGTCGGTAAAACGACCTGTTGGTATCTTATATGAAGTACTGGTAAAGGTTTCTACCTTTATTTTTCCTGCAAACTTTGTGATTTTGGATTGCGAGATGGATTCTGAAGTTTCCATAATCTTGGGACGCCCTTTCCTCGCAACTGGAAGTGTGCTTATTGATTTAAGAGCTAGTGAGCTTTTATTTCGGCTGAATGATGAAGTGGTCCGTTTTGATGTATGCAAATCGATGAAGCAGCCTAGAGATATGAATGTGTTCTCTGTAGCTGATATTTATTATGAGGATGAGAAAGAATTATCTGTAGAGAAGCAGCTTACTGTTGAGCCATTGGTTGTTGGGCTTTTGAATTTTGAGCGTGAGGATGTTGAAGATTTTGAAGAAACTATCTGTGCTCTAACAGGAATAGGGTCCTATTCTCATTCTCCTAAAAAGCTGGACCATGATCTTAAGAATCGACCTTCACCAACAGCGAAGATTTCCATTGAAGAGCCACCAGTGCTAGAATTGAAAGAGCTCCCCAGTCATCTAAAGTATGCATTCTTGGGAAGTGGAAATACACTCCCGGTGATTGTTGCGGCTGATTTAGGTGAACAACAAGTAGCGGCTCTCATCTCTGTTCTGAAGAGGTACAAGAGAGCCATTGGTTGGATTATTAATGATATAATTGGTATCCCTCCTGGGATATGTATGCACAAGATTCATCTCGAAGAAGATTGCAAGCCCACAATTAAGCATCAGCATCGTCTGAATCCATTCAGAAAATGATGCACCATATATCTCGATGAAGTCTAAGTAATCGAGATAACTACGTTGTGCCACGACAATAAATCAAGCGCTAGATGGGAGGCAACCCATCGTTTTTAATCATTTTATTTTTTAGGAGTTTGTTTTTCTTAAATAAAAAAAAATTCAAAAAGAAGAGTCGAGCCACGACCAAAACTAAGGCGCTTGGTGGGAGGCAACCCATCCTTCTAATCGTTTTTGTTGTTTTTGATTAAGTGTAGGTGTAAGACATACAAAGGAGGGGATTAGTCCCAAATTTTGATTTGAAAGTGAGCCATGTTAAAGGTGGTAAGTTAGGAATGAAGGAGCAAAGGCTACAGGCTAGGCATTGCCTATGCTAATCTAGGCAGCGGACAAGGTAATGCCTATGCCAAACTAGGCAATGGACAAGGCAATGCCTATGCCATTGCCTATGTTCACTGCCTCACATAGGCAATGGACAAGGCAAGGCCTATGCTAATCCAGGCAACCGACAAGGTAAGGCCTATGCTAATCTAGGCAATGGACAAGGCAAGGCCTATGTCATTGCCTATGTTCACTTTCTCACATAGGCAATGGACAAGGCAAGGCCTATGCTAATCTAGGCAACGGACAAGTCAAGGCCTATGCTAATCTAGGCAATGGACAAGGCAAGGCCTATGTCATTGCCTATGCTCACTGCCTCACATAGGCAATAGCATAGGAGCCGCCTATGCCCAACTAGGCAATAGCATAGGCGCCGCCTATGCCCATCTAGGCTTTGACAAAGGCGCTGCCTATGCTAAGCATAGGCAAAGCATTAGGAGCCACCTACTTATACCTTTTTGTCTCCTAACCCAATTTTACATGGATCAAACCCGACCCATGGCTTAGTCTATAAATAGACCCCCAATCTTAGAACACAATCCTATTGTTTGCTCAAGATAGGCGCCGCCCAACCTTCCAAATTCTCTCAAAGTTTTTCTTTTTGCTCATCTAATCTTGCAAGCGCATCTTTCCGAACCATCACCAAGTAAGTTATTCTTTTATATTCCGTAGTTATTGAAATGCTACGTTTATAATGATTTATTAGATTTTGAAGTGGTGTTGCTGCTTAGAATATGGTTGATTTGTTATGATATATCTTGTTGAGTGAAAGGATACGTGTGGGTGTTCTTGACTTTGTTCCGACTTGTACGTGATTTTTATACATTGTCATATTTTTATGGAGTCGAAATTGTGAAGTTAATGCGTAATCTTGAAAGTTGAAAGCTTGAATGTTTGAATGATTCGGTCATCGAGATAATGATCATAATCGACCACAAGCATAAGATGTTGTGATTATTTCTATGCAATAACTTGATACGATCTCTATGAAGTAGTCTTATTCAAGAAGTGCATTAATCCAAACATGAAAGTATGACTGTGCTAAACATGTTGTTAGAACATATCGCCTAAATGTATGTCGATGAAGTCTGAGTAATCGACATCACTCACTTAATTAGTCTATGCCAACAAATTAAGTGTGGGGTGGTGCCACTACTATTTGTTTGTCGGTTAAATCTTTCGAGATAAAGCTAACATGACTCTATTTTAATCTCAGGTAGAATGGCCCCAAAAGGACAACAAGGAAAAGAAAAAGCGTCCACCTCACAGAAAGGACAGAAAAGGTCAAGAAAGGACCAAACTGAGTCCTCCTTTCTACAAATACCTCAACGCACTTTCGGGATAAAGTGGGTCCTAGAGGAGGAAGAAAAGGAGTGGTACAAGAACAACAAAGTAAAGAAATATGTTCACGTGGATTTGATGCAAAAGGAGAGTCTAGGAAAGAGAGAACCCCACATTTTGGCTAAAATCATGGCACTAAACCTTGATTTTATTTTCCGAGATATGGGGGAATGCAATATTGATCTAACACGCAGGTTTTATGCCAATTGGTCCCCAAAGACTACCGGAAGTGAAGTGAAGATCTGGGGCCAAGTCTTGCAAATGAATGCGGAGTTCTTCAACTCTTTTCTGGGTCTTCCATCTGTGGATCCATCACCGCTCAAGGAGCTTTATCACAGACCTCCCTACAGGGCAATCAGATACACACTATGCGGAACAAGGTCCATGGCCCGGTGGATTCATCACAAGGATAACGGTAGGCATAATACCTTCCCATATGTTTCCTTGAATAGAGAAGCTCGTATATGGTTGAGGATAGTCAACTATTGCCTTATTCATGGGAAACAGTACACAAAGTTCACACGTGATAGAGTATGCTTGGTGTACGCTCTGATGACTAATAATCCCATCAACATTGGTGCGGTTATACGATCGTCAATGCGTAAGCCTAGGCTGCACAAAAGGTCCTATTTCAGCTTTGGCAATTTGTTGACTGCGATTTTAAGAAAGGAGCACATTGAAGAGGAACCTGCAGATCATAAGCTTCCATACAACCCGAAGAAGGTTGATCTTACGAAAGTTAAAGAGCCTGAAACTGGTCATGGCATCAACCTGACCACAGCAGAAAGACATGCTCGAGACGAAAGCTTCTTTCGCCATTTATATGGCATGACGAGGTTTACCATGATGAGTGGGGGTCGTGTTCCAACTGATGAAGAACTTCAGCAGCTGGACTATGACTACCCGATGAATGAGTATGCGCGGGCTATGTGTGGAGTAGGGGTATATTTTGAGGAACCTCTCGATGATGACATGCCGACTGACGATGATCGCTGACTACCAGACTCAGACGTGGAGGATAACTCTGATGATGACGACTCTGATGATGAGTCAGACACAGGGGGTATGACCCCAAACATAGAGAAGGAGTCCGACTAATCAAGTTTTCCTTATTTATTTTCCACTGAGGGAAGTGTGTCTCGTCTAATTGCGGGGTGCTGGTATTTGTATCCTGTCTTGTATTTCTTTTCCTACATTTATTCTTGTTTGTTTTAATTAGTCGTAATTAGTTAGTTAAATTTTAGATTTTTTTTAGATTTTGCATGAAATTGTTCTGATAGACGGCATGGTATTATGACAAGAGTTTGTGCTAAATCATTACTATTGAGACATTTAGGCTCCAAGTGTGACTCACTGCGTGATAATTGTGTGGTTTAATTCATTCATCTGTTGGGTCAATAGTCTATAATGCTCCTAATTAAGTTGACCATGTGCCTTGTGTGTGTGAGGTTATAGTATATTCTATGTTGTGACTGATGCTAAAACTTGCCTGGTGTGTTTGTAAAGCGAAATAAAGAGTGTGAGTTTAGGAGATGATTTAGGCATTTCTTTGGCAGCCTGTAATTGTTTACCTTCTTTTTACCTACCCTTGTATATTGTCCTAGTTAAACCCCTTTGAGCGTTTAGCTATCTTCTTTGGCAGCCTCATATGTAACCTAATCCATTTTTTTTTCAATACCATAATTTGATCCAAATTCCTAAGTGCTTTAAATTGTAGATTCATGTGATAAAATAAGAGGAAAATGGTGAGAGTGATTCCTCAGAGTGTATTGGTACTTGAAATTGTTGTGAAAAAGAGTGGCTATTATAGAGGTGCTTTATAAAAATAAATAAATAAATAAATAAATAAAATAAAATAAAATAAAAAAAATAAAAAGATAGTTCTGTTTATAATTGAATAACAAAATAAGTGAAAAGGGGTGGTAGATGAAAGGAAAGTAGAGGGGTTGTTAAAAGAGAGTGTAAATGGCATAACGTAGTGTATTAAAGCGCTTAGGGAACATAGTCACTATTTTTGGCCAAAATAGTCCTACCTGTCCCTTAGCCTACATTACAACCTGTAAAGACCTATTTGATCCTAAGCTTAGCATTCTGATATTAGTGGAACATTACACTTAGGGCAAGCCTATGGTCATCAGTTGCAACATAAGAATTCTGTGTGAGAGTGCGAGCAAGGAGAGTCCTATACCCATGTTTAGAAAAATGCAAAACTGTGAGTGATCATAGGTGATATGTTGTGTGAGACACACATGGTTGATGATTTTTGGGTAGTGTTATATGATTCTTTGTGGATTAACTTGTGGATACGAATTAACCATCATCACGAGTCTATGTTGGAGGTTGAATTGTTTCTATTAGTGATCAAGAAACCTACTCTTTGTTAATAACTGTCGTGCATGTCTTGAGGATAAATTTTGTGTTGCTATTGTGAAATTCTAGTTAGGTGTGCTATTGTGAAATTCTAGTTAGGTGTGCTATTGTGAAATTCTAGATAGGTGTTTGCATGGATGCTATATTTTGTTCGAGGACGAACAAAGCTTTAAGTGTGGGGTGGTGATGTTGGGCGTATTTACACGCCTAAGAACCATAATTTACCCATATTTTAGCTAAGTTTTGAGGACAAAATATATAATTGCTGCACTTTCAGTCCATTTTCCTTTAAATGAGTTGACCTACGTGATTAGCATGTTTTTCAGGTATTAATGGTGAAGATTTCAGCACTTTATGGACTTATGAGCAACAAAGGAAAACTTCACATTAGAGGGAAGGCAACTTTTGGACTGAAAGTGATGAATGAGAACTTTTTCCGGGCAAACCCAGTATTTTTAAATACTTAAGAAGGCAGTAGCAACTTAGTGGACAAAGATACTATAAAAACCCTATTGCTGAATTTTTCAGCATTCATAAGTTTTTAATCATTATTCAGTTTTCAGATTCTGTAAGTTTAGACAAAGAAACACGGCTTACACGTGAGGAACGGCTAGAGAGAGAAAAACGTCAACCTCTTGTTTGACGCCAAACTCATTCCCATCATGAGATTATTCTAACTTTTGTATGATGATGATGTCTTCGTTGATTTCCGTTGTAATCATGAGTAGCTAAACTTCTCTGTTAGGGTTATGGAAGCCTCGTAATATACTATCTATTTCTATGAGTTTGTGAATTCTTGATGTGTATGCGACTTATATCATTACTCTCTTCGTTTAAATTAAATTCTTATGGTTGCAAACGTAGGAATATGCCAGTATAACATTAACTTGATCGAGAGAAAGTTACATGTTTGAAAAAGAGAGTATGATAAGAAAATAGGGTTTCCAACCCCTGTTTACACGTTAATGCCTTAACCAGATTAACTTTCTTAGTGAGTCCGTACCATTAGTTATACACTTTAGGCCCGGGAGAGTTAAAGTGAAATAATCCTTGATGGTTGGGAAACACTAGGATTTACCATTAGAATATGAATCTCTATAAGTACATGCATGTCTAAATTCTGCATTACTCAAAGTTAATAGATACGTAGAACTTACAAGGTGGACATAACCCTAACTTGCAAATCTCTGTGATTAAATCTTACTAAATAAATCGTCTCATTCGTTTCTTTGATACTATTAGTTCACGCTAAACCAATCCCCCCTTTTTCCATAGAATTTTCGACCAACAGTCTACTAATAATTACAACACTTAGTGACCAAGTATTCCCTGTGGGATTCGACACCCAAACCAGTTGGGTTTTATATTTGATATCGACTGCTTACACTTTCTTACGAGAGCTGTAGTTTGGGCGTTATCACACTGGAGCCCGACCAGTGGGTGAGATTTGGGGCCCATATAGCCTATGGGTACATGTTATGATGATTAAGCTACATAATTTAGGATAAAGTTTTAAAATACATGTTAAGCCTTATTCCCTATCCCGGCCTTTGATGTTTGTGTATACATATATATATTTATGCATTTGATTATGTTCATTGATTTTGAATGTTTTTAAACTATTGATCATGATATTATATTATCCTTATCTCCGATTTACATTCTATCATTCCCCCTGCTAACCTTCTTTAGATGATGTATCCCCATGCGATGTAGGAATTGGACATACTTTTACTACTCCTACTTAACAAATAGGTGAGTTGTCATTGAACTGGTGAGCTTTCATATATTAGAAGTCTATATTTTATGTTTTGTTCTTTTATGTTTCAGATTGTTTAGACTTGTTTTGGCTATAGTTGGGGGCATGTCCCGATATTTTGTTAGTATTCAATTTTGGTTCATTGTTAAAAGGTTTTATTTAGACCATTGTCATTATTGGGTGATGTCAGTCGGTTGTGTGGCTGATTATCGATGGTTGGTTATGGATATTCATTACAATTATATTAAGTTATTGCACGCTATCTTTTTATATGTTTAAAATTCATCTAACCTTGGGATGTGGTGTGTTTGGATTGGTTAGGTGCAGGGGATGATCTCCGATCCTCGTGGGATTTGAAATACCCATCACGGCTAGGCCCTGGCTTGGGTTGTGACAAATATGGTATGAGAGCCTAGGTTCATTATCAATTGGGTGTCCAACAAAGATGTGTCAAGTAGAGTTTTTGTTTATGAGTATGTAGCATACCACACTTATAAGGGCGAGACTATGAGGCATTCAAAATGTTTCCCTTTCCTGTTGTTCTATTCGAGCTATAGAGTCTAAGGTCTTGAATCCCATCTAATTCTCATGTGTTTGCTTTTTAGATTATGCCTGCAAAAAGATCTGATGTCCGTAGAAACTTTTCTATCCTATTTAAGGACAATATGAAGCTCATCCAACTTTAGGAGTTCAGACCTAGTCTAGGGTTGCTACTTCTAATTTTTTTGAGGGAGCTCCACCAATTACCCCTATCGCTCGTCAGATACCTTGAGATGATATGTCTAATGCTGAGTTTAACCAGTCAATTTATTTGCCTACCCAGTTGGGGGCCTCTCAGACTGATCAAATTTTTTTAGTTACTCCATCACCTGCGGTCGGGTTGGCTAATTCATGAGGTTGAGTCCTCCTATTTTCATTGGTTCTAAAGTTGAGGAAGGTCCTTAAAATATTATTGATAATAGATCTTCTGCGTGATGCATGCTACTAATGTGGAGGATGATTTCTAGTATTTTCCTTGACTACTTCTTTCCTTAGGAGTTGAGGGAGGAAAAGTTCAAGGAATTCATGAATTTGAAGTAAGGCAGGATGTCAGTAAAGGAGTATGCCTTGAAGTTTCATTAGTTGTCATGTTATGCTCCTAAATTGATATCTATCATGAGGGCTAGAATAAGGAAATTTGATTTGGGGTTATACCGTGAGTTGATCTTGGAGAGCAAGGCTGCCTTGTTGAATAAAGATATAGATATCGCTAAGCTTATGGTGTATATCCAACAAGTGGAGGAAGAAAAAAAGAAGAAAATGGAAATAAGTAAAAGGTAAAGTGAGAAGTTCCACTATTCAGATCAGGGTAGAGGTTAGCAGCAAAGTGGTAGAGATGGTGGAAAGTGCTCTAAAAAGAAGTGGGGCAATTTTGGTTCCTATTCTAGTGCTAGTGCTCCTAATCCAAATTCATTGGGTGACCATCGTTCTCAGTATGATTGTTGGATAAGAGAACTAAGAGACTATTCACAGGCTAGTGGGGCTCAGTTATCTCCGTTGTATCCTTTTTATAGATTTTATGATCAGGTGCATCATGGTTTTTGTTAATAAAAGAGGAACAAACACTTCAAATGTGGTTAGACTAGTCATCTACAGAGGTATTATCCTTCTAAGGTTTTTCCTAGGGTGAATAAGATTATTGTTGTTGCTTTATGCGCTCTTGCACCAAAGGGTGGTACTTTTGCTTCTAGCTCCAACACTGGTCAAAATAGTCTATATGCTCTTGCCACTCGCTAGTATTTTGAGGCATCCCTAGATGTTGTTATTTATATGTTTAAACTCTTTTCTTATGACATGTATTATCTATTTGATCCTAGGTTTACACTCTTTTATGTGACCCCTTACGTAGCTATTTATTTTGGTTTTGATCCTGAGTGCATTCCGAACCCTTTTTCTATATCCACCCTGATGGATAAATCCATTATGGATAATAGTGTCTATAGGGGTTGTATGATGTCAGTTCATGGTAGGGAGACCTTGGTGGATCTGATTGAGTTTGACATGCTAGACTTTGATATAATTTTGGGAATGGATTGGTTACATTAGTGCTTGCGTCTCTTAATTGTCGAACCCAAATGGTTAGTTTCCATTTCCCAAATGAGCTAGTAATCGAATAGGAAGGTAGTTCCCTAGTACCTAAGGAAAGTTCATCTCATATCTTAGAGCCTAGAAATTGGTTTTTGAAGGATGCCTCTATCACTTAGTGCATGTTAAGGATCCCAGAGCTAAAGATTCTTCTTTGTAGAAGGTCCCTGTGTTCTATGAATTCCCCGATGAGTTCCCGATAATCTTCCTGGTGTACCTCCCGATAGGGAAATTAAGTTTTGGATCAATCTTCTTCAAGACATTCATCCTATTTCTATCCCTCCTTACAGAATGGATTTGGATGAGTTGGAGAAACTCAAGGAGTAGTTAAAAGATCTTCTTGACAAGGGTTTTATTCTCCTTGGTGTGTCTCCGTGGGGAGCTCCTATTCTCTTCGTGTATAAGAAGGATTATCCCCTTCAGATGTTTATTGATTACTGCCAATTGAATAAAGTAGCCGTGAAGAATAAGTAATCATTTTCAAGGTTTGATGATATTTTTGATCAGCTTCAAGGTTCTAAATTCTTTTCCAAGATTGATCTTTGATTTGTGTACCATCAGTTTAGTATTGGGGAGGTAGATATCTCTAAGACTATTTTTCAAAGGCGGTATGGTTATTTTGAGTTTTTGGTGATGTTCTTTGGTTTGACCAATGCCTCGACTGCGTTTATGGATCTTATGAATTGAGTTTTCCATCAGTTATTAGACTTATTTTTCATTATATTTATTGATGATATTTTGGTGTATTCTAATAGTGAGGTGGATTATGTTGATCGCCTCCGCCTTGTGTTGTAGAACCTAAAGGATTAGCATTTGAATGCAAGTTTCTCTAAGTGTGAGTTCTAGTTGAATATTGTAACTTATTTGGGTCATGTTGTTCCTAGTGAAGGGATCATGGTGGATCCCCAGAAGGTTGCAACAGTTAAGAAGTGGCCTAGACCCACGACTCCATCCGATATTCAAAGTTTCTTGGGTTTAGCTAGCTATTATAGAAGGTTTGTAGAGAGTTTCTCTTTTATCATGAATCCATTGACTAAGTTAACTCAGAAGAAGTTGAAATTCTTATGGTCTGATGCTTTTGAGGGTAGTTTTGAGAAGCTGAAGAATAAGTTGACTTCAACTCCAATTTTGACTCTACCTGAGGGTACTAATGGTTTTGTCATTTATTGTGATGCATCCCTGTGGGATTGGGTTATTTGTTGATGTAACATGGCAAGGTAGTTGCTTATTCCTCTATAGAATTAAAATATCATGAGAATAATTATCCGACCCATGATTTGGAATTACTAGCTGTAGTTTTTGCATTAAAGATCTAGCAATATTATTTTTATGGGGTCCATGTTGATATTTATTCTGACCATAAGAGCCATCAATATGTATTCATATAGAAAGAATTTAATCTTAGGAAAAGGAGGTGGGTTGAGTTGCTTAAGGACTATGACATTAGTCTCAACTATCATCCAAGTAAAGCTAATATAGTTGTTGATGCTCTAGCAGGTTGTCTATGGGAATCTTGTCTCATGTGGATGAGAAAAAGCGAGATTTGGTGAAAGATATTCACCATTTGGATAATCTAAGAGTTTGTCTCCTTGATTCTGAGAATTGTGGTGTGGTTGTTCAAGAAGTGGCGAGGTCATTTCTTGGTGCTAAAGTGAAGGAGAATCATGTGATGGATTCTATTTTGATGCAAATCAAAAAATTAGTTGAGTGCTCGCGTTTATTAAGTTAATTTGGTGTATGACCCTATCAATTCATCATGGTTTTTTACTAATACTACCCTGTGCTATTTTTCTTAGTCTAGAGCATATTCCAATAACTTAGATGAGACCTCATCTATAAGCAATAATCAATTTCTAATCCAAGGGTAAGCATCATCTTCTAAGTAGTCATGGATCTTTTCTACACTATGTTCTTGTCCACTTGTTTTGGACACAGACAATTTGGTTTATTTCTAGTTTTCTAGGTTGTACCCATGGATTGAATTATGTAGATATTCTGGTATGATGGTGTAACACTCCGCACTTTTGGGCTAGAATTTAAATCATCGTTCTTACGTGTATAAACTCTAATCCTAGTATTTGTGTAGAAATATATGTTTCATGATCATTTACCTTGTATATAAAGTGTTTTTGATGCAAATCATGGCCATAAGAAGCACTTTGAGTAAAGTTGAGTTAAGAGCACTTGTATCGATTAAGTTTTAGTATCTGATCTTACAAGGGTCAAATTTAAACAAGTGTAACTCTTAAAATATAATGATTTAGTTTTCCTATTATATATCAAATGAAAGGTCTTTGAGTCTTCTTTCCAACGCATCTAGTTTCACCTTAATCTAATATTGAAGTGGAAAGTTATGCTAATTTTACCTCAGTGTGTCCGTCTATCAACAAGGTGACCACTTTAGGTGATAATCCATCAACTAAGTGACGAGCTATCAACCACGTCATCAACCTTTACAAGAAACACCCTACATCTATGAAGGAAAAGTGATGACTAGGTTGACAATCCGTCAACTAGTTGACAGGTTGTCAACTAAGTCGTCAACCTTAACCAGATCTTGAAGAGAAGCTGACAGTGGTTGACAATCCATCAACTAGTTGACAGGCTATCAAATAAGTCATCAACTAAAGAAATTCCTGCAATTTTTATTCAGTTTCCCTAGGGGTATTTTTTATCGTTTCCTCACCTCAAACCCTACCCCCACGACTTAAATCAACCTATAAATGATAGTTTCATATCATTAGTCAATATATAATATTTTCTATCCTCTCCACTCTCAAGAGAAAAGAAATTAAGGTTTCTTCCCAAGATTAAGAAATTCAAGATTTCTTCCCCAAGAACTTAAGAATTCAAGTTCCAATTTCAAGATTTCATCAAGAAATCAATAAATTTAGGTATGTGGGGTATTCATCAATGAGTCCCTTCACTCATTGAACCCCGAAAACCCTATTTTAATTTTACAAGTATAAATATTCTACTACTTTATGAAATCATTCATGAATCTCATGAAAGTAATCCATGAATTGCTTACTAAATCACTTACAATCCATGTATACAAGTGTTTTCAAGTGAATTAAGCTTTTTCATGTTTTGAGATACAAATTTCCTTGTCATATCATGTTAAATCCCCAAATTATGAATTTAGCCATGTAATCATGTTTTTTCTCATGTTTAATACGTTCCCATGTTCAAGTTCATGTGTCTCACTTATTTGGGGAAAATTTTATGTTTTGGGTATTTGAACCATGATTCCATACTACAATTCTAAGCTTTGATGTTATATTTTATGATCATTCAGTGCTAGCGGGTTATGAACACCCGATACTTATGTGTTTTACATGATTTTAGATTTTTAAGTAATAAGTCAGTTAAGGCATAGACCTTATCATTATACTTTGATATTTATCATCATGATGAGCACTATTAGAAATAATGTTCAGTTGAATTTAGCTCAATTTAGTGCCAGTGTCTGTTTAGTTGGGAGTAGGATTATCACCGAGCGACCCGAGGGATAGGGGCTCACCTGGTAGTAGAGGGTATGACCTTTAGTAGTAGTCCCAGATTTCCAGAACTAGGTAGCCAGCATAGGTATGAGAGGTCTTCCTGCCTATAGAGGGTTGACATTCTTAAAGGGACACCTGCCAGTAGAGGGTGACTTTTTAGTCTTTCAAAATACCAGTTTAGTGGATCCACACTGACAATGTTAGTACCCGTGGCACAGTACTTACATCCTTCCAACTAGGGTTAAAGGTTGGACCCCGATTAGCTCAGATTAGGGCATGTCAGTTACATAATACCTTCTACTATCTCAGTATAGTACTCAGAGTATGTCAGTTTAGGTTTGCTAGGCCAAGTATACAAATATCAGTTATTCAGTTATTCCAGACATCAGTTATTCACATCTTTTCAATACATGTTTATGCTTGGTCTTGCATTTTCAGTTTTACATATTCACATTTTTATGATCAGTATCTATACATGATTCTAAGTTTAATTTTATGGCATGTTCAACTTTACATGATATTTACATACAGTATTTATGTTTTACTGTATCCTAGCTTTAGTTACTTATTCTACAAAAGTAAATATTTAAGAAACTAGGTGTAATGATTCACCAACTTATTAGATTTAGTTTGTTACTCATGTTTTAAGATACTTTAGCTTTCAGTTGATTTCAGTCCCTTGGTTAGTCTACTTGCACGTAGCATGCATGTTCTAAGATTATGTATCTATTCAGTTTTACTTATTGTATTCACCCCACTTACTCAGTATATTACAGAATTATTGACCATATATACGTCTGTATGGCTACATTATTTCATAATATAGGTACCAAAAGTAGTCCACACACCAGGGTTAGACAGTTCTCAGCATTCAAATAGTAGGTGATGAGTTCTCCTATTTTGTGAACTCCAGTCCATTGCAATTTATATGTTGTATTTTGATAATCCATATGTATTAATTAGTGGTAGTTGGAGGCATGTCTCAACTATCTATAGTCAGTATAGTAGAGGCTCCATAGATAGTCAGTAAGAGTCATGATATGTAATTCAAGTTCTTTCTACAGATTTGTCATGTTGTAAACTATTTTAGGATTACATTAATTTAGAATTTCTTATGATCGTGCTTCCTCTTAGTAAATATAGTTTTTATATAATTTAAATTAGTTGCTTAAGTAGTATACCATTTCATGGGTAAGCTTGGGACCACTTGTGGTTCTAGGCATTGTGTTACGACTAGGGGTAGTCTCAGGTTGTGACAAACTTGGTATCATATCCCAGAGTTCAAGTGTCCTAGGGTATCTTTGAAGTCGTGTCTAGTAGAGTCTTGTAGAACGGTATGGAGATGTCTGTACTTTTATTCAAGAGGGTACAGGGATTTTAATAAATATTTCCCTTTTTTCTCATCTCAGATCATGCTGTAGAGATGTTCTATAAGAAACATATGTAGATTCTTATGTTACTCCATTTATGTCGACTTTGCCTTATTTTTGTGGTAACATAAATAGTCATGCTTAAATTCCTGCAGATAGATTTTTCTCAAATAGTCGGCACAGATAGCTATAGGATTATATGTGGGCTCAAAAAGGATCCTATCAGTGAATTTAAGTTCCAAAGTTTGAAAGATTTCATTCATGTTCATGAAAATAATGCACTAAGCCATAATCAAATATGCCCTCAAATTCCTTCTTAGAATCCTATGGTGGCATATGATCTAGAGTTAGAAGCATGAATCTAAAAGATTAGTAGCATTAAAGTGGGGATAATGTTTATCTAAATTTAGTAGTTATGTATCCATGGAGCTATAAAGGTGTTTTGTATTTTGTTTAGTATAACTTGGAGAGAGATTTCTCATTTAGAGAAGACTTAGAGTATGTTAATTCTTTAGTCGAGATGGAGATTAGGCAGCGACCACAATGATAGAGGAGTTTGTTAAGGTTGAGTATGTTCATAAAATTTTATGTGGATTAGTGTTCCATAATTCCTATGCAGTAGTAATAAGTGAGTATTAGTGTATGAGAAGTTCTGTAGATATCTATGTTAAGTGTTAGAATCTATGTTTTAATCTTGGATGATTAAGCAAATAGAAAGAAAAGTTTGAAATTCTATATGGTGTGAACTCAGGGTATGGTGATACTCTTTAGGATTCTAAGTTAGTAAGTACTTAAGTTATTATATGATGACTATTAGGGAAATATAAAGTTAAGAGTTTTATCCCAAAAGAAAGTACTAGCAACAGGTTTTACACTTTCAGGTGTAGTCTTTAAGGGTGATTTTATTATTTATGTGTATTATTATATCTCAGACTCTAGAGTAAGGTGGTTTCAGCTCAGTTTAGAGGTTATTAAAGGGGTCAACTGACTTATAATGGTGGCTTAAAGCTAAAGGGGAGATGATAGAACAAGAAACCAAGTCAGACTCTCAAATTCTAGTAGTGATGCCAGTGTATTGAAGAGCATCAATAGAGGAGGAAAATGACAGACCCATTCTTTTCTTGGTGTATATTTTTATACTTCAGTTATCATGACATCTACTCATGCCTCACAAGTCATCTCTATGATCATAGCTCATCTTCATGCACTTTCTATAGAATCATGTATGCTTTCCGTTCCTAGTATGAGAAGCTCCAGTTCACTCAGTAGTACGAATCATATTCCATGAATTTATAAACTCCAAACTCAGGTCATACAGCTCATGACTCATGTACTCATGCTCTACAGTAGACTCAATTCCCGTAACTCATGCTACACTCTTAATGATCAGCGAAACTTCAAATTATGTTGTGTGTGTCCTCAATTTTGATCTTTTTAATGAATTTATGCTTTTGATACTATATTCCTCAAGCCTCAGTTAAGTGTTGAGGTTATACATAGTGTTTTTATGATTCGGTTCCTCATGTTCTAACCTTTCAGTGACCTTTCCCTATGAAATGATAGTGCTATGAACAATTTTTTAGATGGGAGAGAGTAAATATTTCTTATTGGAGAAGATTGTTGTATGCTTGTTTTATCTAAGTCTATAAGTGTAAAGGAAGATTGAGGAAAATCTTTTGGTAGATGTCATAGTTAGTTGAAAATTCTTAAGAAGGGTTGGTTACCTAGAAGTTCATGTGTGGTTACGATGATAGGACCGAAATGTCATGTCGGTATATAAGTGGATAAAAGCATTGTCTACTAGTGAATTCCTAGTAAGAGGGTGAATTTAGTTGTTGAAGAGGTAAGGAGAATTATTCTTGGGATAAAAACTATGAAAACACATGGCATATCAAATTCATGGTTTATACTAGTGTTACACTGTTATGTGTTGCACTTTGTAATTTTGAGTAGGCAGAACATAGTGAAAGAATTCAGTTTAACGCAGACTTTAGTAGATAGAGTTATCAAATCCCATGTGATGATTATAAGTGGCCTCAAGTAAAGTGCAGTATTGAAGGGGAAACATATAGTTGAGCGAGTATTTGAGAATTATATCTAAGCTTGAAAGTATAAGTTGTACTGCCTAAGGCCAATGTCCCATGTTACAGAGTTGTAGCCATGTTGTGAGTCCTTATTTAGATATATTACTCAGACCATGCCTAGAATTTTCTTCTTCCTAATGTTATTAGAAATTCTTACAAAGAGTGTTGAAGAAATACTCCAATTGAGTATAAGTTGTCAGTATAATTCAATCCGTATAGCCAGCAATTCAGTTTAGCAGTTAAACAAACTAGTTCCTATAGTTTTCCTTCTTTCCATCTGGTATTACTATATGAAGTTTCATGAATATGGCTATTCTATTAGGTAATTTGTTTGCATACATATACATTGCAAATTTAATTTAGTCCATGCATCATGTTTAAGATTCAGCTATGTAGTCATAATCTCAGTTTTCCAATGTATTGCAGGCCAGACATTGTAATACCCTTTGTACGACCTTAGTCACGTTACCTCATTATTCAATCTTACATAATGTACTTGGAAATTCCATGAATCCTTTGTTCCTTTAATTTCTATGCGTGTTTTGTTGAGGGATAATTCCTAATGAGAAGTTGCGCACTTTATTCCCTCCTTAGTAACTTTTGGAATTTTATTACGTCAGTTATCAGTTTCTAGTTCTATATGTATGATTGTATCATGAACACTTCAAGTGAATTCTAAACTCTCAGCATGACTCAGCTCCTTATAGTCAATAAAGTCAAGTCAGCTCAAAAATTAATTTCATGAAAAAAATTATAATGTTTTAGTTCATCTATGTCCTCCATTACTAGACATGTCGTGTATACATTATTTCATACTTCTAAGACTTTAACAAGCTTCCACCCATCATTTGAGGATGAATGACTCCAAGGGGAATATAAGGTAATACCCCGCACTTTTGGGCTAGAATTTGAATCATCATTCCTATGTATGTAAACTCCAATCCTAGGATTTGTATATGAATATATGTGTCAAGATCATTTACCTTGTATATAAAGTGTTTTTGATGTGAATCATGGTCATAGGAGTCACTTAGAGTAAATTCAAGTTTAGAGAACTTGAATCGATTAAGTTTTAGTATTCGATCCTATAAGAGTCAACTTTAAATGAGTGTAACCCTTAGAATATAATGATTCAGGTGTCCTAATATATATCAAATGAAATATCTTTGAGTATTCTTTGCAACTCATCTTTTTTCACCTTAATTTAATATCAGAGTGGAAAGTTATTCTCATTTTACCTCACCATGTCCATTTGTCAACAAGCTGATGATTTGAGTTGACAAGACGTCAACTAAGTGATGAGCTATTAGCCTAGTCATTAGCCTTAACTCTAAACACCATGCATCTCTAAGGGAAAGGTGACGACTAGGTTAATAAGCCATCAACTAATTAACAAGTTGTCAATTAAGTTATCAACTTTAACCAAATGGTGAAGAGAAGGTGATGACTAGGTTCAAAAGCCGTCAACTGGTTGACAGGCTGTCATCTAAGTCATGAACCTTAACCAGATCATGAAGAGAAGGTGACGACTAGGTCGAAAATCCATCAATTAGTTGACAGGTTGTTAACTAAGTTGGTAACCTTAACAAAGTTATAAAGAGAAGGTAACGACTAGGTTGACAAGCCGTCAACTAGTTAATAAGCTGTCAACTAAGTCATCAACTAAAGAAATTCCTAAAACTTTTATTCAGTTTCCCCAGGGGTATTTGGATCTTTTATTTACCTCAAACCCTACCCCCACAACATAAATCACCCTATACACGATAGTTTCACGATTTCTACCCCAAGAACTCAAGAATTCAAGTTTCAATTTCAAGCATTCATCAAGAAATCAAGAAATTTAGGTATGTGGGATATTCATCAATGGGTCCTTTTTACCCATTGAGTCCCAAAAACCCTATTTTAATTTTAAAATTATAAATCTTCTCCTAATTTATGATATCATTCATTTATCTCATGAAATTAATCCATGAATTGCATACTAAATCACTTACAAGCTATGTCTATAAGTTTTTCCAAGTGAATTGAGCTATTTCATGTTTTGAGTTGCAAATTTCCATGCCATAGTCTATTGATTTCATGTTACAACCCCAAATTATGAATTTAGCCATATAATCGTGTTGTTTTCTCATGTTTAATATGTTCCAATGTTTAAGTTTATGCTTCTTACTTATTTGGGGAAAATTTTATGTTTTGAGTATTTGAACCATGATTCCATACTACAGTTTTAAGGTTTGATGTCATATTTTATGATCATTCAGTGTTGACGGTTTTGAACACCCAAAACCTATGTGTTTTACATGATTTTAGATTTTCAAGTAATAAGTCATGTAATCCATGAACCTTATCATTATACTCAGATATTAATTATCACGATAAGCACTATCAGAATAATGTTCAGTTGAATTTAGTTCAGTTTAGTACTAGTGTTAGTTTAGTTGGGAGTATGATTTAGTAACAAGTGAACCCAGGGATGGGGGTTCACCTGCCAATAGAAGGTATGACCTTTAGTAGCAGTCCCAGAGTTCCAAAACTAAGTAGCCAGCATATGTCTAAGAGGTCTTCCTGCCAATAGGGTTGACAATCTTTTAGGGGCACCTGCCAGTAAAGCATGACTCCTTAGTCCTTCGAGTTAATAGTTTAGTGGATCCACACTGCCGATGTTAGTACCCGTGGCATGGTACTGACACCCTTCCAACTGGGGTTATAGGTTAGACCCTGATTATCTTATATTGGGGCATATTAATTACATCATACCTCCTATAGTCTCAGTATAGTTCTTAGAGTGTGTCAATTCAGGTTTGCATGACCAAGTATACAAACATCAGTTATTCAGTTATTTCAGACATCAGTTATTCAGTTTTTCAGATCATGTCAGTACATGTTTATGCTTGGTCTTTCATTCTCAATTTTACATATTCATGTTTTTATTATCAGTATCCACACATGATCCTCGGTTGAGTTTTACAATATGTTCAGCTTTACATAAGATTTACATACAATATTTATGCTTTACCGTATCCCAGATTCAGTTTTACTTATTCTACAAAATTAAATATTTAAGAAACTAAGTGTAGTGATTCACCAGCTTATTAGATTTTGTTCGTTACTAATTTTTTAAGATACTTCAGCTTACAGTTGATTTCAATCCCTTGGTGAGTCTACTTGCACTTAGCATTCATGTTCAAAGATTATATATCTATTCAGTTTTACTTATTGCATTTACCCCCACTTACTCGGTACATTCCAGAAGTACTGACCACATATTCATTTGTGTGGCTACTTTGTTTCATAATATAGGTACCAAAAATAGTCCATATACCAGGCCAGACAGTTCTCATATTTCAACTAGTAGGTGATGAGTTCTCCTATTTTGGGAACTCCAGTCCATTGCAGTTCATGTATTATGTTTTAGTTATCTATATGTATTGGTTAGTGGTAGTTGAAGGCATGTCCTAGATTTCTATAGTCAGTATAGTAGAGGATTTATAAATAGTCAGTCAGAGTCATGTAATTCAAGTTCATTCTTTAGATTTATCATGTTGTAAAATTTATTAGGATTACATTAATTCATACTTTTTCATAGTCATGTTTCCGCTTAGTAAATTTAGTTTTTATACAATTTAAATCAGTTTCTCAAGTAGTATGACAGCTCATGGGTTAGCTTGGGACCACTTTTGGTGACAGGCACCGTGTTACGACTAAGGGGTACTCTTGGGTCATGACAGATGGCCTTCAGTTTTTGGGGGCATCTTAGACTTATTAATATTATTCTACACTGTTTTAGCTAAACTACATTAGGTATTGACTATTAATAACTAATTTCTTTCTTTTGCATAAAGAATGACTAAGTGTTAATAGTGTTTATTCGGGCTTAATTATTCTCCCATCAGAGGGTTTCTTGACTTAGGCTTCCAACTAAACAACATGGTCTTCCCGCCCCATCACTAGCAAAAGCTAAGTTCCTTATTGTCGGTTCCACTCATGACTAGGATTGGTACATTATGGGAAGTATATGAGGGACCTTTTATGTATTATGCCTATTGAGAATGTTTAGATCACAGAGGATTTATCATAAGAAGAAGTGTTGATTTTTATTTTTGATTATCAAGTCCAAAAGCTTAGGACCATGGAAGTATCCTTAATGAAAGTGTTGTGAGAAAATAATAATGTCAAGGAATGATCTGGGAAGTCATGGAATAAATGAGATTGAAGTACCAACATCTTTTTTTAACCAAAGGTTTGATTAAAACTTCTTTTTTCATGAATTTGTTATAGTATTGTAAGTGTTCATGAGATTATTTCCTATGTAGTGTTGCAGATAGTATTCAAAGAAGAAACATGATGGTTCATTTTAAAATAAGATGAGGTGATCTCTTGTAATGACTCATCTCATTGTTATAGCATTGGTTAGGCTATAAGTGTTTGGGTAGAGTTTTCCCTAGGATGAGAGTTGTTAAACTCTCAGACTATGATGGTTTCTAACAAAAACCTAGTATTGTATTGCTTAGAGATTGTTTGTGTCTCGTAGTGTAGCAGTAAATGGTTTGGTGGTTTTATTATTATAGTCAAGGGACATTGAGTCCATAGAAACTTTTGAAATAAGAAATGAATTTGTAAAATTAGGTTATAACATTTGTCGTAATTGGATAAATCTGGATTGACATATTTCCAGGTGTATAATGTGAAATAAGGGAAAGATGGAAATTTACCCCTGTCACCATGACAGCGGCCTGCTTACCACCATAGAGGGATCACTATAGCAGTTGGGAAGGAGTTGGAGTTCATCGTAATGGGCTACTACCCGCCATAATGGGACTGTTTTAGTAGTTAGGTAGTTGTTGCAATGGTCATCAATAATTAAGTGGCTAGATTCCCTAGCATTTTTTACCTTATTTCTCTCTAAAATCTTAATTTTTTACCTAAGGCTTGAGAGATGCAATTTCCTACCAGCTTGGGTGATTTCTAATTTTAAAGTAAGATTATTACACTATTTTATGCAAGATTGATCTATTTAATCTGTAGGCTTGTTAGAACAAGGGCTACGGTGAAATTCTTGGATTTAGGCCCCTAGATATGGTGAAATTCTTTGGTTTAGGTCCTAAGTTGATGATTTGGTTAAAATTACCTATAGGTAGTCCAAAAATTACTTGATAATGTTTCTGGGTTTTTATATTTTATTTGCTAGTGTAGAGTTTCTTCCCTTTAACATAAATTATGGGGAATTGGACCAAATAGATGGGCTAAAGACCCAAACTAAATGATTTAAACTATGAGCTAGTGTAAAATTAGTGATTTTATTCTGTAATACCTAAAATTAAAGAGTAAGTATGTGAATACTATTTATTTGTGGTTTGTTAGACCAAGAATGATCTAAAGCTTCGAGAATGGGCAAGGCTCTTGCAAAGTAGTGGCATTTGAATTTTTTATTGATATATGCTATTGTTTAGTTGCATTTTAGACACAATTTGATTGTGTATATATATATAGTCCTAATTGGATTCTTGTTGATTGGTCCTCAAACATGCTTGTAATTAATGATGGTTAGGTTAGTCGACACTTGTGTGAATTAATTAATGAATGTTGAACTTAATTGAAATGTTTTGATTGTAAGTGTTTTGTTAATTTAGTACACTGTGTTGTATCCTGAAATATAGCATATTTCATAAAATGCATATAATATGGTTATGGAGGATCGCGTACTATGCATGTACAGTACATAGACTTAAATTGTCCCCTATAGGTCATGCATAGTTGGGCAAAAATAAGTTCCTTAGCATGTGTGTTCAAATAGCCGATTTGATATATTATATGGTTAACAAGTTAACAATGAACTAATGTTGTTCTAGCTGTGATGTTGAGATGGACATAATTTCCACTTATGTTTGATTGTTGATTTTGGGTTTGTTATGATATGGTTGATACTCTTGTTAGTTATTTGACTTTTTTGTGGGCATTGTTGGCCCATCATTGACAGGTTTGATAATTTATTAAATTACTTGCTATGTGTTAATTCATGTCTACTTGTTATTTGATTTATCATATTACATATTATTAAGTCGATTTGGCTAATGATTTCTACCAATATATAGTAGTTGGTACTGATACTATCTTGTGTTGTTTTTCTGTTGAGTGCATAAAGTGTTCTAGAGGCTCAAACACGACCTTACCTCTATGATTTGATGGTTGATATTGATCCAAGGGTGAGCATTACTTCTTAAGGTTGTCGTGAATCTTTATGATTGATTCTTGCCCTTTTTCGGGCAATACTCATCTTCAATATTTTATAGCATTGGATATTCTTTTTGACATGATTTTATATTAGAAGTTCTTATATGATGACTTTCTAATCTTAGGGAGATTGTAATAGGTAGTTGTTGATTTTTTACGGTTAAATATTTCATGGTTTTTGAGTTGTTTGATATTGTCACGACCCGAGGCTACCCCCTAGCCATGACAACTGTAATTACGGTCACCAGAGACCTCAAGCTAACCCATGAGCTAGTACCTACTGTGAGCATTGAGTAACTGATAATAAAGAGATATGCGGAAAACAACTGTTAAAATGCCATAAAGTTTTTAAATACTAAAAATGTCACTGAATCTGTAAGTCTGAAAACATCTGCAAAATACTAAAATTTGACTGATAACACTGATAAACTAACTGACTGTCCGAATGTCTAAAAAGTATCTAACTGACTGACTGTGGAGTTTATGGAAAAAACCCTAACTAACTCTAACTGACTTAAATATAGGAATACTAAAATAATTGAATGAAAGGTAAACTTGTCCTTAAAAGATGAGGATTCACCATGGCTACTGTTGCTGTAAGGCTGAACTATCTAAGCGTGGTCAGGAAACTGTGTGTTTGAACCTATGATATAAGACATCATAGCGCAAAGAAAGTATGCGGTTAGTACTTTGAATGTACTGGTATATGCGATCAGGTTAGGCTGAAATACATGGGTTAACTGTGCATAATGTAATGGTTGACAGAATAATGTGAGATATTTGAGTAACCTGCATGAAAACTGCAATACTGTGAATGCAAGACCAAGCATATATATATTTCTGAAATAATCTGTAAACTAAAATACTAAAATTCGATAACTGAATTACTGAGAATCTACATGCTTTGGTCAAGCAAACCTGAACTGAAACTATATTGAATATTGTACTAAGACTGTAACCGACATGCCCTAAATATATTATTGGGGTCCAACCTGCTACCCCAATTGGAAGGGTGTCGGTATTGTGCCATAGATACTAACGTTGGCTGTGTAGATCCACTAATCTAATATCCCAAAGGAATAGGGTGTCATGCCTAACTGATGAGAGCTAGATCTTCGTTAGTGGAGAAGATTAGAGCTCATCAATTTGATGATGTTGGATTGAGGTTGATTTGAGATAAGGTGTTAAGTGGGGATGCTAAGAAAGTCTCACTTGATTCAGATGGAATTTTATGGATTGGAGGCCGAGTTTGTGTGCCGAGAGTGGGTGATTGTATTAGGTTGATCTTGGAGGAGGCCTATTGTTCCTAATATTCTATCCATCTAGGCGTGACTAAAATGTATCGTGATTTGAGGCAGCATTACTGGTGGGGTGGTATGAGGCGAGATGTAGCAGATTTTTTAGCTCGTTGCCTATGTTGTTAGCAGGTGAAGGCCGAGCATCTAAGACCTGGTGGGTTGCTTCAGAGGTTACTCATTTCCGAGTAAAAGTGGGAACAGATCACTATGGACTTCATGACTGGGTTGCCTCGTACTTCTTATGGTTTTGACAGTGTTTGGGTTATCATGGATCAATTGACCAAGTCAACTCATTTTATTCCAGTTCAGGTCTTATTTAGTGCTGAGAGATTGGCCCGTATCTACATTCGTGAGATTATGCATTTGCATGTAGTGCCGGTGTCTATTATTTCAGATTGAGGTTCTGTTTTCACATCTTACTCTTGGAAGATTTTTTAGAATAAGTTGAGTACTGGGTTGATCTTAGCACATCATTTCATCCCAGACTAATGGCCAATCAGAGCAGACTATCCAGGTTTTGAAGGATACGCTTCGCACATGCGTGATGGATTTGGGTGGCCAATGGGAGCAGCATTTGAATTTAGCAGAGTTTGCATATAATAATAGCTACCATTCCAGTATTGATATGGATCTTTTTGAGACGTTATATGGTAGGATTTGTCGTTTCCTAATGGGTTGATTTGATGATTTAGAAGTGAGACCTCGAGATACAGACTTGCATCGTGAGTCTTTGAATAAAGTTTGGGTCATTCAGGATAGACTTAGAATGATTCAGAGTAGGCAGAAGTGCTATGCTAATCGTAAACTTCGTGCCTTGAGATTTGGTGTTGGTGATTGTATTTTTCTTTGAGTTTCACCCATGAAGGGTGTGATAAGGTTTGGGAAGAGGGGCAAGCTTAGCCCTAGGTATATTAGTCCGTTTGAGATTCTTTGGACTATTGGTGATGTGGCTTATGAGTTGGACTTGCCCCGTAATCTACCAGTTGTTCATCTAGTTTTTAATATTTCTATACTTTGGTACTGTATTCCTGATGAGTTGCATGTTATTCATTAGGAGTCGATTCAGTTAGATGAGCGATTGTCCTTTGTTGAGGATCCAATCTCCGTTTTGACTAGGGATGTTAGGCGATTGCGCTCTAGAGTTATCCCTTTGGTTAAGGTTCAGTGGCGATATCGACCTATAGATGAGGCTACTTGGGAGGTTAAGTTTGATATGTGTAGTTCTTATCCTCATCTCTTCATTGATTCAGGTATTTCCTTGTCTTAGTTTGATGATGAACTAGATTTTTAGTGGTGTAATGATCTAAAAATTTGATGAAATATGTGAAATTTATGATTTTGTATGATTTGACTATTTTACCCTTCCCCATAGTTGCATTATGATATTTCTGGGGTGTGGGAGTGATTGACATAATTTTTGATTCATTTTGTACTCTTTATGTGATATTGTGGTTTTTGATGGTTTTGAGAGCCTTATTTCAGATTTATGGGGATATCTTTTGATCCATGCGACAGATAGCTGAACGAACTGCACTAAAAGCTCCAGAATATCAATTTTAGGCTAGGTATACCTTTGGTTTGGGTCCCAGTGCACCCGTTCTC
The DNA here is from genome assembly GCA_030864225.1 of Capsicum baccatum var. pendulum. Taxonomy (NCBI): domain Eukaryota; kingdom Viridiplantae; phylum Streptophyta; class Magnoliopsida; order Solanales; family Solanaceae; genus Capsicum; species Capsicum baccatum. Next base: position 183,824,394 of record CM061554.1, read on the forward strand.
ATTTTACCTATTGATCGGAAAGTTGGAAAATTAAAAATATGGATGTGGGACCCACATTTGGTCAAAATGACCTCAGGTGGAAAATCCAACTTCGCCAGCAGATCTAGAACGTTGATTTTAGGGTGGTGACATATTTGGTGTAATTTTACAGCTTTTAAATCTCATTTCAACCCTTAATTTGGAAAATTATGATTTTGGGGTTGGGAGGGTCGACTTTGTGAAAACCATGTTTTTTTTCAAAAGTCTGATATCGCCATTGAATTCGCAGCATCAAATTTAGTGTGGTTACATAGTTCATTTATGTATATCAAATTTCGGGCACCCCATCTAAGTCCGCTTCGAGTTAAAAATATTTGGTGCACCAGGTTGCTGGTGCAGCCAGATACATAAGTGGTAAATCGAGATTGAGGAATGAGTTGTATGTGTTAAATGTCTAGTAACCCGGGTACAGTATAAATAGCCCTTTTTATTTGATTTTTGCTCATTCTTTCATCTTTCTCTTGATAGTTAAACCCTAAAATAGTGTGAGAGCTTAAAAGTGAAGCTTGTGGGAGTTTGGGAAGCAAGATTAACATATATTTTTTTGTTCTATTACGGTTTAAGGTAAGAAATCACTCTTTTCTTTGCAATTTCTTGATTAATTTCTCAAAACTCCAAAAATTTAAGGCTTGATTTTAAATCTCAATTTCACTTCTTTTCACTTGAATAATAATTTTATCATATAAGACTAGTTTTCCATCAATTTAAACTTTCAAATAACTCTGATTCTTGAGTTTAACCCGGATTTCAATGATTTTACTTGGCAAAGCTTAAAAATGGGTTATCTTCAATTTGAACCTCATTTTTTACTCGATTTGACTTGGATTTTCAGCTGTAGATTCCTAAAAATATGAAAAACATATTTTTGAGGTAAAGTTTTAATTTTGCCCTTCTTTTTCGAAAATCCATTATGTGGGTCCATTTTAACCCCGAACCAAAAGCAGTTAATATGGGTGTCGTTGGTTTTATTTTGATATGTATATTCCATATTTGATGTTTTTAGTGGAGTTCAATATTGTTCATAAAAATTAAGGTCATGGGTTTGAAGTGTAGCAGATCGATTTTTGTTTTTGGGATAGGTTATGGCTTAACTCTTTCAGACCATGCTGGGTAGTAAATGATGGTACAAATTTCATGTTAAGTGGAAACTAATCATGAAAAATGACTATCTATTTGTTGTTCCCGTGTGGGGACCTATATGTGATGTAATTGTCAAAATTGAGATATTATGTGACAGGTGTGACCTTGTAGGTCCTATGTGATATTGATAACCTTGAATACATGTGAAGAAATTTATTGTGTTGTTAAAATGTTTAATGTTATACCATTGATGTATTGTAATTTTATTCATACTTTATTGATATATGAGAAATGTGGAAATTCATGGATGAAACGAATAAAATGAGTCGATATTGGCTCACATGGTTGTGAAAATATATCATTATGGTTGGTTATGGAAATATATCATGTGATTGATTGTAAAAATACTCATTGTGATTGGTTCTAAGAATTACATCCTCATATCATACTCATTCATGAAATAATGGTACCACCGTAGCAACACCTGAGTAACATTGGCAACACCTTCTTAAAAACCCTCCCCAAGGGATGTGCCAAAAAGGAGATATTGTAACACCTTATAAAATCTTTTCCAAGGGATGTGCTGGAAAGTATATATGAGATATGTAGATTGTATATGGTTTGACAAACCCCCTCATGGGTCCTGCGTTGGGAGTTTTTCCTCCGTAGGTGCATACGGAAATTATGCGACGATCTCGGAGGTTATGCGATACCTCGTGCATCATCATCATCATCACCATCATCATCATATATATTGCACTTACTTTATTGTGTTTATATTGTGTTGTATTGCCATATTGACTTGCCCTTTATGTAATTGTCTTATCTTTTTTTACTTGTATTTGATGATCTTGTGTATGTATGTTCCCCTTTGTTCTACTTGTATGTGATATAATATCTACTTGTGTTCTAGCTGGTTGTGATGTTGCAATATATGTGGTATATATATTAGAACTCTTAGTGCAAGCAGTTTGGGCTGCCGGTGTGGGACATTTTCTGATTGCAGGTGACGTTCCCTTAGTGTATATTTTGTATGTTTTATTTACTACTTTGCTTGGTCAGCCTATGATACCTACTGAGTAAAAGTAGATCGTACTCATGCCTACTGCACCCTTTTGTTGCAGGTCCTAGCTCGAGTGCGCCTTAACTTGCTTGATTCGGGCAATTGTTGGGGCTTTTTGTTGCAGGTCCTAGCTCGAGTGCGCCTTAACTTGCTTGATTCAGGCAATTTTTTGAGCTTCAAAGGTAGCGGTTAGACATTCATGCGTTCGAAGTTCACCTCTATCATTCTATAGTATTTATGTCTTTATTAGTATTCGGAGACAGATATTATTTCTTTATGTTTATTTTTTTGATGTATTTGACTCTTGAATTGTATTGGTAGTTCTTACACTATTGACACCTAGTTTTGGGCATGATTGGTATTTTGGATAAGTTCTTTTCGTATTGTTATGATTACTTATATGGTTCGGCTTCATTCTAGAAGCCTTACCTTGGGATATTTCTGGCTTTTCCTCTTTTTGTAGTAGTTTGGGTAATAGGCTTACTTGTCAAGGTACACCAGGATAAATGCCATCATGATCCTCATTTTTGGATCGTGACATCCGCATAATTAAACTTATTTTATAAGAGGAATGCAAACATCTTCCAACTCTTTCATGATCTTCTTATTAATATTCAGTTATCATCCAGCCATTCACGAGCTTTCTAGCTAAGTAGTCTCTATATTTTTCTTTTTCATCTATATATGAAAACCATCTGTGGTCTTTCCACAATCTCGAATTCTTATAACCCAAAAAAATGTCTACTAATGGTTGAGAATTACGAAAATTATCTAGTTTATTACAACCACATCTCTCGCTCAAATAGAGGAATGCAAAGAATTGAATAATTATATTACATATATTTCATATGGTGAAAATGTAAAGTATTCCAAATTCAGTAAATAAAATCTCTTCCAAAAGTTGTTCATCAATATCAAACGACAATACACATATTACTATAGTTTAAACAATTATATGTGTCATGACATTATCTAAAACTCCAGTAAATTAGCTTTCATTTCTTGAAGCACGAAAAATACTCAATTTATGTAGCATTGTTCGAATTTTAAGAAACAAACTATTAATTTTGATCATAAATTTGAGAATAAAATCTTTAAAAAGTTTTGCAACAAAATTAACATAATTGAAATGATGTAAAACTACTATAAGTCACAACAATTAAAACTCAACATATATAAAAATATTTATTTGAAAAATTATGATCAAAGAAAGATTTGTTCGAATCCCAAAATCCAAAAATACTACATAAATTGAATTGGAGAGAGTACATTATGTATTTGATGAATAATCCAAGAAAAAGCGATTTATTTCTAAAATTTAAAATCTCAAATTAGCCTCAACAGCTAATAGATCAATTCTTAGAGGAGGGAACAAAAAAATAAAATAAAAATTGGACCGACATTTGATCATTATGAGCAATTGTTAAAATTTGTAGAATCAAGCCAACAATCAATTCGATTAAATAAAAAAAATTGCAATAAAAAATTAAATATCAAGAAGTAAATATTTATACTTGTAGAATTACGACACATCTATGCCCACACAAAATGATGAACTTGAAAATAAAGAAAGGAACAAAAGCAAAAGTTTATAGAGAAAGTCAATTTTATAACCAAAATTTTGAATATGAGAAAAATTACCATCGTCATCATCAACATAATTTTTGAAAACCTATAATTAAACACATAGTCTACATTCACATAATTTTGTCTTCAGACGACTACAAAAATAAGAATAAAAAGAATTGTGCACATAGCTTAACCTTCATATCCGAAAATATTTTTCCCCTTTCTCCTTTGCTACATACTTCATCTGCATGTCAAAGAACAACACAAAAATATAAATTCAAAATTAGATATTTACATAAAAATCCACAAGTTTGATGGAACTCTCACATGTAAAAGGAAAAAAAGAGTAGAAGAAACTGTTAGTTCTCCTATTAGTTTTAGGCTTACGGTGAATTAATAAAACGTTTATCATGTAGAAACAATGGATTTCAAGATGCAGAGCTTTCTCCATCTAGTAATCTTTCTATAGCAGATGAAACATTGGTATTCTCTCTGGGAAAGGGAATACCAGAGAGAATTGTCTCTAAACATGGCCCCTCTAAATATTGTCTCTACAACATCAATGGAAGCCTTGTTTTCTCTGAAATGCTCCAAACCCATTGGGTGTGAATTTGTGACAATGAAATTAATGGAACACCAAGGAGTGTGGTGACAAACTTTTTGGAAGAAGATTTTAATTCAAATAAATTAATAAGGTCAGTGACTTTCAGATACGGGATGCTATCTAATTATATTTTATGTGATTGCTTCATTATCTAATAATCGAATTTTATGTAACTACACTGTTATCTAATAATAGTATTTTATCCTAACCCTATCTTTCTATGGTAGTTCTACAATGCACTCTGTTGGGTTCTATGTGTGTGTGAATGGAAATGGAGGAAAAATAGTGGAGAAAAAAAAGAAGTACTAAAATGGAAAGTGTACTATTTTTGGAAAGCTTACTAAATTCTTCCACATTGGTGTGAGAAACAAGCTTTAAGGTGTTTATATTGTGGAACACTTACTCCACATGGTAAGTGAGGCAAGAATTAAAGAAGTGCCTTGCGCCGTCATCGTCGCTCGCTCGGCTTTGGCTTCGGATTTGGAAAATGATCGATCGATGATATCACAACTCTTTATCCTCAAAGGTTCACATTTGAGGAAGCTCCAGTGCCCGAGAAAACCTCCGAACAAGAGCGATTTGTGATTGAGGAGGCTTGAAAACACTCAGATTTCCTTTGCAGGAACTACATTTTGAGTGGTCTCCAAGATGACCTTTACAATGTGTACAGTGGAACAATGGGGGGAGCTAGAATGAAAGTACAAGATAGAGGATGCCGGAACTAAAAGTTCTTCGTTGCAAGATTCTGGAATATAAAATGATAGACGGCAAGCTTGTTATCTTCTAAGTGCAGGAACTGCAAGTGATCATCCATGATCTCCTTGCGGAAGGTATGATTTTGAAAAATACCTTTGTTGAACAGTTTGAAAATGTTCTTAGTATTCACATAACCTTTTTTGAAGTATTGATCATGAATGAAGCATTTCAAGTAGGAGAAACAATAGAGAAGCTACCACCTATGTGGAAAGACTTCAAAAAATTTTTGAAATACAAATGAAAGGAGATGTCTGTTGAAGATCTAATCATCAGATTGTGCATTGAAGAAGACAATAAGGCTATGGAAAGAAGGTCAAGAGAAAATTCTACAACTAATGGAGAAAATATTGTAGAAGATGACCACAACTTCAAAAAGCGGAAGAAAGCTGAACATGAAAGCAATTAACCCAAGAAAAAATTCAAGAAAAAGTGCTTTAACTATGGCAAGATTGACCACAAGTCCACAGATTGTTGTGCCCCAAAGAAAGGAAAGAAGAAGGACCAAGCAAATATTGCTGAGTCCAAGAAAGAAGTCGACGACCTGTGTGCTATGCTGTCCAAATGCAACATTGTGGGAAATCCTTGCAAATGGTGGATGGATTCCGGTGTCACCCGTCATGTTTGTGATAATAAAGAGTTATTTGTTGTTTTTTCTCGGACTCAAGGGGAATAAAATATCTACATGGAAAACTCCGCTAATGCAAAAGTAGAAGAAACAGAAAAAGTATGCTTGAAAATGACTTCAGGAAAAGTGTTAACACTCAACAATGTCCTGTTGTCTGGAGTTAAGAAAGAACTTAATTTTTGTATCACTTCTAGACAAAAATGGATCCAAATGTGTATTTATTTTTGGAAAAATTGTACTTAGTAAAGGTGAAGTGTATGTAGGAAAAGGCTACCTCAATGAGGGCCTATTCAAAATGAATGTAATGAATGTTGAAATCAATAAAAGTTTAGTTTCTTGTTACTTGCGTGAGTCTTATGATTTATTGCATGAACAATTAGGCCATGTTAATTACAAAACATTGCATAAATTGATTAACTTAGAAGTTTTGCCAAACTTTGAGTGCAATAAATCAAAATGTCAAACGTGTGTGGAATCAAAGTATGCTAAGCATTCGTATAAGTCCGTTGAAAGGAATTTCAATCCCTTAGACTTAATCCATACTAACATTTGTGATATAAATTCAACACCATCTCGTGGTGGATTAATCCACACTGATATTTGTGATATGAAGTCAACATCATCTCATGGTGGAAAAAGTATTTTATAACTTTTATTAATGATCGCACTAGATACAATTATTTCTATTTGATAAATTGTAAGGATGGAGCAATAGATGTGTTTAGGCAATATAAAACTGAAGTTGAAAATCAGTTAGAGAAAAATAACAAAACAATAATAAGTGATAGGAGAGGAGAATATGAATCTCTCTTTGCACAAATATATGTAGAGAATGGAATTATCCATCAAACTAAAGCCCCGTATTCACCTCAATCTAATGGAATTGCAGAAAGGAAAAACCAAACTTTGAAGGAAATAATAAATGTCTTACTTATAAGTTTAGATTTACCGCAAAATTTGTGGGGGAAGCTATCCTTACGGCTAATCGAATACTCAATAGAGTGCCCCATAGTAAGACACAATCAATTCCATATGAAAAATGGAAAAAAAGAAAACCCAACTTGAAATATTTCAAAGTGTGGTGGTGTCTAGCGAAGATCCAAGTTCCTACTACGTGTTCATAGTATATGTTAAAAGTAGTAAAGCATGTCGATCTTTGGTTCATAAATTCAAATATCTGGATATCAATGAAAATACGATAATTGAATCAGATAATGTTGAATTCTTTGAACACATTTATCCATACAAAACTAGACATGAACCGTCTAGTGAAGGGTCTAAATGATCTCAAAATGAACCAAGTGAGGATGTACATAATGATGAGAATTCAAGATATAGTACACGTCAAAGAACGACAACTTTGTTTGGATCAGATTTTATAATATTTCTCTTAGAAAATGAGTCTCGAACATTTAAATAAGCGATGGCATCTTCGAACTCATTCTTTTGGAAAGAGACATTCGATAGTGAGATTGATTCAATCTTAAGCAACCATACGTGAGAGTTGGTTGATCTTACTCTAGGAAATAAACCTTTAGGTTCTAAATGGATCTTCAAAAGAAAAATGAAAGTTGATGGTACTATTGAAAACTACAAGGCAAGACTTGTTGTAAAAGTCTTTAAACAAAAGGAAGGCCTTGATTACTTTGATGATAACGTCAATTTGGATGTTAATTGCCTTCGTGGCAGTATATGATCTTGAAATTTATCAAATGGATGTGAAAATAGCATGCCTAAATGGAGAATTAGAGGAAAATATTTGCATGGAATAGCCTGAGGTTTTTATGGTTCTAGGAAAAGAAAATAAGGTGTGTTAACTTGTTAAGTCACTTTATGGATTAAAACAAGCACCTAAGCAGTGGCATGCAAAGTTTGACCAAGCCATATTGGCAAACAGGTTCAAGATAAATGAATGTGATAAATGTGTTTACATTAAAGACACTCCAAACACCAAGTCATTGTTTGTTTATATATGAATGATATGTTGTTCATCAGTAGAGATATTTCTGGCACAAATGCAACAAAATGGATGCTTGAGAGCAAGTTCAATAAGAAAGACTTTAGAGTTGCGGATGTGATCTTTGAAATAAGAATCCATAGACTCCACAAGGGTTGGCATTATCACAGTCTCATTATATCGAAAAGGTACTTGATAAATTCAAATATATGGACTTTGGTATTGCCAAGACTTCATCAGATGTGAGCTTCGCACTACGAAAGAATGAAGGTGCAAGTGACTCACAATTGGAGTAGCAAGAATATTGGGATTTTTGATATATATAATGAATTGTAGACGACCAGACATAGCATGCGCTATTAGTAAGTTGAGTCGGTACATGAGTAATCCCAACAAAACTCATTGGATGGAAATGAAAAGAGTTTTGGGGTATATTAAATACACTCAAGACTACGCTTTACATTATAATAAATATCCTGTGGTACTTGAAGGATATAGTGATACGAATTGGATCACCGGATCGAATGAATTAAAATCCATAAATGGATATGTATTTACTATCGGTGGAGGAGCGGTCTCTTGTAAATCATCTAAACAGACATGTATTTCTCACTCTATAATGGAATCTGAATTTATCGTATTAGATAAAGCAGGTGAAGAAGCAGAATGACTCCAAAATTTCTTGGAAGATATTCCTTATTAGCCCAAATTTGTAGCACCAGTATGTATACACTATGATAGCCAAACGGCAATAGAAAGGGCAAGAAGCATGATATACAATGGTAAATCTCATCACATAAGAAGAAGACATAATACCATTAGAGAACTTCTCTCTAGTGGAATTATCACTGTTGACTATGTGAAGTCAAAGGATAATGTGTCGAATCCACTTACAAAAGGCCTATCTAGAGAAGGAGTTGAAAGGACATCTAAGGGAATGGGTTTAAGGCCTAAGACAAGTCAGCATGGCGGTAACTCTACCTAGCAGACTGGATACCCAAGAGCTAGGTTCAAAGAGATTAAACAAAGTTGTGTCTGACAGGTTCAACATTATCATGATATCCAACCCATTCTCATGATACACACAATGTTTAGTAAATAAGGATAAGACTTATGGTGAAAAGTCTTTTAATGATTATCTAAATTTGGAAGATTTGACCAAATAGTTTAATATATAGGATTAAAAATTTATATATCACCTATATGAGGGAGAAGTGGAAGTCGTTTCAAGGAGAATTTTAGTAAAGGCCTATTCTCTAAGCTCTCATTAAACTGGGATGTGTTCATGGCTGAAAAGAATAAAACCGTGAGAACCATAAACAATAAAACGCTAGTTGTGTGACATGTATTGTCTAGGTGTACATTAAAGCTCAACAGTTCAAGGATAGCAAATCTACCAAGTGACCGAGTGCATTCGATGCATGTTTACTACGGAAAGTTCAAAGGGAAATCTTTTTATCCAGATCCAATCAGTCTTTGTTAAATGATCATATTATTGTCTATAAATGCTTCAAAATATAGTCATTCCCCATTTATGTGGGGGATTGTTGGGTTCTATATGTAGGTGTGAATGGAAAATGGAGGAAAAATAGTGGAGAAAAAGAGAGACACTAAAATAGAAAGTGTACTCTTTTTGAAAAGCTTACTAAATTCTCCCACATTGGTAGGAGAAATAATCTTTAAGGTTTTTATATTGTGGAACACTTACTCCACATGGTAAGTGAGGCAACAACCAAGAGGTTCCTCATGTCGTAGTCGTCATCGCTTGCTCGGCTCGGCTTTGGATTTGGATTTGGATTTGTCAAATGATCAATGAGATCTATTTTTTAGACAAAATTTATTTGAATCTTGATGAACAAGTGAAATTTTAATCAAAAAATCTGATGGAATTATTTTTCTCAATGTGCGGGCGTATTTTGAATGCCATACGAACGCATACGCAACGCATCTCAAAGGCATGCGACCCTTTGACGTAAAAGGTATACTATTTCACATTGTAGGGTGATCTGTTCATGCACTTGGACAACCTGCAGGCGTAGGTGCAACGAAGATAGTCACTGGAATTCAGACAATGTCACCTGCAGCCGCAGATCAGGCACAGGTGCAGCACAGACTGGGCGCAGGTGATGTGACTTTACTGAATAGGTGCCTTTTTGTTGAACCAATGCATCCTTTCTGAAAGGACACTTAAAGGATATGAATACATATTCCTTAGGTATTAATATAATTTTTTACGGCAAAAACACTCTTTATATCTTCAAAAAACTCGTTGTGATCATTAGTTGCTGAGTGAGTTTGAAGAATCCTACAATTTAAGGTACCGTTATTATTGTATTGAAGGACATTTTATCCTGGGAGAAAGATTCCATAACCTTGGGTACAGTGAGGGGAATTATTCCTTAAGGACACTCCGTGAAGTCGGGGGACTTGGCCTTACAAATTCTATTTCATCTTATTTCTGAAAATTGACATACTTCTTAGAAAGATTATCCTTAATCTTGTGTTGAAGGTGTCAATCAACTTCATAGGTGTTCTTGGTTTTACACATGAACGTGAGGTTGAAGTTGTTGTGCCTAAATACATATTCTTGTACCCAAAAACATTGAAAACAACACACTATACTTCTTTTTGTAAGTTTATTCTTCAAATTGTTGATCTATGGCATTGTATAATGATAGGAAAATAATATATTTTATCTAAATACATTATATTCATGAAAACAATACTATTATATAATGATAGGAAAACAATATATTCTATCTTAACATTATATTCATCTAAACAATAGAGTATGATATAATATACAACACAATAACCTATGATACAAATATTATAAAATAATACGTAACAACCATCCAAACAAGTGCACTCCCAGAATCTATATTCATATGATGAGCATTGAAAAAAACAACAATCGATAGTGTTAAGGTTATGTCAATATACTTGACATAAACTTGAACGTCCTCTGAATAAATATCCACTAAGCTAACAGTTGAAAACTTGGACATCTCTCTCACATATTACATGGGGTGGCGTCGAGCTGGAGAGAAAGAGTATAGAAGGATCGAGCAAAATGGAGGATGAGTACTTAGAATCTATGAAGTATATGATGGGGCTTACTAGTATTTCGGATGCAGACTGCTTAGTGCACGAAGATGACATTGAAACAGTAAAATGTCATTTTGATTATTTTAGACCAAGCCTATTTTAGTTGGGAAAGGTTCTTTTGCCAATATTTTTAACTGTAAAGTCACGTCACCTGCGCCCAGTCTATGCTGGACCTGTGCCTGATCTGCGGCTGCAGGTGACATTGTCCGAATTGCAGTGACTATCTACGTTGCACCTACGCCTGCAGGTTGTCCAAGTGCATGAACAGATCACCCTACAATGTGAAATAGTATGCCTTTATATAAGAAGTAAAAGTGAGGGGTAAATCTATATAATTGACCCTTTGAATTGAAACAGTAAAATGTCATTTTGATTTTTTTAGACCAAGCCTATTTTAGTTGGGAAAGGTTCTTTTGCCAATATTTTTAATTGTGGAAAAGGTATTTTTGGTTTGTTTTTTATCAATCCGATTTTAATTGGGAAAGCTTTTAATCATAGTCAATATTTAATATCATAAAATAATATAAAAGGTGAAAAAATGATTTTGTCTAAAGTGAAGACTTCTAATGAAGGACAAAAAGTTCAAACATTTTTTCCAAGTTCCTTTACACTTTTAATACATTAGAGATAGAGATAGAGATTGGAGATTAGAAATTAGAGATAGAGATATAGATTAGAGATTATCGTTAGCTAAACATTGTCCTGGGGTTGTAAATCAACCCAAGGTTGTGAACTTGATGTGTTGATTAGTATAAGCGTGTTTATAATTGGATTCAATGTTTTTTAGTTAATTTCATGCTTTTATTTTAAATGAGTAATTGTAAACAATAATATTTCCTAATCGCCTTGATCTTACTTGAGGAAGGAAAATTAGGATCGAAAGAATTGACTAATAAGAAATTAGTCTAATTGATAGGTCAATTGGTCCTACTTAAAGAGGTTGAACAAGATATGGGGGATAGATACATATGCATACAAAATTTATCTCACGTTTTGATGATGACGAGTTGATATCTGTCACGACCCGAGCCTAGGCCCTAGCCGTGACGAGCATCCCGAACCATGAAGGCCCGGAACACCCATTCTCTATCTCGTTATCATGCGCAACATTCGTAATCATAATAAAATGCGAAATTGAGACTGAGTACGAAATACATGGTCTAGTTTTGCAACATTTTTGAATAATACTATCTGACATCAGTCTGCGAAATCTCTACTAAGAACACAAACATCTGGCTGAAAAGAAACTGGGACAAGGCCCCCAGTAAACCAAAAACATAATAAATAAGATAATGTCTGACATAATTAGGCCTTCCGAATAATAGAATTCTCACCACTGCGAGATTAAGTCTGCAAATCCGAGAATGTCTACTGAGTAGCTGGACCCCTAGACTGTGCCTCAGGACCTGGAAGAGGGGGGGGGGGGGTCAGCACAAAAGTACTGGCACGCAAAGCAATCCAAAAATAGTATAATGGAACATACATAAATATATATATAGATTAAGTGAAAGCAATTTTTCATCAAGACATCATGTATAAAACTGTTTCCGAAAAATACATGGGCCCTTTCTGAAAACATGTAACTTGCCTATTCATTTCAAATCAAGATCTATGTTTTACTTCTGAGTTAGGTGGTATTCCCCTACAAGTCTGATATTCCACGGGTTGTATGGAATCCGCCATTGACTCGGCGGGGAAGCCCCCAACCCAAGTGTGCCACAAGGGTTGAAGTGTCTGAGTCTGATACGCCACAGGACATTTAAGTCAGTGCATAATAGTATACCCGGGTCGGCAAACCACGGTTTTAGGCAATGAGTTGCTTGAACTCAAGCCCTCTTCGGGGAACCACCTAACATCTCTGTATGCCCATTTTTAACCTTTTCTGTACATGCAACATTCTGAATGTCTAAAATCATGAAAGTCTAAAATGTCTGTTAGTCTGAGTCTGATATGGCGTTAGTCTGAATTGGTATCGTCATACAAAGACATTTCAAGTCATGAATTTTCTGAGCCATAATGTATTAAGCAAGAGCTTTCATTCAAAACATAGTTTAGACCATGAAAACATGTAACTGATGTAAAGAATTTCATAATCCGAAACTTAAAGTTCAATTTATGCAGAAATTTAATCAAACACCTGGTGGTCAAATGTCTTTAGCAAGTTCATGTATTCAAAATTGAAACACATTTATTCATATATGTATATAAACTGTCAAATCGCTTTAGAGATGGTCAAAAGACCAAAACCATGATGTTAAAACATCTTATACATAAATATATATACATAATTTAAAACCCCATTCTAAAACATGATTTTTTTCTATGCCCATGAGAATTTAGGAAAAGTCCCGCGTACCTTGTTATCCACGAATTTTGGGTGTCTATCGAAGCCTACGTCGAGAGGATTCCAAATCTGTAATTTGTTTCACGAACCCGCGGTTAAATCTTGAGTTGCTTGGGTTTTAATGTTGAAACCCTAGGGAGAGTTCTTGAGCAAATTTGAAGAATATAATGATATTTTGGCTCTTTAGGGATTTAATCCCGTGTTTAAGTTGATAGGAGAATGAGTATTTACGGAAATGCCATTAAAAATTCAGATGGACTGAACATTTTGGCCGGGCGCGATCAAGCAGGCGGCGTGGGCTAATCGCGCGCTGCCACTGGATCGAAATCCAAACGAGGCCTTAGGCTCGTCTAAAAATTCTGAATTTTCTCCAAGACGTACTACAACCTTGCCCCATCGTAATGCAACAAAAAAATCCAAAAATAAAGGTCGGGAAGGTTGAGAAGTTGTATCCCGAAGGTTGCCAGCTAAGAATGAGTCTAAGTCATTTCAACACTTAGAAGAATTTAAAACTTAAGTCTAAAGCTCAGAAATTACAGTCTAATACATGCATGACTTTTACGGGGCGTTACATTATCCCTCCCTTGGGACCATTCGTCCCCGAATGATGGCACGGGAATAGTCACGCACGATTTCAAGCAGATTCATACATAGAAGGAAACATAAATCAAGAATTGTACCTTCCAATTCGTTATTTGCTGGTTCAAATAGGCTTGGGTATCTCACTTTCATGTCATGCTCCGACTCCCAAGTTGCTTTTTCAACTTTCTGATTTCGCCATAACATTTAACTGAGACTATCTCCTTAATCCTCAATTTTCTCACTTGTCGATCTAGGATTTCCACGGGCTCTTCCTCGTAAGACAAGGAATCGTCCACCTTGATATAATCAATGGGCACCACCAAAGAGTGATCTCCGATACACTTCTTCAACATGGATATGTGGATTACTGGATGAACAGAACCCAAACTTGCAGGCAATTCTAATTCATACGCAACTCCACCTATTCTCCTTACAATCTGATACGGGCCTATATAGCGAGGACTTAGCTTACCACTCTTCCCAAAATGCATAACTCCCTTCATGGGAGAAACTTTGAGGAAAACCCAATCTCCAATCTCAAACTCTAACTCTCTTCTTCTGACGTCGGCATAGGATTTTTGATGACTCTGAGCTGTCTTAAGTCGTTCCCTAATGAGTTTCACATCCTCCATTGCCTGATGAACAAGATCAGGCCCATACATCTGCATCTCACCTACTTCATACCAGCCTATTGGAGACCTACATCTCCTACCATACAATGCCTCAAAAGGTGCCATCTTAATACTAGAGTGGAAACTGTTGTAATAGGCAAACTCTATTAGTGGCAAGTGATCAACCCAACAACCTTTAAAGTCAATCACACAGGCCCTCAACATGTCCTCCAGGGTCTGGATGGTGCGTTCAGCTTGCCCATCAGTCTGAGGGTGGAATGCTGTACTTAAGTTCACCTGGGTACCTAAACCTTTCTGAAACGATCTCCAAAACTGAGAAGAAAACTGTGTACCTCGGTCGGATATAATGGAGACAGGCTCTCCATGCAAACGGATAATTTCTGCAATGAACAGCTTAGCATAATCTTCCCCCGAATAGTTAGTCCTGACAGGCACAAAGTGAGCTGACTTGGTCAGCCTATCTACAATCACCCATATAGAGTCATACTGATTTCGAGACTTCGGAAGTCCTGTAATAAAGTCTATATTGATCATTTCCCACTTCCACAAGGGCAACGCTATTTCTTGGGAAGTACCTCCTGGCCTCAAATGTTCTACTTTCACTTGTTGGCAATTCAAGCACTTAGAAACAAAGTTATCCACATCTCGCTTCATATTATTCCACCAAAACATAGATTTCAAATCATGGTACATCTTAGTAGAACCAGGATGGACAATATACCTCGAGGTGTGAGCTTCATCAAGAATTCTTTCTCGAAGCCCGTCGACATTCGGAACACATAATCTACCCTAAAACCTCAGAACACCATCACCACTAATTTCAAAAGACATCACCTTCTGTTGACCCACATCTTTCTTGATTTGCATCATGATGGAATCTTCAACCTGCTTCTGCTTCACTTCAGCACAAAGGGATGACTTAGCTAACTCATGAACAATCACCCCTCCATCTTCGGAATCTAACAGCCGCACTCCCAGATTCGCAAGGCGGTGAATGTCCTTCACCATCTCTTTCTTTTCTTCTTCTACATGAGAAAGGCTGCCCATAGACAACCTTCTGAGGGCGTTGGCTACAACATTTGCCTTGCCCGGATGGTAATGCAGGCTCATATCATAGTCTTTCAGAAGTTCCAACCACCGCCTTGCCGGAGATTCAGTTCTTTCTACGAGAAAACATACTGCAGACTCTTGTGATCAGTGAAGATATCAACATGAACACCGTACAAGTAGTGCCGCCAAATCTTAAGGGCAAATACTACAACCGCTAACTCCAAATCATGAGTAGGGTAGTTCCGCTCGTGCACCTTCAAATGCCTAGATGCATAAGCTACCACCTTACCATGTTGCATCAAAACGCAGCCAAGTCCCACACGGGACGCATCACAGTAAACCACAAAACCATCAACACCCTCGGGAAGAGTCAAAACAGGTGCAGTGGTCAGTCTGTCTTTCAACTTCTCAAAACTATTTTCACATAAATCAGACCACACAAACTTTACCTTTTTCTGAGTCAGTTTAGTGAGTGGGGCCGCTATGGATGAAAAACTCTCTACGAACCTTCTGTAATAACCTGCCAAGCCCAAGAAGCTTCGAATATCGGTTGGAGTCGTGGGTCTGGGCCATTTTCTCATAGCCTCAACTTTCTGGGGGTCCACTCTAATCCCGTCACTGGACACAATATGCCCTAAGAAGGCAATAGCATCTAACCAGAACTCACACTTGGAAAATTTGGCATACAACCGATGATCCTTAAGGGTCTGAAGAATGATTTGGAGGTGATCGATATGATCCTCTTTACTCTTAGAATAAATCAGAATATCATCAATAAATACAATGACAAACGAGTCAAGAAACTGATGGAAAACTTTGTTCATAAGATCCATGAAGGCTGCAGGGGCATTAGTTAACCCGAAGGACATAACAAAAAACTCGTAGTGACCATATCGGGTTCGGAAAGCTATTTTAGGAATGTCTGACTCCCTAACATTCAACTGATGATAGAAAGAACGAAGGCCTATTTTTTAAAAACATCTAGCACCCTGAAGCTGGTCAAAAAGATCATCAATCCTAGGAAGAGGATATTTGTTTTTAATTGTGACCTTAT
This sequence comes from Capsicum baccatum var. pendulum, assembly GCA_030864225.1. Lineage (NCBI taxonomy): Eukaryota > Viridiplantae > Streptophyta > Magnoliopsida > Solanales > Solanaceae > Capsicum > Capsicum baccatum. The sequence continues at coordinate 183,840,857 of CM061554.1, forward strand.
TCAACTGACGGTAATCCATGCACATACGAAGGGAACCGTCTTTCTTACGCATGAAAAGTACAGGTGCACCCCAAGGAGATACACTGGGGCGTATAAATCCCTTATCTAGGAGGTCTGCTAGCTGCTCTTTCAACTTTTTTAGCTCTGCGGGAGCCATTCTATATGGCGGAATAAAAATAGGACGGGTATCTAGCAACACATCAATACCAAACTCTATCTCCCTATCAGGGGGTATCCCTGGGAGATCTTCGGGAAAGGCTTCTGGAAATTCATTCACCACAGGGACAGACTGAAGAGGAGTATTTTCAACTTTAGATTCCTTGACTCGAATAAGGTGATACAAGCAACCCTTAGAAATGAGTTTTCGGGCTCTGAGATAAGATATCAAGTGCCCTTTGGGTGCTAAAGAATGTCCCTACCATTCTATCATTGGTTCATTCGGGAAGGAAAAGGTAACTCTACGGGTCCTACAATCCAATATGGCATAGCATGAATGGAGCCAATCCATCCTTAAGATAGCATCAAATGCAACCATGTCCAACTCTATAAGGTCTGCCACCGTATCCTGACTACCAACAGTCACCACACAACCCCTATATACCCTTCTAGCAACAACAAAATCCCCCACCAGGGTAGAAACAGAAAAGGGTTTAGAAATCACACTGGGCTCAAACCTGAAACCAACAGCCACATAAGGGGTCACATAGGATACGGTAGATCCGGGATCAAGTAACACAAAGACATCACGGGAAAAGCTTTGTAACGTACCGATAACAACATCTGGGGAAGCTTCCGCCTCCTGGTAGTTGGTCAAGGCATATAACCGGTTTCGACTGTTCCCGGCAGCTGATGTGGCGCCCTTCTGAGATGGGGGTGGCGCTGTGGAATTGCCCTGAAACTTCGCACCACCAATACTTCTCCTAGCAGATGGACAGTCCCTCTGAAAGTGGCCTGACTGACCACATGAATAACATACAAGTGTGCCCAACTGACATTTCCCCGGATGATTCCTACCATAATTTTCACATCGCGGGTAAGTGCGATGCTGCTGAGCCACACTACCCTGCGACTGAGTATCTGGTGCTCTAGATCCATGAGGAGTCTGAAAGCTCTGAGTCTGTCTGTCTGCAGGGGGTCTGGGCGTTGGGGCGCTGGCTGCTGGCTGTGTATTATTCCAAAACCTCGTCTTCTTCGACCACCTATTTCCCCAGTTACCACTCTGCGGCTGACTCTGGTGCTGGTCCGTAGATTTGACTCTCTTGGCCTGTCTGTCCTTCTCTCTAGATTCAGTGATCTTTCTCTTCTTCTCTTCCACCTGCTGTATGAGGACTGTCAGTCTAGAAAAGTCTAACTCCCTATTCAACATTGCCCCCTGGCACTCAAGTACCAGGTTATCAGCAAGGCCTCCGGGATCTCATATTGCTAGTCAATTCTGGTGCATAGCGGGCTAGTTGATTAAACTTCAAAGTGTACTCCTGTACACTCATACTGCGCTGCTTCAGATTCATGAACTCTTCTGCTTTGGCCTCCCTCAACTCCAGAGAAAAGAATCTATCAAGGAAAGCTTCTACAAACTCACCCCAAACTGTAGGCTCAGCACTCTCACCTTTTGCATCTTCCCAGTCTGCATACCACTGATTGGCAACATCCTTAAGCTGATAAGTTGCCAATTCTACTCCTTCAATCTCATCTACATGCATTACCTTAAAGATCTTCTCCATCTCATCCATGAACTTCTGTGGATCTTCCTCCACCTTTGTACCAGTGAACTTAGGTGGATTCATCTTCATGAAATGCCCGACTCTAGTAGCCTCAGACGTAACGGATGCAGACCCAACATCTTCCGATCATTGAGCCTGGTTAGATACCAGTTGTGTCAGCATATGGATAGACCGTCTAAACTCTGCATTTGAGATATCTCTCTAAGCAGTTTGTGGACAGTTGATATTAGTCCGCGGAGCCTGAGGTGGACTGGTCGGGACTGGAGGGACTCCCGGAGTAGGGACAGGTTCTGGCGTGGAAGCTCTATTACGGGTCCGCATCCTGTGGGTGGGACGGACCACATCTGCCTGAGCACTCTGATCGATGTTGCGATGGGGAGGCATAGTCGTGTTTCTGAAATACCAGAGATCATTGATTAGGGGATAGTTTAGACTCTGAAGCACGAACTAAATCACAAAGAAGGGAAACATTCCTAAACGCCTAGTAGCCTCTTGTTTATAAGTGTGGCGTGCTACACACCCATAAACAGAACTCTACTCGACGTGATTTCATAGACACCCTGGGACCATGAACCGTGCTTTGATACCAAGTTTGTCACGACCTGAGCCTAGGCCCTAGCCGTGATGAGCATCCCAAACCATGAAGGCCCAGAACACCCATTCTCTATCTGGTTATCATGCACAACATTCATAATCATAATAAAATGAAGAATTGAAACTAAGTACGGAATACATGGTCAAGTTCTGCAACATTTCTGAATAATACTATCTGACATCAGTCTGCGAAATCTCTAATAAAAACACAAACATCTGGCTGAAAAGAAACTGGGACAAGGCCCCCAGTAAACCAAAAACATAATAAATAAGATAATGTCTGACATAATTAGGCCTTCCGAATAATAGAAGGCTCACCACTGCGAGATCAAGTCTGCAAATCCGAGAATGTCTACTGAGTAGCTGGACCCCTAGACTGTGCCTCAGGACCTGGAAGAGGGGGGTCAGCACAAAAGTACTGGCACGCGAAGCAATCAAAAATAGTATAATGGAACATACATAAATATATATATATATATATATAGATTAAGTGAAAGAAATTTTTAATCAAGACATCATGTATAAAACTGTTTCTGAAAAATACATGGGCCCTTTCTGAAAACATGTAACTTGCCTGTTCATTGCAAATCAAGATCTGTGTTTTACTTCTGAGTTAGGTGGTATTCCCCTACAAGTCTGATATTCCACGGGTTGTATGGAATCTGCCATTGACTCGGCGGGGAAGCCCCCAACCCAAGTGTGCCGCAAAGGTTGGAGTGTCTGAGTCTGATACGCTACAGGACATTTAAGTCAGCGCATAATTGTATACCCGGGTCGGCAAACCACAGTTTTAGGCAATGAGTCGCTTGAACTTAATCCCTCTTCGGGGAACCACCTAACATCTCTGTATGCCCATTTTTAACCTTTTTTGTACATGCAATATTCTGAATGTCTAAAATCATGAAAGTCTAAAATGTCTGTTAGTCTGAGTCTGATATGGCGTTAGTCTAAATTGGTATCATCATACCAAGACATTTTAAGTCATGATTTTTTGGAGCCATAATTTATTAAGCAAGAGCTTTCATTCAAAACATAGTTTAGACCATGAAAACATGTAACTGATGTAAAGAATTTCATATTCCAAAACTTAAAGTTCAATTCATGTAGAAATTTCATCAAACACCTGGTGGTCAAATGTCTTTAGGAAGTTCATGTATTCAAAATTGAAACACATTCATTCATATATGTATATAAACTGTCAAATCGCTTTGGAGATGGTCAAAAGACCAAAACAATGATGTTAAAACATCTTATACATAAATATATATACATAATTTAAAACCCCATTCTAAAACATGATTTTTTTCTATGCCCATGAGAATTTAAGAAAAGTCCCGCGTACCTTGTTCTCCACGAATTTTGGGTGTCTATAGAAGCCTACGTCGAGAGGATTCCAAATCTGTAATTTGTTTCACGAACCCGCGGTTAAATCTTGAGTTGCTTGGGTTTTAATATTAAAACCCTAGGGAGAGTTCTTGAGCAAATTTGAAGAATATAATGATATTTTGGCTCTTTAGGGATTTAATCCCGTGTTTAAGTTGATAGGAGAATGAGTATTTACGAAAATGCCATTAAAAATTCGGATGGACTGAACATTTTGGCCGGGCGCGATCAAGCAGGCGGCGCGGGCTAACCGCGCGCTTCCACTGGATCGAAATACAAATGAGGCCTTAGGCTCGTCCAAAAATTCTGAATTTTCTCCGAGATGTACTACAACCTTGCCCCTACGTAACGCAACAAAAAAATCCAAAAATGAAGGTCGGGAAGGTCGAGAAGTTGTATCCCGAAGGTTGCCAGCTAAGAATGAGTCTAAGTCATTTCAACACTTAGAAGAATTTAAAACTTAAGTCTAAAGCTCAGAAATTACAGTCTAATACATGCATGACTTTTACGGGGCGTTACAATATCGGAGGACCAGGTCCCTGGTTTATCGTGAATTAATACAGTTATCACATCTCTACACAGTTTTGTCTGCTAGTGCAACAAATTGTGCAGGTGTGCTACCTACTTGATTAGACACCTGGTATAATCAAAATTCAGAAGTGATTTATGCACTACTATAAATAGAAAAGGATGTTTCTTTTTTAACAATTTTTGCAAATTGAAGAATCTCATAGTAATGATGAAAACTCTCTCAAAAGCTCATGTTTGAAATCTCTTTGTACTAAAGGTATAGGTGTTCTTGAGTTAAGTTTTGCTTTGTAATTGATTTACTCAACTTTGAAGAGTAAAGTTTTCTTTTATCAGTAGAGTGTTTAGGTAGAATTACCTAAGGTCCATAGATTAGAGTTAATCAATTATAAAGTGGTTGAGTAGTGTAAAGGTAGTTGTAATAGAGCTATTACTACTAGTAGAACTTAGAGTTAAGTTCTTTGGAGTCTGTAATCAATGAGTTTTGATTATAGTGGAGATTGGGTGCTTGTTAGGGAAAGTCGTGCTTTTTCCTTCCTTGAGCAAGGAGGTTTTCACGTAAATTACTGTGTTCATTTAATTTCTAAAAGATTTAGTTAGTTACTATTTTATTTCTATTCTCCTAATCTTAGGGACCTGGTCCCTAGAATGGTGGTGCACCCTCCATGTTTCAACAATTGGTATCAGAGCTTGGGCACTCTAAAAGGTTAACACCTTGAGTGATTTCTTGATCATGGCTGCTTTACTAAATCTGAAGGAAGGACAATCTACTACTAGATCATCCCTCTTTAATGGAAAATACTATGGGTAGTGGAAAACCAGAATGTATAACTTTATTATGGCTTAGGACAGTGAGCTAATAGATATAATATTGGATGGTCCTCAAGGTCCAGTTAGGGAGTTCAAATAAGGAGACATAACCAAAATGGCTTTCAAAACAAGGAGGGAATATGATAAAGAAGATCGCAAGAAAATTGAAAAGAAATTCAAAGCAAAATTACCTGTGTGTGGAATTGGACCTGACAAGTATAATCGAATTTGTACTTGTGAAAATGCAAAAGAAATTTAAGAATGTCTAAGGATAGACTAATAAAAATAGATGAGTCTGGTTGTAAAGGGAAGAAAGAAACCTCAAAGCTTCAATTGAGCTTGAAGAAATATCAAGACATCTTATGAATTTACTTCATAAGAATGAGGAATTAGAAAGATACCATGCAAATAAGAAAAGACCTTACAAAATCCCCAAAAATAGACAACATCTTCACAAATCCTTTCTAATATAACTAGGTAGGGAATCTGTAATGCCCCGTATGTGTCAGAAATCCTTTCGAATTAGAGAGCCTACTATGTGTCAAATGATAGGTCTTCAAGTTAGCTTTCTAATGATACCAATTTTCCTAAAATCCGGCACCCGAGCAAGAAGTTATGGCCTTTCAAAGTAGTAGGCGGAGCCTATGTAAATATAGGCGATAGCATAGGCGGAGCCTATGTAAACATAGGTGATAGTATAGGCGGCGCCTATTTAAACATAGGCGATAGCATAGGCAGCGCCTATGTAAACATTTCAAGTGACTTAAACACTCCATTTTTGGGGCAAAATGGTCCTTTTCCACCCTTACTTAGCCCTAATCACGAAATTCAGTTCCCAAAGACCCCAAAATACATCTTTATTGATCAAAATTATTCAAGAACTCTCTGTAGAGTTTCAAAATAAAAAACCCAAGCAACTAGAGATTCAACCATGGGTTTTAGAATCTAATTGGATATTTGGAATCCTCTCAATGTAGGCTTCAAGAAACACCTACTATTCATAGTAATCGAGGTACGTGGGGTTATCTCAAAAATCTCATGGGCTTTAAAAATTCATGTTTTCAAATGGGGGTTTTGAAATTACAAATATGATTATGTTTTAAACGTTTTATGATATTGATTTGGCCCTTAGTCCTACTCCCAAAGTGATTTGCTATATGATATATGTATATGCATGTATTCCGAAAAGATGTTAACTTGAGATCATGAATGATATGAAATTTCCTCTCTTGATGTGAATTTGTTTTAAATGTTCATATGATGTAAATTGTTTGAAAACATCTTGAAGAGCATGACAAGAAATGTTTTGAGAATTGATATGATTTTGACTTGAAAATGAGAAGGTTATTCATGTTGAATACAATGGTTGAATGAGAATAATGATGTGATATTGATGGCTTGCAAGTCGGGTATGAAGATACCCTACAGAGTATGACATGTGATTGATTTGAACAAAGTTTGAATGCATTGATTTTCATGAGAAAGGTGGATGCTCGAAGAAGGCATTTGAGTGAAAGGGCTCATTGCTGGAAACCGTAGTTGTCGATGCGGGTCATATGATATTGTATCCGACATGGAAGGATAATAAAATAATTGATACATCTCACATGGGGGGATTCCCTACGGTGTACTCACATGGGGGGTATACCGGCTCCAAATCCCAGCGGCTACTTAGATTAGAGGCATGGCCGCCGAGCACCAGAGGCGGATTCCACATAGCCGTGGAATAACAATTGTAGGGTATTCCACCTAGCTCAATTGCATTACATTGGTATTGAAAACTATTACATTATGCCCATGTGTTTTCAAATAATTTGATATGAAACTGCTTTATAATGGCTCTCACCTATATTGTGTAAAAATATTATATTCCTATTTTGATTTCTCTGGGTACCAGTACTTTTGTATTGATCCCCTCTTCTCTCATTTTTAGAGGCACAGTCTAGGGGTCCAGACAACTAGTAGATTCCTTCCGATAGATCGCAGAATCAAGTGGTGAGCCTTCTATATTTTGGAAGGCCTGATGTCTGTAGTTTAATTTATTATTTATTAGTTGTGGGTCTACTAGGGACCTTGTCCCAGTTTTCAGATAGACATTTATTTTAGTCATGTAGTAGAGATTTCGCAGACGTTATAGAGATGTTGTGTTGAGATTGTGGGGAATTATTCCTTATTATTAATTTCGCATGATTCTTGACCATGTTTCCATTATATTGTGTATCTTTCGTATTTCTTTTATCCTATGAATTGTGTACGTGATTACCAGACAGATAGGGGTGTTTCGGGCCTCATGGTTGGAATACTCGTCACGGCCAGGGCCCTGTTTGGATTGTGACAAAATTGGTAGCAGAGCACGGTTCATGGTCCTAGGGTGTCTGCGAAATCGCATTGGGTAGAGTCTTATTTATGGGTGTGTAGCATGCCACACTTATAAGAAGGAGGCTACTAGGCATTTAGGAATATCTCTCTTTCTTCATGTTCTAGTTCATGCAATAGAGTCAGAATGTTCCTATTTCATACTCAAATTTGTGCTATGGTGTCGCCTATACAAAAGTAACAATCATCCCAATTCTTTCCTTACTCGGATATTCTCAGACATGTCACATAATTGGGCCGATTGAAGTACAGAAGTTTAGAGTCTAAATGGTATAGCTCGTTCTGATCGAATCATATAATATTTTTGCAAGGACTTGAGAAGCATTCGTTAGTGCTTCAGAGTGAGGATGATTTACCCCTTTATAGAGATAAACTAATTTGGTAGCTAGCAGCATGTGTGGACAGTATGGTAGTCCATGGAGGAAGTGTTTGACTCTGATTTTATTTCTATAGAGTAAGATGTGTATTCTTAGTTCATTGAATATTGTGTATTAAATCTCTATCTCATGAAATATTGTCATCAAAGTGTTGTTGAAACATAAATTCTAGTGAAGTCGTGTGGGGCTCTTTCGATTCACTAGCATAGTTGACTTGTCATTCATCCCATTTTTTGTTCAAAATATAAAATCAAAGTCTAGTGAAGCCGTGTGAGGTCTATTTTGAATCACTAGACACTTGTTGTCCAACTTGTTGTTCTTGTGTAGGTTTAATGTATGTATAGCTAAATATGCTTGCATAAGATTTGGCCGGTAAAGAGATGATTCATCTTTGTGTGTTAGTTTATTAGTAAAAGATAGAGAAGGAGTTATTAGGCGAGGTGAATTGTCCTTGCTTGAAGTAAGAAAATGGCCAGATTAGCCAGTAGGTTATAAGTATAGACTCATGATTGTTGTGGACTTTGAAGGTAGTATAAATGTACGCTTGGGTAAGTAATTGTGATGTGAGAAAGCAGTATAGGTAGATACGATTGTATGGGGTTATAATATAAGGATAAGGTTGACCATGTCTATTATGAGGCTTTAACCCCCTTGACCCTCTTTTCATTGGTAGTTGTAAACTAGTGCTACTTGTGAGAAGGTATGTAGTAGATTTTTGAGATATTTGGGTAGAATATCCCAATTTAATGGATTAGTATATTATGTTGCACTCGCCGTTGGTGGTAGATGATTGATGCTATACCATTGGCTTGAATTTAATGCAGGATATGGATGTAAGAATAGTGGCATGAGATTAATGATGTATATTTGTGGGAATAAATATTAGTAGGCTTGATGTGTTGAAATAGTATGTGCTAATGAGTTATGATAAGGAAGACCGTAAGGTCAAGGTCGATTATTGTTGTTATAAAGTTCTAGTGTACTAGTGTTTCTTGATGTTTATTTCATAGTTTCCAAGTGAGAATCATGCGTAAGGTTGGGTTGTAAAATCATGTTTAGCACTAGACATTAAGTTTGAACAGTTGAAGTTCATAAAGGTGGATGTGATGATTTCTTAATCAATGATGTTAGTTATATGAAAGTGATCTAATAGGTTTGAACGGTGTATGAAATGGCTTAAGATTAAATTGATTCGTAATGAAGTATAATGTTGTAGGTATGGTGTAGAAGTATGCCAAGGTGATATGATGTTGCGGCATATTTTTCTAAGACTATTACATAATTTGTGTGGATAGTAGTACCATTGAATCGTTAAGTGGAGAAAGGCTAGTTAGATGGTATATGGTGATCTAAATAGTCATGTTAAGTGTTAGAATCTAAGTTTGAGTTTTGAAGGTTGAACCGATAGAAATAAGTATTGGTGGCATTGGAAAGATAGAGTGTATCCCAAAAGGTAGTCATTCGGGTTAAGTCTATGATATGCATGCATTGTCATTTTTTCAGACCCTAGGGTGCAGTAAGTGTAGTTCAGTTAGAATCTGGTAAAGGATCTCCCAAACTCTAGATGATGACGTGAAGCTGAGGGGGAGATGATAGAACAAATGACCAAGTAAGGCTCTCAGATTCTAGTAGTGAAGCACTATGATTTAGAACATCAAAAAGTGAGGGTGGATCTCAACCCATTCCTACCTCAGTATTTTTTTTGTGATCCGGATGCTTACTCATGCCTTACGATTCAGTTTCTTGATCATAGTTCATGATTCCTGTATATGATAGAGAGTCACGTACTCTTCCAATTCTGAGATAATGAGTTCTAGTTCATTCAAGTATTCGGAATCACATTCCTTATGTTATGGACTCTAGTTGAGGTCATGCAACTCATGACGCATGTACTCACTCTTTATAGTGTGCTTATTCCCGTATAAAAATATTTTCATGCTTCAGGATCTTATGTTTTAACCTTTTAGTGACCCTCCCTATGCAATGATAGTGGTAATGATGTAAATGTTCTTGTTGATGGAAGATCATAGTATGCTTTCTTAGATAAGGCCATAAGTTTGAAGTAAGAGTTGGGGCCAAGTCTTTGATACATGTGATGGTTAGTTGAAAAGTTGGTGTGTGTATGTTTTTAGGATAGCGCATGGGACTTATATTGATAATAGTTTAGAAACTATGTGAAGTATGTATTTATGGGTGATTGCCTTGAAGTCAACATATGGTTATAAAATAGGCTTGAATGACGTTTTGGGATTGTAGTGGAAGGTCGCAATATGAATTAGCGACTTCATACTAAGAGTTCAAAGTAGTCATTGAAGTGGTAAGGCATGTTATACTTAGGATGTGATCTTTAAAGGAGATATAGAAGATTGCATCATATGGTTTAGAATAATAGTGTGGCCAGGCATGTTGTATTTTTTTGTGACTTAGAGTTAAGCTTGATCACGTCGAAGGGATTAAGTTATTTTCAATATTAGTAGAAAGATTTGTCAATGCTCATATGAGAATTTTAAGCTAAATTGAATGAATATGATATTTATAGGAATAGTATTGTTAAGGGATATTCGAGAAGTGTGCTAAGCTTGAAAGTAAGAAGTTGTATTGCCAAAGGTCTGGTAATTCCATCCTAATTTAGGAGTTATATATCTATATTCCAAACTACAAAGTGGTGTCATTGTGATGATTCCTTAGTGGGTGTCTTGTGTAATCCATACCCAAGATTCGTGGCTCCCTATTACTGCTAAAACTTCCTTAGAGAGAGTGTTGAAGAGAATACTCCAGTTAAGTAAGAGGGTGTAGTATAATTCAGTTTGTATGGCCAATAAGTCAGTTTAGCAGTCAGATTTGGATGACTTGTTTTCTCATCTTTGCACCTATTCATGTTACTCAAAATCTCAGACATGCTACTATCCCAAGATAGAGTATACCAGTAGTTACGAGTATAGCCTGGTTCATGCATCATGCATTAAATTCAGATTCCAGATGTTCAGTTATTATTCAATTCGTAGGTGCCCTGTGCATCGCCTCAGTTTTCCGAGTATCTTAGTGAATTAAGCATTCATAGAGGGACATAGGGTCCCAAGGGGGAGATATCCCATTCACCTCAAGCATAAAATCTTATTACAAGCTTTGCATCAGTTATCATTCCGTATTCAGTCATACATCATACGTCAGTTCAGTCAGATATGCATGCATTAGAAATGCATGTTCAATAGAAAAGTTCAGCTTATTAGTGTATTCAGTTTTGCGTTCATGAGAACAACTCAGTAACAAATCCATGCATCAGATATGCATGATTCATTATGAGAATTCAGCTTATGAGTCGCTTCAGTTGTGTATTCCATGCCTCGAATATACATGTCCGGCATAAGCATTTAAAACATCAGTAGTTCCAATCTTATAGTCATGTTTCCGATCAGTGTATTCTTTCTTAGGAAACATATCATGTCCGTGTTATCCCATACCCTTAAGACATCGACATTTTATCCATCATTCGGTGACGAATGATCCCAAGGGGGAGATAATATAACACCCCGCATGTCGGTCTACAATATAGACCATGATTTTGATACGTTGATAATCCCAAAGCCATAATTCCTATGCTAATATGGCATGTTCATTATTTTTATAGTACGTGAATCCATTCAAGCTTGAATTTAGACCATAGAGGTCCTTTAACTCAAGGACAAGTTGAAACTATTTTGATCGATTAAGTTTTAGTGGATTTTGTAATTTCTGTTAGCTTTCATCGACCGTAACTCTTTGTATATATCTAATTAGAGGTTCTACTATGTGTCAAATGATAGGTATTCGAGTTAGCTTTCTAACGATACCAATTTTGCTAAAATCCGGTACCCGAGCAAGAAGTTATTGCCTTTCAAAGTAGTAGGCGGCGGCTATGTAAACATAGGCGATAGCATGGGCGGTGCCTATGTAAACATAGGCGATAGCATAGGCGGCGCCTATGTAAGCATAGGTGATGGCATAGGCAGCGCCTATGTAAAGGTTTCAAGTGACTTAAACACTCTATTTTGGGGACAAAATGGTTCTTTTCCACCCTTACTTAGCCCTAATCACGAAATTCAGTTCCCAAAGACCTCAAAATACACCTTCATTTATCAAAATTGTTCAATAACACTCTCTAGGGTTTCAAAATAAAAAACCCAAGTAGCTAGATATTCAACCATGGGTTTTAGAATCTAATTGCATATTTGGAATCCTCTCAACGTAGGCATCAAGAAGCACCTAATATTCATAGTAATCGAGGTACGTGGGGTTATCTCAAAAATCTCATGGGCTTTAAAAATTCATGTTTTCAAATGGGGGTTTTGAAATTACGAATATGATTATGTTTTAAACATTTTATGATATTGATTTGACCCTTAGGCCTACTCCCAAAGTGATTTGCTATATGATATATGTATATGCATGTATTTCGAAAAGATGTTAACTTGAGAGCATGAATGATATGAAATTTCCTCTCTTGATGTGAATTTGTTTTAAATGTTCATATGATGTAAATTGTTTGAAAACATCTTGAAGACCATGACATGAAATGTTTTGAGAATTGATATGATTTTGACTTGAAAATGAGAAGGTTATTCATGTTGAATACAATGGTTGAATGAGAATAATGATGTGATATTGATGTCTTGCAAGTCGGGTATGACTATACCCTACAAAGTATGACATGTGATTGATTTGAACAAAGTTTGAATGCATTGATTTTCATAAAAAAGATGGATGCTCGAAGAAGGTGTTTGAGTGAAAGGGCTCATCGCTGGAAACCGTAGTTGCCGATGCGGGTCATATGATATTATATCCTACATGGGAGGATAATAAAATAATTGAGACATCTCACATGGAGGGATTCCCTGCGGTGTACTCACATGGGGGTATACCGGCTCTAAATCCTGGCGGCTACATGGATTGGAGGCTTGGCCGCCGAGCACCAGAAGAGGATTCCATATAGCTGTGGCTATGTGTTTTCAAATAATTTGATATGAAACTGCTTTATAATGGCTCTCACCTATATTGTGTAAAAATATTATATTTCTATTTTTATTTCTCTACGTACCAGTAATTTTGTATTGATCCCCTCTTCCCCCAAGTTTGGAGGCACAGTCTAGAGATGCAGACAACCAGTAGATTTCTTCCAACAGATCGCAGAATCAAGTGGTGAGCCTTCTACATTTTGGAAGGCATGATGTCTGCAATTTAATTTATCATTTATTAGTTTTCGGTCTACTGGGGGCCTTGTCCCAGTTTTCAGCTAGACATTTGTGTTAGTCATGTAGTAGACATTTTGCAGACGTTATAGAGATGTTATGTTGAGATTGTGGGGAATTATTCCCCATTATTACTTTCGCATGATTCTTGACCATGTTTCCGTTATATTGTGTATCTTCTCCATTTCTTTTATCATATGAATTGTGTGCGTGATTACCAGATAGATAGGGGTGTTTTGAGCCTCATAGTTTGGAATACTCGTCACGGCCAGGGCCCGGTTCGGGTCATGACAGAATCAATAATAGTAGTGGCCTTGGATATCAGTATATAACTCATGCTTTAAGATCTCAATTTAAGTATGTTCTTATTGCTAAAAACAAATTCAATAGTCCTCTATATACTTACTATGGAAGGGATGGTCACTTGAAAAAGAATTGTCAAGAATGGCTTAGAGTTATAATAAGTAGTTCTAGATACATCCAGTAGGACAAATCTTATCCCAAGAGATCTAAAACCTTAAAAATTTTGAAGAAGAACCAACTGCCTAGATGGTCGAAGAAAGATTTGATCACTTTTTTGTCTTCCTTTAGGTAACTCAAACTTAAGCGGGTTCCCAAATCTAATGAATGAACTCTATATGCAGGTGGGAGTAGAGGAAGGTAGTCAGAACTGGTTCATGGGTAGTGGATTCTCTAAGCATATGATTTGAAGTATTGACTATTGTCTCTCACTCAAGGCACTTCAAGGTAGAGGTGTCTCATTTGGAAATGAAAAAAGGGTAATCTTGGAAAGATTGGAAAGTCTCTTAATCATGCAATAAAGCACGTGTACTATGTGAATAGTCTCAAATATAGTCTTTCAAGTGTATCTCAAATCTATGACAAAGTAAATAAGGTTAAGTTCTTATCTGATGGATGCACTATGTCAAGCTTGAAGTTTGGAAAAGTCATTCTCATAGAGAAAAGGTGCAAGAATATGTATGTTACTGATATAGACTCTAGTTGATTATGAATTGACCTACTTGAGTGTCAAAGATGAAAATGTTAATCTATGGCACAGAAGATAGGGATATGTAAGTTCCTCCTTGCTGAACAAGCTGATATCAAAGGACCTAGTCTGTGGTGTTCCAAAGCTGCAGTTTTCAAACAATAAGTTTTGTGATGCTTATGCCAAGGGAAAACAAACTAGATCTTCATTTATGTTAAAAAAAAAGTAGGTTAGCACCAGTAGACCCCTTGAGTTTCTACATATCAATTTATGTGGACTTTTTAATGTCCAAAGTAGAGGTGGGAAGAGGTATGTGTTTGTTATTAACAATGTTCTTGAGAACTAAAGATGAAACCTATGAGTTATGGTTGAGATAAAGATTCGGACATAAAAAAACTCATTCTATTCAAAGGGGTGGTATAGTTGAATCTAAAGGTCAAGGAAACATTGATATAGTTGAGAATAAAAAAGGTGATGGTAAGTCAGGATCTCAATTGTAGACACCAGATATGGAAGAGAAAAATCAAGAAAGATCTAGTCAAAATTCTCAAGGACATGGTCGCAGTGGATATCAGCCTAGAATATCAAATTGGAATCTTAAATCTTATCACCCCCTTGAAAATCTAGAATCCCCTATGGAATTTAGAATTCAAAAAAGATCTCTAGCTAGAAGTTTATGACCCTCTCAGACTTCTTGTGACAAGTTGAGGCTAAAATGTAAAAGAAGATCTTAAAGATGTTGACTGGATCAATGCTATGCAGGAAGAGCTTCGGTAATTTGAAAGGAACAAAGTCTAGCACCTGTTCCCCAGACCTTCTAAAAGCATAATTATTGGGACAAAATGGGTGTACAAAAAAAAGGATGAACATGGTTCTATCAATACAAATAAAGCAAGGCTTGTTGTTCAAAGTTATAATCATGAGAAATGCATTGATTATGATGATACATTTGCTCTTGTTCCAAGAGTGAAAGCCATCAGAATTCTTATTACCTATGTTGCTTATATGGGATTCAAACTATTCCAAATGGGTGTCAAAAGTGCCTTTTTGAATGGGTATTTGAAGGAAGAAGTTTATGTCAAGCAATCTCTATGTTTTGAAGATGCGGATTTCCTACACCATTTTCTCAAATTGTAAAAAGTTCTATATGGTTTGAATCAAGCACCAAGAGCTTGGTATAAGAGACTTTTAAAGTTTTCTCTAGAAAATGGCTTTAAAATAAGGAAAATTGACAACACTCTCTTACTAAAATTTAGAGGTAGCAACTTGCTGATTTTTCAGATCTATCTTGATGACATAATTTTGAGAGATACTTCTGAATCTTTATGTGAAGAGTTTGAAAAATCAATAAGGGTGAATTTTAAATAAGCATAATGGGTGAATTGAGCTTCTTTCTATGTTAACAAATCAAACAAACCTCTCAAGGAACTATGATCTGTCAGAAAAATACATTAAAAATTATTGAAGAAATATAATATGGGAGATGCTAAGCTAATTGATACTCTAATTGGAACTATTTCAAAATTGGATAATGATGAACTTGGTCCCTTAGTAAATTAGACCATGTATAGAGGGATTATTAGACCCCTACTATACCTCACTGCAGGCCAGATATTGTATTCAGTATGGGAATGTGTATCAGATTTTAGGCCTGTCCAAAAGATTCTCTCTTGAAAGATACAAAGAGAATTCTCATGCACCTAAAGGAACAAGATACTTGGTCTTGTTCTATCCATCTAGACACAGCTTTGATTTAATAGACTATGATGATACTGATTATGCTGGATACTTGGTGGACAAAAAAGCACTTCAGAAATGGCTCATTTTCTTGGTTCTTCTCTAATTTCTTGGGTTTTATGAAACAAAACTCAGTTGCACTATCTACTGCTGAGGCTAAATATATGGTTTAGCTTTAGGTTGTGCTCAATTGTTATGGATCAAACAATAAGTGAAGGATTTTGGAATTTTTTTTTGGACATTATCCCTCTGATGTGTGATAATATCAGTGCTCTAACCATGGATAAAAATCTAGTGTAGCATAAAAGGACAAAGTATATTGATGTGAGGTATCACTTTTTGAGATACAATGTTGAGAAGGGGGGCATTTGCATAAGGTTATATAAGACTGAAGATCAAGTAGTTGATATCCTTACAAAAGATCTTCATTAGGAGCAATTTGTAAAGAGTAGGTTGAGGCTGGGTTAACCAAAATAAACTAACCCACTTGATGGATCAACCTTCCTCTATTCATTGGCTATGATCAGGATACAAGTATCCTTGATAAAATATGTTCTCATTGGTCTAACTCAGTATCATAACTTCACAAGTATACACGCATGGTGATTTACTTTAGAGGAGAACAGATGAGACAAACACTATATAAAGGTTTACTCAAGAAAGAGAGGGACTTGGTCCCATCTCACAGGTTAGTACCACCAAATATATTTTAAAATTTCATAAAATTCTATCTGAAAAGGCCGCATCCTTTCCCTTCTCTGTCTGAAAGCTATCAAATCCCTATAAGACTATAGAGTTGTACTACTAGGACCAGACACATCAATTCCTTATAAAGTTCCTAAAATTACAATGTTTGGTTACCTTATATACAAAATCAACTTCTTTTCTTTCTCATCATCTTTCAAAATGTATTCTTAATCCTTCTCCTTCAAAAGTAATGTGCTCTAAAAATCAGGCATCTTATTTTCTTTCTCATCTCAAAGGGATACAAATGGCTAATAATCCTACACCCTCAAGCCTCACAAAAGACTTAGAAAATGCCCAAAATCCATCACTCTAGTCAAAAAATCCCACCAATACAAATCTTGTTCCATCAATGTCCACAACTGCAGAAGACACCTCTTCAAATCCTCTTCAAGGAACTGAGTCTACCACTCCTATAAATCTTCCTGAAACTCCTACCTCCTTGAATGGACCTATTCTGGAAGAAACTCCAAAAGCCATGGAAACTCCTTCTAAGTTCGCCATAGTAGTAGCTAAAGTCAAACCTTTGGTTTTTTTTTATTGTTATTTTCCTAATCTTAGGGATCCGGTCCCTAGAACGATGGTTCACCCTACATGTGTTAACAACAAATATATTTTATGGTTTATTATGACACCTCTAGTATTCACTTGGAATATGTTCTTATGGAAAATGGCAAGGTTCTTGACATGCTTCGTGATAAATAACCACAAATAAACTAATCCACGCACGATCTTGAGTTAGCAATAATGATTTTGTCTTGAATATTTGAAGGGTTTATTTGTATGTTGAGCCGTGTGAGATCAACACGAATCACAAAACTTATACTTTCTTTGGTTTTAATTTATTTTTGTTTTTTTTAGTTTGTTTAAAAAAGAACATCTCTTTTTTTTGGTAATTTTTTAATTCAAACGTTCTAGATGATATCTTTCAAGCCACAGGATTAAAATATATTTTATCATACTTTACTTATCTTTAATTTAAGACCACAAAATTCAAAAATATTATTTTACTTTTTAAAACTCCATGTCAAGTTAAAACTGCACAAACAAATAAAAATGAAGGGAGTAATACATCTTTAGATAGATAAAGTTAAACCTGAGGTAACGAAGATTGTTAGAGTTGCTTTAAGGAATTTGATTGCACCATTTTTTCCACCTGGCGAGGCGAATCTGATTGTTAATTCCTAGTTATCAGCAATCGAATGTTCAAAAAGTGAAGGATGTTCATCAGTTTGCTAATCAAAGACTCAAAGTATTCACTTGGATGAGATGATGTACTAAGAGAAGCACTAAGCAAGAAAAGTAGCTAAATCCACCCTGTTGGAACAAGTGAAAGACAAATAGCTTGATAATGCAAGTTTATTTAAGGTTAAGTAAGACGTCCTTAGTAGTAAGATCAAGGACTTCACCAAAAAATATTTTTAACTTCGCTTAAGGGTGTGTTCGGTATGGGGAAGTCCTTTGTATCAAACACATCCTTAGGAGTGTCCTTAGTTGTAACATCAAGGACACTCTCTTACCCTTCCTATCAAAATTGCATATGCTTTCCCTTCCTCATCACGATGTCTATCACTCTTACCCTAAGAAATTGTATGATGTGACTCACATTCCAAGTCATACTTATGTGATATATCTCTTTACTTGATAGGTGGAATGAGTTGGATCTCAGTTTCTTAGCAATCTCTCTCCATTCTCCTCTGTCAGCACTTACCAAATTAGCAATACCCCTTCTTCAAACTTCCATGTTTCTTTCCTTTTGTGTTTATTCTTCACTGAGTTTGCTGTATTTTTTTCTCGTTCTTGTTAGATTATGGGTCTTTTTTTCTTCCTATGTGGAAAACAAAAGCCCAATTTTGACTATAGGACCATTACTATGAGTCATATATATAGATCTTCTTAGGTCTTATTTCACAATCACAAAAAAGATATTTTCAGCAGCCAAAGAGATAAACTAGTGCATATTTTCGTACCTAAAATTCCAATCACAGTTGTCAACTTCAAATTGTGATTTTCACTTTGTTTTTTGTCCGATTAAGCTAATTTTTGGACAACTTGTTTCTATCATCTCAATATTTTATTAAAAATTAACGGAGGTAGATTTTGTGGCCTGTGTCTCTTGATTATTATCCATGAAAAGTAGTTGCATTTTTTTGTGCTTTTATTCTCTAGTTTTGGTGCTATCTTGTTGTGTTATTGCTAGCTGCTTGGCACTTATTTTGAGGCCAATTTTGGAGAACAATATTTTATCTCTTGGTGATTATAGTGTAAATTTTGGTCATGTGGTTTTTTACTCTTCTCATCGAAGAGTTTTTCATGTAAATTTGGTATCTCATAAGGTTGATTTTTTCTTGCCTTGTCTTATTTGTTTAGATGATTTATTTGTTACCATATTACTATTGTGCTTAGAATTTTTTGTTTCCTCTTGGTTCAAATAAAAATGGAAAGTTTAGAGTTGGATATTCTTTTGCTGCTACCCTATCGTGCACTTTGATAGTGCCCTCCCCTTTCCCAATAAAAGTGATATCAGAGCATATGTTATTGTTGATTTTCAGTTTGAATGATCGAGGCAAATATGAACAAAATGGTGTGTTTGAAAGGTAGTAATTATCATACTTGAAAAGGCAAGATGAAAGATCTCCTATTTGTTAAGAAAATGTATTTGCCTGTATTTGCGTCTACTAAACCCCAGTCCATGACAGATGAGGATTGAAAAGTTGAGCACCTACAAGTTTGTGGCTATATTCAAAAATGGGTTGAAGATAATGTTATAAACCATATTGTAAATGAGACACATGCAAGGAGCTTATGGGATAAGCTCGAGACACTATATGTTTCAAAGAATCAAGTTATTCCTACTTAAGAAGTTGATAAATATCAAATATAAAGAGGGTAGTCCTACTTCTGATCATATAAATGATTTTCAAGGTGTTCTTAACCAGCTGTCCAGAATGGGTGTAAAGTTTGATAAAGAAATTCAGGGTCTTTGGCTTTTTAATACTCCACCAGACTCTTAGAAAACTCTTTGAGTTTTTTTGACTAATTTTGCTTCCAGTGGTGTTGTACTATAGAATATGCTAAGAGTGGTGTCTTAAATGAAGAATTGGGAAGAAGATCTCGAGCCTCATCTTCTTCATCTTCACACTCTAATATTTTGGTTACTAAAGAAAAGGGCAGAAACAAGTCCAGAGGTCCGAATAATAGAGATAAAAGTAGAAGTAAATTGAAGTCTAAATTCAATAATGTTACATGAGACTATTGCAATAAAATGGGACATATCATGAAATATTGTTACAAGAATAAGAGAGATATGAAACAACAAAAGAAAGAACGCGATAATAAAAATCGTGTTGTTGTTGTTGTTAATAATGATCTTCTTGTTGTTTGTGATGAGAATGCCATTAATATTGTTCGTGATGAGTCTAGATGGTTTGTAGATTCTAGTTCTATTTCTCATATTACGCTAAAGAAGGAATTATTTTCTTTTTATAGGTAATTTTGGAATGTTGAAAATAGAAAATAATGATGAAGTTAAAATACTTGGAATTGGAACTTGGTGCTGGCCAATGGTATCTTACTAGAGGTTTGATGATTGTGGATCGAGATGACAAGTTGTCTAACTTGTATGGATTTCAAGGCTCCGCTTCTAGACGCTCAATAAACTTAGTAGAGAATGATACTTCATCAGAGTTATGGCATAGAAGGTTGAGTCATATGAGTGAGAAAGGATTGATAGTTTGGCTAAGAAAAAATTAATCTTAGGAGTGAAACAGGCAAAGTTGAAGAAGTGTGTTCATTGCTTAACCGATAAATAGAAAAGAGTTTATTTTTAGAGTTATCCATCTTCAAGAAAGTTTGATTTGCTGTAGTCGGTATATTCTGATTTGTGCGGTCCTTTTAAAGTAAGGTATCATGGTGATGCACTTTACTTTATGATTTTTTACTGATGATCATTCTCGCAAACTCTAGATATTTTCTTTGAAGTCCAAGGATCAAGTACTTTATGTGTTCAAGGGTTTTCAGGCCTTGGTTGAGAGGCAGACAGAAAAGAAATTGAAATGATCCACTCAGATAATGGTGGTAAGTATATTAGTCCTTTTGATAGATATTACAGAGTGTAGGGTATTCAGCATCAGAAAACTCCTCCAAAGACTCCTCAGTTAAATAGTTTAGTAGAGAGGATGAATAAAATTTTAGTTGAGAGGGTCAGATTTATGCTTTTAGATGCTAAATTTTCATATTCTTTTTGGGCAGAAGCACTTAATATTGTTGCTTATGTTATCAATTTATCTCCTACTGTTGCTTTAGATGGTGATGTCCCTGACAGAGTTTAGTCTGGTACAAATGTTTCATATGATCATATTAGAGTCTTAAATCATAAAGCATTTGTGCATGTTCCTAAGAATTAAATATCAAAGTTGGATCCAATTTATCTTCATTGGTTATGGTCAAGATGAATTTGGCTATCATTTCTATTTCAGTTTAGAAGAAACTTGTTAGAAGTCGTGATGTTGTGTTCTTTGAAGACCAAACAATTGATGATTTTGACAAATCTAAGATGGTTTATTCTCAGAGTAGTGAGAGCCTAGTTGATGTTGATCTAGTTCCTTTGACTACTGCTCCTGAATAAAATCTTCATGATAATGAAAATCAAGATGACAATAAAGATTATGATCATGTTTAGAATGACCATCATGATATTGTTGATGTTTTATTGCAAGTGGATATGGTTGATCAGCAATCAGTTATTGATGCTCCAGAGAGTTATCTCACATGAACTAGTAGAGAGAGAATACCTTTGCCTCGTTATTCTCCCAATGAGTATGTATTTTTGACTGATGGGAGAGAATTTGAGAGTCTTGATGAGGCCATGAAAAGTGAAGAAAAAATTGATTCGATGCTATGGAAGATGAGATTAAGTGTTTGCATGATAATCATACCGTTGATTTAGTTTAGCTACCTAAAGACAGAAAAGCTTCGAAAATGGGTGGATTTTTCAGGTGAAACATAAAGATGGTAACCCAGTTCCATGGTATAAAGGCTAGATTGGTTGTGAAGGGATTTAATCAGAAAAAAAAGAGTTGATTTTGATGAGATATTCTCTCTAGTTGGTAAAGATGTCATCCATTCGTGTGATTCTAGGCTTAGCTGCAAGTCTAAATTTAGAGGTTGAGCAAATGGATGTTAAAATTGTTTTTCTCCATGGTTACTTAGATGAAGAAATTAGTTTGGAGCAACCCAAGGTTTTTAAGTCAAGAAAAAATAGAATTACGTTTGGAAATTGAAGAAGAGCTTGTATGGTTTGAAACAAGCTCCCAGACAGTTATAGATGTGGTTCCTTTATGAGTCAGCAGGGCTTCAAGAAGACTACTTTAGACCATTATATTTTGTGCAAAAATTATCTGATGGTGACTTTACTATTGTGTTGATTTATGTTAATGATATGTTTGTTGTAGGTCATAATGCTTGTAGGATTCAGAAGTTAAAGCAAGAGTTAAATAAGTCTTTTTCTATGGAAGACTTAGGACCAGCAAGGTAGATTCTTGGCATGCAGATTGTTTGTGATAGAATGGACAAGAAGTTGTGGTTATCACAAGAGATGTACATTCAGAAAGCACTTCGAAGGTTCAACATAGATAAGGCTAAGTTTGTCAGTACACCTTTAGCTATGCAGTTTAAATTGAGCACGAAATATGTCCTTCCAGTAATAATGAGAAGGAAGATAAGAAGAAAGTTCCTTATGCTTCAGTCTTTGGTAGTTTGATGTATGTAATGGTTTGTACAAGACCAAATATTGATTATGATGTTGATATTGTTAGTCATTTTATTTCTAATCCTGGAAAAGAACATAGGAATGTTGTGAAGTCGGTTATGACATATCTTTCTGGCACTTCTAATCTGAGTTTGTTTTATGGTATTGGGAAGTCTATTGTTTGTGGCTATACTAATGCAGACATGCTTGGTGATATTGATACTCGCAAATCTATGTCAAGCTAAGCTTATTACTGTTGTTGAAACTTATAAGGAATTTCTTTGGATGAAGAGATTCTTGGGGGAACTTGGTTGTGCTCAAAAAAAGGTATATTCACTATTGCAACAGTCAAAGTTCTATGCATGGCAAGAATTCTACATTTTATGGTCGGTCTAAACAAATTGATGTGAGATATCAATGGATTCGAGATGTGTTGGATTCTAAGTTGCTTGAACTAGAGAAAATTCATATGGATGATAATGGTTTTGGCATGATGACTAAATCTTTGCCAATAGGGAAGTTTGAAGATTGTTGCATGATCGTTAGGATGGAGGTCTCCTCCACATAGTCGGGAGGGGGAGAATTATTGGTTTATAGATCTTTTTCACTTCCTATGTGGATAAATAAAGCTCAATTTGGACCAACCCACTTTTACCTATAGGCCCATCACTAATGGGCATATATATAGATCTTTTTATGTCTTATTTCACAATCACAAAAGAGAGATTTCAGCATCCAAAGAGAGAATCTAGTGCAAATTTGGCACGACTCGAAATCGGGCCTCGTTGTATAGGCATCTCAATCCCATCAAGGAGCAGAGATCATCCCGTTAGCCCAACCTAAGCATCACATCAATCCATAAGTGTCTGATGAACTCCGACTATAAAATAAGATGGCGGAAACAAGACTATAATCATATATTATGAAGCATCTAATCAATCCATTAACATCAACAACTAACCAACATACCTAAGTCCACAGTCATCCATAAAGTTTATACAAAATCGATGTCTAAAATATGCCAGGATATGCCCCCCAACAATAGCCATAACCAAGTCTAAAGCAAGTCTGTGACATAACATAATAGACTATGAAATGTATGCCTTTCAAAGAATGGAATCTTACCACTTCAATGTCAACACACGATCTACTCGAACACGTGGTCACTGCGCAAGAAGAGAAGAAGAAGTTCCAGCCCCTATGTCACGTGGGGACATAGTGTTCGAAGACGATTAGCAGTTAGAGCGCTAGCATGCAACTCAAGGATAAGGATAAAATAGTGCAGTCATTCAAACCAATTAAAACTATCATATACAACCACAATTATATCTATATAGACTACATAATGTGCCAAAATAAGGAACAAGCCATAACACGCGTTCTTAAAGTACTTCAGTCATGAGACATGGAGTGAAGGACTCAAACGTTCCAGCCTTAAGGTTTAGAACATTGAACTTATCCATTACATTAGGCAAGAGGACGCTAACCTCAAGTTGTCCTATTTTATATGAAGAGTGGACCTTAACCATAATTCGTCATATCTTATATGGTAAGTGGACTCTAACCATAAACCGTCACATCTTATATGGTACGTGGACACTAACCACAAATTGCCTCATATTGCAAGTTGACCTTAACCACAAGTCATCTTATATGACAAGTTGACCCTAACCACAAGCCCTCACATATATGGCAAAGGGACACTAAAGACAAGCCGTTATAACCATTACTAGTCAAAAATTTGGACTCTAACCCTTTATCCATGTATTAACACCCATTCGATTCAACGCATAAGGACTCTAATCTCTTTAGACAGTTCAAGCCACCAAGACTATAATTGAACATTTCATATATGACCACACGACCTTTATAAAACCATTTAACAAATAATCATTTAATTAGTCCAATGCCTTAGTTCATACCACCATGCAAATATATTTATAGTCATCTAGACCTTTACAAACTATTCACTCTTCATTAGCATTACCAAACTTTAGTTCAAAACACATTTCAATTCCACACTTAGGGACTCCAACCCTTTTAGTTGTCATACCACTAAAGTTACCAAATTAAGTCATTGCATGGCCATCAAGGCCTTCACATAGCCATTCACCAAGAATTCATATTCATTATACCAATGTCACAGTTCAATGCACCATTAACAAGCGACTAGTTATTTCTCTGAGACATTTTCACAAGCACCTTGAGGGCATATATTTATTAAGACCAAGACCAAAGTAGAAATCATCAAATCTAGGGTTACTCATGACCCATTTTTTAAACCAAAATTCAACAAGCACCCACATGTGCACACCATCACCAAAAATATGTACAAACACAAGTTTAAGTAAGATTAAACAATACCCATCGCTATGCATTAAAACACTCAATGTTTGATTTTAAAACCACCATTTACAATTGAAAATCATTGTTTAAAACACATGATATTTTGATATAACAATGAGGAAAGAGATACATTCCTTATAAAAGATGATTCACGGTAAGATCTTGACCCCTCCTAGCTCCTAGATGAACACTTAAGAAATCTTAGCCTCCAATCTTCAGGAGTGAGTTTGAGAGTGTTTTTGGTGAGTCTTGATTTTCCAAAATATGTTATGAGGGGCCTAAACATGTAATATAGTATGGGGACTTACGGGTTTTAGGGTGGGAAATATCCATTAGGCCCTCAGCTTAATAGCTGGAAACGAACTTGTAGATGGGTATGACTTCCACACCAAACCATACACTAGGGTATGAGTGGTACCCTAACTCATACCCTAGGCCTCATCCTGGACCCCTAAACTGTCTAGGATATGACTTTACAAGCATGACTCGTATCTTAAGGTATGAATGGTACCCCAAATCATACCCTAAATCATTCTCCAGACAGATTCCACTAGGCCAAACATATGGAAACATACGACTAGGAAACATACTACCCGTACCCTAACATATAACTTGAGTGGGGCTAAATCGTATCTTGGATAGTATATAACTCACACAATACTGGATTGCATACGACAGAGGTCCAAAGTCGTATACTAGGGTACGACTAGTACCCTAGAATCGTACCATGGGCAAAAGGACCAAGACCCAAGAATTTTTGCAAGGGCCAATGTTTAGGGTGTTTCAAGATTTTCGCACCTAAAATTCCAACCGCAACTGTCAACTTCAAATTGCGATTCCCGCTTTGTTTCTTGTTTAAACGAGCTAATTTTTCACAATTTGTTCCTCTCATCTCAATCTATGATTAAAAATTGACTAGGGTGGACTTGGTGGCCTGTAGCTCCTATTTTTCTTTCGTGAATAGTAGATGCATTTTTTATGTATTTTCTTCCTTTTATTCTCTAGTGTTGGTGTTATCTTGTTGTTTTTTTGCTCGTTCTTTGACACTTGTTTTGTGGACAATTTTGGATAACAATATTGTAACTCTTAATAATTATAGTAGAGGTTTTGGTACCATGGTTTTTTACTCTTACATCGAAGAGTTTTTTATGTAAATTTGGTGTCTCCTGTGATTGGTTTTATTCTTTCCTTGTCTTATTCGTTTAGTTGATTTATTTACTTCCATATTACTATTATGCTTGGGTTTTTTTGTTTTCTCTTGGTTCAAACTGAAAGGAAAAGTTTATACTTGGGTATTCTTCCACTGCTACCCTATTGTGCACTTCGACAGTGTCCTCTCCTTTCCTAGTAATTCTTTCATTTCTTAGTTGCAACTCTCCTGCTCTTATTTCTTCATTCTTAAGTCGAGATTTAGAATGATTTTAAGAAATTTTGGTTAGTAGATTTGAGTTGTTAATTAGATCAATTTTATGATTTTTTGTTATCAATTATATGGGTTTGGGTTTTATACTTTGCGAGTATACTAATATGGTGAATGAAAATGGGAATGTTCTCTGTGATGACATAAAAGAGCATAAATTCAATAAATTTATTGTCTCCATGTGAGTCAAGAGAACATGAAATCTCTTATCTCCTCACAAATTAAATAAAGAGAAAAGGCATAAATACTCCCCTGAACTTATCATCAAAACTTACTTTAGCACTTAAACTTAAAAGTAATTATTTACCTTCCTTAATAAATTTCAAGTGAATTTTATAACTCCCCCCCCCCCCAATAGGCTGATGCAGCAAAAATTATAAATTGAGTGCATTAAGGTAAAGAAAAAGTTGAAAAAATTTAAGAAAAAAAGTGAACCCCACTTCTTATTTTCAGCCACCACCTTCATCTTCCTCATATCCCACCACCCCCTCTCTTTCCCTTACTCTCTTCTCACTATTTTCAATCAAATATATAATAAAATATTTTTCATCCCCAATCAAATACATATTAAAATATTTTTTTAAGCAATTTGTTGAATACACACTACCCTCTAAATATTTTTGAATTTTACAAACAGAATTTGGTGAATACACATATCAAAATATTTTTGTCAAGCAATTTGGTAAATACATATCAAATTTGACATTTTCTGAATCACTAAATTGCTTTTAAAAATCATCCACAAAAATTGAATCAAACAAATTTTTTTTTCAAAAATGACAATCACTCCAAATTTGACAAAAAGAGTTTCACTTTTTCTCTATCTCTAATTCTTTTTACCCTCAAATTGAAACTCAAAATCTTTTGCATTACGATTGTAGTTTTTAAAAAATTAAATTTTAATGATTTAAGTGTAGAATTAAATTAATGAAGCTCAAAAATGGTGGTTGCGAATTTCAGGGGTGGGGTGGGGAGGAAAATGAAAATTTTCAAATGAAGAAAAAAAAGGATGGGGTGGATTTGAAGAAGAAGATTTGGGGTTTGAGGGGTGCTGAGGGAGGTGGGGAAGTCGTAGGAGTTGCAGATTTGGAGGGGGGAGGCAGCAAAGGGGGAGCGTGGGGGTGCTGGAGAAGAAAGAATAATGGTATATTATTTTTCTTTTTATAATATATATATATATATATGAATTTTATTTTTAAAAGAAAATATTTACGTGGCTCAAACGTGGTGTGTGTGTACTGCACTCTTTGTAATAAAAATGGTATAGTAATTTTGGAGTGGAATAAAATTCACTTGAATGTTATTAACGGGGGTAAATAATTACAAGTTCAGTTTAAGTGTTAAAGTAAGTTTTGGTGACAAATTTAGGGGGTAATTATGTCCTTTTTCTTAAATAAAAGTAAATAACTTTTTTAGATTTTTTATTTCTAAAATTAATATTTTTATGTTCAAAAATAAAATCTCTAGTAAAGAAAACGTAAAATAAAAAAATAATTATAAAAATAAGAAAGCCACATGGGTCACTTATTGAAACCACCAATTTTGGATCTGTAAATAATAAATGTAGTGTTCTCTTTAGGAGACTTAGGAAAAAATTTACCCACTGAACTTAATGTTTATATCGAATTAATGTAATTCATCATGATTAAGTGATTTAATGAAGCACTTCCTTGTCGACTCCCTTTCATGGAACTTAGGGAGAAAATAGAATTGAATATACAAAAATATTCTAAAAGAGAAATGAGAATGTTAATGGCGGATGAATGAAATGGGAAGAAGAAAGATTGTTACAGAAGAGTTTTTCTTAATTTAGTTTTGCTTAAGAGAGCTTGGTATAGGAGAGAGACTTTCTTAGTTTAGTTTTGCTTGTCTTGAATATATGGGACCCAACCAGTAACTTATCAAGCAACGAGATACTCACATAGGTATGACCTGGAATGTGAGCTACAAATTGCTCCTCTACCTCAATTCATTCTAATTTTATTGTATTAGATACGAGTAATATATACAAATGATTTTTAGGAAAGTATTTTCAACTTGCGCATTAAATATTAAAAAAATAAGTAAAAAATAACTTATTTTTCTAATACAAAGTTGTCTGTTAAAACTAGATAGTCTGTAGTGTATACCTAACGTAGGGGTCTTTGAAGGGAAATTATGGACAAAACTCACTATTCTAATTATCCAATAGAAACTCACTAAACATTATCTAATATTTATACTAATAGGAAGCAATAAATATTGGATAAAGTGCTCAAGATAAGCCAACTAATTTGAATATCATCGTCCTTAAAAATAATGAAAACTCTCTTGCTGTTTTAAAATCAACCTAAAAGAGTTAGTATGATATAATATATAAAATATGAAAGTAAACAAGATATGTAAAGAACAAGTGTTAAGAAGGAGAGGTTCTTAATAAGCTAGAAAAGAAGTTGGTTACATTCAATTAGTTAGTTATAACTAACAACTACCTTGATGAGTATTAGAGTTATTTATGAATTACTATAGGTGATGTATAAATATCTATCCCATGTATCATTTGTTACTTATTCAAACTCAATACCCAACTATTCAATCTCTATCATATTTCTCTTCTTCTTTCTCTCGTCTTTCTTCTTCTCTTCTTTCTTTTTAGCTGAGTTCAAGATCTCAGTTGCACCAGTTTATTATATTGTATTAGAGACACGAGCCCGTAGATCATATTATAGGTGAATCAATCTGTTAAGTGGTGTGGATATTAAAATTCAAGCTAATATTGTTCAATTTTGCTTCAAGTTCTTGAGATTTCTTAAAAGGTGTTGAAAACTCTACTCTGGTTTTGTATCTGCAATTGCATATTGTACTGCTGAATTGCGAAACTGACACTTTTTTATGGAGGAGTTGTACCTATTGTACAAAATGGGACTCAAAATTCTATAATTGACTATAATCACCCTCTTTTTGTTAGCCCTATAGATCAAAGTGGCATTCAAATTGTATCATTTAAGTTGACAGGTATTGAAAACTACTTTGTTTGGTTTAGATTCATGAGAGTTTCTCTGGTAGGAAGAAATAAATTGGGGTTAGTTTATGGAACATGTACGAAAGATAAGTTTTCTGCAGAACTGGAAAATGAGTGGGAAAGGGTTAATGTTGTTGCATTGTCTTAGATAATGAACTCGGTTTTGAAGTCTTTACTTGGTAGTATTATGTATACCTCTGTGGCCAAATTAGTATGGGATGATTTTCACGAAATAAATTCCTACGTGTACACAAAGTAATGCATCTGTTTCCACATATTTCTCAAAGCTAAAAGATCTCTGGGAAGAGTTTGAGGCCTTAGAGCCTATATCTAGTTGTGACTGTGATAAGTCAAGAGAGCTTGTAGTGCATTTGCAAAAACTAAAGTTATTCCAGTTCTTGATAAGGTTGAATGGAGTGTATATCCAAGCAAGAAGTCAGGTCTTGCTTATGAGTCCCCTACCTATAGTTAATCAGGTTTATGCCATGATCCTGAGTGATGAAACTCACAAGTCTGTGGTTAATAATGCAGGAATTCTTGATTCTAATCTTGTGATGAATTCAAAAGTATGTGATGTTGCTATGTACTCAAGAAATGCAGAAGGAAATAGTAGATATCAAAGGTTCAAAAAGAACTACAATGTGCAGTGTGAATTCTGCAAAATGAAGGTCATACCAAAGATAACTATTGGAAAATCATTGGATATCCACCAGACTATAAGAACAAGAAGAAGCCTAGAGTTTTAGAAGGTTTGGCTTATAATGCAGTGCTAGATCTAGATGTTATCTCAGAAAAATATTTTTATTATCAGAATACAGAAGAACAAACAAGCTCAAGTCTGCAGAAGTCTCAGCTAAGCCAAATGAAAATTGCAGCTTTTACTAAGGAACAATATGAACAAATTGCTCAATTGATTAATCAGAAAAAAGAAGCAATTAATGAACCTGAGTCAGAAAATGTAGCAGGTATCAATAATGCTTTTTTGGTGTCATCTAAAGTACAGGACTGGATAATTGATACATGCGCAACAAATTATATGGTCTCTGATTTGAGTCTTCTTGATGAAAAATCTATAACTAAGCCTACAATTCTTAAACAAGTTTACCTATAAAATGGTGATACAATCATAGTTAATCATGTTGGAAACTGTTGTTTGACTGAAGAAGATATCATGATGTATTCCATTTGCCTGAGCTTCAGTACAATCTGTTGTCATTTTCTAGAGTGACCAACGAGTGGCAATGCTTAGTGACTTTTTTTTTATTTTTGTATCTTTCAGGATCTCTCGACTGGAAGGGTAAGGGTGATTAGTAAACTAGAAAGAGGCATATATCTACTAGGAGATCGGGATAACAAGAGTGCAGTCAAGGTAGTACCAAGTGGTGAAGCATATGGATCATGTATGAGCAGAGAAAGTGGTAATCATGCAAAAGTAGATATTTGGAAAAAGAGGTTTGGTCATGTGCCTGCTAATATACTACTAAAACTTGTGTCTGGGAAAACTCAAGTAATAAGTGATAGTGTAAAGCATTGTGCAGTGTGTCCTGTTGCAAAACAGCATAGAGTACCTTTCAGTTCTAGTAGTATTAAGACTGCAAGTTGCTTTGATGTTGTGCAGTGGACTTATGGGGTTCTTACAAAGTTTTCACTATGAATGATAAAAGGTTTTTCTTGAAAATTATAGATCTCAAGATTTACTTGGGTATATTTGTTGAAGTTTAAATCTAAAGTATGTGTGTTAATTCAACAATTCATTGCTTATGTTAGAACTCAATTTGATAAAACTATTAAAGTGATAAGGTCTGATAATAGAACTGAACTTTTAATTCGGTGTGTAGTCAAATGCTTAAAACTCCAGGCATTATGCATCAAACTACTTGTGCTTTCACTCCTCAGCAAAATAGTGTAACTGAGAGAAAGTACAACCACATTCTTGGGTGACAAAGGCACTGAGGCTTCAGGCAGGGATTTCCATCTATTTGTGGGGTTATTGTGTCTTAGCTGCTTTGTACATTATCAAGGGGCTTCCAAGCTCAGATCTAGAGTATCAAACACCTTATACAAGGTTACATGGGAAAAACCAAACTATAGTCACCTTAGAGTAATTAAATCTCTATGCTATGCCAAAGTACTAAATGAACAAGGTAAACTGTAGAGTAGAGCTAAGGTCACAGCTCTGCTAGGATATTTTGAAGTTCAAAAGAGGTATATATTGTTTGATTTGGTTAACAAAGTGGTGTTTGTTAGTAGAGATGTTTCATTTAGGAAAGATGTTTTCCCATTTAAGCAGTAGAGTAGTCAGGGTGAGTAAACTCATTATGTATTTCCTTTGGACTTTTCGCAGATTATTCTGTGTGATACACAAGAACACATGCAGCCTCAATGTGTCTCTCATAATTCACCATAGCTTGAGGAGGTTGTACCTTAAGTTTTAGGTCAAGAACAACCTCAAGAAGTTGAGGTTGAAGTAGTACCATTTATTCCCATGGTGCAGAATCAAATAAAGTCAACTAGAAGAAGGAAAGCACCAGTGTGGATGTATGATTTTGTATCTCTTAATATTCACAAAGAGGTTACATATCCTATATCAAATCATGTATCTTATTGTGGTCTATCTAATGGTTATAAGGTTTTTGTTGCCTATTCCTCCTCTGACAGTGATCCTACTACATATTCAGAGGCTTGTAAAGATCCTAGGTGGATAGCTGTCATGTAAAGTGAGATTGAAGCACTTACATCAAACCACACTTGGGATATTATTACATTAACTAAAGGGAAAAAACCTATAGGAAGCAGGTGGATATACAAGATAAAAAAACAAAGCCACAGGTGAGGTAGAAAGGTTTAAGGCTAGGTTGGTTGCCAAAGGCTATAAGTCAAAAGAAAGGCATAGATTATAAAGAAACTTTATCACCTGTTCTTAAAATGAAGACAATAAGAATAGTATTAGTTACTGCTAGGGCTGGGCATAAAATATCGAAAATAGAATTACCAAACCGAACCAAAAAATTTGATAATTGGTATTCAGTAATTTGGTATTTGATATGGTATTTGGGAGTAAAACTTTAATATTTTGGTATTCGGGATTAGGTTTGGTAAAAGATATTAATACCATTTGGTATTTAGTATTTACCGAATATTGAATTATATATATATATATATATATATATATATATATATATATGATATGTATAACCTACTTAATAGACAATAGTATTAGTCAATCCCAAAGAATCTCTAGGACCTTGGTAATATATTCATAAAAAGCAACAAAAGGAATACTAAATAGGGTTTCTATTAAATATGCTTTTTGAAGTTTAGACGTACATTTGGACATTTCCAACTTTAATATGGTATTACCAAAAATCGTACTGAATGAAAATTTAATTTACCGATTTTCGAATTACCAAACCGATGTTTATAAGTATGGTATGTGGTATCTACTTTCAAATACCGATTGCTGAATTACGAAATTCAAAATTTAAAAATACCAAACTGAATACTGAACGCTCACCCCTCGCTACTACAATAAAGAAAAAATGATTTGTGCATCAGATGAATGTATATAATGCTTTCCTGAATAGAGATCTTACTGATGAAATATACATGAGCTTGCCAGAAGTTTTTGTAAGTCAAGGGGAGAACGTAGTATGCAGACTTGTCAAATTCTTATATGAATTGAAATAAGCTCCTAGACAGTGGAACTTATAGCTTTTAGAGGTTCTAATGAAGTTTCAGTTTGTTCAAAACAAATATAATCCATCCTCATATATGAAAAGAACAGACAAGGGCATTGTAGTAATACTTGTGTATGTTGATGACATGTTTCTTACTGGTGAGAGCCTAAAACTGATAGAGGATACAAAATCAACCATGCAATAAGCCTTCAAAATGAAAGACCTTGGAGAATGGAGATACTTTCTTGTCATTGAGTTTGCTAGATATGAAAAGGGAATTCTAATGCATCAGAGAAAGTATGCACCACAGTTATTATCTGATCTTGGAATAGCAGCAGCCCAACCTATGGTAAAACCTATTGATTATAATCCAAAGCTAAACTACAAAGGAGTTTGATGATCATGTTAAACAAGGGAAATCAGGTAGTAGCCCTCCTACTGATCAAGAAGTTTATCAAAAGTTGATTGGAAAATTGCTTTACTTAACAATGGCCAGGCCAGACATCTCTTTCAATGTTCAAACACTGAGTCAATTCTTTCAAAATTCCAAGAAGTCTCATGTGGAAGCATCTAGAAGGGTGGTAAGGTACATCAAGAATCAATCAGGTCAAGGAATGCTTCTGTCTAGTAGTGCAGATAACTATGTGAGTGCCTATTATGATGCATACTGGGCATCATGTCCTCGGACTAGAAGATCAATCACTTGTATCTTGTGAAGATTTGTGATTTTTTGGTGTCTTGGAAATCAAAAAACAAATTACTGTGTTTAGAAGTGCAACTAAAGCATAATTCAGAAGCTTGGCAGATGTGACAACTGAACTTGTGTAGATCCTAGGTTTAATGAAAGAGACTGATCTTGAGCGAACACTTTCAGCTGGAATATTTAGTGATAGCAAGTTAGCTCTATAGATAGTTGCTAACCCTGTCTATCAAGAGAGAACTAAGCACATAGATATAGATTGCTACTTCATCAAGGAGAAGATTTTACAAAGAGTGGTCTCAACAAACTACATATCAACACAACAGCAGTATGCAGACTTGTTCACCAAATGACTTAACAAAGTACAACATACTTGCCTCAGTTCCTAGGAATTTGTGACATATTCAACCTTTCCTAGCTTGAGGGGAGTACTAAGAAGGAGAGGTTCTTAATAAGCTAGAAGAGAAGTTAGTTACTTTTCGAAAGTTAGTTTCATTCAATTAGTTAGCTATAACTAACAACTAGCTTGATGAGTATTAGAGTTAGTTATGAACTACTATAGGTGATCTATAGATACCTATCCCATGTATCATTCGTTACCCTTCAATTCAATACACAACCATTCAATCTTTGTCACATTGCTCTTCTTCTTTCTCTCCTCTTCCTTTTTCTCTTCTTTCTTCTTAGTTAAGTTCAAGATATCAGTTGCACCAGTTTATTATAACAAGAACAATAAAGAGAGACAAGGGAGGAGAGCTTTCTCATTTCTTCTAAATATAAAGTTTCTCAAGTCTTCAAGTGTGTCAGTGTATACAACATAATTCTCAATAAATTTATTTATAGAGTTACATTGAGCAATACCAAAGTATGTCATAAATATGACATTAAACATTAATCAACATGCGGGAAGAATGTGGGTGAGGAAAAGCAATGGAGAGGTAGTGAAGGTGTGATTATTACTACACATAATGATGGAGTTATACCTTAAGATTTAATGATCATCCACACATAATGATATTATATATAACAAATAGGGCTTAGAAGGCACTATGACCGTGCTACTTTAGAAAATTTAATCCAATTATAATAGGCTATCTCTTTTGAAGCGCAGAATAACTTGTAGCCGCTATAACCTTTGCTACTGCTTTTGCTCTTCAGATGAAATTTTTGTGCACACTGGATAAATAATAGGTTATATTGCCCTTTAGCATTGATTTAAAATTAATAACTCCCCAACTTTGAATAAAAATATTCTCCTCTCTTTTTCTTAATGAACATTTTAAATACGCATTTTAAACAGTTACCACTTTTTACCTTTTTAATATTATATTATATTTGTTTCTTATTAATCCATCATGTACTTTTCTATAGAACAAATAAATCTTATTTGCACATTTAGAAAGTGAAAAATAGTTTCAAGCATGTATAATGGACTAATAAAGAATTAAGCACACTAAAAAATTTAATTAGAATATTTCATTCGTATCAATAATCTGATGATATTATCCAAAACTCACAATAAAAACTTACACAATTTTAGACCTTGTTCATGAATAAATAAATGAAATTATCGACAAAGACTGTGACATTTCAAAAGCTTAAATTTTCTTGGATCTAGGTCTGCACGTCATCATTTTATTTTGGTTACATAACTATGGTGTTAGGATCAGTTTCTGCACATCTCGATTAAATCGATGGAATATCGGGTCATTTTCCATCCATCAACAACAAATATCACGTAACTTTGTCCACCAAAGCTAAGATGGATAAGAAAAATCACAACCTGATACTCTAGATTTTTAATCCACTTTATTGATCACTAAGCTAAAGTAGTCTGCAGGTCATTATTTTGCACTTTTATCCCTATTTTATGTTA
Source organism: Capsicum baccatum var. pendulum (assembly GCA_030864225.1). NCBI lineage: Eukaryota > Viridiplantae > Streptophyta > Magnoliopsida > Solanales > Solanaceae > Capsicum > Capsicum baccatum. Next base: position 183,876,109 of record CM061554.1, read on the forward strand.
GTTTTTAGTGTATCTCTCATAACAAATAATATTTTCGTGGAGTTTAAGATTATATTTTTATATCATAATATCTCACAAGTTATGTCCAAGTTTGACTTTAACTCTAAAGAATTTATCTCACACTAAACATAAATTCAATTATTAAAGGACAAATGAAACACCTGACTGTTTGAAGACCTAAGTGTGCACTTTTATACAATATAATTGAGCTACATCATACACTCGAAAAGCATTGGTCCAAATATATAGACTTCGCATTAGTTAGTCCAAGTCCAAATAAGCATTGTGAAATGTTGCTTTGTCCCAACTCTTAAGCCATGTATCAAGTGATGTGGCGCGCCAATATATATATATATATATAGGAAAGTTATAAACATGTTGATGTTGCATGCTTTTTTTTTATTTTATTTTATTTCAATTTTTTACTTTTTTATTCATTAATTTAATTAATCAACTCTTCACTTTCCATTATAATTATCTTTTTTTTCAGATATTCTAATGTATATACATGTATTGTTCCACCTATCTTTATAATTCTTAAATAATTTTATTGATGTGAAGTAATAATGAGCTAGGAGATAAGAAAACAAAAATTATCCTTTACATATCTTACACTACCAAAATATACATACATGAATCGATCATTTTAACTTTAGTTGTGCATAGAAAATGCTTCAATATGAGTTTATTATTATTTTTTTCCTTCTTCTTTGAATTGAATGGCAGCAATTTATCAAATGAGAACATGTATTGTGAGTATTTATCTTGATTAAACTTACTTGTATGTAATCTATCTCAATAAATATAAATAATTTATTTTTTTATAGACTAAGATTTCTCATCTTTTTTCATTGAAAAGTTTATATTTTTTGCATTTTATTTTTGTTAAATTTTGATTATTCATCTTATTTCATCTATATCGAGAAGCTTGATACATACGACAGATCTACTTCAATGTTGAATAAATTTCTTCTGAGTAATTCTATGAACTCGATCTCTAAATTCATAAAAATAAATCTTACTCCTATTTTATTTTGATTTCTTTTATAATGTATAATTTTCTTTATATATCTCGTCTTTCGTAGTCCTTTTATAAAAAAAAATTGAATACTATAAGCTTTATTTCTTTGTGGAATGTTTTGTACGAAATACATATTTTTAGGCATTTTAATTATCCTTGTAGTGCAATTTAAATTATAATTTCTCTTTAGTTCATTCTTTGTATACTAATTATTGAAATTGTATAATAGCATATGTAATAGTATCTTCTTTGATTTTCTTATTTATATGTTTCCTCCTTTTCTTTTTTGTTTCATTTTTCTTATCCTGTTACCCACTTCATATAAATAAACAAAAATAATAAAATATGTTTAACAAATAATCGAAAGCATGTCTATCTCATTTGGATCTAAATTCTAGTCACACTAATATTTTTGTCTAAATTCTTTTCAATTACCGCATATATCATGAGATGTTAAGATTATTATATTTAGTTATAGATGTTTAGATGTTCTTACTATTTATTAATATTAAGAATTATGTATTAATTCTCTCAATTTTTTCGATTCTCAATTGCAGTTTTCAATCATTATGTATAAGTGATGCAACAAAGAAAGTCATTTATGTGCAACAGAATGATTGCATGTTGTGTATAAAAAAATTTAATGATGCTAAATCAAAATGGCTTTTGATTATTTTGGAATGGGCTTTTATATGATATTCAATAAGAATGTAAATGAAGTATAGAGGATGAGAAGTTTTCTGTAATATGTAATATAAGGTAATATTAGTTAATTTAAATAGTTATGAACAAATTATTGGTACTTTGCTTTTTTTAATTTAGATTTTATGATATGTACATATTTTGGTAGAAATGGATAAACAAGAGTTTCAAATTATATCTATATATAAACATGAAACGCCCAAGTATTTTTCTTCCAATACAAAAAGAAAAGAAAATGAACTGCGGTTTCTTATAAATTCTTCTTAAGAAATTTGAATGAAATTATAATACATCTACCCTTTTTTCATCCTTATATTTTGCTTAAAATTAATTTAGATATTAAACAACACTTCTCCTTAACTTAATTTTATTTCTTAGGTTTCAAAAAAGAAATCAATAATAATACTGCTAATGACAATAGAACATAAAAATAAACAAAAGGATAATATTTATTTAAGGTTCTAACATGTTGATTTTCTTTCTTAAAATTATATAATAGTATTCTACCTCATTGTTTTGTTACTGTTTCCGTTTTAATATTTGTCTATTAATATGCTTGGCATTCACTTTTAATATGTTTTGCATTAATATATTTGATGCAATTATATCTTTTTACTTTTATAGGATAAAACCAAAACAAAAAAAAAAAACTTAAAACTCTAATATTAAAATAAAGGATCACAAAAACATATCAAAAAACAAATGAAAATAATAAAAAAATATTTTATAAATTTTGATAAGATATTTTGTGATCGCGTGCCCAAGTTTAGTGGTAATGAACTTTATATGTTTAGGCCAATCGAATAGGGCCGTCACATAAATAATTCGTCAGTCAAATCTAGCAGAAAAGCTCGTCTACAATGTGATTGTATTTTTTTCTACAACTATAAATAGAATCCTCTACAAAGACTGAACAAATACAACTCTCAAGAAAAGCCAGGAAAAACTCTCAAGAACAAAGCATTTTTAGTTTTCCTCGTGAGTCCCGAGTTCAAGTTCATGAAACAAGTTCAAATCAAGATTTCAGAATGCCACTAGTTCTGCTGCGGGATCAAGTGACGGAACTCAAGCTAGGTGACCAATACCGCATGCAGCATTCTTTAATGTTGCATTCACACTGAGCATCGATGGCAATGATTTCAATTCATGTTCTTTAATTTGAGAACAATGATTTAACTACATCCGGTCCAATTCAGTCACAGAATTTAATAGTACCATGCAGAGCAGTTTCAATCTGAGAAAAGAGAGTGAAAGTAGTTAGTTGCATGTGTTTCATAAAACAGATATATACCAAATAACTAGCAGCAGCATGAAGTTCTGATCTATACATGAGTAATGAATAAACACTACCTTGTACTGACTGGTTTCAAACTTTCGATACCTTTTAAAATCCTCTTAGTTCAGTAGAAAGAAATTCAGACAAGATGATGAATTGTAACAATTTCACCCGAATAAGTAGCATCAAAATGGACAGCTAAATTTGTTTTGGAAGAGCTTTTATATGTCTCATGTGGTTGTCGTCCCCTTTAGCTTCTTTTTTGTGCTTGTATTCGCTTATTTTATTTATTTTTGAGAAAGGTAACTTTGCTTGTATTCTCTTAATTGCATTGTAGTACCTTGGTGCTATACTAAATGCTACACACAAACACACACAACCTGCTCGATTCACAAATCCCACATAAAACTTGTACAGCAACGAAAAGGTATTTTTGTTTTCTTAGAACTTGTGCAATGTTTATCAGTTAGTGTTAACAAAAGTATAAATCCATATACTCCTGAATTTGCTTGAGCTTCACAAAAACATGCAGAAGAGACACGAGGTCGCTCATCTGGTATAGTCATTCTTGGAAATGAGCAAAAGGGGAACACAGATTAATTCCTTTTTGGGTAAATACATAAAACAACTTAAGAATGTCAACAAATTATCCATTTTACATTAGCATCTTAATAACATAATAGTGCCCTCACTAAAGTTGAAGCCTTGGAGGAGTGAAAGGTGACCTATTCACAAAGCAAAGGCAATCACAAACATTTATGGAAAAAAAATTACTTTTGATAAGCAACCTATTATGTAAAAATGTAGAGATGCAGTATATTAGAGAAATTCCTTGCAGATTCTAGTAAAAATGATAATCTTTTCATAACCCAAAAGGTGCATATAATACTCTTCCAAGCCTCATTGACATAACTAACCTAAAGGTGTCCAACAACACAATAAGACAGATAAGGTAAAACTAGTGCTACTGTAGTGATTGCATTAAAAAAGCTACAACTGGGCATTTGATTAACGCAACCAGGCACACCTCCTCCCCCAAGCAGAGAAGGATGAATGCAGTTACCAAGAACGGATGCTATTTACAAGCTGGAATAGGTTGCATACCAGAATTAATATAATTAACCATGTACCTCAAGAAGAAAGATCACACAAATGCAGTCTCTAAACTGCGGCAATCTTAGACGATTTCTTCTTTTTCCGCTTGTTCTTAGGCTTAACAGCATCTTGTAAAGTTTTTTCCCTGCTTATTGACATTTCTTTTCCAGCTGTGTCAGTCGATGAAGATACTAGATTAACGCCTGAAAGTGGTTCATCTGATTTTGTTTCATCTCTAATATTATCACCTAAATTATCTAGATTCATAGGCACTGCTACTGAACCTGCACAGTATTTAGTAAATCAATGTATTAAGTCAGCTTATCCCCAATATTGCAGTGCTTGTTTCAAGCAAGAATATTCAAACTTCCAGCACACAAACTTTCTGGTTTCACAAGCTTCATACTTTCTTAGTGTTAACCAACTTTATGTTCAAAGATCAAACCATAAAATGACAATCTACAAATTGGCTCAACAGTGCAGGGACAAATAATTGAACAAATGTACCCTTCAAAACAATAATTAGGTGCTAAGAAAAGAAATAATCAGAAAGAGACATAACCTCCTACTTTTCTTTTAACAAATTACAAGACAGATTAAAAGATCGCTTTTAAGAAAAACACACCATATACTCTACTATCAAAGGCCTTGATCTTCAAATATCAGGCACCAAAATCGAAAATGCCGCCCTTCCTTCCACTGTAGATCTAAGAGAGTTCTCAATAATGACGAAGTTTCCTTCAACCTCTTCTGAATTTTCCAGCTTCACTTCCTCTACTGACCATCCTTTGATAGAAACAACTCGTCTGAAGGATAAATCACCTGTTCTTACCCAAAATTGGAAATTTTAATATTTCGAGATTAATTTCCCCTCCAATGTCGTTCAATCTCCTTAGATGATCATGATTCTTCTTAGGTTTTCCTGCACCATCTTTATTCTTATGAAGTAGCCATGGCTGTTGAATTTTTCAAAGATGTGATATATGAACAACTGATCCCTCCTCTATCTTTTGCATATTTATCTAGCAGCTTGAGGGCAGAAGCCAGCTTCAAAATGAGATATATCACCACCCAGTGATGTTATTGAAATGAATGTTGTTGTCAAAGTTCTTGTATCAATCAAATCAAACCATTGGATTCCTGCCATTTTCTCTTAACTAGAAGGATTTTCCACTTGCTACATAGAAAGTTCTCAGTCCAATCAGTGATTAGTTCAAACTATGATTCTTTGAATTACATCACATGCTACTGTATCACAAAGCTTAAGTTATTCCTGTGAGCAAACCCAGAGCACTGTATTGAATGGAAATATGGATCTTATTCAGTAGAGTTGTCAGCTAAAATAATGCAAAAATATTGGAGGAACTTTGGGTAGGTCAATGTTGATCAGAAGGGCAAGGAATTCCAGAAACGATGAGGTCATGAGAAAAGTTTAGTTGACCAGGAGGATGAGATGATCGAAGGGTTCTTTAAAATTCTAGATAGAAGAACCACTTTTCTATCGCTACTAAGAAAAAGGAGCTCTCTCCTACCCTCAAAAACACAAACGTTGCCATGTTAAATTACTTGAAAGTTCTTATGTGCAACAATGTATGATTACGCTCCGCAAGAAGGTTTAGATGAGGACAAGAGGCGCTTTTGGAAGGATTTGGACAAGATAGTGAGAGGTATGCAGCTCACAACGAAGCTATTCATAGGAGGTGATGTCCAAGGACACATCGGGTCAACAAAGAGGGACTATGACGATGTGCATGGAGGTTTTGGATTTGGGGACATGAACAAAAGCAGAGCCACACTTTTGGAGTTTGAGAGAGGTTTTGGATTGGTGGTAGCCAATTCGAGTTTCCGTAGAAGGAGCAGTACTTGGTTACATTCTGCAGTAAAGTGGCTAAGACTCAAAATGATTTTTAGCTCCTTAAGAAGGCTAATAAAAGTCTTTGTAAGGACAGTAAGGTTATCCCAAGTCAGAATCTCGCGACCCAACATAAGCACTTGGTGATGGATTTGGAAATCAAGAAGAATGGGAAGAAGAGGGTTGTGGATGACCCGCCAAGGATTAAACGAGGTAGCTTGACTATGGCCAATGGCCTGAAAATAGGGGAGACGTTTATAGCTAACGAGACTGGGGGGAGTAGTGTGATGCAGACAATATGTAGGATAACATTGTCAATTGCATTAGGGAAGAGAGGTGTTGGGTGTCTCGAGAGGCCGATTTGGTAGGCATCAAAGGGACAGGTAATGAGTGCAGAAATACAAGGAAAGATGGAGGCAAAAAAAGTGGCTTACAACAGAGTTGGTGAAGTGTAAGAACGAGGAGAAGCAAATGAATAGGGAGAAGTATAAGATGACCAGAAAGGAGGCAAAGTTAGTTGTTATGGCGGCAAAAACAGCTTCTAAGTGCTAGTATGCATAATTCAAGGACAAAGATGGGGATAAGAAGTTATACAGGCTAGCCAAGGCGAGGGAGAGGCGAGCACGTGACCTTGACCAAGTGTAAGTACATCAAGGATGAGAATGGCAAAGTATCAGTGGAGGATGGAGGAGGCACCATTAGAAGGTAATGGCAACCTTACCTCCAAAACTCTTGAGCGAAAAGAGGGACAAAAAAGTTATGTTGGGGGATTCGGAGCGCTCATAGAGGCATCGTGATTATGGATATTTTAGGCGTATAAAGATTAAGAAGGTGAAGGGTGTTATTCTTAAGATGCGTAGGGGTGGAGTGACAGTGCCAGACTACAAAATTTTGGAAGAGCACATGCGGGGTAGGTATGGAGTGGTTGATTAAGTTGTATAATTTTGTGTTCAAGACGTCGAAGATGCCCAAAGCATGGAGGTGGAGTACGATGATTTTGTTTTACAAGAACAAGAGTGACAGTCAAAATTGCAACAACTATAGAGGTATCATGCTACTAAGTCATACTATGAAGGTTTGAGAGAAGGTGGTGGAGATGAGGGTGAGGGGTGTGACTATTTTTGAGAGCCAGTTTGTATTTGTACCAAGATGCTAGACTATAGAAGCTATTCACCTAGTACTGGTGGAATAGTATGGGAAAAGGAAGAAAGATTTACTCATGGTTTCATCGACCTAGAAAAGGCTTACAATAAAGTGCGTATGGAGGCTCTATAGAGTTGCTTGATGGCTATAAATGTACATGTGGCATACACTAAGTGGATATGTATGATGGAGCCAAAACCCAAGTAAGAACAGTGAGAGAAGATGCAGTGCACTTTTCTATTTTGATGGAGTTGCACCAAAGATCAACCCTCGTCCGTTTTTATTTGCCTTGGTGATGGATGTTTTGACATGAAAAATTTAAAGTGAGGTGTCATGGTGCATGTTATTTGCGTATGAAGTAGTTTTAATCGATGAGACTTGCGATAGAGCTAACGCTAAGCTAGACGTTTGGAGACAGGCCGTAGAGTCTAAATCTTTTAGGTTGAGCGGGACCAAAGTAGAAAACTTGGAGTGCAAGTTTAGTGACGGTACACAAGGATGACATGGAAGTGAGATTTGATACACAGGTAATCCAAAAAAGAGGTAGTTCCAAGATAAATTGCTCGAACTCTTCGACTTAGGTGTTGCACCATGTCGACACGACATGGGTGTGGTGGTGGTGTGGGATCCTTACCTGATCCGCTCAACCAATTTTGGGTACTTTGACCAAAATCAACTGAGAAACTCGAGACGAATTTAAAGATTTCTATAATCAAAACAAAAGCTTAGGTGAAATTGAGAAAATGGAATACTTGTATATAGAAACTTCTATGTACTTCTTCCTATATTCTCCTCTTGATCAATATTCTCTTCTATGTCGCTTCTTTTCCGCATAATGTCTCATAATTTAGATTTTATAACTCTGCATTTAGCCGAATCCCCACACCCGTAATCATGTCTAGATCTATATCCCTGAATCTTAAAATTTAGATCATAATGGATCCGACCTCTAGATGACCCGTATCAGACACCCGCACCGGAGCTTTTATGTCCTTCCCAGATTCTCCTCTTGATCAATATTTTCTCCTCAAGTGTTCCACATAAAGTCTCATAATTTAGATTTGATAACTCTATTTTTAGCCGAATCCCCGCACCCGTATCCATGTCTAGATCCATATCCTCGAATCTTAAAATTTAGATCATAAAGAATCCGACCTCTGGATCGGCACACATATCAGACACTCACACCGGAGTTCAAGCAACTTAGGTTTCAAATATCTTGGGTCTATTAGCCGAGGAAATGGGGAGATTGAAAAGGATGTCACTCACCATATTGGTATGCACTAAAATTAAGCATCGCAAACTTGTTGACTATTTTTTGATAGTCCTGTCTAATTTCTAAATTTACTTTGACAAGTAAAGCTGAACAATCCCATATAAAATGAAGTCTCTATCTGTTATGAGATTAGCAGTCTTTGACTATATTAACAAACATATACATATACTTACACACACACATAAATATATATACATACATACATGTAGTAAACCATGCTTACCATGAACTGTTCCGAAACCTATACACAGTTCAGATTATCATTATTCGTAAAGATCATTTACGTAATTTAATTATTCAGCTTAAATTACCATATATACAGGTAAAAAACCATGCTTACCAACAAAACCTATACATAATTCAGATTATCATTATTCGTAAAGCTCATTTGGGTAATTATCATTATGCAGCCTCATTTGCATGTTAAAAGACAGAGCACCACACACAAGGAACTCCAAGCTTACACTTCATATAAAATCATAAAACTCACCACGAGACGCAAGAGTAGCTTCCAATTCGTCGGTGTTGACACCCTCTGAATATGGATCCCTAAGCAGGAGAAAGAAATGTTTTGCAGTGAGTTAGAGCAAAATCAACCATTAGCATGCCCAAATAAGTTTCTGGATGCACTTCAAGACGGAGAAATGCATCTCCTCTTAAATGGGTTAGTCCTTTCAAAGAAAGTATATACAAATTACTTCTCCACAGAACAACTTTTGGTTTCTATAGTGAGATAAAATAACATGGGTGGTACAGTTATGCATGTCAAAAGAAATAAATGTCTTAGCCCAAAGACTGCATTCCAGGGCACTTTGCCAACTTATATAAGCATGTTGTAGAAGCATAAAAAATTGCATCGCAAATAAATAACGTTCTGCCAAACAAACTCAGAAAGACAGGACAAAGATCTACCAACTGGACGGCCCGCCTGTGAAACTCTGGTTCTTTTTACTCCTCTTGTTGATTCTATCCTGCTCGACATCCATGTCATCGCTCTGACTAACACTGCACTCTTCTGACTTCAATTTTTGCCCCTCCAAAATTTGCTTAGCCTTATCATTAATGAGATGGAATAAGAAAACTGAACACTGAAATCTTAACACTGAAACTCAGTTGACTGGAAAATCTAAGTCAAAATAATTAATGTTGAAGATGAAGTTTGCTTCAGTCTTTAGCTCCAATAAGAAAAAGAAAAATGGCTTTAAGTTTTCTTCGACTAAGGATCAACACTTTGATTAAAGATATACTCTAAAAATATTTAGGATTTGATTAGTAACGTGATTTTTCTTCCTAGCAATATCCACCATTTTTCAGATTTTAGTACGAACTAAAGTTGATTTCAAGGAATAAACCATTTTAACCAGTTTTCATTACCCTTACTGAATGTGTCTAACTGTAATGACTAATCAATCAGTATAGTGGCTCTACACATATACTTGGTCTATGAAACAACCTCCACATACCTTTTGATCTGGTTCATTAACATCAACAGCATTACTAGGAGCATCTCGCTTGACCATTCTGAGAGCTCACTCTGTTTTATAAGATTCAACCTATAAAAAGAATACAAATCAACCTATCAGGAATCGATCTACCAATCAGAACCACTTGTGCAAGCTGGCAAACACATACTTATCCTATTTACATAAGCATCTAACATGTAACCAAAAAGACATACTTCAGCCATTCATATAGGCAACAAGATTAAATTGCCTTCTTGTTCATCGAGATATCATCCAAAATTCCATTCATTTTTACATCAAGTGTCTTTAGTATTTTCGCATCATAATATCCCACACCCCTGTCATGTCCACACGGGTACAACACCAAAGTGAAGTGTCCTGCAACTTGGGTACCAAAGACCCTTGAAATTTAGCCCGAGATACTAAATACTTACAACAGTTTTAATTTTGCTAGTTATATCTCCGGCTTTTACTGATGCTATCCGTAGACACTGCATGACAACACCTTGCATGACACCATGTCCTCCAGCTTTTTGAATTGCACAGACATCGCCATTTGCATTCAATGTGACGGACATTCTTCCTCCCATAACAGCTTTTTCATGATGTGTTGGATCTATAACCTACCAATACGAATTAGATTAGAATTAAGTAACTATACCAGTATAAAACAATGAAAAGAGGAAATTTTAGCAGTTGCATACCATAAGCTCTTCTCCAATAAATGCAAAAGTTACTGCTATAGGTAGATGGTGTATAATCAAGGGAAGTGGCTCCCTCACCTGACAAAATTCAACAAGTACTCAATAAGTCAAACATTTAAGGTATTTTAACCAGCATCTCAACCATATCAAGTAAATGCAATAAAAACGAACAATTCCCATTACAAGCATATAATGGAATAATTTACAGATCAGGGAAATACTCTGGAAGAAGCAACTTAAAAGGCAGGAGGCATAGGTGAAGCGTAAAGCAAAAGATAGAAAGCAATGAAAATAATAAAGCAGCAACAAATTGCAGAATATATCAAAACGACGAAGTTCCTCTGTTCATATATTTCTTAGTGAAGTGGATAATTTAATGAATTATCCCACAGTGGCCTGTAATTTGCCGACACACCAGAGTAAAACTTATGCCTTACACAGATGGTATAAGACTACTCTCTCTTGTGTTAATTAAGATATAAACAATAATACAAAAATGGAGTGACATGTTCATGCATTAGTCCAGATAGACACTGACTTGAAGATTGCTAACCCCAGGGCCTGCAGGCCGAAGTTGCTTGGACTATTCAATTCTGGTGTCGCAGCCATATCAACACGGCACAACACTAGGTATGGGAGTGGTATATGTACCAGATCCACTCAATTAACATCAAGTACTTGGACCACAGACTACGGAGAATTTTGAGTTAAGATTTGGCATGTTGATTTCTCAAGACAAAAGCTAGAGTAGATTTGAAGACATGGAAAAAGCTAGTGTATATTTTTAGATGGCTACCAACAACTTGAAAAGATTGAATTAATGGCAATTCACAGGCTACAAGAAAGTCTTCCACATAATGTCTCATAATTTAGGCATATTTTTATAGCTCTATTTCTAGAAATTTGGTTTATTTTAAGCAAAATCTCCGCAACAGTATCCTTTTTTGATAACCAAATACAATGTTTAAGATTTGAACTAGGAACCTGAAGGTGAATTTTGAACACCCAACCACTGAGCCAACTTCTAGTCTTAAAGGAGGACCAGATAATGGATCGGGGAGATTGAAACATAGATCATGAAGGATGCCACCTCTAGATCCGGACCCATATAGGATACCCGCACCCAAGCCTAGGAACTTAGTGCAAGAAATAGAATGTAAAGAACATGTAAAACTCAAATATAAAGAGTAACCAATGACATATCATTTGTTCTCAAGCAGCTATGATTGTGACCACATCTACGGGTAACGAGTTGTGAACAGGCAGGCCATGTGCTCCTATTATGATAGTACTGTCAATTTTGCTGAATGATCTCTCAAAGTTGAGAGTTTTGTCATTAAATAGAAAGACTTCTCCTTGTACATCCCTAAAGATCTGTCATGAATCCCCTAATATTTGCCATGTATCCCCTAATATCTGTCATTCCTAACTATTACATCTCTAAGAATATCTCTTATATCTAAGTATTAAAAGCTATTTACACAAATATTACACATTTACAATCTGAAATCTATGTGCTTAAAAATCTGTACAGATATGATTTGTCTATCACTGAAATTTGTCCAGAAAATCTGTTGGATAGATATGATGTCTATTATCCTAACATACCCCCTCAAATTGATGTCGGTGAATCAAGAAGCATCAATTTGCCCACTAGAAACTGATGGCGTTGCCGTGCCATGGATTTTGTAAAACGCATCGGCAATTTGAAGATCACTGGATACATGTGGAAGAGTAATGACTCTCTATCTACACATTCTCTGATATAATGACAGTCCACTTCAATGTGTTCGGTCCTTTCATGATAAACCGAATTGGTGGCAATTTGAATCGCACTTGTGTTGTCAGCGTGGAGAGGAGTGGTATTAGATTGAGGAAATCCAATTTCTGCAAGTAAATTACAAAGCCAAACAATCTCGAAGCAAGCAGTAGACATTGCTCAATATTCAAATTCGGTTGAAGATTTTGAAACACGGTCTTGCTTCTTGCTCTTCCAAGATATCAAAGAATCTCCGAAAAACATGCAAAGACTCGTGCGGGGCGACGAGTATCAGGACATCCAGCCCAATCAGAATCACTAATTGCATTAAGTTGAATTGGAGAACCACTAGGAAAGAATAATCCCTGAGTAGATGTTCCCAAGAGATATTGAATAATGCGACGGACAGCCACCAAATGTAGATGAGGGAAAGCCTGCATAAATTGACTCACTTGTTGAACTACAAAAGAGATGTCAGGCCGAGTAATAGTAAGATAATTTAGGCTCCCAACTAATTGTTGATACAAAGTTGGAATAGGAAGATCTCCATCCTCACGATGATACTTTACATTCAATTCCAATGGAGTATTTACGGAGGAAGATTCTAGAAAACCAGCCAAAGTAACCAAATCTTGAGTATTTTTTTGTTGGTTCAAGAACACGCCTAAAGAATCATAATGGACTTCCAACCCTAAAAAGTATGTAAGAATACCAAGATCTTTCATATGAAAACAATCCTTTAGCTACTGTTGGTAGGGATGGGCGTTCGGTATTCGATTCGGTATATTCAAAGTTCGGGTTCGGTAATTCGGTAATCGGTATTTGAATATAGATACTACATACCATACTTATAAATACCAAGAAACATGAACAGACTCATGACGGACCGACGAGTGTCAGGACATCCGGCCCAATCAGAATCACTAAATGCATTAAGTTGAATTGAAGAACCACTAGGAAAGAAAAATCCCCGAGTAGATGTTCCCAAGAGATATCGAATGATGCGACGGATAGCCACCAAATGTAGATGACGGGAAGCCTACATAAATTGACTCACTTGTTGAACTGCAAAAGAGATATCAGGCCGAGTAATAGTAAGATAATTTAGGCTCCCATCTAATTGTCGATACAAAGTTGGAACAGGAAGATCTCCATCCTCACGATGATATTTTACATTCAATTCCTATGGAGTATTTACAGAGGAAGATTCTTGAAGACCAGCCAAAGTAACCAAATCTTAAGTATATTTTTGTTGGTTCAAGAACACGCCTAAAGAATCATAATGAACTTCCAACCCTAAAAAGTATGTAAGAATACCAAGATCTTTCATATGAAAACAACAAGATCTTTCATATGAAAACAATCCTTTAGCTACTGTTGGTAGGGGTGGGCGTTCGGTATTCGGTTCGGTATTTTCAAAGTTCGGGTTCGGTAATTCGGTAATCGGTATTTGAATATAGATACCACATACCATACTTATAAATATCGGTTCGGTAGTTCGGTAATCGATAAAATAAACTTTGGTTCGGTACGGTATTTGGTAATACCATATTAAAGTTGGGGATGTGCAAATGTACATTTAAACTTTAAAGAGTACCTTTAATAGAAATCCTATTTAGTATTCTTTTTGTTGCGTTTTACGAATATATTATCAAGGTCCAAGAGATTCTTTGAGATGACTAGTACTATTGCCTATTAGAAATATATATATATATATACACTCGAAATTCGGTAAATACCGAATACCAAATAGTATTAATATCTTGTACCAAACCCAATCCCGAAATATTGAAATTTTATTCCCAAATACCATACCGAATTACCGAATACCAATTACCAAATTTTTTGGTTCGGTTCGGTTCGGTTCAGTAATTCGATTTTTGGTATTTTATGCCCAGCCCTAACAGTTAGAGGCTAGTGATTAGTGAAGAGTCGCTTCCTGTGATAATAATATCATTTACATACACCAGAAGAAGAACACAACCTGCAGATGTTTGTCAAAGAAACAAAGATGAGTCATATTTGCTCTGCTCAAAAGAGAATTGAAGAAAAGTAGACCGAAACTTGTCAAACCAAGATCTGGGAGCTTGTTTTAATCCATATAAAGACTGCTTCAACTTGCATACATTGATGTAGGTGATGAGAACAAACGGGGTTTCATATAAATATCTTCTTTGAGGGTGGAGAAAAGCATTTTTGACATCCATTTGATGAAGAGGCCAATTTTGTGACGCAGCAATGGCAATAATAGTGCTCACCGTAGTCATTTTTGCTACAGGTGCAAAAGTCTCCTCATAGTCCACACCATACTCCTGTTTATTTCCAAGAACCACTAGTCGAGCCTTGTACTGATCAAGAGTTCCATCAGAATGAAGTTTAATTGAATAAACCCATTTACATCCAATTGGACGAACATTTGAAGGGTAAGGAACAATGTCTCATGTGTTATTTTCTTTAAGAGCCAAAAGTTCCTCTTTCACTGCTTTCTGCCAACATTCAAGCTTGGAGGCTTGTGAACAACTACTTGGAATAAAGATGGTGGACAAAGTAGAAGAAAAAACATACCGTTTAGGAGTATGAGACACTAGTATATCGTCGAGGAGGGTCAAGTCGAGCAAACCTTGAAAAAATCTCAGATTCAGGTTGTGGAGCAGTCTCAGTTGGTGCATCCATTTTGGAATGGGATAAAGTTGGCCGACGTCGTTCATACACAAATCCAGGTTTGAACCGCTTTATAGAAAATAGTCAATCCTCAAAAGTCGAAAGAAAAGAAACAGAAGATGACTCAACATGGGTAGGAAAGAAAGACTGATTTTCAAAGAACACAACATTTCTAGAAACATGAAATTTGTTAGAACTTGGATCATAACAAATAAAACCTTTCTGCAAAGTACTATAACCCATAAAAGCACATTTAGTAGACTGAACAGAAAGTTTATTACGTTGAGAAGGAGGTAGGTGCACAAAACAAATACAACCAAATGTATGAAAACTACGGTAGTTAGGATACTTGAGATAAAGACGATAATATGAAGACTCAAGATTTAACACTTTAGAAGGAAGTCTATTAATCAAATAAACAGCCGTAGACAAAGCTTCCACCCAATATTTAGATGGTACAGATGACTCAATTAATAAAGTATGAGTGACATCTAAAAGATGACGGTTTTTATGCTCAGCAACCCCATTTTGTTGTGGTGTATATAGGCAAGAGCGTTGTGAGATGATCCCTTTCTCAAGTAAGAAATTATTGAATTCATGAGACATTCTCCACCAAATTCAATCTTAATATTGTGATACATGTAGAAAACTGATTCTCAATGTAAGCCAAAAATTTCTTGAACATTGAAAACACTTTAGATTTGGATCGAAGAAAAAACACCCATGTAAACCAACTATTATCATTTATGAATGTCACAAAGTACTTGAAATGAGCATGTGAAATAATTGGTGAAATGCCCCAAACATCACTATGAATTACATCAAAACACTTCATAGCACGACTACTAAAATGAGGAAAAGAAAGAGTTTTACTTTTGCCTAATTTACAAGTAGAACAATCAAAGGAAGCAACTGAAAAGTGATTCTTATTGCCTAATAGACCAGAATTTGATAAATGAGACAACACAATAGAATTAGGATATCCTAGACACTTCTGTCAAACCTCAGTCTTACTAATTATAGGAGTACAAGCAAAAGATAGAACACGAGGAATGGAAAAGTGTATAGGAAAAAATCTTCCAACTTTAGGCCCCTTCGCGATTATTATCCCCGACACCTGATCCTGCAAAAGGCAACCATTATGAGAGAATTTCACATCACAATTGTCATCTACTAATTGACCAAC
Source organism: Capsicum baccatum var. pendulum (assembly GCA_030864225.1). Lineage (NCBI taxonomy): Eukaryota > Viridiplantae > Streptophyta > Magnoliopsida > Solanales > Solanaceae > Capsicum > Capsicum baccatum. Next base: position 183,892,247 of record CM061554.1, read on the forward strand.
AGAAATAAGACTAGTGGAGAGTTTTGGCAATACAAAAACATTCTTGAAAGTTTGAGTAAATATCCCCAACTTTGGTAATGGGTAAATTACTACCATTGGCCACTTAAATTTGTGTGAGACCGTGATACTTACAAACATTTTTTTAGCTCACCAGTTGAGTTGGTCATATGATTGGAAGCGCCAGAATCAACAAGCCAAGAATTAGAAGTAATATTATTACCTTGTGGCTCCAAGGCTGAAAGGGCTGACACAATCATTGATTGTACCATTTTAGTAGTAAGAACTTGTCCAATTGCCGGAGTAGCAAATTGGTTGTTAGTTCCTGTTGAATATGAGATGTCAGAAGTGGAACTGTTTATCTCCGTCTGGAAGGCATTGATCCTACGATTTTGAGGACGTGTGGGACAATCCTTGATTATATGCCCATGTTGTTTACAATAATTACAGAACTTCTTACCACAATTGCTCGCAATATGGCCATATTGCTTGCAACTGTAGCATTGAATTTTGCTCATATCCCTACCCTTTTCTTTTCCTTGAGTAGCAAATACAATTTCCTACAGTCTGAATGTTTTCTTGCTTGAAAGCATTTTGTGTGAAAAGACGTTGCTCTTCACGAAGTAATTCCCTAAAACAAATATCTAAAGTGGGAGATGGGTCTCAATTCATTAAGTGAAAGCGAACACTCTCAAATTCAGAACGCAATTTCATCAAAAATTGATCTCTCTTGCTTTGCTCATAAACTTCTTGAATTACAGAGACAAATTCGGCAGGTAATTTAGCATAAATAATATCAATAAATTCAGCCCATAAGTTCTGAAATCCTGAAAAATAATCTTGAACAGAGAGACCTCCTTGGTTGTAAACTTTTTGTAAGTACTCCCACATGAACTTTGTTGTCTTGTATGGCCTGAGATTAAGAACAATGAGAGGGTCAATTGACCCTAAAATCCATGTCATCATCCGAGAATCTTTAATCTTCCATTGACCAAGCTTTGTAGGATCGGTAGGAGCAGGATCAATTCCATCTATATGTGCCCATAATTCTTTTCCGGTGACAAATAGTTGAAATTAAAATTCCCAAGACGACATTCTTTCCAGTGAACGAACACTGAATGATTCAAATTGATATGAAGTCATATTTATGAAAACTAGAAACACCGACTCAAAAAGAACAACCAAAGTGACCAAGACCAGAGTCGTAGGTGTTAATTGTTGATGAGCAATCAACAAAAATCGAAAAAAAATTGAAAGGAACCACAGATGGACTCTATGAAACAAGACAGACAATGAGAAGCTCTAATACCATGTCAATTTTGCTGAATGATCTCTCAAGTTGAGAGTTTTGTCATTAAAAACAAAACTTCTCCTTGCACATCCCTAAAGATCTGCCATGAATCCCCTAATATCTGTCATTCCTAATTATTACATCTCTAAGAATATCTCCTATATCTAAGTATTAAAAGCTATTTACAAATATTACACATTTATAATCTGAAATCTATGTGCTGAAAATCTGGACAGATATGATCTGTCTATCATTGAAATCTGTCCAAAAAATCTGCTGGACAGATATGATGTCTATTATCCTAACATGTACGGCTGATTGTTCTATTACAGGTATTAGATACACCCAATTCTCCTTCTTTTCCCCTTTTTTTTCTAAGTTCCCAAGTTAGCAGGGTCTAAGATGGAGAGTCAAAGACAAACAAGAGCAAACACAATCGAGAATATAACAGCTATTCCCCAACAAGAGTAATGTCTCTCCAAAACAAATCTTTGAACTCTATATTTTTGTTGAAGATATAAGAACTTCCTCAGAAATATAAAGTTACTGAGCAAATTCAGCAGCAACAACAAGAACAACAACAAACTCAGTGTATTCCCACAAAGTGGGATCTGGGGAGGGTAAAATGTACGCAGTCCATACCGCTACCTTCAAAAAAGTAGAGAGGTTGTTTCCGATAGACCCCCGGCTCCAGGTAGTGAGTAGTAACCAAAGCGTAGTGAAGCATGATGAATGGCATAACATAAAAAGGAATAAGACATACTAAAATAAAAATAAAATAAAGTATAAATCCGAGCAATACTAAATAAGATAAATAGGCACAATAAATAAGAGATAAGCGATAGGGCATCCAGAATACGACACCCCTTAGTAGTAACAAACATTCACAAACCAGGGACACATGGGCCCTCCTAACTAGTGGCTCCTACCTACTTGCTACAACTAACCACTCATCCTAGCCTTCCACCCTTATCTGCAACCTCCATGCCTTCCTATCTAGGGTCATGTCCTCGGTAAGCTGCAGCTGCTCCATATCATGTTTAATCACTTCCCTCCAGTCCTTCTTCGGCCTACCTCTCCTTCTCCTGAAACCCTCCAACACTATCCACTCTCACCTGTGGACTGGGGCATTCGTACCCCTCCTCATCACATGCCCAAACCATCTCAACCTTCCTTCTCACATTTTATCCTCCATGGAAGCCACTCCCACCTTCTCTCGGGTTGTCTCATTCCTAACTCTATCCCCTCTAGTAAGACCACACATCCAACGCAACATTCTCATTTTCGCCACCTTTATTTTCTGAATGTGGGAGTTCTTAATTCGCCAACACTCTGCTCTATATAGCATAGCTGGACGGACTGCCACTTTGTAGAATTTGCCTTTAAGCTTAAGTGGGACCTTCTTATCGCACAACACTCCCGAGGCGAGCGTCCACTTCATCCAACCTACTCCAATACGGTTAGCGACATCCTCATCAATCTCGCCATTCCCCTGAATCGTAGACCCAAGATACTTAAAACTATCCCTCTTACAAACATCTTGGGAATCCAACCTCACAACCACATCTTCCTCCTGAGTCAAGTCACTAAACTTGCATTCCATATACTCCGTCTTGGACCTACTCAACCCCTTAAATTCCAGAGTTTGCCTCCAAACCTCCAATTTTTAATTCACACCTCTCCGCGTCTCATCAATCAACATTACATCTTCCGCAAACAACATACACCACGGTATCTCCCCTTGGATACTTCACGTCAACACATCCATCAGCAACGCAAACAGAAACGGACTAAGAGTCGAACCCTGATGCAACCCTGTCACGACAGAAAAATGTTCTGAGTCCCCTCCTACCGTTCTCACCCGAGTCTTTCCTCCATGTACATGTCCTTAATAGCTCTGATGTACGCTACCGAGACCCCTCTTGCCTCTAGGCATCTAAAGAACCTCCCTAGGTACTTTGTCACACGCCTTCTCCAAGTCGATGAACACTATGTGCAAATCCCTCTTTCTTTCCCTATACTGCTCCACCAATCTCCTCACCAGGTGGATTGCCTCCGTCGTCGAGCGACCAGGAATAAAACCAAACTGATTCTCCAAAATGGACATGATCTTCCTCAATCTCCGCTCAACCACCCTTTCCCAAATCTTCATAGTAAGACTCAACAGTTTGATACCCCTGTAGTTGGTGCAACTATGAATGTCACCCTTGTTTTTGTATAACGGAATCATTGTACTCCACCTCCAAGCCTCGGGCATTCTCGCCATCTTGAAATTGTTGTTAAACAAAATAGTTAACCACCTTAAACCTGCCCTACTTATAAACTTCCAAAAATCCACCGGAATCTCATCAGGCCCCGAATAGCTTCGCTGACCTCCTCGATCATAAAACCTCTACAATAACTGAAATCACGTCTCTCCTCCGAGTGCTCCAGCTCCCCTAACTCAATGTCTCTGTCCCCCTCCTTGTTCAAAAGCCTATGAAAATACTCCTACCATTTCTTCTTAATATGGGCATCCTCTACCAACACTCTATCATCCTCCCCCTTAATGCATTTCACTTGGTCGAGGTCCCGGCCCTTCCGCTCCCTAACCTTAGCACTGAGCAAATTCAGCAGAGCTCAAAATAATTTCAACCTCATTCAAGTGAAGTTTCAAATTTCAAAACAAACTAACACGAAAAAAACAGAGACACCGCAAGAGTTTGTTTAGGGGGATAACTGAGACACCATGATTTAATGGATGATTCTGTCAAAAAAAATATTACTCATAACGCAACCCCCCTATTTGAACTCCATATAGGGTAGGGGTGTGCGAAATTCGAACCGACCGATAAACCGAACCGATAAAAATGCTATTGGGCTATAGGGTTAACGGTTTCTTATTGATTTTATAAAAAAAATTATTGGGTAAACGGTTCGGTTTCGGTTTTAGCTTATTGGGTTATCGATTAAACCGATAACCCAATAAGAATACACTAAGTTACTGTTTTCCCCTATTTATGTAATATATATGTGTGTGTTATACACTACTTATTCACAGTTCTGTGAATCACAAAGTATTAACATATTCAGGGCAACAAAGACACAATATAAAGCACAAGCATTATCGTATTGGAAAGCTTGAAGCATTTAGTAGCTTCCAACAATTAGGATTCAATTTTTTTCCGAACTAATATTCAATTCAAGTCTGAAAATTCTTGTAAACTAAAATGCATTGCGTAGGATTTTGACACTAACTAAGATTTTATTTTTTTATGTTAGTTGTTACTATTTCTATTTTATGAATATTTTCTTATTGGTTAAATCGAAAACTGAACCGTTCGTGATCAAAAACCGATAAACCAAAAACCGATAAGAAAATATCTTATTGGTTGGTTATTGGTTTTACATATTTAAAAACCGATAAACCAAACCGACCGATGCACACCCCAAAATTATAGGGGAATAAAGAAAGAAAGGAAACCTCAGGTGGATGTAGTATCACTTCCTGCCCGTCATCGCCTCCTAGTGTACATTCAGGCCTCCGAAATGTCAAAAGCACAGCTAAAGCAGCAATATTGGCAGCATCAACAAGATTACTGCACTTGTAGCAGAATCACACAATTAGTTCCATTACTTCAGATGGAGACGTGGATGGGCACTTAACTGGACCCAAATGTACACCACCACAACTCACCCTCCATTATCTAAAATATGGAGATCAAGACGAATTGACCAGACCCACTTCCCAGACACAATACAGAGTGATTCAGTGTCGACAGCTCTACTTTCCCTGCATTACCCTTTTAAGACATCAGAATAAAAGAAGAATTAACCAAAGACAACAATTGCTTTTCTTCAAATATGTATTTATCTCCAGCAAAACAAAACAAGTGATGCATAACTAAATACTACCTAGACGATTGCTTTTCTATCTGCGTTCTACAGACAAATAAATAGTTATTAGAACGTTAACACTAATAAAAACATTCCCCCTAGAGTAGTTGTTAATACGAATAAGAGAAACTCAATGATACCTTCAAATGGGTCTACTGCAAATGCTCAAAAAGCAAAAACCAGTATTACTACAATGGGAAAAAAATAAGCAGGAGATCAAAAATTATAAGCATTTCTCAACCACTACACAAAAGAAATACAATATATCCCCCACAAGATAGTAAAAATTCTTTGTTCTACAATATACATCTTATAATATTTTGAAAAAAAACAATATATACAGCTTATAATAAATACATTTGTCGATTCATAACAATCGACATGTTTGTTGAAATGTTACCTTAACCCTCTGTCAATTATGCGACCCAACTCAACAGCAGACTCTGAAGGACGACCTGCCTCAAAGGAAGGATCTGCCATTGGGGAAAACTCAGTAAATACTGAAAGGGTTCCTTCGTTTGGTCGATCTCGATAAGGTTGCACTAGTTGCAACGTAACAAAGCTCATAACATGAGTTTGCCCCAGTTGAACTTCTGATGAACCATCTTCTCTGCAAATCAATAACTCTTAACAATCATAATGTAAAGTCTTATATGAATCACACAAGCATATGTCACATATCATAAGAAACAATATCATATGTTCACCCAAGGGTGTGACCTAGTGGTCAATGAAGTGGATTAAGAACCATGAGGTCACAGGTTCAAGCCCCAGTGGAGACAAAAAAACACTAAGTGATTCTTCCCATTTGTTCTAGCATTGGTGGACAGAGTTACTTGGTACCTGTTGCTAGTGGGAGGTGCCAGGTATCCGTGGAATTAGCTAAAGGTGTGCGAAAGTGAAAGCTGGCCTGGACACCACGGTCATAAAAAAAAAAAGAAACAATAACAGATGTATGCAAACGTGTAAAATTTCTCATTATACCTGAATATGGAAACCTGTAGTGACATAAAAGTTAATTAAACTAGAAGAGTGACAATGGGAAATACAACAAACAAAATTTAAGGACAAGGAAAAGAACTTTACTCCATGTGCTCAATTATTCAAAACAAGTACTCCCTCTGTTCCAAAAAGAATAACCTAGTTTGACTTGGCATTGGTTTTAAGAAAATAAAGAAGACTTTTAAATCTTGTGGTGTTAAATTAAATATATGTCAAATGTACCAAAATGCCCTTCAATCTTGTGATCTTAAACATGCCATGTGGAAAATTAAAATTAAAAAATTGCTAAAAAGGGAAAGAGGTCATTCTTTTTAAAACGGACTAAAAGGGAAAGTAGGTCATTCTTCTTGAAACGGAGGGAGAATAAGTTATGATGAGAAGAAGTTAACAGTTTCAAAAAACAGTCCAATACAGGAGACCTACAACTATAATAGACACCCTACAATGGATTCGCTTTCACTGGTGGTTTGCTTGGTATTGCGAAAAAGATGTTTTCTTATTTTTCGATGTCTGGTTGGAAAATTTTGAAAAACATTTTCTCGAGGAAAACAGGTTCTTTAAAATGAGAAAAATGGTTTCCTTAATGGAACTAGGGAAAACAAGCTCCACAAGTAACATTCTATGCTTGTTGTTTCCTCCCACCCACCGAACGTCACCAACCTCTACCCGTTGACCAATCCACCCCACCCATCCGAAAACCCCAAACCCCACCCCCTCCAACCTCTATAGCTTTTTTGCTAGATTACAAAAAAATGCTCTTGAGAAAACATATTTTTGCTTACTTACCAACAAAAAAAAGAAAAAAAAGGAAATCAGCCTATTTTTCCATGAAAAATATTTTTCTTCGTACCAAACACACCCTAAAATCAAACTTGTATTCAAATGTGTTAATCGAAACAACCAAACAAATTGAAGACTAAATTCACTGTATATTTTCTATTTCTGTACTGTCCGGAATCTATCTCAAATTCAACTAGGCATTAATAGCAATGGTGTAAAAGCATCTAATTTCTTACTGATCCAGTTCAATATATAGAAATCAAAAATGAAGAAGAACAACAACGTACCCAGTATATTCCCATAAAGTGGGGTCTGGGAGTGTAAGTGCGGGGTCTAGGGAGGATAAGTGTACACATCTCGTGGAATTAGTTGAGGTGTACACAAGATGGCCTGGACGCCACAGCTATGAAAAAGAAAAAAGAGATTGAGTTAGAGTTGTTACATAGCAAACTTGATAGTGAGAGTTCGATAGTCAAACGGACGGCGACCGTCAACTCTGAGCTCAGATTCTAAAGCAGATTCAATAAATTTCTTCTCATTCACTATCTTTCGCCATGTATTTCCCAACCTTTTCTCCATATCCACAAATGAAAACAGAGGAATGACTTTAGGTTTAAGGTTTTACTGCAGGGCTGGGGTTTATCGTTTGGGTGGGGGAGTGGGGGCGTTGGTGTTTACCTACAATATTTTATTACTCTCCCGACCAATTTACTTTTAACTCTTTCCGTTCTTCGCTTTTACTTTGTTATAATTTGCATATCTATTAATACTAGATATCCGAGTCCCATGTTTTTTTATCTCAATGTGGTATAAATAAATATTAAATAATTAATTATATTTTAATATATTTTTAGATATTTTAAATTGTTATTATAATTTATAATACTTTTTTACATTGTAATTTACTTTTTAAAGTTTTATAAATATTGAGATTTATGTTAAATTAGAGAACAAATCGGTTTACCTTTTAGGAGAATATGAGTGATGCTCATCTAACTTGATTTGATTGCATGTCTGGATGGTAGATGTTTGATTTTTTAATCCTCAATTTTTTTACTGTTTTTGTCACCATAATAGAATTCAACATGTGTGTGTATTTATATCTTCTTTGTTTTTATTCAAAATCATTCTTTAGGATCAAAATTTTCGCTCACACAAGAATTAGTTGGATCAAAATCAAAGTTTTCTGATCATTATTATATATTTTTTTTTATAGTTTACAGGTTGTAGCTGAATGTCGGTTGGCTTTGAAGAATTTTTTATGTAAAGGTTAGGTTTAGTTGTATTATTGTGATATCTTTATTATCTTATTATTTTATTTTAATTCATAAATGCTAGATGAATGTGGGCCTGCTTTGAATTTTTTTAGATAAAATTTAGGTTTAATTGTACTATCGTAATATCTCTATTAGTTTGTTATTCTGAGGTAGTGTATAGTTCTAGATGAATCTCGATCGGCTTTGAGAATTTTTTGTGTGTAAAATTTAAGTTTAATTGTATTGTTTTGATATCACTTTTATCGTATTATTATGTTGCAGTGTACAGGTGATGGATAAATGTTGGTCGGCTTTGATGAATTTTTTTATGGAAAGGTTGGGTTTAGTTGTATTATTTTGATATTTCTATTATTGTATTATTTTGTTATTGTTTATAGGTGGTAAATGAGTGTCAGACGATTTTGAGAAAATTTTTGTGTGTAAAGATTAGATTTAATTGTATTATTTTGATGTCTCTATCATTGTATTGTTTTGTTGCAATTTACAGATGGTAAATGAATGTCGATCAACTTTTAAAAATATTTTTGGTAAAGATTAGGTTTAATAAATAAATTCTCCATCTTTACATACTCAAAAGATATATATTAAATTTAATTATTATATTCATCTTTATTATTTAAACAAATATCCTATTTAATGTAATGTTTGAACTCATTAAAGTGAGATACATGTGCAAGGCGCGTACACCTAAACTAGTATATTAAAAGTGTGGAGATCATTAGAAAAGTGACTTAAACATTTTCTACTTCATTAAAACACTCTCCTTTAAACAAAATCGTATATTCACCTTTTTCCTTCAATTAAATTTCTTACAATAATTAAATATTCAAAGTGAAAAAAATAAGTCGACACTTTTTTGGAGTTTTCCAAAATTTGAGTCCTATTTGATTTATGACTCCTAAAATATAATATTAACACTTCTAAATCATCAATTCTATTTAAGTAAATTTTTTCGTATTCCATTGATGCCGACCAAAAGTTTCTTGTTCTATTTCATTCTCCTTTTAGCTTAAGTTTATGTATAATTCATTATTTTTTTGGTCTGTTTCTTGATCATATGTATAATTCAATATGATTAACTACATCTCCAATTCAATTGTCGTGACACTTTTGTTATATTTTTGTTGGATTTAAGAATTTTGATGGTAGAAATATTCTTAAATAACCTATTTAATTTTGAAATACATCTATAAAAGGTATGTAACTTTTAGCTAAACTTTACATATAAAAGGTCGGAAGCAAAGGAATGGGGAGCAGGTGCAAAAGGAAAAAAGCTTAAAAAAATATATATGTTATTATTGCGTGTTTTCTACGTGAAACAACTACTAATAAGACTGGAACATTGGTACAATTAATGCTTACTATAAGTCTTTTTGTTACTGTTAATTTGTTACATATATTAGTGTTTTATTATTGTAATACTCCGAGACTATCCCTGGACGTCACACGGTGTTTAGAACCATAAGTTGTCCTAAGCTAACCCATGATATCGACATAACTTATAAGCAACTGAAATAAATACATAAACTAAAAATAATAAGCGAAAGAGATGTCATTAGCTGGACTTGTTTATTACAAAACTGTTTTAAAACATTTACGTCACTGGATTATACAAAAGAAAGCTGAAACTAGATACTGACTATAGGTAGTCGGGATATGGACCCAGTTATCCTTAATCAATACAATTGAATAAGACATATAATACTGGAACTGTAGTTGACACGAGTCCTTGAATCAAGAGAAGTTATCACCTATTGGATGGAAACTGCGAACTGTCTGATTATGATGTGGGCTACAACTGGTACCTACATTATGAAACAATGTAGCCATATAGACATATATGTGGTCAGTACTTCTGGAATGTACTGAGTAAGTGGGGGTGAATGCAATATGTAAAAATTAAAGTTGAACATACTTACAAATCATGCATGCTAAGTGTAAAAGGACTCACCTTGATCATGAATAAAATTGAAAGCTAAAATATCATAACCATGAATCATAAAACAACATTTGAATAAAGTTTGTGAGTCATTACACTAAGTTTCTAAAATCTTTACTTTTATGGGAGATTCTTATAACCGACATAAATCATGTGAGCTATCATGGAGTCCAAAGTCTTACCCCACGTTAAGGAGAGTTGTTCTACCATTTTCATCGGAATAAAACCTTAACTTAAAGTGATCACTATACGTAGCTCATATTGAGAAAGGAGGGGACACTCTCTGGCGAGACCCCTAAATATAAACCTATGGTGGCACGTAGTTTCTGAAGAATAGAATGCGCTAAACCCACATTTCCCTCTCGATGCTAAATACTACTCTTAAAACATATACTTATATGCCCATACTTATGAAATCCACCTCAAAATAGAATAAGGGTTTTATATACTGAAAACCAACTATGTTTCTCTTACTTAAATCATACTCATGAGGAAACTTGTGAATTTCATGTCTTATCTTAGATTATAAGATCAAAACTGAACTTTAATCATGTTGTAATCCTTGTAACTTGAGCTTATAAGCTTAAACTTCTTGTAAACTTAATAATTTTTTCTTAAACTTGAAATCATTCATTATCTCGTTGAAACTTCTTATCAAAATATCAAACTCAATGCTCAGATTGAAATCTTTTATCAACTTATCAAACTTCATGTCAAAATAATAAAATTTATCTCATAATAGCAATCACGTAAGTAAAAACATGTGTAAAGGTAAATTCTTGTGCAAACTGAACTTTTAATAACATGATAATGCCATAATCTCGAAAACATGAAAATTGGGTATGAACCCTAACTGAAAGTCTTATAAATTTAATTGAAAAAATCAAAGTTTTGGGGCACAAGGATAAAAGTTTATACTTTCTTAAACCTCACATACCTGAATTTCTTGATTTCTTGAAGGAAAGTTTGAATTTGGATCCTTGAAAATTGAACTTTGGTAAGAAATCCTAATTTCTTTTCTCTTGAAAGTGTAAGGGAGAATAAGCATTGAAAACTGACTAATGATATGACAATATCATTTACAGGGTGATTTAAGTCATGGAGGAGGAGTTTGATGTGAGTAAAAGACCAAATTACCCTTAAGGAAACATAAAAATAATTGTAGAATTTTTCAATTGACAACAAGGTTGAGTTTGGTGACGTTTCATCGCCCTAGTCTCCACTTTCAAGTTATATTTTGCCATTCGTTGGTTAAGGCTGACGACTTGAGTTGACAACCTATCACCTAGTTTATATCTCGCTAGCTTAGTCGTCACCTTCTGACAGACAGACACTTCCAAGTAAAATAAGCATAATTTTCTACTTCGATATTGGATGCGTTGGAAAGAAGACTCGAAGATATTTTATTGATATATAATAGGCCACCTAACTCCTTATATTTTAGGAGTTACTCTCGTTTAAAGTTGACCCTTGTAGAATTCAATATAAAAAGTCAATCAATAAAATTGCTCTCAACTCAACTTTGCTCTAAGTATTTTCTATGACCATGATTACATTGAAAACACTTCACACTCAATGTGAATAGTCATGAAAATTATTTATGGTTTGAAATAATCACTTTGGGTCTTCAAACATATGACGAATAGTTGAAAACTTATCTAGCAACTTGTGGGATATTACAATTATCATGCTTATATATAATATAGTTTACTTTCTCTTAACCTTATTGCTTAGTTGTGCTTTCGTGTATTAATACCATTATATCAACATGATTTTGACTTTTAATTTTGATATCAATGATGAAATTTCATGATTGTTATCTACTTTGCATGATTCATGTTGAAGCATATACTCGAGAGTGGATGCAGGGCGTGTGGTCATGGACGATGTGTTTATTTTAATTCTCACATGGTGTTTGATATTCGCTTTGAGGTCATGATGAATTTGTTTATCTATTGAATTACTTCTTACCTAATGTACTTGGTCTGACCTGCAGGTCTAGAGTTTAAATCATGTTGACAATGAATGGGTGGAAGTTGCCTTCACTGTCTTTTTAAGCTTGAACTTTAAAAGAAAAAGATTTGATAGGATATCACAAGTAATTGAAGTGACAAGAAAAGGAAATGCAAACAAATTGAATTTGTAATGCACATATAATGTTAAAAAAATATTTTACAAAATCATGTCATTTATAAAGAATTAAAGTAAATATTTATGGCAAATTAATTGGTAACCTATTATAACATGTTAATGTTGTAGTAGCAGAAAAAATCTTACTATGTCAATATAACCTAATTCATTGAACTAATTATGTTGTAACACGATTGTTTCTAAAGTTTTGAAAGTCCCTTGAGATTTTCCCTTTCCACCATCATTCGTGATATCAAGAAAAAAAATTATGATTGCTTTTTGTTTCTTTTTTTTTCTAAATAATTTTGCATTTCTGAGATGCATTTTTCATGTTGTTGCAGGTTAGGAGTAAAGCAATTTTTTAATTAATATACTACAAATAATTTTATGAGAGGTCGTACAGTAAAGCTAAAATGATAAGAAAAATAAAATTGATAATTTGGAGTGAAGCACCTGTCGTTAAATATGTTCTTTTTATACTCTATTTAGAGTCCGAAGAATCATAGAAAAGTGATTTGATCCCTATTTTTTCAAAAAGAGGTAGTATGATAATAAATGTACATTCCTAAAATAAATAGAAGAAAAATGATAAAAGAATCCTAAATATATGCGGGAGGGGGTTCTTTTTTCAATGTACATAGGGTTTTTCTAATGTTCGAACATTTTTCTTTTAGTAGAACTAATATTGATAGTATTAGAAAGAGATAAGCATTCAGTAACCCCGAACTATGGCCAAAGTTGCTACGACACGCTCCAACTTCACAGGGGTCCTATTACCTCCTCAAGACATTAATAGAGTTAACCTCCAATGCTACACTCAATAGAGTCTCCCAACTACCTTCTAAGATCTGGAACATGGACAATGACATGATCCATACCATTTTCCTTATAAAATAATAGACTTTTCTTAATAGCTTTAGCTTCTCCAACCAAATTAGTGGTGTGTTGGATCTTCAAACCTTTAGCAACCACGAAATCTCCAAGATGATTTCTATTACAAAAGACCGCAGAGATAGGACTAGAATTACCCCTTGATGCTCCATTAGTATTACATTTAGCCAATTGATAGGAGGGAACCATCTCATGATTTTGATAGAAAATTTAGCCATATATCCTTCCACAAAACCTATAATATTACGCCAATTTTTAATTCCAATAACACTCTTGAACTTGAGTTTAATCACCTTTGTTGAAAGTATCATTGACTTCCTAGATAATTTTTCCTATGAAGTAAGAACCACCATGAAGAATGTATTTCTTCTTTCCCGCAGATACCACAACATAACAATAGTGACAATCTTGTATACTATCTTAATTTTAAGATTACCTTCTGTGGACCATTATTTTCTTAAGGTCTGCTTTATGTTTAATATTAAGCCTAACATTCCTGCTGCTTTGAAATAATAATGTCATATTATTGTATCTACTATATCCCTTAAAATAAGTGTTCAATAGTCTCAACCTCTGACATAGAACAACACCTGCAATTCTGATATAAATTAAGTATCCAAACATGTATTAATATAGCCACATAGAGTTTACCTTGCCGTATTCTCTAAGACAGGAAAGAGAATTGGAAAGGTAATCGTTAAACTTATAAATACTTTATATACCCATCAATATCTTTCTTTTGTCTCAACAACTCCTATCCATTTTTAAAATTGAACTTTTTAGTACTTGCCTTTGTCCACCATGGTCTATCTCCTTGATTACCCACCTACATATAATTTATTTTTTCCATGATATAATTCACCACATATTCTAACGTAGAATCATGAAGAGCATCAAAGTCCCAATCTTCTTTTGCAAACAAATTTCCAATATCTCCCATAGGATGACAAGTATGAGTGTCTAACTGATGCAAATGAAGAAGACCAAGGTTGGTCCAATTGTCATACCAAATAAATGAGGTACCACCTTAGGTTTCCACCACAAGTGTTGTTCAATTTTGTCCCTATTCTTTAACATGTCATTTCAAACTTGAGAACCCCTTCATTCAACAGGAGTGGGAATATGCTTCTTACAATATTTATTCCAAAAAAAAAAATAGATGACAAATTATTTTATGTTTTAAATCTCTACCACTGTTTAGAATATAAGGCCCGAGACACATCAAACATAGATCTAAAATCAATACCCCCATCTAAGGGTGTACATAGGTCGTGTTGGTTCGGTTTTTATTAAACAAAAATCAAATCAATCATGTCGGTTTATTAAAACTACAAACCAAATCAAACCAACATAAAATTGTTTTTTTCGGTTTAGGTTTTAGTCAGTTTTTTTGAGTTTTTTGATTTTTTTCAATTTTTTTATAATCTTTAGTTTTTATAATTATATTGTGATCGACAACTAGATCAAATATGTTTTCACTCATGTGCTAATGAAAAATCATAATTATGAAAAAATGGGGAGCGAAAAACTCTCTTGAAACTATAAAGTGAGATGAAGAGTGAAAAGTTTAGGTTTTAACTTTATATTGAATTTTCGATCATTTAATTAGCAATTAATGGACAAATATTACAACTTAAATGCCCAAATCTAAATATATATCTTCATTTACTTTCAAATTATTGAAAATTACTAAAACTAGTTGAAAAAGTATTTAAAAAGTAGATTATAATTAATATTTTATGTATAAAAAAGTTTGAATATTATATATATATATATATATATATATATATATATATATTATGTCGGTTTGATTCGGGTTCGGTTTGACTTTTTTTTGGTTAACACCAAACCAAACCAAGAATGGTCGTTTTTTTTCTAACGCTAAACCAATCAAACCAAATCATAAGTTGATTTTTTTTCTGGGTTTGGTTTGGTTTGGTTCGTCAGTTTGGTTTGACTTGATGGTTTGGTCTGTACACCCCTACCCCCATCTTTCCTTTCCAAGCCTGAAGTTTTTCTTGAACTCTATCAATCAACTCTACATAGATCATTGATGATAAGATGAAAAGCAAAGAAGACAAATGATATCCTTATTTCACTTTCCTAGTAGAGTGAAAGAAACCATAAGATTAGCCATTGAGTAACACTAAATAAAAATTATTAGAAATCAATCTCCACACCACATCTACAAAGCTTTTAGCAAATCTCATCTTTCTTAACACTCTCATTAGAAAAACTAAGACACTCTGTCATAGGTTTTAGCCATATCAAGCTTATTGACTACATTAGCAGAGATCCCTCTTTTAGCAATGTCTGTCACTAATTTCTGAGTAAGTAGGATATTTTCAATAATACTTTTTCCTTTAATAAAATCATACCGATTAGTAGATATCAACTCAAGCGCAATGCCCTCCAACTTATCATGAATGATTCTAGACAGAATCTTATTGACAAAATTATGGAGGATAATAAGTCTCATATCTAAGAAAGTCCGAACTTCATCATTTTTGGTATGAGAACCAAATTAGCATGTGTTATGAATTTTGGTAATTTGTTACTAGCAAAAAAGTCTTGAACAATTCTAAAAATTTTATGTAATGACTTCATTTTTGGTATTTTTATGAATCTTTATATTTGTGTGATCCGATCATTTTACCTCTCCCTGTAGTTGCTTTGTGGTAGGGGTGTGAAAATGACTGGCACAATTTCTAATGCATTTCAATATGATTTGTGTGAGTTTATATTTTTTGGAGGTAAAAAAGGCTTATTAGTTGACTTCGATCAACATTTATTGTTTTGTATATCGGATGTCAATATAGACTACGCTAATAGATTCGAAACATTGATTTTAGGTTGATAACATGATTTGTGTGATTTTGCAACTTTTTTATCTCATTTTGTTCTCCAGTTTGAAAAGTTGTGAAATTGGATCTCAGGGCCAATTTTGTAAAATTAATGAATATTTTTTGAAATTTTAATGTTGCCATTGAGTTCGGAGCATCGAATTTTATAGGATAACATAGTTTATTTGTGTATACGAGGTTCCAAATAAATCTTGAAGGATCTGCAAAGACTTAAAATTCTCTAAGTCTCCAGGTGATGCACCACTCAACTAGTGTAGCAACTTAAGTGAAATACCCTAGTTTTTGAACCTTAGAAAATTTCCTGGAATTCTGATCTCTGAACCCAATACAACTCATGGGTACGAGTCGTATGATGGGGGTATGGATGGTATGGTCCGATCGTATGCTAACCAATGTTTGTTGGTGGGATAGATTTTGGTTACTGAAATAGATAGCATAGCGGTACGAGTCGTATTAGTGGTTACGAGTCATTTGGTTCCATAACTTAATCTTAGACTTGGTTACTTAGGTTAGATCTGAGCATGGGTGGCTCACCATAAGTCGTAAGCCAGGTATGAATCGTATCAGGGACTCGTATGGTAAATGGTGTTCAACCCCTCAGGTATTTTATTTTTCTAGGGATACGGGTCATGGATACGGATGTATGTTGTGGTTACGACTTGGTTGGATAATTCGTATACTAGATAGTATTTTATCTAAGGGTTAAAGCTTGGATACGAGTAGTGGATACCAATCGCATTGGAGGGTACGACTCGTGAGGTCCATCCATATCCCTATGATGGGACTTTTATGCAACTTAAGTGGGGGGTATTCTGGATATTTTCCTACTTATCCTAATAAGTCCCCACGACTTCTAACCTACTCGGGAGGATATTTACCCTAATATTCTATTCATTAACACTTAGAAACTCTTCCTAAATATTCCATAATTCTCTTAAGAGCTATTGAGCAAGGGAGCTAGGGTTTTAACTAAGGGATCAATTTGGGGCTTGTCTTGGTGATTTCTTTCTATCATCATCTTGGTTTAAGGCATGTTTCTCTTCCTTCATGTTAATTTAATTAAAGGTATGGTTTATATAAATGTTTTCATGATTTTACTATTGCATGGATTTTGGCTTTCAAATATGATTTGGGGGTTTTAATGTTAATTGCTTTATATTTTCCATGGTTTTAATTATGCTTTTATATGCATTAATGGTGGTTTTAGATAATTGGATTTCATGGGAGTGGTTTAATGGTAATTGGAATTTGGTGTTGGTTATATTATGCCCCCAATGTGTTTGACACAATGCTTATAAATATATGTTCATTGTATTGACTTCTCTTAATGGAACTCTTACATCTTTTAAAGTTGACAAATAAATTATGCATGGTTTAAATAGTTTGAAAAGGCTAAAGGCTAATCAGTTATGCTTATGGGGAACATAAAAGTCTCCTAAGTGGTTTAATATGGTAAATAAAAGGGCACTTGAAAGTCGCTTAAACCTATAAATGGTTGGCTATGGATGATACTTCCAAGTAAGGGTTGGTATGACAATACCAATATCAATAGCCTTGGTTAATAAATGGATAATGGTTTAGTTATTTGGAAAACTGGTTTTAATTGGGCAATAATGGCGGGATGTGTAGCAAAGTCGTGAAAGGTGAAGGTCCCAAGGGGGCAAAACTAGAAACTCATATTTGCCGATATGAGGTTGGTCTTGGTGATCGTGTTCATGATGTCACACTTTATTTTGGGGATGTACTAGTCATCCCATGAAATATTTCCCTGGTCGTGTGGTTACACACTGGGGCCTTTCAGCAGGGGGATCTGAACCCATATAGCCCGTAAATAGTTTAGGATGGCAAAGCTACACAGCCTAGGTAAAGATTTTAAAGGCATGTTAAATCCGACCCTCGGTATGGTTATATATATGTATGTATGGGGGTGTGTATACGGATGGTTTTACTTGGTTTTATAAATGGTATTATTTTATCCTTATCCTAAGATCATGCTGGCAGTCACTCACTAACCCCGTCTACTTGCGGCTGTATACACACACTATGCATGAACCGGCCGTTCCACTCCTCCTACATAGCGATTGACTTGAGGATAACATTTGGACTAAAGTGGTGAGCTTCCATCCTTTCAAAAGGCTCTATTTTATGTTATGGATACATTCAGACATTTTGACTTTATTTTAGATATTGGTTTTGGCTATGATTGGGGGCATGTCCCAATCGGATTCCATTACTCTTTTGGATAGAGGCTTTGTGGTACTTCTATAGATTGATATGAGTGGGATCGGTATAAGTGTCAACCTTGGCATTGAAATAGGCTGGGAAGCTGGAATCATTGGACATAATTTCTCACTGTTCTATCATACTTTATTTTGGGATGAATTATATTATGTTTTGGAATGTCTTTAGTTATGGCCTGGTTTATGGCCTTGTTTGATGTGGTTTGGCATGGTTGGATTACTGGTATAAGATGGTTAGACTCGGTTGGGCTGGTCATGGTTTGATCTATTCCCAGAGTCTTTGTGTGAGCAGTTACACTATTAAGTTTCATGCTCAAAATTCAGTCAACTTAGGGTAGGCGACTGAAGGTTGGGTTGGGTTGGGTAATGGGGGTGGTCTTCGATCCTGGTCGGACTTGGTACGCCCATTACAATTAGGCCCAAGGGGCGGATCGTGTCAAGTTGGTATCAGAGCCTAGGTTCATGGTTAATTGGGAGTCCACAAAGTCGTGTTGAGTAGAGTCTCTTTTACGGGTGTGTAGTGCGCCACACTCATAAAGGAGAGGCTATAAGACATTTAGGAATGTTTCACTTTCTTGGTATTCTATCTTCAAACTTGAATTCTCAGTCCTAGAATCTTCTATAATCCTTATTTTTTCATCTTTCAGATCATGCCTTGTAGATCTGGAACACAAGGAAATTCTTCTATCCTATCTGAGGGTAACGCTAAAGGGGTGCATCCTACTATTGGGTTCATCTTCAATCTCATGGTCCTATCCTTGATAATTTTAGAGTTTCACCTGTCGCTATTACTCTTTCTCAAGGCAAGGTGACTAATGCAAAATTCTATCGGTCTATTCATGCTATTGCAATATTGGTTGTTGCTCAAGTTGAGTGAGGTGCGAATGATGCTTTGTCCACTGAGGCTATTAGGGTTGGCCAATTTATGAAGATGAGTTCTTTCATTTTTGTAAGAGTGAAGATAGAGGAGGATCTACAAGGCTTCTTGGATGAGATGGAAAAGATATTCCAGGTGATGCAGGGTACCACTATAGAGGGGGAATACTTTATAGCTTATCAGCTCAAAGATATTGCATATCAATGGTATGAAAAGTGGGATAAGAATAGAGGTGATATAGAAGAGGAAGGGTTGCAGAAGGCTTTTTCTAATGCTTTCTTGGATCGGTTCTTTCCCCAAGAGTTGAGAGAAGCAAAAAAGGAGGAGTTTGTAAATGTCAAGCAGGGAAAGATGTCTGTCAAGGAATATGCCTTGAAGTTTCACCGGTTGTCAAGGTATGCTCCTGATTTAGTAGCGAAGAGACTGGCAAGAATGAGGAAGTTTGCTTCTGGGCTAAATTGGGACCTGCTTTTAGAGAGCAAGACTGCCTTGCTAATTAAGGATATGGACATCTCTAGGCTGACTATTCATAAGCAGCAAGTGGAGGATGAAAAGATAAAGTAAGTAAATTTTGGGGATAAGCAGGGTAAGAGGAGTAGGTTTTCTAATAAGGGAGGTGATTAGTCTCAAGGTGGTCGAGATGGTGGCAAATAGTAGAAAAATAAATGAGGGAGTTCTGGTTCCTACTCTACTGTTAGTGCTCCTTATCAGTCGGGTGACAGGCGTTATCATGGCAATGATAATTCTCGAACACCGGGTTCCCAATCTCAGGTGAGCAGAGGTCAGTCAGTTTCTTTATGTCTTTTTTATTGGTTCTGTGGTTGTCCTCATTGGGGTTATTGGAATGAAGGAAGGGATAAATGCTTCAAGTATGGACAGGCAGGACATTGGCTCAAATATTATCCAATTAATAAGGTTTTTAAGGGGAGGGGGAATAAGATTCCTTTTGCTTTATCTTCTGCTTCTACACCTGGTGGTGTATCATCTGCTTTTGTTACTACTCCTGGTTTTAGTGTTGGTCGGAACAGGTTGTATGTTTTGGTGTCCTAACAGGAATCCAAGGCATCACATGATGTCGTTATTGGTATGTTATAGCTCCTCTTTTATGACGTGTATTATTTTCTTGATCCAGGGTCTAATTTCTCTTATGTGACTCTTTATATGTCTGTGTCTTTTGGTTTTGATTCGAAAGTTATTTTAGATCTTTTTTCTGTTTCTACCCCGATAAGTGACTCAGTTATTGCTAAGAGAGTCTATAGGAGGTGTATGGTATCTGTTGGTGGCAACCAGGCCTTGGTGGATTGAGTTGGATATGGTGGATTTTGATGTTATTCTGGGTATGGACTTGTTACACTTTTGGTACACGTCTTTGGATTGTTGGACCCATAGGGTTATCTTTAGGTTCCCTGGTAAGACGATTATTGATTAGGAGGGTGTTTCTTTAGCTTCTAAGGGGAGGTTTATTTCTTATCTTAGAGCTCGGAGGCTAATCTTCAAAGGTTGTCTTTATCACTTGGTTCGGGTTAAAGATTCTAACTCAGAAGGTCTTTCTTTTCAATAAATTCTTGTGGTTAATGAGTTTCCAGATGTCTTTCCGGATGATCTTCCTGGTGTTCTTCCGGATAGGGAAATAGAGTTTGGTATTAATCTAATTTTGGACACTCGTCCAATTTTTATTTCTCTGTATAGAATGGCTCCGTCAGAGTTAAGGGAAATCAAGGAGCAACTTAAGAATCTTCTGGATAAGGGGTTTATTCTTCCTAGTGTATCTCCTTGGGGTACACCGGTATTGTTTGTGCGCAAGAAGGATGATTCCTTCAGATGTGCATTAACTATAGGCAGTTGAACAAGGTGACGGTCAAGAAAAAGTATTCTTTTCTAAGGATAGATGATCTATTTGATCAAATACAAAGTGCCAAGTTCTTTTCTAAGATAGATCTTCAGTCTGGGTACCATCAGCTAAAGATTAGGGAAGTGGATATCCCTGAGATGGATTTTCGTACTCGGTATGGGCACTTTGAGCTTTTGGTGATGTTATTTGGGTTGACTAATGCCCCAACAACATTTATGGATCTAATGAACAAGGTTTTTGAGCAGTATTTAGATCTCTTCGTCATTGTATTCTCGATGTCAATGGGTTGCGGCAAAAGGTTTTGGCTGAGGCACATGAGTCGTGCTATGTTGTTCATCCTGACTCATTTAAGATTTATCATAATCTTAAGGAGATCTATTGGTGGAATAGTATGAAGAGAGATATGACTAATTTTATGGCCAAGTGCATGGTGTATCAACCGGTTAAGTTTTGGCACATGAGGCCAGGAGGGTTGTATTAAGAAATTGATTTGCCTGAATGGAAGTGGAAAGTGATCAATATGGACTTCGTTACCTATCTTCCTTAGTATTGGAGCTAATATGATTTGATTTGGGTCATCATGTATAAGATGACTAAGTCTACGCACTTTTTGCCAGTGCGATTACCTTTTCGGCAGAGTATTATGCGAAGCTGTATCTTTAGGAGATTGTAAAGCTGCATGGGATGCCTATTTCAATTATTTCTTATCGTGGCACACAATTTATATCTCACTTCTGGAGGTCTTTTTAGAAAGGGTTGGGGACTAAGGTGAGTCTGAGTACTGCTTTTCACCCGCAGATAGATGGGCAAGCGGAGAGAACTTTTTAGGCATTAGAGGATATTCTTTGAGCCTGTGTGATTAATTATGGTGGTAATTGGGTTGAGCATCTACCTTTGGTAGAGTTTGCTTACAACAATAGTTATCATTCTAGTATTGGTATGGTCCCTTTGGAGGCATTGTATGGTAGGAGGTGTAGATCTCCTATTGGTTGATTTGAGCTTGGTGAGGCCGAAATGTTTGGTCCCGATTTGGTCTACCAGGCTATAGAGAAGGTGAAGGTGATTCGGTAGAGTCTTAAGGCTTCCCAAAGTAGCCAAAAGTCCTATGCGGATGTTAGGCGTAGTGACTTGGAGTTTGAGGTTGGGAATAAGGTTTTCGTCAAGGTATTTCCCATGAAGGGAGTAGTTCAGTTTGTCAAGAAGGGGAAGTTCAATCCCCGATATGTTGGTCCTTATGAGATTTTGTGTAGAGTTAGTAATATTGCTTACGAGTTGGATTTGCCTTCTACCTTAAGCTTGGTTTATCCGATCTTTCATGTTTCCATTTGAGGAAATATGTTGGTGATCCTTCTTCGGTTGTTTCTTTGGAAGGATTGGGTCTCACGAATTCCTTGTCTTATGAAGAAGTTCGGTTGAAATCTTAGATAAGCAGGTTCGTCGATTGCAAACTAAGGATGTGGCTTTGGTTAAGGTTCTTTGGCGAAACCATAAGTTGGAAGAAGCTACTTGGGAAGTGGAAGAGGACATGAAGTCAAACTATCTGCATTTATTTTCTACTCTTGGGATTCATGCAGAAGGTATGTGTCTTCAACACATCTTTATTTTCATAGTTTGTTAAAGAAAAGATTTATATCTTTGCCTCTTTATTTTTTAACTTTGTTAAAGATTGAGAATATGTTTGATAAAATATTGCAAATGAATCTAGCGTGTGGTTATCCCTACCTCGTCCATCATTTGGGGATGAATGCTCCTAGTTGAAGAGATTGAAACACCATAGTTTCTGCACTTTAGAAAATTTCCTGGAATTTTGATCCCTGGACCCAATATGACTCATGGGTACGAGCCGTATGATGGGGGTACGGATGGTATAGTCTGGTCTTATGCTGACAAGTGTTGGTTGTTGGATGGATTTTGGTTAATGAAATGGATACGACTTAGGGGTACGAGTCGTATTGGTGGTTACGGGTCATTTGGTTCCTTAACTTAATCTTAAACTTAGTTACTTAGGTTGGATCTGAGCATGAGTGGCTCACTATGAGCCATAATCCAAGGTACGAATCGTACTAGGGACTCATATGGTAAACAATGTTCAATTCCCCAGGTATTTTATTCTTCCAGGGATACAGGTCATGGATGCAGATCGTATGTTGTGGATACGATTTGGTTGGATGAGTCATATACTAGATAGTGTTTGATCCAAGGGTTTAGACTTGGATACGAGAAGTGGATTCCAATCGTATTGGGAGGGTACGACTCATGAAGGTTAGTTATATTTTAAATAACCCTAAATTCCCCCAAACTCTCATAATTTTTACCCAATTCCAACCAAATCAAATTCAAATCCCAAAATTTAAAACTTGAAATTAAAAAATTATACTACATTATACAATTTTCCCTCAACCTTGTCCTTTTTCCAATTTCGAAATTTAAAAATTATACTAAATTGTACAAGTCCCCCTCAACCCTGTCCCTTTTCCAAATTCAAATTTTGAAATTCAAAAATTGTACTGCATTGTATAATTTTCCCTCAACCTTGTCCTTTTTTTAAATCAAATTTTGAATTTCAAAAATTGTACAACGTTGTACCATCCCCCCTCAACCTTATCCTTCTTTCAAATTTAAATTTTGAAATTCAAAAATTGTACTACATTGTACAATTCCCTCTCAACCTTGTCCTTTTTCCAAATTCAAATTTTGAAATTCAAAAAATTGTACTACATTGTACAATTCTCCTCAACCTTGTCCTTTTTTTAATTTTTGAAATTCAAAAATTATACTATATTGTACAATTTCCCTTCCCTTATATTCCACCTCACCTTATCTTCAATTTTTAAAATTTCAGAAACACCCCTAATTACACTCTCTCACATTGGTGGATTAATAGAATTGAATCCCCATCCTTTCTTATAAATACTACCACTACTTTGGTAGAAAGGAAAAAAAAAGGAAGTCTCAAAGAGTGGGAAATTTTTTTGAGCAAATAATTAAATTTCTTTTCATTAGTAAAAATTTTTAAGCGGTAATCTAATCGGGATTTTCGAAAGATTGCTTTCTGGTAGTGATCAAGACTCTGAAGAAAGCTTGAAGTCCCGTTTTACTGCCCCAAAAAAGATAAACACACATTTTTCTTTTTAGTTTTTTATTGTTTTCTTCTTCATCTCCTTCTTCTTTGTAGTTAGTAGTTGGAATTGTGTTTGCTGGGATTATTTGCTGTAGACGGCCTTGAAGGCCATAGGACGTTGTGGTATCAATATTTTTGTTGTTTTCACGTTCGTGGTATAAAAATGAGCTAGCAATCATTGAATGTATTTCTTTGACTTTATTCTTTGATTTTTATCGATAAAGTTTCAATATTTGCTTAAAAATGTGTTCATACCTTGTTTAAACACATTGTTGGTGGATATGTTTGTTTTAGCATGTAAAGTTATTTCCTTTATGTTGAAAAGAATAGTTAGGATTGATTGTTTCACTTTTGTACCTTATTCTTTGATTATTATGAATAAAGTTTCGATCTTTGCTTAAGAAACATACTCATGTATTATTTAAACTCATCGTTGATGGATATGTTTGTTTCTAGCATGTGAAGTTATTTACTTTATGTTGAAAAGAATAGTTAATATTGATTGTTTCCCTTTTGTCTGTATTCTTTGATTATTATGTATAAAGTTTTGATCTTTTCTCAAAAGACGTACTCATTCCTTGTTTAAATTCATTGCTGGTAGATATGTTTGTTTTTACCATGTAAAGTTGTTTCTTTTATGTTGAAAAAATAGTTACTATTGTTTGTTTCATCTTAATAAAAATAGTAATTGGTTAAGTCAAGAATTTATCATTTGCTTCCTAATTATTTTAATGGATTTAAAATTTCACATATAAGAGATGAAGTGCTAAATTTATTTTCCATCCAAGATGTTTATTTTTCTTTTGTTCGCATATTTTCTTGTCAAAATGATGAGAAAGTTCAAATTTTTGTTGCTAAATAGAATTATTTAGATATTTTTGAGTCACGCATAGTATGATTGTTGAATGATATTTCATTTTTAGAGATGCTAAACTTTTATTCTAATTTTCTTACTCTGAATTGTTAAATGTGCTCTTTGTGTGTGTAAATACTTGATTCATGTCTCTCTTTGATTCATAATATCAAAAGAGAATCAACGATATCTTAGAAATATAGATCATAGGTCATTACATATTTTTCCTAAAGTTGACCATGATTTGGATATATGAATCATTGTTAATGTCGCCTTTGTTGGAGTTTAAAGATTCCTGTTCTTGAAAAGTTAGCCTTGATTTCCTCTTGTTATATGGATTAGTGTATATGTTTGTTCAATTTTAGAAGTCGTGGGTATTTTTCTTACCGCCTCATCCCTTTACTTTCGGAATCTTAAATTGCTTGTTCACGCATTAATTCATCGAATATGTTCTTCTTCCTTTTACCTTTATTCATTCTTAATATGAACATAAATCATGAGGCATATAAGTGGGTATCTTTGCTTTGCATTTTATCTGTTGACTCTCATTTTTGTTTTATGTGTGCAAGTGTGCTTATCATTGTCATTCAAAAAATGGTTCTTGATATTTTTTTTGCTTTGAAATATGTCACTTTTATGCCTTGAACGTATATTAATTTCTTTATCTTTTGTTTGCATGCAAGAAATGTCTCGAGTCCAAATGGATTCCTCTCCTCTTATATTTTTTAATTGGCCAATGAGGCCCACCTTTTCGAGTCAAGTCCGAAGTTCAAGACCAAAGTCGACTATATAGCATGCGGGTGCAAGAAGATGTAAGAAGAAAGGAAATGGGTCAAAACCCATTGATAAGGTCTCTAAGAGACTTGAAAATCTCGATTTTAATTATTATCTTATTCTTTATCGATTTATTTATTTATTTATCTATGTGTTCATTAATTTGGGCCTCGAAGACAAAGTTGTAAGTTAATACATGTGAAGCAGGTTGTTGGTCGAAAGTCCAATATTTAGATTAGGACAGGTGATGGTTGGCCAAAAGTGCAAATTAGCTTAGGACAGGCTTATTGATTTTGTCCTAATGGCCTAAGTCTTTTAGTTTCTCCTTTTACGTGCTAGTTGTTATTACTGTTAGGCCTAGTTAAATTCCCTACTAAGTCGTTAAAAAACTGATTTTGCATAAACCTCAAAAAATATTTTCTTAATCACTTTCTTTTTAAAAACCAACTTCTCTTTTTTTGATGTTAGTCAAAGTAGTTTTCAAATAGTCCGGATAACCGCAAGTTAGCGGACATTTTAGGTGCCTTAGGAACCTCTTACCCGGAATTTTCTTAAAAGCCTAAGTCTATTTCTATTTTGAGACTTAGGATTTTATTTTTAAAGTTTTCTTAATTTAATGTTCAAATAAATTAAGTGCCAACTTTGTAATTTGTTAGATCGTTTCAAATTTTTCTTTAAAGTTTTGAAATAGTTTAAAAAGTCAAAATAAATGTTTTCCAGTCCTTCAAAACCTAAAAAGGGCCAAACAGAAATGACGACTCTGTTGGGGAACTTTAAGTAGGTTCTAACCAAATATTTGAATTAGCTTATTTGACTAATTATTAAACTGTTTATGTGCTTATATGTTTAAATTCTACGAAATTTAAGTATTGCATTTCATGACATAATCCCGCATGATAATTATTAAACTGTTTTGGGATTTCATTGATGTCTCAGCCCCTGTTGATCAACTCTAAATCAAGTGTTGGGAATACGACGGTTTATCGGCACGTTAGGTGGTCGGAGGGTGTTCGTATTTCAAATTCAAGTTATTCGCTTGGGAATCTATGTCCAAATCCACTCTAGACACCCAGGATAGATCTAAACCAAAACCTTTTTTTAGGCATGGGCTTAGGATGACCCAATATCCAAGAAGAGTATTGGGCCCAATAGAAAACCTACCCTGCGCGTCTATTGGCCCCGAGCCAATTATAGACAAATTATATTTTTTTGTTAAAGAAATATATGTTATTTAATCCAATCCATTATCCTTTTGGGGTAGGGAGAAAGCTTAATTTGCTTATTTTTGTGTAAGATGCCTCAATCATCCACCAATTGAGGAAAAAATTAAAGCGATCTAGGCAAGAGGTTGATGATTAATCGATTTGGACGATTGCATGATTTGCAAGACTAATGACATATGAGTATAGAGCACAGTTATACGGGAATCATTTGATAAACAAAAGATGTCGCATATGACAAAAAGTGAACAAAGCTAAGAGGGTGAAGGCCGATGAATGAGCATCTACGAGCTATTATTCTGTATCCACTGCGTGGGACCTTCTTTCTCTCATGTTGTTTCTCCTTTCCCTAAAAATTGTATCCCTTTTGTGAAACATTTGTAAGCATTTATACTTTTTTTCTCTATGGAGATTTTTGGGGGATAATGGATTGGTTTTAAAAATCATATACTTCCTTCAAATACGCTAGGTCAATCCTTGGCTCAAAAAGGTCACCCAGTTAGGATGCACGTTTATTATAATATGCTTATGTGATATAACTGCTTATGTGTCTATATGTGTTATGTTGATTTGAATCAAAGGAGAATTGATCCAATCCCATTTTTCATAGAGCATCTCTAGGTAGAAATATACCCCACTATACAAAAGTCCGACCAAATGTACTCCAAGTCTCCTAAGTCTCTCATAAAGTCTGTAATCATTTTCAAAATTTTCTATAATTATTTCTACTATTTCAGGAAGGTTGAATGTGAACTTAGAATAAACCATTGTATAAAGGACCGAAAAGAGCAATAGAAAATTTTCTCAAGTCAAGACAAAATTGGCGGAGTTAGTTTGAACTACGTAGAGCCTGATTTCTCCTCCGTGAGATATGTAGGCAGCCTTTTGGCCAAGCCTCTATCTTTAAAAACTCTGTTGTCCTCCACTTTCTTGAAAGAATAAATAAGGTCAAAACAAAAAAGAATTGAACCTTCCTGATAAATTTCACCTTTCCATATCAATGAGCAAAATCCTTTTCATTGAAATTCTCAAGTCATTATTACTTCATGGATCAGTTGGCATGAGATGAGAAACAAATTTATGTGTTTACTTTCTGCCTTATCATCTTGCTTTGCTTATTACTAACAGAATCTAATACATCATCCTTTGAGTTATTTCTACTCTACATGTAATAGAAACTACTCCGTGTTGACATTAAATGAACCTACTTCACTAGATTAAAGTGAATAAGAGATTCCCCTCTTGACTATAGATTTGTTACAGGAAAGTAAAAATGATTAGTAGTAAAATTGAGCTCTACCAGTAATTTTTTCAAAACCTATAAGCGATGGTTTAGAAGATGGAATAGGGAAAATGTGATGCCACAATGGATGAATTTTTCAAGACAACTGGAATCAAAGAGGATGAATTAGAAGAAACGTTGCTGAACTAGACTTCCACTTCACTTTTTACTCCCCGGTCAATAGGTAGCAATAATTTAAAATCAGCCAATGTTATGTCATGCCAAGTGCTAGATGAACAAAGTGAAGTGAATAATGATGAATGGAAAGACCATGATGAGAAACGGTTAGTGAAAGACATAGAAGAACTTGAAAATAGGGAGAAGCCCAACCTGGAGCAAACTGAAGAGAACTCAACCACTTGCTATAAGAATACATTGATTAGTCCTACAATGATATGTTGGTGTTAAGCACCAATATCGTGTCACATAAGCTACCAATTAATCCTGAGTTTGATCAAGTAAAACAGAAAATGCAAAAATTCAAGTTAGACTTAAGTTTGAAGATCAAGGAATAAGTGATAAGGCAAATTCAATCAAAGGTTCTAGAAGTCACAATATATCCAACATGGCTAGTCAATATTATCCCAGTGCCGAAAAAGGACGACAAGATCCAAATTTGTGTTGACTACAGAGATTTAAATAGAGCCAGTCTTAAAGATAATTTTACGCTACCCAACATCCACATCCTCATCGATAATTACACGAAGCATGAAACACAGTCTTTTAGGAATTATTTTGCTGGATGTCATTAGATATTATGGATGAAGAAGATGCAGACAAGGTGGCTTTCATTACGCCCTGGGGTGTTTATCATTACAAGGTGATGCCGTTTGGTCTCAAGAATACTGGTACGACATCTATGAGGGCTATGGCGATGATATTTCATGATATGATTCATAAAACGATTGAAGTCAACGTGGATAATGTAATTATCAAATACTTTAAGAGTTCAAATCATTTGACCCATCTGTAAAAAATTTCAACAGGCTAAGAAAGTACAACTTGAAGTTAAATACTGCTAAATGTGCTTTCGGTGTTCCACCCGGGAAATTAGTAGAGTTCATAGTCAGCAGAAGGGGTACCGAGCTAGAACTATCTAAGATCAAGACAATTCAGAACATATCTCATTTCCAAAATGGATCCATTGAAGTATATATTTCAGAAATCCATGCATACAGGAAAGTTAGCCAAGCGATAAATGTTGCTGAGTGAGTTCGACATTGCTTATGTGATTCAAAAGGCAATCAAGGGGCAAGCTTTAGCGGATCATTTAGAAGAGAATACGATTGATGATGAATATGAGACACTTTGAACTTACTTCCCAGATGAGAAGATTTTATTCATAGAAGAAGACATTGCAGAGATATACCCCGGATGGAGATTGTTTTTTGATGGAGTGGTCAACTTCAAAGGCTCAAGAATTAGAGCAGTTTTGGTGTCAGAAATAGGCTAACACTATCCTTCAACCGTTAAATTGTGCTTTTCGTGCACCAGTAACATGAATGAATATGAGTCTTGTGTCTTAGGCCTTAAGTTATCACTTGAAATGGGTGTTTGAGAATTGTTGGTCATTGGAGACTCAGATTTGCTAATTCACCAAGTACGTGAAGAATGAGCCATGAATAACTCCAAGATTACCCCTTATGTAGAGCTGGTGCAGGATTTGTATAGAAGATTCAAGGAAGTTGATTTCAATTATATCCCGAGGATACATAATGAGTTTGTTGATTCTTTGGATACAATATCCTCCATGGTTTAGCACCCAGATTAGAGTTATATTGATTTTTTGGAAATAAGATTGATGGAAAAACCTGGACATTATGCGCACGTCGAAGAGGAACCTGATGGGAAGCCATGGTACTATGATATTAAAAGGTACTTTGAATCTGAAATATATCCTGAAGAGGCCAACAACAATCAGAAGAAGACAATTCGGCGTTTAGCAAAGAATTATTTTCCAAGTGGGGAAATCCTTTTTAGGAGGACTCCATACTTAGGACTCTTAGGATCTGTCAATGCCGAGAAAACCACAAAATTAATAAAAAAAGTACACGCCAAAGCCTGCGGGACCCACATAAATGGGTTTTCCCTTGCTATAAAGATCCTGAGAACTGGTTACTTCTGGATGACTATGGAAAACAATTATAGCAACTATGTGCAGAAGTTACCGAAAAGCAAGATACACGGAGATTCGATTCAAATGCCTCCACATGATCTTTATGCGATGAGTTCACCTTGGCCTTTCGTAGCTTGGGGTATAGATGTTATCGAACAATAGAGACACCGATGTCAAATGGGCATATATTCAGTTTGGTTACTATTGATTACTTCACTAAGTAGATTGAAAATGTTTTATATAGAGCCATCACCTAAAAGGTAGTTGCAGATTTTGTTAGGAATAACTTGATTTACCGATTTGGAGTGCCAGAATAAGTCATTACTGATAATGGGGATAACTTGAATAGTTAATTGATGAATGAGATTTGTGATCATTTTAAAATTATTCATCGCAACTCGATCACATATCGTCCACAAGAGAATGAAGGCATAAAAGCCGTCAATAAGAATATCAAGAAGATCTTGAGGAAAATGATCGAAAATGGTAGATCATGGCACGAGCTATTGCCCTACGCTCTACTAGGGTATCGTATAATAGTTCGAACCTCTACTGGGGTAACTCCTTATCTACTCATTTATGGGAATAAAGCTGTGACACCTACCGAGGTTGAAATGTCTTTCTTAAGGATTATTCAAGTAGCCGGATTTAGTAATAAAGAATGGGTTTGCGCTCGCTATGAACAATTCATGTTGATTGATGAGAAAAGAATGGTTGTCGTGTGTCATGGTCAGTTGTATCAACAAGAAAGTAAGAGCTAGAACATTTGAAGTTGGATAATTGATTCTCAAATGTATATTTCCTCACCAAGAAGAGTACAAAGACAAGTTCGCTCCGAATTGGCAAGTGACATGCATCGTTCGGAAGGTACTATTTGGAGAAGCACTGATTCTAGCTGAGATAGATGGTCCAGAGTGGACGAAACCAATCAATTTCAATGCGGTAAAGAGATACTATTTTTGAAGGAAGTTTTAGTTTTTATTTCCTTGGTTTATTTGTAATCGCCTTTATGGTATTATTTGTTTTATGATGTGTAATTGCCTAGAATCCAATAAAGAAGATGAAGACCAGCAAAGAGTTCAGATTCTTTCAAGCCAAGATCATCTCAAATATATTAAACTAGGGCAGAAATTTTGAAGAGGTCCTCAAAATTTCCACTAATATGATGGAATATATTTTAAATCCCCTAGCACCAGAGGCCAAAGGTAAGTTTTGGATATCACCAACTGTAATAAAGTCTAGGCAGATTATATCTCCGGCTATGATAAAACTTCTGACAGAAAGCCTCAGCTATGATGAGTTTTGGAAATCCTCCATCGGATGTCGAACATAGTTGGACCTCAGGAAGAAGACTTTCATTAAGCTAGTATATGACATGAGTGGCATAGATTTTCTAAAGCTTTTACAAAATATTTTGAAACTAGTTTCTAAATATTAAGACTACTTTCAAAAACATATACAAATCTTTTACTTGGTGATTGCCTAGGAATCTATTGGAACGGGAAGTCAGAGTAAAAGTCCTAAATGACGGAGCACCCGAAAGATGGCAAGGAGCAAATTAAGGATCTAAGGAGTTCAATACGGAGTAGTTTCACTCAAGACTAATCATTTTCCTTTGGATGCAGGGATCAATACCCAAAGATGGGAATCTTTTTTCAAAAAACCCCAAGCGAGTTGCGATCTACACAAAAGAATATAATACTCAAGAACGGTATTTTTTGGGTAACCCCAAAATGGGTTTAATGCCCATTTATCGAAGACCTTTTTAATTGTCTATCTCATTTCTTGAGACCATGAAGGACAAACAAAGGCGCCTTATCTTCTTTATGAATATTGTATTTAGATTTTTCCTAAAAAATAGTATCTAGGAAAAGCGACTTTGTGTCTACTAAATATTTTCCTTGAGCGCAGGTGCATTCAAGAGACTCGGCACAATAAATACAACAATCAAAATGATCACTCAATAGGAGAAAAAGAAGAAACTCATCCTCACAATTTGCCTTTGAAGCAAAGAAAATGGTATTTGAGTAATCTTCAACCAAGGATTTTGCCCCATTTACTTGCATTCGGTGGATCTTTTATTTAGTTATTTCTTCAAAAAGAGAAGATTAATAGCAGAATAAGTCATTCAAATTGTGATACTCAGTATTCGTCATTAAACTATCCTAAAGCTTGACTGTGGTCGCCAGTGAGAACAACATTGTGTCTACTTACTATCTACCTTGAGTACAGGTACATGTAGAAAACAAAACGCAGAGAAACGAACTCAGGTGAAACTGTTTTTAAATCACCAAAAGAACCATTTCTTATCATTCCATTGCCAAGACGGCTATGCCGACAGGGCCATTTCATATCATCTCATTCCCAAGAGGGCCGTTTCATTTCATGCCATTGCCGATAGGGCCATTTTGTATCATCGCCAGAGGGTCATATCATGCTACTACCGAGAGGGCCATTTTATCTTATCTCTGAGAGGTCCATTTCATACCATTCCAAAATGGGCCATTTTATATCATCTCATTTCCGAGAGGCTTATTTCATGCCATTGTCGAGAGGGCCATTCCATTTTATCTTATTTTATTGTCGAGAGGGACATTATATTTAATATCTATTAACATGTGAGATGGCATATGTTAACATTGAGGATATCATCAACATTTAATATCTGTTGATATACGAGATAGAATACGCTGGCGTTGAGACTATCATCAACATTTAATATCTATCGATACACGAGATATCATACGCTGGCGTCGAGGATATCATCAGTATTTAATATCTATTGACACGCGAGATAGCATATGCTAGCACTAAGGATATCATTAACATTTAATATCTGTTAACACATGAGATAGCATATGCTGGCATCAAGGATGTCATCAACATTTAATACTGTTGACACATGGGATAGCATACTCTGACATTGAGGATATCATCAATATTTAATATCTGTTGACATTCGAGATAGAATACGCTGGTATCGAGGATATCATCAACATTTAATATCTATCGATACGCGAGCTATCATACGCTGGCATCAAGGATATCATCAATATTTAATATCTGTTGACATGCGAGATAGCTTCGCTGACGTCGAGGAGATCATCAACATCTAATATCTGTTGCCACGTGAGATAGCATATGCTGGCATCGAGGATATCTCATCATTTTATGAATCAGCATCTGAATACATCATAAGTACATCATTCAAAGGGATGTTTTTAAGTCGTTATCTGAAAGCGAATGATATATGAGATTTCCTAAAAGATAATTTGAGAATCATCTATAAGTCATATTATTTGAAATAGGATAGTATGCAATATTACTTATGATTTGATAACCTATAGGTCTTTTATAAGCCACAACATAAAATTGATAGTTCGAAGGTTATCCATAAGTCACAACTAAATTCTTACCGGATAATATGCGAGATTATCAAATTGATAAGTCTAAGATTTCTCTATAAGCCACGTCATATCCAAAGATCAATTATGTGCAGAATTACCCAAAGACTAGCAATTTGAAAGATATCTATAAGTCATATTGTATCCAAGTTCGGATGATGTGCTGGAATACTTGAGAGCTAGTGATTAGAGGGATATCTGTAAGCCATCTCTTATCCAAGGTCAGATAATATGCAGGATTAACTTAAGGCTAGCAATTCAAAGGATATATGTAAGTCGCCTCATATCCAACATCAAATAATGCGTAAGATTATCAAAAGATTGATAATTCAAGGTTAATCTATAAGTCGTATCGATACAAAAATGCGCAAGACTTACCCGCGGTCACATGCAAAGAATCATTGTTAATAATTGGAGAGGACATCATTCCATATACACTAAGCATTATAACTAAAAGGGTTGTCACATCAGCATAAGATTACACGGTTGCAGAAACCATTCTGTATAAAGTGTCGTCAGTGTATAAAAGGGCCACCCCATTTTGAAATCATATTCAATAGACAAAGAGCTAATTATTTAGAAAACCAAGAGGGTTGTTGTGTCTAATATTGCAAGTTATTTCCTTCCAAATAGGTACATGAGAGAATAACTTTACTTTTTAGGCAACAACTCGCGTGGAGATATGGTAAAAACTATACACCCCTTTCGTGAATTGTGCTTATTCCTAATGATTTTTATTTGAGATATTGTCGAGAGCATCCGATAGGATGAAAATTTCAAATCAAAACCATAGGTGCGGATGACTCTAAAAAGAATGTAGCACAATGTGGAACTTTTTCTTAGTAGCAAAATGGGATACAATCTAGATAGGGATGTCAAACTATTTGGACGTGAGCTAACGGACGGTCGCCACCACTATCCAACCACACCCCTATTAGAAGGCATATGGGTATTCTGGGATAGTCTAGTTTTAGCTCCACCTTTGGGACATTTCTAAACTCATACCGAAGGTAACCTTCTGTTTCTTTCAAATATGTGTGAAAACATACTTAGAGTTTATATCTAGGTAAATTCTTGTATATGGATGTGAAAGATCTCATATTTATGGTTAAGAGGCTACAACCCTCTTTTCCATAACTCAATTAACTTTTCACTCCTCCCGGGCTGAAGATCATCTAAAATAAAAGACTATTTTTTTATCGATTAAGCCGAACTACAAGCATTCTCATTCCTTGAGTCTCAGGGATATGTAGGCTGGGCTCTATTTTAAAAACCCAACTGCATTCCGACCTCCCCCAATCTCCTTATTCCCTGAATTTTTGAATTCATTAGAAATGTGAAAACTGAAATAACTTGTGAATTTCTAGAAGATCCTGTTTTAAATCAAGCTTTATGAACTACAAGTGACCTAAATTCTCATGTAACCTGAGATATGTAGGAAACCTGATACCGAGGTCCGGCCATAACTTCATGAAACTCATGCGAAAACCAATCTCTTTCAAAAATGAATTTGTGGTCGGATTAAAATTAGGAATGTCAAACTTCCTTTACCCATGGTTACTTGCATCCACCTTACCCAAAGGGAGGGAGCAGTTGTTGACACCTAATTTTTGTCCTTCACGACTAAATTTAATCCTAGGATTTTTTAATTTTTAATAAAGTTGAAATATTTATTTCATTCGGATAAATGCTCTCTAAAATATTTGTTTGGGTTAATTTTGTCATTTAATTGACGATTATACGTTTTCGTATTTACATATGCAAAATTGTAAAAAAATTGTTACTTAAATGAGCATTTTTATCAAAATTGAACTTTTACTGATTAAGCTTGAAAATTAATCTAAACGGATAAAGTCTTGATTTAAATAAAATTTATTCTCAAAATTAATTTATTTGGAGAAATATTTATTTGATTTTATTAAATAAAAAAGCTTAGGATTAAAGGAAGTATTAATTCGTATTGAATTTTAATTTAATTTAGTCAATCTATTAGATTTGGCCATAATTGAAATCAAATTGGGTATAATTCCAATGCAATCGGCCAACTAATTTAAATTTGGTTAAAATTAAATAAAATTTGGCTAAATTTTAAATACCAATTGGGCTTATATTTTAAATAACTCTATATTCCCATAAACTCTCATAATTTCTATCCAATTTTCATCAAATCAAATTCAAATCTTAAAATTCAAAAATTGCACTACATTGTACAATTCCACCTTAATCTTGTCATTTTTTCAATTTTGAAATTCAAAAATTCTACTACATTGTACAATTCCCCCTCAACCTTGTTCTTTTTACAAATTCAATTTTTGAAATTCAAAAATTGTAATGCATTGTACAATTTTTCTTCAACCCTGTCCTTTTTTCAAATTCAAATTTTGAAATTCAAAAATTATACTACATTGTACAGTTTTCCCTCAACCTTGTCCTTTTTCCAAATTTGAATTTTGAAATTCAAAAAATTGTACTACATTGTACAATTTCCCCTCAACCTTATACTTTTTCCAATTTTTGAAATTCAAAAATTATACTATATTATACAATTTTTAAAATTATCTTCCACCTCACCTTATGTTCAATTTTTTAAATTCCAGAAACACCCTTAATTACTTTCTCCCACATTGGTAGATTAATAGAATTGGATCCCCATCCTTTCTTATAAATACTATCACTACTTTGATAGAAAGGGAAAAAAAAGTCTCAAAGAGAAAAATTCTCAAAGAGTGGGAAATGTTTTTGAGCAAATAGTTAAATTTCTTTTCTTTAGTAAAACGTTTTAAGCGGTAATCTAATCGTGATTCCTAAAAGATTGCTTTTTGGTGGTAATCAAGACTCCGAAGAAAGCTTGAAGTCCTATTTTGCTATCCCAAAAAAGATAAACACACCCTTTTTTCTTCAGTTTTATTGTCGTTTTCTTCTTCATTTCCTCTTTCATGGTAGTTCGTAGTTGTAATTATGTTTGCTGGAATTGTTAGCTGTAAACGGTCTTGAAGTCCATAGGATGTTGTGGTATCGAAATTATGATTGTTTTCACGTTCATGGTATAAAAATAATCTAGTAATCGTTGAACGTGTTTCTTTGGCTTTATTCTTTGATTATTATGGATGAAGTTTCAATCTTTGCTTAAAAAATGTGTTCATGCCTTGTTTGAATTTATTGTTGGTGGATATGTTTGTTTTAGCATGTAAATTTATTTTCTTTATGTTGAAAAGAATAGTTAGCATTGACTGTTTCGCCTTTTGACCTTATTCTTTGATTATTATGAATAAAGTTTCTATCTTTGCTTAAAAAACATACTCATGTCTTGTTTAAACTCATTGTTGGTGGATATGTTTGTTTTTAGCATGTAAAGTTATTTCCTTTATGTTGAAAAGAATAGTTAATATTGATTGTTTTCACTTTTGGCTTTATTCTTTGATTATTATGTATAAAGTTTTGATCTTTGCTTAAAAGACGTACTCATTCCTTGTTTAAATTCAATGTTGGCAGATATGTTTGTTTTTAGCATGTAATGTTGTTTATTTTATTTTAGAAAAATAGTTACTATTATTTTTTTCGCCTTAAAAAATATTAATTGGTTAAGTCAAGAATTTGTCATTTGCTTGCTAATTATTTTAATGAATTTCAAAATTCTCATACAAGAGATGAAGTGCTAACTTTATTTTCCATCCAAGATGTTCATTCCTCTTTTGTTCACATATTGTCTTGTCAAAATGATGAGAAAGTTTGGATTTTGTGGCTAAATAGAATTATTTAGATATTTTCGAGTCATGCATAGTATGATTGTTGAACGATATTTCACTTTTAGAGATACTAAACTTTTATTCTAATTTTCTTACTCTGGATTATTATATGTTCTCTTTGTGTGTGTAAAAAATTGATTCATGTCTCTCTTTGATTCATAATATTAAAAGAGAATCAACGGTGTCTTAGAAAGATAAATCATAGGTCGTTACATGTTTTTCCTAAAGTTGGCCATGAATTGGATGTATTAATCATTGTTAATGTCGCCTTAGTTGGAGTTTAAAGATTCTCGTTCTTGAAAAGTTAGTCTTTATTTCCTCTTGTTAAATGGATTAGTGTCAATGTTTGTTCAATTTTAAAAGTCGTGGGCATTTTTCTTATTGTCTCATCCCCTCTTTCGAAAGCTTACGTTGTTTGTTCTTGAATTAATTTATTGAATATGACCTTCTTCCTTTTACCTTTATACATTCTTAATATGAACATAAATCATTAGGCACGTAAGTGGGTGTCTTAGCTTTGCAATTTATGTGTTGACTCTCATTCTTGTTATACGTGTGAAATGTGCTTATCATTTTTATTCAAAGATTGGTTCTTGATATTTTCTTTTGCCATGAAATATGTCACTTTTTTTCCTCGAACGTATATTAATTTCTTTATCTTTTCTTTGCATGCAAAAAATGTCTTGAGTTCGAATGTAGTCCTCTCCTCTTGCTTTTTGTAATGGGCCAATGAGGCCTACCTTTTTGAGTCAAGTCCGAAATTTAAAACAAAAATTGACTATATGGTGTGAGGGTGCAAGAAGATGGAAGAAGAAGGAAAATGGGTCAAACCCCATTGATGAGGTCTCTAAGAGACATGAAAAGTCTTGATTTTTATTATTGTCTTATTCTTTATCGATTTATTTATTTATATATTTGTTCATTAATATGGGCCTAGAAGCCAAAGTTATAAATTAATACACGTGAAGCAGGTCGTGGGACGAAAGCCCAATATTTAGATTAGGACAGGTGATGATGGGCCAAAAACGCAAATTATCTTAGGACAAACTTATTGATTTGGGCCTAATGGCCTAAGTCTTTTAGTTTCCTCCTTTGAATCACGCCGAGAGTACACCTTGGATGTCATCCGGTGCCTACAGCTCCGAAGGACCACAAGATAACCCATGCTGGTACCTGTTGTGAGCATTGAATAAAATAATAGAGAATATGTGCAGAATTTAACTGAAAAACTCCATAAGGTTTTAAATGCAAAAATAATACTGAATCAAAATACTGAAAACGGCAGTCTAAAAACAATACTGTAAGACTGTCAATAACAACTAATAACTGAATGATTGACTGAAAGTGTCCGAAAGCCTCAAAAACTGACTAATTGTGGATTTGATGGGACAAGTCCCCAACTAACTCTGGTTGACTACTGAACTGAACTAAAAAAACATAAATGGCCCTTGGAACTTGAGGACTCACCACTGCTATTGCTGCGGATGTACTGGGAGGTCAAGGTGTGGTCAGGAACCTGAGCGTCCGAATCTATAATATGAGATATCATCGTGCAAGAAAATGAGTATACGGTTAGTACTTTAAATGTACTGGTATGCTAAATGGGGTTAGGCTGATATGCGTGGGCTCATGTGGACGAGTAATAACTGACTGTAAGTATGGCATGAGATGACTGGTGTATAGCATGCATGAAAGTTATAAAATCTGAGAATGCATGACCAAACATATGACATGATATTGGGATAATCCATAAACTGAAATACTGATACTGTACAACTAGTGCCTACAAGCCATAGTCGAGCAGGCCTGAGAATGAGTATTGGACAGAAACTGTGGGAGCTATCATCTAAGTAAGATGCCCAAATAAGGTAAATTGGGGTCCAACCTGTAGCCCAGTTGGAAAGGTGTCAATACTGTGCAACGGGTACTAACACTGGCTGTGTGAATCCACTAAAGTGTTATCCCGAAGGACTTAGGGTAACCCTCAATTGGCAGGGCCCTAATGAGATAGGTGTCAACCCTCAACTGGCAGATTAATACCTTACCTACGCTGGCTATGTAGTTCTGGAATGCAGGGACTGCTACTAAAGGTCACACCCTTTACTGGCAGTTGAGCTCCCATCCCTGGGTTCACTCGGTGCTAAATCCTACTCCCAATTGAACTGACTCTAATTATTGAATTGAACTGAGCTTACTAACATGATATACTGAATGAACTGATAATGCTCTAATATGT
The DNA here is from genome assembly GCA_030864225.1 of Capsicum baccatum var. pendulum. Lineage (NCBI taxonomy): Eukaryota > Viridiplantae > Streptophyta > Magnoliopsida > Solanales > Solanaceae > Capsicum > Capsicum baccatum. The sequence goes on from CM061554.1 coordinate 183,932,015, forward strand.
ATGCAAAACCATTCTAAGAATACTAAAACTAAGTAAACAACTAAGTTTTCGGGTATTCATTACCCCCGAGACTTAATAGCAATATCAATAAGAACACATGAGAGCATTGGAAATCATAATACCACTTGGAAGACATCATAAATAGTCATTGTTCAAAATTCATCTATGAGATATTTCATCAAACACATGGGAGTCATAGAATTAAAGCATAGTGATGGTTAAAATATGTGATAGTAGCATAATTTCAATACCAAAATGATGGGTTAAAGAATTAACATGAAATTATCATCCTTCAAACATGGAAAGAACTAATTCCAATGAAAAACATATGTAAACGTAATATGAAGTCAAAATACATGGATATAATTCATAAATACACGTAAAGATCAAATCTTTAAACTTGAAAATTGATTCTTGGACTCCATGGATGAAAAGGATCCATGGATGAACATTTAACATACCTTAGTAGAAGAATTCATGAAAGTTCTTGGTGGATTTCTTGAGAATTGAACTTGAGTGTTGAAGGGGCTAGGGTTTGTTCTTGAGAGGAATTGCTTGTAATTTTGAGTGAAATATGAATTATGAGGCAAAGATGCTGTTTAGGGACCTAAATCCCATGTAAAAGTGAGGGGAAAAAGATGAAACTACCCTTCTGCATTTAAATTCTGAAACTGGAATGTCGATTAAGCCTTTACCGCGATGCGGTGATGCCCTCATCGCTATACTCATCCCGACATGGTGCAATTGCGGTGGGACACTGGAAATGACCATTGCTGATTTGACCTTCACTGCGACATGGTGGCTCCTTCACCGCTATACTCACCGTGACACGGTCTAATCGCGGTTAGCTGCTGCGTAGAAAATTCAAACGTGATCCAAACCTTATCCTAAAAATCCGAAACTTACCCGATTCATACTACTTATACCCGTGAACATGCATCAACTCAAAAAATATCATCTCAAAACCTGGAAGGTCAACTTAAAAATCCTCAAAGTTAAAAGGAGTCAAAAATGACTAAGTCCATTAATACTTAGTCTTACTTTTCAGGTTCTAAGCGTCTTATGCAAGTACTAGGGGAAACTTATGGGGTATTACAATATCTCCCCCTTGGGAACATTCGTCCTCGAATGAGACTGATTAAGCTGAGGATACTGAGGAACTGAGATTACATATTGAACATGTATAACTGAAATATAATTATATGACTGAGCCTGAAACATGGTGGCTGACTGAACTGATTCGTGAATGCATGAAATAACATGAACATGATTTTATGGATGGAACTAAGAATGGAAAAGAGGATCTTTAAGGAAAAAATTGTTACCTTGAGATGAGTCTGAGTTTGCGGAGAAAAGGTGAGGGTACTTGGTATGCATGTCTGCTTCTACTTCCTAAGTGGCTCCTTCAACGGACTGATTTCTTCAAAGAACTTTGACCAAGGTAACTTCTTTGTTCCTTAGTCTGCGAATCTGGCGAACTAAGGAAGTTCTTCATAAGAAAGACCGTTCTGAATATCTAAGCCCTCTAAAGGAACAACGACTGTTGGATCACTAATATACTTCTTTAATAAAGAAACATAGAACACAAGATGCACGGATGCCAAATCTGCAAGCAACTCAAGCTTATACACTACTTTCCCAAAATGGTTCATGATCCTAAAAGGACCAACATATCGGGGACTGAGCTTCCCTTTTTTGCCAAATCTCTTCACTTCCTTCATAGGAGAGATTTTCAAATATACAAAATCACCAATCTCAAATTTGAGATCCTTTCTCCTCACATCTGCATAAGATTTCTGTCGGCTCTGGGCTGTCTTAAGCCTCTCCCAAATCAACTGAACTTTCTCCGAAGCATTGAACACCAACTCTAGCCCTATCAACACAGTCTCACCTACCTCAAACCAACTAATAGGAGATCTACATCTCCTTCCATATAAAGCCTCAAACTGAGCCATCTGGATACTAGAATGATAGCTGTTATTGTAAGCGAACTAAATTAATGGAAAGTGATCGTCCCAACTTCCCTTAAAGTCAATAACATAAGATCTCAACATGTCCTATAAGGACTGAATGGTCCTCTCTGCCTAACCATCTTTCTGAGGGTGAAAGGTTGTACTGAGATAAACTTGGATACCAATACCCTTCTGAAAATCCTTTAAAAATGAGAGTTAAACTGAATACCCCTATCTTAAATGATTGAAAACGGGACCCCATTCAATCGAACTAATTCTCTAATATAGAGCTTGGCATAGTCCTCGGCTAAAAAAGAAGTATGGACTGGCAAAAAATAGGCTGATTTGGTCATCCTATCCACAATGACCCAAATCAACTTCTACTTACGACGAGTACGAGGCAAACCCACCACAAAGTCCATGTTCATATCTTTCCACTTCCAAGTGGGAATACTGAACTCCTGCATAGTGCCACTAGGCTTCTGATGCTCATTTTATCTTAATTTGTTGACAAATATAGAACTTAGCTACAAACTCTGCAATATCCCTCTTCATACCGCTCCACCAATAGGTCTCCCGCAAACCACGGTACATCTTAGTGGCCCCTGGATGAATAGAGTAACGCCCACCATGCGTTTCTACAAAAATTCGCTATCTCAACTCATCTACACACGACACACACAGTCTACCCTGGAAACACAACACACCATCTCCCCCTTAGGAGAAAACCTCTACTTTCTCATCTCTGACTGAATTCTTCAACTTAACTAGACTGGGATCCCTGTCTTTCTTTTCTTTCACTTCGGTAACCAAAGAAGATTTCAAACTATTCTGTACCCATAGACTACCCTCAGCTAAGTCAACCAACCGAACACCTAATTTGGAAAATTGGTGAACTTCCTGACCTAACTTCTTCTTATCACCCTCAACATGAGCCACACTACCCATAATATATCAACAATTCTAACAACCTTCTCTAACACATATATCATAATCTTTCAATAATTCTAGCCACCTTCTCTGACAAAGATTCAACTCTCTCTATAAGAACACATACTGCAAACTCTTGTGATCCGTGAATACATCAACATGCACTCCATACAGATAATGCCTCCAAATTTTCAAGGCAAAGACCACAGCCGCTAACTCAAGATCATGAGTGGGGTAATTCTTTTCATGGGGATTAAGCTATATAGATGCATAAGCTATGACCTTACCTATGCATTAAAATACAACCCAAATAAACTCTATAAGAATCACAGTAAACAACAAACCCATTTGAACCATCGGGCAATGTCAAAACTGGGGTTGAGGCGAGTCGAGTCTTCAACTCTTGAAAACTCTTCTCGCAAGAATCTGACCACTGAAACTTGACTCTTTTCTGAGTCAATCTGGACATGGGGGATGCAATAGATGAAAACCCTTCAAAAACCATCTGTAATAGCCAGCCAAACTCAAGAAACTCCTGATATCTAACGGAGATATGCGTCTGGGCCAATTTCTCACTACTTAGGTCTTTTGAGGGTCAACTTTAATGCCATTACCAAAAATAATATGGCCAAGAAAGGCTACTGATCTTATCCAAAACTTTCACTTACTGAATTTAGCAAAAAACTGATGGGCGCTAAGAGTCTGTAATATGATTCTGAGATGGTCTGCATGATCGTTTTCATTACAGGAATAGACAAGGATATCATCTATGAAGACTATGATGAACATGTCCAAGTACTATTTAAACACTCGGTTCATCAAGTACATAAAAGTTGTTGGGGTATTGGTAAGACCAAAAGACATGACTAAAAATTTAAAGTTACCATACCGAGTTTTAGAAGCTATTTTTGAAATGTCGCATTATCTGACTCTGAGCTAATGATAGCCGAATCTGAGGTCTATCTTAGAGAAGTAATTGACACCCTAAATTTGGTCAAACAATTCATCGATTCTAGGGAGTGGATACTTCTTCTTAATGGTGACTTTGTTCAGCTGATGATAATCGATGCACATTCTAGAGAACCGTCTTTCTTTCGCACGAAAAGGATCGGAGCGCCCCATGGGGAAACACTGGGCCTAATAATTATCTAGAAGTTCTCTTAATTTCTATTTCAACTCTTTGAGTTCTACCAGAGCCATTCTGTATGGCGAAATAGAGATAGGCTGGGTATTTGGAAGAAGGTCTATTCCAAAGTCAATTTTTCTTTCGGGAGGAATCTCGAAAGATCTTCAGGGAACACATCTAAAAATTCCCTTAATACTGAAATTGGCTTGAGATTTGGAGTCTCTGAACTAGAGTCTTTAACTCAAACAAGATGGTAGACGCACCCTTTAGCTATTATTTTTCTTGCTCTAAGGTATGAAAAAAGCTGACCCCGAAGTGTTAAAGTATTACCCTTCCATTCAAGGACTGGTTCATTTAGAAACTGAAAATGAACAACTCTATTTCTACAATCAACAGAAGCATAACATAAATGGAGCCAATCCATGTCAAGAATAACATCAAAATCAATCATATCTAACTCTACGAGAGCTACTAAAGTGACTCTCTGGGATATTATGATCGTACAGTTCCTGTATACCTATCTGGCTACAATAGAAACACCTACTGGAGTGGACACTGAGAAAGGTTCTACTAAAGTCTCAGGACTGACGCCAAAATTAACAGCTATGTAGGGAGTTACAAAAGAAAGAAAAGCCCCGGGTCTAATAAAGAATAAACATGTAAATGAAAGACCTATAACGTTCCAGTAACCACATCAGGAGAATTTCCTGATCTTGTCGGGACTGAAGTGCATACAATCTGTTTGGGCGCTGCCCACAGGTGGCACTAGAAACAGCACCCTGCTGAGTCGAGCGATCGGATAGAATTGGGGGACAACTGGATTGACCCTGCTAACCATTCTGTAGGCAATCCCTAGTCCTGTGGCCTGGCCTGCCACACCCAAAATGTTCATCACTACTAACTCTACACATACCCTGATGGTTTTTACCGTATTTCTATCAAAGAGGATTTGTGCGACCACTATTTATACTTTCCTAGGATTTAGGGTCTGATGCCCTATCACAATTATAGTTCCTAGGCTTCGGTGATGGTGCACTAGCTGAAGATGGAGTTGGGGCTGAAGATTTTTGACAAAATTGAGGACGGTTACCATCTTCTGACCTCGGCTGAGCAAAACTGAAACTACCTGTTCTGACCCTCTTATTCTCTCTTTTTTCCTTACACTTTCGCTTCTCGATCTTTTTAAGCATGGATGATCAACCTAGAAAAGTCTATCTCCTTAATCAACATCGTAGTCCTACACTTGTTAACCACGCTATCAGGTACACCGAAGACAAACTTACTCATCCTAGACCTGTCATCAGACACAACATTAAAAGCATACCTGGCTAGCCGAGTAAACTTAAGAGAATACTCCTTCACACTCATGTTTCCCAGCCTCAGATTATTAAACTCCTGCACCTTAGCTTCCCTTAACTCCAAGGAAAAAAACCTATCTAGAAAAGCTGTAGAAAATTCTTCTTATTCAACAGGTCTTGCATCTGCCCTCTACCTCCTTTCCACTGCTTATACCAAGTGTGAACAACATCCTGCAAATAGGAAGCACCCAACTCTGCACTCTCACTAGAAGTCACACCTATAATATCAGTTACCTTCTGAACCATGTCAACGAATTCCTGTGGATCCTCATCATATTTAGATCCCAAAAACAAAGGAGAGTTCATTCGAGTGAATTCTCGAATCCTAGCTGCGACAGTATTAGCCACCGAAATGGATAGGACAGTAGCCAGTTAATTATTCTTGGATACTACCGAGTGAGATAAGGTAGTGAATACCACTCTAAATTTGGCATAAAAGACAGGCTTGTTCAGGAGATCTTCCTAAAGAGGTGGAGGTACAGGCTGATTCCCGTTTCTCCTTTCGTTAGTCTTTCTGGGAGAAATATTCTGTAAATGGAGAGGAAATTGGATTAGAAAGAATGTTTAAAATGAGCTCATGCTCAATCGCAGGACATGAACACTGAAAGAAGGGTAACTTTTCCTAAAACATCTTGTAGTCTCTTGTCCATAAGTGTAGCGCTCTTCACACCCATGCACAAGACTATACTCAACACGAGTTTTAGACTTCCTAGGACACTTTAAAACATTAGACTCTAATACCAAGTTTGTAACGCCCCGAGAGTTCACATTAGACGCCACCCGGTACCTACATCTTCAAAAGACTACAAGCTAACCCATGCCGGTACCTGCTGTGAGCACTGAATAAAATAATAGAGAACATTTGTGGAATTTAAATGAAAAATGCCATGAGGTTTAAATACGAAAATAATACTGAATCAAAATACTGAAAACATCTGTTTAAAAATAATATTGTAAGACTGTCAATAATAACTGATAACTAAATAACTGTCTGAAAGTGTCGGAAAGCCTCTAACTGACTGACTGTGGAGTTGATGGGACAAGTCCCCTACTAACTCTGATTGACTACTGAATTGAACTAAAATAAACATAAACGGTCCTCGAAACATAAGGATTCACCACTGCTACTGTTGTAGATATGCTGAGAGGTCTAGGTGGGGTTAGGAACCTGAGTGTTCAAGCCTATGCTATGAGACATCATAGCGCAAGAAAATGAGTATGAGGTCAGTACTTTGAATGTACTGGTATCCTAAATGGGGTTAGGCTGATATACATAGGCTCATATGCATGAGTAATAACTGACTGTAAGTATGGCATGAGATGACTGATGTATAGCATGCATGAAACCTTTAAAATCTTAGAATACATAACTTAGCATATGACATGATACTGGGATAATCCATAAACTGAAATACTAAAATACTGATACTGTATAACTAGTGCCTGTATGCCATGGTCAAGAAAACCCAAAACTGAGTACTGAATTGAAATTGTGGGAGCTATCATCTAACCGATATTCCCTAATAAGTTAACTTAGAGTCCAACCTATAATCCTAGTTGAAAGGGTGTCAGTACCATACCATGGGTACTAACACTGGCTATGTGGATCCACTAAAGTGTTGTCCCAAAAGACTATGGGTCATCCTCAACTGGCAGGGCCCTAATGAGATAGGTCTCAACTCTCAACTCTCAACTGGTAGGTTAACATCTCATCTACACTGGCTATGTAGTTCTGGAATGCAAGGACTGCTACTAAAGGTCATACTCTCTACTGGCAGGTGAGCCCCTATCACTGGGTTTGCTCGGTGCTAAATCCTACTCCCAACTGAACTGACTCTAATTATTGAACTGAACTGAGCTTACTGACATGATATATAGACTGAATTGATAATGCTCTAATATGTATACAAAATCGTTCTAAAAATACTAAAACTAAATAAACAACTAAGTTTTCGGATATTCATTACCCCCAGGACTCAATAGAAATATCAATAAGAACATATGAGAGCATTTGAAACCATAATACCACTTGGAAGACATTGTAAATAATCATTTTTCAAAATTCATCTATGAGGCATTTCATCAAACACATGGGATTCATAGAATTAAAACATGGTGAGGGTTAAAGTATGTGATATAGCATAATTTCAATACAAAAATGATGGGTTAAAGAATTAACATGAAATTATCACCCTTCAAACATGCCAAGAACTAATTCTAATGAAAACACACGTAAACGTGATATGAAGTCAAAATTCATGGATATAATTCATAAATACACGTAAAGATCTAATCTTTAAACTTGAAAACTGATTCTTGGACTCCATGGATAAACATTTAACATACCTTAGTTGAAGAATTTGTGAAAATTCTTGGTGGATTTCTTGAGAATTGAACTTGAGTGTTGAAGAGGCTAGAGTTTGTTCTTGAAAGGAATTGCTTTTAATTTTGAGTAAAATATGAATTATGAGGTAAAGATACTGTTTTGGGACCTAAATACCGTGTTAAAGTGAGGGAGAAAAGACAAAACTACCCTTCTGCATTTAAAATTTAAAATTGGAATGTCGATTAAGCCTTTACCGCGATGCGGTGATACCCTCATCGCTAAACTTACCGTGACACGGGGCAATCGTGGTGAGTCACTGGAAATGATCATTGTTGATTTGCCCTTCATCGCGTTGTGGTGGCTCCTTCACTTCTATACTCACCGCGACGCGGTTTAATCATGGTGAGCTGCTGCCTGGAAAATTCAAACGTGATCCAAACCTTATCTGAAAAGTCCAAAACTTATCCGAGACATGCTACTTATACCCTGAACATGAATCAACTCAAAAACTATTGTCTCGGAGCCCAAAAGGTCAACTTAAAAATTTTTGAAGTTAAAGGGAGTCAAAAATGACTAAGTCCCTCAACACTTAGTCTTATTTTTCAGGTTCTAAGCATCTTAAGCAAGTACTAGGGGCTGAGCTGGACTTAGAAATGTATGGGGTACTACACCCTTCCCCTTTTACAGACTAGTTGTTATTACTATTCTTATGCCTAGTTAAATCCCCTACTAAGTCATTAAACTAATTTTGTATAAACCTCAAAAATATTTTCTTAATCACTTTCTGTTCAAAAACCAACTTCTCTTTTTTCGATGTTAGTCAAAGTGATTTTCAAATAGTCCAGATAACCACAAGTTAACGGATATTTTAGATGCCTTAAAAACCTTCCTAAAATGTTAACAAGAACCTCTTACCCGGGATTTTCTTAAAAGCCTGAGTTTTTTCTGTTTTGAGACTTAGGATTTTATTTTTTAAGTTTTCTTAATTTCTTTTTAGATAAACTAAGTGACGACTCTGTAATTTCTTAGATTGTTTCAAAACTTTCTTTAAAGTTTCAAAATAGTTTAAAATGTTAAAATCAATATTTTTCAACCCTTCAAAATCAAAAAAGGACCAAACAGGTTGTTTAGGACGGTAAAACTGCACAACCCAGGTTAAGGTTTTAAAGGCATGTTAAACCCGACCCCTTTTTCCCAGCATGGTTATATATATATATATATATATATATATATATATATATATATATATATATATATATATATATATATGTATGTATGTATGGGTGTATGTATATGGATGGTTTTTCTAGGTTTTATAAATGACATTATTTTGTCCTTATCCTTAGATCATGCTAGCGGTCACTCTCTAACCCCGTCTACTGATGGCTGTATACTCATGTTATGTCAGAATCGGTCGTTCTCCTCCTCCTACATAGTGATTGACTTGGAGACAGTATTTGGACAGAAATGGTGAGCTTTCATCCTTTTGGAAGGATCCATTTCATGTTTGGATACTTTTAGATATTTTAACTTTATTCTGGATGTTGGTTTTGGCTATGGTTGGGAACATTTACCAATCGAATTTCATTACTCTTTTGGATAGAGGCTTTGTGGTACTTTTATGGGTTGGTATGGGTGGGATCGGTATAGGTGTCAATCTTGGCTTGAAATAGGCTGGGAGGCTGACATCATCGGACATAATTTCTCATTGTTCCGTTATACTTCGTTTTGGGCTTAATTATATTATATTTTGGAACCTCTTTGGTTAGCCTAGTTTATGGATTTGTTTGGTGTGGTTTGGTATGGTTGTATTATTGGTATGAGATGGTTGGGCTCGATAGGGTTGGTCACTGTTGTGATCTATTCCCAGGGTATTTGTGTAAGCAATTACACTATTAAGTTTTATCCTCGAAATTCAGTTAACTCAGGGCATGCGACTGGAGGTTGGGTTGGGTAACGGGGGTGGTCTCCGGTTCTAGTCGAACTTGGGACGCCCATTATGACAAAGCCCCAGTGCAGGTCGTGTCATTAAGTGTCTAGTCGGTCTCTTAAGCAGTCTGACTTGCACTAGCAAGTGTCACTTAAGCGGCCTTGGGTCTGCTTAAGCGAATGGTCGCTCAAGTGGTGCTTGTGTAGTATATATACCCCCTTTCTCGAATTTTCATCATTTTTGAGTCTTGGAGCATAGGGATTTAGAATTTTTGGTAATTTCCTCCATTTTCAAGTTTGGGTAAGTTTCAAATCCCTATTTCAACTAATTTTCTTCGATTCTTGTCATCTAAAGTTTGTTAAAACTCAATTTCAAACATGGAATTTGAGAATTTTAGCCCGAAAAGCCTAAAATTGATATTTCTTTAATTTAAGGTTTTTAGATTTTTTTTAGAAAAATAATAATAATTGAGTGATATTGTGGTCGTTAATAAAATATAAGTGATATTTGAAGAAAATACTAAAATTTTAGTGACTATTTAGGAAATTCATTCTTTATTTTAAGATTGAATGATATTTCGATCCAAAAAGTATTTCATAAAACTAAAATAGGCCGGTTTCGAATAAAAATCTAGATAAAAAATATTTAAATAACAGAATGCATGCATCCTTCCATGCAAATCTACGGAAAATTCTACAGTATGACATATTCACGATCTCCTTTGTATAGAAAGCTAGACACTAAGAGCCCGTACAAGTATGTGCTCAATATATATTACTAGTTAACTTCGACCGAGCTAGGTTAGCCCAGTAATAAAAATACGTCATTAAATATTAAAATGATAGAATATTAAATTTTTAAACAATAAAGTGATTCAAATAAAAACTAATTTTAATAAAATATAATTTTTTTAAATGACGTTTCAAGATAACATTAGAACTCACCTAAGCTTATATAATCTATTGAAATAAGAATAGCTCCCTACTTTTTTTAAAACTCTTTTAACATAAATTTGTTCAAGAAATGAATATTAAATCTCCCATTTAATCCCTTTTCATTTAAAAGAAACTCGCAATCAAGAAAAGATTAAGATTAATTATAGAGCTTAAACTAAGAAAATAGCATAAGTGAAAGTATGAAGTAATAATACCCGCTTCAGATTAAAATTGTTGTAATAACTTTAAGAACTAATACAATAGTTGAAGTATAACACACTAAAGGGTTAAAGGAAGAAAAAAATATTCTAAAATGACAAAAACAGAAAAGTGGAGATCACGTAATCCGCTACCTATGACGCAAATAGAGGGTGCAAAAGAGAAAAAATAGAAGAACATTTACCGTAATACAAATGGTATCAAAAACATCAAGAAATTGAATTATACCCTTTAGGTTAATTGGTGCCATGGTATAATATAATTATTATCTTCCTTCATAGAATAATCACGAGGAACTGAAAAAGATATGGTGGTATTAGATATATACTAACTGATTTTTGAAGTAATTGATAAAGTTGTTGTTATGTGATCAGGAAATCACGGATTCAAGTCATGAAAACAATCTCTTACAGAAATACATAGTAAGACTATGTACTAATAAACCCTTCTGCTTCAATTCTTTCCTGAACCCCATATAGCTAGTGGAAGTTTAGTAAAACAAATTACTTTTTTTAAAAAAAAATAAAATGAACATCCTCTCGCATAAATGGCTAAATTATATTTGCATTCCAAGTTCACCTTGCAATGGATAGTTGTGTATGGAATGTGCTTGAAATGGATTCTTCTAGTATTTAAATGTATGTGTAAGTCCGCAGTAAGTTATAGGTGATTAGGGACTATCAATGAGGAAGTTTACATTATAAAGTATTAAGATAACCATTATTATCATTTTAAAGAGGACTTTAAGACATATGATTATCAGTCTATCACTTTTTATTTTCTTCAATATATCCGCGCCAAAAAAAGTTATACCGACTATGGTGAATCTTTATGAAAATAATTAAATGCCACAAAAAAAAACTCGTTATTACATGCAACTTTTTATTTTCTCTTATATATTTTTTCATTGCAAACAATAAATCAAAAAAAGAATTAGAAAAGAAAAAAAAAATTTCCACAAAGATGTATCACGTAATCTAACTTATGCTTAATTTCTAATGAAAGAAACTGATGCATGCAGTCATACATGGCTTTAAAGAATAAATGGACTTTTCAAAATGTTGTCTCTTCGTTGTGCTATACTCCTAATGCAAATAGTTCTTAATTCTAATAATAAGGAAATTAACAAAAAAAAAAATGGGAGACATTAACATAAGAATTAGGATGATTAAAAAAAAATCCTATGTTTGATAGCTGTATATATAATGTTGAACAATAACTTTAATATAAATGCACAAGGAAAATGAGATAGAAAAACATTTCTAAGAAAAAATAAAAAAGAAAAGAATGTAGAATAGAGAAACTGAAACAAACAGCGGCTGGCGGCAACGCTAACTTCGGCTCCTTCCACATCAGCTTTGCTAGTTTTTATCGGATGTCTCCGAAAGGACCGCCAGAGATTTGCTAGTGAAGTAACTTTCTTTTTTCCTTTTCATACCCTTTCTTTTCTATTCTATTCTTACCTTATTATTCTTCTTTTTTCCCTCTGTTAAATTCTCCCTTCAATATGAAATATGATCTCCTTTCGAATCACAAAATTGATTTTCTCTTATTCTTCTTCTAATTTGATATGAATTTTACAAATAGATTGATATTTTCTTTAAAAAATTCTTCTTGCTCTTTAACACTCTCATCACTTTTCCTCTAAATTGCTGGATGAAAATAAATTCTTTTCTCAATATGTATTTCCTTGTTTGAAAAGTTTTATCACAACATCATCTCATGAAGACTTTTATCTTGAAGAAAAATATTTGTCACGTGACTTTTTTTTTACTGCACGCAATATCTTCAAAGAAGTAAGATAGCCTCTTTGTATTTTGTTTTTTTAAGGAAATCCTATTCAGAAAGCTCATTGTTGTTGGTTATACATACCCTAACCCTTCTATTTTTTATATGATAATGACAAAGCAAATCGTTGTAGAAACTGGAAGGCTTTTGGCCTTTCATCTTTCATATACACAGGCCGGCTGGTAGTATATAAATATTAGGCAATTGCCTAAGGCCCCCTATTTTGGGAGGTCTCATTTTTCTGACACATGTATTGATAATATAAAAACAAAATTATAAAATTAATGGAGGGCCTCACTTTTCTGACACATGTATTGATAATATAAAAAAAAAATTATAATTTTTTTTTTAAGATGATGAATAGCTAAAAAAAAAAAAGAATTTGATAAAAAAAGTAAAAGTTTCTTGTTTTTATAATTTTTAACGGATAGATTTGCTTTTTACTCTTTTAAATAATTTTTTTTACCCTACTTTTTCATTTGTCTCTCACCTACTCTTTGTCTCTTTAAAGCTGGTCTCCATGTTTTTAGTTGTAAAAGATCAAGTTCAAGTGTTCAACCCATTTTTTTATATTGTCTGATTGTTTCTCTCTCACGTAGGGCTTCTGTCTTTCCATCTTTTCTCCATTTTTTGTTGTCATTTTCAAGTTCAAATATAGAATTGGAAAGAGCTCATATCAAAATTTAAAAATTATTGATAATACTTTAAAAAAGATATTTTCAAGCAGCTAAACGTTAACACTTAGTTGGGAATTGGGATCATCGATCAAATCTTCAAATTTCTTGAATCGGGTAATATCATTCTAACTTTTTATATTATTGTTGTATTTTATATTTGACATTTTTTTTATTTAATAGTACGGATTATTTTTATACTACTAGTTACTAGTTAGAATTTAATATGTCAACTAGAAAATATGATTCTCTGGTTATTCAAAACTTGTAAAAAAAAGAAGAGTTGATAATTTGATAAAATCTCAAAAAGGAGCTCTTGATAAATTTTTGACAAATAATATCAATATTAAATCAAAAAATTTAGAAAAAAGTTCTTTAGATGAACAAGTCACTAATTTAGTTGAGTTAGATGATGGTATAATTGAAAAAGAAGGGGAGGAAATTAATGAAATGTCAGATACAAATTCTCAAAATAATCAAGATCTTAAAAATGAATCAAATAATTGTACTCCTAAAAATATATATGATCCTAGTCAATGGAATAATATTGATACAAAGTTAAGAGAATTATTAGTAGAAAATGGACCAATTAGAATTACTGACATAAATTTTTCAAAGGATGAATTTTCAAGACATTTTTCTACTACACATTATTTTCAAAAATTAGCAAATGGAGAAAGACATGACAGAAAATGGTTAGTTTATTCCAAAGATTTAAATAAAGTATTTTGTTTTTGTTGCAAGTTGTTTAATACTACTTCTAATGCTAAGAACAATAAATTTGCTAGTGAAGGTAGTAGAGATTGGAAAAATCTTAATGCTAAACTTAGATCTCACGAAATATCTAACCAACATATTATTAATATGAGTTTGTGGATTGATTTAGAAATTAGATTGCGTAACAATAGAACAATTGATAAAAATGTTCAAGAAAAAATTAATAGAGATAAAGAACATTGAAAAAATGTATTGTCAAGAATTATTTTCGTCATAAAAAATCTTGTATAAAAGTTGTATCATTCTTTGGAGTGGTACAACGTATATATTCACTATTTTCTTCTTCCACTAAACGATGAAAAATTTTAAAAGATTATGTACCTAGTTTAACTCTTAAATCATTGTCACAAACCCGTTGAAAAAGTCGTATTGATAGTGTTAAAGCAATAAGATTTCAAACTCCACAAATAAGGGATGCTTTATTGAAATTAGTAGAAGTTAGTGATGATCCAAAGACTAAAAGTGAAGCCAACTGTTTAACAATTTATGAGATTGAAAACTTTGAATTTTTACTAGGTATAACTATTTGGTATGATGTATTATATGTTGTTAATTCAATTAGAAAAAATTTACAATCAAAAGTTATGCATATTGATGTTGCCATAGATCAATTAAGAGGTCTAGTTTCTTTTTTAAAAAAATATAGAGAAGAAGGATTTACATCTTCTATGATTTCGGCCAAGGAAATTGCATTAGAGATGAATATAGAGCCTAAATTTCGTAATAAACGTGTGATTTATAGAATTTTTTTTTATGAGAATGTTGATAATGAAATCACAAGATCTCTTGAAGAATCTTTTAGAGTTGATTACTTCTTATACATAGTAGATCAAGCCATTTTTTCACTTCAAACTAGATTTGAACAATTTGAAGCTTATGAAAATATTTTTGATTTTCTATTTAGTGGAAATAAATTGAGATCTTTAGATGACGAAAATTTAAAGAAATATTGCCTTAATCTTGAATGTTCCTTAAAATAGAATACCCATTCTGGTATTGATAGTTTAGACTTATTTTCTGAATTAAAAATTTTAAGAGAAATAGTACAAGTAGAAGATAATAGTCTAATCGAGATACTTAATCAAATAAAAAGACTTGATTCTTTTCCAAATGCTTATATTGCTTATAGAATAATGTTAACAATTCTGGTAACCGTTGCCTCTGCAGAAAGAAGTTTTTCAAAATTAAAAATGATAAAATCTTATTTAAGACCAACAATGTCTCAAGAAAGATTAAGTGGATTGGTTATATTATCAATTGAAAAAGAATTATTAGAAGAAATTGATTATAAAAAAATTATTAACAATTTTGCATCTCAAAAAGCTAGAAAAATAGATTTTAGATAAAAACGTATATAATTTTTATTGTTGTTGAGTTTAAGGCCTCCCATTTAAGTTTTGCCTTAGGCCACCAATGTGGTTGAGCCGCCCCTGCATATATATGAACGTGCATTTCTATTTAATTGATATTTTAATCAAACATAATTCCTTAGTAATTTCAACTCTCATTATTTAGTTCTAAGTTGTAACTTATATCTCAATAGATAACTTAAATCCATTAAAGTTCTGAATTATCAAATAAGTGAGGTTATAAAGATGACTTTTCAATAATAATAATAATTGAGAAAATGAAGAAAAAGGGTCAAAAAATTGAGAAAAAAGATTAATAAGAATGAAGGCCTTAGATGTATGCCACATCAGCATATCTCTAAGTCTACTTTATATATATACTAGTTCCTTGGCACGTGCATTGCACGTGTATACTGTTACGGTCCATTTTTGAAAAGTCAAAAATATTCCATAACTTTGTGGCAAAAAATAAGAAAAGTCTATTTATATTTTATTTTGAAAAATAATTTAGAATCGCCACTTAATTTTAGAAAAATTAAGAAATCATTTAAAAATGTGATTTCGAACGAAAAATAATCAGAGTCTAGGTAAGGGTTCAAATAAATTTGAAAGAAGGTGTTAGACACTTTCGAAAATTTACAAAGTGTGGTTATCGACAGATTAAACTTATTTGGTTAATCTTGAAAAGAAATCTTAAGTTGTAAAAATCTTGAAATTTATTTTAGAAAAGTCTTGAATTTATTTAAAAGTCTTATTTCGAATAAATAGAATCTATTCTATTTATTTATTCTAATTAATAAACTAGACATCAAGTTTTCAAAATATTTCTATCTTTAACAAATTTATCCGGATTAAGACTATGAATTAAATAATTAATTCAATTTCTTAACATGGATTTAAACTACTTAATAACTACGAAGGGATATGAGGGGGATCTTTTAAAAATAGCAGCACTTTGCTATAAAACTCATCTTCCACAGCCACATTTTATTTAATTATCATTTATAGCCGTTATATTTGATTTACACCCGTTGTATTTGGTTTTACCGATAGTATGTGTTCATATAAAATATGAATACAGTCCCTATTTAGTCGTGCCAAAAATGGAATTCAATATTTTTAAAAAGAAAAAAATCTCAATCATGTTTTTCTCGTTGAATTGAGTATTTCTTGCCTAACTAAACAGGACTCTCTCAAAGATAAAAATTGTATTCTTCATTTTTATCAACAAATAGAGCTAAATTCATAAACAAAACGCAAAATTCCAAAAAAATTGATTGATCCTTCTTCTTCGAAACATATACAGGTATGTCATAATGTATTTTTTCTCTGTTTTTTCGAGTTTGAAACAAATACTGAAGAATTTAAAATTATCAAAATCCTCAAAATTTTGATTGATCCTTCTTCTTTAGAATAAATATTGTATGTCTTCATGTAGTTTTGCCACTGTTCTGTACTTCGAGTTTGAAACAAATAGTGAGAAATTAAAAATCATCAAAATTCTCAAAATTTTCATTGATCTTGCTTCTTCAGAACAAATATTGTATGTCGTAATGTAGTTTTTCAATGTTCTGTACTTCGAGTTTGAAACAAATACTGAGAAATTCAAAATCATCAAAATTTTCAAAATTTTGATTGATCCTTCTTCTTCAGAACAAGTATTGTATGTCGTAATATTATTTTTTTCACTGTTCTGTACTTCGAGTTGAAACAACTACTGAAGAATTCAAAATCATCAAAATCCTCAAAATTTTGGTTGATACTCCTTCGAAGCAAATACAAAATATTGTAATGTAGTTTTATTCACTATTATACGAGCTTGAAATAAATGCAGAATAATTTAAAATCATCAAAATAGCAAAAATTTTGATTGATCCTTAAAAATAAATATTATATGTCGTAATGTAGTTCTTAATCCATTCCTCGACTTTGAAACAAATGCACTAGATTAAATGATATGATTCAGTGAATTGTAGTTTTATGTATAATTGTTTATAAGGCTTGCAGAGTTTTCAATTGGTCGATACTTTAATTTCAATGACTGTATTCAATTATGAATTGTTATCAATGTCTGAATTATCAAATTAAATATACTATTGCATTTCACTTTTTGCTATTGCATTTCTGACTTTTAACAGTTGAATTAACGCTCACAGAAATAAAATGACAAGCATATTGATCATGATTTGACATTCAGAAAAGTGGACTGAAGACAATAAATACGATGATTATGAGACTGAAGGAATAGTCTTAAATGTAAATCTAAAGAATGCAAGTGGTTTTTCAAGTCGTCAAGCATGAATGATTCTAAACTGTTTGTAGTTCGGTCTTTTGTAAGCGAACGTACATGTTCACTGAAGGACAAGGTCTACAAAGGCTGTCATGCTACTAGCAAATTGATAGGAGGAATTATTAAATCAAAAATAGCCAATTTAAAGAGAAAATATACCCCAACTGATATTAGAAATGATATAAAAGAAGAAATTGGACTGGATGTGACATGCATGATGGCTTGGCGTGCTAAGGAGAAGGCAATAAATTTTATAATGAAAAAACCGGCTCAATCTTACCAGAAGTTACCTGCATACTTATACATCATAGAAAAAACTTACCCTGGATTACATATTCGAATGAAAAAAATGCCTAAAAGTTAATTTCTGTATCTATATATCTCTTTATGCTTTTATCAAGGGATTTGAGCATTGTAGACCAATCATTGTAGTTAATGAAAGTCAACTCAAATCAACATACATAGGGACATTTGTCTGTGCTAGTACTTTAGATGGTGCAGGTAAGTATACTACTTTATTTAAATGGAAACTTTGAGATTATTTTGACATATATCATGTATTTGTATTTATATTTTTGTACAGATAACATATTACCATCAGCATACATAGTGATTGATTCAGAAAATGATGCTTCATAGACTTGATTTTTTGAGCAATTTAAGAAAGCATATGGTCAGAGGCTAGAGATATGCATTGTTTCTGATAGAAATGAGAGTATCATAAAAGCTATTTGTAGAGTGTACCCTGATGTAACACATTATGCATATTGCATATGGCATTTATGAAAAAATATACACAAAAGATACAGGAAGTCACATGACCATTTAGGCGAGGTATACTATACCATTGCTAAAACATACAGATAGGCTGATTCTAATAGCTTGATAGAAATAGTTCAAAATATAAATGTGAGAGTTAAGAAATATTTGGAGTTGGCAGGACATGACAAGTGATCAAGGATGTATGTGCCTGTTCACAGAGGATGGACAATGACATCAAATATTGCAAAGTCTATTAATTCAGGACTGGTAATAGCAAGAGAAAAGCCAATTTATAATTTTCTTAAAGAAGTGAGAAAGATTTTTGGGCGATGGAATTGTACTAATAGGCAAAATTCTTTCTTCACATCCACAACACTGGACATGAAATTTCAGGAGATTCTTACATTGAATGATACCCTATCAGCACGTATGATGGTATGTTAGGATGCATATGTATTTAATCTATAGTATTCCAGATTTAGATTTGAGCTGTATTTATGTATTCATTGCAGGCCGTTAATAGACTACCTATATATAGTAAATGAGAAAGGAAAAAACTTTATTTTCTGCCTTGAAAACAAAAATACAGTTGTGGACAGTTTCAATATGATGAAATATCATGCCCATATGCTTTGGCTGTTTTAAATAAGAAGAAATTCAAATCAGGCCCATATTGCTCAGAATATTACAAGCCAGAAACTATGTTGAAAACATATGAGGTTTCTGTATATCCTTTTTCGGATGTGACAGACTGGCAGATACCTGAAGAAGTTACAAAAGAAGTGGTACTACCACCAAAATTTAAAAGACCTCCTGAAAGACCAAAGAAAAAGCAGAAAATTTCATTCACTGAGCTGTGTAAAAAGAAAAAAAATTTATGCAGCACATGTGAATTCCGTGGTCATAACAGACGTTCATGTGGTAATGCACCACATGAGGAGATATATTGAAGTTGGGATTAGATAAAGGCTGCTGTAATAATTAGCTAGTTAAATTTTTTTTATACAATCAATTTGGAACACAGTTTAAAAACTGCTTTAGTTGTTGTTGCATTAAAAATCTGGTTTAGTTGTTACTGCAATCTAAGTCTTCTTTAATTTTTACTATATTCTGGTTTGAACAAATTTAATGATCATAATGAATTTGCTGAATACAACTATTGTATTCATGAATGTAGTAATAATTGTTGATCTTTGTATTTGATATTCTATGCTTTTTCATGTATCAGGTAATCAACAATATACATAAATGTATTGGCAAATGTATTTGCATTAGAATGACACTATCAAATACATGTGATTTTTTATTTATTAAATACTTGTATATAAAAATATAATCCTATTAGGTTGAGATAGAATACATGTCAATTGAGATTGTAAATCATGTATGAAACACATATCAATACTTACATTGATACTATTTAATACACAAAAAAGATTGAGAGAAAAGCAACCGCGAATAAAATGTAATATATCGAAAAAATCACATACACTACAGTTCAAACACATTGAAATTTCTATTACATAAATCACATACACTGATTTGTTCATCCAAAACCACAAAAGATAAAGTGTATTCAAAACATAAACTTTGAGTACGGTTCAAATAAAAGGAAACCAGTATCACATAAAACACATACACTGTTTCTATGTTCATCCAAAACTACATAATCCCAGAAACTTTCTAGAACATAAACAAGCATTACAATATAGTAATATTATTGATACTATCCCAATCAGTGATAGGTCTATGCATCTTTGTTGGTGCCTCATCATCACTCGTAGCGCCACTTCTTTTTTATCATAATCCCAAAGCAAAGCAGCATATCAGGTGCGGAGTAGTGCAATATCAAATTCCTCATTTGGCACACCTTGACCACCAATGAGAAACTCCGCATAAGCAGCAACATAAATACCGCAATCCCTAAAAATATAAATACAAAAGTATTTTACTATATTTACCAACATAGGCACTACAAGTAAAATATTGATGCATTATATACGTACACGCCGCCAGATCTTTGTTGAGGTATGTCACTGACAAAAATTACCTCAAATGGATCAGATTCATCTCTATTTCTGTACTTAGAGTGACACTGTCAATCAATATCTATTTTCTTTTTATAGAAGTCGATGTTCAATAGGAAAGAAGGTATAACTTCTGCAAACTTTTGCACCTCTATTTTGATATACACATCATGAATTGCAGAGTTGTACGAGTCGTAAACATATAAACATCGATTTAAGAACGACATTACAACAAGTACCCAGTGGAGTCGTTCTTTCACATGTAAAGAAATTAGAACATGGCCCACTATACGCCATAGGACACCAGCCATCAACTTTATCCATTCATGTATTCGCATACAACATATTCTTTACGCACAGAAGATGTACAACTTTGTGGGTCCACATACTTCTTTCATAATTCTGCTACTTTAATCTTGAATACACAATCAACAGTTGTGTAAGTATAGTTACTTGGAGGACTGTACTTGCCTTTCTTCCGTAAGTAGTAGAATATGACATTAATGTGCTGCAAATATTAAATTGTATTTCATTACATAAAATCAAATACATAATAAAATAAAGTGAATGTACTATGTACCGTATCATTCAATAATTGACCTAAAAAAGATAGTTTGTAGAATCACTTCTTACTATTGACAAGTTCTACACCAAACTGCAATGGAACCGACATGTCTGATTTATTCTTTCTGAAATGATCTTCATTGTCCTTACTGCCATAAGTATTGTGAAAACAGATTCAATATGATAAAAAAGCTAAACAGTTGAAACATAGTAAAAATAACGTACTTCCGCTCATGTGTAGTAAGGAGGCCTTCCTTAATTCATTTCAAATACTTGTTCTCAATAGACAGATCATATGAACAGCCGATAAAAGATATAAATGGATGTTTTTTTATTCAATATGGGTGAATCACATAATGCACTCACAGAAGTACCTGAAAGTTATATGCATAAATATAAGATGTATTTATAGTGTGATAAATAATGAATACAAATACAATTAGACAAATATAATAGAGTACAAGATGATGATCCAAACTTTGTTGTAAAAAGAGAAAAGTTTCAGCGACTAAGTTTTCTGTTCCTTTGTATTGATGCATATGTTGTATCATTTATACATCTAGTTAGATGTATGATAATACTTTTCACCAAATTTAAGCTTGGAAGAAGCTCATCAGGGATCTTATGCTGTGATTCAGTCTCCGACCCTAATGTAGCAACACCATCATCCTTAATCACTTGTTCATCACTTGTATGTATTTGATGTGGATTTTCTCCAAGTATCTAAAAATACAAAATACATCGTGTCAAATAAAAATACAAACACAGTCTGTCTATTAAAGTTATGCACAAATATGAATGTACCTCTTTTTTCTTTGGCACCTCATTAAATTTTATGTCATCATCCGGCTCAACAATAAAATATGATGGACTAATATATGCATCACACATTTCCTTAGATACATAAATATTAATACATATCACACGTATACAGTTATACAATTTAAAATACAGTTATACATTGCTACCTGTTGTAGCTCAACGCTATAAGTATCACTCTGCTTTGGAGTATTAAAATGGTAAGTGTCAATATGTTGAGATGACAGTTGAGAAACAACAGGTATATCTTCCACAACTTTAGCATTGTGACCCTGTAAAAGATGGATGACTATTATGGACTAATATATTCTTCATATATTTCTATATTATAAGAAAACATAAATACAAACGTACTTGAAAAAATTAATACATTACACATATATACAATTATTAAATGTATTAATTTGATACCCGTTGTAGCTCAACCGTAGATGTATCAGACTGATTTGAAACGCCGAAATGAGAAGCATTAGTATCTTGGGGTGACGATTGAGGAACAGTAGGTATATCAGCCACAACTTCAACATTAGGACCCTGTAAATGAAATTTGTTATACTATAGTGTATGTACTATATCTACATATATAGAATAGTGAAAATAAATATTATAATAACTATTTTTTCAGCAATCTTGATTGATTTGATAGCTTCCATAACACTTTTGAAGTTGTCAATTATCAACTTGCGCAGATCATCAATCTCAGCCTTCACCTTTTTACAAAAAAATCAAGAAAAAACTTGTGAAAAAAAGATACAAAAGATTTCAAAAAAATTAAAATTGTATTTACCAATTACTGAAAAATGACAAATTATTTAGCCAAAATGGATTCTTCATCCGACTTACTGCTGGAAGGTACATCAGTAGGAACACTGGATGGTTTGGGTTTAACTGTAGGCTTGAGAACAGATTTTCTTTTCTGTAGGATAGGCGGCTGCTTAGAAAGAGTTCTTTGACGAACAGTTTTTTGAGTCACAATTTTTTTTGTCTGATGTTTTACAACTGGAGACAATGATCTCTTCAATGCTTTTAAAACAAAAATGGGAGGGGTTGTTGTATTCCTCGAGGATGATCTGCTAGAAATAGCTTGAAGATGAAGGTACCGACTTCACTTGTTTCTGTTTCTTATGTGGTGGAGAAGATGCAATATCAACATTTTTCTTTGCTTTGTTTTTTTAGTAGCTGGTGGAGCATCTTGAAAATCATCATATGAAGAAACATCATCTGAGGTTGTATCTTCTACTGCATCTACAGAAGGTAATTATAAAATTATCATTTCTCTAGAAGTAGGTGTTATATTTCTATAGACAACCTGAAAATAATAGATACATTAGTGTATTATTTAGAATACATGTAAATAACTCAATTCTAATTGCAATAATGTAAGAATAATATCATAGTTATCGGATTGTCAACATTAGCTA
This sequence comes from Capsicum baccatum var. pendulum, assembly GCA_030864225.1. NCBI lineage: Eukaryota > Viridiplantae > Streptophyta > Magnoliopsida > Solanales > Solanaceae > Capsicum > Capsicum baccatum. The sequence continues at coordinate 183,955,262 of CM061554.1, forward strand.
ACATGCCTTTAATGAAAGCCTCAAAATGAGGATGTCTATCAGTGGTCTCCCGATTGAGTAATCCGAGAATTCTACTAGCTTGTTTGAAGGCAATTTTTGGATCAACAACAGAGCAACACTCATAAAGCCAAATTTGCATAGCAAGTGGCATACCATGAATTCTATAGTACTGTTTCTATGCATCCATATTTTTGGAAATAGACTTCACTAAGTCCTTAAAAGCTTTTTTACCCCATGGATAATTCTTGTATATACCATTCTCAACCAAATGAAAGTAAATTTTAGGGACAGATACACAATGCTTCTTGTCAGAAAAATGAAGGTATTAATGAAATATAATATAGCAATCTTGACAGCATCATCATCACTACCCTCACCCCATTCTCGGTTTTCAAAACATTTAATTAAAGCTGATTTCTTACAATTTTTTGACCTCCAAAATATCAAAAAATAATTCAGTTAGGCTCTTTATTTTCAATCACAAAATCATCTTCATTAGCAACACAATTTAATTTTGTTATGACTGCAAATTTCCTAAGCGTAAATCGAAGTGTCGATCCATTTACATATATCACCAGAACATCTTTCGAACTATCTTTCAACTCCAAAGCCATAAAGCACCTAATTAGTTATGCCTGAATAGAACAATCATGCATACACATATACACTCCAAAACAAGTCTTGCTAAATAGCTGAAACTGCGTAGCAAAAATTTTTTCCCTCAAATCTGCTATTATGTTATTGTTGGAATAACAACACATGTGAGGTGATTATGAAGGAAGTTCCTTAACATAATATCTCACATTCTGCATATGTAAATATATAGTACAATGAATATAAATACAAATACAGTAGCTTATGAATATCACACAATGAACATAAATACAAATATAGTAGCATATAAATACAAGAAATATGCATATAGTATAGATAACCATCATTCAGTGCACACTAATGGGACAAATACACATATATAAATACATGCATACAGTACCAAATATGCATACAGTACAAATAACCATCATTAAGTACACATTAATAGGACAAATACACATACATAAATACATGCATACAGTACCAAATATGCATACAGTACAGATAACCATCTTTCAGTACACATTAATGGGACAAATACACATATATAAATACATGCATACAGTACCAAATATGCATACAGTATATAGATAACCATCATTCAGTACGCATTAATGGGACAAATACACATACATAAATACATACATACAATAAAGATAACCATCATTTAGTACATATTAACAGATAAATACATATACATACATACATGAATACAGTATCAAAAAAATACATATAACACCAATAACAATCATTCAGTACAAAATAAATGATAAATACATATATACACATACAATACCAAGTAAATCATACAAAAAAATAGCAAATACACAATGCAACTAAAATGATATATAGTATAAAATTAACACATATGCATAAGATGAACCATAAAATTGATACACATACAGTGTTTAAAATACTTATCTAAATACAGGCATCAGTAAGAGAACAAATTAGATCAAATAGACTGTTTACATGTATCAAAATTTTCACAAACTTTAACAAAATAAGAATTAAAAAATAAAATACCTCTTTCACCAACTCATCATCATCATTTTCTGAACTCGAAACATCATCTGTAACTTTTCTTTTATGCCTAATACCTTTAACTTCTTCTGAAGGCAATGCATCTTCTTCTTTCGTTTGAGAAATTCCTAAGTCAAACGTTGGAACCGTATGTATATCAGGGTCACTACGTGATATACTTCTAGTAACCATATTCATAAGAGTATTATCCACATTTGCTAAATCAAAATAAATGATCTGCAAAAAAATAATTATTCAAATTATAAATTAATCAAATACACACATAAGTAGGTTAAAACTAACCTAAAATATAAATGTTAGTTGATTAATTATGAGGATTTATTGATTGTTATCGTGAGAAAGATGTGGATTGAAGAAGAAATCACAATGTAAAATTGAGAATTTAGGGATAAAGAGAAAGTGATTTGGGGATAAAAGGAGAGAGTAAGTGAATTGAGTAAAGTGAAAAAAGTGTTGTTGCTTTATTGGTTTAAAAGTTATTCTACGAGCTTAAGTTTTCCTAATGGAGCTTAAAAATTAACATATTAAATAACTATCATAAATGAATAATTTCAATATAATTTGCTCCCCAAGGATGCGTCTAAATTAAATTAACTATACAAACAAATAAATGAACTAGCACAAGGAAATAAAGGGGGAAAAGATGAAAATTGGGCCCCTTTTTAGCCCATTTTTGAATCTGTCCAGCTTTGGGCCTTGCAAAGTTATGGACCTCAAGTCCATTTTCAGTTGTGTATATCAGCTGTATATCAAAGCTCAATTTCTTCACATTTATATATATAGTTGGCGTATATGTGACTGAAAATCAGTCATATACACCTCCTTTGATCCTTCACGATCGAATATTGACACTCCTTTTCTTGTATATCACAAGTATTTTATGTATATTTGTTGTATATGTTTGTATACAACCTTATTTCTTCACATGTTTAGTCTATTTCAGATTTGATTGAAACTTTTAACGCAAGAACAGTAGATGCCAGGGAGAGGAGAGTCAAAATAGACTCATTAAAGAGATTTCACATGTACATAAAAGAATATAAGGAATTAGTAAATGATCTAATAAAAGAGCCTATTTGAGACTAACAAATTTGTAAGTGATACTACTATTACTAGTAGAACCACATTTAATATTAATCAGAGAAGACAAAGCTGATTCGCATAACTTATAACGACTTAGTAGTAGAATGAACTAAAGCAAATAGCATTTCATTATCATGTTACTTGACGGAAGACTTCAAAGAAAATAATCATTGCAAAGAAGCACATTAATTGGATTACAAATAACGACATCGGTGACTAATTACTAAGTGATCATTGAAAAATACAAACACGCAGTGATAAAATTTTTATACAAATATATAAAAAATAAAACAAATAACTGCTCATGCCATAACAATTAAATCATAACATACAGAAATAACATGATTCTACTAAAACACAATCAACAAGGTCAACCGCGTATTCAAACACTAATGAAGAAAGCATACTAGAATATTTGAGGTGGATGCTTAACTAAAATATACACGCAAAGCAATTTCTGAAGCATAATCTCGTAGAAGGAATGATAAAGAATTTGAAGCACTTGAAAGCTGATTCTTTTATGGTGTTCGGCCAAAAATTAAAATCAAATCCAAAAATAGAATTCTCCTTAAACACATGTCACATTTCCAAAAGAAAGGATCAAAATACAATAACAATAAACAAACAAAGCAAACAAGAGATCAAAGGAAGTATAATTAGGCACGGATCAATACAATTTTCAAACTTTTCATATTTTATTAGTTTTTAATTAAAAAGAATCAATCCCAACAAGACCTGCCGATAACAAATATGAATACACTAATCGCGAAAGAAGCAAGAAAATGATAAAAAAATGAGAAAAAATCAAATGAAAAAACACAATAAACGAGTAATTTACACAAACGAAACCACAAGCAAGGAAAAAACAATCCTAGTTTTATACATCAACAAATTCCACCAGTGAAAATTAAATATAACTATCGCAAATTCGATGAGATAGGATCACGGGCGAGGAAAAAAAAGGAAAAAGATGGGAAGTTTACCTTTGTAGGGGCAGCGAACTGGGATTGCGAGCCTTTCTCGAAGTCGTTTCCCAAAATTTAAGCTCAGGGAGTCTTATAGGACCTTTAGGCTTTGAAAACCCTTACTAATGGCAAAATCCCTTACAAGGGAGATTCTTGCCTCAACATAGCCCCTCCTAAACAATAGAATTGAGAGAATTTATATAGAACCAAGTTGGGATCTATTTTCATCTTTCAGCCATTGTGGGAACAAACAAATTGAGGGTAATTTTGGGATTTCCAATAAGGATAAGGTTTGTTGGAATTATGTTGTGTTTGTATGAATTTGAAAATTGAAAAAAAGGTGTTATTGAAGTTGTTGGATCCGCAGACTCGGGTTGTTAATACTAGGTTATAGGGTTCGGGTTGGCCGAATTCAGGTGCGGGTTGGTCGAATTTTTTGGGTTGAAGTTGGATCGGGTATTATCGTTATTTTGCTGAAGGTGTGCTGAAATCATTATTTTCATTGATGGGTGGGTGCTATACGCTGTTGTTGAATGTGCCGCTGGTATTTTTTATTGTTGGATCAGCTCAGGGTTGAAAGGAGGGTAGTTGGGCCGGGTCAGCTGGACTTGGGCTGATGGAGTGGTGTAATTGCTGTTGGGCTTGGGCAGAGAAGAGGGGGAAATAAGGTTGAAATTAGACTATTTATCAAATAGCCTGATTGCTAGGGTTTTAGTCAATTATGGTTAAATCATAACCAAATTGAAAATTTATTGGTCAATTACATTGCAATTGTGGCCAAGTTGATTTCAATTAAGGTAGAATTTAATTAATTGGCTAAACTTAATGAAAATTTGAAAGAAATTAACAACTAATTTAATCTCAAGCTTCTTGGTTCAATCAAATCAAATAAATATTTTTCAAATAAATTATTATTACTATTAATTTTTTAAGAACAAACTATATTTAATTTAAAATTTTACCCATTTGAATTAATTTCGAGATAATCCTTAATTCAAATCCCATTTTTAGTAAAATCGTTATTTAAGTAACAAAATAAATCATCCTCGTATACATTAATACGAAAATATATAATTCGTTACATAATGACAAAATTTACCCAAATTAACATTTGAGAAAGAATTTATCCGAAAAATAAATAGTTTTATTTTATTTAAAATCAAAGAAACTCAGAATTAAATTCAGTCGTGGAAGGTAAGAATTAAGTGTCAACAACTTTCCCCTCCCTTTGGGTAGGGTGGATGCAAGTAACCCTAGGCAAAGGGAGTTTGACATTCCTAATTTTTGACCGACCCCAAATTCATTTCTTGAAAGAGGTTAGTGTTCGCATGAGTTTTAGGGAGTTATGGCTGCACCCGGTATCGGGTTTCCTGCATATCTCAAGTTACTTGAGAATTTAGGCCACTTGTAGTTTATAAAGCCTGATTTAAAGCATGGTTTTCAAATAATTCACAAGCTATTCCGATTTTTAAATTTTTATGGAATTGAAAAGTTAGGGAATAAGAGGATTTGGGGAAAGTTGGAATGCTGTTGAGTTTTCAACACAGATTCCAGCCTACATATCCCAATGATTTAGAAAATTGGACTGCTTGTAGTTCAACTCAATCGATAGAAAAGATAGTCTCTTATTTTAGACGATCTTTGGCCCGAGATGAGTGACAAGTATATTGAGCTATGAAAAAAGGCTTGTAAACTCTTAACCATGAATGTGGGATCCTTTACATGCATAGACAAGAATTTACTTGAACATAAATTCCAAAACTCTGAGTATGTTATCACCCGGATTTAAAAAAAAAAGAGAAGGTTACTTTAAGTATGAGTTTAGAAATATCTTGAAAGTGAATCTGAAATCAGAATATCCCAAAATATCCCACATGCCTTCTAAAAGGGGTGTGGTTTGATGGTGGTAGAAGTCATCCTTCAACTTGCATCCAAAGAGTTTGATATTTTTCTTCGGACTATGTCTCACTTTGCTGCTAAGAAAAAGTTTCACGTTGTGCTGTGTCCTTTTGGAGTCATCCACACCTGTAGTTTTGATTTGATAATTTCATCCCTTCAGATGCTCTCAACAACATTTCAAACAAAATGGTTAGTTGTAAATATAGCATTACACTAACATAAATTGGTGCAAACCTGTTTGAACATGTTATGCTGAGTTAGTTGATCAACCAATTCACACGACCTGTTTTAAAATGTTATGCAACCTTGAACGGGGTGACAACCCAACATGTACCAATAAAAATGAATGACTTATCTTGAATATAACATGCCACTTTGAACAGAGTGACGGTCTAACGTGTCTCATTGAAGGGCGAACTACCTATTTTGAATGTAACATGCCACTTTGAACGGAGCGATGATCTAACGTGTCTCATTAAAGGGAAGACAACCTATTTTAAATGTAACAAGCCACTTTGAATAGAGTGACGGTCCAACGTGTCTCTTTGAAGGGTGGATGACCCATTTTGAATGTAACATGCCACTTTGAATGGAGTGACGGTCCAACATGTCTTATTAAAGGACGGACGAATTATTTAAAATGTAACATATTGCTTTGAACAGAGTGATATTCCAATGTGTCTTAATAAAGGCTGGACGACCCATTTTAAATGTAAATTGCCACTTTGAACAGAGTAACGGTCCAACGTGTCTCTTTGAAGGGCGGATGACCCATTTTGAATGTAACATGTCACTTTGAATGGAGTGACAGTCCAACGTGTCTCATTAAAAGATGGAAGATCCATTTTGAATATAACATGCCACTTTAAATAGAGTGATGGTCAAATGTATCTCATTGAAGGACGGACGACCTATTTAAAATCGAACATGCTGCTTTGAACGGAATAATGGTACAACATATCTCATTGAAGAGTGGACGAACCATTTTGAAAGTAACATGCCACTTTAAATAGAATGACGGTCCAGCATGTCTATTAATGTAATACCCTGAAGATTTCTAGCCAATTTCATCCCAAGAATGCCTAGTATTAGATTCTAAAGTAAATGATAATTATTCCATGAGGGATTTTCAATATTTTCACTTTTTGTCAAGTGGAAAATTCAATAAGCTTTCCATTGATATATGATTCGCTTAAATCTGATAATTGGGTAAGAAGTTATGACTATTTCAAGTTCCCATTATAAAACAACGCCATATTAGTCAGTGGCACGCCGCGCCACAAGAGGAAATGGTATTTGGCAATTTCCAGTAGGTGTCCGCGATTATGGCGCATCGCGCCAGTACTCAAATTCAGAATTATTCTTTTTCTAGTGTCTCAACGCGACTTCTTCTGCGTCGCACAAAAGTTCCAAGTCATGAAGGAAGGGGCAACGCGATGGCTCAGTGTCGCGCCATCCCTCAGTTTACCAATTGTTAAATTCCAGTGACACAGCACGATAGCGCCGCATCGCACTAGGGGTTTAATTCGAGAAATTTTTACTGAAATTACAAGGCGCGTCCAAGGTTAAAAGAGTCAATTTCCCACCCCTATTTAAGCCCTTTAACACATGATTCAGCCACTTTTCACCCAAAATACACTCTCTTCTCTCAAGTTTCTCTCAAGAATAAGCTAGGGGTTTCATAGAAGATCCAATTTCAAGAAGGTTTCACCATCAATCTTCACAAAATCACGAACTAAGGTATGCATAGTATTCATTCATGGACTCCTTTCGTCCATGAAGCCTAAGAATCCATTTTCTAAATTCAAGTTATTGATTTCTTTATGAATTTCATTTTGGGTTAGTTTTGTTTATGTTGAGAATGATCAATTGAATTCAAATCCATGTTGGGTGATCAATTTTATGTGGAATTGATTTGTATAGATGTATATTCATGTGAACCTATGAATAAAACCTAGGATGATGAAATTAGAGATAAATCATGATGATTAATTATTGTATAATGTTGTCTATATGTGCTATGCCTACCACGTGTTTGATTAAATGCCTAGATGAAGGAACAATGCCCAACTAATATGATATCATCAAATCCCCATGTATGTACAAGTTGTGCCTATCACATGTTATGATAGAATGCTTCAATAAATGTATTATGGATTATGATGTTAGTTATATGTTCAAGTAAGTTATGCTTGGTCAGTTTCCGTCTATTGAATCCTGGGGGTACTTATACCCGAAACATTAGTTGTGTACCTAGAGTCATGTCATGTTTTCACGATACTCTCAGTCAAGACATGATCCTTAGACTTCAGACAGTCTTATGACTTAGGAAATCTCTATGATCTCATGAACTCAGTCAGTTGTCAGATATCAGTAATATTCTATTAGTCAACAGAATTTTGTAACTCAGTCCATGTTCAGTTTAGTAAATCATGTTCAGTGTCCATTCAGATGGGAGTAGAAATTAGCACTGATTGAACCCAAGGATGGGGACACACACTATCAGACGAGGGTATGATCCTTAGCAGTCATCCTTGCATTCCAGAACTATGTAGCCAGCATAGGTTGAGACATCAACACTATCGATGAGGGTTAATGAGGTGGATAAAAACAGTCAGATAAGGGCCCCACCATTCTCATACAGGGGACACTATCAGATGAGGGTCGCCCACAACTTGTCCTTACCAATGGTGCGATATTAACACCCTTTCAATTGGGGTTGCAGATTGGACCCCATCTTAGCTATAATGGCGTATCAGGGGCATGTCGGTTAAATACTACTTCCCACAGTCTCAGTTCCAGTTTCAATAAAAGAACTTAGATAGTTCATCAGATTCAAGATTGTCAGATACAGTCGACTCAGATACAATAAAAAACTCAGATAATTCTATCTGATTTAGGACTGTCAGATACAGTCACCGATGTTATCAGTTACATTTAGATACAAATATTTATTCTATTAGTTATATCAGTTATTAGTATGTCATGTCATTAGTATTCAGATTCAGCAATCATGATATCACAGTGTCATTTATAGTTATGTACTATGTATGTATTCTCGCATTTATGTTAGACAGTCAGCTAGTATTATTCATGCATATTAACCCTTGCATTAGCCTGCCTTACATATATACTCAGTACATTTCATTGTACTGACGCATTTGCGCTATGGTGTTTTTTTTTTATGTTACACCATAGGTTCAGAGACACGAGTTCTAGATCAACAGTAGATTCTAGTCTCAGCAGTCAGAATAGAAGTGAGTCCTCATCCTTTGAGGACATGATTATTTCTCTATTATTGCATTGATTATTTATTAGTTAGAGTTAGTTGGGGACATGTCCCATCAACTCCTTATTCAGATTATTCAGACAGTAGAGGCTTTTAAACTAGATGCAAACTATTATATTTCAAACTTTAGTGTTTACAGTTTTGTTTTGGGTATTGTATTACCCCACAGATGTTATCTCATCCATGTTATGTTCAGTATTGAACCTTATGGCCTTTCAGTGCATGTTTTCGTATTATTCAGTATTTTATGTAGTATACAGGTACTGATATCAGTCATGGGTCAGCTTGTGGTCCTTCGAGGTCATGAATCGTGTAGCATTTACGTTCAGCAAATTGGGGTGTTTAAAATTTGGTATCAGAGCCTAAGGTTCAATAGAGTCCTAGGAAGTCTGAAAGCCGTATTTAGTAGAGTTTCATACATGGGTGTGTTGCTTGCTACATTTATGTGCAAGAGGCTATGAGACGTTTAGGAATAATTTCCCTTCTTTCAGTATTCATGTCGTGCCAGTGAGCATAATCATAAGTCAATCTCTCAGTTTAATTCGTTTCTCTTCTTGATTTTAGAATATGTCTCCTAAGAGAAGAAATCAGTCAGTCTCTCAGCCCGAAGAACCTTTGGGCGATCATATTTCTCATGCGGAATTCAGAACCGCATTTACCACTCATGCTCAGTCAGTAGCTACCCATAATGAGCGCCTAGCTATCATTTCGGCCAACCTAGTGGCTAACTCAGCTGCAGCTAGGATTTGGGACTTCACCAGAATGAATCCTCCGTATTTCCACGGGTCTGAAGTAGATGAGGACCCTCAGGAATTCCTAGATCAGGTACAGAAGGTGACAGACATTATAAGGGTGATTACTGTTGAGAGTGTTGAGTTAGCCGCCTATCAGTTGCAAAATATGGCTCATACTTGGTTCAAACAGTGAAAATTAGAAAGGTCAGATGATGCAGGTCGTATTGAGTAAGAGAAGTTTGTCCCTGCATTCTTAGATAGATTCTTCCCTAAGAGCTTAGAGAGGCTAAGATGCTATAATTCATCAACCTCAGGTAGGGCAATATGACGGTGAAAGAATATTCTCTAAAGTTTACTCAATTAGCTAGATATGCCCCTCATGTGGTTGCAGACGACAGAGCCAAGATGAGTAAGTTCACTTCAGGGGTAAATAATAGCGTGGTTAACGAGTGCAGATCTGTCATGCTAAATAGTGACATAAATTTCGCTACACTTATGACCCATGCTATGCAGACAAAGGAGAAAAATATTAAGCAGAGGAAAAAGCACGATAAGAAAACTAGGACAGGTAGCTTCAATTTTAGTCAGCCTATATCAGAAGGAGGAAACCATTTTCGATTTTGTCCTAAGTCATCAGTTCCAACTTTTTCTTCAGCCAGTGCTCTAGCTCCTAAGTTCAGAGATAGAGTGCCAGGCTCTAAGTCTCAAGGTAGTGTCAGCAATTCCCGAACTAATCCCCTTTGTCAGACTTGTGGTAAGAACCACAAGGGTGCTTGCAGAGCTGGCAATGATGTCTATTTCGATTATGGTAAGCGAGGCCAAAGAGCCAGAGACTGCCCTCAGTCAGGTTATCAGAGTTATCTCCGCTTTTCAACTCAGTCCGATCGCCCGAATTAGCAGGGTGCCACCACCAGTGCTACTAGCGGGCAACGCCCAAATAGACTATATTCTTTTCAAACTCAAAAAGACTAGGAAAATTCTCCTGATGTAGTTACTGGTATGTTACAGATATTTCATGTGCATATTTATGCTATGCTAGATCCAGGAGCTTCTTTGTCTTTTGTTACTCCCTATATAGTAGGCGATTTTGGAATTAGTTCCAAAATCCTAGTAGAGCCCTTCTCAGTCTCTACCTCAATGGGCAAAACCATCATAACCCGATGGGTATAGAGGAACAGTCGGGCTATGATATTTCAGAAAATTACTTCAGCAGACTTAGTCAAATTAGAGATCACTGATTTTGATGTCATTCTCGGCATGGATTGCTTCATTCTTGCTATGCCACAATCGACTGCAAAAATAGAATAGTCCAGTTTCAGTTTCCAAATAAATTCGTCCTTGAGTGGAAGGGTAGTGTATCCGCTTTTAGGGGTCAGTTTGTTTCCTACCTTCGAGCAAGGAAAATGATTTCTAAAGGATCTGCCTATCATTTTGTTTGAGTTAAGGACACTAGTTTCAAAACTACCAGCCTTGAATCAGTCCCAGTAGTGAATGAATATTCAGATGTCTTTCTCGAAGATCTTCCAAGAATTCCTCCTGAAAGGGAAATAGACTTCGATATTGATTTTCTTCCAGAAACTCAACCTATCTTTATTCCTCCATATAGAATGGCACCAGCAGAACTCAGAGAATTGAAAGAACAGTTGAAGGATCTCCTAGATAAGGGATTCGTCAGACCCAATATTTTCCCATGGGGTGCACCAGTCTTATTCGTGCGCAAGAAAGACGGTTCTCTTAGAATGTGTATTGATTATCATCAACTCAATAAGGTCATGGTCAAGAACAAATATCCTCTTCCCAGAATCGATGAATTGTTTGACCAACTTCAGGGTGCCAACTATTTCTCTAAGATAGACCTCAGATCCGGATATCATTAGCTCAGAGTTAGAGAATTGACATTCCAAAAATAGCTTTCCATACTCGGTATGGTCACTTTGAATTCTTAGTCATCTCATTTGGTCTTACCAATGCCCAAAAATCTTTCATGGACTTGATGAACCGCGTGTTCAAGCAGTACTTGGATATGTTTGTCATAGTCTTCATAGATGATATTCTGGTATTTTTTCGCACTGAGCGCGATCATGAAGACCATCTCAGAACAGTACTTTAGACTCTCAAAGATCATCAGCTATTCGCCAAATTCAGTAAGTGCAAATTTTGGCTAAGGTCAGTAGCATTTCTTGGTCACATCATTTTCGGTGATGGCATTAGAGTTGATTCTCAAAAAATTGAAGTAGTAAAAAACTAGCTAAAACCTGTCTCTCCATCAGATATCAGGAGTTTCTTGGGTTTGACTAGCTATTATAGACGGTTTGTTGAAGGATTTTCATCTATTGCATCACCTATGTCCAGATTGACTAAAAAAAAGTCAAGTTTCAGTGGTCAGACCCTTGCGAGAAGAGTTTTTAGAAGTTGAAGACTCCACTTACCTCAGCCCCAGTCTTAGCTCTTCCAGATGGTTCAGATGGCTTCGTGGTGTATTGTGATGCATCCAGAGTAGGTTTGGGTTTTGTCCTCATGCAGCATGGTAAGGTCATCGCCTACGCCTCCATACAGCTTAAACCCCATGAGAGTAATTATCCTACTCATGATCTTGATTTAGCAGCCGTAGTCTTTGCAATGAAGATTTAAAGGCATTATTTCTATGGAGTTTATGTAGAAGTCTTCACAGATCACAAGAGTCTTTAGTGTGTCTTTTCTTAAAAAGATCTTAATCTTCATCAAAGAAGGTGGTTAGAGCTCTTGAAAGATTATGACATGAGTGACCTCTATCATCCGGGAAAGGACAACATAGTGGCCGACGCTCTCAGTAGGCTATCCATGGGTAGTGTTTCTCATGTGAAGGATAGTAAAAAAAAGTTAGCTCAAGAAGTCCATCAGCTTGCCAGACTAGGCGTTCGCTTAGTCGATTCTTCAGAGGGTGGTATATGTGTTCAGAGTAGTTCATAATAATCTATAGTCTCCGAGGTGAAAGAAAAGCAAGATAGAGATCCCAGCCTTGTCAAGTTGAAAGAGTCAGTTCAGGATCAAAAAGTAGAGATTTTCTCCCAAGGGGGAGATGGCGTTTTGCATTGTCAGGGTCGTCTATGTATTCCAGGTATAGATGACTTAAGGTAGTGAATTCTTGCAGAAGCGCATGACGCACGCTACTCTATTCATCCAGGGGCCACAAAGATGTACCGCAACTTACGGAAAATCTATTGGTGGAGTGGGATGAAGAGAGACATTGTAGAGTTTATGGCTAAGTGCTCTACGTGTCAGCAAGTTAAGATAGAGCATCAGAAGCCTAGTGGGTCCATACAGGAGTTCAGTATTTCTACTTGGAAGTGGGAAGCTATGAACATAGACTTCGTGATGGGTTTTCCTCGAACTCGTCATTAGCATGATTCAGTATGGGTCATTGTAGACAGAATGACTAAATCAGCTCATTTTCTTCCGGTTCATACCTCTTATTCAGTCGAGGATTACGCTAAACTCTATATCAAGGAGTTGGTCAGATTGCACGGTGTTCTATTGTCCATTATCTCAGACAGAGGTACCCAGTTCATATCTCATTTCTGGAAACCATTCCAAAAGGGTCTCGATACCCAAGTTTATCTCAGTATAGCCTTCCATGCTTAGACAGATGGTCAAGCAGAAGGAACCATTCAGACTTTAGAAGATATGCTAAGGGCGTGTGCAATTGATTTCAAGGGAAGTTGGGATAACCACTTGCCTTTGATTGAGTTTGCATACAACAACAACTATCATTCCAGTATTCAGATGGCTCCATTCAAAGCTCTCTATGGTAGGAGATGTAGATCTCCAATTAGTTGGTTTAAAGTTGGTGAATCCTCAGTCATAGGTCCTGACTTAGTATTTGATGTCTTAGAAAAAGTCCAGTTGATCAGAGAAAGACTTTGGGCTGCTTAGATCCGACAGAAGTCTTATGTAGATGTTCGTAGAAAAGATCTCGAGTTTGAGGTTAGTGATCATGTTTATCTAAAGATCTCTCCCATAAAAGGATTGAAGAGGTTCGGTAAGAAGGGAAAGTTCAGTCCCCGATATGTCGGCCCCTTCAAGATTCTCAGTCATTTCGGCAAGGTAGCTTATGAGCTCGAATTGCCTTCAGATCTAGCCTCAGTTCATCCAGTCTTCCATGTCTCTTTGCTCAAGAAGTGTATCGGTGATCCACCGATCGTAGCCCCTATTCAAAGCATTGATGTTCAGAACAATCTCTCTTATGAAGAGATTCCAGTTAAAATCTTAAATTTTCAGATTCGTAGATTGAGGAACAAAGAAGTCCCTCTAGTTATAGTTCTTTGGAGAAATCAGTTCGTCGAAGGAGATACTTGGGAAGCAGAAGTAGACATGCGTACCAAGTATCCTCACCTCTTCTCTACCAACTCAGATCAAGCTCAAGGTAACAGTTCTCCTTAAGCTTACTCAGTTTCATGATCAGTGTTCATCGCGAACTTGGTATTCAATTTCATGTTCATGTTCCTAGTATAAACTTGGTATCAAGAACCATTGCATATTCAGTCATCCATTCATGTATTGGATCATTTGTATAATTATGCATCAGAAATGCAATCTCATTATGAGAAACTTAGTTCCTCGGAACACTCAGTCATGCATTCATAAATAAGTTACACATGCATTAGATATGCATGTTTAGTATGTTATGTCCAGCTTGTCAGTCATGAGACCATGTTCCAGTTATTTATGTTCTGTTCATGTTCAGCTTATTATTTCCCCTCTCAGTCAGTCTCATTCGAGGATGAATATTCTCAAGGGGAAGATACTGTAATACCTCGAAGATTTCTAGCCAATTTCATCCCAAGAATACCTAGTATTAACTTCTAAAGTGAATGATAATTATTACATGAGGAATTTTAAAGATTTTTACTTTTTGTCATGTGGAAAATTCATTAAGCTTTTCATCGATATATGATTCGCTTAAATCTGATAACCGGATAAGAAATTATGACTATTTCAAGTTTTCATTGTAAAACAACGCCATATTAGTCAGTGCCGCGCCGTGCCACAAGAGGAAATGACATTTGGAAATTTCCAGTAGGTGTCCGCGATTATGGTGTGTCACTTCAGCACTCAAATTCAGAATTGTCCTTTTTCCATTGTCTCAACACGACTTTCCCTGCGTTGCGCCAAAGTTCCAGGTCACGAAGAAAGGGGCAACGCGAAGGCTCCGCGTCACGCCATCCCTCAGTTTCTCAATTGTTAAATTCCAGTGACACGGTACGATAGCGCCGCATCGCGCCTGGGGTTCAATTCGAGAAATTTTTACTGAAATTACAAGGCGCGTCCAGGGTTAAAAGGGTCAATTTTCCATCCCTATTTAAGCCCTTTAACACGTGATTCAGCCATTTTTCACCCAAAATACACTCTCTTCTCTCAAGTTTCTCTCAAGAAAAAGCTAGGGTTTTCATAGAAGATCCAATTTCAAGAAGGTTTCACCATCAATCTTCACAAAATCACGAACTAAGGTATGCATAGTATTCATTCATGGACTCCTTTCGTCCATGAAGCCCAAGAATCCATTTTCTAAATTCAAGTTATGGATTTATTTATGGATTTCATGTTGGGTTAGTTTTGTTTATGTTGAGAATGATCAATTGAATTCAAATCCATGTGGGGTGATCAATTTTATGTGAAATTGATTTGTATAGATGTATATTTATGTGAACCTATGAATAAACCCTAGGATGATGAAATTAGAGATGAATCATGATGATTAATTATTGTATAATGTTTTCTATATATGCTATGCCTACCATGTGTTTGATTAAATGCCTAGATGAAGGAACAATGCTCAACTAGTACGATATCATCAAATCCCCATGTATGTACAAGTTGTGCCTATCACATGTTTTGATGGAATGTATCTATAAATGTATTATGGATTATGATGTTAGTTATATGTTCAAGTAAGTTATGCTGGGTTAGTTTCCTTCCATCGAGTCCTGGGGCTACTTTTACCCGAAACATTAGCTGTGTACCTAGAGCCATGTCATGTTTTCATGATACTCTCAGTCAAGCCATGATCCTTAGACTTCAGACAGTCTTATAACTCAGGAAATCTCTATGATCTCATGAACTTAGTTAGTTGTCAGATATCAATAATATTTTGTCAGTCAACAGAATTTAGTAACTCAGTCCATGTTCAGTTCAGTAAATCATGTTCAGTATCCATTCAGATGGGAGTAGAAATTAACACCGAGTGAACCCAAGGATGGGGACACACACTATCAAATGAGGGTGTGATCCTTAGCAGTCATCCTTGCATTCCAGAACTATGTAGCCAGCATAGGTTGAGACATCAACACTGTCGATGAGGGTTGATGAGGTGGATAACAATAGTTAGATAAGGGCCCCACCATTTTCATACAGGGGAAACTATCAGATGAGGGTCGCCCATAACTTGTCCTTACCAGTGGTGCGATATTGACACCCTTCCAATTGGGGTTACAGATTGGACCCCATCTCAGCTATAATGGCGTATCAAGGGCATGTCGGTTAAATACTACTTCCCATAGTCTCAGTACCAATCTCAGTAAAATAACTTAGATAGTTCATCAGATTCAAGACTGTCAGACACAGTCGACTCAGATACAATAAAAAACTCAAATAATTCTATCATATTTAGGGCTGTCAGATACAGTCACCCATGTTATCAGTTACATTCAGATACAACTATTTATGCTATCAGTTATATCAGTTATTAGTATGTCATTTCATTAGTATTCAGATTCAGCAATCATGATATCACAATGTCAGTTATAGTTACGTATTTATGTATGCATTCTCGCATCCATGTTAGACAGTCAGCTAGCATTATTCATGCATGTTAACCCTTGCATTAGCCTACCTCGCATGTATACTCAGTATATTTCATTGTACTGACGCATTTGTGCTATGATGCTTTTTTTTTATGTTACACCATAGGTTCAGAGACACAAGTTCCAGATCAACAATAGATTCTAGTCTCAGCAGTCAGAATAGAAGTGAGTCCTCATCCTTTGAGGACATGATTGTTTCTCTATTATTGCATTGATTAGTTATTAGTTGGAGTTAGTTGGGGACATGTCCCATCAACTCCTTATTCATATTATTCAGACAGTAGAGGCTTTTAAACTAGATGCAGACTATTATATTTCAGACTTTAGTGTTTACAATTTTGTTTTGGGTATTATATTACCCCACAGATGTTATCTCATTCATGTTATGTTCAGTATTGAACCTTATGGCCTTTCAGTGCATGTTTCCGCATTATTCAGTATTTTATGCAGTATACAGGTACTGGTATTAGTCATGGGTTAGCTTGTGGTCCTTTGGGGTCATGAGCACTGTGTAGCATTCTAGTTTAGCAAATTGGGGTGTTACAATTAATCACTTGCGCTAAACTTATTAGTAGCAAATACAATATAAGGGTAATTATGCATATTTTAGTTTAGTAATCCATACTAAATGAGGTGACAATTCATAACGTATAACGTTGAAGGAGGTGATGATCCTTAACATAATAATATATCACTCTGAAGGAGGTGACGATCCATAACATAATAGTATGTCACTCTGAAGGAGGTGATAGTCCATTACATAATAAGATGTAACTCTGAAGAAGGTGACGGTCCATAACATAATAAGATGTCACTCTGAAAGAGGTGATGGTCCATAATATAGTAATATGTCACTCTGAAGGAGGTGATGGTCCATAACATAATCACATATCACTCTAAAGGAGGTGATGGTCCATAACATAATAAGATGTCACTCTAAAGGAGGTGACAGTCCATAACATAATAAGATGTAACTCTAAAGGAGGTGACAGTCCATTACATAGTAAGATGTTACTCCGAAGGCGGCGACGGTCCATAACATAATAAGATGTCACTTTAAAGGAAGGGACGGTCCAGAACATAGTAATATATCACTCTGAAGAAGGTGATGATCCATAGTAATATGTCATGCAGAAGGAGGTGATAATTCATATAATAATATGTCACTTTCAAGGGGATGACATTCTATAACATAATAACATAGCACGCTAAAGGAGGTGACGATCCATAACATGATGTCTCAAATAAAGTGATGGTTCAAAACATCCTCTTAAAGGATGGAAAATCCAAATATAATAATGTGTCCTTTTGAAAAGGTGGATGACCTAGATATAATAAGATGTGTCACCTCGAACGAAGTGGCGATTTGGTATGTCCTCTTGAAAAAGTGGATGACCTAAATATAATAAGATATGTCATCTCAAATGAGCGGACAATCCAGTAATTTTCTGGAAGGGTAGAAAACCCTAATATATAAGAAAAGATAGAAGTTGATTTGTTGAGCTCCATCATTTGAATCAGAAATCCTTAAGAGGACTTATGCGTCTCCTTAAGCTTCTGGATTGAATCCTCAAGCTATGAGAGGATTAGTTTGTCTTAGTTTTTGGAGGCGGTCTTGAATAAGATCATCTGCATAACTCAAACAATACTCATTAATAACATAACAATTTGTTGTAACTAAGCCAAGAGTGTAACAGAAGATAGATTTTAAAGGTAAAGTCCTTTGACTCATATGATTTAGAAACGGTGCTTTAAATAATATCTCCATATCTTAATTATTATGCTCGGTCATTTTCCTACAAAATCAGAGAAAGTGTTAGGGATCATAACAAAGTAATAGAAACATAAATCAAGAGAATTATGGAGAAGAGAAGTTGTCTGGATTATTATGGCAAGGCACGGTGAATTTGCTAATGCATTTTGTCATGCTTAACGTTGTTAACATTATGACTTCACTTTTCCTGTGTACAAAGAAAAATTCTTAGTTTTGAGAAACTGACTGTGTTGGTGTTGCCTTTCTCTCTTGATGCACCTCGTTGATCATCAATTTACAGGCTTGAATTGCAGTCTTTGTGAAATTTTTGAGGACCCCCCTTACAAAAATTCTGCCCAGTTTAGAATTTTTTGAACTTCTTTGTAACTTATGACATCAGTTAATATAATTTTTTGAGATCTTCTAAAAAATTCTTCTACAGTCTAGAATGCAAAATACTTGAGTTCTTTCTGGCGTAGCATAGCTTGAAATTTTAGAACTTTTCAAAATTCTGCATCGATTCAACTTTAACAACGTCTGAAGTGTAGCTGTGTATCAAATGTCAAGTTCTTGTGAAATTTTTGAGACCTTCTAAAAATTTTCTGCCTCAATTACATGCTTCAACGTCATCTCCATATAACTTGAAAAAGATCCTCTTAACGAATTTTTGAGATTTCCTCAAAAGCTTTGTCCTAATTTCTAAGAAAATATTATAAAAAATATGAACGAATCGATGTGGTGCACACGTATTCTATTGAGGTAGGAATCATATCAAGTGTAGTTCCACCATAAGATGAACTTTTTTTTTAAAGGGTTGACCAAATCCGACATAGGCTGGCTACATATTCCATTCTTGAAAATTCAGGTCAAACGTAGTTCGTTACAACTAAAAAGTATGATTACAAGGAAAGAAAATAATAACTTCAAAATGCACGATATAAGAACGTCGAAAGTGCACTTTTGAGAAAACTTCATTCTTCTTCGTGATTGATGGCGTCAATGATTACTTTGCTTTTAGCTTTACGAAACGAGCAAGTTTGAGTATCAACACAAATCAGCCTCTCTCTAAAAGAAAAGAAAAAACACTCAAAAGGTAAAATGTAGTTCATGATCATAATTAGGGGTGTTCATGGGTCGGTTTGGGTTGGCTATTGGTCAAAATCATAACCAAACCAACTTAGTCGGTTTTTAAATTTCAAAAACCAAACCAAACCAACACAAGAAAACAACCATCGGTTTGGTTCTTATTGGTTTAGTTCGATTTGGTTCGTTTTTTTTGGGTTTTTCGATTTATAACTTTAACTAATGATAAAGTTGAAATTTTAAAAAAATAAATCCAATCAAACATAGTGTTGTGCCCTAATCTTGAAACTAAGATGTCAATTTAGTGTTATATTTAGGTAAAGCCACGAACAACACCATATGAACGCTTCTACAAAAAATATTTAGATACTACATATAAGAGAACGATATAATAAACCTCCCAAAAGGTGAACACATAAATTTTTTTGCTTAATAGGAACTCAAAAAGAAAATTCACAATTAGTGATTATTTATAATCTAATTAAATTCACCTGTAAAATTTCCTAGACAACAAGATAATTTTCACAATTAATATCATTTGTTATTCAAAGTGCGAAAATCATTTAGAATCTCATAACGTACTGTCCACTAGATAGAGACATATGACTAAAAGTGTTGCGGTTAAAGTTAAATTCATGAATAAAATTTAAAATGTAACAATTATTTATTTTTTATTCATTAATAATATATAAATAAGCTATATATATATATATATATATATATATATATATATATATATATATATATATATATATATATATATCGATTCGGTTTGGTTATTTTATCGGTTATTTTAGAGTAAAATCAAAACCAAACCACATAAGTATCGATTTTTAAAATTTAAAACCAAACCAAATCAAATGTCAATTTTTTTAATCGGTTTGGTTTGGTTCACGATTCGGTTTGATTTTTAACCAAACCATGAACACCCCTAATCATAATAATTGACCAAAATAATAAACGTAATAAATGACAAGTATTTGATTTGAAATAGACTAATTCAAAATTCGAAGAATATGACACATTGAAAAAATAATAGAATGATCAAAACTTTGACCACTTGACAGATTTTGAGTTTAGTGGGGAAAACAACATTTCAAATAGAATGAACTAAGTGATTTGAAGAGGTTGGCTGTTTACGAATAAACACCATAAAAGCAATATGTGGAAAGCCTTTTTGAAGACAACATAATCTTTCCATTAATAAAATATCTGGATAGCTCTAGCTATAATTAAGTTTGAGAAAACGAGTTGCAAGAGCAATGTGATCAATATGAATTGAACAATGACTGAATGAATTTTTGAACAAAACTTTGGTGAATTGAAAAGAATTTGATCGATGGACTTTAAAGAATTTTTTTTAGGAGGATCTAAATTTTAAGTCTTATATGCCTAATAACGCTCTAAGATTTCAAGATAGAATAATGGATTAGTTTTGTTTAAAGCCAAACATATGTTATTTAAACACACGAATCAAGCAACATAAACAAAATAAGGAAACACTTTAGCAGATAAATAATATTTAGCGCGTCCTAACGTACTTGGGATCTTTTAAGCCAAAGGTAAGTCTAACGTTTGAAGGATATACATGCCATTTGCAAGACGTTCTATTGCCCCCAAAATATTATACAAACTTTATTAATAAATTAAATGGGGATACAAAATGAGCGAAAGAAAAAATACATGACATCAATCCCACGCAGGGAAGCAAATCTAAACTAAGCCTTTTTGAAAGTCCTTCGATCTTGAACTTCTTGAAACGTCTGAATATCCTTCCGATGAAGATCTACTTTTGATTAAAAGAAACTATCAAAATGAAATCCTCAAACCCAAGGGACAATGGTCCGTACAATCCGCCATTATTTCTTTCAATTTAACACATAGAGAATGATCGTCTGTTATGACTCGTGGTCAAGAGACGCAAGGTAGGTTTCTAATGGGCCCAATACCCCCTCAGATATTGAGTCGTCCTAGGCTCATGCCTAAACAGGGTTTTGATTTCGCTCTATCCTAGGTATCTAGAGTGAGTTTTGACTAGGTTCCCAAGTAGACAACTCGAGTTTGAAAATACAAACAGCCTTTGAACGCCTAACGTGTCAAAAAATCATAGTATTTTCAACACTTTATTTAGAATTGAACAATAGAAGTCGGGACATCCACGAAACCCCAAAACAGTTTAGTAATCAAAATGTGGAATATGCCATGAAAGCAACATTTAATAATTACAAAAATTTAAACATATAAAAACAAAAGTAACAATTAATACAAACATTAGCCAAACATATAAAATCCTTATGGTTAGAACCTAGATTATTCCTCAGCGGAGTCGCCATTCTATTATAATCCTTTTTTTAAAAAGTAAAAAATATTCCATAACTTTGTGGCAAAAATAAGAAAATTCTATTTATATTTTATTTTGAAAAATAATTTAGAGTGGCTACTTAATTTTAGAAAAATTTAGAAACCATTTAAAAATGTGAATTCAAACAAAAACATTTAAAAAATAATTAGAGTCTAGGTAAGGGTTCAAATAAATTCGAAAGAAGGTATTAGGTACTTTCGAAAATCCACAAAGTGTAGTTCCCGATGAATTTAACTTATTTGGCTAATCTTAAAAAAAAAACATTTAAGTTGTAGAAATCTTGAAATTTATTTTAGAAAAGTCTTGAATTTATTTAAAATTCTTATTTCGAATAAACAGAATCTATTCTATTTAATTTATTCTAAGGAATAAACTAGACATCAAGTTTTCAAAATATTTCCATCTTTAACAAATTTATCCAGATTAAGACTTTAAATTAAATAATTAATTCAATTTCTTAACATGGATTTAAGCTACTTAATAACTATGAAGGGATATGAAAACAATTCTCAAGTTATTTTACGAGCTTAAGTTTACCTAATGGAGTGAATTAAAAATTAAAAATATTAAATAACCATCATAAATGAATAATTTGCTCTCCAAAAATTTAGCTAAATTAAATTAAATATACAAACAAATAATTGAACTAATACAAGGAAATAAAGGGAAAGAAGATGAGAATTAAGCCCCTTTTTAGCCCAGTTTTGAATGTGCCCAGCTTTGAGCGTTGCAAAGTTATGGACTTCAAGTCCATTTTCAGCCATGTATATTAGCTGTATATCAAAGATCAATTTCTGCACGATTTTCTGTATAATTGGTGTATACATGACTGAAAATCAGACATATACACCTCATTTGATTCTCCACGACTGAATATTGACACTCATTTTCTCGTATATCAAATTTATTTCACGTATATTTGCTATATATCTTTGTATACAACCTTGTTTTTCATGTGTTTAGTCTATTTTGGACTTAATTAACACTTTTAACTCGAGAATAATAGATGTCAGGGAGAGGAGCGTTGGACTCATTAAAGAGATTTCACATGCACATTACAGAAAATAAGGAATTAGTAAATGATCTAAGTAAAGAGCATATTTGAGACTAACAAATTTGTAGATGATACTACTATTACTACTAGAACCACATTTAATATTAATCAGAGAAGACAAAGCTGATTCGCATAACTTAGGACTTAGTAGTAGAATGAACTAAAGCAAATAGCATTTCATTATCATGTTACTCGATGGAAGACTTCAAAGAAAATAACCATTGCAAAGAAGCACATTAAGTGGATTACACATAACGACATCAATGACTAATTACTAAGTGATCATTGAAAAATACAAACACGCAGTGATAAAAAATTTATACAAATATATCAAAAATCAAACAAATAATTGCTCATGCCATAACAATTAAATCATAAAATATAGAAACAACACGATTCTACTAAAATGCAATCAACAAGGTCAATCCCAACAAGACCTGTCGATACTAAATCTGAACACACTAATCACGAAAGAAGTAAGAAAACGAAAACAAAGAACGAAAGCAAATCAAATGAGAAAACATAATAAACGAGTAATTTACACTAACAAAACCACAGGCAAGAAAAAATAATCCTAGTTTTCTACAGCAATTAATCCCACTAGTGAAAATTAAATATAACTATCACAAATTCAACGAGATAGGGTCACGGGAGAGGAAAAAATGATAAAATACAGAAAGCTTACCTTTTTAGGGGCAGCGAACCAGGATTACGAGCCTTGTCGGAGTCGCTTTACCACCATCGAAAAGCTCGAGTTTGCCAAAATTCAAGCTCAGGAAGTCTTATAGGACCTTTTGGCTTTTAAAACTCTTACTAATACAATTGGGGTTCTTGCCTCACCATGACCCCTCCTAAACAATGGCATTAAGAGAGTTTATATAGAAGCAAGTTGGGGTCAATTTTGAGCTTTCAGCCAATGTGTGAACAAACAAATTGAGGGTAATTTTAGAATTTCCAATAAGGATAAGGTTTGTTGGAATTATACTGTGTTTGTATGAATTTGAAAATTGAAAGAAAAGGTGTCATTGAAGCTGCTGGGTCCGCGAATTCGGGTTGTTGATGTGGGGTTATAAGGTTCGGGTTCGCTGGATTTGGGTGCAGACTGGTCAAATTTTTCTAGGTAGAAGTTGGATCAGGTATTGCCATTGTTTTGCTGAAGGTATGTTGAAATCGTTGTTGTCGTTGATGAGTGGGAGCTGTATGTTATTCGCTATTGTTGAATGTACCGTTGGTAATTCTTAGGATTTTAGTCAATTATGTTTAAATCTTAACCTAATTGTCAATTGGTCAATTGCATTGCAATTGTTGCCAAGTTGATTTCAATTAAGGTAGAATTTAATTAATTGGCTAAACTTAATAAAAAATTGAAAGAAATTAACAACTAATTTAATCCCAAGTTTCTTGGTTCAATGAAATCAAATAAATACTTTCAAATAATTATTATTACTATTATTTTTTTAAGAACAAACTATATTTAATAAAAAAATTTACCCATTTGAATTAATTTCGAGATAACCCTTGATTCAAATTCCATTTTTGGTAAAATAGTTATTTCAGTAACAAGATAATACATTCTCGTATACATTAATACGAAAATATATAATTCGTTACTTAATGACAAATTTTACCCAAATTTAAATTTGAGAAAGAATTTATTCGAAAAAATAAATAATTCAGTTTTATTTAAAATCGAAGAAACTCAAAATTAAACTCAGTCATGAAGGGCAAAAATTAGGTGTCACCATATACCAAGTCATGTTGTACATCATTTTATAAAACAATATGAATATTATTAAACCAAAGCTTCCTCGACATGTACGTTGCATGTGTGTACCAAGTCATATTATACATCATTTTATACAACAATATGAATATTATTAAAACAAAACTTTTTATAAATAACTACACAACAAGGAATAAAATGCAAGATCATTTGAATAATATTCATAAATGACTTATAAAAATATAATAAATCGCATCTTAGTAATATTGTACAGTGCGTCTCCCTCTCATTCCATTCAATTTCTCTCCAAATTAGAAAATATTAGAAACTTTTTTCTAAAGCGAACACCCAACTATGGAAAAACCTCCTTAAGGGTGGGTCAGATTAAAATAGATTCGCCGAAACAAGCTAACTTATAGCATCATGCTCAATAAGAAAGATTGTTCTTTCAATGATTTCAAACCTTTGAAAATGGTACATCACCTCCAAGCTTTAATCCCAGTATCACCATATGTGCAACTCAGAAGAAGAGAACATCATATCCAATTTCAAGAACTGAAATTGAATAAAAGTTCTTGAAGGTTGCATTGTCATCTCTCTACCCCAATAAAGATAGCGGGAAGATTTCAGATTAAGATCAGGTATCTAAAGAAACTCGATGACATACAGATACTTATTTAAGAATTTGACAACTGCGCCACAATGCCATTAAAGAAAAATATGCTCGAATATGCATTCAAGTTACTTTAGAATCACCTCTTACAACTTGTATATTTATTGGTAAGCATAAACAACACCTAGCTTACAAAACATATTAGAACTAATATCCACTTGTGTGACTTTTTCCCTAACTTCCTACCATAAGAGCATGTAGGCAATCTCACAAACACGTGGCTCGTTTATCCAGGGGCAGAGAATAGTTTCAACTATATCAAATTCATGGAGCGAGAGAAGTAAAAGGCTATCTTTATGGGGGTAATTGTTAATAGCTAAGACTATCCGAGTTCACGTGAGTTTACAACTTGTTTATGGGGAAGAAACATTTTGCTGATAGGCAAGAAAATCTGTAATTGTGAATTCAAGGGGAAGCAACATTGATAATGACAGAACTCACCCCGAAAAAAAAAAAACGCGCAACATAGCAAAGAAGTTGTTTCGTTTAAATGAACCCAAAGTTCTTTTTCTTTTTTACTCACTATAGTAGTGATTTAATTTAGTTCTATGTTTTTTAGAGTGAAAAATCCATAAGAGACCTATAAAGAGAAAAATGTGCTCAACAACAAAATTCTCCCAAGAAAGCAAAACCAGTAAACCGAGGATAGTGTTTGAAGGAGAAACGAAGTCCTTCCATAATATTTAGTTTAATCCAAGGAAACCAAAAATTTCATTCTACTTATTACATGACAAAGAATGAATGAGAAAATTCTTAGATTTGATGCGATTGGAAGCATGGGATCATATTTTTATGATTACACACATGGGTAAAGCTACGGAGGACACACATCTTCTACATTATGCTTTCTGGCTCACACTAATCTTCACTTGTACCAAGGCCCATCCATGTGATTGGAAAAAAAGGATCTAAGAAAGAAGGTATAATACATAAATGTCCTTAAACTTGGCTTCAACTTTTATATATGTCCTCCATAGTGCACGAGTAGACACATAAACTTGTATAAAGTTGGAAAAGTAGACATATGTGTCCTATGTGGCATCCTACATGACGTCCTACTTGTATTATGCCACATGTAACGCGTGAGTCTATTTGTGCGCATCCAAAGTAGAAGGTCATAGATGTGAGTTGAGGTCAATTTTTTTCATCCAAATCAAGACAATTTTGCATTTAGAGTATTCTTTTCTCACGTATTTTGTACATGAATTTGTCCTTGAAAACTCGAAATAATTTAAACACCTAACAATAACGTTACACAAGACGGTAGACTGCGGCAAACCATCAGCATTTCTGGCTCAAATCAGTCATTTGACCAATTTGGACTATACCATTTTTAGTCAAGTACTCAAATAACTCATCTATCAGATATGTCCAAGCTCTTTCAGCATCATAATTTGATAATGCAGGGTCTACATACCTTACAAATTCCAGCAGCTGAGACCAAGTATCCCGTGAAATAGCCTTGTTATTCCTTGCTAGTAGAAATTGACACCAATGATCAACCAATGGCCACTGCTTTTCAGCAAACAACGATTTCCACCTCCCAATAACCGTGTCCAACACCAAATTTCTGGCCCTTCTCATTTGCCCAGCTGAAAGCAAAGTTGTAAATCACTTGATACTTATGTTCAAGTTGAGGCCAAGTTAAAGGGCATGTTTATGTATTATGCCAAAGAAAGAATAATTCAAGAAAACTACTTTGAATAAATATGGAATAGTACTGATATATTAAGGTACGTAGAATAACTCGCCGCATTCATTCAACCATTGCAACTTGTAAGGACTAGTGTGAGGTGTAGTCAGCAATTTCAAGAAGTTCATCATTGCAACACTAACCACATTCGCACAACTTCCACTATCTATCATCATAGTACACACACTTCCCTTCACAAGACATTTAGTATGGAATAAATTCTCCCGTTGGCTAGGGTCATCTATCGCCTTACTAATCATGGCACGCCTCACTACAAAGTTTGGAACCACGCACTCCCCTTCTTGCAGATAAGCATCCTCACAATCATCATCATCATGTGGCTCATTTTCGGGTTTCTCTCCATCTTGAGGCTTGGCCTCATTCTCTTCTTTTTCAAGACCCACTTCCTCACCAAGGTAATACAATCTCCCTTCCCTTAGGATCACATTGCGCCGGTTTGGACATTCATTGGCTTTAAGTCCCCAACCTTGACACTTGAAACATTGGAACCTTTTAGGATTAGGATACTTGTGAGCTTCTTGCCGGGGAGGAAATTTATGGACTATTTTAGGCTCGGACAGCCTTGTAGGGGCGGGTTGATCCTTGTTTTTGGGCCAACCCGAAGATGGTTGAACCATATCTTTGCTCCTCGGCCAACCCAAGGTTAATGGTCCCTTTGCCTTGAATGACGACCTCTCTTTAAGCTCCCTTTCAATCTCAAGAGCCGCTTGGAAAATCCCGTCAAATGAGTGGAGATCTCTTTGTTCAACCCACACTTGAACCGAATGATGTCATGGCCAATTTGTTCTCCCCGATGATCAAGCTTCAACATGAGTTGTTGAAACTCGTCATAGTATGCCATAACACTTCGATTCCCTTGTCACAAATTGTACAACCTAGCAAGCAACTCATGACGATAACTTTCGGGAAGATACCGTTGCCTCATTAGGTACCTCAACCGAAACCATGGTGGTGGTTGTCCCTCTACCAACTCATTGCCGAACCGCTTGACGTATTCCCACCAAGTGTTAGAATAGCCTTCAAAAAGACCTATGGCACAACAACTCTTCTTCTCCTCCGAGATATCATTCACTTGAAACACTTTATCACACGCCGACTCCCAAGAAAGATACACCTCGGGGTCACTTTCACCCTTAAAGATAGGTAGGCTCAATTTGATGGTATTGATGCCTACGTCTCTCTCTAGGTGTCGGTTTTCCCTTTCTCCATACCCTCAGTATCTCCTTGGATCCACACGACCTCTTCTCATCTCTTCTTCCCTCATGTAGGCATCGTTAAAGGCTCCATACCCTTCATAATCCTCTCTACCATATTCCTCAAGGTGGACGGGACGATTTTGGACATTTGGAACTTGATTCGGAGGAATTGGATTTTGTGAAGGTGGTGGTCTTTGGTTTAGTGGAGCTTGGAAGGGGAGGTTCGGATTTTGTGGAGGCATTTAACGTCCGAGTACCTCTTGCGAAACTTGAGACATTTGGGAATGGGTTGGTCTATTGGAGTGTCGGTTTAGAGGGTTATAAGTGGTTTGGCTTGCGGCATTTAGTGGAGCTAGTGAAGGATTTGGCAATTGTGGCCATGTTTTGGGAGTAACGGTGGCGGAGAAATTTCTATCATGTCCACTTGACGAAATATGTCGAGAAGTAGAAAGACGAGAGTTTTTTTGACTCTCCACTTGTTCTAACCTCCCACTAATAGTTGTCACTTCTCCCCTTATGGCTCCCACTTCCGTACTCAACCTTTCAAGAGCTCGGGTCATAGCCTCAAGAGTGACCCTCATATTCTCCATTTCATTAGAATCCACGGTTTGAGACATGGTTCTCTCCATTATCAAGGTATCACCTACACAAACAACAAACAAGTTAGTTTAAAATCCCTCTCCTCACTCACACTCTCTTGGTTCACTCACACTCAAGTTCCACAAGAGTTGTAGATTGGCTAGGAACCCGTGAATCCATAAGGTATGAGTATGCTCTTTCCCGGAATAGATTCTTGTTTGAAACTCAAAGAATTCTCGTCGGACTAGAGCCAAGAGTTATAATGTATTCAAACGACAAAAGCATACAAACAAACGTTGACACGAACACAAGGCTTCAAGTGACTAATTGACAAGCTAATAGGAATGTACTAGTTTGTTAGTTAGTTCTCAAGTCAATTAGAAGAAACTAAGAATCAATAATTAGAAACTAGAACATCCAAATTTGAGCTTAATTATCACGTGAACAGTAGCTAGGGTGACGTGGCAGCATGTCAATGGCCGCGGGTCTACATAAATAGTTCATCAACTTGAAGTCTTAGTCCCCTTAGATCTTTTGTAATGGATAACTTGTTATTGGGATAGAAAATATAAAGTGTTGTAACATTTTTCAAACCCCCTTTTTTTTCTTTTTTTTTTCAAACTCAAAAGGTGATGTTTGACCTCACTAGTCCTACAAGACAAGGTTCCTTGTTTTAAGGAAACGTGGTTGTCAAGTCTTGAAAAAGTGATGTTGGCAAGTCTTCTCACAAACAATTTTCAATTTTGTCTTACAACCTTTTTGGATCTATTTATCTTTATAGAATTTAAGACATAAGATGAGGAGAAGTTTAGGATGAACACAACATCAACACCTTCAAGAACACAACAACAATACACCACAATGGTCACTTCCAAGGGTTTTTTTTTTCCACAACACAATTCTCTTTTTCATTAAGCTCAACTTTAGATTTAGACACCCTTTTTGTTGATGAGAAAGAAACCAACACAAGAAACAACTAAACAAGTAAAACTTTTGTAGATCTACAACCAGTTTTTTTACCAAAATGTTCAAGAACACACTTTTTGGTAGGAGCTTTCCAAGATTGTTTTTGTAAGAACAAAACCTAGCCTTGAGCTTTGATACCAAATGATACAATGCTAAGTGTGTATCAAGAGATTCCAACCAACACAAGAACAACAAGATGAACAACAAAGTGCGAGTGAATCGAAAATGGCCACACACGGCTTTACTAGGCTTGCAACACTTGTTTGAACTAGAAAAGTGAGTTTAACAATAAGAACAACAAAGACAATATTGCTAGTGAATCAAAAGATCCCCACACGGCTTCACTAGACTTTTATATTCAACAACACAATGTTAACAAAATTTACAAAGAAAGAGATAGAAACTTGACACACAATATTCATTAATCTAAGAACCCTAACAAGAGAAAGGACCCTAAAACTAATAAATATCAATATCAAGTTCTTACTTGGACCAAGAGGAACTCAAAGAACCTCAAGAACCTAGTTTCTAGCCAAGATACAACACTAGTATCACTCTACTAGTGAGAATTTGATTTTGGCCTCTCCAAATGATGAGAAAGCAAAGTAAAAAAATTACAAGTCTTTGTTTCTTAAATAATAGGAATGAACTAAAGCAAGACTAGCCCTATTACATGGCTTATATAGTCACTTAGAAAGGAGGGACAAAGACCAAATTACCCTTGGCATTTAAGTGGGAGGGTTTGGGGTGTCTTGGTGGGCCTCTTTACATTTTATTAAATATAGGCCCTTAGATGGTCTCACAAGGGCCTCACACATGGACAATAATGTGAACAAGGCTTGGAGTCGTTGCAACTCACATGCTTGGCTTCGTATGAAAGGTCTCGAGCTAGGAATTCCTGTATCATACCATCCACTTTCATTTTCCTTTTGAAGATCCATTTAGAACCTAAAGGTTTATTTCCTGGAGGAAGATCAACCGATTCCCATGTATGGTTGCTTAAGATTGAATCAATCTCACCATTGACTTCCTCTTTCCAAAAGAATGAGTCCGAAGGTGACATCGCTTCTTTAAATGTTTGAGGCTCATTTTCTAAGAGAAATGTTACAAAATTCGAAACAAACGAAGTTAATGTTCTTTGACGTGTACTACGTCTTGGATTTTCTTCATTATGTACATTCTCATTTGGTTCATTTCAAGGTCGTTTAGAATCCCCACTAGACTGTTCATGTCTAGTTTTATATGGATAAATGTTTTCAAAAAATTCAGCATTATCTGATTCAATTACCGTATTTTTATTTATATCCGGATGTTCGAATTTATGAACCAAAAACTGACATGCTTTACTGTTTTTAGCATATCCTATGAACACGCAGTCCACAGTCTTAGGTCCTATCTTAACCCTTTTAGGCATAGAAACTTGGACCTTTGCTAGACACCCCCACACTTTGAAATATTTCAAGTTGGGTTTCCTTCCTTTCCATTTTTCATAAGGAATTGATTGTGTCTTACTATGGGAAACTCTATTGAGTATATGATTGGCTGTAAGGATAGCCTCCCCCACAAGTTTTGCAGTAAACCAAAACTTATAAGTAAGGTATTCATCATTTCCTTCAAAGTTTGGTTTTTCCTTTCCGCAATTCCATTAGATAGAGGTGAATACGGGGCTGTAGTTTGATGGACGATTCCATTCTCTACACATATTTCGGCAAAGAGAGATTCATATTCTCCGCCCCTATTACTTCTTATCATTTTTATCTTTTTTTCTAACTGATTTTCTACTTCAATTTTGTATTGCCTAAACGCATCTATTGCTTTATCCTTGCTATTTAGCAAGTAGACACAATAGTATCTAGTGCAATCGTCAATAAAAGTTATGAAATACTTTTTTCCACCACATGATAGTGTTGACTTCATATCACAAACGTCAGTGTGTACTAAGTCTAAACGATTGAAATTCCTTTCAACGTACTTATAAGGACGCTTTGCATACTTTGATTCCACACACGTTTGACACTTTGATTTATTGCACTCAAAGTTTGCCAAAACTTCTAAGTTAATTAGTTTTTGTAACGTTTTGTAATTAACATGGCCTTAGCATTCATGCCATAAATTATAAGACTCAAGCAAGTAAGAAGAATTTAAACTTTTATTTATTTCAACATTCATTATATTCATCTTATAAAGGCCCTCGGTGAAATAGCCTTTTCCTACATATACTTTTCCTTTGTTAATTACAATTTTTCCAGAAACGATTACACATTTGAATCCGTTCTTGTCTAGAAATTAAACAAAAATCAAGTTCCTACATAATTCAGGAACGTACAAGACATTGTTAAGTGTCAAGACCTTTTCTGAAGTCATTTTCAAACCCACTTTTCCTATTCCTTCTACCTTAGCCATAGCGGAGTTAGCCATGTAGATCATTTCTTCTACTTGAGCCGAAGCAAATGACGAAAAAAACTCTTTGTTGGCACAAACATGGTCGGTGGCACCAGAATCCATCCACCACTCGTGAGGATTCCCCACCAAGTTGAATTCTGAAAACATAGCACACAAATCATTATATTCTTTGTTGGACTCAATCATATTTGCTTGTCCTTTTTCTTGCCTTTCTTAAGGGCACAACAATCCGTGGACTTATGGCCAATCTTGCCACAGTTGAAGCACTTTCCCTTGAATTTCTTCTTGGGTTGATGGCTTCCTTGTTCAGCTTTCTTCCTTTTCTTAGAATTGTTTTGGTCATCTTGTACAATATGTGCTCCATTAATTGTAGAATTCCCTTTTGACCTTCTCTCAGCAGCCTTATTATCCTCTTCAATACGTAGTCGGACAATAAGATCTTCGATAGTCATCTCTTTGCGTTTGTGCTTCAAGTAGTTTTTAAAGTCTTTCCACATAGGTGGTAGCTTCTCAATAATCGCTGCTACTTCAAATGCATCATTCATAATCAAACCTACAAAATAGTTTATGTGAGTACTAAGAACATTTTCAATTTGTTCAACTAAGGTATTTTTCAAAGATATACCTTCTTCTAGGAGATCATGAATGATTACTTGCAATTCCTGCACTTGAGACACAACTGATTTGCTATCTATCATTTTAAAGTCCAAGAACCTTGCAACAAAGAATTCTTAATTCCTATATCTTCTGTCTTGTATTTTCGTTTTAGTGCTCCCCACAATTTCTTCGATGTCTTAGTTGCATTGTAAACATTGTAGAGGTCGTCTTGGAGACCACTCAATATATAATTTCTGCAAAGGAAGTCCGAGTGTTTCCAAGCTTCTACAATCATGAAATGCTCTTTGCCGAGGTTCCCTCGGGCACATCAGGAGCATCCTCACTAGTGAACCTTTGAAGGCATAGAGTGGTGAAGTAAAAGAACATCTTTTTCTGCCATCGCTTAAAGTCAATGCCCGCAAATTTTTCAAGCTTCTCCGCAGGTGCCATTGGTTGCGGAGCATTTGCTCGACTTTTTGAAGCAGTGCTAGTTCCCCCACAGTCATAGCCGCAT
Source organism: Capsicum baccatum var. pendulum (assembly GCA_030864225.1). Lineage (NCBI taxonomy): Eukaryota > Viridiplantae > Streptophyta > Magnoliopsida > Solanales > Solanaceae > Capsicum > Capsicum baccatum. The sequence continues at coordinate 183,988,326 of CM061554.1, forward strand.
CTTGCATTTGACTTTCGTTAGTCATTTTTCCTGTCACCACAAGACAATAAAATTTAGTATTTTCAGAATACTATTTATAAAGTTAAGTAACTTTAAACTCTTCTTCTTGTTTCTAGCTAACGATGAAGTTTTTATGACTTTCAATCATCAACCGAATGATCTTTAGCTTGTGATGAAGATTTTATATCTTCGAATCACTAGTTAAGTTCAAACGGAGTAGAAAGCTTAAAGTTTTAATCTCCAAAAACAAGCAATACATATTCTGCAGAAGCTTATTCCTTTAGATTGTTATCTATTATGTATTTGGGTACAAGAATCTGTATATAAGAAACACAAACTTCAACACTAGTTCAAGTCTAAGACAAGAACACTTATGAAGTTCTGTAACACCTTCAACACTAGATTACGAATAATGTATCTAAGAAGTGTGTTAAGATTCAGAAAAGAGATGAAACAGAATTTAAGACTAAGTCCTCCAAATGCACGGAGTGTCCTTAAGGAATAATTCTCCTCATTGTACCCGAGGTTTTGGAATCTTCCTCTCAGGATAAAATGGTCTTCAATCCAAACAATAGTGGTACCTCAAATTGTTGGATTCAGTGAACTCACTCAATGGTTTGATAGATCACACATAAAGTTTTCAAGACAAGAAGAGAGTTTGTATTTTAGAAAATTCGTACCTAAACCTGTGGATGAAAGCATGTTTATATAACCAACATGTGCCTCTTCTGAAAAGTGGCCATGGTTCACTTAAAAGGTGTGACCTTTCTAAAAAGTCATGTTTGTTCGTCCAAAGAATGTGTCTTTTCCAAACAGGCATACCATTTCATGAATCAATGTGTCATTTCGTTGAAGGGTTGCATCCCTTCGTTTCAGCACTGCACTATTTCGAAACACTATTTCGAAATCTGCATGCATGCATATAAATGAAGTATCAAAACACAAAAAAAATTACGTTTTTCCCTTTGGTATTTTTCAACTGAATTTCTGTCAAATAAACTTTGTCCAAAAAGATAGATTTCATCAATCAATCATTTGATAAATCCAAATCCATATCCGAAGCCGAAGCGGAGCCGAGCGATAATGACGACGGCACGAGGCATCTCTTATTTCTTGCCTCACTTACCATATGTAGTAAGTGTTCCTTATTTTAAACACTCACAAGTTCTCTTCTTCCACCAATGTGGGAGAAAGAGTGAACTTTTCAATTTGGGAGTACACTTTCTAAATTAGTGTCTCTCTTCTCCACCATTTTTCTTCCATTTTTTCATTCACACTTTTTCATATACTTTTAACCCAACATAAAATTCATAGAGCAAGAGGTGTTGAAGGCTACTTTATGGGGTAACTATTAATAGGTGAGACTATCCCGAGTTCACGTGCGTTTACAACTTGTTTACGGGGAGATGCATTTTGCCGATAGAAATTGACTTTGTAATTGTGAATTCCAAGGAAAGCAACATTGGTAATAATAACCCTCTCCAAAAATAAAATGACCAACATAGCTAAGAAGATGTTTCGTTTCATGAACGCAAAGTTCTTTTTCTTTCAGACTTATCATGGTAGACATTTAATTAAGTTATATGTTTTTTAGAGTTAAAAATTCACAAGGGATGAAGTACCAATGTTCATGTGAGAATGCAGAAAATATATTCTACAAATTTCACAATAACATGAGAAGTTAGTAACTGTTTAAGTAGCACAAAGAAGCATTTGGGAGATGTCGTTGTGAAAGCTCATTATCAGTTCAACTGTTAAACAAAAGAATATACAGGTGGATCAACATATACAAATAGCAAACTAGTATGAGTTTGGAATCAACAGGTGTAAGCTTTACAACTCGTTTGAAGTGGTAGGCCTTTTTTGTTGATGGAAAATCAAATTTGAAACTGTGAATTGCAGGAGAAACAACACTGATAGCGATAGTAATCTGCAGGGAGAAAGCCAAAACCAAACATAGCGAGGAAGATGAGAACGCTAGTAGGGGTTTGAATTAGAAGGTATAAACTTTCAATTCCTTTATCGGGAAGAAAAATTTAGCCGCCCGAAAGTTGAATGTGAAAGGCAAGAGAAGAAACACTGATAGTTGCAGTTGTAGTAATCTGCAGGAAAAATAACGCCAAACATAGTGAAGAAGATGTTTTGCTTCGACATGTAGTAAGCTTAGGTAAGGAGGAGTAACAAGGCATACCTTTTTGTTTCACGCAGTTGGAGATTTGTGGGAACAGTAACACATGTGACTATGTCTTTCAACAGAGAATAGCGAAAAGTTGTATCATATGTCTATCAACAGAGTAAAGTGAAAGTTGCATCTGTTATATGTGTTTGACGTTGATGTCGGTCCAAGTTGTGCGTATGTTCACTACGGATTGAAAAAATGTTCCAGGGTTCGAAAATTGTATATTAATTATTTTTTAAAAAAATGTTATAAATATATTACTAGTCTATTTATAGAGAAGTTAGAAACCTCAATATTATTCTTCCCCTATAAATAAAGGAGCTTTCCTTTATTGTAATTCAACCCATCAAGAAGAAATAATAATCACTTTCTTTTCTCTCTCTATTCTTCTTCTTTATTTTATATTTCATAACACGTTATCAATACGAGATTCTGTCAAAATAAGGTGAGATTATAAATCTAAAGGTAATTTCAAGATTAGTGATTTCTTATATTGTTTGTCTTTTGCTATTAATAATATAATTATTGTTGGATTTAAGAAAAAAAGATAACTGATTTGGAACCACATGCTTTAAATTTGTTCATGAAGAACAATATTGTTAAAGATATGATGATGAATTTAAGTCTCATCTCATTAAGAGGGTAAGACATTGGGTTAAAAGTTCTAATGCACCATGATGATAAGATGTTGGGTTCAAGTCTCATCTAGTTATAGCCTAAGATGCCCTTTTATATGGATAAGATTTTGAGTTTGAATCTCAATACACTATATTGATGATACTATGATGGCTTAGGCAAGCTAACGGGTGTTTGTGAAAAGTCATGAGACATGTCCCATTGAATATGCTCAATTCTCTGAAGTGAATGTGGTAGCAGTGCATAATATGTCTGAAAGAAGACAAGTGATTGAATGCACGGATATAACCGTGGAGGGATAATATGATAATAATCATCAAAAGTGATAATATTTTCATACGCTTATTATGATTATATGGAATGTTAGAGAAAAATTCTCTACATTATATGCACACCTCGATTTGCTTTTGAATTAACAATATTTTGAAAGAGGTTATGAGCTATCATAATTTGATAGGTTTATGGCACAATTATATTTCATTTCTGGGAAATGAGAAGCTTATTAATGCAAATGTGCACTTGATTGTGATGGTATCACAACTCACCTCCAAAAGAAGCTGAATAATTGAGAAGAGTTATTTTGAAATCTACTTCTAAAATAGTAAATCTGAAATTTATTCATGTAATAGTAAATCTAAAATTTACTAAAGTAAAAGGTACATGTCATGGTAAACTTGAAGTTTGCTAGAATAAAAGTTCATAAATTGACATGAACGATTACGACATCCCAAAGATGTGCATATTGAGTATTGAACATATATTGACGAATTAAAACATTCTTCATTACTTTTAATGTTGCTTGTTCTCACGATAAGTTGGTTGAACCAACTAATTTTGAGATTGGATTCCTTAAAATCTGAAAAGTATAAAAGGTGAATAAAGGCTCATTCACCTATTATGTTATACATTGAAAAGATGTATCAATATGATGATCACATGTACATTTATTGTCAAACTGCAGTTTGACGTTCATAAAATTGCATGCTCAATAAAATTGAGTTAAGAACATAATTTTCAGATTGTGTAATCAAGACAACTCATCTAGATAAAGTTGATTTGGCATTGAATATTTTCGATAAATAGCTGAAACATTGTTAATGAGAACAAAAGCTTCATGTGTTGGTTTGAAATATTATATACAAAAGTATTTGTATGCATCAAATCAATTAATTATGATTAATTCGCCCTCAAAGTTGGTTCTGAGTCAGAAACCATATATGTCCATCTAATAGTTTTGATGTGCAACATACAATTAATAAATATACCATAATGCACACAGATATATTCTTCAAAGAAGATGGAGGATGTACATTATTTTTCCTAATATAAGGGGGAGATTATAAACAATTGTGAAATATGTTAGGAATTATCATCAGATCCTCATTCAAAAGATTATTCAAATCAAATGTCAAAAGCATCTCATATTAAGCTGCAAGTGCTCCTATTTTTTATCTCTAAAGAATAAAGTCTATGCATGCGTAAAGCGTGGTAGACCAATCGTCTCTAAATAAAATAATCCTCGAAAAGGATAAGGAGCAAATAATCATAATAAGAAGACAATGTGCACTTGAAAAGCCTACGACATAACACTTCATGAAACCTTATTAGAGGTTCAGGTACCTGAAAATAATGAAATGGTGAGATCTCAAAATGTTATGTCATACTGTGAACCAATACGAAATGATATACCATCAATATCTTTGATACAATATTGGCGCAATATTGTAAGATATTACGAGGATCTAAATTCTTCGTTTATTTAAACATGCTGGCATAGAAACATTTATCAAGTGACATGAAAGGATGCATCTTGGTAAGTATAACACTTATTTGATCTACAGTTTAAATATTAAAAGATGTCACACATGAAATGTTGGATATTGACACTTGACAAAAATCTATATGAAAATTTCTAAAGGATTTAAAATGTCTGAAGCATATAAAATTTTTGAAAAACTTGTTTATTATCCTTATAAGGGATAAATTGATGGTTTAAAAATTATTGGAACTCTTGGAGAGTTTTCAAAAGCAATATATTATTCATTGAAATGAGAAATATATCGAATTGGATTGGCTATGAAGTACCATATCTTAGTCTAATTGATGCACTAATGTATCTTGTAACTACTACAAGACCCGATATAGCCTTTCGATTAATTTGTTAGCAAGATATAGTTCTCCTCCTACTAGGAGGCATCGAAATAGGATCAAATACATGATCTCATTTTATTCTAAAGATTGCAGTCTCGATCTTGTTAATTATGCTGATGCTGGGTATTTATTTAACCCGCATAAATCTCGATCTCAAATATGTAATGTGTTCACATGTGGGGATACTGTTATATCTTGAAAATATACAAAGCAGTCTATCTAGCTACTTCATCGAACCTTGCTGAGATAATAGTTATTCATGAAACTAGTCGAGAATGTGCATGATTGAGATCCATGATACATCTCATTCGAAAAAAATATGATGTGAAATGTTACAATGTACCCACAATTTTGTACGGAGATCATGCAGAATACATAACACAACTTAAGGGAGGATTCATAAAAGGAGATAGAACGAAACACGCTTCATCAAAGCTCTTCTACATATATGAGCTCTAGAAGAATGATGATATTAATGTGCAACAGATTCGTTTAAGTTACAATATGGTTGATTCAATTGCAACTTTCAAGAAGTTGGTGCACAAGATCGAGATGTAAAGGTTCAAGGATGTTTTCATTAGGGGGAGTTAATACGCGTTGTATTCTTTTTTCCTTATGAGGTTTTGTCCCACTGGATTTTCCTTGTAAGTTTTTTAATAAGGCAGACAGCCGATATGCGTATTGTTAGAGATATACACTCTTTTTTCTTCACTAGATTTTTTTTCAACTATTTTTTTTAGTAAGATTTTAATGAGGCATATTATCTATCAATTACACATTCAAGGGGGAGTATTATAAATATATTATCATATATAGTGAATGCCTATTTATGAAAAAAAATTAGAAATACCAAGGTTAGTCTTCCCTATAAATAAAGGGGTTTTCCTTCATTGTAATTCACTCCATCAAAAAGAAATAATAATCACTTTCTCTTCTCTCTATTCTTCTTCTTCTTTGTTTTATATTTCATAACAAAAATATTTTTAAAAAAAAAACTGGGGGTATTTTAGTATCACTTTAAAGTTTTGGAGTTAATGCTTTTAAGGTAGAATAGACTACTATACTTATCTGCGTTTCGCGCAATCATAAAAAAAATATAAATAAACATTAACGTTATAATTTTATGAAAAAAATAGTAATTATAATCAAATATTTTTTCATGATTTTGCCATTTTTAATGATTCGTTAGATAATTTGTATATAACTTTTTAACTAAATAAATATGTGTGTGACATTAATTAAGGCCATATATGACACTACTCATTTAAAACAACGTACATTAAATTGAATAAAAAAGTAAAATAAAAGGAGTCACGACGAAGAGGAAAAAGAAAAGATAAAGTAAAAATCTAATAATACGAACCTAAGAGGTAATATAATTTTATTTACTTCTTTATATAAACGCTTTAATATGATGTGACGATGTATAAAATATTAAAACTGTAGATCTGTCCTAATTACTTGTTAACGTATCGACTGAAGCATCTCAATTACGCTTTAAACTTGAACTTTTTATACAAGTAATTTTTATTAATAGAGACTTGTTAGTTTAAGTATATAAAATACTATCAAAGATTAAAACGGTTACTTATTGAATTTTACTAAGAAAAAATATATGATTATTTAACTGTGACTTCTATCATTTTAAATAAAATAATGACTAGGAAAAAAATATCAAAAAGTAAAAAAAAAAAAAAAGAAGAACAAAAAATCGACACAAACTTAAATATTAGAATAAATACAATTGTTAGAATATTAATAAAAAAAACCATGAAATGATTGTTAGTTCTCAACAATTAATTTATATATTTTTCTTCTTTTTTTTTTATAAAAAAAACTTTGTATAAGAACATTGTTAGGAGCACTATATATAAGGATAAATTTAAAAGCATAATCCCGTAACTTTATCTTATAGCTATATTAATAACAATTATACATATATATACATTCAACTTGTTATAAATGTATTTACATTATAGTGAATGTGATCTATCAAGATATTTATTAAGATTTGAAGCATTTGTCTTTTACTCAGACTAGGAGTAAATTTTCCCTATAAATAGAGGGGTTTTATTCATTGTATTTACAATCTTATGTTCTCTCATCCTCAAGAGAAGAAATAAGAATCACTCTCTCTATTCTCTCTACTCTTCTTCTTTATTCTTATTTGTTTTATAACACGTTATCAACACGATACTTTGCCAAATAAGGTGACATTATAAATCTAAAGGTCAAGGTTAGTAATTCCTTATGTTATTTGTATTTTTTTATTGATGATATAATTATTGTTGGATTTGAGGAAAAATCATTTATATTTTAAATTTATTCCTCAAGAACAAAATTATCAAAAAGGATGATAATATGTTGGGTTCAAGTCCTATTGATTCATGCCTAAGACGCCTTTATATGGATCAAATATTGAGTTTGAATCTCAATACACCATATTGATGATATTGTAATGGCTAAGGCAAAATAATAGGAGTTTGATGAAAAGTTTGAAATTCGACCCATTGAATATGCTCCATTCCATGAAGTGAATGTAGTAGCAATATATGATAAGTCTGAAAGATGACAACTTACTTCATTCTTGAGGTGTATGTGGTAGCAGTGCATAATATGTTTGAAAGAAGGCAAGTGATTGAATGTAAGAATATACGCGTGGAGGGACAATATGATAATGATCATCAAAAGTGATGATATTTTCACACGCTTATATGATTATAAGATATGCTAGAGAAAAATTCTCTACATTATATGCATGCTTTGATTTGCTTCTGAAGTAGCAAAATCTTGAAAGAGGTTATAAGCTATCATAATTTGATAGGCTTAAGGCATGATTATATTCCATTCTTGGGAAATGAGAAACTTATTAATGCAAACGTGCACTTGATTGTGATTGTGTCATAACTCACCTCTGAAAGAGGTTGAATAATTTTGAAATCTACTTCTAAAGTAGTAAATCTGAAATTTATTCATGTAATAGTAAATCTAAAATTTACTAAAGAAAAAGTACATGTCATGGTAAACTTGGAGTTTACTAGAATAAAAGTTCATAAATTGATATGAACGATTGTGACATCTCGAAGATGTGCATGTATTGAAGAACTAGAAGATTCTTCAAGAATTGTTTATGTCGTTTGTTCTCATGACAAGTTGGTTGGACCAACTAATATTGGGATTGGATCCCTTCAAATTTGAAAATCATAAAAGGTGAATAAGGATCTGTTCACCTATCATGTGATATGTTGAAAAGATGCATCAATAAGATGATCACATGTACATTCATGGTCAACCTACGTTTGACATTCATAAAGTTACTTGTTCAATATAAATTGAGCTAAATTTTTAGATTGTGTAATCAAGATAATTCATCTTGATGATGATGGTTTAGCATTGAATGTCTTCGATAAATATCTAAACCATTATTAATGAGAACAAAATTTAATGTATTGATTTGAAATATGATATATTGCAATAGCATTTGTATGCATTAGACCAATAAATTATAATTATTTCGTCCCCCTCAATTGGTTCAAGGTCGGAAACCAATTATTCCATCTAATAATTTTGATATGCTGTATACGATTAATGAATATACCATAATGCATAACGATGGATTTCTCAAAGAAGTAGAGGATGTATGTTAGTTTTTCTAACATAAGAGGGAGATTATAAGCGCTATGAAATATATTAGGAATTATCACCATAAGATAATTCAAGTCAAATGCTGAAAGCATCTCATATTAAGCGCAAATGCTCTTATTTTGTGTTTCTAAAAGACAAAGTCTATGCATGCGTAAAGTGTGGTAGACTGATCGGTTCCAAATAAATAGTCCTTGAAAAATAAGGAGCAAATAATCATAATAAGAAGGCAATGAGCTCTTGAAGAGCCTACGACATACCACTTCATGAAACGTTATGAGAGGTTCATGTACCTGAAAATAATGAAGTGATGAGATCTCAAAATGTTATGTCGCATTGTGAACCGATACAAAATGATATATCATTAATATTTTTGACACAATATTGGCGCAATATTGTGAAAGATTAGGAGGATCTGAATTCTACGTTTATTTAAGCATGTTGACGTAGAAACACTTATCAAGTGACATGAAAGGATGCATTTTGGTAAGCGTAAAACTTATTTGATTTGCAGTCCAGACACTTGAAGATGTCACTCATGAAATGTTGAATATTGTCACTTAACAAAACTTATGTGAAAACTTTTAAGGATTCAAACTGCTTGAAGCATATAAAAGTTTCTGGGAAACTTATTTATAATCCTTATATTGTATAAGCTTATTGCTTGAACATCATTAGAACTCTTGGAGAGTTTTCAAAGCAATAGATTATTTGCTGAAATTCAAAATATATCGAATTGGATTGGTTATGAAGTACTATATCTTAGTCCAATTGATGCACTTATGTACCTTGCAAATACTACAAGGCCTATAGCCTTTTCGGTTAATATGTTAGCAAGGTATATTTCTACTCCTACTAGGACTCATCGAAATGGGATAAGATACATGAGCTTATTTTATTCTAAAGATTGCAGTCCCGATCTTATTGGTCATGCTGATGTTGGGTACTCATCTAACCCGCATAAATCTCGGTCTCAAACATTCAATGTGTTCATATATGGGGATACTGCCATATGTTGAAGATATATAAAGCAGTTTATTATAGCCATCTCATCGAACCATGCGAGATTATAGCTATTCATGAAGTAAATTGATAATGTGTGTGGTTGAGGTTCACGATACACCGCATAAATCTTGATCTCAAATAGGCTATGTGTTCATATGTGGTGGTACTGCCATATCTTAGAGATATACAAAGCAGTCTATCATAGCCACTTTATCAAATCATGCTGAGATAATAGCTATTCATGAAGCAAGCCGAAAATGTGTATGGTTGAGGTCCATGATACATCTCATTCGAGAAAAATATAGTGTGAAATATGACAATCTACCCATAATTTTATACAGAGATAATTCAGCATACATAGCACATCTTAAGGGAGGATTCATAAATGGAGATAGAACGAAGCACATTTTGCCAAAGCTTTTCTACATATATGAGCTACAAAAGAATGATGATATTAACGTGCAACAGATTCGTTCAACTGATAATGTGACTGATTTATTCACCAAATCTTCTCCAATTGCAACTTTCAAAAAGATGTTGCACAAGATCGAGATGCAAAGGTCAAGGATGTTCTCATTAAGGGGAGTTAATACGCGCTGTACTTTTTTTTCTTCACTAGATTTTTTCTCTACTGGATTTTTTCTGGTAAGGTTTTAACGAGGCACATTATCTACCAATTAGACATTCAAGGGGGAGTGTTATAAATGTATTTACATTATAGTGAATGTCTATCAAGATCTATCAAGATTTACTTTGATATCTATTAGGATTTGAAGCATCTGTCTTTTACTCAGACTAGGAGTAAATTTTTTCTATAAATAGAGGAGTTTTATTCATTGTATTTATAATCTTATGATCTCTCATCCTCAAGAGAAGAAATAAGAATCACTCTCTCTATTCTCTCTACTCTTCTTCTTTATTCTTATTTGTTTTATAACACAACTTAATTTTTAATTACATATTGAAATATAGAATATAAATTCACTAAAATTTTCTTTAAATTAAAATCAAACAAAACCTTCTAAAATACAAAATTAATGACAATGAAAATATACTTTTAGCTAATTTTCATAGACATTTTTCTTGACATACTTATTCTTTGATATAGTATATTACATCTTCAATAGCACCCTACCTAAACAATGAAAGAAAAAAAAAAAAAAGAGGAAAAAGATTATTAAAGAATGAAAAGGAGATCATGTCATAAAAAAAACATCTAAGCGGAGCAAATAAATAAGTACTATTATTAGCAAAATTAAGCCATTTAAATACTTGATTAATAGAAAATTAAATATCTTGCATATGGTGAAAGAGAGATCATCAAATACTTTCTTTTTTTTTCACAAAGTCAAATATAAAGAACACTAATTTAAGTTATTTAGATGAAGCAAAGAAAAAATACTTTTTTTGAAAAAAAATATTCATATCAACTGACCAATGATGATGGTGTTTTCGTTCTTGTCCTCCTCCTCCTGATCTTTTGGTTTTCTTTCATCATGTGTTGATCATTTCATTGTCCCTTCAAGAAATAATACATCACAAAAGTTAATGCACTGTAAATGAGAATCATAAGTAAACAAAGTAAAATTAATATTTAAGGCTCTTGTACCTTAGAATCAATATACAATGTCAACCACTAGAGTTGGCATAGTGGTTCAGCGCTATGTCCCTTAAGCAAGAGGTTGGGGGTTCGATTCCGGCCTCTGGCGAATGGAGCAAACTCTGTGGCCAGTTTCCTACCGCAAAAATGCGCTGACCGAGGAATGGAAAATTAGTCTCACAACTGCCGGCTGTGGGGATACTTGGAAAATCAAATAAAATAAAAAATATACAATGTCAAAATCTAATTGATTGAATAAAAATATTTAAAAATAAAATCGTACAAGATATCTATGTTTGTAAATAAACACACGGAACAACAACTGACGCAAGAAAAACTTATATATAGGCAAAAAAATGAATACCAATAGGCAGAGGAATAAATTGACTAGAATTATTGATGGCTAATGTAAAAACTTGAGGAAGAAAAAAACCATACAGCCATAAAGAAAAGAACAGAGAAAGTTTTAGATAAAGAAATTAATAGCATTGATGATGAAATGAATTAAATATTGTTATCTTTAATATTATGTAAATTCTAAGATGTAATTTTAAATTTTTTAAAATTAGGAAAAGGATCAAATCAATCAAAAAAATAAATGAAATTTCTGGCCTTAAAAAGCGCTACGTCAGCATGTTTGTGTTTCTGCATTATTCATATACCAAGATTTGTTATAAAACTGCTCTTTTATTGCAATAATATGCTCTTTTATATTATACCAAAAGTGTAATATTTAAAGGTTAATATTCCTGCCTTAGCCGTTATGGAAGAAAATATACATATAGCATCAACGGGTAACTAATAACTTGTTGTAATAGTATGTCTTTTAAGTTCTCCATTATCATAAATAAATTTGTTTATAATTATGATGAAATAAATTGTGGTTATCATGCTAAATTAATTTATTTTTTAATTTTGCACAATAAATTATCATTATATCACTAAATTAATGGCAACAACTTTTGAACTATTGAAAGTTGATGGGACTTTTGAATTCTTCATTAGTTTAACTACAATAATTATTAATAACTATTAATGATACTCAATAAATAGGATAAAATATTTTTAATTATTTAATTTAAAAATAAGGAGAAAATAAAAAAAAATGTCAAAAAAGAAGAAAAAAGATAAATAGAAATGAAGCTCAAAGAGAGGTGCCACATCGCCTTGTCTATAACCCTCTTTTATATTATATATCGATATAATTTTTTTTGTAATTTATGTAATGTCGATAAATTTTAAAAGTTAATCAAACTTTTTGTATAATTTTTAACTATTTTTAGTCAATTATTGTGATGTGTAATGTTTTTATATAATTTTTTATATGATTTGTAATTTTTAAATAATATATGTTGTTCTCGTCGTTTAAATTTATGTGACATTGATGAAATTTGGAGAATAAATTAATTTTTTTATATAATTTTAGAATTTTATGTGATTTTTAAATATTTTAAGTTGTTAGTTGTTGTAATTTCTAATACTTTTATATAGTTTTCAGATAGGTATATGTTACTCTCTCTGCCTCAATTTATGTGATACTGATGAATTTGGAGAGTCAACCAAAGTTTTTATATTATTTTTTTGTTACATATTTTGAGTTATTAATTATTGTGATTTGTAATACTTTCTGCGTAATTTTTAAATAATTTTTATTACTCCCTTTGTTCTAATATAGTATTTAGAGAATCAATCAAATTTTTTTATAAGTCGTTAAATATTTTAAGTTGTTGATTATTATGATTTGTAATACTTTTTGCCATTTTAAATTAATATATGATACCTCCATTGTCCCAATTTATATGTTACTAATAAAATTTAGAGAGTCGATCAATATTTAAGCCATTAGTTATTGTAATATATAGTAACTTAAATAAGTTTTTTTTAGAAAAACAAACAAATTAAAACATAAAAAATAAGAAAATTATATTGAAGAGGTTTTGTGAAAACGATCAGGATTTTTAAGATTACTATACGAAGGGACCCACAAAGTAACAATTTTTTTAAGCCACAAACAACCAACTTAAAGCTAATAGAAATACCAAACTACCCCTGGAATGCTAAGCAGACAAGTGTGCACGCAACTAATCAATATTTTACCATTATTTTAGAATTATTTAAGGTTTGCAGAATAATTCTATTTCTCAGTTACATTTCAGAAGATGACTAAATATTACTCCCCCATTAATCTTTACTTACTTATGTTTCACTTAACAAATCCCTTAAAAAACAATACAGTAATTTTACTAATGATACCCCTATTAAGTTATAAATTATCTAAATATTGGTAAACGAATAGTAATTAACTTCAAGGGTAAAAAAAGATACGAAGTGATAAATTATCTCTTGATCTTTCAGTCTAAACAAGTGAATGCTGAATGAATTGAGTAACAAGAAATCTTATAAATTGTCAGCTTATAAAGCACAAACTAGTTCATCCCCGTCCCCTTCCCTTCTAATGCTCTTAGCTTCCTTATAAACCAGTACTCAGAGTTGTTCCATATTAATCCCTCCAATAAGACGAGCTCATGAATTTCACAATATTTTACCCACAACTAAGAATAATGGGAGTATATCATGCTGTCAAATGAGAATCGCCTAAAGGCAAAGTAGTCTTCACCATACTTATGAGAACAATAGACACCTCATGTGACTTCTTGCAAAGGAAACAACAAAATTGAATTTCTCACCATCAACTTGTGGACTAAATACTCCAATATTTGTGTCATAAATATATTTTTTGTTCTACAAAAAAGATAAGAACATATCTGACCCTCTTTCTCTTGAACCCTGCTTCCTCACATTTATCGGTTAACGAAATCAATCTATCTAAATCAGGCGGATTTCAACTTGGCGGATGTGGACGCCAGATGTGAAAGGGTTCTGTGTCCAACGAAGAGTAAGAAGATCCCTAAGAATCCAAGAGCTTTCAATGTTATGAACAGATTCAACTGCACACAGAAAACAAATAAATAGGTGGTCAGCGAGCAAAAAGTATTTTGTCTAACAGATAAATCTGCATGCAGAATTTGAGCCTTTAACGGATTTATAAGAGCAGCTGAACACCCTGCAATTTGTTCCCTGGCAGGCCATTAGGATTTCATTGTCAACTGAAAAAAATTAAGCTGAAGTATAGGCAATGGAGTTTTCTATCTCTGCCGGTGCTTAGAAAGACTGATCTACCTGTTAATTTTTTATCAAGAAGCACTAGATATAGAAGGCTGTCAGAGATCATAACTAAGCAGAATCAGGACCAACTAGTGAAGAGAATCTGTGAAAATCAAACAAAACAGATTACTTCATTTTAAGAAGGGCCTAGTGTTATAGCTACGGTGAAGTGTCTGACGCTTCTGCTATAGCTACAATTTTCAACAATTAACGTGGCAGTCATGAGAAGGAATTGTTGTCACCCAATGTCACTGTCAGTAGGAGCAAAAGAACTATGTAGTTATCCTTTGATAAAACGCGCTGAATATAATATGTTGAGTTTAAGGGAAATCCTCAGATTCAGTTAATCATATTAACAAGTAAAAAGGGACATTTTCTAAGATCTTGCAGAATTCCTATAATAAATTGTGAGGATTTATAACTTAAAAGGGTATCCTCTGCAGAACTGAATGACCAATATTCCTCAGCTACCAGTAATTTGGTTCAAGCAATGGGAGAGAAAAGAAAGGGACAGGATCATATTTCTTTCCTTCTACAACGCCCTCCCCCCCCACCCCCCCAAAAAAAAACCCAAAACCCAAACCGATGTTTTATAGAAACTATACCTAACAGAGGTTTTTAATCTCATAAATCGTTCTCTCTGCAACAAAAAGTGCAGGCGCTTTGAGGAAAATAGCATAATAACGGCATACAGTTAGCAAAAAGAAACTAAAGGACAAACCTTCAACCAGAACAGGAAATAAAGTGATAGAACAGCTGCAATGGCAAGGTGGAAAAGAATGGCAAATGTTGCAGGTGCTGATGTTGGGAAGTTCTTCAGGTTCACACCCAATCTCAAAAGCTTCAAAAAGACATGAAAACATATGATAAATTAACCACAACAGAGACATTTTCGGCAAGGAAGAGGATGTTAAGCTCCACATCCAAGCCAAGGCAAATACACAAACTGTAATAGAATCAATCATACAGCTATTATATATTCTTTTTTTCTTTCTTTAACAGTCGTGTCAAGGGAAGATTGTGTGCACCAAAACTAATCCACCGGGTATACATTAACCCATCAGTACAAGTACCACGTAACTCCACCTGCCAAGTCTTAGACAGATGGCAGGAAATCACCTTTCTTTGGCTCTATTGGAATATGATCCCACAGCTATTATCTCTTCTCTTATGTACTTTTTCCTTTTTTTAAGTGCAGGAAGGCACTTCCATTCATTACATTTAACTTATTTAAAAAAGAAAAGCAAGCATGATTTAGAGAAAGACCTACCCCAACCAAAAATCCAACGAATGGCAAAAGAACAAGGGCCAGAAATGCATAAGAAAGGTTTCTAGGAGGTCTTTTCTCTGGAGCCCTGAATATGTGAGCTATTTCTTCCTTGGGCCCAAATCTTGAGGAAGGATCAACAACCAGAGGAGGTGGGAGTGCAGCCTTCTCTGGAGGCTCTGGCAAATCTAATTCAACAGAACCCAAGGGCTGCAAGAACGAGTTCTCCTGGAGGAAACAAAATGGTCAGCGCAAGATACGACAAAATGTTTCAGATCCAATATCTAATATCTATACTGCACATATTTATTTAAAAAAAACTAGACCAAAAATATGGCGCTATATGCAGCTATAATGAAGTTAGAATCCATACATACCATTTTAGCATCTCCAACAGTAAGTTCGATATCATATCTACCCGATAGATAGAAAAACTTTTCAACAAGTCCAAGGAAATCCTACAAGACAGGATGCCAGTTAAGTACTCAATGGTTAGATCCTTTAAAAAATCGTCAGTATTGAAGTTAGAGGCAACTGCAGATGTTTCTTCTTGAAATTGGAGTTTGTGCTGAACTCGCGAAACACATACACATTATGTTAAGTGGGAGCAACAGAGTACAGAAATTTTTTTAAGAACTTAACTAGTATTATTTCGAATTGTTTTCCAGAGTTGTGCACCACAAAGATATGCTCCAACTTGCTCTCATGTGTCAACTTGAGGAAAGCCTGCAGAACATTTCATAAGTCCACAAACTGGATAATAAGGAGTGCAAGTTATTGAACACATAAATCAGGATCCCAACCTGGTGTGGCTTCAAAGCATGCCCAAGAGGAGAAGTTAATTGAAATGACAACCGTAGCTTTTGAAGATGATTTGCTGATAAATAGACGGAGTTCTCCCCAGCCAAATCAAGCCTGTATGGAACATCCCAGGAAAAAGATAAACTATCAACAGTACATATATTACAACAACAACAACAACAAACCCAGTGTATTCCCACCTGGTGGGGTCTGGGGGGGGTAAGATGTACGCAGTCCATACCTCTACCTCTAAAGAAGTAGAAAGGCTGTTTCCAATAGACCCCCGGCTCAAGACACAAGATACCACACAAATACAAATACAAATACAAAGTAAAGCACCGAACAAGGTTACAAGATTACATAACATAACATGCATAACATAGATACGGCACCCATAAGTAAAAGAAAAAGAAAAGAAGGAAAACGGGGGAAAACACCCAGATTCGTACTAAAACAAGGGACAAGTAAGACGAAAACATAACCAGGATACTACCCCCAGCAAGAATTCCCTAGACTAGCGACCCAAACTGGTCCTAGTCCTCTGCCCTAATTCGCGCCCTCCAGACCTTCCTATCTAGGGTCATGTCCTCGATGAGCTGTAACTGCTCCATGTCCCGCCTGATCACCTCACCCCAGTACTTCTTCGGCCTACCCCTACCCCGCCTAAAACCATCCAACGCTAGCCTCTCACACCTACGAACCGGGGCATCCATGCCCCTCCTCTTGACGTGTCCGAACCAGCTCAATCGGACTTCCCGCATCTTGCTCTCCACTGGGGTAACACCAACCTTCTCCCTGATAATCTCATTCCGAACTCTATCCCCTCTAGTCAGCCCACACATCCAGCGCAACATCCGCATCTCTGCCACCTTCATTTTTTGGATGTGGGAATTCTTAACTGGCCAACATTCCGCTCCATACAACATGGCCGGACGGACTACCACCCTGTAGAATTCGCCTTTAAGCTTGGGCGGCACCTTCTTATCACATAACACCCCCGACGCGAGCTTCCACTTCATCCAGCCCGCCCCAATACGGTGCGAGACATCCTCGTCAATCTCCCCGTTACCCTGGATCACGGACCCGAGATACTTGAAACTATCCCTCTTACATACCACCTGTGATTCCAGCTTCACTACCACCTCATCCTCCATCCTTACGTCATTAAACTTGCATTCCAAATACTCTGTCTTGCTTCTGCTCAACCTGAACCCTTTAGACTCAAGGGTTTGTCTCCACTCCTCTAATTTAGCATTCACACCCCCTCGAGTCTCATCAATCAGAACTATATCGTCCGCAAAAAGCATACACCACGGCACCTCCCCTTGAATACGCCGCGTCAACAAATCCATCACCAAAGCAAACAAAAAGGGACTAAGAGTAGATCCCTGGTGCAATCCTGTCAAGACGGTGAAATGCTCCGAGTCTCCTCCCGCCGTCCTCACCTGAGTATTTGCTCCCTCATACATGTCCTTAATTGCTCTGATATAAGCCTGCGGGACTCCACTCACCTCCAAGCACCTCCAAAGCACCTCCCTGGGGACTTTGTCGTATGTCTTCTCCAGGTCGATAAACACCATGTGCAGGTCCTTCTTCCTTTCCCGATACTGTTCCACCAGCCTCCGTACCAGGTGAATTGCCTCCGTCGTCGAGCGGTCAGGCATAAACCCAAACTAGTTTTCCGAAATAGACAATATCCGTCTCAGCCTCGCCTCGACCACTCTCTCCCAAATCTTCATAGAGTGACTCAATAACTTAATCCCCCTATAGTTATTGCAACTCTGGACGTCCCCCTTATTCTTGTAGAGAGGGATCATGATACTCCACCTCCAAGCCTCGGGCATCTTTGCCGTCTTGAAGATTTCGTTGAACAATCCAGTCAACCACCTTACACCAGCCTCTCCAACGAACTTCCAAAACTCCACCGGTATCTCATCCGGCCCCGTCGCCCTACCCCTTCGCATCCTGCGAACAGCCTCTCTAACCTCTTCAACCCTAAAACGTCTACAATAACTAAAATCCCGGCACTCCTCCGAGTGCTCCAGTTCCCCTAACTCAATAGCTCTATCCCCTTCGTCATTCAAGAGCCTATGAAAGTACGACTGCCATCTATCCTTAATGTGGCCGTCCTCCACCAACACTCTACCGTCCTCTCCCTTAATGCACCTCACCTGGTCGAGGTCACGCCCCTTCCTCTCCCTAGCCTTAGCGAGTCTAAACAACTTTTTCTCCCCTCCTTTCCCCTGTAACCCCGCATACAAGCTCTCAAAAGCGGTCGTCTTAGCTGCCGTGACAGCTGACTTAGCCTCCTTCCTAGCTAGCTTGTACTCCTTCCTGTTTACCCGTTTCTCTTCTTCGTCCTTACTCTCAACCAACTTAGCATACGCCCCTTTCTTGGTCCTCACTTTCTTCTCCACCTCTTCAAGAAGAAAGTGAGGACCAAGAAAGGGGCGTATGCTAAACTAGACAAATTGGTGAAAGACGATCATGCAAAACTAGACAAATTGGTGCACCCATTAACATGTATAAGCTGTAGATACACACTAATGTTCGTTCCACAGCCCATAAGTAATTTGGTAGTATAGTAGGCATAGAGTTGCCATATGACATCAAATAATTAAGAACTTCAGTTTCTAATTAAAAAACTTTTAGTGCAACGTAACTAACAAATAAACTGAAATGATATTCTGATGACAATGAGAGGTAGCCAGATAGCAATAAAAAGGGTATGCCAGTGCACTAAAGTTCCCGCTATGCGTAGGGTCCACTGGCCGAACCACAACGATTTATTGTACACGGCATTTACCTTGCATTTTTGCAAGAGACTGCTTCCACGGCTTGAAACCGTGACACCTACAGCTCAAATGGCAACAACTTTAACAGTTACTCCAAGGCTCTTCTTCAGGTAGCCAGATAGAAATAACATGGAAAAAATGAGAAAATTATAACGTAGCCAATAGCTAACTTATAGGCCTGAATTCACCTTTTAAGTCATTGTTAAGCATGAGTTGTAGGAATCCATCAAGTGTATAACAGAAATGAGATAGATAGGGCCACCAAAACAAAAATCAACCCTCTAGCACGTCACCACTTTATATATATAAAAAAAGTAAACATTCAATCCAGCCACTAAACCAGCATATTGTATTCTTCCCACACATTCTACTACCGAGTAGGCTCAAGTTCGAGTCCTAGGAATGAAGCCACCTTTGGTAGCCCCCGAAACGGCGCTGCCAAACGCAAACCCGGGTTAGATGGATATTGGACACTAGGTGGGAAATCAAGAAAAAAGAACCAACAAGGCACAATATATTCAGTATCTAACAAACAGAAATGAAGGCTTATAAAAATTTGAAGAATACAATTTCTGTGTAAATCTTAGAAGACGATTCCGCATGTCTAGTCAAAGAAGTTGGAACAGTAATTTCAGTGCTTCACTTGTGCCTTGCAAAGTAGGAGAAAAAAGATGAGATGTGCTCTCCACGTTTTCAAGCTAAAAAATGTTTAATGAAAGGAGAAGATAGAAAGGCAGTGTCAATCTAGCAGCAAACTTTACCAAATTTATTGGCATACTATAACCTGTACTCCAGTGCCTTTTTACAACTTTTTATCTCACCAAAGAAGTCTTTACAAAGAATGGAAAGGTCAAACTACAAACAAGTAAAATTTCAAGTCAAATCAGCAAGCATTATCACTTCATAAGCATTCTTGCTAACTGTCTTTGTTACGTGACTCGATACAACTTTTTTGAATTGAAAAACTTAGAAGTTCTGCAATCAACCATAGGCAGACAATGTCAAGTTGATATATGATAAAGACACTCTGATAGTCTGATTATTAAAACCTCTAAAAGGAGTCCCGAAATAACAATTTGGGAAAATTGATTCACAGCCTCCATGGACTCTAGTTTCATAAGCCTTGTGAACCTCTACCAGCTGTCAAAAGTAAATTAACCCTTTAATCATGTGGTCTTAAACATGTCACATGGAAAGTTGAAATTAAAGAGTTACTAAATAAGGAATGGGTCATTCTTTTGAAATGGAGTAAAATGGAAAGTAGGCCAAACAAATTGAAACGGAGGGAGTACAAAATAAATACCATAACAAAATAGGTTTAAGAAAGGAAAAGACAAAAAAATATGCGTCTATGTTCCTTATTTTGAATTGGCACTATCACCTACCTGAATCAGAAATATGTTTCACCTAATGACATCAAAAAAGGGCAGCATGGTGCACTAAAGCTACCGCTATACGCAGTGTCCGGGGAAGGGCCCCACCAGAAGGGTGTATCGTACACAGCCTGCATTTCTGCCAGAGGCTGTTTCCAAGGCTTGAACCCGTGACCTCCTGGTCACATGGCAGCAACTTTACCAGTTTCCAAGGCTGTTTCACCTAATGACATTGATTATAAATAACTAATATGTCCAGAATATGGTCAAAAGAGCAGCCAATGATTAAAAAAGGAA
The DNA here is from genome assembly GCA_030864225.1 of Capsicum baccatum var. pendulum. NCBI lineage: Eukaryota > Viridiplantae > Streptophyta > Magnoliopsida > Solanales > Solanaceae > Capsicum > Capsicum baccatum. Next base: position 184,009,237 of record CM061554.1, read on the forward strand.
ACCTCTTCAAAGTGGGTATCACGAAGGAGATAAGAAGGATGAGAAAGGAAAAGGACATACTTTTTACGAGTTTCAACATTCCCAAGATCACTGTCAAGAGCAGAAATCTCTGCATTATTAACTTTAATAACTCCTGTAATGTGTATGGGTACTTTTGTTCTTCCTCCAGTGGCATAGATCATTCTATGCTCTGAATCATGAAGAACAACCTACAAAGATCATCGAGAGGAAAGGAACATGAATTGATCAAATGAAGATGATGTAGGAAGCAAATTTTGATAAGAAAAGAGAAGATGCCATACCTCAAAAGTGAAAACGTAACTCCCAACATCAATGTCTTTGGGCAAAGCATCTAAGTAATGCACGGCATTTTTATGGTCAAATTTGAGATCCTTTAGCATGGGGAAGACAAATATTCACAAAGTTAATAAGCAAGCAGAGATGCTAAAATTACTTTAAAAGAAAATATTAACTGCTACATTTGATACAAGAGATCACAAACAAAAGCCCCATGGCACCTGATCGATAACAGAAGAATCCTTTGAACCAGAGCTGAAAATCTGCTTGAGTTTGACTGTCAGAGAAGGTGCAGCAGCCCCCAAAACAGTGTTTACATTTACCTAATTGGATTAAAAATATAACAGTCCATCAATTTCAGATATGCTGGCGAAACCTATCAGAGCACCAAGATAACCGGATACATGATACAAGAAAGAATGCAACATGTTTCACCTCAGAGGAATAACTGTTAAAAAATACACACATGAAGCACACTAAAGCATTGCAACTAGGCACAAAGCAGGTTGTGTGCTTAGGCTAGCTTATACAGCGCTTGGATGATTGGAACTGAGGTAATGAGGAGGGTTTCTTAGCAAAAAAACAGTCAACTGATTTTTTTGTAAAAGGACTAAGATTAATTTAAAAGATACATGACCTCTGCTTAAAAAAAGGTGGTACTACACAGCAAAAAACTTGTTAATGTCTAAAATTAGAAACTTAAATTGCATTTTGCCATCTCAGGAAATTTATTAAGTTATCCTTTTATAAAGAAGCACCCTGAAGATGCACAATAATATGCACTTTTGTTGGACCCAAGGATGTTAGTGAAGTGGGTTGAGAACAATAAGATCTCAGGTTCCAAGCTGAAGCAAAAATACTAGGCAATTTCTTCTTATCAGTCTCGGACTCAAGGGACTCTACCTCTCTCTATCTCTCTCTCTCTCCCTCTCTCTCTCCCTCTCTCTAAACCTAAACCTAGGCCGACCTCCGGCCCCCGGCACACCGTCGCCGCCCCCACCCCGCCCCCCTCGGCCGAACGCCGACCTCCGGCACCCGGCGCCGCCATCGGCGAGACAGCGCCGCCACCGCCGCCACAGAAACAGCCGACCACCGCTGCCGTAAACCCTATCTCCGACTCCGGCTCCGGCACTGGCACCGCCGACCCTCTCCGGCTCAGCACCGGCGACCGCCGCCTCCTCCTTCTCCGTCTCAGCACCGGCGACCGGAGTCCGATCTACGTTGGATTTTGGTTTCCGACTTGGCCTACAAGCGTAACCCAGTGACTTCTAACCTTTGTTATTTTCAGTATTTCATTCCTCGTATTATGCTAGTACTATCTCTTGTATCTTGACTTGTGTTTGATTTGTTGATATTGTCTGTTGCCTGTTGTCGTTTCTTGCACTGCGTCTTTTGGGTTAGCGGCTCGGGGCTCTGTTTGGGGCTTTGGGTGTTGAGCCCAGTGGTGTTTGCTCTCTATTTGACTTTAGTTTTGTTTCTTCATTATTTCTTCGTATTTGTGTGAGCCTTGTATTCTTGCTGCTGCTTTGCTACTACTACTACCACTGTTTATATTCTCTTATATTTGCTTGTAGTAGTGGCGGTGGGCGGTGATGGTTGGATAGGGTCATGTCCGAGGGGGTTGGGGCGTGGGGCTGTTGTGGGGGCGGGGGGTGAGGAAAGGGCGGGAGTGGGAGGGAGACCAAGGTTTGGCCTCAGGGGCGGTAGAGGAAGACGTGGGGATAGTGAGGGTAGGCTGAGGGTTGGGTTTTGGAATATAGGGACCCTTCCGGGTAAGTCCATAGAGCTTGTGAAGATTCTTAGAAAGAGGAGGATTAATATTGCGTGTGTTCAAGAGACCAAGTGGGTGGGGTCTAAGGCTAGAGATGTGGATGGTTACAAGCTGTGGTACTCTGGGAGCGAGAGGCATAGGAATGGAGTTAGCATCTTAGTAGATGAAGAGCTTAGGGGTCAGGTAGTAGAGGTGAAGAGGATCAACAACAGGTTGATGGCTATTAAATTGGTCATTCGGGGGTTTACCCTGAACGTGTGTAGTGCCTATGCGCCGCAAGTGGGCTCGGAGGGGGAGGAGAAGAGGCGGTTTTGGGAGGCTTTGGATGAGGTGGTGAGAGGCGTGCCTACCTCGGAGAAGATTGTTGTAGCAGGAGATTTCAACGGGCACATCGGGGCGTTACCCGGAGGCTTTGGTGATGTGCATGGTGGTTTTGGTTTTGGGGAGAGAAATGAAGAGGGGGCTACTCTATTGGATTTCGCGAGGTCCTTTGGGCTGGTGGTGGTGAACTCGGGCTTCCCGAAGAAGGACGACCACCTGATCACCTTTCGAAGCGCGATAGCCAAGACCCAGATTGACTTTTTGTTGCTTAGGAAAGGGGATAGGGTGTTGTGTAAGGACTGTAAGGTCATTCCGAGTGAGAGCCTTGCGACCCAGCATAGGCTCCTGGTTATGGATTTGGGTATAAAGAAGAACAGAAAGAGGAGGGGTGAGGAGTGTCAACCTAGAATTAAGTGGGGCGGCTTGACGCCAGTGAATGCGTGGGAGATGGGGGAGAAGTTGGCGGGAATGGAGGTGTGGGAGTGTAGGGGGGACGTGGATAGTATGTGGGATAGGGTGGCTAGGTGCATCAGGGAGAATGCAAGGGAGATGCTGGGTGTTTCTAGGGGCCGGGCTGGGCATCATCGGGGGGATTGGTGGTGGAATGAAGAGGTGAAAAAGAAAGTAGGGACCAAGAAAGAGGCGTATGATAAGTTGGTTGAGAGTAAGGACGAAGTAGAGAAGCGGGTGAACAGGAAAGAGTACAGGCTAGCTAAGAAGGAGGCTAAGTTAGCAGTTACGGCGGCTAAGACAGCCGCTTTTGAGAGCTTGTATGCAGGGTTACAGGGGAAAGGAGGGGAGAAAAAGTTGTTTAGACTCGCAAAGGCTAGGGAGAGGAAGGGCCGCAACCTCGACCAGGTGAGGTGCATTAAGGGGAAGGACGGTACAGTGCTGGTGGAGGAAGGCCACATTAGGAATAGATGGCAGTCGTACTTTCATAGGCTCTTGAATGACAAAGGGGATAGAGCTATTGTGCTAGGGGAGCTGGAGCACTCAGAGGAGTGTCGGGATTTTAGTTATTGTAGACGTTTCAAGATAGAAGAGGTTAGAGAGGTTGTTCGCAGGATGCGAGGGGGTAGGGCGACGGGGCCGGATGAGATACCGGTGGAGTTTTGGAAGTTCGCTAGAGAGGCTGGTGTAAGGTGGTTGACTGGATTGTTTAACGAAATCTTTAAGACGGCAAAAATGCCCGAGGCTTGGAGGTGGAGTACCATGATCCCTCTCTATAAGAATAAGGGTGACATACAGAGTTGCAATAACTACAAGGGGATTAAGTTATTGAGTCACTCTATGAAGATTTGGGAGAGAGTGGTCGAGGTGAGGATGAGACGGATAGTGTCTATTTCGAAAAATCAGTTTGGATTTATGCCTGGCCGCTCGACGACGGAGGCAATCCACCTGGTACGAAGGCTGGTGGAACAATATAGGGAAAGGAAGAAGGACCTGCACATGGTGTTTATCGACCTGGAGAAGGCATACGACAAAGTCCCCAGGGAGGTGCTTTGGAGATGCTTGGAGGTGAGTGGAGTCCCGCTGGCGTATATCAGAGCAATTAAGGACATGTATGAGGGAGCGAAGACTCAGGTGAGGACGGCGGGAGGGGACTCAGAGCATGTCACTGTCTTAACAGGATTGCATCAGGGATCTACTCTTAGTCCCTTTTTGTTTGCTTTGGTGTTGGATGTGTTGACGCGGCATATTCAAGGGGAGGTGCCTTGGTGTATGCTTTTTTGCAGATGATGTAGTTTTGATTGATGAGACGCGAGGGGTGTGAATGACAAACTAGAGGTGTGGAGACAGACGCTTGAGTCTAAAGGGTTCAGGTTGAGCAGAAGCAAGACAGAGTATTTGGAATGCAAGTTTAATGACGTGAGGCTGGAGAATGAGGTGGTAGTGAAGTTGGAATCACAGGAGGTATGTAAGAGGGATAGTTTCAAGTATCTCGGGTCCGTGATCCAGGGTAACGGCGAGATTGACGAGGATGTCTCGCACCGTATTGGGGCGGGATGGATGAAGTGGAAGCTCGCGTCGGGGGTGTTGTGCGATAAGAAGGTGCCGCCCAAGCTTAAAGGCAAATTCTACAGGGCGGTAGTCCGTCCGGCCATGTTGTATGGAGCGGAGTGCTGGCCAGTTAAGAACTCCCACATCCAAAAAATGAAGGTGGCAGAAATGCGGATGTTGCGTTGGATGTGTGGGCTGACTAGAGGGGATAGAGTTCGGAATGAGATTATCAGGGAGAAGGTTGGTGTGACCCCAGTGGAGTATAAGATGCGGGAGGTCCGATTGAGATGGTTCGGACACGTGATGAGAAGGGGCATGGATGCCCCGGTTCGTAGGTGTGAGAGGCTAGCGCTGGATGGCTTTAGGCGGGGTAGGGGTAGGCCGAAGAAGTACTGGGGTGAGGTGATTAGGCGGGACATAGAGCAGTTACAGCTCACCGAGGACATGACCCTAGATAGGAAGATCTGGAGGACGCGAATTAGGGCAGAAGGCTAGGGCCAGTTTGGGTCGCTAGTGTAGGGAATTACTTGGTGGGGGTATTATTCTTGATATGGTACCTGGTTCCATGTTTTATTACGATTCTGTGTGCTTTTCTCTGCTTTTCTCTGTTTTATTACTTATGGGTGCCGTTTTTATGTAATGAAATCTTGTTCTGTGCTTTACTATGTATCTATGTATCTATGTATTTGTGCGGTGTCTTGTGTCTTGAGCCGGGGGTCTATCGGAAACAGCCTTTCTACCTCTTTAGAGGTAGAGGTATGGACTGCGTACATCTTAACCCCCCCAGACCCCACTAGGTGGGAATACACTGGGTTTGTTGTTGTTGTTGTTGTATCCTTTTATAAAGAAAAATTAATATGGTCTGGGACGTGATTGACATAGTTTTTACTTGACATACTTAGTTGCAGCATTTCAATTCCTCCACCCTTATACTGGCTTTTCTTTTTAGTTATGTTATGTTTTCATTATATGCCTTTTTTACTACATTAAGTAACCTTAGCTTAATACAGCATCAGATTTTGATGCTTTTCGGTGTTTCTCATTGAAGCCACTAATTCCCGTCTGGAGCATACCCCCTCTGAACCTTGTATATCTCTACTACTCAAGTTATCACTAGAGGAACACCCAAAACTGGGAAATAGAGTATCAAAGACTTTATAGTCTAAATACGAAAATTGAAGAATATAAGAAAGCAATTATGAAAGAAATATGGGGTAATTTATTCAGCATTCACGAGAATTATATAAAAAATGTCACACCTTAAGCGGGTCCTTTCTAGTCAATGAAAGCACATTGGTTGGCAGCGATAAAATCAATGGCATGGAGACCCTGCATTTCAAGAAATGCTTGACATGTAAGTACAGAAATGGTGCTGACCAGATTGCAGCAAAGATGCTACATCTGAACTCAACTAGCAAAAGCCAAAAACACAACATTTTACAGAAACAAAGCAAATGCAGAAAAAATTAGGAAAAAGGAAAATAAAGTATATTTTGCAACCACACCTATTGTTTTCCAAGGAAGCCAATGCTTCAACTTGGTAATACAAGTCCTTTGCATTTCCAGGAACTCCAATGCCAAGGAAAAACCTTGCCAAACCTAGAATTTTGTCACCTGGAAGCTGCACATCATAGAGTAAAGTCTTATCAAGAATGATTTTCATAAAGTTACAGAAAGAAATGACATGTGCTACACAGCATACATTTAAATTTTCAGCAGACACTGTGGCAAAAGATGTAATCCCACACACTACAGAGGATGAAGCTGAGAGGGGACCCTGATGTCCTTGAGCATCAACAAGTTTTTCATCGAAGTAATAGGCTCCATCATCTGTAATACGATATGACAACAAAATTATCATAGACGTTCATTTATTAGAACAAGGGAAACTTCTGGAATTACCGTTATAAACTGTCAGCTCCACCAGCTCACAGAATGAAAAGAAAAGGAGAAGAAACAAAAGAGGTATATACCATATTTCTCCAAACCACCAAGAAGCTTCGAAATATCATTTTTCACCATGCTAATCTGCCAATGCAGAGTAAATATGAGGTTGAATGCAAAACACAAAAGATATTACACAGAATTACGTGAGCAGGAATAATAAAAAATCAGAAGATAAATGGTGTTATGTGTAACCAAGTAAAGCATGCAATAACTTTAGCATGTAACCTGACTTAACGGCCAAACTGAGCACAGCCTGGACACAGCAACAAAAAACTTCAATTCAAGTATGACAAAATGCTGGTCTATATTTTTTGATAAGTGACACTCAATGTCAAGAAAATGACTTTGATGTCTGCTTTATCTCCTGAATGCATATTTGCTCTAAGAAATAACTATATTTCCTCATCTTTTTAACTTTAAAAAAAAACAAAAATATTGAAATAAGAAAAAAAAAAATACATATGTCACTACCACATGAGACATTATTAAAGGTTCTACCTTTTGACGCCTCTTTACACACATGGATACTATAACCCACAGAAGAAGGAAGGCAATCAAAGACGATTTTGTTAATCATTCTCTATAGTTACATCTTGAATGTGAAAACTTAAACTCACATTGGGTGACACTCACACCCATATAACTGCATATGAAATACATGTAACCCACTTCAGTAATAGCTGCTATCCACCAGATCTTCAATGCCAATTTTTTCTTGACCTATCACACCTAGTCGGTGTCATTATTAAAAAAGGTGGATCAGTGTTCAGAGAGATGCGACCGCATCATCACATTATGCGCTGATGCGATGCGATGCGGGCTCCCAGCGAGTCGCATCTTTGATGCGGTGCAATCTGAGAATTGCAGGTGCATCAAGCCTTGTTGCGTGATGCGATGCAATGAGATCGCATTATGGATTTTTTTTATTTTGGGGCAAATTTTAAATTAAAAAAGGGTTGAAAGTGAATTTTTTTATGAGCAATTTTTAAATTAAAAAAAGGATCAGAAGTTTAAGAAAAGACCGATTAAAAATTTTAGGATTTTTTTGACCTGCTTCTCTCTTCTCCACTTCTCCACTAAAGCTGCGCTGCAACAGCTCTTTCTCCATTGAAGTTGCGACCAAGTTCCAACAGGTGTTTCTTCTTCTTCTTTCTTCATCCTTCTTTTTTTTTCCTTCTTCCTTTTCCTTCTTCTGCTCTGTTTTTTTTCATACACGAATACCCTTTTTTTTGAATTTTCAACCAATGCTCTGTTTTTTTTTCTTCACTGAAATTGTATTTTTTCGACAGAGCAGTTGCGGCTACTTCTTCTTCTTCTTATACTTTGTCTTTTTTTTACAGTGATAGACTTTCATCCGATGCTCTGTTTTTGTTCTCCACTGCTGCTCTTCTTTTTCAACCAATGCTCTACTTTATGTTTTTCCTTTTGATTGTGATTTTGATATGATTTATTTTTTATGTTATCTTTACAACAATTTAAAAATGTCTGATCCGGCTTTGAAATATGGTAAAAGGGCAAGTGAGACCAATAGGAATAAAGTCACACGTATTTTTTGTGGAACTGATTTGTTGGTATTTCATTAGAACTTTTGCTTAAATATATTGTCTTTATTGTTGATTATATAGTTGTTGTGGTTTTTTCAGTTATAACTAACTATTTGAATGCTTTAGAGGTATTTTTTTTATTAAATTGCGCTTCACTTCAATGATGCGGTCGCATTGCATTACGCATCGCATACTGCATGATGCAAAGCCTTGTCGCTTTTTTCTGCATCACGCATCCCTGAACACTGGGATGGATCTAGTTGGAGTTATTAGGAATACATCGGTTAAATTTAGGGTGAAATGTTTTACTTGGATTATTAGGAAGCAAAAAGGTGAAGTCTAATTACATTTATAATAAAGGCACCGAATGCAACTTTCCTTGCCATATGCTGGCTTAAAGTATGGATAAAAGAGAGTATCTCATGTCCAATTTGAAAAGTTGCACTTGTTCTTGATGTCGTTGCATATTGTATGTGATAATTTGGTACACTTGCTTGATGCTTCAAATTTGACTCACTGGTGTGTGAATAAGTTGTAACAAGGTTATTGCTTTTTGAAAGATATTCAACAGGAGAAGGACCTAAACAGAAACCAAAGAAATCAGTATGGGACCAAAGAAAAAGTTAATGACTGAATGGGCCAAAAGAACAAGATGGGGGCGTGAAAGAAATGAAAGAAGGGACTAAGTTCAGAGAAGTAAAGCATCTAGGTGCACCCAAGGGTGTGGCCTAGTGATTCAATGAAGTTGGGTTAAGCACCATGAGGTTTCAGGTTCAATTCCCAATAGAGACAAACACTAGGTGATTTCTTCCCATCTGTTCTAGCCTTGGTGGAAAGAGTTACGCTTGTGGGAGGTGATAGGTATCCCGCGGAATTAGTCGAGGTGCGCACAAGCTGGCCCAGACTCCAGAGTTATCAAAAAAAAAATATAGCACCTACGTACCGGAGATACTGAGACGCCTAGTACCTAGACTTTGTTGTATGCAAACATGTAGCACCTACGACCTATGTCCCATTATCTACATAATGTCTACCATCCGCATATGTAAGGAATTCTTCCCATTGAGGATTTCAAATTTTAGGCAAGTTTGAAGAGAGAAGATTCTTGAAGAGAGACATCTCCAAAAGATTTTTTCCTCCTTAGGATTATAATATTATATACGTTTGATACTTCTAAGTTTGGTCAATGGTGGACTTCATTATTCTAGGAGCATAATGGAAATCAGCATGTATTTTACATTTACACGCACTTTCCTTGCTATATATCAATAAAAAAGTGAGTTAGCAAGTTATTTATCCAACTTCTGCTTATGTATCTAAGGAATCCTACTGTGAGCAAAAAGGGGACTTCAAGATTTAACTTAAGATTTGAGTAGGGTAGGATCAAGAAAAATAGATAAGTTGGCTGATTTATGTTTAAAATAGGGTATACCAAAGAACATTATGTAATCAGTTATTGAACATGACACTAGAGCATTTTATTTACTGGTGTCTGCATAAGAATACCGTGGAATCAGCCACTGATAGTTGCATCAAGGTAGGCTGCCTACATCACACCACCCTTAGGTTGCTGCCCTTCTATGGAGCCTTTGTGAATGAGGGATGCTTTGTGCATTAAACTGTCCTTTTTATTTGCATAGGAAAACTAGGATTATATGCAAGTAGGAAGATACTAGCCTCAGTTCAATAACCAAATCCACTAAAATAAAGTGTAGAGAGGTGCAATTGATTAATGAAATGTTCAAGGCAATCATAGTCCTAGACCCTTGATCCACTCATTTAAGAAAGCATTAGAATCATCATTAGTGAGACATCAACTAATTGGTAGTTGCACTAATTATCTCTACACAAAAATACAATTACGTCAATCTTGGTATATTTGGTGCAAATTCTTCATGGAAATTATACTCTACTCCCTGAATAGTTATTGTTATGTCGGTGTCTACTTGAATGAACATTGGTAAGCAACATGTGCAACGTCTGATGTAATATTATAGACAGATGCTCTTCGCAAAAAGAGAGAAATAATTTTAAGTTACTCCTACTTGTCTAAGAGTCCAGACGGAACATAGATCACCCTTTATTACATTGCAACGTCTGATGTAATATTATAGACAGATGCTCTTCGCAAAAAGAGAGAAATAATTTTAAGTTACTCCTACTTGTCTAAGAGTCCAGACAGAACATAGATCACCCTTTATTACATTGCAATTTGCATCACAACTACAAACTGATTTTCTCTTTGTTCTTTGGGAAGTCCTAATGATAAGAATCAGGTTACTAGAATAAACAAGAAAATAATGTGGAAGCGAAAATACTACAATTAAAGACCTAACGTGGATGCTATCACCCTAAAGATTGGCCCAAAAAGAAAAAGGAGGCAACTTTGAGGACAACAACACTATGTTATTTGATTTATTTGGAACGACAGAAATAGGATGTCGTTTTATATGAACGAGACCGACATTAGGAGTGTCCAAAAGATGACCAGTGTACTTGCAATATAGAAAATTTCAATAAGATGAATCCCCTAGAGCCATATTTTGAAGGGAAAAATCACCAAGGGGTGATTGCATTGATTTGATGGGCTCTTCATAAAATGCAAGCTAGACCACATTTATAGCAAGATTGTGGGTAGTAAAACAAGACCATCTTATGCGTTACGATAATGGAAGTATGAATTGAACTCCTCGAGGATGATAAGAGGATAGATTTTACTCACCAAAGATTGATCAATCTCAGAAGAAGCTAATGAAATGACACCAGCCAGGCTCTCAAATGCAATTCCTGTAAAAAGTATTTTATCAGGAAAATGTAAAGTAAACACCGTAATGGTTGTTTTGAACTAGGTTTCTTTTCAAAAAGTTCTCCCAAACTTGAGAACAATTTCGTGTAGTTTCGGGAAAACAGTTTTTCTTTTCAGAATATTTACTCGAGTTGCTTCTGAGTAACCAATAGCTATTTATGTTGTTTTGGGGATATATAAACATATTAAAACAAAATTAACAAAATCAGGCATCTATTTGCCACAAGCATTAACCAAAAACAGTTTTTCAAAAAATATTTCCAGAAATGCTGCCCAAGTACTTAAGAATCTTACGGAAGTTGTACAACAGAGACTTTTTCTGAGATAGGAATAGTGATATAACTACTATTTACTCTTATAAAATCTTGTTTTGTGCTTTACTATGTATTTGTGCGGTATCTCGTGTCTTGAGCCGGGGGTCTATTGGAAACAGCCTTTCTACCTCTTTAGAGGTAGAGGTATGGACTGCGTACATCTTACCCCCCCCAGACCCCACTAGGTGGGAATACACTGGGTTTGTTGTTGTTGTTGTTGTTGAGAGTAATTACCTGCAGCATAAGTGCTAGACTCGGGATTGTTGGAGCTATAACGCCACCTTCCATCACTTTGGCCAAGAGCCTGTCAAGAATTCCAAATGCCATACCAAACACCTCATGAAGACGAAAAAGAGTCAATATTTCAGTCTATGCAAATGCTAAATGGCAAACATAAAATGAAACCTTTATGGCACGGAAAACTGAATCAGCACTTTCAAGATGTACATCCACATCCGAACTTAGGCCCTACAAAGTGAACATGGCATGTGAGAAAAAGAGAAATCACTCCGGAATAAATACAATGTTTTTGTGAGATCACGAGATCTACAGATGTTATCAATTTCAAGCAGAAAGTACAGCTATATTTAGATGCTTCTGCCTTTCTATTTCCATCTCTTTTTTCCTTTCAAAGGATTTGAAGTGATGTAACCATTAATGAATCAGGGTAGTCCTAATAGATACAATAGAAAAGAAAACGAGAGGCATTTTGCCATGCATTACCTTGATAAGAACTAAACTTCCAACAGAGTAGTAGGAATCAAGAAGTGAGCTGGCACTTTTCACAGCATCCTTAAGTCTTGGGACTATGCCCTTAAGAAAAAGAAAGCCAGAAAAGCGAAAGAAAAGTGAATATAATGCATTTTAAATGATTTTCATCAGTATACGGAACAGTTCATCAAGCTCAAACATACTGCAAATGCCTTCTTGTTAAGCTCACAGTTCAATAACCCATTAACTCTTAATGCCTGGAACAGATCTTTCAATGCTGAAGAAGGAGATGACAGAGTGTCCACCACCGATGCACATGTATCAGCCCTTTGATCAGGCTGTTTTTTAATTCCAAGAACCTCAAATGTCCTTAAGGCCTCGTATGCTTCTTCAAAACTGGAGAGGTAAGATAAGCAACATATTACACATCCACAATTTACATTTCAAGAATAGTTTTGCCAAACATGAAGTTGAATAATGTAAATGGAAACAGAGGGATTTTCCCTAGAGAGCCAATTTATATATATATATATATATATGAAATGATTAATTAATTAATTAATTAGGTGAATGATGCTGACGCAGATAGTCCTATGCACATAAAATATGTTCAGTTTCCTACTGATTCTGAAAACAGGTTATTCCTGAAGTAGCCAAACATAGTTTTCCCTTTTCCACTTATTTCTTGCTATGGAATAGTTTGCAGGAAGATTTTTCAAAGGAGTAACCAGAGAAAATTTATTAACTGCTATTCCCCCAATAAGAAAACAATTCAACCATGGCAACTACTATTACTTTATATATAATACAGAATATCGTTTAGTCGATTCACAATATGTTACCCTTAAATTATACTTACCAAACATAAAAATATTAAATAGACTACACATAGTTAGAGCTCATTGTCCATTAATACTATCCTGCACATACAGAACAGATATAGTTCACAATTCTGGAACTCTTATATGATCCAAACACACTGCAATTATTTTCGCGTTTCCCTGGTAGACAGTGAAAAACTAAATCAACCACCCACAAAGGTGAAAAGGAGAAGAAGAACCCAAAATCCCTATTGCAATTGAATGGTAATACTGGCAAAAGTATAGGGTGTTCTAAATACATCTGCAGTCTACCAGACATCAGTTTCATATAGACATGAGAGCTAACAGGGGTGCAAGGGGGTCCAACTGAACTCATTCCTTGAAATATTATACTATGAAAATAGGATTTTTTTTTCGCATGTACATAAATTGCTGAATCCCCTTGCCATAAAAAATGTTTCTTTTTGAATCCCCTTGTTTGAAGTCCTAGTTCCGCTACTGAGAGCTGACCCAAATATTACAACTATATTATCATTATCCAATTGAGTATTTAACAGTGACGAGTTTACATCATTCTGGACAGATCAGTGGTCTAAATTCAGATGAAAGGACCCCAAAAGTAGCCTTCTTACAGAAAAATGTGTGGCACACCCTAAATACGATTTCAACACATGCTATGACATCATTCATGGGAGCAAAGCCAAGTAAACTCTGCCTATTTGAGCTTTTTCAGCTTTAAGGGTGTGTTCGATATGAAGGACAACATTATTTTTTCGTGCTTGATTGATCAAAAGTTTTGAAAAATATTTTCTTTAGGAAAACCAACTCCTTGAAAATAAGGAAAATGACTTCCATAATAAATAGGGGAAAAAAGTTGCATGGCCTCCTCCCCACACACACCTCCAACTGTGGTATTCAAACAGTAACTCGAGACATTTTCTCTACCAATTCTTACCCTGAAAAAGAAGGTACCCTTACGTTCTTGAACCAATAACCATCTTTTGGCTAACCTAGTCTCCTCCGCCCCTGGGGACCAACAAGGGGCAGTACTGGAGTATTCACATGTTGTCCATCAACTACACCCCCAACCTCCCCCACCCCTTCTTACATACCGAAAATAAGTATCCACTTATTTTCCGTGGGAAACATTCTCCTTCGTACCGAACACATCCTAAATATGCAATCACTGTCCAATTCATACACCTGACTAATCATTAATTGATTGATCCAACGAAAAAAAGGGTTTTAGCGAGGTGTTAATCAAACCTTTTAAAAGATCCATCAGCGGGAGTAAACAACTCCAATGCAGCAGATCGGTGAGAATGAGAGATAGGTTTAAAGATAGCTGCTTCACAGGTCAATGCGGAGGATAATGCTAGTAGTACTAGAAATCCTAAAACTTTCGTCATTCCTGTAAACAAAAAATCACACAAAAAAGGAAGAAGAAAATGTTAGCAGTATATAAGTACATATGGAAATGGAAGTGAAATCAGGCAGATCTTAGATAGTTACTGGTAATGAGGAAGGGAGGAACTTTGCCAGTCTGCGTAGACCAAAGGGAGGAGCTTGAATGTGAATCATATGCACAAATTTTGGCGTCATATATTCCCAAATATGTCCATAACTTTCTTCTTATTGCCCAACATGTCCTCCGCATGTCCATAAAAATCCTAGGACAGACCATATTTCGATTGCGGCTTTAAATTAAAAAAATTAAAATTTAATATTATTCTGTGAATCTACCTAAAATTATATGTGTTGTTTACTTCAAATTTTATCAAACTTAAAACGACATACATAACACGATAAATAAATAATTTCATAATTTTTTTTTTCAAATCAGTAAAATAATTTTATAACTCAAAATATCAAATAAAAGTTTAAAGATTTTTGCTTACTAAATCACTTTGCCGTGCATAAATTATTTAATTTATCTATATCAAGGACTTGAAAATACTATAGTTTCCAATGGAGTTATAAATTTTTTAAAAAATAAAAATGTGGGGCGGTGCGGTGCGAGTATGCGCGGATATGAATGTGGGGCGAATTTATGGGGATTTAAAGGTGATGTGGTGCGATTTTTAAACTCGCGGGTTTAGAAAAAAAAAGTTGCACTACACCCGCACCGCACCACCCCATTGCCACCCTTAGAACTAGTGTTCAAATTAAAAAATATTCATAATGCTGAAATAATGTAATAACAAAGAAATGACTAAAAAAACTAAAACACATGATCAATCAATTAACATTAGTACTATTCACCTCCTCAGCTTGAAAGTGGATAGCAATTTCACCACATCGAATTAATTCGATAGATTGATTACGGTGTGCAAGTTATATCTTTTTAAGTTTTAAGCTATTTTTTGACAAAAAAAAATCGCGAAAAAAAGGTTGAAGAGAGAGAAACAATGGAGGAATTAGTGATGGAGAAAATTTAACCGAGGTATGAATTTCCATTAGTATAAACAACGATTGTTTGTATAAAAATATACAAAGGTCAAACTTGATAAGTTCTTGAATAGTTAAAGGACTAAAACTGATAAATTTATATTTAAGGACTATTTTAGACCTACTTCAATAGATAAGGGACTATTTATGCCTTTTCTCGTCAGTTATATAGGTAATAGAAATACATAAATTAATTATAACAGATTTATATATTATTTTATAATTTTATGTAAAGCTTAGTTATACAAATTTTAGTTATTCATGTATAATATATTCCACCTTCTATTCTGCATAACATAGGAGTACATAGATTTCATCCCTCATAACTTATACATATATTAGTTATTAATTGTAAATCAAACATTGTACTAATTTTATACATGAATAATTTATTTTCTATCCACCTACCAAACATTATATAAGTTATACATATTCAACATATGAATAGCTCTACTCTTTTCCAGTAACCAAACAACCCCTTAGGGTGTATCCGCTGTGAAAATTATTTTTCTAAAAAACGGTAAGGGGTCGTTTAGTAGCTTGTTATGAGAAATATTATTTATGTGTAATGTATTAGATCCTCTAAAAGTAATATTATGTTTGGTAGCTGGTTAGGATTATGCATCAAAATTAATATGGTTTTTGAATTGTAGTTTAGAAATTCACAGGACTACTACATGTATAGAATATAAGGGAATCTATATATAATTTTATGAGGGATAGAAAATGAAATTAATAATACTGTACATGAATAAATAAACTCTAGATAACTAATCCCCACATAAAATAATACATAGATTCTGTAACAATCCTCGTGGTCATTTTAATTTTTTTCTGTGTTTTAACCATTTTGTCCTTCCTTATAGTTGATTTATGTCATTTATGAGTTGTGAATATGGTTGACAAGGTACCTGAAGCATTCGAGAGTGATTTATTTGTGTATAAGGTTTTGAGCTGCCTTTAAAGTGATATATTTAACTTCGATAAATATTTTGTTATCCAAGCGTCAAATGGTATTTTTCCTGTTCCATTAGTTTCGAATATTGATTTTGAGTGTGTAGCATGGTTGGTCCAGGTTTTGAGACTATATTATGAATTTTGAGCTTTTAGATGAGAAATTAATTTATTTAGTCCAAAGGGGTTCTCGCAGTGTAACTTGTTGATAATGACCGCTATTGGTAATTTCAATAGCTTTATTGTGTCTGGAACGTCGAAATTAGTCTAATACCATTATTGATTTATTTTTATAGGACCCCGAATGAATCTCGAGGGTTTATTCAGTGACATTTTGAGCCTCAGAACATTGTTGGTGCAAGGTTTTGGTGTAGGCCCCAGGATTTCTTTGCATTTATTGCCCTGTCATTGTGTTTGGGAAGAAAGGAATTATTCTCCTTCTTGAAACCGTATTTGTTAAGAATAAATTGAGATTGGGTCAGGTTTTCCTTCTATACGATTATAATCGGACCATTGCATTGACGGTTAGTTCGGGTAGGTAACCTTTATGAATGCGAGGGGTTGACCGCATTCTCAAAAAAGGCATTGTTCACCGAATGATATTTAAACCCCTTTTCATAATTTTTCTCCATTTCACCATTTTTTTAGCATGGGGAGCATGATTTTGAGTGATTTCAAGAGGATATTTGTAACAATTATTTTCGTTGTTAGGTATTAACCTTTCGTTTAAAATACCTGAGCTTGAAGTTATTAATTTCAGACTAGGCTAATTTCTGATGA
Organism: Capsicum baccatum var. pendulum; assembly: GCA_030864225.1. NCBI lineage: Eukaryota > Viridiplantae > Streptophyta > Magnoliopsida > Solanales > Solanaceae > Capsicum > Capsicum baccatum. The sequence goes on from CM061554.1 coordinate 184,025,952, forward strand.
AATAGAAGCGAAACATGGTCTAGAGAAATCTAATAATAATTTGGGAAAGTTTGATAGTGTTTGATTAAATTTCTAGTTAGCTAAGATGATAAGAAATTGTAGGAATTTATGGAATTGGATTTCGATAAGTAGAACTCCCGAAACTGATCTTAGCGTAAAAGACATATTTGAAATATCTCAGGTTTAAGGTGTGTTGCAAAAATTGAGAGTTTTGAATGAAACTGGACATTCTAGTCCGTCGACGCTGCTATAGCAACGTGTTACTATAGAAGAATAATTCCCACGACAACGATAGTCAATTTGATCAATAACCTGCCGCTATAGCGACGAAAGTCGCAGTTTTGTATTTAATTTTTTTAAATAGTTTATTTTTTTGAAACTCATTTTGGGGTAAAGGATGGACGATTAGGAGCGATTTTCATCAGATTTTCTCTATTAGGCTTCGTTAAGGTAAGAATTTCATCTCCATTATTTAGCATTTGTTGATTTAACCTTCAAATTGCTAAATTACAGAGTTGGGATGATTTTAGTTATTTTCTTTTGCAAGGGAGCAAATTAAGTAATAAGTTAATTGGCTATGACTATTGTTTGTTGATTAACCCTTGCATTTCATTAATTTACTAATTAATCTATGAAATTGATAGTTTTAGGTGAATTACGATAGAAAAGCCTCAGAACGGGAAGGAAATGATCATGAACTTGATCTTAAGGATTAGGAGTGAGTTATAACTCCCAATGTGGTACCTAATTTATATAATAATTGTACAGGTTTTTAAACATATTTTATACAATAATTATATAACTTTTATACACTTTCTATACATTTTTTATATATAGATTTTATACATATACATATTTGATAGAACTATACAATTTCTATACATCTAGCTTATATAGATACATATTCTATATAACAATTATACCATTCTTATACAATTATATTTAATTATTATTTTTAAAAAACAAACAAAATGAAGAATATTTTTCAGTTAAAAAATTTGTAGCAAAAAAAAACTGAATTACTTTTAGAAAAGGGCCGAATGACCCAAGTTGAAAAGTGTATCATCATTGTATGTGGACAGTATCAATATGGTATACAAACTGTATTTGAACTACATAGGTCAAAATGACCTGAATTAGTAAATGGATATAATGTGGAAACAAAATAGCCGACTGGCTATTTTTTGGCAAAACATCAAATTTGAGCTATTTATTTTAAAAATGTTCATGTGGTATTGTTTTCCATAAAACTAATTAAATACCACTAGAATTTTTGCTACGACAAAATTTTTGTTTCAGCCCGCACAGTGCTCAGTAAAACAGTAGTAACTTTTTGTTCTAAATCTAAATTAGCATACGATTTATTACGTTTGAAAGAGGACTCAGATATCTTTGATTTGGTGAGTATTGATCCCCATATCTTTTTGTATTTAAGAATATATGGCCATCTGAAGTTGGCCTTAGTAGAAACCCTAATTGAAACTCTATCGAAAAGAAAGATTTAAAAATAACTTTGTATTAGGGATATTGTACGACCTTAATTCATACCAAAATAACTTCCACACTAAAGTATTGATATTAGTAATCATAAATAATCAAATTCATCGAGCTTGAGTCTATCTAGATACATCAAAAGATTTAAATCATAGTCAAAAAGCTTAAGGTGACACAATAAATAAAATGATGGATATTTTGGCTCAATTCAATATTTAGTAATGCATGAATTTATCATGGATAATTTAGTAACAATGAAATGGGTATTTACATTGAGGAATAATTTACAATGAAGAGAGTAATTCTATTTATAGGGAAAATTCCTTCTAATTCTCTCCAAAAGATAGACATTTCATATCTTAATAGATACTCACTATATCTTCATAGATTTTGATAGATACTCTCTATATTGTTGATACACATTCACTATAAAATGATAGGCATCAATATCATTTATAACAAAAAGGAAGTTCCTAATTTTGAAGAGGAAAGTCACCAAACATTATACCAATGAAATAAAATATACAACGGATATATTTAGTATAGAAGGAAAATGTTATTGATGAAAAATATGTTCTAAAAAAATATATATTATCTATGGTTTTTATAAAAAAATAAAAAATAATAATATTTTTTTGGGGGAAGAGGGGGAGGGGGTGAAGGTAAGAGGGTTAAGGGGTAGGGGGGATGGACGGGGTTGTGTTTTGGGTGAGAATTTTTTTTTAAGAAAATAAAAATAAAACTAAATATATTTTTTTAGGGAGGGAGGGAATTCAGGATGAGATGGGGACGGGAGGGTAGGGTGGGTAGGAATTGGGAAAAACTTTATTTATAGGAGGTGGTAAGGGAAAAAAATAGCATAGGGGTTTTAGGGGATGGGTGAGTTAAGGAGGGGGTGTGATGAGGGTAGGGTGAGGTGGGGATGAGGGCGGGATTTGGTGGGGTGAATAACCTTGATTTTGAGCGTGGTAGAAGATTGACTTGTTTTCTCCACTTTCATTAAGGAAATCATTATTTCCTTTCCTTATTAAATGGGTAGAAGTGTATATTGAATTGTACTTAGTTGAAGATCCTTTTAAAAGGAAAACTTTTCAGAAAATTGCTTAAATTTCAGCAAATTGGGGGAGCCCATAGCCTAACTTTCAAAATTACCATTTATAACTAATGTATCAACTGTATGCAATTGACTGTGTTTAACCAAATATAAATACAATGAATAATTTCATGCACTAGTCTTTTTTTCTTTTCGTTTTGTTCTTCTTCTTTTTTCCTTTTGATTTTTTCAATTTTTGTTTTCTATTTTTTTCTTTTTAAATTTTTTTCCTTTTTTGTCTTTTTCTCTCTTCTTTCTCTAGCTTATATTTCTCTTTATTTTTTTCTTTTTTCTATTTTTATTTTTATCATTTTTTAGGTTTTTTTTCATTCATTTTTTTTTAACTTTTTTGTGTTTATCCTTTTCTTTTGTTTTTGGCTATTTCTCTTTTTTTTTTCTATTTTTTCGTTTTTGTTCTTCTTTTTTCTATTTTTTTTTCGCTTCTTTCTTTTTTTTTTCCTCTCTTCTATCCCTACCTTTTATTTTTCTTTCTTGTGTTTTTTCTGTTACATTTTTTTGTCTATTTTTGGTATTTTTTTATTTCTATTTTTTTTTCTAATTTATATTTTTTAATTTTCAAAAAATATGATAACGACGAGCACAAGTCATTTATGATAACGAAAATATAATAATCATTTATTGTATGTGTAGTCACATCATCCTTTATATTTTTATATCAGTTGACTCAATTGTACTTGTATTAGTATTGTATTTATATTTGTATTTTATAATTCACATTATATTTGTATTTTGTAGTCTGCACTTGTATTTATATTTTGTAGTTCACGTCATCATTTATATTTTATATAATAAACACTTGTATTTTAAATAACTCTTTTATATTTGTATTTTATAGTTGACTATGTATTGTATTGGTATTTTGTGGTTACATTTTGTTCGTATTTGTATTCAATTTTCGACAATGCACCTGTATTTTTATAGAACTATTTTGTTATTGTAAGTTGACCACATATAATATTTGCATTTGTAATGACATTTTTTGATTTATTTCTATTTGAATTTGTAGTTGACAACATTTTTTGTATTTTTAAATAACTAAAAGAGAATTGACATTTTTCTTTCTTTGAACACTTGTATTTATAATGATTGATACAAATTATATTTTATTGATACAAATTGAACAATACAAACATAAATGATAAATTTTACAAATACAAATGCTAAATTATACAAATACAAATGTTACATTTATTTTTTTTTGGGTTTTCCATCCGGTGTCTGGTACCCGCATTGGAGGCCAATTAATCTGAATTAGTGCCGGGTAAGGCCCCATTCGGGGGGCAGCGCTCCCAACAGAGTTTTCTCCATGCCTAGAGTCGAACCCTCGACCTCTGGTTAAGGGTGGAACAATCTCATCCGCTACGCCACAACTCATGTTGGTACAAATGTTGCATTTGTATCAAATCATACATATTTATACAACTTGAACCATACACTAACAAATAACACTTGTTTATAAAAAAATAAAAATGATAAATTTAACATACAAATACTAACGATACATTTGTATTGAACGATACATTGCATATTTATATATTTGGGACTCAAACAAATGCAATTAATTCATATACTTGGTTGTATACAAATAAAAATTATAAATTGTACATATTCATGGATAAACTATTCAAATATAGATAATAAATTCATTTGAAATATATCTTACGACAAAAAAAAACATAAAATATAAAAAATATAAAATACAACAACAGAAAAACAAGAGGAAAAAAGATAAAATAAAAATAAAAGAAAAAGCAAAAACCAAAAAGAAGGTAAAAAGAAAAAAAATATTGCAAATAAAAAAGAAAGAAAAATGAAAAAGAAAAAAAAGATTAAAAATATGGAAAGAAGGAAAAAGAGAAAGAAAATACAAAAAGGAAACAAATGAAAAGAAAAAGAAAAATATAAAAAAATGGAAAAGAAAATTAAGGAGATAGGCTATGGATTGTCATCAATTCAAACTTAGGTTGAAGAGGGTAATTAGGAGCTTATACTTGTTAAGTCATGTAGTTTTCCATTTTAAATGGATTAGTGCTACAAACTAAGATTATTTGTTGCAGCTCATAATAATATTTGTTAGATTGCAATACATAACAGAAATTATTAAGAAAAAAATTAATAAAAATGCTTCTCTTTTTTATATAAAAAATGGAATCCTTTAGAATAGATGACAGTTTACAACTAGATCTCATACACCCCCTATTTTCTCTCTATACTAGTTTTTTTATTTTTCAAAAAAAAAAGTCACGTCATTCTACACTCATTTTCTTCATACAACAAATCAGAGAATATAGAGAAGTTCTAACCTTCATCTTGTTTTTTCAAAAATATAGAGAACTAATTGAAACCCATTTCTATAAATTCTTTTTCTTTCAAAGAAAAAGATTTCAATTGAAATAGATATCTTCTATTTTTATTGAAATAAATAGAATTCAAAAAAATGCAAAAGATGGTAGAAATTAATGTCATATGATACTTGTCTACATTAAATCATGATACAACATGAAGGAAGATGGGATGTAACAAGTAAAATATATCTTACAAAATTTTTTATAGAAAACATCTAAATATTTACTTTGACAGTTATCAACGAAAAAAAAATGTAAATCTAGGTTGTATATGTTTTCAATTTAGTGATGTTGGTATACATTCTAATAGAGATTGAACTTAATTCTTGTGTTTGAATTTATGATTTTTAATTGTGTTTAATTTTTGAATTCTTGTGTCAGTCTTACTGAAAACTTGTAATTCAACAGTCCTATACTTTACAACAAGAAGACCCAAAGATTTTGGTGTTGACGAAATTATGTATGATTCAAATACATAGTACAATGGGTTGATAAAAGTAATAGCAACTCAACGAAAGATAGACACTAATTATGTACATTGAAATTAGATACATAGTTAGGATAGATGCCCATCAATGGCCATGCACAATGATATGGGTGATAGAGTATATTTGAACCAAAAAAAGAACACCTCAGAAATTCTTCATTAAATATCCATTGTTCATCACATACAAGGATATAGCAATGAATTCAACAGTATGTACAAAACAATCTATTATTTGTGTTGGGAATAAAAATTTTAATGAAGTAAATGTGGAGCAGAAGCATCTATACACAAATGATTCAGTTTGCTTAATTGGATTAAATTCGGAGGAGGAAGTATTTGGTCAAAAACATATTGAAATAATAAGTTATCCAATAAATTCAAAGATAACTATTAAACAAGTTTATATGAAAAAGGAGACATCTGCAAATGTTATGAAACTTCACGCATTTGTGAATCAATTTTCATTCATGTTGAACGATCTAGTGCTAGCAGGTAATAAATTTTGTATTTTATAATTCTTGAAAAATAATGATATATTAATTGATGTATTATTTTTATATGATTAATGATTTATTATTTGTATTATTTCTTAAATAGTTATCACCTTGTTTGTCTGGTGAGAGATTGTACATAGTTTCTCCATTCTTCCAGTATGAATGGATCCTGATGTTTTTAAGATAAGAAAATATTGTGAACTGCACATACTCAATAAAACATCAAATATATGCAAGGCGTCAAGAAATTATAGGGGTTTCATAAGATTATTATTGAGCAATTTTGTAAACATAAAGAAAACTTACACCTCAAATGATATTGTCGCAGATATGATTAAACAGTACAGGGTGTCATTAAACTATAATTAGGCATTGCATACAAAGAAAAAGATAGTTAAGATGTTGAGTTGTGTTCCTACAGAATAATACCAAAGAATGCCACGTTACTTATACATTTTGGACAAAAATTATCCTGAATTTGTCCTTCGTTTGTAAAAAATTGAGAAAAATCGATTCCTGTATGCTTTTTTTGTATCAGATGCTTCTATTAGAGGTTGTAAACATTGGATACCAGTATTTCTAGTTTATGGGGTTGGTCTAAAATTATTATACAGTAGGACTATATTGATTGCAAGAACTTTGGATCCGGAAGATAACTTTGTTTATTTCATTGTATTTGTAAATATGTTAGTGAAGTTGGTATGAATCTGATATGTTTTCTTGCATATAATTATGGAATGTAATCGGGCCATATATTGTCACTCCCTTATGTCATTTTTGTTTCTGAGAATATGCATCTTCAACATGATTTTGTAAAAAAATTTAGAGAAGTATTTAGTGAAAGAGAGGGTATGTTATCGTATCGAATAGAAATAATGACATATGAAAAGCTACTTCAACAGTATATTCCAATCTCTCACATCATGCATGCGTTTGTCATTTGAGGGAAAATATAAAGAAGAATTTCTGCAAGAATATTGAGAAACTACATAAACTTTTTTTTGTCATGACAAAGGCATACACTCTTCAATAATTTGAAGAATTAATAGGGAGAGTGGATCAAATAGATAAGGAGATTTTTGTTTGAACTTGGATATCACAAATGGGAGAGATATTATTCTACAGTTAAAAGGACTTGGACATTGACATCAAACATAGTTGAATCAATAAACATTACTAATAGAATTGCTAGAAGATTGCCTGTAGTTTCAGTAATTAATTTTATGAGGTTGCTTGTTGAATCATGGAGCGTAAAACAGAATGAAGAAGCAAATAACACATTCACAAATCTAACAATAAAGTACAATGACATTCTTACAGAAACTTGTGAGCTATGTTACAATTTGATAGTAAGTGTTTAATTGAGCAGCATTCTATTATATGAATACTAATTAATTTTTTTATGTTATTAAGATTATATGTTATGAGTACGGATAATATATTTTGTTGAAGGTAAAAGCATCAACTAAATTCTTGCATATCATGACTAGTGGAGCTAAAAGATTCATATTTTTTCTATGAAATTCAAAATGTAGTTATGGAAAGTTTCAGTTTGATGAGATACCTTGGATCTATACTATGACTGTTGTGATTTCAGTTAGATAAGATACGTTGTAGCCATGCCATTAATGTTAGTAGTATAGAAACAAACATGAAGAGAACTATTTCTCCCCATACTACAACAATAAAAATTATCAATATGCATATCCATTACCAGTTGAACCTCTTCCTTGTGGAAGTACGTGATAGTGTGGGATAAAATTGTACTACCACCAGATTCTAAAAGGCCACCAAGGAGACTTTTTATTAAAATATAGAAAGTATCAAATGAAAAAAAATACAAGAGGTCAAATGTGACCCGCAGTAGATGTCATAGAGAGGGAAACAAATGAATAACATGCCACAGGCTTCCACCATCTGTTTAGGCAAAAAATAGAATTTAATTCTTAAACTTGTTTGTCAAACTTTTCATATGCTATTGAATGATATTTTTTAAATAATAGTTGCTACTTATTTTTCAATTTTTTTCAATATGTTGATAATGATTAGTTAGAGTTTTTCAATATTTTTATGTTAATGTTGTGAAAATATGTACAGGTCATGGACTCTATACAAACGTAGGTAAAAGTTTTTCTTAAATAGTTGATGATAGAGTATTTAAAACGTATGTTAATATATGTTCTTACAGTTGTTCAATATCTAATGATTTTAAAACAGTGTTTTTTCTACAATTGTGTGTATTTCAAATGGATTGTTATTTTATGGAGTAATGTCTTTGTGTTCATTTTGTCATTGTTCTTTTTCTTTTAGTAGTTTGTGTATTCGAAGCTTCCCTCAATGTCCTTTATCTTGTTTATTGTCTATATGTTACTCTTGATTCACTTATTATAGTGTATTTGTCGCATCTTCATATGCCATATTGAGTGCATATAGAACTACTAAAATGCCTTGCTAGTTGTTTTCTCTATACTAACAAGAATGTCTCATGCATATCATAAAATGTTATATCTTTCTTTGATTTGAACTTGTTTTTCAATTTGCATTTCATTGTCCAATTTTTTGCTTTAGTTGTTCTTGACACAAATAATTAATGATATCCAATTATATAATAAAACTTAAATTTAATACATCATGTAATGATATCAACTGTCCAAGATATCAGTTGACACAAACACATAATCCCTCTTATTCAATGTTGAGGGCTCAATTCCTTTCATATGCATAATCAGACAAATATAGCAAACTCAAAATATATATTCATACATATATTATCACTAATAAAACTGGAACATTAGTCCATACTTCTTAACACGTATCTCACATAAAATGACGTGAATCATATATGTAAGTAACAAAACATATAACAATAATATACCACTATAATTTCAAAAGTGTAGTTTAAAGAGGGTAAAAGATATGTAATCTTAACCATAACTTTACTTGGTAGATAGGTTGTTTTCGATATATTCTCGTCTTAAAAACATAAGCTATTTGAAAAGGGTAGCAGGAATAATAGAAATACCAATAAATTTCAAGCCGCCCAAACAAATCTAGAAACTGGCACAAAAACAACAATGAAAAAGAAACTACATAATTAGTAAATACTGCTACAAAATAAAGATCAATCCAATAGATATAGGCAAAATTAAATTTTCATAACAAAATAAGTTTAAGAAAACTGATCAAAATCATTCAAATATTCATCATCACATTAACATAAAGAAAACATAAAGTCTTAAAACATATTCAGTAAATCCAAAACAACTATCAATGACCAAAATGGTGAATATTTTTCAATTTACATCCTCTTGTAATTTTGTTTGGCACGATTTAGAATCTGAACATTTGGAATCAAGTCTTTGCAAAATTTTTATCCACCAAATTTGCTAGCATTATCTTCAATAACCTCACTATCATTAATGACGACATCATTCTATTTTCTTCTAGCATAACTCCATAGGATGCAACATATCTAAGCAGTGATTTGTAGCATGAAAGTTAAAACTTAAAGCATCAAATATACCGTGACCAACATACCCCGCAAAAGTACAAGCGTTAAGTCCATAATTACTATAAAAATATTATCTATAATGTGTTAGAAATCAAGTTGTACATTTTAAATAGAAAAAATTTGATATAAAATAAGAAAACATACTTAGAATCAACTTGTTGTTGGGGAATTCTTCATAATCATGTACTACAAAGAATCAAAATATATTTATCAATATACACAGGCTCTCGACACCAGCCAATATCAACTCTTTTGATAAAAGAATTAGTGGCAACCAGAAACAAAGACAATATAATTGTAAGAAATTTTACATGATCAACAACATTCTTGGTATGCAGAGCCCTCCCACTCCCCACTCCCTAAGTAAAGAGTCATATACAAATAGAAACCTACGTCTAATGCAAAAAACCACTAGAATCCAATGGAATAATTCATGAACATTCACTGCTATGATGATATTGTCAACAGAATCCCAAGGAACATTGGCGAGGAATTTAAAACGTCAAATATACTGACCAATATTGTGATCTGGAGATATGAATTTCATGATCTTATTCATATTCTTCCACTTTTTCTCAGTTAAATGAATCCACTAAATGAAAAATACACATGCAGTAATATATGAAAATGACGGTTTCTCACTATATTTTGTCTTTTTCCATAAGTAATATGTAGTCATATCTACATGCCAATTTGGAGAGAGTATTAGCATCAACGAACTACTAAGATAAAAACTGTAACACCCCACATTTCGGACTAGAATAAAAACCATCGTTTCTATGCATAGATGATCCAAAAGTCATAAATTCTATGCAAATTTTGCATGTTAATAAATTATGTAGTGTATAAGCCTATTTAAGAATGAATTGAGATCATAGAGGTCCCCTAACTCAAGGACGAGTTGAAAGCTTTCCTATCATTCGAGTTTGAGTGAGCGTCGAAACTTGGGTTAATTTAAATCAATCGTAACTCTTTGTATATAATGAATTAGAGAGCCTACTATATATCAAATGAAAGCTCTTCGAATTAGCTTTCCAAATATACTAATTTTGCCTAAATCCGATACCCAAGCAAAAAGTTATGGCCATTTTAGTGACTGAGACAGTAGCATCATACGATAAGCGTACGACGCACACCCTATCGCACGCACTAAAATTTCAGGTTCATTTTTGCATTTTTAAGGGCAAAATGGGTATCTTCCATCCCTTATCTAGCTATAACATGGGATTAAACTCCCAAAACACCAAAATATGATTCTTTTCTCTCAAATTCATCAAGAACTCACCCTAGGGTTTCAAACTAAAAAACCAAATATCTCAAGATTTAATCATGGGTTTTCCTTAATTCTTCATGATTTGGAATCCCCATTGCGAGGGCTACAAGAGGCACCCATCAATCATACGTATAGCATCCTAAAAGCTAGAGTTCATTCAAAAGCTTCTAATTTAAGGTACGCGGGGTTTTTCTAAAATCTCATGGGTATGGAAATCTTTATTTTAAGAAAGGGTTTTTTAGATTTATGACTATATTCATGCTTTAGAAGCATTAATTGATATTATTTTGGCCTTTAGGCTTTCCCCCAAATTGATTTGAAATTATATATATATTGTAAGCATGTGTTTTAAGGTTGATAATTGAATTGAGAGCATGATTCATGAAAAATCCCTCTCTAGTGATGATTTTCATTTACTTATGATATACTATGAAATCGTTTGAATGCATCTTGAAAAGCATGTTATGAAATATCTTGAATAATATTATATTTGGATTATGATCTTGATCTCAAAAGAGAGAGGGTTGTTTATATTGATGAATATTAAACATAATCATATAATGAGAAGGTTTGCATGGTTTATTAAAGATTACATGACCACCACTTGTTTATTGAAAGGATGGGAATTTTGCATAGTTTTGACTTATGTTTTTGGAACATGAATTTCCTTTGTTAAATTGCATGTTTGGGTGGTCTGAACTATGTTTTAATGAAAGAATCATGCATCATGATTATGGCTCATAAATAGAACTTGCAAGTCTTGGTGTGACAACACCAATCCAGATAATGCCATGGTTATTAAGAACAGAATAGAATGCATGTTTGAAGTCAGATTTTTTAGATGTTGAAACTAGAATAATGCATGATTCAGAATAGGATAATATTGTGCATAAAGAGAGCTTAGGTGACTCCCCGAAGAAGGTATGAGTTCAGACAACTTATTGCCTAAAATTGTGATTTGCCGATTTGGGTATATTATACGCTAGCCTAGTTCCTTGTGGTGAATCAGACCCAGACACTCCAATCCTTGCGGCACACTTGGGTTGGGGGCTTTTCCGCCAAGTAAATGGTGGATTCCAATAGCCCATGGAATATCAGACTTGTAGGGGAGTGCCACCTAACTTAGAAATAATACAAAGATCAGAAACTGCTTTTGACAGAAAGGTTTTTTATGTTTTTTTCAAGAACGCCCATGTGTTTTGAAAATTATATCTTTCATGATGTTTATAACTAGATCTCAACTATTTTATTTTTATAAAAGCTTTATTTTCAGATAGTGTTTAGTTCATATTGGATTTTATTCCTCATTGTTAAACTAAATTTAGATTATGACCATGTTTTCATAGTAGATTTTATTTTTGCATTTCCTATTTATATATAAATGGTCTATATGATTACAAGTTAGAAGGGCTCTCGGGCCTTCATGGTTCGAGATGTCCATCACGGCTAGGGACCTGATTTGGGTCATGACAAAAACATAATCATAACAAAAAAAATATAATATTTCAGTAAGGTATGACTATTAAAAAAAATAAGACCGAAGAGAAAATACAGTGCCTTTCCATGCGCGCATTTAGTTATAGTGTAAAAAGATTCATTCATCAATTTTTATATCACCATAAACAAATGCAGGATCTATATTCTTATTGGATATACTATGTTTTGATTTCCTTAGTAAAACAAAATAATATGAAACAAACTTGACAAAAACATGTTAAAATTTCATTAAGTACCCAATTTATACTACTTTTAAATATTTAACAAAATATTCCAAACCAAGATTAAATTCAGGTTTCATTAAATTTTTCAAAGATTTAAAAAATTATGTATTAAATATTAAATTAATGATAACAAAATAGAAATTCTATCTCAAAATAAAAATCTATTTTGGATAACATAGAAATGAGCATAAGCATGACAATTGTTGTTGGAACAAATAATATAATGCATTAGTTAGCCTGCTTAATCGGGCTTTCCAATCCCATGGGAAGACTAGATTCCAGTATATAAGAATAACAAAAAAGAAGTGTAATGACTTTATTTTTTTGTGAACTATTCATTTTGATATGATTTGATAATTCTACCGCACTTTTTGATTGCTTTGTGATATTTTTGAGGTATGGAAATAATTGGCATGCTTTTCAATGTATTATGGTAAATTCTGTGCGAGTTTGTGATTTTTGGAGTTTAAAAAGGCTTTATAGTTGACTCAGGTCAATATTTATTATTCTGTGCATCGGATGGTAAAAGGATCTGTGCCAGATAAATTAAAACATCGATTTTACATTTTTAATATAGTTGGTATAATTTTATGACTTTTGTATCTTATTGGGATCCTCAATTCGAGAAATTATGAAATTAAGTCCCGGGTGTCAGTTCTGTAAAAACCTCTTTTCAAAAATTTGATATCTCCATTGAATCCAAGTCATTGAATTTGGTTGGGTAGCAAGCTTGTTTGCATTCTCGAGATTCTAAATGAATTTTAAGGGGTCCACATAGACTTAAAAATTTTCCAAGTTTAGTTGGTTCACCACCCAGCTAGTGCAGCTGCTAAAAAGATATTTTTTAGCAGACCGGTGTGCACACATGAGTACCACTAAGGTGGTACTTGAGCGCTTTAGCGGTCAACACTGATACTATGTATAAATAGATTTTTCTTAATTTTTCAATCATTTTTGAGACTTGGAGCTTCGGGGGTTAGAGTTATTGGCCATTTTGTTTGCTTTTCAAGCTTGGGTAAGTTCCAAACCCATACTTCAATTAATTTTCTTTGATTCTTGTCATCTAAAGCTTGTTAAAATATGCTTTCAAAAGTAGAATTTAGGAATTTTCGCCCGGAAGGCCTAAAAATAGCATTCCTTCAATTTAAACCCCAACTTCAACCACTTTTCACTTGGATTTTCTTCAATAACTTCCTTTCACCATGAGTAATATATATATGAACTAAAATTCCGGTGTTACCTTACTTTCTCAAAAATCCATTTTGAGGATTCATTTTGACCCCAACTCAAAAATAGGCAATGTGGTTATCGTTGGTTTATATTTGACATGTATATTATATTTATATATTTTAGTTGATTTCAAGATCAGTTTTGAGGGAATGTCTTTGTGATTGGAGGCTTTTGGATTGAGTTTTCTCTATTCGAGGTAGATTATTGCTTAACATTATTCAAACTGGGGTAGGTAGTTAATACTGATAAAAGCATATTATGGATATGGGTACATATCACGAAAATAGTTTTTTTATTGTTATGTTGATAAGTCGTCAATTTGACAACTTACTAGCATTTTTAAGCCTAAATTATCATGCTTTTTTATTGATTTGTTGTTACTTTCTTACTTAATGCTCATTTGTGTAGGTAAAAATTGCAATGAAAAGATGAGAAAGAAATCTTGATAAAAATGAGCTAAGGAGAAGGTGAAAGAGAAGAAATATGAGCAAAAAACCAAAAGCTAAAATTACTGGTGAAGGATTCGACCCTCAGTTACCGCAATCGCGGACTGAGGGTCGCGATCGCGGTCAGTCAATAAGTCAACCAAAGGGCGATCACGATATAACTACCACGCTAACGGTATCATGATCATCGTCAATGGATGGCGATCGAGGTAGACTGGAAAGTTTGAAGGGCATTTGTGTAATATTTATCAAATGTGGAATTAGGGCTTAAATAGAAGTTTTTGGCTCATTTTCATCCTATCTTTATCATAAATATTATCCTATCCTTAATTTAAAGTTTATCACTTGGAGCTTGGGTCTTGAATTTATACTAATTTGCGGCAAGAATTAATTAAAGAAACTCCTAAGTGAAGAATCTGAAAATCCCATTAAGGATTCATTGAAATTTAAAGTGTGATTTGCAATTTCTTTACTTTTCATGAATCAAATTGATAGAGATTTTGGTATATTTTTGTTTATTATTGTTATGAGTTAACAGTTTCTCCTCTTGGGATTATGTTAGAATAGGGTGTATTTATTTGTAGGTTGCGATTCATTTGTGTATATGCTAATGTGTTGGTGCTGGGTTTGACTATTGCTTAAGTAAACTGATTGAGATTTATGGATGAAAACACTAAATACACAAAATAGATTTGTGGGTGAAAATCCCAAGCTCTTGAAAGTCTAAACCATCCTTGAAAGAGAGGTTTGGGTGAATTTTACGAACCCTCATCATCCTTGATAGAGGGATGAGGGAACCAAGGCAATAGTAGACAATTATTGGGCTTAGTATTCTAATTTTCACCATCTTAGACACAAGGGTGAATATTAGGTTGACTATCCCTTGGGTACCATCTTAGAAATTAGGGTGCCTAATTGAGGTGTTGAGTGGCTTCAATTGACACACTCGTTAGGTACTCGAAAGAATCAACGAGTGACATCTTTGAGGTTTAGTTGAAGAAGTAGCCTCAAGGACTTTAAACTTAGCCTACCACATCATCAACAATTAGAATTTGCACCGAATTATCATGTTCCCATGCATAACTTGCCCCTAGAAAAGCATAGTCCTAAGATCCATTTTAATTTACTATAATCTAATAATTCTTAGCCTTGAATTAGTCGTTTAGAAGCCCAAATTAATCATATCTTTGAAAATATTTAAAACCCCTAAATATTTGTATCTTAAGTTTGAATTTAGTAAGTACTTTCATTTCAAACTTACCCATTCGCCACTCACATTATTCCTCATAATTTCGACCTCGACGCCTATGGGTTATTTTATTGACAACGACCGCCTTGCACTTAAATTGACGTATAAGTTTAGCATTATCAAAAACGGTGCCGTTGTCAGGGAATAATTTGGCGTATTGAGTTAGTTTGGAATTTTAGCTTACTTTCTTTGGTTTAAACTTGTAATATTTGTTGATTATTTTCTTTGTTTCTTGTGTTAGGTAGATTTTTAGTTTTATTTATTTGTTACTATGGCATCTTGGAATAAGTATGAGTTTGGTTGTTGGAAATCTTATCTTGATAATCCATGTCCATATTGTAGTGGACCCCATTTTTGTCAAAATCATAGATATTCTTCCCAAAAAGAGGTGTGCACCATCTCGATCCTTTTGGGAGTATGATTGTTCCTTATGTGGTGGTCGAGATGGACATTGGAACAATTGTCCAAATGTCCCCTCCCTTCATTATACTAACCCAAATACTAGTTCTTCTTATGAGTTTGATAGGTCCTATGAGGAGAAAAAGAAAAAACAATGTGTTGGATACAATGGTGTTGAAGTAATGCTTTAATGTATCTTAGATCGAGTGGAAACAATGGTGGATAACATATATCTCATGCATCAAACTATGGGTGAATGTAAAAAAAGAAATCGAAAGGATAGAGGAAGTGGGTATGGAAGCTAATTTTTCAAATATCATGGGTACGCCCACTCTTTCAAACGAACTCAATGTTGATGAATCCTCGGTGATTTCCTAACCAATCAAACTAAACATAAGAGATAATGCCAAGATTGAGGAAATGGTACAAGAGTCAAAAGAAAAAGCCAAACAAATCCTTTATGAAGGCTCTAGTCCATTTTGGGGCGATAATGTAAAAATAGATGCAACTCCGAAATTAGGGATAAGACCTCTCTCGAACCACTTTTCAACATTATGCTTGGTGGATGTGATGAAAGTTGAACCACCTAAGAAAATGATGAATTTTTTAAATAAGGAGGAAAATCCCTACATTTTGTAGTTTGTCATTCCAAAAGGGATAAATGAATCCCTTCACTTGAAGGCCAATAAATGCAAAATTCAATGTGTCACAATTGAATTTTTTATGCTCTCACTAATTCCCAACGAGCCTATTAGAAAGTTTGATGTGAAGTTGGGTAAAAGATTTAAATCTTTAAACTGGTGAAATATAAAATATTTCATTGTGTCCTCACCTATTCCCAAAATGCGTCAAAGATGTATTAATCTAAAGTTGGGCCGCTGTTTCAAGTCTTCCAAATGATGACATAAATTTGATAGGCAAAAGATGTCGTGTCGTGACTTTAACTAATGCACTTCTTGGGAGACAACCCAAGGAATTTATTTTTTGATGTTTTCAAATGTTTTTAATTCGGTTTTAGCTTGTTTTTGGGTGTTTGTAGATGATAGCACAAGTTGGAATGGGTACCTCAAGAATAAAACTCTAGATAAATATTGGACTTTCTTTTCATCACTTTACTTTGTTTAATAAGCTTACAAGTTATGATCTTTAAAATACGAATGATGATCACATTACATGGTTTATTTTGGTTTGAATTTGATTCATTTAAGCTTAATTTGGTAGAATGTGGTTGTTGGGATGAAATTTTTTTAATCTGTGCCTTGTCTCAAATGCTAAATTGCAAAATTCTTGCTTTCACACACTAGTTCATAACATGTGTTTGATGAAACATCTACTTGAGGTTTGTTTGCTTAATTGAGTGGTGGGTAATTTAATTGGGTTAGTATGATTACAGGTGATATGTTTGGTGATGAATGGTGCATTGAGCTTGTTCACATGTGTTGTTAGTTTACGTATTCAAGCTCTTACTTTACATGCACACCATATGTTTGTTAAAATGTCAATAAGAGAGAAATGTCTTATATTCTTGTAAAGGCTAATGTAAACTTTATTGGGGCATTGTGTGATCATTTTTAGAGTGTAGCTTTGAGTCCAATTCATCTTAAAAGTGGTATAACCAGTGGTTTTTGGTTAAAATTATGGATGAATGTTGTGTCCATGGTGTGATTGATTAGTGTTCTTATCATAGCATCTCCGGGGGAAGTCTAAGTAACCCTAGGGACATGAATGCTTGCCTTTACCTATGATAGATTGGGTAACTCCATTCTTAAGGGTAAAGGGTCATTTGTCTTTCCATTGGTTCCATGAGTATTTTTTGAACTAAATGGACGATATGTGAAGTTGTGAGGAAAGAATGCCATGAAATGTAATGATAATGTTGGGTTGAATTCTCCCAAGTTTTTCTTTAATTATTTAAGTAGAGGCAAAAGCTCAATAATTCTTTCAAAATGTCATTGGCAATAAATGAAATGATAGTTTTCTTTTTGAAAAAAAAGATCAAGGATGTTTTTGAGCTTTCTTTTGAGCGAGACCATTGAATTTAATTTTTGCCTCTCTCTTTACAAGGATGAGTCATTACTCGGAGTGACTTATTAAGCTCAAATTGCCCAAATTGGTTGGGAGATTAACTTTTTCCTCTATGAGTACGATGCCATATGTGGTGAGATTTTTGTATAATTCTTGTACATATGTGTAGTCTAACTTGCCCTGAGTGTGTTCAAAGCAAAATCCTAGACAAGGTTGGTTCGGAGAATGACCCGAGGGCATTTTTGACCCATCACATAGCCAAATTCCCACCTTAACATTGTTCCCTAGTTAACCTCTTTGAGTCTTTTTACCTATTTTTCTTTTGTAGTCTAATGATAACCTTGCTAAAATACTTCATTCCTTTTTAAAATCTTACTTTTGGAACTTAAACTCCATTGATGCATTGCATGATTCTAAAAAATAAAATACAGGTGAAAGCCTAAGTTTGGAGGGAGGGAGGTTGTGTATTTGACAAAATAATGTGAGGGTGGTTCAAACTCCAAGTTTGGGGGGGATGAATGTGATGTGCTAAGATGAGCCAATAAAGGTGTAAGTAAGGTTGTCAACTCATGTGCTTAAAAGACTAGAGATGTGCTTAATAATAAAGTTGAATAGCCTAGCCCATATAACTTGAAGATAAATTTGATGAATGAAGGGCTAATAAAGGATTAAAGTTAGAAAGTCTCTTGAAAAAGTCAAAGAAATGAAGACAGAAAATAGTGGCATTGAATTGTTTGGTAAACTCTAAGAAAAATGGGGGTAGGTAAATATGGGAAATGAATTAAAGTAGACTATGGTGGAGAGTTTGAAAATTTTGGGGGTAAAAAGGATTGAGTAATTACATTGAAGGACATCTTTTAGTTACTTGATCCATATATATTTCTTCCCGCACCTCAAGCCTTCATATTGTCCCGCAAGACCTTAGTGATTCCAAACTAGGTAAGTCTATATTAGTGGCAAAAAATACAAAGGGAAAGCCTATGGTTCTACTCATTGTATTTGAATTTCTTTGCGGGAGTGAGTGTGAATTCTTTCATTATTTGAGTTTTTTTAGAAATTTTAATGTTTTTTTTTGTGTGTGTGGACTTTTTCTTATGAGCGACATTGATACTTTCGGGTAGAAGGTGAAGTCTTACACTCAGTTTGGGTAAATGGGTGAAGTAAGTTGCACTGTGAAGATTGAGAATTTTTTGAAGATTTTGTGTTTCCTCTTAAGGTGCTTTGTTGATTTGGAAGATTCATTTGATAAAAACTTGCATCCTTGCTTCATAGCAAGTGCTTATTAGGAAATTTTGGTTTACTTGTTGCCATGACATGTTTGAAAAGTCTTTGTAGAGCTTTGTTAGCTTTTTCCTCTAATATAGTTTTCATTTGGGTGTATTTGAGTTAAATACGCTATCTTGTTGAATTGTTCTTGGTTACTTGAGGACAAGCATTAGTTTAAGTTTGGGGTGTTGATAAGTCGTCAATTTGACAACTTACTAGCATTTTTTTAAGCCTAAATTATCATGTTTTTTCATTGATTTGTTGTTACTTTCTTACTTAATGCTCATTTGTGTAGGTAAAAATTACAATGAGAAGATGAGCAAGGAAACTTGATAAAAATGAGCTAAGGAGAAGGTGAAAGAGAAGAAATGTGAGTAAAAAGAACAAAAGCTGAAATTGCAGGAGTACGAGTTGACCCTCAGTTTCTGCGAAGTCAACAAGTCAATCAAACGGCGATCGCGATATGACTACCGTGATAGTAGTCAAGGGATGGAAATCGCGGTAGAGAGAAAATTTTTAAGGACATTTTTGTAATATTTGGAAAATCTGGAACTGGGGCTTTAATAGGGTTCTTAGCTAATTTTTCATCCTAAGTTTGAATTTAGTAAGTACTTTCATTTCGAACTTACCCATTCACCACTCACATTGTTCCTAGGGGACTTAACCCCGACTCTTATTGAGTTATTATATTGACAACAATCGCCTTGCACTTACATTGACATGTAAGTTGAGCTTTAGCATATGTGTTTGTGTGGGGGCCTATGTTGTTGTTATTGGTGTTTTGAGACATTATTTTCGAGTCACCCGAGTGGGGTTCTTGTATAATATTGTCGGCCTTGTGTGTGTGTGTATATATATATGTTGCTTTTTCCTGGTGGACTTTCCTAAGTTGGGGTTTATATGATATCAATGACATAACCTCCATATCTCACTCTAATGGTACATGGATTATACTGAATCATAGATAATAAGTTTATTAAGTCGATTCTAGTTCACAAACTTGAGTATTGGTTTGATTTGAAATTCACATTTTGGTTTAGTTGTGTGCATTACATCCTCATATCTTACATACATTTATGAGGCATTGGTGGACTGTCTGTATTCTCTCTCTCTTTCGTTTTATAGTCTTTGCTTCAGAAAGTCATTTAGAAAGATTCACTTTTGTACCACTATAGAAATACTATTTTTTTCTGACAGAAATGTGACATCTTTTAAAAACCTCTTAGATCATGTGCCAAAGAGGAGTTATGGGCTGCGAACCCCATGGGTCCTACCTTGAGAGGAGTACTCGGTAGGTATATATGGAGGTTGTGCGATGACCTCGGACATATGACATCATTATCATCATCGTTATCATTCTCAATGCATTTCATACATACTCCAAGAACTGCCTGAAATACTCCAAATACTTTCAGAACTATCAATTGTGTATTTTTAACTTCAAGATATACTTTATTAGTTCTTACATTGTGACACCAGGTTTTGGGGTGATTTATGGTATCATTGTTATATACATTTCCACTAATATTATATATGTTGGTTTGACATTATTCTATAAGTCTTGCCTTGGGTTTTGGTTACTTTTTTTCATTTCATATCAGTTTAGGTGATTGTATTACTTGTCAAGGTTTTCTGCGATAAGTGCCATCATAACCCTTAGTTTTTGGGTCGTGAAAAATTGTTATCAAAGAAGGTAAGTTCATTGGTCTCATCAGTGTAAGATATGATGTCTAGTAGAGTCTTGTTATCTGTATCTATATTCAAGATCCTATATGATATCTTATAATACCCTAAGTTTTGAGCTCTAGATCCTCAAGTGATAGATAATTGAATTAGCTTTCCAATGCCACCAGTCTCTCCTTAATCCGATATCGGGGTAAGAAATCATGGAAAATTTACTATGTCACTATCAAAAACTGTTAGTGACGAAGCTTTTGACGATAACTCATTGTCAAACTATACGAGTCATCAAGAAGACTCGTCATCATGGAAGTGAAGAATCAGAAATTTAATATAACGGTACACGAATCTTGGTGACGACTCGTGGTTGGATTATACAAGTTAACAAGAGTTTGTTGTCACAACAGTGGGAAATCAACATCTCCAGTCCCTTGACTACGACTGTCACGACTCAATTTAAGAGTCATAATAGCACCTACTAAATCCGCCGGCAGGTAAGACAAACCTTAAACTAGAGCTAACGCAATGGGTAAATTTGAAAATAAATGCCCAACATAGGTGAAATTTAAGAAGACAATATATAAATAATTAAAGTGTTCTAAATGGATCAAACAGTTAATACAAGATACCATCCCACGACCTGATAGAGCTAGTACAAGAGCATCTAACCCAATAATATAACTTAAAATGTTTCGAATAGTTAACACCATTTGTCTAAAAAACAAAAGGCTGGATGTAAAAGAAAGAAGGAAATGGGGGACTCGAACTCTAAGAGCTCACCCTATCTTCGGAAATGAATCACCGCATGAACGACGATCAACAGTAGCAACTAGCACTTGGATCTGCACCAAAAGTTACAGAAGTGTAGTATGAGTACCAAAAAAATGGATACTCAGTAGACATCATCGTCCGACTGAGATAAATCATGATATAAGTATGATAAAATGAAAGATAACATAACTAAGTTAAGGTACAAAAACAAACCTGAATCATCTCCAACACCGTTGTACATAAATAGTAAGTAGCCAGAATTATAACATAACATAACATAATATCAAACAAACAATCATAACTATAAAATTGTCTCTCATATGCCAATTTGTGTAGAAAAGGAAAGAACTCATCACAACCCCCCATACAATTGGGGAGTACACTCAAGAGAAGAATAAGCAATCAATCGACATCATAACTAACCTTCATTGTCATTTAACCATTATTCCATAATTTACCCACACTCCATAATGTTACCATCATTTAAAAACCTTATAATTGTTACTCACTATTCACCATTTATCATCTAATCATCACTTATTAACCAACCTATTTAATTACTAAAGTCCTTTTATGATACACCATATTATAACCATTCTCTCATTTTTCGATTTTGCCAAATTACTACCTTTCAATCTTATATTACGATATTGTCAATCATAAAAAGTGTGTCATCATAGCATAATATACATATCCAGACCCGAATCGGTAAATATAATTAATAGCCAGAATTGAATCGATAAATAATTAATAGCCGAACTCAAACTGGTAAATATAATTAATATTTAGATTTAAATCAGTAAATAATCAATAGCCGAACTCAAATCGGTAAATAATAAAATGTTCCATTGTCATCCTCCAAACTCGAAGTACGTATATATAATCAGGAACATAATCATCTTCCAGACTCAAACTGGATAAATATATATATATATATATATAATCCACATCATAAATAGTATTATCAATATACATAAACAATAGCATAATCAACAAGAGTCAACCCTCACATAAGACAATATAACCAACAAGTATCAGTATTTCTTGATATTACATCGATACATATTTCCAAAAGTCTAATAGGGGGAAAGGGTTTACAAACTAACATGGGTCATAACCTATAGTGGGTTAAGAGTCTGTAATCCTCAAGTCCCATTTTAAACAAAATCTACCTGAACTAGGCTTAAGATATCTAAATCCACTTTTAGATGTATCACAAGCCACAATTAGTAAAAATTCTTCCCAAGTACATTAGCTAAGCCCAATAGAAACTAAGGCAACCTTCATTGGTGTAAGTAACTAAGGCCAAACTTACCCTAAACATGAGTAACTATAGTATTGTTATCTATCTTGAGTAACCTAAGGCATTTCTATGCCAACCATGAGAAATGAAGCCTAATTTACCTAGGGTATAAGGAACATGCTAGGCGTTTCAAACTTTTGGTTTCAAATTATCCTAAACACCCAACTAACCCCAATTCTTATATTTCATCAATCCAACACCTAATACCTATCCCAAATCCAACAGGATATCATAAACATACTATGGCACATCTCAATCTAACAAGGGATAAACCTAGCCTACCTCGTCGCCGAAGAAAGCTTAACGAACTGTTAAACAACCGCTATTCCTTTTGAGAAGCCTCCTCAAGATTACAAACTATCAAAAACATATTTTACTCATCAATAGGAAAATAACAATTTCTATATTGCACCATTGTGCTTTGGGTCCAAGAATCACATCAAAATATCTATGTGGGTTTGACTTATGGAAAACACATTTTCAAAATAAACACAACATACTATAAAGCTCATTGAATCTTAGCCCTCAAAAATTGGAGAAAACCAAGCTAAATTAGGGCTAAAATAAAGCCCTAAAGGTTTTGGGATTTTAAGCAAATAATTAAGAAATTTCACCAAGAAAGGGGTGAATTCTTACATTAAATAGGATAATAATCATGAAAATAAATGTTAATCTAGCTTCCCAATCACCAACAAGCTTTAATTTTAAGAGTTGCCACTCTGTAGGGTTTTTGCTCTCAAGTGATGTATAAAAAATGGGAAAAATTGCGACATAAGAAGTCCTTTCATACCCAGACCAGGTAATCAGGAGTCGCTATCATGACTGGCAGATCGCGATCGCAGCATCTTTTGATCAAAATGATTTTTTGTGATCGCAAAACCTATGTAAGATCGCACCGCAACGATTACAGCTGCATCAATGGATAGCTAAAAACTTAGAAATCTTCTAAGTCTCCTCCAAGTCCTCAGGATTCACCCAGAATCCTGTATATGAAAATGAACTATGTAACTACACTAAATTTGATGTTCCAGATGTGATGGACCACTCAAACTTTCTATCCAAGGTCGTTTCAACTAAATATGGGACCCACACCTTAATTTTATTTTCTTAACTTTTCAACCAATAGGTTGAAATGAGCTCGGGTTCCTTGGGACCCAAACCAATGTCTACCTAGCCTAAAATTAACATTCTCAAGTTACTAGCACATTCAAAACTTGCATACGAGATCATTTTGCTGATGTTTTTGCCTTGAGTCCATTTGGAACCAATGAAGTCCTCAAAATAGGGAAATGGCTCTAAAAATAAAATGAATAGATTGATAACTGAATTGTAAGCTACATCAAGTCATAGATGACTTAGAGTGGCTGTAGAAAAGATCTAATGACAAAATTATGTGGCTATATGAAAAATAAACTGAAGGATCATTACAGACCAATCATGAAAGCTCGTGGTCAAACTAAACGAGTAATCAGGAGGACTCGTTGTCATAACAGTGAAGGACCAAATCTTTGATCCTCTAGTTACGAATTTAGGCCATGACTCATGGTCAAATCCTACGAGTCATAGCCTCAGTCATCACGATTGGTTCCAGACATTATTTACACATTTCAAAATAGGATTTTTGGTCTTTTTCCACTCTTTCAACCCCAAACCCACATTTTTTGGGTATCCCAAGGCTGAATATTTTGAGTTAATATTACCCTAAGACCTCATTATTCAGAATAACATTCAATAATCTATTTCAAATAGAGAAAAGAAACAATTCTTTTCCTTCAAAGGCAAATTAGGGTTCTTCAACTTCCTACTCTAATTCTAAAGAGTTCTTCAAGGATTTCATCTCCAGGTATGTGGAATTTCATCAATGGTTCTTCTTTTGCCCGTTCAGTCCTAAAGAGTACTAGATTTTCAAGTTAAATTCATCGTTCATGTTTAGGGTTCCATGGCAAGCATGGGTTCTATAATTTCTCAATTTATTTTTTGAATTTAATAATGAATATATTTTTCCCATAATTTTAAATATCTTTCCATATACAGAATCATGAAATCTCATTATGTTGATAAATTGTTATGTTTTGGGCTTGAATTATGAAATTCCTTATGATGTTTAGTTTAATATTGTCATGTTTAGAGTTGGTGGGTTATGAACACGTGATACGTAAGATATTATACATACAGTTGTAAATGCCATATTCTCCAGCTTACATATTATTGAGCAAATTTCAAAATATCCACTTATTGTTATTTCAAGAATATTATCATATTGAGTGTATTTAGGTATCAGTGTCTTTCACTTAGGATTAGTACTTAGCATCGAGTGAACACATGGATGAAGGCACCTCCATCAGTTAGGTTGAGACCTTTAGTATAAGTCCCTAAGTTCCAGAACTACGACACCACCATAGGTTATAAGGGGTCACCCATCAGATTAAAAAGTACACCTTAGTTTCTTTAAACATCAATTTGGCAAATCCACGCCAGTCAGTGTCGTACCCTTGGCAAGGTACTAAACACCCATCCAACTAGGCTATAAGTTGGACATCGATTAGCTCAAATTATGGTATATCGGTTAATGTTAGCTCATGCAGCCCACTAATTATGCTTCAGTTTCAGATTTCTCTATATCACGTATTTAGTTATTCATTTTACTATACAGTTCATATTTATACTTGGTCTTGTATTAGTTCATACATGTTATATACATCACGTTTAGTTTACATTAGTTATTGCCATCTCACATACTGTCACAACCTGAACCAGGGCCTGGTCATGATGGGTATCTCAAGTCCACCATGGGCTGGGGTCACCTCCTATACATAAACAAAACATACCACACACTGCCCAAGAATGGATGAATTTAAAAATATAACAATATATATCATAAGATAAAGTAAAAAAGTTTAAGATATGTCTATGGTCAAAAATCAGCAATCGACAAAGAACAACCAATCAATATTTCTCAAGTCAATATTAATCCACAATGCCTTCTAACAAAACTGAAATCAATAAAGTGTTCGGGACATGCCCCCGACAATATCCAAAAATAGTATCAATAGTCTATGACCCAAAAGAAAACATAATATTAAATGAGACCCTCCAAAGTATGAAAGCTCACCACTTCAAGTTGACTTACGAACTATTTACGAGAAATAAGTTACTTAGCAGGAGAAGTAGAGGTATTGCCAGTTCCTGCATCGCGTGGGGATATATCGTACGTATATGGTTAGTGGGTTTAGCCCTAGCATATAACTCTAGAATAAAGGATAACATAATACCCTAATCAAGAGTTCAAGAACATTTGAATCCAATACACATAATCGAGTGCGTATACATATATATATATATCAAATGTTGGGATAGGGATCAAGGTTTAACATGAATGTTTAAAACCTTAGTCTGGATTGTGCAGCTAAACCATAATAAGAAGGAACCCACGGGCTATATGGGTCAAGCTCTTCCATAGCTAGAAGGGCCCTAGTGCATGTAGCCGTATGAACCATAGGATATACATATACACCATAGGGGAATCAAACCGCCTACATACCAAGGTGACTTAAGAACCCAATCATGTGATATAATATGGGGGACTCCAACCATCCAGTCATTTAGACCCCTACATCAGCTACCACGGTTTTTAGTATTAGTCCCTCGTTACCCCCACTTTCACAACTCAACCACAAAACCCTCTTTTAATCCATATTAAAACATTTATGGGAAAAGGCATCGTTTCCACCCCAAACTATACCCGAAAAGTTAAAGTCACACCTAAACTATATAAGTGACCCATTACACACCTAAACTATATAAAAGTGATATTATTACCTCCCCGCGACACCCATTATTAGGAGCATATGTTACACTTGCTTAAGGCACGTCCAGCCTATTAAATAACAAACATAAACAGCTAAAAGTACATCATCTTTAATTTGCAATAGATCTATTCTTATTTCAAGCCAATTTGGGGCTCAAAAGAAAAACTTAATTCCCAATTTTGTCTCTCAAAATCAAAATTGAAGAGCATTTGTTTGAAGAATTGGTAACTAAATCTTTCTAATCCTTCCATTTCTTGGTATATTGATGATTATTTTGTCTTAATTTTGTTGCCATTTTCATAATTTTTCTTCCCTCAAGTGTTGTTCAACCTCTCTTAAACCTTGTTTTCTTAATCAAGGTACTTTAATGACTAAGATAAGTTTGAGCAGACTTTGTAAGCAAGAAGAAGATCATGAGTTGGTCGAGGTTCGATGCAAACATGGACATTTTTGGCCTTTGATGACTTCATGGACCATAATAAATCCGGGTAGACGATATTGGACTTGTTCTTACTATGGAGTAAGTGAATTGTTCCTTCAAACATTGATCTTGAATAGTGTATACGTTTTAGAATTCTAGATGATGCGATTTTTGGCTTTGGAAAGATGATTCTATTGATGAACGATCGAAATTTTTTATTCCTAAATTGTTGGAAAGAATTGGAGAGCTTGAGGAAAGAGTTGAATCTTTGGTAACTTGTGCATTTTGTGAACACAAAATATTTGATGATAAGACTACTAGGACAACCAAATCTGTGGAGAGAAAACTAGACATGAACAAAATTGAATTGCAAATAGACAATTTTCAGCATGATGTGAAGATGATGAAGACAAATGAGAAGAAATGGAAGATCAAGTTGGTTAAGACCAAGAAAAGGGAAAAACAACTATGAACTACTCTCATTTGTGTGTGTATTTTGGGTGTTAGTTTTCTAGTTTAATTCATGTTCTTGAAAGGAGATCCAAGAAGGCTTCCCTAAACTAAGTTGCTTTATTTTGTTATGTTTTAAGGGGCTGAAATTTGTATCAATTATTAGGTGTTACCTTTGACAAAACTGCCAGTTTGTGTTATTAAATTGTTGTGTAATAAAATTGTAAGATTGAACTTGATAGTTTTGGCTTTGTTTTCAGTGGTTCTTTGCGTTGCAATTTGTATACATCACAACACTAAATGCAATCACAGCTGCTGTAAAAGTACAAACACAAATTTAAACGTCACAACACAAATTTAAAATTAATAAATCTAGCTACAACTATTGCAAAAGCACAAACACAAATTTCAGCAACAATGAACTTACAATTGCATAATCATTAACCAAAAATAAGTGCCAATTATATCTTGCAGCCAAATACATTTACAAGAAGATCAGTACTGTTAAACTAATTACAGTTACAAAATACAGTCAAAACTGCCACTAATTAATTGTTCTTAAAGCAGTCATAGCTGCCAACATCAGTGAACTACCAAAAAATAGTCTTAAATGCAGTCCCAGCTGCCAACATCAGTGAATTATCAAAAACATTATTAATTGCAGTCATAACTGCCAAGCTTTATACAGTGTTAAATGCAGTCTACACCAACTTCTCATAGAGATTGAATATTGGAGCTTTCTTGACTTAAGTGTGCAGCCTTGGACCTTGTTTGCATTTATTTTCTGCCTCTCATTTCTTGTAGTTGCCTGGAGGTCATACTTTTTTTCCATTCCATTTTACACTAGTTTTTGGAGTATATCTGAGATTTCCAGTCACAAATGCTGAAGACTTGGTAGTTTTAAATCTTTCACTAGGCATTCCCGGCTGCTCAAATGAAGAAAGTATCAAATTTAGTAAATGAAATTGTAGTAAATAAAATTTAGATAGTAAATGTAGTAGTAAACTTACATTAAGAATTGTGCATCCACTTTGTGTGCGAAGTAATCCCATTCCAATCATTCTTGGTCTGTCAGTACACTAAAAAGAAAGAAAAGAAGAGATTTAATATAAGGTAAGCTTAATTAGTTCACAACACTGTCAAATTAAATAAAATACCTTTTCTGTAGAATTCTTTGGTGGTCTACCCCTTCTTCTTCCAGTTGAATCTCTCCCTTTTCCAATAGTAGGTGCTATACTTGGGACTGCACTTGGACCTGCACTTGGGTCTGCACCAGCAGATGGACTTGGGCTAGGATTTTCATTAGTTCCAGCAGTAGGTGCACCTGTTGGACATCTTCTATTGTTGTGACCCTTGCTATGGCAAGTGCCACATGAAATCTCAATCCCCCTCTTGGACAACTTTCTAGTTTTTTTTTTTGGTTTCACCTTCTTCTTTCTTCCTATTCTTTCTAGGCCTACCTGGTAACTTTTTAACATGAGGTGGCATAACAGATATATTCTGTGATTGTGGCCACATCTTCATATTCAAAACTGGTTGAATGAAGAAACTATATGTGTTCATGTAAGTTTCTCTATTGTACCAGTGAGAGGTAGTTTATTGTTTCCAGTTTTTTGTAGTGAAGAGAAGCCACTGCATGAGGACAAGGTGTACCCTTCAACATCCATGCTCTACAACTGCAATATTGTCTAGCAAGATCCACAATATGCCTATATCCTGTATCAAGCACCGCATAACCTATATTCGAATTCCATTCTATGCTGCACTTCATAGACCTTGTTGTATTATCATTTAGCACTTTCATAGACATTGGAGAAATGTCACTGATCCAAGTTTCACAAAAATCCCTCATATGTCCTACTCTTTTCATTATTTTTACCCTTATCTCCTCTAACATTGTAATTATAGTCTTATGCCTAGCTCCTAAAACCCATGCATTAAAATATTCTGCCATGTTGTTGTCTACAATATCACACTTTGTTCTAAAGCTAAAGTAAACCTTGCTCCATCTCTCTGGATTAAAATACATCAACTTATCTAGTATTTATTCTCCCCCCAATATCTTCATAAAGCTAATGTTGTCCCTAAGCTCATCCTCGAAGGTAGATCTTGCACATCTCCAAAAACATTTTTTCTTCTCAATACCTCTACATATAGCATCTTTTGACTAGTTTGCAAGGACATGCCTTGCACACATTCAATGTCCAACATTTAGTAAATATTCAGTTACAGCAATTTCTAATCCCTATAACACAAACAGAAACAAAAATAGTTACAACATATACATAAACAGAAATAGAAGAAAAAACAACATTTCTTTACCTTTTGCATGTCTGTTATCACTGTCAAATCTGTCCCATCTCCCAGCTGAAGATCTTCTTTTACAATCCTGATAAACCAACTGCAAGTGGTCTTGTTTTCAATCTCAACCACTGCCCATGCCAGTGGCAACATTTGATTGTTACCATCTTTACACACAGTAACTAATAACTACCCTTTTGTCACTCCTTTTAAAAAACATCCATCCAAACCAATGCATTTCATACAACCAGCTAGGAAGGACTTCTTCATTGCATCAAAACATATGTAGAAACCTTGAAATATTTTTCTACCATCTTCAAATGTTTCATCATGAAGCTTCACTACACATGTACTACCTCGATTTGATCTTAACAACTCATCTCTATAATTTGAAATTCTCTCAAATTCCGGATTATTGTCACCCATCAGTTCTATAATCACCTTTTTTTTGCTCTCCTATACACTGTTCTTCCAACATGGAAATCCAGCTCCTTCTTAATAAGCAGCTGAAACTCAAAAATTCTAATATCTAGTTGTTTCTTTATCCTTTCATTGAAGTGGCTAGCTAAGAACTTGGTATTACAAAGTATGTTCCTATTGATAGGATCACACTTATGAACAGGATTGTAGGTCTTCACAATAAAGTTCATAGACCTTGAATGAATGATAGCATAAAGAATACATGGAAAACCAGTTGTACACCTAACCCTTACCCTTGTAGGTTTATTAACACATTTCTAAATTGCAACATATTCAGCAACAACATTTTTACTAACAGCAGCTCTAAATTCATCAACACTTTAAAAAACAAGTCCAAACTCCCACACAACTATCTGACAGTCTGAACTATCCTTCTTAAATTTTTTCCTCCTTCTAGATTTATCTCTATGTTCAACCTGTTTAACTTCATCTTCTTCATCTATTACATCATCTGCATCAGTTTCAAAGATGGCTGCTTTATCAGATGGGTAAAAAGGTTCATTATCAACTCACTTACCCTTCAAAAAATTTCTATCACTACCTGCAAATTCATCATAGCGAATATCTGGTTCCTTTCTTCCAGTTCTTAACTTAATATGTTCAGGAATTACTGGTCTCTCTCCCCTCTTTCTTTTTTTTTCTTTTCCTCTTTTCTTCCCTAAAACCTCCTAACTCTTCATCCACATATTCATCCATATCACTCCTAATCTCTACACCTTCATCAATATATTTTACATCTGAATCTACAACAGATTCAAAAGGTGCTTCAGTAGAATTAGTAGGAGCAACAATAGAACTACTAGGAGAAGCAGTACAACTGCTAGGAGCAGCAGCTATAGGAGAAGAGACATGAGCAGTAGGTTGGTCAGTAGGAGAAGAAGAGACATAAGCATTAGGTTAGTCAGTAGGAAGAGAAGAGATATGATCAATTGGTTGGATAAAAGAAGGAGAAGTATGAGAAGTAAGTTGGATAGTAAGAAAAGACGAAGTATGAACAACAGGTTGGTCAAAAGGAAGGACATCTTTACTATTTTTAGATGCCCTGTCAACACTCCCAATGTCATTTTTCAGTGTCTTTATTAAAAGACACACCACTTTCCCCCTCCACATTCCTTTCTCCATCACTTACAAATTCCAAAAGTGGGGCTACATCAGGTTCACCAACCATGTGACACACAAAAGCTTCCAAAACGTGCCCATTACCCATTTTCTTTGAAATGTCAAGTGTGCCCTTGTCAGACCTAATTTATTTTAATTTAGAACACTTGGGCAGTCTAACATATAGTAAGCATTATTTGGGAATATACCCTAAATACCTTACATAATCCCTAAATTCAAATAAAGACAACCTATCTACATCAACATCTAAAAATTTAGTAACTTGTCCACCCTTATATCTTTTTCCTTTTTTCCCTTTCACCTTACCCATATTAAGTTCTCCACCATGGTAAAATCTCAAAGTGATCAGTTCAAAACTCATTTCATAAACCTGAAATAATTGACCACAAAAACACAATAAAGATACAAGTCTCATAATACATAAAAACCTAAAAGATACAATTCTCACAATACACAAAAATAAAAAAATTATAGTATTTATGCAACAATTACAAGTCACAGGTTATTTATCACATATTGAACCTCACAGCTCATATTGTTACAGATTGAAGCAATAAACAAACTATAACTGATCAGTTTTCAAGATAAATTAAAGACAACAAAAACCCATAATTCAAAACCCGAGTCAAAACCCAAGTAAAATTGAAATATTATAAATGTCAAGGGTTATATTATCACATATTGAGCATCTAAATAGAAATAAAACATTAATTTGTACAAATTAAAGATGGAAAAACCCTAGCTCAAAAAAGCCTAGATCTAATTTAGGAACGGAAATAAATCCTAGATCTACTATATTTAAGAAAGAAAAAAGCTAACCTTTGAACTGAAAATCAGTAGTTCCTACATACAAGATCGTAACCTTAAGTGTTTATCCTAGATCGTACCACCTCCGTTGAAATCAACCCAATCAACTTCATCTGAAAAGAGATAAAAAACAATTTTTACTTGTCAACAACAAAAAACAGAGTAAATATATTGTTTATCTCTTCTATTAGGTTTAAATTTGATAAAAAGTTGAAAAAAAAGAGAGGTGAATCTTCTACCACATTTTTGCTCTCATCCGATAACTTTTCATATGGATGAAGACGTTTAATCGGGTTAGGGTATAATATGAGGTTTGGTCGGGTTGGATGGGTTAAATAGATGGGTTAAATATTTAGATGGGTTAAATGAGTAATAGGGTCGGGTTAAGCTTTAATAAAAAAGGAAAATTAAATTAGACACGTGGCACCACAAGAGGGCGAGTGGAGTGCACTCCACTCATTAAACTTGGGCATGGGTGTCGCGGGGAGGTAACAATATCACTTTTATATAGTTTAGGTATGTAATGGGTCACTTATATAGTTTAGGTATGACTTTGACTTTTCGGGTATAGTTTGGGGTGGAAACGATGCCTTTTCTCAAACATTTACTACACTATCCTGCTGATTGAACAATATTACATATTAAAGAATATATTGTCAGTATCATCATACCAACTACACTTGCAAGGTAACAACAACATATCAAACCAAATATCATCACTTGGGAGAATTCATAATCCCCTTAGTCCAATTATACATTAGCCTAGGGAATTATACAGCCCCACAAGGTTCAATTCAAACCCATTATGCTTTATTAGCCTTTCAAATTATGCAATAGTTCAAAAATAGTTCAATGTGCATATTTTTTATATTCAAAACCAATTTCACAAGATAGGGTTGAGGTCATTACTACTTTAATTATCAATATTCATGAAATTAGGGGAAATAACAGTCCCTTAGTTTATTCACTATACCCACGCACCCGCAAGTTCAAAACCATAGTTAAAGTATGAACAATTATATGCGAACCATTGAAAAAACATTGTTCAATCAAAAACATTACAAACCCTCAACCCATGTTCAAAAACCAACATCAAAACCATATGAATAACTATTTAAAACACGTGCTTTAATAAATCAATAGTTTAGGAAGAGTAACATGCCTGAAATACCAAGTTTTATGGAGAGAGTTCAAGCCTTGAGCCCTAGGATGACCAACTTCTTAGAAACCCTAAGTATCTTGCTTGGGGGATTTAGAGAGAATACAAAGAGTCTTTGTTATGTTAACGTATAGAAAGAATGCCCCAAGGGTGTTTTATGGATGTGGGGTCTAAGTGGGTAAAGTGGGGAATTATCTAAAATGCCCTCAACTTAAAATATGGAAAAATTGTCACTAATGACTATGGGTCACACTACAACTCATAACAACACCTTATGACTCATTACGATGACTCGTAGCCAAGAGAGTGTCATTAGGCACACATACTGAAGACCCTACAACTTGCATCATGTGACTCATTAGGGGGCCTAATGACTCGTTGGGTCCTGGTCATCACCAGGACAACAACACTAGGAACACATACTGGTTTGACTATGGTTGGGACACTACGACTCGTAATGTGTCCATATGACTCATTAGGCGCTACTCGTACTCAGAGTAGAGAACTTAGCCATACACATTGGTCAAGATATGGTTTGGGTCCTTACAACTCGCCAAGACTCCCTATGACTTGAAGGGGAGTCATAGTTAGGATAGTAAGGATAAAATTTAAAAATTTTCAAGGACCAAAGACCCAGGATGTTGCATACTCCCCCTTTAGGATCATTCACCTAGAATGATAGGAAAAGACACCTATTAGCATAATTTAAATTCGAGACACACCCTCTCTTACCTTTAGCAAAGACGAAAAAAAAAGATAAAAGAATTCATAATTTCCTTTAACAAAGTTAGAAAACAAAAACTCTAAGGAATATACATACCTCATGCACGATTATTTGAAGCGGAAAACAAGAATGGGTACTTGGACTTCATATCCTCTAAAACTTCCTAAGTGGCCTCTTCATCCTTTTGGTTCCTCCATAGAACCTTTACTGAAGCCACATCATTAGACAATAACCAACGGATTTGCCAATCCAAGACGTGAATCAGGACTTCCTTATAAGATAAGGAATCTGAGACACCCATACCATCCAAAGGGAAAACCAAGGAAGGATCACCTATACATTTCCTAAAAATTGACACATAAAAGACTAGATGAATAGAACCCAAACTCGAATAAAATTCTAACTCATAAGCCATATTACCCACCCAGGACAAAATGTGATATGGACCAATATAGCGAGGACTGAGCTTCCTCTTCTTTCCAAACTACATCACTCTTTTCATAGGAGAGACCTATAAGAATACCAAATCATCCATGTTAAACTTCAAGTCTCTTGGCCTTACATTAACTTGGGACTTTTGGTGACTTTTGTAGGGATTAAGCCTATCCCGAATCAGCTTCACATTCTCTATAGCTTGGTGAACCAAGTTAGTTACATACAATCTATTCTAACCAGCCTTGAACCAACCAATAGGTGACCTACACCTCCTTCATACAAAGCCTCAAATGAAGCTATCCC
The DNA here is from genome assembly GCA_030864225.1 of Capsicum baccatum var. pendulum. Lineage (NCBI taxonomy): Eukaryota > Viridiplantae > Streptophyta > Magnoliopsida > Solanales > Solanaceae > Capsicum > Capsicum baccatum. Next base: position 184,060,768 of record CM061554.1, read on the forward strand.
AATGCTTGAGTGGTGGCTATTATTGTACGCAAATTCGATGAGGCAAATGGTAAACCCAACTACCACCAAAATCGATCACACAAGACCACAACATATCTTCAAAGGTTTGTATCATCCTCTCCTATTGTCCATCCATCTAAGGGTGGAAACCTATTATAAAGTTTACCTTAGTCCCCAAACCTCACTGAAGGAATGCCAAAAGTAAGATAAGAACTGAGCACCGCGGTCCTATATGATGGAAACAAGAGCACCATGCAACTTCACGATCTCCTCAATGAAGAGCTTAGCATAATCCTATGCTAAAATTTTGTCCTCGCTAGAAAAAATTGAGCGGATTTGGTCATCCTATCCACGATGACCTAAGTGGAATTAATCAAACTAATGACGAGACCACGGGAGACCAGTAATGAAATCCATATTAATAACTTCCCATGTCTATATAGGCAATTTAATCTCTTGAGACAAAATACCAGGCCTCAAGTTCTTAACCTTCACTTGCTTGCAAATCGAACACTTAGCAAAAAAATTAGCCACATCCCCTTCAAGTTATTCAATCAATAAATTTCTCTTTAGTGATGATACATCTTCATAGAACCAGGATGAAGAATGTACCTTGACTCGTGAGCTTCAACCAAAATCCTCTCATGTATCCCATCAAAATTAGGAACACACAACCTACCTTGGTACCTCAGGATACCATCGAAACCAATCTCAAAATCCATCACCTTATGGTGACCTACACCATCCTTAATCTGTATTAAGATAGGGTCCAAGAGCTATCTCTCCATCACCTAAGAACAAAGAGATGATTTTACAACCTCTTGCACCATCACTCCACTATATTCAGAGTTCAAGAGACGAACTCCGAGATTCGCTCAACATTGAATATCCTTCACCAATTCTTGTTTCTTCTTCTCCACACAAGACACGCTCCCCATAGACATTCTGTAAAAAGCATCAGCAACCATGTTAGATTTACCTAGGTGATAGTGAAGACTCATGTTGTAGTCCTTGAGGAACTAAACCCATCTTTTTTACCTGAGATTCAACTCCTTTTGGGTAAACATGTACTGCAAACTCTTATGGTCCAAGAAGATGTCAACAAGGAATCCATACAAATAGTGACGCCAAATCTTAAAAGCGAAGACCAGAACTAATAACTTTAAATCATGTGTCGGATAGTTCTTCCCACATACCTTCAACTTCCTAGAAGCTTATGTAACTACCTTTTTATGCTACATCAACACACAACCCAGTCCCACGCGGGACACATCATAATAGAAAACAAAACTATCGAGTAGAGTCAAAATCAGAGCCAAAGTTAACTTATAATTCAACTTCTTGAAGATACCTTTACGAACGTTCGACCACAATAATTTCACCTTTTTCTGGGTCAACTTAGTCAATGGGGAAGCAATTAAAGAGAAGATTTCCATAAACCTCCTATAATAACTGGCCAAACCCAAAAAGCTCTAAATGTCAATTGGAGTCGTGGGTCTAGGCTAATTCTTAACTGTCGCAAATTTTTATAGTGACACGACCCGAACCGAGGCCTTGTCGTAATAGGCAATATCAAGTCCAACTGAGATCGAAGAACACACTCGATACCCAACCCAACCAACTGACATGTACCTTGAACCAAATGAACTCCAAATATATAACAAGACAATGTATTAATAATATGGTGACTTTAGGATAAGCCTCTATGTAACACCCCGTAAATTTTTTTCGTACACTTATCGCGATTATATGGAGTCCTAAAGGCTTGCGTATGGGTTAAATTAAGTTTATGGTGTTCGGAAGTATCCCGTCAATAGTTGTATGTGTAGGTATTGGAATAAGCTTTCCAACGATATAAAGTTTGCCCAAAACAGAGGAGTATTTCATATAAGCGAGCACATTCGAAATTTCAAAACGATGGCCGGGAAGCCTGTGAACAGTAAATCTGCAGGAAAATTACTGCAGCTAGGCAATTATTTTTTTGGATCAACTCTAGATGATCATAACTCCTTGTACAAAAAGAACTGTGTGATCTGCTATATATCGACGAAAAGCTCTGAGAGTCTTCTTTCCGATGAAATTGGTTTCATCAAAATCCAATGTCTGAGTAAGGAGCTATACCCATTTTACTACAGCCTATCAAAACAAAAAACAGAATTGTGGGACAGATTTTTGGGTCAACTTTAAACGACCATAACTCCTTGTACAGGAAGAAATGGGTGGTATAATTTATATGAAAATGAAAGACCTTTGAATTATATTTCCAATGCAATTGGTTTGACCTAAATCCGATACCGTAGCAAAGAGTTATGATCGATTTACTTTAGCCTGTCAAAACTGTCCACTGGGGACAGATTCGGATTTATTTAAATTTTTAGGGCAAAATGGTCATTTTCTATTACCTCTTGGACAAAAATGGGTCTTTATAAACCTACACTTAGCCTCATATATATCATATATCATCCAATTATTAAGAGAAGGTGAAACCCTAGCCTAATTTCAACTTCAAATTTTTTGTGATTCAACCGTAGAAAATTCGAATTGGTTCCGTAGTTGTGTTCACCATCTCGAAAGCTTCGAGAAGCACCCCATGGTTATGTAAGGAGGATTCAAAATGCAAGAGTTCATTGTTAAGGTATGAATATTATTTATTCTTGATTCTTATCCATGAATAAGTATTGATAAAGGATTATGAGTGTTGTTTTGATGTTGGAAGATAACCAGAAACATAGTTATGAATTGTTTTGTATAAATTGTTAGTAGTAAATTATGGAAGTTGTTGTATTGGATTATGGAGGATGAATTTTGGTGATATATCATTATATTAGTGGTTATGTATGCCTAGTGATCATGTTGGTATTGGATGGTGATTAAGAAGGGAAATAAAGGCTAAGAGTGATGTTGAGGGATATTTCATGAAAATGCATGATATGTGAATGTAATAAGAGTATAAGAGGATGTATGTAGCACTCTTATTGATGAGTTAAAGGATTACTTCCTAGACATTATTTGGTGGAGTTAATACCTAAATGGTAAGGTTTGGTTGCTAATACTAGTTTGCCACAAATGACTTATTGTAGATAAGTGTTCGAAGAGTACGGGAAGTCAAGTTGGACTTGTATTGAAGTGGTTATATCAAGGTATGTAATACATACTCTATCTAATCTTTGGCATGAATAATGACCCATGACACTCTCAAGTAAGCTTCCAACATTGTCCTACAACACATGACACATGATAACATCTTATGATCATCGACACTACCAATTGAACTTGTTTTCACTTTTAAGATGTCCGGCTAGTCAAAAAAAAATTTCCATATACTATTGTTGACTCCGAAATGGTTTAATGAGGTATCCATGATTCTCTACTTCATTTTCATGATATTGATTACCTATTTACATGTTTTTCCTATTGAGGTATCATGGTTTCAAGTTCCATAAGGTGTGACCACAAAGTAACCAATCTGAAAGATTAATTGAATTAAGAAATGGAATGTCTGTATTTTAAATTGATGATATGATGTATTGTATTAGTAACACTGATCAGTTGGCCATTGTATTATAAAGTTTATGTATATATGCTATTCCAGGGGTGGTCCCTGATGTATTGTATTAGTACCACTGATCAGTTGGCCATTGTATGACATACGTTATGTATTGATAAGGATTACGGGAAGTAATGATATGAAAGTAATGTGCAGGTATCCCATCAGCTCTTTTAAGTGTGGTCTACTCATACTGTTTATTCACTGGTATCTGAGTTCTGTTGATCTTTTGTATCTCATCTTGATACTCACTGCCTTACATACTCAGTACATATTCCCGTACTGACGTCCCTCACGGGGGACCCGTATTCATGCCTGCAGGAATAGGTACTTCAGGTCGTATACCTCCGCAGTAAGAGCCAGGACATTCTGTTGTTAGTGGTGAGCTCCAGTTGTTTCGAGGCATCCCAAGTCGTTTCTGTATGTATTTTTGGTATTTGTATAAAAGTCTTTTGTGGGCGGGAGTTTGTCCCGACCCTAACTCAGTTGTGTATCTATGTAGAGGCTTTTGTAGACATATTGTACAGCCATAGGAGTGTTGGTTGATAGACGTGATAGCTCTGACGGCCAATTACTGTTTATATATATTTATGCGTGTTTGCTGGGCTGATGCAGGTACTGTTTTCTTCTATTTACAACGAAGTGCTGCCCAAATTTCTAATTTTCATAAGTAATGTAAATGTGAAAGTATAGGTTATGAACGGGTTCTCCCGGGCCTCCTCGGCTACGGGTGCCAGTCCGCTCCAATGGGATTTAGGGTATGACAGAAGTGGTATCAGAGACAGTTCGTCCTAGTGAGTCTACAAAGCCGTGTGTACGTAGAATCTCGTTTATCGGTGTGTTGTGCACCACATCTATAAACAGGAGGCTATTGGACATTTAGGGATTGTTTCCACTCTCCATTTCTTAGATCGTGCAATAGAGCCCATATTAGAGATAAAGTCATAATCGATCGCTTAATCCTATTGTTTTGTTTTATTATAGTAACGATGCCGGTTACAAGGAGAAAGAATAAGTGGAAGCAAGTGGATGTAGTGGCTTGAGAAGGTACTAGTAAGTCACCACCGGCACAATCTGAACAAAGTGAGTCTCAAGCTGAGCATATATCAGGAACTTTTTCTCCTCCGGAAGGGCCATCTATTAATGCTGTTGATCGAGATTTGAGGGATGTAGTACAACTTCTGATGCGTATGGTTGCCGGTCAAGTTCAAGGGCAAGCTATTCCTACCACGGGTTCTAGTGGTACGGATAGAGCAGCTAGCCTTCGGACACAGGATTTTCTGAAACTGGATCCTCCTACTTTTACCGGATCAGATATTAACGAAGACCCGTAGGACTTTGTCGATCAAACCCAAAGGGCTCTAGATGTTATGCACATATCCGGTAAAGAGATGGTTGAGCTAGTAGCATATAGACTGAAAGGAGAGGCTATATTGTGGTACGAGGATTGGAAATAATCTAGGGGTATTGATGCACCTCCAACTACGTGGGGAGAGTTCAAAGATGCATTTATTGGTCATTATCTTCCATTTGAGACTCGTCAGGCCCATGCAGATCAATTCTTAAATCTTCGTCAGGGTAATATGAGTGTAAGGGAGTATAGTCTTCGATTTAACTCCTTGTCTCGATATGCTTCTAATGTGGTAGCTACTATGGATAACAGAGTTCATCACTATGTGGATAGATTGGAACCATACTTGGTTAGAGATTGTACCATTGCTGCTTTGAACAAGGACATGGATATAGCGAGGATACAAGCTTTCGCTCAGAAGATGGAAGATCAGAGGCAAAGAAGAAGAACCCAGGAATCAGAAAAAGGATATTCTAAGCGGGCCAGAGCTATAGGGCAGTTTATGGCATCTCAGGGAGGTTTTAGGCCTTCGTTCTCTCATAGATTGCCTAGCCCGTTATGTTCTTATCCGGCAATTAGTGCTCCACCACAATTTCAAAGGTTCAAAGGTAATCAGTTCGGGCAAAGCAGTGAAAATCAGAGTTCGCGAATAGTGGGGTATCAAGGGCAAGGGAGTATGAGTCAATTGAGACCTCCACGACACCCGTGCCCCATATGTAGAAGATTTCACTTTGGCGAATGTCGGCTTGGAACGAACAATTGCTTTTGGTGCGGTAGGCCAAGGCATATGGCTAGAGATTGCCCATGCAGGACCACAGGTGGTATAACACGAACTACCAGATCAGCTGTTGCGTCATCATCGGTTCCTCCTTTGAGTAGGGGTGCACAACCTATGGGTCACGGTAGAGGTGATAGAGGAGCAGCTAGTTCTAGCAGAGCTCAGAACCGTGTGTATGCCCTAGCAGATCGGCAGAATTTAGAGGCTTCTCCAGATGTAGTTATAGGTACGTTGTCCATCTTTGCATTTGATGTGTATGCCTTAATTGATCCTGGTTCTACATTATCGTATGCTACTCCTTTGGTTGCGGGAAGGTTCGGGAGAACACCCGAATTATTAGCCAAGCCATTTGAAGTATCAACGCTAGTGGGGGAATGTCTTATAGCTAGGAATGTTTATCGAAATTGTGTTGTGAATATTTGTGGTCGTGATACGATGGCCGATTTTGTTGAGTTAGAAATGGTAGATTTTGATGTCATTATGGGCATGGATTGGTTCGCGTCTTGTTATGCTACAGTAGATTGCCGTTCTAAGAAGGTGTATTTCCATTTCCCAAATGAGGCAGTCCTTGAATGGAAGGGTAATGTTGGCGCGCCGAGAGGTAGATTTATTTCTTACTTTAAGGCAAGAAAAATGATTTCCAAGGGGTACATATACCATTTGGTTAGAGTAAGGGATACAGAGGCAGAGACGCCAACTTTTCAGACCGTTCTGGTTGTGAATGAATTTCCTGAAGAACTACCAGGTTTACCTCCTGAACGAGAAGTGGAGTTTGGTATTGATATGTTGCCAGACACACAGCCAATCTCAATTCCTCCTTATAGAATGACACCAATAGAGTTGCGAGAATTGAAAGAGCAACTGAAAGACTTGCTAGAGAAGGGATTCATCAAGCCTAGTATGTCCCCTTGGGGAGCACCAGTATTCTTTGTGCGTAAGAAAGATGGTTCGCTGAGAATGTGTATTGACTATCGGCAATTGAATAAGGTGACTATCAAGAATAAATACCCTCTTCCCCGAATTGATGATTTATTTGACCAGTTGCAGGGTGCCCAGTGTTTTTCCCAGATTGACTTGAGATCAGGCTATCATCAAGTGAGAGTCAAGGATAAAGATATACCCAAGATAGCTTTCCGAATACGGTATGGTCATTATGAATTCCTGGTTATGTCATTCGGGCTGACAAATGCACCCACAGTTTTTATGGACCTGATGAATAGGCTGTTTAAGCCGTTTCTAGATGTGTTCGTGATAGTTTTCATAGATGATATTCTGGTCTACTCTAGATCAGAAGAGGACCATGTTAATCACTTGAGGCAGGCGTTGCAGATTTTTCGTGATCGTAAGCTGTATGCGAAGTTTTCTAAATGTGAGTTTTGGCTCAAGTCAGTGGCATTTTTGGGCCATATTGTATCCAGTAAAGGCATAAAAGTTGACACTCAGAAGATTGAGGCTGTGAAGAATTGGCCAAGACCCACGACGCCTATGGAGATTCGTAGTTTCCTCGGGTTGGCAGGTTATTATAGATGGTTTGTTGAAGGTTTTTCTTCTATTTCTGCACCCTTGACTAAGTTGACGCATAAAGCCTCCAAGTTTCAATGGAATGATGCCTGTGAAAAGAGTTTCCAAGATTTGAAGAGCAAGTTGACTTCTACACTGGTATTGGTACTTCTTTAAGGCACAGAAGGGTATGCAGTGTACTGTGATGCTTCGAGAAGTGGTTTAGGATGCGTATTAATGCAACATGGTAGAGTAATAGCCTATGGCTCTAGACAGTTGCGACCACATGAGAGGAATTATCCCACACATGATCTTGAGCTAGCTGCAGTTGTATTTGCTTTGAAGATATGGCGCCACTACTTATATGGGGTTCATGTTGACATATATACCGATCATAAGAGCTTTCAATATATCTTTAGTCAGAAAGATCTAAACATGAGGCAGCGGAGATGACTTGAATTGTTGAAAGATTACGATGTTGATATCTTGCATCATCCAGGGTAAGCAAATGTGGTAGCGGATGCACTGAGTCGTAAGTCTAAAATGACATCTATAGAAAAGCAGGGGATGATTAAGGATCTTCACCAACTAGCTAATTTGGGAGTTTGACTTCTCGAAACTCCAGATGAAGAGGTTATTGTACGTAATGCAACGGAATCTTCATTGATAGCTGAAGTGAAAGAGAAGCAGTATGCAGATCCAATTTTATTGCAGCTTAAGGAGGATGTGCAGAGTGGCACGATAAAGGTATTTGAGCTTACGCGAGGAGGAGTGCTTCAGTGTCAGAATCGTTTATGTGTACCTGATGTAGTTGAGCTAAGAAAGAGAATTATGACAGAAGCACACTGCTCAAGGTATTCCATCCATCCAGGGTCAACTAAGATGTATCAAGATTTGAAAACAATATATTGGTGGAATGACATGAAGAAGAATATTGCTGAATTTGTAGCTGAATGTCCGAATTGTCAAAGAGTCAAAGCAGAACACCAGAAACCCGGTGGTTACATGCAATATATAGATCTTCCAGTCTGGAAGTGGGACAAGATCAATATGGATTTCATCACGGGTTTGCCTCGTACATATCAGAAGTTTGATTCCATATGGGTGATCATTGATAGGCTTACCAAATCTGCGCACTTCTTACCAGTTAAGACAACTTATACGGTGGAAGAGTATGCAAAGTTGTATATTAAGGAGATCGTTCGGTTACATGGAGTTCCAATTTCCATTATATCCGATCAAGGAGCCCAATTTACCGTGAATTTCTGGAAGTCTTTTCAAAGGAGTTTGGGGACACAAGTAAATCTAAGTACGGCTTTTCATCCTCAAATGGACGGACAAGTGGAACGTACCATCCGGACACTTGAAGATATGCTACGAGCATGTGTATTAGATTTCAAAGGCAACTGGGATGATCACCTACCTCTTATCGAGTTTGCCTACAATAATAGCTATCATTCAAGTATCAAAATGGCACCATATGAAGCATTGTATGGAAGAAAGTGTAGATCGCCAATAGGATGGTTTGAAGCAGGTGATGCGGTCTGGTTTGGACCGGATCTTGTTTATCAAGCAATGGAGAAGGTTAAAGTGATCCAACAATGGCTTGAAACATCTCAAAGTCGACATAAATCTTATGCGGATGTTAGAAGAAGAGGACTTGAGTTTTCTATCGACGATTGGGTATTCTTGAAAGTATCATCCATGAAAGGAGTGATGAGGTTTGGCAAGAAAGGAAAGTTAAGTCCACGATACATAGGTCCATACAAGATCATTCAAAGATTTGGACAAGTTGCTTATGAGTTAGAGCTACCTCAAGAGCTATCAGCAGTTCATCCCGTATTTCATGTTTCGATGCTTCGCAAGTACATCGGAGATCCATTGCACATCACTACTACGGAAGATGTACAAGTTATAGAAGATCTCACTTTTGAAGAAATACCTATTGCTATTCTTGATCGCCAAATTAAAAAGATAAGGAATAAAGAGATAGCATCGGTAAAAGTACTTTGGAGGAATCAACAAGTTGAGGAGATCACATGGGAAGCCGAGGAAGCGATGAAGATTAAGTACCCTTACCTATTCAACGATGAGGAGGAAGTTCATGAGACGGAAGAAGAACAATAACAAGTAAGTGTTTATTTTTATGCAAGTATGTTATGATGATGAATATGTTAATTGTAAGCTTGGACATGTCTTAATTGAGTAACTATGCTAACATTCGAGGACGAATGTTCTTAAGGAGGGGAGAATGTAACACCCCGTAAATTTTTTTCGTACACTTATCGCGATTATATGGAGTCCTAACGGCTTGCGTATGGGTTAAATTAAGTTTATGGTGTTCGGAAGTATCCCGTCAATAGTTGTATGTGTAGGTATTGGAATAATCTTTCCAACGATATAAAGTTTGCCCAAAATAGAGGAGTATTTCATATAAGCGAGCACATTCAAAATTTCAAAACGGTGGCCGGGAAGCCTGTGAACAGTAAATCTGCAGAAAAATTACTGCAGCTAGGCAATTATTTTTTTGGATCAACTCTAGTTGATCATAACTCCTTGTACAAAAAGAACTGTGTGAGATGCTATATATAGACTAAAATCTCCGAGAGTCTTCTTTCCTATGAAATTGGTTTCATCAAAATCCAATGTCTGAGTAAGGAGCTATACCCGTTTTACTACAGCCTATCAAAAAAAAAAACAGAATTGTGGGACAGATTTTTGGGTCAAATTTAAACGACCATAACTCCTTGTACAGGACGAAATGGGTGGTATAATTTATATGAAAATGAAAGCCCTTTGAATTATATTTCCAATGCAATTGGTTTGACCCAAATCCGATACCGTAGCAAAGAGTTATGATCGATTTACGTCAGCCTGTCAAAACTGTCCACTGGGGACAGATTCGGATTTATTTAAATTTTTAGGGCAAAATGGTCATTTTCTATTACCTCTTGGACGAAAATGGGTCTTTATAAACCTACACTTAGCCTCATATATATCATATATCATCCAATTATTAAGAGAAGGTGAAACCCTAGCCTAATTTCAACTTCAAATTTTTTGTGATTCAACCGTAGAAAATTCGAATTGGTTCCGTAGTTGTGTTCACCATCTCGAAAGCTTCGAGAAGCACCCCATGGTTATGTAAGGAGGATTCTAAATGCAAAGTTCATTGTTAAGGTATGAATATTGTTTATTCTTGATTCTTATCCATGAATAAGTATTGATAAAGGATTATGAGTGTTGTTTTGATGTTGGAAGATAACCAGAAACATAGTTATGAATTGTTTTGTATAAATTGTTAGTAGTAAATTATGGAAGTTGTTGTATTGGATTATGGAGGATGAATTTTGGTGATATATCATTATATTAGTGGTTATGTATGCCTAGTGATCATGTTGGTATTGGATGGTGATTAAGAAGGGAAATAAAGGCTAAGAGTGATGTTGAGGGATATTTCATGAAAATGCATGATATGTGAATGTAATAAGAGTATAAGAGGATGTATGTAGCACTCTTATTGATGAGTTAAAGGATTACTTCCTAGAAATTATTTGGTGGAGTTAATACCTAAATGGTAAGGTTTGGTTGCTAATACTAGTTTGCCACAAATGACTTATTGTAGATAAGTGTTCGAAGAGTACGGGAAGTCAAGTTGGACTTGTATTGAAGTGGTTATATCAAGGTATGTAAGACATACTCTATCTAATCTTTGGCATGAATAATGACCCATGGCACTCTCAAGTAAGCTTCCAACATTGTCCTACGATACATGACACATAATAACATCTTATGATCTTCGACACTACCAATTGAACTTGTTTTCACTTTTAAGATGTCCGGCTAGTCAAAAAAAATGTCCATATACTATTGTTGACTCCGAAATGGTTTAATGAGGTATCCATGATTCTCTACTTCATTTTCATGATATTGATTACCTATTTACATGTTTTTCCTATGGAGGTATCATGGTTTCAAGTTCCATAAGGTGTGACCACAAAGTAACCAATCTGAAAGATTAATTGAATTAAGAAATGGAATGTCTGTATTTTAAATTGATGATATGATGTATTGTATTAGTACCACTGATTAGTTGTCCATTGTATTATAAAGTTTATGTATATATGCTATTCCAGGGGTGGTCCCTGATGTATTGTATTAGTACCACTGATCAGTTGGCCATTGTATGACATACGTTATGTATTGATAAGGATTACGGGAAGTAATGATATGAAAGTAATGTGCAGGTATCCCATCAGCTCTTTTAAGTGTGGTCTACTCATACTGTTTATTCACTGGTATCTAGGTTCTGTTGATCTTTTGTATCTCATCTTGATACTCACTGCCTTACATACTCAGTACATATTTCCACACTGACGTCCCTCACGGGGGACCCGTATTCATGCCTGCAGGAACAGGTACTTCAGGTCATACACCTCCGCAGTAAGAGCTAGGACATTCTGTTGTTAGTGGTGAGCTCCAGTTGTTTCGGGGCATCCCAAGTCGTTTCTATATGTATTTTTGGTATTTGTATAAAAGTCTTTTGTGGGCGGGAGTTTGTCCCGACCCTAACTCAGTTGTGTATCTATGTAGAGGCTTTTGTAGACATATTGTACATCCATAGGAGTGTTTGGTTGATAGATGTGATGGCTCTGACGGCCAATTACTGTTTATATATATATATTTATGCGTGTCTGCTGGGCTGATGCAGGTACTGTTTTCTTCTATTTACAACGAAGTGCTGCCCAAATTTCTAATTTTCATAAGTAATGTAAATGTGAAAGTATAGGTTATGAACGGGTTCTCCCGGGCCTCCTCGGCTACGGGTGCCAGTCCGCTCTAATGGGATTTGGGGTATGACACTCTATCCAAGGCAAGCCCGACCAAGTCTATCCACCCAATAACCGAAACAAACTATATAAGCCAACCAATAACCATGCCAAACTATAAAAAAAATCAAAATAAAAAACCCAATGTATATAATATATAAATCATAACCAATCTATACCATACCTAGGTCAACAGTCTTCCATACAAAGCCTCTAGACTAAATCGATAGCCTCTATACCAAATCGATGAGTACCTAGTTGGTACATGCTCCCAACATAGCCATAATCCAAGTTTATGAAATACAAAAGTACATAAAGTAATCCATGACATGAAATAGATGCCTTCCGAACCACGAAAGTTCACTACTTTAATCCAATAGTGGATCCCAAATTCGATCACTAAGCATGAGGAGTAGCATGGTGATTCTTACATTGCATAGGGATACAACCAACTGAAGATAGGTTAGCAGGTGAACGCAAGCATGTACTCATGATATGGATAAAATAATGCCATGCAATAAAACTAATTAAAACCATCCATAGGCATATAAACTATAAATATTTATATACATCCATGTTGGAAAGGGGAACCGGGTGTAGCATGTATTAAGAACCTTTAACTAGGTATGTGAAGCTTAACTATCCTAAAACCACCCACGGGCTATATGATTCCAGTGTAACCCCCTAAACGGGACCTGATGCGCGTAGCCACATGAACCGAAGATACCAATAGAGTCGGGGATTCTCATGTACCCTTCACTCTCCATGATACATATGTACAATATACCTAGAGAATTCTCATGTACCTTCATAAGTATCATATAAGGTTGCAATTACCAACCCCTTATATCGGCAAAAATGAGTTTATAGTGTTTATCCATTAGACTCTCACCTTCACTATTAACTTTCACACCCTGCCATTATTGCCAATTAAAACTGTTTTCCAACTAAACCACTATTCCATTATTATTAACCAAGGCTATTAGAAGTGGTAAAGTTATATCATCTATAACTTGTAAGTATTGTCCTTAGCTAAAATTTTTAGAGATCAAAGGACACCCATGTACCCATAGATCACATTTTCCAATTAGTTTAGAGGATTCCTATGTACTCACGAGCATTCATTACTATATTAACTTGGGGAATTACCTTGTACCCTACAACTATGTTTATTAAGCCAACCATTGTTCAAACTAATTTCATTAGTGCATTCATTTGGAGGATTCATACGTACCCGACAAGGTTTTCAAATAGAACAACCATAACTACCAAGACCTTACCATTTGACTATTCCAATTAATTTTAAACCATTTAAAACATTTAAAGTATTTGTATAATTCAAACAATTTAAACCACGTAAAACCATTCAAATCCATTCAGGGTTCCATTGCCAAACCAAACCATGCAAGAGTTTTAATGAAAGTTCAATAATAAAGTGAAAATATTCTTTTACGCATTTTATCAAACATGTTGAGGGAATACCTTTACCAAGACCAAAACCAAAGTAGAAACAATCATAATTAGAATTACTTAAGACCCATTTGTCAACCCATAACCAAGAAACACCCACATGTGAAAACCATTACCAAAAATTTGTAAAAACATAGTTTAATCCAAAACCCAATAATATGCATTAAGAACCTCAACATTGATTTTGAAATCTACCATTTATGATTTATAATCCATGTTTGAAACATAATAAAATATGCCTTTAGTTGTAACTAACTATGAGGGAAGAGGTACATGCCTTATATAAGAAGATTCTGAAAAGAAACATGACTGTTGAGCCCTTTTAAGAACACATGAAGAAATCCTAGCCTCCCTTCTTCAAGAGTAAGTTTGAGATAGTATTTAGTCTATTCCATCCTTTAGCAAGTGTTATTAAAGGCCACGAAAGGTTATATAACATGAAGACATATGGGTTTTGAAGTAGGAAATGTCCGGAATTGTAACACCCCAAGTATGTAACTCAAACACTACATGGTACTCATAATCTAGAAGGATCACAAGCTAACCCATGACTGGTACCTTCTGCAATCACTAAATAATAATAATACTGTATAATGTGGAAATTAAGTGAAAATTTTCCATAAGGTTCAAAATAGAATCATATACTGATACGTAAATACTAAATACTGAACATCTGACAGTCATATCTAAAAACTGAATAACTGTCTGAAATAATCTAGTCTAAAAAGCCTCTAACTAAAATGTCTAAAAATTGAGTTGATGAGACAAGTCCCCAATTAACTCTGACTACTGATGATATACAGAAAATGTAGAAATAATAACTTTGTCCTCAAACTATAAGGACTCACCATTAAATTTGCTGCTGATAATCTGGGCAGCTAGGTATGGTCAGGAGCTCATGCATCTAAACCTATGATATAAGATGTTATAGTGCAAAGAAAGGTATGCGTCAGTACTTTGAATGTATTGGTATGCTATGTGAGGTAGTCTAGAATGCATGGGTTCATATGCATGAATAATAACTAACTGAGTAACATAAATATAACTTACTAAGAATATATGTATATCTGACACTACTATAAATACTGAATATGCAATGATATGCTCATAACTACGCATGCTATTACTGAGATTCATGTTAACACTGGGAAATGAATTTTGATAACTAAATGACTGCGTATCTGAGTTTACTGATAATGAATTACTATTTACTGAGTGACTTTTTCTGATAGTCCTAATTCTATAGAACTGAACTGAGTTCTATACTAAGCTGGGTGACTGTGTCTGATAGTCCTGATTCTAAAACTTAATAGAGGTTTATAGTGAGTATAAAACTAAAAGTATGAGATTATTCATCTAATCGACATACCCCGAGTATGACTTAGTTGGGGTCTAACCTATGACCCCAGTTGGAAGAGTGTTAGTACCTTGCTAAGGGATACTAACAATGGCTATGAGTTAACCCTCTCTGACAGGAATCTCTTTCATCAACCCTCGCTGGTAGGAAAACTCATACGAGATGTATCAACCCTACACTGGCAGGAAGACATCTCAACCTACGTTGGCTACATAGTTCTATAAAGCATGGATTGCTACTAACGGTCAAACCATTTACTGACAGGAATGCCCCATCCCTGGGTTCACTCGGTGCCGACTCTTACTCCTAACAGAAAAAACACTGAATTGATTTCTTGTCTGTACTAGGATTTACTAAACTTTTATTGATCATACTGTCTATCTGAACTAAATTGAGTTCACTGAATTCTATTAACTGACTAAGTACACTGAGTTCTATTAACTGACTGAATACGCTGAGTTTTGTAGCTGTTTGAGTACTACTGGACGTGACATTACTAAGACTATTCTAAAACTATTGTAAATATAGGTAAACAACTAGATTGTCTGGTATTAAATACCCCCAGGACTCGAAAGCATATATTGTAAGGGATAGCATGTTCTTGAGAAGCATTATAATGTTCATAACTTATTCATAGAGACATTTTATCAAACACTTGTAAGATGTAAGCTTGTACATATGCTAGCATGTGATTTCCCCATTTAATCCATGAGCACAATTTATCAAATACTTGGGGAATATAATATATGCACATAATACTAATCAATATGTAGGCATCATGATTGCTAATCCCAACTCACAAATTCAAGGGATTTAATAGGAATTCACATAATACTACGCATATGTCAAATATATTTACATGAATCTTGTAATAAATCATGAATTAGAAACCCAATTAACATCATAATCATGAATACATTCAAGCCCAACATGGAATTCATGAATTCAATATACTTGAAGTTTTAAAAGAGGTTCTTGAACTCTATGGGTGGAAGAAAACCCTTGGATGAATACCGAACATACCTTGGTTCTTGAATTCTTAAAGATTAATGGTGAATTTCTTGAATCTTGATCTTGTCTTTGATGGGTTAGGATTTGTTCTTGAGAGAATTTGAGAGAAAGTGAGTGTATTTTGCTTAATGAGGGTTGAATTTCGTGTTTTAAGGGATGATTAAGGGTGAGAAAATGAGCCAAATATCCCTATGGATGCGAGATTTTAATGATTGAAAGTGTGACTAGTGACACGTAGCCCAACACACCACGTCAATGGAATCAATGCGATGACCAACACATTGCGTTAAGTTTGCGTTGCTTCACTAGAATTACACTAAAAACTGGGGGAAAATTAACCGTCGATGTGATGGACGATGCAACGCGTCGAGATCATGTCGTCCCACTATTTTGGTCACCTGAACATGGTTCAAATGAGGTCCAAAAAAGCTAAAGCTCACTCAAAGAGACCTACTGGCATTCTTGATCATGAATAAACCTAAAAATCGATACTTTAAGGCCATAAGGGTGGTGAAATAGGATTGCCAACTTACGAAGGCTAAAATACTTCTAAGTATAAACACTTAGCTAAAATTCTAAGTCAGGGACCTCTTTTCAAGCTTTAACGGACTGACATAAGCTTAGAATTTTGCGAGGTCTTATAATATCTCCCCTTTGGGAACATTCATCCCCGAATGAGACTGACTAAGCTGAGAATACTGATAGGCTAAATTTATATATTGAACATACACAAATAAAGTGTGATTACATGACTAAAAGTACTGATATACTGAGATTTTACATTGAACATGCCAAACTAAAGCATGACTGAGTTCTAAAAACATGTCACATAACAAAGTTCTTTCATGAAGGTATGCATGATATGAAAATACTCTGCAACTAAATCGATACAAATTTGTAATGGTAACCTGAGCATGGAACTGAATATATTCAAGAAAAACTGTTTCCTTTAGTTGAGTCTGAGTTTGTAGAGAAGAGGGGATACATGGTTCACATGTTTGCTTCTACTTCCCAAGTATCTCCCTCAAAGGACTAATTCTGCCAAAGAACTTTGATTAACAGAACTTTTTTGTTCCTCAGTTTGCAAACCTAATGGTTGAGGATTTCTACTAAGATCTCTTCATAAGAGAGGTTGTTCTGAACATCTCTGCTCTCTAAAAGGACTACAAAGGTTGGGTCTCCTATGAATTTCTTTAGAAAGAAGACATGAAACACTGAATATGCTGAAGCTAAGTCTGGAAGCAACTCAAGCTCGTAAGCTACCTTTCCAAAATGGCTGAGAATTTGGTAAGGATCGGCATATCAGGGACTGAGCTTCCTATTTTTGCCAAACCTCCTCACCCCTTTTATAGGAGAGATTTTCAAATACACATAGTTGCTAATCTCAAACTCGATATCTTTTTTTCGCATATCTGCATATGATTTCTGTCGGCTTTGAGATATCTTAAGACTTTCCCTGATCAACTGAACTTTTTCTAAGGTATCAAATAGCAAGTAAGTCCCTACCACTGTGACCACATCCACTGCAAACCAACCAATGGAGAATCTATATCTCCTCCTATAAAGCACCTCGAACGGAGCCATTTGAATGCTGGAATGATAGCTACCTTAAAGGTAAGTGGTCATCCCAAATACCCTTAAAATCAATGGCACATGCTCTTAACATATCTTCTAAAGTCTGAATGATCCTCTCTACTTGACCATCTGACTGAGGGTGGAAGGCGGTACTAAGGTAAACTTGGGTACCAAGACCCTTTTGGAAGGCTTTCAAAAAATAAGAGGTAAAATGGGTACCTGTATCTAAGATAATGGATACTAGGACTACGTGCAATATGACCAACTCTCTAACATAGAGCTTGGCATAATCCTCGACTGAATAAGAGGTATTAACTGGTAGGAAATGAGCTGATTTGGTAATCTTGTCTATAATGACCTAAATTAAATCATGCTGATGATGAATACAGGGCAAACCCATCACAAAGTCTATGTTCACTTCCTCCCACTTCCACATGGGAATACTGAACTCTTGCATGGAACCACTAGGTTTCTGGTGCTCAATCTTAACCTATTCATATGTAGAGCACTTAGCCATAAGCTCTGCAATGTCTTTCTTCATCCCGCTCTACCAATAGACCTCCCGCAAATCGCGGTATATTTTAGTGGTCCCTGGATGAAAAGAGTAATGCGCACCATGCACTTCTGTAAAAATTCGATGCCTCAAGTCATCTACACATAGCAGACATAGGCGACCCTGGCAACACAACATACCATTTCCTCGTTGGGAGAACACATATACTTTTTGATCTTTGACTGACTCTTTCAACTTGACTAAACTGGGATCTCTGTCCTACTTTTCCTTCACTTCGGAAATCAGAGATGATTCTAAACTATTCTGCACCCACACACTTTCCTCTACTGAATAAACTAAGTGGACACCTAGTTGGGAAAACTGATGAACTTCCTGAACTAACTTTTTCTTATTATCCTCCACATGAGCAACCCTACCCATAGACATTCTACTGAGAGCATCAACCAATACATTGGCCTTTACCGGATGATATAGGATGCTCATGTCATAGTCTTTCATCAACTCTAGCCATCTTCTCTGACGTAGGTTTAGATCTTTCTGAGAGCGCATACTGCAGGCTATTATTGTTTGTGAATACATCTACATGTACCCCATACAAATAATACCTCCAAATCTATAAGGCAAACACCACAGTTGCTAACTCAAGATCATGAGTGGGGTAATTCTTTTCATGGGACTTAAGCTGTCTAGAGGCGTAGAATATGACCTTACCTCTATGCATCAAAACACACCCCAAACCAACTCTAAAAGCATCACAATATACCACAAACCTATCTAAACCATCTGGTAGAGTCAAAATTGAGGATATAGTGAGTCGAGTCTTCAACTCCTAAAAACTTTTCTCATAAGAATTTGACCACTAGAATTTGACTTTCTTCTGAGTCAATTTAGGTATAAGGGATGCCATGGATGAAAATCCTTCAACAACCATCGATAATAGCCATACAAACCCAAGAAAATCCTAATATCTAATAGAGAAATGAGTCTGGGCTAGTTTCTCACTACTTTGGTCTTTTGAGGATTAACTCTAATGCCATCACTAGAAACTATATGGCCAAAGAGAGCTACTGACCTTAGGCAAAATTTACACTTACTGAATTTGGCAAAAAACTGATAGGCACTAAGGGTCTATAACACTATTTTGAGATGGTCTACATATTCATGTTCACTGTCGGAGTAGACAAGAATGTCATCAATGAAGACTATGACAAACATGTGTAAGTATTGCTTGAACACGCGGTTCATCAAGTCCATGAATGCTACTGGAGCATTGGTATGACCAAATGACATGACTAAAAATTCAAAGTGGCCATACTGAGTTCAGAAAGCTATTTTCAGAATGTCATATTCTATGACCCTGAGATGATGATAGCTTGATCTGAGGTTTATCTTAGAGAATTAAATAGCACCCTAAAGTTGGTCAAATAAGTCATTGATTCTGGGAAGTGTATACTTGTTCTTGACCATAAATTTATTGAACTGACGGTAGTCTATACACATCCTGAGATACCATCTTTCTTACGCACGAATATAATTAGTGCGCCCTATGGGGAAACACTGGGTCTGATGAACCCCTTATCTAGGAGATCTTTCAACTTTTCTTTTAACTCTTTGAGTTTTGCAGGTGCCATCCTGTATGGCAAAATAGATATGGGCTAAGTATCTGGAAGAAGGTCTATTCCAAAGTCAATTTCCCGCTTAGGAGGGACTCTAGGAAGATCTTTGGGAAACACAACTGGGAATTCACATGCTACTGATACTAACTCAAGATTATGGGTTTCTAAACTATAGTCTTTGACTCAAATGAGATGATAGACATATCCCTTAGATATCATTTTTCTCTCCCTAAGGTAAGAAAAACGATGACCCCTAAGTGTTGAAGTACTACCCCTTCACTCAAGGATAGGTTCCTTTGAAAACTGAAAATGGACAATTCTGTTTCTACAATCAACTGAATCATAGCATGAATGAATCCAATCCATGCTGAGAATGACATCAAAATCGGTCATCTCTAATTCTACTAAGTCTGCTGAAGTGACTTTCTGAGATACCATAATCGAACAGTTCCTGTATACTTATCAGACTACGATAGATTTACCCACTGGGGCAGAGAATAAGAAGGGCTCTGGTAGGATTTCGGGACTAATTTTGAAGTCAACAGCTATATAAGGAGTTACAAAAGACAAAGAAGCTCAATGATCTAGCAAAGAATAAACGTGCAAATGATAAACTTGTAAATTACCAATGACCATATCAGGAGAACTTTCCTGATCCTATCGGGACTGAAGTACATAAATCCTATTTGGGCACTGCACACTGGTGGCACTGGAAGTAGCACCCTACTGATTTGGGCGATCGGACTGAGCTGAAGAACGATTATAATGGATCTTCGAACCCACCTGAGGACACTCTCTAACCCTGTGGCCTGGCTTGCCACATCTAAAACATACATCACTGCCAGCCCTACAGACACCCTGGTAGTTTCTGCCATACTTCTGGCAAAGAAGATTCGTTTAGGCACTGCTAACACTACCCTGAGGTTTAGGGCTTGGTACCCTATCTCTATTGCTGTCTCTAAATTTTGGCACTGGAGCACTGGCTGAGAACAGGGCTGGAACAGAGTTGGTACAGAAGATTTTGGGAGAAACTGAGAATGATTTCCACCCTCTGACTTAGGCTGAGCGAAGTTGAAGCTACCTGTTCTAGATCTCTTGTTATCCCTCTCTTTCTCCCTATTCTTAGCTTCCTTTATCTGCCGAGCATGGACCATGAGCCTAGATATGTCCATCTTCTTAATCAACAATGCGGTCCTACACTCCTAGACCACATTATTAGACATACTAGACACAAACTTACTCATCTTAGATCTGCTATCTTCTACCACAAGAGGAGCGTATTTGGCTAGCTAAGTAAACTTAAGAGAATACTCTTTCACTGTCATATTTCCATGCTTTAGATTGATAAACTCCAACACCTTTACTTCTCTCAACTCCAATGGGAAGAACTTGTCCAAAAAAGCAGTGGCAAACTCCTCTTATTCTACGGGCCTTGCATCAGTGACCCTCTCTGCCATCCACTGCTTGAACCATGAGTAAGCCACATCCTGCAACTGATATGCAGCCAAATCATCACTCTCACTAGCTGTCACCCCCATAATATCTATGATTTTTTGCACCTGATCAAGGAATTTCTATGGTTTCCTTATCTGACTTAGACCCGGTAAAATATGGAGGGTTTATTCGGGTGAAGTCCCAAATTCAGGCTATAACAATATTAGCCACTAGGTTGGCCTAAATAGCAGTTGGCCATTCATTCTAAACTGCAATGGAATTGGCTAAGGTAGTAAAAGTGGTGCTGAATTCAGCATGGAAGACATGCTCATCAAGGGGATCTGCCTGAATTGGCTGGGGTGCTGGCTGATTTCCTATTCTTCTTTCATCGTTCTTTTTGGGAGGAATGTTTTGAAAATGGAAGTAAGAAAAGGATTTGACTAAGAGTGTACCTTGAGATCATGCTCACTCGCATGATATGAACACTGAAAGGAGGGAAACTTTTCCTAGAATGACTCATAGCTCCTTGTCCATAAGTGTGGTGTGCTATACAACCATGCAAAAGACTCTACTAGATATGGCTTTCAGACTTCCTAGGACTCTGTTGAACCTTAGGCTCTGATACCAAGTTTGTAATGCCCTGAGTCTATACCCCGAACACTACATGGTACTTATAATCCCAATGGACTACAATATACCCCATGAATGGTACCTACTACAATCACTAAATAATAATACTGTATAAAGCGATAATTAGGTGGAAATTTGTCATAAGGTTCAAAACTGAATCATATACTGTTATGTAAATACTAAACACTTAACATCTGATAATCATATCTGAAAACTGAATAACTATCTAAAATTATCTTGTCTAAAAAGCCTCTAATTGAAATGTCTAAAAATAGAGTTGATGGGACAAGTCCCCATCTAACTCCGACTACTAATGATATACTAAAAATGCTGAAATAACAACTCTGTCCTCGAACTATGAGGACTCGTCCCTAAATCTACTGTTGATAATCTAGGCTGCTAGGTATGGTCAGGAGCCCATGCGTCTGAACCTATGATATAAGACATTATAGTGCAAAGAAAGGTATGGGTCAGTACTTTGAATGTACTGGTATGCTAAGTGAGGTAGGCTGGTATGCATGGGTTCATATGCATGAAAAAATAACTAACTGAGTAATATGAATATAACTGACTGAGAATATATGTATATTTCACACCACGGTAAATACTGAATTTACAATGATAAGCTCATAATTATGCATATTGTAACTGAGTTTCATGTTAACACTGGGTACTGAATTCTAATAACTGAATGACTGGTATCTGAGTTTACTGATACTGAATAACTGTATACTGAGTGACTATTTCTGACAGTCTTGATTCTGTAGAATTAAGCAGAGTTTTATACTGAGATGGGTGACTATGTCTGACAGTCTTGATTTTGAAATTGAACTGAGGTTTATACTGAGTCTGAAACTAAAACTGTGGGAGTATTCATCTAATCGACATACCCCGAGTATAACTGAGATGGGGTCCAACCTATGACCCTTGTTGAAAGGGTGTTAGCACCTTGCCAAGGGATACTAACAATGGCTATAAATTAACTCTCTCTGACAGAAAGCTCTTTCGTCAACCCTCGCTGGTAGGAAAACTCGTTCGAGATGTATCAACCCTAGACTGGCAGGAAGACATCTCAACCTTCGCTGGCCACGTAGTTCTGTAGCACAGGTATTGCTACTAAAGGTCAAACACTTTACTGACAAAAATGCCTCCCTCACTGGGTTCACTCGGTGTTAACTCCTACTCCCAACTGAATAGACACTTAACTAATCCCTAGTCTGTACTAGGCTTGATTGAACTATTACTGATCGTGCTGTCTATCTAAACTAAATTGAGTTCACTGAGTTCTATTAACTGACTAAGTACACGGTGTTCTGTTAACTGACTAAATACGTTGAGTTCTGTAACTATCTGAATACTACTGGACATTACTGAGACTATTCTGAAACTACTATAAATCTAGGTAAACAACTAGATTGTCGGGTATTAAATACCCCACGTACTCCAAAGCATAAATTGTAAAGCATAGCATGATCTTGAAAAGCATTATAATGTTTGTATCTCATTCATAGAGACATTTTATCAAACACTTGAAAGATGTAAGCTTGTACATACGCTAGCGTGTCATGCTTTCCCCATTTAATCTACAAGCACAATTTATTGAACACTTGGGGAACATAATATATGAACATAATACTAATCAACATGTAGGCATCATGATTTACAATCCTAACTCACAAATTCAAGGGCTTTAACAGGAATTCACATAATACTGCACATATGTCAAATGTATTTACCTGAATCTTGTAATAAATCATGTATTAGAAACCCAATTAACATAATAATCATGAATACATTCAAACCCAACATGGAATTCATGAATTCAATAAACTTGAAGTTTTAAAAGAGGTTCTTGAACTCCAATGGTGGAAGGAAACCTTTGGATAAGTACCTAACATACCTTGGTGCTTGAATTTCTGAAGATTGATGGTGAATTTCTTGAATCTTGATCTTTACTTTGATGGGTTTGGGTTTGTTCTTGAGAGGATTTGAGAGAAAGTGAGTGTATTTTGCTTAATGATGGCTGAATTTTGTGTTTTAGGGGCTGATTAGGGGAGAAAATCCCAAATATCCTTCTGGACGCGGGCTTTTAATGACTAAAAGTGTCCCCAGTGACACACAGCCCGACGCACCACGTCAATGGAATCAACGCGATGACTAACACACTGCATCGAGTTTGTGTTGGTTCACTGAAATTGCACTGATAATTGAGGGAAATTTAACTGTCGACGTGATGGGCGACCCAACGCGTTGAGATCATGTCGACCCACTGTTTTGGTCATCTGAAGATGGTTCAAACGAGGTCCAAAAAATCCGAAACTCACCCAGAGTGACCTACTAGCATTCCTGATCATGAATAAACCTACAAGTCGATACTATAAGATCATAAGGGTCGTGAAATAGGATCGCCAATTTATGAAGGCTAAAATACTTCTAAGTATAAACACTTAGCTGAAATTTCTAAGTCTGGGTCCTCTTTCCAAGCTTTAACGGATGAAGTTAAGTTTAGAATTTTGCGGGGTCTTACAGGAATACCCTTGACTTAAAATTAAATCTAACCACGTTGTAGAGTACGACTTACCCATGACATCCGTATCCTAGGATACGAGTGGTACCTGAACTCGTACCCAAGACCCTTCACACTAGTTTCTATACAACTTCACCCACTTAAATCGTATCTAAGGTTATGAGTGATACACCAAACCTTACCCACATCTCATACCATGTACATATTCTACAAGACCAACTAACAAGCAGCGTACGACTTGCCTTGCACCCGTCGTATCCTTCTATAAGACTCATACCTTGTTGAGTCGTTCCTTGGGTAGTAACTAAGCAAAACACATTGCCTAGTGTATAAGTGAGCCACTTAGACTCTTCTAACTTGCATACAAGGGTACAATTGGTACCCTTGAGCTGTGCCAAGCCTAGTAAGTCCAAAACTCAAGAATTTTTGCAAGGGTCCAAATCCCGGGGAGGTTCAATCTCCCCCACTAAGATCATTGTCCTCGAATGATGGGTAGGGGTAGGAACAAGCATGAGATAACATGTCAACTTTCCCTCAACCAAAATAGAAGCCAATGACATAAACCAAGATGGTAAGATCATCCCATAACCCCAAACACGATTTACACTCCAACACCTCCATTTCGACCTTTAACTAAGCTAGAGAACAAATATACAAGAGGAACCATTCCTTACCCATAACCAAGTTAGAAAAAAAAGATGTGTTGAATAGCACAAACCCTACGGATGAATTTCTAGAACAAAGAACCAATGCGGATACTTGGACTCCATGTCCTCTTCGGCCTCCCAGATGGCTTTCTCAGACTTTTGGTTTCACTATGGAACCTTTATCGAAGCTAGACCTTTCGTTTGCAACTGGTAAACTTACCGATCCAAGATCCTCACCAAGAACTCCTTAAGGAACATGAAATCTAAGATACCGCTACCAACCAAAGGAACTAACCGACCAAGGACCATCCACACTTTACCTCTACACAACCACATGAAATTCTTAATGAATGGACTTATGCTAAATAGCAAGTCCAATTCAATCTGCCATTTCCCCGAGGCACATGACTATGAGAGCTTGAGTCTAACCATATACCATTTCCATGTGCATGCCTATCCAAATAAAAAAGGAGTTAACTAAGGGCATCAGGCTCTAATCTGTACATCTATCCCAAAACACTACTCCACTTCCACCATTATAATATAGAAGCCATGAGTAAAATACATGGACAAACCATATACAATCATCTTAACTAAAACCCCAAACCTATAATTGAACACCCAAAACCATAAACTACTATGCCATGGAAACAATTCATAAAACCATACATAATCAAACCTCTCAAGTTCCCAACACAACTATTGGTATATCTACTAATCACAACATTTAACTACTGCTTTTATACCCGCAGTATGATTTATCCCTCCAAAGATCTAGCACTCTCTATAATTTCCACAAGGATTTTCACCACTTATTCCTTTCTAACCATTTCTCATGACAACAACCTTACCTCACCATCAAAAGCCTTAAATCTAGTTGTCACCCGAGGCTCTCCCCACTTAGGGACTTCTACATCCCTTATTTCAAAACATCACCATGCTCTCCTAGCCACTACCATCCTAGAACAAGAAGAATTATTAAGGAACCAAAATAAATTAATTATCCATGCCACCCAAGGAAAGAAAAAGACCCCCAAAATATGTCACAACACCGTAGGCAAGAAGTACTTCATAACAACCACGTAGAAAATAAATGAAGAAACATCCCAACCAAAGCATGACATAAAAGGAGTCCTTAGAACTGGAAACAGGAAGGAACACAACCACCTATACCATAAGTAATGCAATGTAGAATCTAGACTCATATCCAGGGAACAAGGCAAACACAAAATGCAAACCTTAGGCATAATTTCTATAAGAATGACTACAACATTAGTCGAGTACTCGCTTAACCAAGATAGAAGAGAATAATTAGATTATGCAACCCGACCTTCCCTTGAAGTCCACCACTAAAGAAAATTTTAGACTAACCATCAACATTTACCCCATTACACCTTCAAGCAAAATACTCCGCTTTAATGGGTATCACCTAAAACGTACACCGGGGACACTTCATTATCCTATAACTATGACTTTAGTCATCCTACTGCTACCTAGATCCAGACATAGACATGGAAAAACCATTAGACCAAATATACTCCAAGGTAGCCAAATAAATTAAAACCATTTAAAGTCAAAGCACGACCACCAAGGCCTTTCAAAATCATTTAAATCCAACCAAAACCAATTCATGTCCCCTTAACTATTTATGATATAAAAATATTTTAACATAGCCAAACCATATGGCAAAATTATATTCAGTGGAAATTTCACAGACAGTTTGAGAGCATATAATTTCCAAGACTAGAACTAAGCAATTGGGAATTCCATAGTACCCTGAAATCTATTTACCATTCCCATGCATGTCACAATGTTTATAAAGATTAAAAAAACATGAATAATGCATCATAATTCATAGAAAATCAATTAAATGAGTAATTATATCAAAGACCTTAATTTATGCCAAAACCTATTTTTCAGAACCTTTAATTTAATTATAAATTTCATACTAACAATAAAGTATAATTTGAGGGACAAAGATAGATGCAAGCGCCATGATCTAACCTATTATGACTAGATCCCCAGACCCTTCGTTCAAACTAAACTTCTATCCTATATATCACAACTTTCCCCAAGTTATCAAACTCCTCCCTCTAAAAATTCTTGGGTTTCTATCCCCGAGCTAACATACTTCCCTTACCAAGATCAAGCATCTAGGTTCAAGCCTAGGATCTACCAACCACTATGTACTACTAGAAAAGTACCAATATAGAATATACCTATGCATGGTCCACCCTACAAGGAGGACGCTCCAGATCCCTTATTCACCCACCAACAACCTATTCATTTCCCAAGAACCATTCCCCTTATGCATGAAATCACAAATGCACCCCATGAAAAAGCACCAAAGTAGATGGAACTTTTATAAAAAAGATGCCTTCATTGCTCCTTAAACCTAACCAGAACCATTCTATAATGAAAGAATATAAATTGGAAAAATGTCTGAAATGAGACAATTACCAAACCAACCTTCCCATTATAAATACACCATGAGGTTCATCAAGAAGACCTCAAGAAATTTATCCACCGCCAAAATTAAATGCCATGAAAGATCTTCTGAGTTAGAATCTTTAACTCAAACCGAATAATAGAGACACCACTTTGGAGACCAATCTCTGATTTTTAAGAAAGGATATAACTTTTTTCCTAATAGATAGGGAATAAATCCACCCTCCCATTCCATAACTGATTCACCAGGGAGACTAAAGACAACTTTTACGGATCCAAAAGCCAAACGAGGCATAACACAAGTGCAAATAATCCATCCCTCAAATGATATCAAATTCTACCACATCCTAGCCAAAAAGATTCACCAAGACTCCTTTTATTAGCAACAAATACCACACAGCCCCATATACGTTTTTTGTAATGGCAGAGTCACCTATCAAGATAGAAACAGAAAGAAAAAGAGTTTGACATAAACTTAGAACCAAGACCAACATACATAACCATAAATAGGGCAAAAAAAGGGGACCCCAAACAAAGTAAACCATACACACTATAAAGAACAGAGTTTTCAATATACCAGAGTCGGCATGAGAAGATGCCTCAGACTACTGAGGGATAGTAAGAAATTGAAATGATCTCGACCCCATTTCAGAACTAGAAGTAGCACCCGATATCCTATTTTTCCAAGCAGCAATCCTTTTGGAACTCTCTCATTGTATGTGACCCAATAAACCACAACTAAAACACTAATTCCTTCTTTCCTCACAACAACCATGGTGTGACCGACCATAAAAACTATAAAGAGGATAGGATGATGTGGATTGGGCCCTATTGGTTTGAGATTGGGCATCTTATACCCTAGAAGAATTTACAAATCTAAAAACACCTACCTCCCAATGGTTTTGGGTGGGGTGCACAAGCCATAAAATAGGAGTTAGGACCTACCCAAATCTTCCTCTTGGACCATTTACCACCATACTGTTGGTCTCCTATTTGTCTAAAAACTTAGACCCCCTCTCTATTTCCCAACCTTACCTCATTCTTTCCCATACTAATAGGACCGAACTGGTGTGATAGAGTTGTTACTATCTAGATCAATAGATTAATAGAATGATGAAACTCAAATCAGTAACCTCTCCTTGAGGTGACTGAGCATGAGTCCCACCTTTAAAAATACGGTCAACGAAAACCGATAGGATTCTACAGGGAAAACTAGAAGCTGCGAACCTTGTTCAGGTTTGCGCCCCATGAGTTGGACTATATCCATCCAGGTTATCCTCGAATGTAACGGGCCAGTTTCCATGAACTTTAGGTCATCGAGAGGACATGATCTAAAAAGCAAACCAAAGAGGATTTAGGGAAGAGTACAAGACCTTAGACTCCGTATCCCAAACTCCAAACACCAAGAAAATAAAACATTCCTAAATGCCTTGTAGCCTCCAAATTATAATGTGGTGCACGCATACCTATAAGCAAGAATCTACTCGACACGGATTTATGGATACCCCATAATATCGAAACCTAATGCTCTGATACCAACTTGACATAACCTAAACTGGGGCTTGTCGTCATAGGCAATTTCAAGTTCAACTGGGATCGGAGACCACCCTTGATATCTAACCTAACCAATAAATATGTGCCCTAAATTGGATCAACTCCAAATATATAACAAGACAATGTATTAACAATGTGGTGACTTTGGGATAAGTTAATATTTGAGGCCAGCCCAACCAAGTCTATCCACCTAATAATCGAAACCAACCATCTAATCCATCCAATAACCATGCCAAACTATAAATCGAAATCAAAATAAAAACCTAATGTATATAATATATAAATCATAACCAATCCATACCATATCTGAGTCCACAATTGTCCATACAAACCCTCTAGACTAAATCAAAGAGTACCTAGTCAAGACATGCCCCCAACATAGCTATAATTCAAGTCTATGATAGACAAAAGTACATAAAGTAATCCATGACATAAAATAGATGCCTTCCAAACTATGGATGCTCACTCCTTTAATCCAATAGTTGATCCCAAAACCAATCACTAAGTAGGAGGAGAAGAATGGTCGGTTCCTACATCGCGTGGCGATACAACTGTTTGAAGATGGGTTAATAGGTGAATGCTAGCATGCACTCAGGATATGGATAAAATAATGCCATCAAATAAAACCATGTAAGACAATCCATAGGCATACAAACCATAAATATATATAACACCATGTCAGGAAAGGGAACTGGGTTTAGCATACATTTACAACCTTTAACTTAGGTATATGAAGCATAACCTTCCTAAAACCACCCACGGGATATATGGGTCTTGTGTAACCACCTTAAAGGGCCTCGATGTGTGTAGTTTCATGAACTGGAGATACCACAAGAGTTGGAGATTCCCGTGTACCCTTCACTCTCTATGATACATATGTAAAGTGTACCTAGAGGATTCCCGTGTAACACATAAGTATCATATAAGGTTTCCATGACCTACCCCTAATGTCGGCAAATATAAGTTTCCAGTATTCATCCATTGGACTTTCACCTTTACAGTTAGCTTTCACACCCCACCATTATTTCCTAATTAAAATTGTTTTCAAAACAAACCATTATTTCGCTATTATTAACCAAGTCTATTCATAGTGGAAGCATCATACGGACTATAACTTGTAATTATTTTCCGTAGCCAAACCTTTTAGAGATCAAGGGATTCCTATGTACCCATAGATCATATTGTCTAATTAGCTTGGGGGATTACCATGTACCCACAAGAATTCAGTACCATATTAACTTAGGGGATTCCCTTGTACCCCATAACTATTCTTATTAAGCCAACTGATGTTTGGTGTATTTATGCATTCTAGCATCACTATTCTAGCATTTTAGCCTTATTTTGAGGATGATTCATGTGATATATGGATGGATAATAAGAAAAATGTGTATCATAGTGTTAAAGCAAGTGTTTATGATGTTAAAAGAGAGTTTCAAACAAGTTTGTACCTAAAACATTAATTTAGAGTTCAACCCAAAAAACTAGCATTACTAGCTTGAGCTAGGTGCTTGTCTAGTTGATTCCGGTGGATTCTATTGTGTTTAAAGAATTTCAAGTGGTTTTTGGTCCAAACAATGAGTTAAATATCAAAGTGAAATTAGCCTATGCTTAGCTCGTGTTTCTAGTTTGTTGTGTCGGATGTTGTGTTGTTTTGATCTTTAAATTATTGTGTTTAATGTTATATAATGCTTTGTTAATGGATTATAATGTTATATGAAGGATACAAAAGCTTCAAATCAAGTGGTAACAACTCAAAAAGTCTCGGAATGGCTCAACAAAGGCACAATACGCAGATTGATGCACTTTTGGACCCCTGGAATGTCATGGGCGCGTGTGAACTGTAGGAGTGGTCAATGGATACTAGAAAAACACCAATGGATTATAAATAGGCCTAATATCATAACTAATAGGCGTGTAGTGCTATTAAAGGTTATTAGCCCACGACGTGGGCTCAGTATATTGCTCCTATTCCTTAGAAATATTTTGAACAATAAATTCCAAAGAGGGCGTGTGATTATCGTACGCTGCATGCTCTATTCCAAAGGAATAAAAAGTGTGAAACATGACCATTCCATATCTATGGATGGTGCGACAAACTCTCCACTCCACACCTGGGAATTTCAACCTAATTTTACTCCTACACGGACTTAGCTTCCCTTATGCTATATGTACATGTTGTATCGTATTTTTACACATTGTTTGACATATTTTGGAGAGAAAGGGGATGATACAACTTCATAATTAGGTTTTTATTAATTTTATTCAGTTCATACATATTTTTAGTCATTAATTACAACCTTGTGATTACGGTTATGACTATGTGTGGCAAAACGCCCTCTTTCCGGGGTTGAACCGAAGAACATAATTATTATTGCTATGGATTAAGTTTGTTTGCTTTGATTATTAATATTGGTTGTTTGTTTATTCTTATTATAACGATTTTAAGGATTTACAGCCCTTATAATACATCCATTATCAACCTTGTGAACTCGGGAGAGGGAATAGGGAGATAGAACATGGGAATAAGCAAAGTATGATTCTTGATTCTTTATAAAATAAGAAACTTGGATTAGTATCTAGGACAAGGATGTACTTAGATACCTTGATTCATATGTAGGATGATATTTCTTAAGAACGTAAGTGAATTATTACATCCCTACTCAACGATGTAGGTGTAAGGTTCAACTTAGATAATAGATTAGAGGTTGGGAAACCATAATCGCGCAATTAACTATACGAATCAACAACCAAGAAAAGCAAGTTAATGAATGAAATCTAATAGCATAATATGGCTGTTCAGAGTGTTCAACCCTGGGTTTTCTCCTATTTATTGTCTCAAGACCTTTATTTTCTGCATCGTTTAGTTGAATTTACAATTTACAAGCTTTTTATTTGGTTACTTTCTCACCAATCGAATCTAAAGTGTGAACTGAAATTAACTCTGTGGGATCAATAACTCGGCTTTATTGAAGGACACTATATTACTTGGTAGACCACATACACTTACGTGTGTGCTCGGGCACTGTCACCAACCATTATACAAACAAATTTAATTAATGCATTCACTTAGGGGGATTCCTATATACCTCACAAGGTTTTCATATAGAACAACCAGAACCACCAAAACCTTACAATTTGATCATTCCAATCCATTTTAAACCATTCTAAACATTTAAAGCACTTATATAATTCAAATGATTTAAACCATGAAAAACCATCCAAATCCATTCAAGGTTCCATTACCAAACCAAACCATGCAAGGGTTTCAGTGAAAATTCAACAATAAAGTGAAAACATTCTTTTGGGCATTTTATCAAACATGTTGAGGGCATACCTTTACCAAGACCGATACGAAAGTATAAACCATCAGAATTAGGGTTACTCAACACCATTTTGTCAAACCATAACCAACAAACACCTACATGTGCAAACCATTACAAAAAACATATTAAAACATAGTTTGAACCAAACCCAACAATATGCATCAAGACCCTCAACATTGATTTCAAAATCCACCATTTATGATTCATAATAAATGTTTGAGACACAATAAAACATTCCTTTAGTTAGAACTAACAGTGAGGGAAGAAGTACATACCTTATATAAGAAGATTCCCAAGAGAAATATGACTCTTAATCTCTTTGAAGAATTCATGAAGAAATCCTAGCCCTTCACTCTTCAAGAGTAAGTTTGAGATAGTAATTGGAGTGTTTCCATCCTTTAACAAGTGTTATGAAAGGACACCAAGGGTTATATAATGAGAAGGACATAAGAGTTTTGAAGTTGAAAATGTTTGGACTACCCTTGACTTAAGATTATACTAACCACAATGTAGGGTACGACTTACCCATGCCATCCATACCCTAGGGTACTAGTGGCATCCTAACTCATACCCAAGACCTTGCCAATACCCTAAACACTAGTTCCTATACAACCTTACCCACTTAACTTGTACCTAAGATTACGAGTGATACACCAAACCGTACCTATATCTCGTACCATGGACAAATTCTATAAGACCAACTAACATGCAACATACGACTTGCCTTGCACCCTATGTATCCTTGTATACGACTTGTGCATTGTTGATTCATACCTTAGGTAGTAACCAAGCCAAACACACTGCCTAGTGTACGAGTGAGCCACCTAGCCACCCCCTAACTTGCATCTAAGGTTATAATTGGTACCCTTGAGCCGTACCAAGCCTAGTAAGTCCAAAACTCAAGAATTTTTGCAAGGGTCAAATCTCGTGGTGTTTCATGTGGAACCACCATGATTCCTTCACTAAAACAACATGACCCAGATAGGTCACATCATTTAACTCGACCTCAAAATTTGAGAATTTCACATACAATAGCTGATCTTTATAGGTCTATTACTCAATATAGAGGTGATCAACATAATTTGCCTCACTTTTTAAATACACCAAAATATCATCAATAAACACAACTATGAGCAAATCTAAGAATTGATGAAAAATTTATTTCATAAGATCTATAAATCTTGTCCGGACATTAGACAATCCAAAGGATATGACCAAGAACTTGAAATGACCATAACAGTTATGGAAAATAGTTTTATAGATATCCTACTCCCTAATCATTAGTTATGATACCCTGAATAGAGATCAATCTTAGAGAAATACTTAGTACCCTAAAGTTGGTCAAACAAATCAAACATTCTAGGAAGAGGGTACTTGTTCTTTACAATCACCTTATTCAAATAATGATAATCTATACACTTCCGAAGGGACCCATCATTCTTACGCACGATGAGAATCAAAGAACCCTAAGGAGAAACACTAGGGTGAAGAAAAACCTTATCTAGAAGATCTTTCAACTACTCTTTGAATTCATTCAACTCGGCTGGAGTCATTCTATTGGTAGGGGTAAAAATAGTATGAGTGTGTGGAAGAAAATCATTCCCAAAATCAATTTCCCTATCGGGAAGAACTCCAGGAAGATCATCAGGGAATAGCTCAAGAAATTCACAGACCAAAGGGATAGATTGCAAAGAAGAATCTTTGAATCTACAATCCTTGACATGCACTAAATGATAGAGACACCCTTAAGATATAAATTTTTGGGCTCTAAGATACTAAATGAACCTTTATTTAGGCACTTTGGAACTACCTTCCCACTAAACCACAAGCTCATTATGGAAGTAGAAACTGACCCTTTGGGTCCGACAATCAAAAAATATGTAGCACGAATGCAACCAATCCATTCCCAAAATCACCTCAAAGTCTAACTTGTCCAACTCTATCAGATTCACCAAGGTCTCCCTGCCATAGAACAGTATCACACAACCCCTATAAATCCTTCTAGCCATAATAGAGTCACCCATCGAGGTGGACACAGAAAGGGGATTAAGAATAAATATAGGATTAAAACCAAAATAAATAGACACATAATGGGTCACATAAGAGAGGATAGACTCAGGATCAAGTAGACTACATACATCATAAGCAAAAATTAAAGCATACCAGTAACAACATCGGGGGACACCTTAGAATCCTGCGGGTGGCAAGAGCATCAAGATGGTTCCAACCAATGCTAGAGCCAGAAGTAAAAGTAGCACCCTTTGATGCAAGAGCTAAAGCGTAAAAACAGGGATCTTATTTGACCTAAAATCAAAGCTAGAAGGAAAATCCCTATTCGTTTGACCAATATGACCACCACAAAAGAATGTGTTCCTCCCCTCTTCGCAAATACCATGATGCACTTAACTATAAAATATACAAAGGGGATAGGATGGAGATGACTGATCCCCAATAGCTTAAGGTTAGGATCCTTGAGATTTGAATCCACCGTTGCTCTAAAAAAAACTATCATCGAATGGTATAGGGTAAGGAGCACTAGCCATAGAATAGGAACCATAATTGCCCCATTTCTTCTTAGACCACTTCCCACTGTCTCTATCACTTTGCTGCTAACTTCTACCCTGAACCCAATACCAAGACTTATTATTCTACCTTCTACTCACCTTTGTTTATTTCTTCATTTTATCCTCTACTTGTTGTATATACACTAGTAATCTAGAGATATCCATATCCTTGTTCAACAAGGTATCCTTGTTTCAAAGATTAATTTATAGGCCAACCTAGAAGCAAACTTCTTTATTCTAGCCCATATGCTAGACACTAACTCCAAAGCATATCGCGATATGCCACATCACCCCTAGACTAGTTTCATTCCTCATACCACTGATATGCCACATCCTTTAACTATAAGAAGCAAACTCCATACCCTCTACATCAATAGCATACATCACACGAAAAATCATTTCTATCTCATCAATGAAATTTTGAGGATCTTTCTCAACTTTATAACCAGTGAAAATTAGAGGACTTAACCTCATAAATTGGACAACTTAATGGCCACAGGAAATGGAGAAACAACAGTAACACGCTCAGCTGAGAGGCCACCAACTGAGTAAGAAACTAAATTGATTGGCAAAACTCAGGATTTAATATATTACCTTGAGGGGGCCAATAAGGACTTGGGGGAATTGAGGGAACTCCACGTGGGGTAGTACAATTGGGAGCTAGATCTCTAGACAGAGTCTAAACTCCATAAGTAGTATGAGCTCCCTAGGTATTATCCTCAGATGGGATAGAAGAGTTTTCATAAGCATCAGATCTTCTGGGAGGCATGATCTAAAAAACGAACATACAAAAATTAAAGGAGATTTTAAGATCTTGGACTTTATAGATCAAAATAGAACAACAAGAAAAGAAAACATTCCTAAATGCCTCGTAGCCTTTACCTTATAGGTGTGGCATACTATACACCCATAAAGGAGACTCTACTTTACATGGCTTTGTGGACACCCAATGACACTAAACGTGGAGTTAAAACTAACCTTGTCATGAGCTAAACCAGAGCCTGTCCATGGCGAGTATCTTAAGTCCATTATGGATCGAAGACCACCCCCATACCTAAACAAAACATATCATACACTACCCAACTATGGCTGAATCCTAAACACATAACAATATAGTATAAGATACACTCAAAGAGTTTAATATATGTCTATGGCCGATAACTATCAACCAACCAAGAACAACTAACCAACAACACACAAGTCCACAGTAATTCACAAATCCATCTAACAAAACCAAAATTAATAAAGTGTTAAGACAAGCCCTCAACAATAGCCAAAAATAGTATCAATAGTCTAAACTCACAAGGAAACATAACATGAAATGAGGCATTTAGAAGTATAGATCAAGATGGCTCATGAACTATACACGAAAAACTAGTCATTGAGCAGGAGAAGTTGAGGTATGACCAATTCCAGCATTGCATGGGGATACATTGTACGTAGATAGTTAGTGGGATGAGATATAGTATTTAACTCAAGAATAAAGGATAACATAATTTCATGATCAATAGTTCAAAAATATTTAAATCAAATGCATATAATTGAATGCATATATGAATATATATAAATATATATATGTATTACATGTCAGTATAGGTTTAAGATTTTAACATGATCATTTAAAACCATAGCCTTGATTGAGTAGCTCAGTCAACATAAGATGGCACCCACGAGCTATATGGGTCCAGATCTTTCCTATTTGGAAGGGCCTCAGTTCGTGGAGCCACACAAACTAGAAGATTTACATATACACCATAAGGACTCGAACTTCAAAGTCATACCAAGGTGAATTAAGCACCCAATTATGTGATATAATTTGTGGGACTCAAACCTCCTAATCATAAAATAAGGGGGCCGATCATTTAGACCCTCGCATTGGCAAATATAATTTCCAGTATTGGTTCCTCAAGAACTCCACTTTCATGACTCAGCTGCATAACTCTCTTTTGAGCCCCATTAAAACATTTATCATACATTCGCATTAATTGAACCATATTACACATTAAGGCATATATTGTCGGTATCGCCATACCAACTATACTTGTAAGGTAACAACAACAAGAGAAACCAAATATCATCACTTGGCGTAATTTACAACCCCTTTGGTTTACTTATACATTAGCCTGGAGGGTTATACAACCTCATAATGTTCAATTCAAAATTGTTATGCTTTATTAACCTTTCATAATATGTAATAGTTCAAAAATAGTTCAATGTGCATATTTTTCATATTCAAAACCAATTTCACATTATAGGGTTGAGGTCATTACCACTTCAATTATCAATATTCACAAAATTAGGGAAAATCACAATTCCTTAGTTTATTCACTATACATATGTACACCACAAGTTTAAAACCATAATTAATGCATGGACAATTATATGCAAACCATTGAAAAAATATTGTTCAAACACAAACATTCAAAACCCTCAACCCACATTCAAAAACCAACATCAAAACCATATGAATAACTATTTAAAATGCCTGCTTTTACAAAACAATAGTCGTGCAAGAGTAACATACCTGAAATACCAAGTTTTATAGAGAGAATTCAAATCCTGAGCCCTTTGATGACCAACTTCTTAGAAACCCTAAGTGGGTAATGTAAGGAAATGTCAAAAGTGCCCTCAATTTAAAAGATTGAAAAATTATCGCTACTGACTATGGGTCACACTACAACTCATAAAAACATACAACTCATCACCATGAGTCGTAGACAAGACAGTTTCATTAGGCAAACATATTGAAGACCCTACGGCTTGAATCATACATCTCGTTAGGGGATCCAATTGGGTCCATATCATCACCAGGACAACAATACTAGGAACACATACTGGTTTTACTACAATTTTGACATTAAGAATAATGAGTCCATATAACTCATTGGGAGCCACTCGTACTCAGAGCTGAGAACTTGATGTTGGGTGTATTTACACGCCTAAAGCACTATAATTTACCCATATTTTAGCTAAGTTTTAAGGACAAAATATATAATTCCTGCACTTTTAGTCCATTTTTCTGTAAGTGAGCTAACCAACGTGATTAGCATGTTTTTAGGTACTAATGACGAAGATTTCAACAGTTTGTTGGACCTTTTGGTAGAAAAGGGAAACTTCGCATAAGATGGAAGGCAGCTTTTGGAAGCTTGAGGACTAAATATGATGCATGGAGAATCTATCCAGGGCAAATACAGTATTTTTACATACTTAAGGGTGCAGCAGTAACCTAGTAGGAATATGACAAGGATATTATAAAAACCCTATTTGCTGAATTTTTCAGCAAGCATCATACTTTCGATTTTTCTATTCTTCAGATACTTTAGTATTATTCAGTTTACCGATTCTGTAATTTACCAACAGAGAAACACGCTACACAGAAACCACACGGCTAGAGAGCAAAAATGTTATTCTCTTGTTTGAACAACAATTCCATCCCAACGTGAGATTATTTGAACTTTGGTACGATGATGATGTTTATTGTGATCTCCATTGCACTCATGAGTAGCTAAACTTCTCTGTTAGGGTTATGGAAGCCTTATGATATACTATCTATTGCTATGAGTTTGTGAATTCTTGATATGTATGCTACTTATATCATTACTCTCTTTATCTTAATTACATTCTTGTGGTTGTAAACATATAGAATACGCCATTATAGCATTAACTTGTTCGAGAGAAAAGTTACATGTTTGGAAAAGAGAGTGTGACAAGGAAATAGGGCCACCATCCCCTATTTACACATTAGTGCCGTAACTGGATTAACCTCTTGGAGAGTTTGTACCGTTAGTTATACACTTTAAGCTCGAGAGAGTTAAAGTGAAATAATCCTTGATGGTTAAGAAACACTAGGATTTACCATTAGAATACGAACCTCTATAAATGCTTGCATGTCTGAATTCCGCATTACTCATAGTTAAAAGATACGTAGAACTCATAAGGTGGACATAACCCTAACTTATTTTTCTCTGTTATTAAATCTTACTACACAAATCGTTTCATTCGTTACTTTGTTTACAGTAATTCACGCCATAATTTAAATCCCCCCTTCCGTAGAATTTTCGACCAACAGTCTACTAATAGTTGCATACTTAGTGACCAAGTATTCCCTGTGGGATTCGACACCCAACCCAGTTGGGTTCTATATTTGACATCGACCGCTTACACTCTTACGAGAGCTGTAGTTTGGGCGTTATCAAATTTTGCCGCCGTTGCCGGGGAATACGGTTGTCAACTAAGTTTGTGATAGTTAATAGACCCTTTGGTCAAAAATTCTCAGATTTTACTTTTAGTTGTTGTTTTTGTTTTATTCAGGTTCGGTTGAGTGCATGCCAAACACTCGAAGTTCAGGTCAACCGTTATTACCTATCAATCCTGAACCACATCTTATTGGCAGAATGGAGGCACAACGAGACATCGAAAGAAGGGCTGCTCAACAGGAGCAGGCTAGATTAGCTGCATTGGCAGCCGCTCAAGTGCATCAACAGAATATTGAT
Source organism: Capsicum baccatum var. pendulum (assembly GCA_030864225.1). Classification (NCBI taxonomy): domain Eukaryota; kingdom Viridiplantae; phylum Streptophyta; class Magnoliopsida; order Solanales; family Solanaceae; genus Capsicum; species Capsicum baccatum. The sequence continues at coordinate 184,099,936 of CM061554.1, forward strand.
AACCCAGGTCGGATAACAAATCCTGATGATGAGGACCTGGGTGATGATGAGTTACTAAAACCAAGGCGTACTGATAAGGTGGCGGCACCTGTACACAGGAGAGATCGTCAAGCTAGAATGAGACCTGAACGGTGAGTTGTGCAGGCTCTGTTTGATGATGATGATGACGATCTGGATGGAGCTGGTGCCACAGGGGCTATTATTCCTCCGCCCTTGGCACCTGGAGCCAAGTTCAATATCACTAGCACTATGATTCAGCTATTGCAACTCAAGGGGTTATTTGGTGGACTTGCAGGAGATGATTCGATTATACATCTGACCAATTTTATCTCAACATGCAAGGCATTTGACAATCTAGGGGTTGGACAGAATGCGATTTGGCTACGCTTATTTCCATTATCTCTTTCTGGAGAGGCAACTCTATGGTTGAACGGGCTAACTCCTGATTCTATTACAAATTGGAGGCAATTGAAAGACGCTTTCCTAGAAAGATTCTTTCCGCCATCCAAGAGAGCATAGTTGAGAGATGAGATCAGTAATTTTCGACAGCTTCCAACTGAAGCTCTCCACGAAACATGGGAGAGATTCAAGAAGAAGCTTATGCGGTGCCCAAATCATCATATGACCAATGCCCAATTGATGGAGATATTATACAGGTCTTTGAATTTGGTGACTAAGCCAGTGGTTGATAATGCTGCAGGAGGGTCATTCATAGACCTTACTTTTATTCAGGCAAGTGATATGCTAGATCGTATGACAAAGCAGAGTAGAGCTTGGCATACCAGGGATTCTGAGGTAGCAAGCTCTACTGTATCCATTGGCATGACTGCAGAACAAAGACGAAGAGAGGAAGAACGTGATCAAGATATGGCGCACATAAAAATGCAGATGGATCTTCTTACCAAGCATTTATTATCAGGGAATACCAAAAAAGTCAAAGCTGTTGTGTCACAGGGAAGAGATGAATCCGATTCTGAGGAAGAAGCTAACTACTTGAATAATCAGGGGGGTTTTCAAGGCAATGCCCAAGGAAACCAAGGTCGGAACTATTATGATAAATCTGGCAACAAGGACCGTGATCAAGGGAGTTGGAAGAATAAAACTGACAGGAGCGATTTGTATGTTCCTCCTGGAAATCGTGAGGCCGCGACATCTGGTTCAGGGAATATGTCAATAGAAGATATGATGGCGAAGCTGTTGAAAGGAGTGGAGGCAACCAATACGGGAGTGAATGAGGTGAAGAACGACTTGTCTTCAATAAATCAATTGGTTGACTCGCATTTTATTGTAATAAAATAGCTAGAGTAGCAATTGAGTCAACTTTCAGCGGCATTTAATCAAAGAAAAGCTGGCACCCTACCTAGCGACACTGTGCAAAATCCAAGGAACGACGGATCATGTATGGCTATTACTACCAGGAGTGGTAAGGTGTTGGAAAATCTATCCAAAGGCAAGCAGGTGGTTGATGATATAGCAAATAATGTTATCAATGCAGAACCAGAAGAGGCCGAAGAAGCTGAAGATTGTGTCCATGACGTCACCCCTAAACGTATACAGCCTGAAAAGATTGACAATCGGAAGCAAGATGAAAAGAAAGTGGTGGAGAAAACTATTCCTCTTCCACCACCACCTTTTCCGCAGAGACTGAAGAATAAGGCTGATGACACCAGGTTCAGTAAATTCATGACTATGTTGAAGCAACTGACTATTAATGTTCCTTTGGTGGAGGCGCTGGAATAGATGCCTGGGTATGCTAAATTCATGAAGGACCTTTTGACAAAGAAGCGGGCAGCAAGCTATGAGCTGGCAGATAATGTTCATCATTGTAGTGCAATTGCCACAAGGTCTTTAGTACAGAAGAAGGCAGATCCTGGTGCTTTCACTATTCCTTGCACGGTTGGATCTATGAATTTTGCTAAGGCATTGTGCGATTTGGGGGCTAGCATCAATTTGATGCCGCTATCCATCTACAAAAAGTTGGGGTTGGGCGATCCTACACCAACCAATATGCGGCTCATGATGGCAGACAGGTCGGTAAAATGACCTGTTGGTATCTTATATGATGTATTGGTGAAGGTTTCTTCCTTAATTTTTCCTGCAGACTTTGTTATTTTGGATTGTGAGGTGGATTTTGAAGCTTCCATAATCTTGGGTTGTCCTTTCCTCGCAACAGGAAGTGTGCTTATTGATTTACGAGCTAATGAGCTTTTATTTCGGCTGAATGATGAAGTGGTCCATTTTGATGTATGCAAATCAATGAAGCAGCCTAAGGATATGAATGTGTTTTCTATAGCTGATGTTTATCATGAGGATGAGAAAGAAGTATCTGTAGAGAAGCAGCTTACTGTTGAGCCATTGTCTGCTGTGCTGTTGAATTTTCAGCGTGAGGAGGTTGAAGAATATGAAGAAACCGTTTGTTCTCTAACATGAATAAGGTCCTATTCTCATGGCCCTAAGAAGCTGGACCTTGATCTTAAGAATCGACCTTCACCAACAGTGAAGACTTCCATTGAAGAGCCATCAGTGCTAGAAGCGGAAGAGCTCCCCAGTCATCTAAGGTATGCATTCTTGGGAAGTGGTGATACACTTCCAGTTATTGTTGCAGCTTATTCAGGTGAACAACATGTAGAGGCTCTCATCTCTGCTCTGAAGAGGTACAAAAGAGCTATGGGTTGGACTATTGATGATATAATTGGTATCCCTCCTGGGATATGTATGCACAAGAGTCATCTCGAAGAAGATTGCATGCCTACAAGTAAGCATCAGCGTCATCTGAATCCATTCAGAAAATAATGCACCATATATCTCGATGAAGTCTAAGCAATCGAGATAACTATGTCGTGCCGCGACAATAAATCAAGCACTAGATGGGAGGCAACCCATCGTTTTTAATTATTTTGTTTTACTAGGAGTTTGTTTTTGTAGTCGAGCCACGACCAAAACTAAGGCGCTTGGTGGGAGGCAACCTATCGTTCTAATCATTTTTGTTGTTTTTGAGTAAGTGTAGGTCAAAGATGTATAAAAGAGGAGATTGGTCTTAAATTTTGATTTGGAAGTGGTTCATGTTGAAGGTGGTAAGTTAGGAACGAAGAAGCAAAGGCTATGGGTTAGGCATTGCCAAAGCAAAACTAGGCAATGGTAAAGGCAAGGCCTATGTAAATCTAGGCAACGAACAAGGCAAGGCCTATGCTATGGCCTAAGCTCTCGGATTCTACAATGCCATAGCATAGGCGCCGCCTATGCCCAACAATGCCATAGCATAGGCGCCGCCTATGCTATTGCCTTTACTCTCTGAATCTACAATGCCATAGCATAGGCGCCGCCTATGACCAACAATGCCATAGCATAGGTGCCGCCTATGCTCAACTAGGCAAAGCATTAGGAGCCGCCTATGCCAAGCATAGGCAAAGCAATAAGCGCCGCCTATGCTTACTTTTTGCTCTCCTAAACCGAATTTAAATGGGTCAAACCCGACCCACGCCTTGTCCTATAAATAAAACTCCAACCTTAAGACAAAATCACATTGTTTTCTAAACCTAGGCGCCGCCTTTACTCTCCAAATCTTTCAAAATTTTTCTTTTTGCTCATTCAACCTTGCAAGATCATATTCCGAATCCATCACCAAGTAAGTTCTTCTTTTATATTCCGTAAGTGTTACAATAGTACGCTTATAATGATTTGTTAGATCTTAAAGTTGTGTTGATGATTGGAATGTGGGTGTTCTTGACTTGTTTCCAACTTGTATTTGATTTTGATACACTGTCATACTTTTGCGGAATCGACATGGTAAAGCTACTTGCATAATCTTGTAACTTGAAAGCTTGATTGTTTGAATGACTTGTTCATTGAGATAAAAATCATGGTTGACTACAAGCATATGATGTTGTGATTATTTTTATGCCATAACTTGATACAATCTCTATGTAGTAGTCTTGTTCAAAAAGTGCATCAATCCAAACATGAAAGTATAGTCAAGATTACATGAAATAGAGTTGGAAAGGATAGTTAAAGATAACATGAAAGTATGACTGTGCTAAACGTGTTGTTGGAACATATCGCCTATACGTATGTCGATGAAGTCTGAGTAATCGACATCATTCATTTAATTAGTTTGTGACAACAAATTAAGTGTGGGGTGGTGCCACTACTGTTTGTTTTTTGATTGAATCTACCGAGATGAAGCTAACATGACTCTATTAGGATCTCAGGTAGAATGACCCCAAAAGGACGACATGGAAAACAAAAAGTGTCCACCACACAAAAAGGTCAGAAAAGGGCAAGAAAAGAGCAAGCTGAATCCTCCTCGCTACAAATACCTCGACGCATTTTTGGCATCAAGTGGGGTACATTTTGAGGAACTTCTGAGGATGACAACTTTGATGATGATTTCGACACAGGGGGTATGACCCCAGACATAGAAGAAGAGTCCGACTAATCAGGTTTTCCTTATTTATTTCCACTGAGGGCAGTGTGTCCCATCTAAGTGTGGGGTGAGGGTATTTGTATGCTGCACTTCTTTGCCTACATTTATTTATCCTTGTTTGTAGTTAGATTTTTAGATTTTTAGTTTTTTTTAGAATATGCATGAAATTGTTCTGATAGACGGCATGGTATTATGACAAGAGTTTGTGCTAAAATCATTACTATTGAGACGTTTAGGATCTAAGTGTGACTCACTGTGTGATAAATGTGTGGTTTAATTCATTCATCTGTTGGGTCAAGAGTCTATACTGCTCCCAATAAAGTTAACCATGTGCCTTGTGTGTGTGAGGTTATAGTATATTCTGTGTTGTGACTGATGCTAGAACTTGCCTGGTGTGTGTGTAAAGCGAAATAAAGAGTGTGAGTTTAGGAGATGATTTAGGCATTTCTTTGGCAACCTATGATTGTTTACCTTCTTTTTACCTACCCGTGTACATTATCCTAGTTAACCCCCTTTGAGCCTTTAGCTATTTTCTTTGACAGCCTCATATGTAGCCTAATCCATTTTTTTCAAGATCATAATTTGATTCAAATTCCTAAGCGCTTTAAATTATAAAGTCATGTGACAAAATAAGAGGAAATTGGGTGAGAGTGATGCCTTAGAGTGTATTGGTACTTGAATTTGTTATGAAAAAGAGTGACTATTATAGAGGTGTGTTATAAAAAAAAAGAAAAAATGAAAAGAAAAATAAAAAGTTAATTCTGTTTAAAATTGAATAACAAAATTGGTGAAAAGGGGTGGTAGATAAAAGGAAAGTAGAGAGGTTGTTTAAAAGATTAACCATCATATTGGAGGTTGAATTATTTCTAGTAGTGATCAATAAAACTACTCTTTGTTAATGATTGCCGTGCATGTCTTGTTGAACATTTTGTGCTGTTACTGTGAAATCCTAAGTAGATGTTTGCATGGACGTAATATTTTGCTCAAGGATGAACAAAGCTTTAAGTGTGGGGTGTTGATGTTGGGTGTATTTACACGCCCAAAGCACTATAATTTACCCATATTTTAGCTAAGTTTTAAGGACAAAATATATAATTCCTGCACTTTTAGTCCATTTTCTTGTAAGTGAGCTAACCAACGTGATTAGCATGTTTTTAGGTACTAATGACGAAGATTTCAGCAATTTGTTGGACCTTTCGGTAGAAAAGGGAAACTTCGCATAAGATGGAAGGCATCTTTTGGAAGCTTGAGGACTAAATATGATGCATGGAGAATCTGTCCAGGGCAAATACAGTATTTTTACATACTTAAGGGTGCAACAGTAACCTAGTAGGAATATGACAAGGATATTATAAAAACCCTATTTGCTGAATTTTTCAGCAAGCATTATCATACTTTCGATTTTTCTATTCTTCAGACACTTTAGTATTATTTAGTTTACAGATTCTGTAAGTTACCAACAGAGAAACACGCTACACAGAAACCACACGGCTAGAGAGAAAAAACGTTATTCTCTTGTTTGAACGCCAATTCCATCCCAACGTGAGATTATTCGAACTTTGGTACGATGATGATATTTATTGTGATCTCCGTTGCACTTATGAGTAGCTAAACTTCTCTGTTAGGGTTATGGAAGCCTTATGATATACTATCTATTGCTATGAGTTTGTGAATTCTTGATACGTATGCTACTTATATCATTACTCTCTTCATCTTAATTACATTCTTGTGGTTGCAAACATATAGAATACGCCATTATAGCATTAACTTGTTTGATAGAAAAGTTACATGTTTGGAAAAGAGAGTGTGACAAGGAAATAGGGCCACCAACCCCTATTTACACGTTAGTGCCGTAACTGGATTAACCTCTTGGAGAGTTTGTACCGTTAGTTATACACTTTAAGCTCGAGAGAGTTAAAGTGAAATAATCCTTGATGGTTGAGAAACACTAGGATTTACCATTAGAATACGAACCTCTATAAGTGCATGCATGTCTGAATTCCGCATTACTCATAGTTAATAGATACGTAGAACTCATAAGGTGGACATAACCCTAACTTATTTTTCTCTATTATTAAATCTTACTACCCAAATCGTTTCATTCGTTACTTTGTTTACAGTAATTCACGCCACAATTTAAATCCCCCCTTTCGTAGAATTTTCGACCAACAGTCTGCTAATAGTTGCATACTTAGTGACCAAGTATTCCCTGTGGGATTCGACACCCAACCCAGTTGGGTTCTATATTTGACATCGACCGCTTATACTCTTACGAGAGCTGTAGTTTGGGCGTTATTAGAACTTAGCAGCACAAACTAATCAGGCTATGCTTTGGGTCCGTATGACTCATCAAGACTCCCTATCACTCATAAAGGGAGTCGTAGTTAGGATAGTGAGGATAAATTTTAGAAATTTGCAAGGACCAAGGATCCGAGGTGTTCTACAGACATAGTATATCCAAATTATAGATCACTTACTTTTCTTGTGCTATATTATCCTATAATATAGGTTTAGACACTCAGCACCCAAACTGTACTTAGTACGTTTTTGCAGGACATCAACAATAGTATTTGGTGAGTCCCTATCATTCAAGGATAAGTCATTTGTATTTCTTTTCAATATTTTATTTTATTTTTGTTTCAAAAAGTTGGAGTTAATTTGGGGCTTGTCCGAACAACTCATATGATTTAGAGGCTTTCACACAATTAGTTATATTTCAGCATGTTGGGTGTTCCAAAAAGTCTTAGACTTTATATCTAGAATTTATTTCATTATCTATTTTTGTTAGTCTAGTTTTTTTATTTGTGCCTTATTATTTCTTTAGTATTCTTCATGTCATGTTAGGCCATGGTTTAGCTTGGGTTCACTTGTGACTTTAATCACCATGTTACAACTAGGGGTAGTCTCGACTTATGACAAAAAGTGTATAAGAGCATCAAGTTTAGAGTGTCCTAGGGTGTCTAAATACTATATTAAGTATAGTTTGGTTCATGGGTGTGACACGCATCACACTTATAAGGGAGAGGTAATAAAATATTTAAGGAAAAGTTTTTCTTTCTTCATTAGTCATATGGTGTGATAGAGTGTGAACTCTATTAAAATTCTTCTTCTAACTCATCCCATAGCCATTTATAGGAAATAATCCAAAGAGAACTAACAAAAGAAGTGGCAACTAGCAAGCACCACCAATCCTAGAAGACCCTTTGAATGAATAGGTCTACCATGCTGAGTTTAGGGCTATTTTCATATCATTAGCCCAGTCAATGACAGGATAAAATAACTAGTAGGTTGTTGGTATATCCAACCCATCTATAAATACAGCTACTACTAGAGTCTATAACTTTACTCAGATGAACCCACCGATGTTCTTTGGGTCTACGCCCAAAGAGGATCAACAGGAGTTTTTGGATAGTATTTAGAAGGTGACTGAAATCATGGGTGTCACTTAACTAAAAGTGTTGACTTGTTTGCTTATCAATTGCAAGGATAGATCCTATATGGTTCAAGCAGTAGAAGAAGGATAGAGGTGTAGATGCATGATGTATTGAGTGGGATAAGCTTGTGTCTACATTTCTAGACAAGTTCTTCCCACTTGAGTTGAGGAAAGCCAAGGTTCAGGAGTTCATAAACTTGAATCAGGGAAATATGAGTGAGAAAGAGTATTCACTTAAGTTTGCCCAATTGGCAAGGTGTGCTCCAACTATGGTTACTGAATCTAGGGCCTGAATAAGTAGGTTTGTGTTAGGTATTTTTTAGGATGTGGTCAAAGAGTGTTGAACAACCATGCTGGTTAAGGAGATTGACATCTCTAAGTTGATAGTTCATGCTTAATATATTGAAGAGGAGAAAATCAAGGAGAAAAAAAGGAAGAATAAGAGGGCCATAACTAGTAGCTTTAATTTCTCTCAGTAAAGGTCAGATGAAGTTAATCATTCCAAATTCATCAAAAAATCTTTAGCTCCAACCCTATCTCATGCTATTGCTATAGTACCCATATTTTTTAAGGGTACTTAAGATAGGGTGATAGGGTCTAAGTCCTATGAAAGTGTGAATAGTGTTCTCATTAACTCAGTTTATAAAAAATATGGTAGAAAACACAAAGGTGAGTGTATAGAAGGTAGTGATGCTTATTTTTGTCATGGAAAGTCAGGCCACTGAGTGAGAAAATGGCTAACGACTTCACATAAAAGTAAGGATGTTCGCCAACAAAGTCAATTTAACTCTTCAGAAATTCCTATAGGTCATTCTACTCAATAGGGTGCCACTTCTAGCGTAATTGGTAGACATCATCAGTGTAGGTTCTATGCCCTTCAAACTCAATAGGATCAAGAGGGTTCCCCTAATGTGGTCCCTGGTGCGCTACATGTTTTTTACATTCATGTTTATGCATTATTAGACCCCGGGCCATACTTTTCTTTATGCCCCTATATAGTAGTACATTTTGGAGTCATCCCCAAAATATATGTAGAACTCTTTTTGCTTTCTACTCCAGTAGGTAGTTCAATCAGAGCCAGGCGTGTATACAAGAATCGCCCTATCACGCTATCCTAGAGAATCACTTCAGTCGATCTTATAGAGTTAGACATGACCAATTTGATATCATTCTTGGAGTGGATTTCTCTACTCTTAGTATGCCTCAATGGATTGTAGGAATTGAGTAGTCTAATTTTAGTTCCCAAATGATCTAGTTTTTGAGTGAAAGGGAAATAACTTAGTGCCTATAGGTCGGTTTGGCTCTTTAATTCCTTAAGGAAAGGAAAAAGTTTTCCAAAGGGTGAATATATTATCTTTTCTGATTCAAGGGATTAAGGTCCAAAATGTTGAGTCTTGAGTCGGTTCTAGTAGTAAATGAATTTCTAGAAATATTTCCTAAAGATCTGCCCGGAGTTTCTCCCGATCGGAAAATTGACTTTGAAAGACATCTCCTTCTAGATACCCAGCCTATTTTAATTCCACCTTATAGGATAGATCTTCATGAGGTTAAGAAATCAAAGGAATATTTGAAAGATCTCCTAAACAAGGGTTTTATTAGGCCTAGTGTCTCTCTATGGGGAGCTCCAGTTCTTTTCACGTGCAAGAAAGACGGTTCTCACAAAATGTGCATCAACCACCATTAGTTGAAGAAGGTCACAGTCAAGAATAAGTATCCCATCCCCAAGATTGGTGTCTTTTTCAACCAACTTCATTGTTCTAAATGTTTATCTATGATATACCTCATGTTCGGCTATCATCAGCTTAGAGTAACAGAATGTGACATTCCAAAGACAACCTTTAAAACCCGGTATGGTAACTTTTAATTTGTTGTTATACCTTTCAGACTAATGAATGCTCCTATAGATTTTATGGAATTGATGAATAGGTTGTTCAAGCAGTACTTGGACATGCTTGTTATAGTCTTCATGAATGACATCTTCATTTATTCTTAAAATAAGGATGAACACGCAGACTATTTGAGGACTATCTTCAAACTCTTAAAGAGCATCAGTTATTCTCTAAGTTTAGAAAGTGTTAATATTGGTTGAAGTTAGTCGCATTCCTTGGTCATATTATTTCTGGTAAGGCATTTGAGTTGATCCTTAAAAGACTGAAGCCATTAGAAACTAGCCTAGACCCATCTCTCTATTAGATATTAGGAGTTTCTTAGTTTTGCCCAGTTACTATAGATGATTTGTTAAAGAATTTTACTCTATTTCTCCTCCCATGTCCAGACTGACTCAAATGAAATCCAAATTCTAATGTTTTGATTCTTATAATAAGAGTTTTCAAGAGTTAAATACTCGACTTACCTCCATTCCAATTTTGACTCTACTAGAGGGTTCAGATGGTTTTTTGGTTTACTGTAATGTTTTAAGAGTCGTTCCTAGTTGTGTGTTAATACAGCGAGCAAGGTTATAGAATATGTCTTTAGACAACTTAAACCTCCTGAGAAGAACTACCCAACTCATGATCTTGAGTTTGCAGAAGTTATTTTTGCCTTAATGATTTGGAGGCATTATCTTAATAGGGTTCATGGTGATGTGCTCACTGATCACAGGAGTCTTCAGTATGGGTTCAGCCAAAGAGATCTAAATCATCATCAAATAAGGTGGTTAGAATTATCGAAAGATTATGATATAAGTGTCTTGTACCACTCGAGTAAAGCAAATATTATGGTCGATGATCTTAGCAGATTATCTAAGGGAAGTGTTTCTTATATTGAGGATGGGAAGAAAGAGTTAGTTCATGAGGTTCATCTGCTTGCAAGGTTGGGAGTTTGGTTGGTTGATTCAATCGAAGTTTATCTCTTGGTTCAAAATAGTTCAGAATCTTCATTGGTATCTGAGTTAAAGTTGAAGCAAGATAGTGATCCTATTTTGCTTAGTTTGAAAGAAGCAGTCTAAAGTCAAAAGGTTAAGGTTTTCTCCCAATAGGTAGATGGTGTTATTCATTATCAGGGCAGACTGTGTGTTTGAGATGTGTATGACTTGAGATAGCGGAAGTTAGTAGAAGCTCATGGTTCTCGTAATTCTATTCACCCAGTAGATGCTATGATGTATTGTGATTTGTGGAATGTATAGTGGTAGAATGGCATAAAAAAAATTATTGCAAAATTAGTGACTAAGTATCCAAATTACCAGCAGGTTAAGGTTGAGCACTAGAGACCTGGTGGTATGCTTCAGGAGATTAGTATTCCTACTTGGAAGTGAGAAGTGGTGAATATGGACCTGATTATCAAGTTTCCTTGTACTCTCAACTACATGATTCTATTTAGGTTATCATGGACTGAATGACCAAGCCAAACCACTTCTTCTCAGTTAACAATTCAGATTCGACCAAAGATTATGCTAAACTCTATCTTACAGAGTTAGTGAAACTGCATGGAGTCCCTTTGACCATTATTTCTGATAGAGGTACCTAGTTTACCTCTCGGCTTTGGAAGACATTTCAGAAGGGTCTTGGTACCCATGTTCATATTAGTATGGATTTTCACCCACAGGTAGCTGGACAGGAAAAGAGGACCAGTCAAATCATAGAGAAAATGTTCAGGGCATGCGTGATAGATTTCAAGGGTAGTTGGGATTATCATTTGCCTTTGACTGATTTTACTGCTACCAGTCTAGAATTCAGATGGCCCCGTTTGAAGTACTTTATGGTAGGAGGTGTAGATCTCATATTAGTTGGTTTGAAGTTGGTGAAACTACTTTGATAGGGCTAGATTCAGTAAATTAGGCAATGGAAATAGTTCAGCCAATTACAGAAAGGCTGAAAACTGCTCAGAGTCATAAGAAATCTTATGCAGATGTGAGAAGAAGGGAACTTGAGTTTAATATTGGTGATTTTATTTGCTTGAAGGTTTTGCCCATAAAAGTGGTGAAGAGATTTGGTAAGAAAGGAAAAACTCAGTCCCTGCTGCGTTGGTCCTTATAAGATATTGAGTCTGCATGGTAATGTAGCCTATGAGTTATAGTTATCGGCAGATTTAGCATCACTACATCAAGTATTTCACGTCTCCTTGTTGTAGAAATACATTGGTGACCTGACATTAGTCGTTCCTTTACAAAAGCTAAATTATACAAATACAAATGTTACATTTGAATTAAATCGTACATATTTATACAACTTAGAACCATACACATACAAATAATACTTGTTTATAATCATATAAAAAAGATAATATAACATATAAATATTAATGATACATTTGTATTGAGTGATACATTGCATATTTGTACAGTTTAGACTCAAGCAAATACAATTTATTCATATACTTGGTTGTATACAACTATAAATTGTAAATTGTAAATATTCATGGCTAAACTATTAAATAGAGATAATAAATCCATCTGAAATATATCTTACCATACAAAAAAATATAAAATATGAAATGCAACAACAAAAAACAAGAGGAAAAAGGATAAAATAAAAAGAAAAAAATGATAAAAAGAAAATACAAAAATATTACAAAGGAAAAAGAAAGGAAAATAAAAAGAAAAAAAAGATTAAAAATATGGAAAGAAAAAAAGAGAAAGAAAATATAAAAAAGGAGAAAAAATGAAGAGTTAAAAGAAAAAAAGAAAAAAATGATTTTTTTTTAAGGAGATAAGCTATGGATTGTCATCAATTCAAACTTAGGTTAAAGGGGGTAATTAGGAGCTTATGTTTGTTAAGTCATGTAGTTTTCAATTTTAAATGGATTAGGGCTACAAACTAAAATTATTTATTGCAACCCATAAAAATATTTCTTAGATTGCAATACATAGCAGAAATTATCAAGAAAAAAATTAATAAAAATGCGGTTCTTTTTTATATAAAAAATGAAATCCTTGAGAATAGATGACAGTTAACAACTAGATATCATACACCTCCTATTTTTTCTCTATAGTAATTTTTCTATTTTTCAAAATAAGTCACGTCATTCTATACTCATTTTCTTCATACAACAAATCAGAAAATATAGAAAAGTTCTAACCTTCATCTTGTTTCTTCAAAAATATAGAGAACTGATTGAAACCCATTTCTACAAATTCTTTTTCTTTGAAAGAAAAAGATTTCAATTGAAATAGATATCTTCTATTTTTATTGAAATAAATAGAATTCAAAAAATTACAAAAGATGGTAGAAATTAATTTCATATAGACTATGCTTGTCTATATTAAACCATGATACAACATGAAGGAAGATGAGATGTAACAGGTAAAATATATCTTACAAAAAAAATTTATAGAAAATATCTAAATATTTACTTTGACAATTATCAACGAAAAAAAAAGTAAATCTAGGTTGTATATGTTTTCAATTTAGTAATGTAGGTGTACATTCTAATGGAGATTGAACTTAATTCTAGTGTTTGAATTTATGATTTTTAATTGTGTTTAATTTTTGAATTCTTGTGTTAGTTTTATTGAAAACTTGTAATTCAATAATCCTATACTTTACAACAGGAAGACCCAAAGATTTTGGTATTGACAAAATTATGTATGATTCAAATACATAGTACAATAGGTCGATAAAAGCAATAGCAACTTAACGAAATATAGACAATAATTATGTACAAATTGAAATTAGATACATAGTTAGCGATAGATTCCCACCAATGACCATACACAATTATACGAGTGGTAGAGTATATTTGAACCAAAAAATAACACCTCCTGAATTCTTCATTAAATATCTATTATACATCACATACAAGGATATAGCAATGAATTCAATAGTATGTACAGAACAATCTATTATTTTTTGGGGGAATCAAAGTTTTAATGAAGTAATTGTGGAGCAGAAGCATCTATACACAAATGATTTAGTTCGCTTGATTGGATTAAATTCGGAAGAGGAACTATTTGCTGAAAAACATGTTGAAATAATAAGTTATCCAATAAATTCAAACATAACTATTTAACAAGTTTACATAAACAAGAAGACACTTGCAGATAATATGAAACTTCGCGTATTTGAGAACAATTTTCATTCACATCGAACGATCTAGTGCTAGCAGGTAATAAATTTTGTATTTCATAATTCCTGGAAAATAATAATATATGAATTGATGTATTAATTTTATATTATTAATGATTTATTATTAGTATTAAATCTTAAACAGTTATCACCTTGTTTGTCTGGTGAAAGATTGTACATAGTTTCTCCATTCTTCCAGTATGAATGAATCTGATGTATACAAAATAAGAAAATATTGTGAAATTCACATATTTAATAAATCATCAAATATATGCAAGGCGTTAAGAAGCTATAGGGGTTGTCGCAAGATTAGTATTGAGCAATTTTTTAAACATAAAAAAAATTTACACCCCAAATGATATTGTCGCAGACATGATGAAACAATACGAGGTGTCGTTAAACTATAAACAGGCATGGCGTGCAAAGAAAAAGATAGTTAATATATTGTGGGGTGTTCCTACAGAATCATACCAAAGAATGCCATATTACTTGTACATTTTAGACAAAAATTATTCTAGATTTGTACTTGGTTTGTAAAAAACTGAGGAAAATCGATTATTGTATGATTTTGTTGCATTGGATGCTTCTATTAGAGGTTGTAAATATTGGATACTAATAGTTCTAGTTTATGGGGCTGGTCTAAAATCATTATACAGTAGGATTATATTAATTGCAAGAACTTTGAATCAGGAAGGTAATTTTTTTTATTACATTGTATTTGTAAATATATTAGTGAAGTTGGTATGAATCTGATATGTTTTCTTGCATATAATTATGGAATGTTATCGGGTCATATATTGTTACTCCCTTATGCCATTGTTGTTTCTGAGAATATGCATCTTCAACGTGATTTTAAAAATAAATTTACAGTAGCATTTAGTGAAAGAGAGGGTATGCGTATTGTATCAAAAAGAAATAATAGCATATGAAAAGCTACTGCAATAGTATATCCCAATCTCTCACATCATGCATGTATTTGACATTCGAGGGAAAATGTAAAGAAGAATTTTCGCAAGAATATTGAGGAGCTACACAAATTTTTTTTGTCATGACAAAGGCATACACTCTCCACTAATTTGAAGAATTAATAGAGAGAGTGGATCAAATAAATATGGAGATTTTTGTTTGAAGTTGGATATCATAAATGGGCAAGATTTTATTCTACGGTTAAAAGGACTTAGACATTGACATCAACAGAGTTGAATCAATAAATATTACTAATAGAATTGTTAGAAGATTTTCTGTAGTTTCAGTAATGAATTTTATGAGGTTGATTGTTGAATCATGGAGCGCAAGATAAAATAAAGAAGAAAATAACACATTCACAAATCTAACAATAAAGTATAATGACATTCTCACAGAAACTTATGAGCTATGTTACAATCTGATAGTAAGTGGTTAATTGAGCAGCATTACATTGTTTGAATATTAATTATTTTTTTCATGTTATTAATATTAATATATGTTATGGGTACGGATAATATACTTTATTGAAGTTAAAAGGATCAACTAAATGTAGTTGCAGACAGTTTTAGTAAGATGAGATACCTTGGAGTCATGCCATGAATGTTATGATTGTTGTTAGATAAGATAAATTTTAGCCATGCCATTAATGTTATTCGTGTAGAAACCAACATGAGAACTATTTCACCCCATACTACTGTGATAAATATTATCGATATGCATATGTAATACCAGTTGAACCTCTTCCTTATGAAAGTACATGAACATGTTAGATGAAATTGTACTACCACCAGTATCTAAAAGGCCACCAAGGAGATTTTTTATTTAAATATAGAAAGCATCAAACGAAGAAAAATGCAATAGGTCAAAGGTGACCCTCAGTAGATGTCATAGAGAGGGGCACAACCGGACAACATGCCACAGGCTTCCACCATGTTTAGGCAAAAAATAGAATTTAATTCTTAAACTTGTTTGTTAAACGTTTCATATGCTATTGGATAATATTTTTTAAATAACAATTTCTGCTTGTTGTTCAAATCTTTTCAATATGTTGATATTGATTAGTTAGAGTTGTTCACTATTTATATGTTCAGTGAAAATAGGTATAATTCATTGATTCTATCCAAACATATGTAAAATTTTTTCTTAAAGAATTGATGATATAGTACTTAAAACGTATGTTAAGATATGTTCTTAAAGTTGATCAATATCTACTGATTTTAAAATAGTGTTTTTTCTGCAATTGTATGTATTTCAAACAGATTGTTATTTTATGGAGTAATGTCTTTGTGTTTCTTTTGTCATTTTTCTTTTTCTTTTAGTAGTTTGTGTATTAAAAACTTTCCTCAATATCCTTTATCTTTTTTTTTGTCTATACGTGACACTTGATTCACTTATTATAGTGTATTTGTGGCATCTTTATGTGCCATATTGAGTGCATATAGAACTACTGAAATTTCCTACTAGTTATTTCTTCAACACTAATAAGAATGTCTCATGAATATCAAAGAATGTTATATCTTTCTTTGATTTAAACTTCTTTTTCTATTTGCATTTCTTTGTCCAATTTCTTTTTAAGTTGTTCTTGACACAAAATCTAATGGTATCCAATTATATAGAGAAAAATGAGTCCATAGATCCTCCCAAGTCTTAAATTAAAAATAGGGGACAAGTGGGTCCCACAATGTTATTAAGTTAAAAAAATAAAGTCGCTTAAATAACTTGGACAGTTGTTCGATAACTACATTAGTTGTCCCAACATCTTCGTACAGCTGTTGAAAAACTTCGTAAAGTTGTCGAACAACTTTGCATAGTTGTTCAACAACTTTGCAAAGTGTTGGAACAACTTTGATAGTTGTTGAACAACTTCACAAAGTTGTCGAACAATTATCAAAGTTGTTGGAACTAAAATGTTGTAAAAAAAAACTAAATTTTTTTGTCCCTTTCACCTAATTTTTAAAACTTGAAGGACCCTCACTTAATTGGTAAACTTGTTTGTCCCTTTTAATTCAAGGTCTCAATTATATAATCAAACTTAAATTTAATACATCAAGTAATGATATCAACTGTCCAAGATATCAGTTAATACAAACACATAATCCCTCTTATTCAATGTTGATGACTCAATCCATTCCATACGCATAATTGAACGAACATAGCATAGTTGAAATATATATTTATACATAATTCTAACTAATAACATAGGAACATTAGTTCATACTTCTTAACACGTATCTCACATATAACGACGTGAATCATATATGTAAGCAACAAAACATGTAATAATAATAATATACCACTGTAATTTCAAAAGTATGGTTTGAAGAAGGTAAAAGATATTTAATCTTAACCATCACTAACTTGGTAGATAGGTTGTTTTCAAAATATCCTCATCTTAAAAACATAAGATATTTGAAAAAGGGTAGCAGAAATAATAGAAATACCCATAAATTTCAAGCCACCCAAACAACTTTAGAAACTAGCACAAAAACAACAATGAAAAAGAAACTACGTATTTAGTAAATACTGCTACAAATTAAATATCAATCCAATAGAAATATGCAAAATAAAACTTTCATAACAAAATAAGTTTAACAAGAATGATTAAAATCATCCAAATATCCATCATCACATCAACATAAAGCAAACATAAAGTCTTAAAACATATTCAGTAAATCCCAAACAACTATGAATGACCAAAATAGTGAATATTTTTCAATTTACATCCTCTTGTAATTTTACTTGCCACGATATAGAATCTAAAAATTTGAAATCGATTCTTTGTAAATTTTTTATCCACCAAATTTGCTAGCATTATTTTCAGTAATCTCACTATCACTAATGACACCATCATTCTATTTTCTTCTAGCATAACTTCATAGGATGCAATATATCTAAGACGGTGTTTTGTAGCATGAAAGTTAACACTTGAAACATCAAATATATCATGACTGACATACTTCACAAAAGCACAAGCGTAAAGTCCACAATCACTGCAAAAATATTAACTATAATGTGTTAGAAACCAAGTTGTACATTTTTTAATAGAAATTTTTGATATAAAATGAGAAAACATACATAGAATAAGCTTGTTGTTGGGGAATTCTTGAAAATCATGTACTACAAAGAATCAAAATATATTTCTCAATATACACAGGCTCCCGGCACCAACCAATATCAACTTTTTGCTAAAAAATTTATAGCAACCAAAAATAAAGGCAACATAATTGTAAAGAATTTTACATGATCAACAAAATTCTTGGTATGCATAGCCCTCCCCCCTCTTCCCCAAGTAAAGAATCATATACCAATAAAAACTTATGTCTAATAAAAAATCTAGTACAATCTAATAAAATAGTTTATGAACATTCACTGCTATGATGATATTGTCAATAGAATCCCAAGAAAAATTGGTTGGGAGTTTAAAACCTAAAATGTATTGTCCAATCTTATGATCTGGAGATCTGAATTTCATGATCTTATTCATATTCTTCCACATTTTGTCAATTAAATGAATCCACTGAATGAAGAATACACATGTGTTAGTATATGAAAATGATTGTTTTGTGCTATACTTTTCCTTTTTCCACAAGTAATACGTAATCACATCTACATGTCGATTTGGAAAAAGAAGTATTAGCAGCAACAAAATTGATAAGATAAAAACATAATCATAACTAAAAATATGATATTTTAGTAAGATATAACTTACAAAAAAATAAAATAAGAGTGAGAAGAAAATACAGTGTCATTCCATGCATGTCCAGTTACAGTTATAGTTTAAAAATTCTCATTCATCAATTTTTATATCACCATAAACAAATGCAGGATCTATCTTTTTATTGAATATTCTATGTGCTGATTTCCCTAGTAAAAAAATAATATGAAACAAACTTGAAAAAATATGTTAAAATTTTATTAAGTACCCAATTTATATCACTTTTAAATTTTTGACAAAATATTCCAAACCAAGATTAAATTCAGGTTTTATTAAATATTTACAAGATCTTAAAAAATATGTATTAAATATTAAATTAATGATAACAAAAAAGAAATTCTATCTCAAAATAGAATCTATTTTAAATAACATAGAAATGAGCATAAGCATTACAATTATTGTTGGAACAAATAATATAATGCATTAGTTAGCCCACTTAACCGGGCTTTCCAATCCCATGGGAAGACTAGATTCTAGTATATAAGAATAACCAAAAAGAAGTGTAATGACTTGATTTTTTTTAACTATTCAGTTTTAAATAATTTGATAATTCTACCACTCTTTTTGATTGCTTCGTGATGTTTTTGAGGTGTGAAAATGATTGGCATGCTTTTTAATGTATTATGGTAAATTTTGTGCGAGTTTGTGATATTTGGAGGTTAAAGAGGCTTTATAGTTGACTTCGGTTAATATTTATTATTCTGTACATCGTATGGGAAAAAGAACTATGCCAACTAATCTGAAACATTGATTTTACATTTTTAATATAGTTGGTGTAATTTATGGCTTTTATATCTCATTGTGAACCTCGATTTGAGAAATTATGAAATTTAATCCCAGGGGTCAGTTCTGTAAAAACGTATTGTTAAAAGTTTGATGTTTCCATTGAATCCAAGGCATCGAATTCGGTAGGGTAACAAGCTTGTTTGTATTCTTGAGATTTTAAATGAATTTTGAGGGGTCTATGGAGACTTAGAAATTTTCCAAGTTCAGTTGGTACACCACCCAGCTGGTGCAGCCGCTAAAAAGATATTTTTTAGCGGATCGGTGTGCACACATGGGTACCACTAAGGTGGTACTTGAATGCTTTAGTGGTCAATCTGATACTATGTATAAATAGATTTTTCTCATTTTTCAACCATTTTTCAGACTTGGAGCTTCGGGGCTTAGAGTTTTTGGCTAATTTGTTTCATTTTCAAGCTTGGATAAGATCCAAACCCATACTTCAATTAGTTTTCTTTGATTTTTGACATCTAAAGCTTGTTAAAATACGCTTTGAAAAGTGAAATTTAGGAATTTTGGCCTGAAAGTCCTATAAATAGTATTCCTTCAATTCAAATCCCAACTTCAACCAATTTTCACTTGAATTTTCTTCAATAACTTCCTTTCACCACAAGTAATATATTTATATGAATTAAAATTCTTGTATTTTCTTTCTTTTTTAAAAATCCATTTTGGGGGTCCATTTTGACCCCAACTTGAAAATAGGCAATATGGGTATCATTGGTTTACTTTTGACCTGTAGATTTTATATTTATATATTTTAGTTTATTTCAAGGTCATTTGTGAAGGAATGTCTTTGTGATTGGAGGCTTTTGGACTGAGTTTTCTTTATTTAAGATAGGTTATGGCTTAACATTCTTCAGACTGGGGTAGGTAGTTAATATTGATAAAAGCATATTATGGGTATGGGTACTAATCACAAAAATGGTGTTATTATTGTTATGTTGATAAGTCATCAATTTGACAACTTACTAGCATTTTTAAGCCTAAATTTTCATACTTTTTACTGATTTGTTATTACTTTCTTACTTAATGGTCATTTGTGCAGGTAAAAGTTGCAATGAAAATATCAGCAAGAAATATTTATAAAAATGAGCTAAGGAAAAGGTGAAAGAGAAGAAATGTGAGCAAAAAGAACAAAATCTGAAATTGTAGGTGCAGGAGTCGACCACCAGTTACCCCGATCGCTGACTGAGGGTCGCGATCTTGGTCAGTCAACAAGTCAACCAAAGGATGATTGCGATATAACTACCATTATAGCGGTAATACGATCACAGTTAAGGGATGGCAATCGAGGTAGAGGGGAAAGTTTGAAGGGCATTTTTATAATATTTGGCAAATATGGAATTGGAGCTTAAATAGGAATGTTTAGCTTATTTTTCATCCTATATTTTATCACACATATTATCCTATCCTTAGTTTAGGGTTTACTATTAAGAGCTTGAATATTTAATCGATACTAATTTGAGGCAAGAATTAATTAGATAAACTCCAAAGTGAAGAATTTACAAATTTCATTGAGGATTCATTGAAATTTAAAGTGTGGTTTGCATTCTCTTTATTTTTCATAAATCAAACTGATGTAGATTTTGGTATATTTTTATTTATTATCTTTGTGAGTTTCCAGTTCCTCCTTTTTGGATTATTTAGTATATGGTGTATTTATGTGTGGGTTGTGATTCATTTGTGAATATGCTAATGTTTTGGTGTTGGATTCTACTATTGCTTGAGTATACTGATTGAGATTTATGGGTGAAAGCCCTAAATACCCAAAATTGGGTTTTTGGGTGAAAATCCCAAGCTCTTGATAGCCTAAACTATCCTTAAAAGACGGGTTTGGGTGAACTTTACAAAACCTCATCATCCTTGAAAGAGGGATATGAGAACGAAGGCAATAATAGACATTTATTGGGCTTCATATGCCAATTTTCACCATCTTAGACATAAGGATGAATATGAGGTTGACTATCCCTTGGGTACCATGCCAGAAATAGGGGTGCCTAATTGAGGTATTGGGTGGCTTTAATTGATACACTCAATAGTTACTCGAATGAATCAATGAGTGACATCTTTTAGGTTTTGTTGAAGAACTAGCCTCAAGGACTTTAAACTTAGCCTGCCACATCATCAACGATTAGAATTTGCACCGAATTATCATGGTCGCATGTTTAACTTACCCTAAAAAAAGTATAGTCCCAATTTTTTTTTTTAAAAATTGATTATACTCTTATTATTCTTAAGTCTTGAATTAGTTGTTTAGAAGTCCAAAATTAATCATATCTTTGATCACATTTAAAACCCCTAAATCTTTGAATCTTAAGTTTGAATTTAATAAGTACTTTTATTTCAAATTTACCCATTCGCCACTCACATTGTTCCTCGTAAATTCAACCCCGACTCTTGTTGTGTTATTATATTGACAACAACCGCCTTGCACTTAAATTGATATTTAAGTTGAGAATTAACAAAAATGGCAATGTTGCTGGGGAACAATCTGGCGTATTAAGTTAGTTTGGAATTTTAGCTTACTTTCTTTGGTTCAAACTTGTGATATTTGTTTCTTATTTTCTTTGTTTCTTGTGTTAGGTAGATTTTTATTTTTGTTTAATTGTTACTATGAAATTTTGGAAGGAATATATGTTTGGTGGTTGGAAATCTTATCATGGTAATCTATGTCCATATTGTGGTGGACCCCACTTTTGGAAATATTGTAGATATTCTCCTCGTAAAGAGGTGTGCACCATCTCGATTCTCTTAGGAGTATGCTTATTTCTTATGTGGTGGTCGAGATAGACATTGGAGCGATTGTCCAAATGCCCCTTCCCCTTATTATGCTAACCCAAATGCTAGTTCTTCTTATGAGTTTGATAGGTCCTATGAGGAGAAAAAGGAAATTGAAAGGATAAAGAAAGCGGGTATGAAGGCTAATTTTTCAAATACCATGGATATGCCCACTCTTTCAAATGAGCTCAATGTTGATGAATCCTCGCTGATTTCCCAACCAATCAAATTAAACATGACAGATGATGCCAAAATTGAGGAAATGGTACTAGAGTCAAAAGAAAAAGCCAAGCAAATCCTTTGTAAGGGCTCTAGTCCATTCTGGGGAGAGAATGTCAAAATGGATGCAACTCCAGAATTATAGAGAAGACCTTACTTAAACCACTTTTCAACATTATGCTTGGTAGATGTCATGAAAGTGGAACCACCCAATCAAATGATGAACTTTTGAAATGAGGAAGAAAATCCCTACATTTTGGAGTTTGTCGTACCAAAAGGGAAAAATTGTAATACCTCACATTTCCTTAGAATGATCTAAGCCCCAATACATGAGTATTCATCAGTAAAATTTTTGAAACACTCATTATTTTTTAGTTTAGAGTCTGCCATTATGTAGGAAACTGAATTAGCTTTCCAACGATATAAAATTTGTCTAAATATGATAACCGGGTAAGAAGTTATAGCAATTTTAAGTTTTAGTCATTATACCACATCAGTTTAACCCCTAGCGCATCGCGGAGCAAGAAAATTTCTGATTTGGCAAATTCCAGTGAGGGTCCGCGAACTTCAAGAAATTCACCAGTTAAGGTGTGTTAAATGTTCATCCATGGGTCCCTTCCACCCATAGAGTCCTAGTATCCTATTCTAATTACAAATTTATAATCTTTCCAAGTTATTATGTTTTAAATTACGATTTCACCCATGAATCTCCATGAACTATGATTTTCTACCATATTTCAATGAAATTATTATTATTATTCGATTCTTCATATTTTAATGTTATCATTTGTTGAATTAAACAATGAATTAGTGCTTCTTATGCTAAGTTCATTTTAGTTATACAAGTTCCATAGTATTCTCATGATTTGACTAAGCTACGAACTACAAGTGTTTGATAAAATGCCTACAACAGTGATTGATTTAGTAAAAGCCTTCATGTTATGTCTTCCAAGTTTTGTTGTCCTTTTACTATTATTGTTTTTGAGTCCTGGGGGTATTGAATACCCAAAAACCATAGTTGTTTATGTAGTCTAGTCATAGTACATTACAGAATAGTCTTCAGAACATACTATGAGCATTATCAGAATATTCAGATATCAGTCAATTAAACTCAGAACAGTCTAGTATTTTAGTGTCTTTCAGTTGAGAATAGAATTTAGGACCGAGTGAGTGCAGGGATGTCGGCTCTCCCGTCAGATAGGCAGTCATTAGTAGCAGTCCCTATACTCCAGAACTACGAATCCAGAGTAGAATATGATACGTCACCCATCAGACTAGGCTTGACTATCTCCCAGGGGTCACCCATCAGTAGTTCAAGATCGACACCCTTAGTGCTTTGGACATTATATTAGTTTAATGGATTCACATAACCAGTCTTAGTGCCTGTGGAATAGTATTAACACCCTTCTAATTGGGGTTACAGATTGGACTCCGATTAGCTCAAATCGAGAAATATCGGTTAGATGATACATCCCATAGTCTCAGTCATAGTCTCAGATACAGTCTTAGTCTAGTAATTAGTCTAGACATTCAATCTCAGTGCCGTTTGACCAAAGCATACAGATACAAGTTATTTTTGTATTTCAGTCTACAGACTTTACTCAGTTCATGTTATGTGTTTCGTCATGCATCTCCAAAATCTACAAATTTTTATGTATATTCAGCATTTACAGACTTTTATATATACACAGTATTTATAGATTTCCCATATTTCTAGTATCTATAGTTTCCATGCTCTCTATTAAGTACTCCATGATTTACATGTATATTTAAATAATTGTTATTCCTATTCATAAAACCATGTATGTCGGCCTACCTATTTAGCATACCAGTACATTTAAAGTACTGATCGTATACCTTTATTTTGCGTTATGGTGTATTATATTATAGGTTTTGAAGCTCAGTTCTCGGCTCGCAATTAGACTTATCAAATTCTCAACAGTAGCAGTGGTGAGTCCTCATACTTTGAGAATAAGCTTACTTTGTTTCATGTCTCAGTTTAGTAGTTAGTTAGGGAATATCCCATCAACTCATAGTCATTCAATTTTAGGGGCTTATCAAACATTAGATTCAGTTATTCAGTATTCAAACATTATAGTTAGTTATCTAGTTTATCAGTATTTTATTAACTTCAGTCAGTTATTTTTATAGGCTTATATTTCAGTTTTGAATTCAATTATTAAAACCTTATGGTATGTCAGTATTCTTCCATATTTATGATCGAGTTATCTAGTGCTCATAGTATGTACAAGCTCATGGGTTAGTTTATGGTCCCTTGGGACTGTAAGCACCATGTGACGCCCAGGGTGTGCTCTCGGGGCATTACAAACTTGGTATCAGAGCCTAAGGTTTTAAAGTATCCTAGGAAGTCTGAAAGCCATCCCATGTAGAGTCTTGTGCATGGGTGTGTAACGTGCCAAACTTATGGATGAGAGGCTACAAGGCGTTTAGGATAAAGTTTCCCCTATTTCAGTATTCATGTCATACGAGTGAGCATGAGCTAAAGTTAAGCTCCTTGTCTAATCCATTTCATCCTTCCATTTATAGAACATGCCTCCCAAGAAGAACGGAAGAAGAATAGGAAACCAGCCAGCCCCTCAGCCCTTCCAGGCAGATCCTCTGGATAAACATATCTCTCACGCAGAATTCAGAGTTGTGTTCACTACTATAGCAACTTCGTAGCAGCATAGAATAAATAGCCATCTACTATTCTGGTAACCCAGTGGCCAATACTGCTACAACCAGAATATGGGTTTTCACTCGGATGAATCCTCCATTCTTCACGGGATCCAAGTCTTAGATATGGTTTAGAAGGTCAAGAATTCTATGGGGGTGACACCTAGTTAGAGTGCTGAGTTAGCTGCATACCAGTTGCAGGATGTAGCCTATACTAGGTTTAAGCAGTGGAAGGTTGATAGGAGTATAGATGCAGGCCTGTAGAATGGGAAGAGTTTACCACAACTTTCTTAGACAGATTTTTCCCATTGGAATTGAGGAAGGCCTAGGTATTAGAGTTTATTAACTTGAGGTAGGGCAGCATGAGCGTGAGGGAGTATTCACTCAACTTTACTCAGTTAGCTAGATATGCTCCTCATTTGGTAGTTGATAACAGGTCCAAGATGAGTAAGTTTGTGTCTGGCATATCTGATAGTGTGATCAAGGAGTACAATATCGTAATGTTGATTAGTGAGATAGACTTATCTAGGATGATAGTCCACGCTCAACAAATATAGAAGCCAAAGATTAAGGAGAGAGAGAGAGAAGGAACAAGAGAGCTAGAATGAGTAGTTTTAATTTTAGTCAACCAAAGTCAGAGGGTGGTAACCATCCTCAGTTTCATCAGAGGTATTAAGCCCCAGCACCATCTTTAGCCAGTGTTCTAGTACCCAAATTTAGAAATGACATAGGTATAGGGAACCAGGCTCTAAGTCCCAGGTTAGTTTTAGCAGTGCTCATACAAATCCTCTATGTCAAAAATATGGCAGACACCATCAGGGTAAGTGTAGAGCGGGTATTGATGTGTGCTTCGGGTGTGACAAGCCAGGCCATCAGATTTGGAAGTATCAGGTAGTTGCTCAGGAAGATAGGGATGTGTGCCAATAGGTCCAGTCCTATCAGTTGTCAGCTCCATTCGGTTACCCAACACTGCAGGGTGCTGCTTCCAATGTTACCAGTGGTCAGCATTCGAATAGATTATATGCTCTTCAATCCCGATAAAATTAGGAAAATTCTCCTGACGTTTTTATTGGTACGTTGTAGGTCTTTCACTTACATGTTTATGCCTTAAAAGACCCTGGAACTTCTCTTTCTTTTGTAACTTCATATATAGCCGTCAATTTTAGAGTCAGTCCCGAAACTCTAGCAGAGCCCTTTTTAGTATCTACCTCAATAGGTGTTTCCATTGTAGCAAGATAGGTATACAAGAATTGCCCGATCACAATATCTCAGAAAGTTACTTCAGTTGATCTCGTGGAGTTAGAGATGATGGATTTTGATGTCATTCTCAGCATGGATTGGCTCCACTCATGCTATTCCTCAGTTGATTGTAGAAATAGAATAATTTATTTTCAGTTCCCAAATGAACTAGTCCTTGAATGGAGGGGTAGTACCATAGCTCTTATGGTCCAGTTGATTTCTTACCTTAGAGCGAGAAAGATTATATCTAAGGGGTGTATTTACCATCTTGTGTGAGTCAAAGACTTTAACACAGAAACTTCAACTCTTGAATAAGTTCAAGTAGTAAATGAATTCTCAGATATATTTCTTGAAGATCTTTCCGAAAGGGAAATCAACTTCTGAATAGACCTTCTTCAAGATACTCAGCCCATATCTATTCCACTATATAAAATGGCTTTAGCAGAACTCAAGGAGTTAAAGGAATAGTTAAAGGATCTCCTAAATAAGGGATTCATCAGACATGGTGTCTCCCCATAGGGCACACATGTTCTATTCATGCGTAAGAAAGATGGTTCTCTCAGAATGTGCATAAACTACCATTAGTTGAACAAAGTCACAGTCAAGAACAGATATCGACTTCCTAGAATTGATGACTTTTTTGACCAACTTCAAGGTGCTAACTACTTTTCAAAGATAGACCTCAGATCAAGCTATCATCAGCTCAGAGTTAGAGATTGTGACATTCCAAAAATAGTTTTCCGAACTCGTTATGGTCACTTTTTATTTCTAGTCATGTCCTTTGGTCTCATGAATGACCCAACTGAATTTATGGACTTGATGAACCGAGTGTTCAAGCAGTACTTGGACATGTTCGTTATAGTCTTCATTGATGACATTCTTGTTTACTCTTATAGCAAAATTGATCATGTAGATCATCTCAGAATAGTGTTACAAACGCTTAGAGCTCACTAGTTATTTGATAAATTTAGTAAGTATGAATTCTGGATAAGATCAATAGCTTTCTTAGGCCATATTATTTCTGGTGATGGCATTAGAGTTGATCGTCAAAAGACTGATGCGGTGAAAAACTGGCCTAGACCCATCTCTCCATCAGACATTTGGAGTTTCTTAGGTTTAGCTGGCTATTACCATCGGTTTGTTGAAGGATTTTGTTCTATTACATCCCCTATGTCCAGATTGACTTAGAATAAAGTTATGTCTTAGTGGTCTAATTTCTGCAAAAAGAGTTTTCAAGAGTTGAAGACTCAACTAACTTTAGCCCCTATTCTTCCCTTGTGAGATTGTTCATATAGGTTTGTTGTGTACTGTGATGCGTCCAGAGTAGGTTTGGATTGTTGCCTCATGCTGAGAGGTAAGGTCATAATCTATACCTCCAGATAACTTAAACTCTATGAGAAAAATTATCGGACTTATGATCTTGAGTTAGCAGCTATAGTATTCGCCATATAGATTTGGAGGCATTACTTATATGGGGTGCACGTTGATGTGTTCATTGACCATAATAGCCTACAGTATGTGTTCTCTCAGAAAAATTTAAATCTGCATCACAGAAGGTGGTTAGAATTGTTAAAAAATTATGAAATGAGTGTTCTATATTATTCGGGCCAGGCCAATATAGTGGTTGATGCTCTCAGTAGATTGTCTCTGGGTAGTGTTGCTCATGTTGAGGATGGTAAGAAAAGTTAGCTCAGGAAGTTCATCAGCTTGTCCAAGTGGGTGTCCTCTTACTCGATTCATCAGAAGGTAGTGTATGGGAGTAGAGTAGTTCAGAATCATCTCTAATTTTTGAGGTGAAAGGAAAGTAGAATAGAGATCCCAGTCTAGTTAAATTGAAAGAATCAGTCAGAGATCAGAAAGTAGGTTTTCTCCCAAGAGGGAAATGGTGTTTTGCTTTGTTAGGGTAGATTATATGTGCTGGGTGTAGAATATTTGAGGCAATGAATTCTTTAAAAGCGCATAGTGCAAATTACTCTATTCATCCAGGGGCCACTAAGATGTACCACGATTTGCGAGAGATCTATTGGTGGAGTGGGATGAAGAGGGATATTGCAGAGTTTATGGCTAAGTGCTCTATATGCCAGCAAGTTAAGATTAAGCACCAGAAGCCTAGTGGGTCTATGCAGGAGTTCAGTATTCCCACTTAGAAATGGGAGGAAGTTAACATAGACTTTGAGAAGGGTTTGAATCATACTCGTTATCAACATAATTCTATTTGGGTTATCATAGATAGGATGACCAAATCAGCTCATTTCCTACCAGTCCATACCACTTATTCAGCCAAAGACTATGCCAAACTCTATCTTAGAGAGTTGGTCAGGTTGCATGGTGTTCTCTTATCTATAATCTCAGATAGAAGTACCCAATTTACCTCTCAGTTTTGGAAAGTATTGGAAAAGGGTCTTGGTACTCAAGTCTATCTCAGTACAACTTTCCACCCACAGATAGATGGTCAAGGAGAATGGACCATTCAGAATCTAGAAGATATGCTAAGAGCATGCAAAGTTGATTTTAAAGGTAGTTGGGATGACCACTTGCCTTTAATTGAATTTGCATATAATAATATCTATCATTCCAGTATTCATATGGCTTATTTTTAGGCTCTCTATGGTAGGAGATGTAGATCTCCAATTGGTTGGTTTGAAGTAGGTGAGGCCATAGTAGTAGGGCCTGATTTGGTGTTTGATATATTAGATAAGGTTCAGTTGATCAGAGAAAGGCTTAGGTCTGCCCAAAGTTGAAAGAAATCATTTACAGATATGAGGAGAATGGATCTTGAGTTTGAGGTTGGTGATTTTAAGTACTTGAAAATCTCTCCCATGAAAGGAGTGAAGAGATATGGTAAGAAAGGGAAACTCAGTACTAGATATATTGATCCCTTCATAATTCTCAGTTATTTTAGAAAGGTAGATTACAAGCTTGAGTTGCCTTCAGATCTAGCCTCAATACACCTAGTGTTCTATGTCTCATTGTTGAAAAAGTGTATTGGTGATCCAGCTATAGTTGTTCCCTTAGAAAGTGTAGAAATTCAGAACAGTCTTTCCTTTGAGGAAGTTCCAGTCAAAATTATTGATTATCAAGTTCGTAGACTAAGGAACAAAGAAGTTCCATTGGTCAAAGTCATTTGAAAAAATTAGTCCGTTGAGGGAGCCACTTGGGAAGCAGAAGTAGATATGCAGACTAAGTACCCTCATCTTTTCTCTGTGAATCCAGATTCATTATAAGGTACTAATCTTCTTAAGATTTCTCTCTATCATGCTCAATTTCAGTTATGCATCATGTTCATGTTAGTTTTGCATTCATGTGTCAGTTCAGTCAAGTATTCCATGCATCAGATATGCATGTTCAGTGTGTAAGCTCAGTCTATCAATTTTCCCTCAGCTTAACCAGTCTCATTCAAGGGCGAATGATCCCAAGGGGGAGATATTGTAATACCCCACATTTCCTTAGCATAATCTAATCCCCAATAGATGAGTATTCATATGTAAAGTTTTAAAAACACTCATTAGTTTTCAGTTTAGAGCCTATAATTGTGTAGGAAATTGAATTAACTTTCCAACGATATAAAACTTGCCTAAATTTGATAACTGGGTAAGAAATTATTGTGATTTTAAGTTTCAGTTGTATAACCCCTAGCACATCGCGGAGCAGGACAATTTCCCATTTGACAAATTCCAGTGAGGGTCTGCGATCTTGACGCGTCACGCCATAGGCAAAATTGGCATTTGGCAGTTTTCAGTGTCTCTCCGCCATACCACCGAATTACGGTGAGATTCTAGGTCGGAAACAAGGTGGAAATAAGATTACACCACGTCACGCCATTGTGTATTTTCCCAGTTATCCAATTTAAGTGACATGGCGTGATAGCGCCGCATCTCGCTAGCGGTGTTTTTTGGAAAAATTCAATGACAATTAAAAGTATTGACTAGGGTTAAAACAGTCCTTTCCCATTATTTAAATCTTCCTAGGTGTGATATTTAAGCCCTAAAACTATTTTAAATTCATTATTCACTCAATTTCCCCCCAAAATTCAAGAGCTTTCTCTCTAAAATACAAACCCCAACTCTCAAATTCAAGGTAAATCCTCAAGAATTCACCAAGAACTTTAAGAAATTCATCAGTTAAGGTATGTTAAATGTTCATCCATGGCTCCCTTCCACCCATGGAGTCCAAGTATCCCATTTTAATTACAAAGTTATAATCTTTCCAAGTATTTGTGTTTTAAATTATGATTTCACCCATGAATCTCCATGAACTATGATTTTATACCATGTTTCAATAAAATTATTGTTGTTATTCGATTCTCCATTAGATTCACCATGTTTTAATGTTATTATTTATTGAATTAAACCATGTCTTAGTGGTTCTCATGTTAAATTAATGTTATTTATACAAGTTCCATAGTATTCTCATGATTTGACTAAGCTATGAACTACAAGTGTTTGATAAAATGCCTACAAGAGTGATTGATTTTATAAAAGCCTTCATGTTATGTCTTCCAAGTTTTGGTGTCCTTTTACTATTATTGTTTCTAAGTCCTGTGGGAATTGAATACCCAAAAACCATAGCTATTTATCTAGTCTAATCACAGTACATTACAGAATAGTCTTCAGAAAATACTATGTACATTATCAGAATAGTCAGATATCAGTTAGTTAAACTCAGAACAGTCTAGTATTTAACAGTCTTTCAGTTGGGAGTAGAATTTAGTACCGAGCGAGTGCAGGGATGGTGGTTTCCCCGCCAGATAGGTAGAGTCGTTAGTAGCAGTCCCTATACTCTAGAACTATGTATCCAGCGTAGGATATGACAAGTCATCCATCAGATTAGGCTTGACTATCTCGTAGGGGTCACCCGTTAGTTCAGGCTAGACACCCTTAGTCCTTTGGACATTATATCAGTTTAGTTGATCCACAGAGCCAGTGTTAGTACCCATGGCATGGTATTAAAACCCTTCCAACTGGGGTTACAGGTTGGACCCCAATTAGCTCATATTGGGGAATGTCAGTTAGATGATATCTCCCATAGTCTCAGTTACAGTCTAAGATACAGTCTTAGTCTAGTAATCAGTCCAGATATTCAGTCTCAGTGTTGTTTCACCAAAGCATATAATTACCAATTATTTTAGTAGTTCAATCTACAGACTTTGCTCAATTCATGTTATGTGCTTGGTCATGCATCCAAGTATCTATAGATTTTCATGTATATTCAACATTTACAGACTTTCATGTATACACAGTACTTATAGATTTTCCATTTTTCTTGTATCTACTATTTTTATGCTCTCTATTCAGTACTCTATGCTTTACATGTATATTTAAATAATTATTATTCCGGTTCATGAAACCATGCATGTGAGTCTACCTCATTTAGCATGCCAGTACATTCAAAGTACTGATCACATACCTATTTTTGCACTATGATGTATTATATCATAGGTTCTGACGCTCAGTTCCCGACTCATGATTAGACTTGTTAGATCCTCAGCAGAAGTAGTGGTGAGTCCTCATACTTTGAGGACAGGCTTACTTCATTTCATATCTCAGTTTAGTAGTTAGTTGGATTTAGTTGGGGCCTGTCCTATCAACTCACAGTCATTCAGTTTTAGAGGCTTATCAAACATTATAGTCAGTTATTTAGTATTTAGACATTACATTTAGTTATACAATTTATCTGTATTTTATCAGCTTCAGTTAGTTATTTCTATAGACTCATATTTCAGTTTTGAATTCATTTATTAAAACCTTATGGTGTGTCAGTTTTCTTTCGCATTCATGATCATGTTATCTAATGCTCACAGTAGGTACCAGCTCTTGGGTTAGTTTATGGTCCCTCGAGATTGTATGCACCGTGTGACTTCCATGGTGTGCTCTCGGGGCGTTACAAAAATGAAGCCCCATACTTGAAGGCCAATAAATACAAAATTCAGTGTGTGACTAGTGAATTTTTTATGCTCTCACCAATACCCAATGAGCCTATTAGAAAGATTGATGTGAAGTTGAGTAAAAGGTTTAAATCTTCAAAGTGGTGAAATATAAAATATTTCATTGTATCCTCACCTTTGCCCAAAATGCCTCTAAGATGTATTGATCTAAAGTTGGGCCGTTGTTTCAAGTCTTCCAAATGGAGACTTAAATTTGATAGGCAAAAGATCCGTGCTATGACTTTAACTAAGGTGCTTCTTAGGAGGCAATCAAAGTAATTTTTTTTAAATTTTCTAATGTTTTTAATTCATTTTAGCTTATTTCTGGGTGTTTGTAAGTGATAGCATAAGTTGGAATGGGTAACTCAAGAATGAAACCCAGATAAGTATATTGGACTTTCTTTTCATCACTTTCCTCTCTTTAATAAGCTTACAAGGTATATCTTTAAAATACGAATAATTATCACACTCCATGGTTTCTTTTGGTTTGAATTTAATTTATTTGAGCTTAATTTAGTAGAATATGGTTGTTGGGATGAAGATTTTTGAATGTGTGCCTTGTCTCAAATGCTAAATTGCAAAATTCTTGCTTTAACGTAACACACTAGTGCACAACATATGTTTGATGAAATATCCACTTAAGGTTTGTTTACTTAATTAAATGGTGGGTGATTTAATTAGATTAGTATGATTACAAGTGGTATGTTTGGTGATGAATTGGTGCATTGGTCTTGTTCACATGTATTGTTATTTTACCTATTCAAGCTCTTACTTTACATGCACACCACATGTTTGTTAAAATGTTAATAAGAGAGAAATGTCTTATATTCTTGTAAAGGTTAATGTAAACTTTATTAGGGCATTGTGTGATTATTTTTGGAGTATAGCTTTGAGTCCAGTTCTTCTTAAAAGTAGTATAACCGGTGGTTTTTGGTTGAAATTATGGAAGAATGTTGAGTCCATGGTGTGATCTATTAGTGTTCTTATCATAGCATCTCTGGGGGAAGTCTAAGTAACCCGAGAGACAAATGTTTGCCTTTCCCTATGATATTTGGGTAACTCAATTCTTAAGGGTAAAGGGTCATTTGTGTTTCCATTGGTTCCATGAGTGTTTTATGAACTAAATGGACAATATGTGAAGTTGTGAGGAAAGAATCCCATGAAGTGTAATGATAATTTTGCATTGAATTCACCCAAGTTTGTTTTTAATTGTTTAGGAAGAGGCAAAAGCTAAAAAATTCTTTCAAAATATCATTGGAAATAAATGAATTGATAGTTTTCTTTATGAAAAAAAAAGACCAAGGATGTTTTTGAGCATTCTTTTGAGTGACACCATTAAATTCAATTTTTGGCTCTCTCTTTACAAGGATGATTCATGACTCAGAGTAACTTGTTTAGCTCAAATTGCTCAAATTGATTGGGAGATTAACTTTTTTCGCTATGAGTACGATGCCACATGTGGTGATATTTTTGTATAATTCTTGTACATATGTGTAGTCTAACTTGCCCTGAGTGTGTTCAAAGAAAGATCTTAGACAAGGTTGGTTTGGAGAATGACCTGGGGCCACTTTTTGACCTATCATATAGCCAAATTCTCCCCTTAACATCTTTCCCTAGTTAACCCGTTTGAGTCTTTTTACCTATTTTTCTTCTTTGTCTAATGATAACCTTGCTAAAACACTTAAGTCCTTTCTGAAATCTTCTTTTTGGCACTTAACCTCCTTTGATGCATTGCATGATTATAAGAAATGAAATATAGGCAAAAGCCTAATATATTTTTTTTCTTTTGGAGGGGGGGAGAGGGAGGTTGTGTAGTTGAGAAAATAATGCGAGGATGGTTCAAACTCCAAGTTTGGGGGGAATGAATATGATGTGCTAAGATGAGCCAATAAAGGTGTATGTAAGGTTTTAAGATCATGTGCTTAAAGCACATGAGATGTTCTTCATATTAAAGTTGAATAGCATAGCCCATAGAACTTGAAGAAAAATTGGATGAATGAAGGGATAATATGGGCTTAAAGTTAGAAAGTCTCTTGAAAAGGTAAGAGATATAAAGAAAGAAAATGGTGGAATTGAATTTTTTGGTAAATTCTAAGAAAAAAGGGGTTGGAAAATATGGGAAATGAATTAAAGAGAATAAGGTAGAGAGTTTAAAATTTTTTGGGGTAGAAAGGATTGAGTTATTGCATTGAAGGAGGTCTTTTAGTTACTTGATCCATATATATTCCTTCTGCACCTCAAACTTTCATATTATCCCGCAAGACCTTAGTGATTCCAAACTAGGTAAGTCTACATTTGTGGAGAAAAACACCAAGGGAAAGCCTATGGTTCTACTAATTGTATTTGAATTTATTTACGAGAGTGAGTGTGAATTCTTTCATTATTTGATCTTTTTTAGAAATTTCTCTATCTTTTGTGTGTGTGGACTCTTGCTTGTGAGCGACATAGATACTTTGGGGTAGAGGGTGAAGTTTTACTCTAGGTTTGGTTAAATGGGTGAAGTAAGTTGTATTGTGAAGATTGAGAATTTTTTTGAAGATTTTGTGTTTTCTCTTAAGGTGCTTTGTTGATTTGGAAGATTCATTTGATAAAAAGTTGCATCTTTGCTTCATAAAATGTGCTTATTAGGAAATTTTTGTTTTAATTGTTGCCAAGACATGTTTGAAAAGTCTTTATTGAGCTTTGTTAGCTTATTCCTCTAGTATAGTTTTATTTTGGATTGATTTGAGTTAAATACCCTATCTTGTTGAATTGTTCTTCGTTACTTGAGGACAAGTAATAGTTTTAAGTTTGGGGTGTTGATAAGTAGTCTATTTGAAAACTTACTAGCATGTTTTAATCCTAAATTATCATATTTTTTCATTGTTTTTTGTTACTTTCTTACTTAATGCTCATTTGTGAACGTAAAAATTGCAATGAGAATATGAGCAAGGAAACTTGATAAAAATAAGCTAAGGAGAAGGTGAAAGAGAAGAAATGTGAGCAAAAATAACAAAAGCTGAAATTGCAAGTGTTGACCCTCCGTTACCGCGATTGCGGATTGAGGGTCACGATTGTGGTCAGTCAACAAGTCAATCAAAGGGCGATCGTGATATGACTACCGCGATCACAGTCAAGGGATGGTAATCACGGTAGAGAAGAAAAGTTTTAAGGGTATTTTTGTAATATTTGGCAAATCTAGAATTGGGGCTTAAATAGGGGTTTCTAGCTCATTTTTCATCCTATCTTTTATCATACATATTATCCTATCCTTAGTTTAGGGTTTATCTCTTGGAGCTTGGAGCTTGAATTTATACTAATTTGAGGCAAGAATTATTTATAGAAACTCTAGAATGAAGAATTGACAAATCCTATTGAGGATTCATTAAAATTTAAAGTTTGATGCATTCTCTTTATTTTTCATGAATCAAATTGATGGAGATTTTGATATATTTTTATTTATTATCTTTATGATTTGATAGTTCTTCCTCTTTGGATTATGTTAGAATAGGGTGTATTTATGTGTGGGTTGTGATACATTTGTGTATATGTTAATGTGTTGGTGTTGGGTTCTACTATTGCTTGAGTAAATTGATTAGGATTTGTGGTTAAAAGCCCTAAATACCCAAAAATGGGTTTGTGGATGAAAAAAAGCAAGCTATTGAAAGCCTAAACCATCATCTAAATAGGGGTTTAGGTGAACTTTAGGAACCCTCATCATTCTTGAAAGAGGGATGTGAGAACCAAGGCTATAGTAGACAATTATTGGGCTTAGTTTGCTAGTTTTCACCATCTTAGACATAAGGGTGAAAATTAGGTTGACTATCCCTTGGATACCATCCTAGAAATTAAGGTGCCTAATTGAGGCATTGAGTGGATTTAATTGACACACTCGTTAGGTGCTCGAAAGATTTAGTGAGTGACATCTTTGAGGTTTTATTGTGGAACGAGCTTCGAGGACTTTAAACCTAGACTAACACATTATCAACGATTAGAATTTGCACTGAATTATCATATTCCCATGCATAACTTTTCCCTAGGAAAGCATAGTCATAAGATCCATTTTAATTGATTATACTCTAATTATTCTTAGTCTTGAATTAGTTGTTTAGAAGCCCAAAATTAATCATATCTTTGAAAACAATTAAAACCCCTAAATCATTGTATCTTAAGTTTGAATTTATTAATTACTTTCATTTCGAACTTACCCATTCACCACTCATATTGTTCCTCATGGATTTGACCCTAACTCTTGTTGGGTTATTATATTGACAATGACCACCTAGCACTTACATTGACATGTTAGTTGAGCGTTATCATATGTGTTTGTGTTGGAGCCTATGTTTTTTTATTGGTGTTTTGAGACATTATTTTCGTGTGACCCGAGTAGGGTTCTTGTTTAATATTGACGGCCTTGTGTGTGTGTGTATATATATGTTATTTTTTCCTGGTGGACTTGCCTAAGTTGGGGTTTATATGATATCAATGACATAACCTTCTCATATCACTCTAATGGTACATGGATTATACTGAATCATGGATAATAAGTTTTTTAAGTACATTCTAGTTCACGAACTTGAGTATTGGTTTGATTTGAAAATCACATTTTGGTTTGGTTGTGCATATTACATCCTCATATCTTATATACATTTATGAGGAATTAGGGGACTGACTGTCTTCTCTTTCTTTTGCTTTCTAGTCTTTCCTTCAGAAAGTCATTTAGAATGATCCACTTTTGTACCACTATGGAAATAGTATTTTTTTTGACAAAAATTTGACATCTTTAAAAACCCACTAAGATCATGTGCCGAAGTGAAGTTATAGATATTGGATTGGTATTGGTATTGGTATTGGTTATTAGATTGAATATAAGTTATGAACCCCATGGGTCCGACCTTGGTAGAAGTTCTTGATAGGTGTATATAGAGGTTCTGCGACGACCTCGGACATATCACATCATTAGCATCATCATTGTCATTCTCATTGCATTTCATACATTATGCATTTTCTATGATTGTACTTCATGCTTGATAGATATCTATCTATTTTGTGTTTCCTTTACGTACTTGTACTTGGTGTATGTTTTGTATATTAGAAATGTTAGTAGAGACAGTGTGGACTACCGTTTAGGATGTTTTTTTATTGCAGGTAACGTGTCCATAGAATATTTTTATGTTATTTATTTTCTATGATGCTCAGTCGGCCTATAATACCTACTGATTACAAGTGGACTATACTCACCCCAATTAAGCCCTTTCAGTGTTGATTCGGATAGTGCGCCATGAGGTAGCATATTTCAGGTAGTTCTTAGAGTATTTATGAGGTAGTGGTCACTCTTTGCTTCCTGAGTTGATCTTCAACCCCATCTTGTCTAGTTTATAACTCATAATGTTTAGAGATAGACTTATGTTGTCTTTCAGAACTATCAATTGTGTAGTTTGACTTTAAGATATACTTTATTGGTTCTTACACTGTGACACTAGGTTTTGGGGTGATTTATGGTATCATTTTTATATATGTTTCCACTAATATTATATATGTGTGGTTTGACATTGTTCTAGAAGTCTTGCCTTGGGTTTTGGTTATTTTTTCTCATTCCATATCATTTTGGGTGATTGCCTTACTTGTCAAGGTTTTTCGCGACAAGTGCCATCATGACCCTTATTTTTTGGGTCATGATAAATTGTTATCAAAGCAGCCAAGTTTATTGGTCTCATCAGTGTAAAGACAGGATGTCTAGTACAGTCTTGTAGATTGGTATATAGACATTTGTATCTATCTTCAATAGCCTATATGATATCTTGTAATACCCCAAGTTTTGAGCTCTAGATCTACCAAGAGATGGATAATTGAATTAGCTTTATAACGCCACCAGTCTCACCTTAATCCGATATCGGGGTAAAAAGTCATGGAAAATTTACTATGGCACTATCAAAGTTGTTAGAGATGAAGCCTCTAATGATAAATCATTGTCAGACTATATGAGTCATTAGGAAGACTCGTCATCATGGAAGTGAAGAATCAAAAATTTAATTCAGTGGTCCAAGACTCTTCGTGACGACTCGTGGTTGGATTATATGAGTCGTCAGGAGTATTCGTTGTGACAACAGTGGGAAATTAGTATCTCTTGTCCCTTGACTACGACTGTCATGAATCGATTTAGGAGTCTTAATAGAACCTACTAAATCTGCCAGTGGGCAAGCCAAACCTTAACCTAGAGCTAACGCAATGGGTGAATTCGGTAATAAATTCCCAACATAGGTGAAATTTAAGAACACAATATATAGATAATTAAAGTGTTCTAAATGGATCAAACAGTCAATACAAGATACCATCCCACAACCTGATTGAGCTAGTACAAGAGCATCTAATGCCAATAATATAACTTTAAATATTTCTAAGAGTCAATAACATTTGTCTCAAAAACAAAAGACTGAATGTAAAAGATAAAGGGAAATGGGAGACTCGAACTCCAAGAGCTCACCCTATCTTCGGAAATCAATCACGCACGAGCGACGATCAAAGGCAGAAACTAGTACTCGAATCTGCACCAAAAGTTACAAAAGTGTAGTATGAGTAGCAAAACAATGGAAACTAAGTAGACATTATTAGATGACTGAGCTAAATCATGATATAAGTATGATACAATGCAAGATAACATAACTAAGTTAAGGTACAAAAACAAACATGAATCATCTCCAATACCGTTGTACATAAATAGTAAGTATCTAGAATAATGACATAACATAACATAATATCAAACAAGCAATCACAAACTACAAAATTGTCTCCTATACGCCATTTTGTGCTGAAAAGGAAAGCACTCAACCCAGCCTCCCATACGATTGGAGAGTACACTTATGAGAAGAATAAGCAATCAATCGTCATCATAACTAACCTTCATTATTATTTAACCATCATTTCAAAATTTACCCACACTCTATAATATTACCATCATTTAACAACCTTATCATTGTTACTCACTAATCACCATATATTAGCTAATCATCACTTACTAACCAACCCATTTAATTACTAAAGTCCATTTATGTTACACCAAATTATAACCATTCTCTCATTTTTTGATTTAGCCAAATTACTACCTTTCAATCTCATATTCCGATATTGTCAATCATAAAAAGTGTATCATCATAGCATAATATACATATCCGGACTTGAATCTGTAAATATAATCAATAGCCAGACTTGAACTAATAAATAATCAATAGTCAAACTCAAACTAGTAAATATAATTAATATTTAGATTTAAATCAGTAAATAATCAATAAAAAAAAGTCAAATCGGTAAATAATAAAATGTGCCAAGTCATCCTCCGAACTCGAACTGGGTGTATATAATCATGAACATAATCATCTTCTAGACTCGAACTGGATAAATATATATATAATCCACATCATAAATAGTATCATCAATATACATAAATAATAGCATAATCAACAGGTGTCAACCCTTACATAAGCTAATATAACAAACAAGTATTAGTATTTCTTGATATTACCCTGATACATATTTTCAAGAGTCTAATAGGGGCAAAGGGTTTAGAAACTAATATGCTACATAGCCTAAAGTTGGTTAAAAGTCCACTCTAATCTACAAGTCCCATTTTAAACAAAATCTACCTGAACTAGGCGTAAGGTATCTAAATCCACTTTTAGATGTATACCAAGCCACAATTAGTAAAGATTTTTCCTAAATATATTAGCTAAGCCCAATAGAAACTAAGGAAACCTTTACGGGTGTAAGAAACTAAGGCTAAACTTACCTAAACAAGAGTAACTAAAGTATTATTATCTATCTTGAGTGGTCTAAGGAATACTCATTCCATGAGAAATGAAGCCTAATTCAGCGAAGGTATAAGGAACAAGCTAAGCATTTCAAACTTACGGTTTTAAATTAGCCTAAATGCCCAACTAACCCAAATTCCTACATTTCATCAATCCAAGACCTAAAACCTATCCCAAATCAAACAAGATATCATAACCATACTATGACACATCTCAATCTAACTAGGGATAAACCTAGCCTAACTCGTCGTCGAAGAAAGCTCAATGAACTGCTAATCCATTGATATTCCCTTTCGAGAAGCCTCCTCAAGATTACAAACTATCATAAACACATTTTACTCATCAATACGAAAATAGTAATACCCATATTGCACTATTTTTCTTCGGGTCCAACAATCGCATCAAAATATCCACGTGGGTTCTACATTTTAAAAATGCATTTTCAAACCCAACCCAATATACTATAAATCTCAATGAACCTAAAAAATAGAAGAAAACCAAGATAAATTGGGGCTGAAAAAAAGCCCTAAAGGTTTTGGATTTTTAAACAAATAATCAAGAAATTTCACCAAGAAAAGGGTGAATTCTTACATTAAATTGGATAATAATCACAAAAATAAATATTAATCTAGATTACCAATCACCAACAATCTTAAATTTTAAGAGTTCTCACTCTATAGGGTTTTTGCTCACAAGTGATGGATGAAAAATAAGCAAAATCGCGACATAAAGAGTCCTTTTAAACTGTGACTGGAAGATCATGATCGTGGCATATTCTGGTCTACATGACTTATCTCGATTGAGAGACTTATGTATGATCGCACCACAACGATCGTGGCTGCATCAATGGATAGCGAAAAACTTAGAAAACTTCTAAGTCTCCTCCAAGGCCTTAAGATTCATCCAGAATCCCATACATGAAAATAAACTATGTAACCACACTAAATTTTATGTTCTAGATGTGATGGCACACTCGAACTTTCTATCCAAGGTAGATTCAACCAAATATGGGTCCCACACCTAAATTTCATTTTCTTAACTTTTCAACCAATAGGTCAAAATGAGCATGAGTGCCTCAGGACCCAAACCAATGGTCTACCTAGACTAAAATTGACACTTTGAACTATTTGGCACATTTAGAATTTGCATACGAGATTGTTTTGCTAATATCTTTGCTCGGTGTCCATTTGGAACCAACAAAGTCTTTAAAATAGGGAAATGGATCTAAAAACCAAACGAATAGCCCGATAACTGAATTGTAAGATCTATCAAGTCATTGATGACTTAGAGTGGATGTAGAAAAGATCTAATGAAAAAATTATATGGAATTATGAAAAATAACCTGAAGAATCATTATAGACCGGTCATGAAAATTTGTGGTCAAACTAAATGACTCGTCGGGAGGACTCATTGTCATGACAATGAAGGACCAAATCTTTGATCCACTAGTTACGACTTCAGGCCATGACTCATGGAGAGATCCTGTGAGTTGTAGCCTCAGTCATCGCTATTGGTTCCAGACATTATTTGCAGATTTCAAAATAGGAATTTTGGTCCTTTTCCACTCTTTCAACCCTAAACCCACATTGTTTTGGGTATCCCAAGGCTAAATATTTTTAGTTAATATAACTGTAAGCCCTCATTATATAAAATAGCATTCAACAATCTATTTCAAATAGAGAAAAGAAGCAATTCTTTTTCTCCAAAGGCATATTAGGGTTCTTCAACTTCAAACTCCAATTCCAAAGAGTTCTTCAAGGTTTTCATCTCCAGGTATGTGGGATTTCATTAATAGGTTTCTTTCACCCATTGAGTCCAAAACAACACTCGTTTTTCTAGTTTAATTCACCCTTCAAGTATAGGGTTCCATGGCAAGAATGGGTTCTATGACTTCTCAATTTATTTTTTGAATTTAACAATGAATATATTTTTCCCTATAATTTTAAAATCTTTCCATACTCAGAATTATGAAATCCCATAATGTTGATAAATTGTTAAGTTTTGGGCTTGAATTATGAAATTCCTTATGATGTTCAGTTTAATATTGTCATGTTTAGAGTTGGTGGGTTATGAACATCTAATATGGAGGATATCATGTATATAGTTTAAATGCCGTATTCTCTAGCTTACATGTTATTGAGCAAATTTCAAAATATCCACTTATTGTTATTTCCAAAATATTATTATATTTAGTGTATTCAGTTATCAATGCCTCTCATGTGTTTGATAAATTGTCTATGAGAATGAAATAATGCCATTATAGCATGCTAACATGTATTCCCCATTCATGTACAAGTTAATGCATTACAACTGTTTGATAAAATGTCTTTATAGATGAATTATGACCAAATAAACATTATTATATTATTCAAGATTATGCCTTGTTTTACTTTTCATGCTATCGAGTCCTGGAGGTATTTAATACCCGATAATTTAACTGTTTACCTAGAGCCAGTGTCAGTTACAAATAGTACCATTCATGTCACCATCAGTAGAACTCAATCAGTTATAAAACTCAGTAAAACTCAGTAAACTCTGTATCAGTCCAGTACAGGTCAATATACTTAGTTTACTGTCTTTCAGTTTGGAGAAGGATTCAGCATAGAGCGAGCCTAGGGATGGGGTCTTACCCGTTAGTTAGGACTGGGTCCCTAAAAGCAACCCCTAAGTTCCAAAACCACGTAGCTAGCGTAGGTTATGTCCACCTTGTAGTTTTCAATACAACTATGAGATTTACGAATTCATACATGCATCGTGTTTACATAGAAACGTATTGTATTTAACAACATAATCCTAGTGTTTCTCAACCATCAAGGACTAATTCACTTTAGTTCTCTCGAATCAAAAGTGTTTACCAAAAACAATACAAAATCTCCAAGTAGTTAATCCTGCTAAGGCATTAACTTATAAAATAGGGGTTGGTAATCCTATTTTCTTGTCACTACTCTCTTTTCTGAACATCAACCTTTGTTTCGAACAAGTTGTGTGTTAAGGCATATCCTCTATGTTTGCAACCACGAGAATTCAAGATAAGCGAAGAGAGTATGATGTAAACAAATCAATGCAGAATGAATTTAAAACCCAAAGTGTAGATTGTATGCTACAAGGCTTCCATAACCCTAACTAATAAACTTAGCTACTCATGAATAAAACAAAAAGCATCATAAATATATTCATAATACCAAAAACTAGAAGACTATCTTAGTGTGTGAATAGTAAAACAAGAGAGAAATGTTTTTGTCTCTCCACCCTAAGCCGCTATTTCCTTCTCAGAATACTACAGAATAATTCAATTCTGAATAAAAATTCAGAATTAAGACTTTTAATAATCTTTTCTCTCATAATTGCCTTCTAAGTCCCTGAACTAATTATAAATGACAAACTAGTCTTGGACATAGTTTCTTGGCGCCATATTTGGTCCAGAGTGCTACTCTCTCTTGTGTCATATGCCATCCGCATTCCATAGTACCATAATGTCTTCATCTACCTCATTAGTACCTGAAATCATGCTAATCACATCAGTTAGTTCAATTACATATAAGTAGAGTAAAAACATAAGAAACTAGGCACTTTGTTCTCTAAACATAGCTAAAATATGGATAAATTATGGTGCTTAGGCGTATAACTACACCCAAGATCACCAACTCAATAGGATGCCACTTCCAGTACCACTAGTGGTCAACGCCAGAACAAATTTTATGCACCCCAGTCTCTCCATGATCAAGGAAGTTTTCCTGTTATAGTTACGGGTATGCTATAAGTCTTTCATATTTATGTTTATGCCTTGTTAGATCCCGGGGCTTTACTTCCTTTGTAACCCCTATGAAGCCGTCAACTTTAGTGTCAGACCTGAAATATTTGTAGAGCCCTCCTCAGTGTCTACCGCAGACTTTAGAGTAAAGTGGTGATAGCTAAGTTTAGAATTGTTGATTAAGTGGTTCACAGCTTTAGAATGATGGCTTTAAGCTAAGGGGGAGATGGTAGAACAAGTAACAAAGTCAGGATCTCAGATTATATTAGTAATGTCAGTAATGTCAGTACTCATGCCTTATATTTCAGCTCTATAATCCTAGATTATATTCGGCCATGTTATCAAAAATCAGGTACGCTTACAGTTCCTAGTATTAGGATTCCCAGTTCACTCCGTATAACAAATCATGTTCCATGAACACAAAAAATCCAACTCAGGTCATGCAGCTTATGACTCAGGCACTCATACCTTACAGTATGTGAGTTCCTATGACTCCTGCTACATTTCTAATGATCAGCAAAATTCAGATTTCGTCATGTATATCCTCAGTTTAGACCTCTTGACAAATCCATGATGTTGATATTCTGTTCCTCAGGCTTATGTTAAATGTCAAGTTCAGTATAGTGTCCATTTGTGCTTCAGGTCCTCATTTTCTAACCTTCAGTGAACTCTCCTTATGAAATGATGTAGTGATGAGCAGTTGCTTAGATGGGAGAGAGCAAATGATTCATGTAAAGAAAATATTGATAGATGCTTTTTTTACAAAAGGTTTTAGTTATGAAGATAGGCTTGAATGTCATGTTGATATGTATGTGGCTAAATGTATTTCAAAGATTTGAGTAGGCTTGAACTTAGTAGGAGAGTTCTGTTCAGCTCAGACCTCAGTAGGTAGGCTATCAGTGCCCATATTACAGAGTTTTAGCCATATTATGGTTTCTTATTCAGATATCTTATTAAGACCATACCAGGGTTCCTTACTCCCTAAAGTCATTAGAACCTTATAGAAAGAGTGTCTCAAAAATGCTCCAATTGAGTATAAGTTTTAGTATGAGTTAGTTCGTAAAGCCAATAATTCAGTTTAGCAGTCAGGCGGACAAATTT
Organism: Capsicum baccatum var. pendulum; assembly: GCA_030864225.1. Lineage (NCBI taxonomy): Eukaryota > Viridiplantae > Streptophyta > Magnoliopsida > Solanales > Solanaceae > Capsicum > Capsicum baccatum. The sequence goes on from CM061554.1 coordinate 184,144,732, forward strand.
GAATGGTTTCAAATCTTTTCATCTAGTCATCCTATCCTAAAATGGAACATCCTAGTAGTTACCAGTTCAGCCCAGTTTATGTATCATCACCCAATTTCAGATACCAGATATTCAGTCATGATTCAGTTCATAGGTACCCCATGCATCGTCTCATGTGTTTCCTTAGTATCTCAGCCAAGTTAGCATTCTCGAGGGACATAGTGTCCCAAGGGGGATATGCACTATAATCCCCAAGATTTTATGTTCTAAACCTTTCATTATCTCTTCACGTCACGAATCCACTTAGGGATAATATGTACTTATAAGTTGACCCTCTCGTTCCAATCTCAGCCGTATGACTATTCCCAAGTTATGGCATGTATTCAAGAAATCAGTTCAGTTCATGTAATCATTTCATGTATCATATTTCAGGCTTAGTCTTGGCCTCAAGTTCCCGTTCGTACATGTTCATGTACAAGTTAATGCATTACAAGTTTTTGATAAATCTCAATAGATAAATTATGACCAAGTAAACATTATTATGTTATTCAAGATTATGCTTTGCTTTACTTTTTATGCTATCGAGTCCTGGAGGTATTTAATACCCGACAATTTAGCTGTCTACCTAGAGCTAGTGTCAGTTACAAATAATATCAGTCATGTCACCATCAGTAGAACTTAGTCAGTTACAAAACTCAGGAAAACTCAGTAAACTCTGTATCAGTCCAGTATAGGTCAATATACTCAGTTTAGTCTCTTTCAGTTGGGAGAAGGATTCAGCACTGAGCGAGCCTAGGGATGGGGTCTTACCCGTTAGTTAGGACTGGGTCCATAGAAGCAACCCCTAAGTTCCATAACCATGTAGCCAGCGTAAGTTATGAGATGTCACCTGTAAGTCCTAAATGTAACACCCCAAATCTGGTACCCAGAATACTACATGGTGCTCATGACCCCAAAGGACCTCAAGCTATCCCATGACTGATATCTATACGTGGACACTGCATAATATACTATTTAAATCCAAAAATAAAGGCTATAAGGCTGTAAGGTTCAGAACTAAGACACAATCAAATAAAATATACCATCTGTGTGGGGTATGAAATACCCAAAACAAACTAATAAACTAATTAAACATGATAGTCTGAAAAGACTTTAACTGTCTGAATAAGGAGTTGATGGGACATGTCCCCAACTAACTCTAACTACTAAAATAAACTAATTAATAAAATGATAAGCTAATGCTCATGTCCTAGAAGAATGAGGACTCACTTCTGACTCTAACTGCTAAGTACTGGAATGCTACTAATGCTCTAGAGCTCATTCTTCTGAACCTATGGTGTAAAAGACCATAGCACAAATGCGTCAGTACGATTGAATATACTGGTATGCATTTTAGGTAGGTTGAATGCAAAGGTTTCATATGCATAAACTATACTAATTGACTGAACAACATGAACGTGAGAATACTTGAATGAATACATAATAACTATAACTGAGTTCGTGATAACATGATTGCTAAATTTGAATACCGATAACATGAGATAATGATAACCACCACCACCACCACCAACAAACCCAGTGTATTCCCATATAGTGAGGTCTCGGGAGGGTAAGATATAGGCAGTCCATACCTCTACCTCTAAAGAAATAGAAAGACTATTTCTGATAGAGCCCCGGCTTGAGATACAGAAGAGATAATGATAATCGTATAACTAAAATAACTAATACTGAGAGACTGTATCTGACAGTCTAGTTTCCGATGGAACTAGCTTAGTTCCATTTTGTTCTAAGGTGACTTCATCTGACAGTCCTAAATTCTATAAAACTATATGAGTTTTATTACTGAGACTAAATAATTGTATCTGACAATCCGGATATGTAACTGAAACTATTGGAAGTAGTCATCTAACCGACATGCCTCAGATAACTTAATATAGTTGAGTTGGGGTCTAATCTGTAAACCCAAATTGGAAGGGTGTCAATACCACACCACTAGTAAGGACAAGCTGTGGGTGACCCTCATCTGATAGTGTCCCTAAAAGAGAAAGGTGGGACCCTCATCTGACAGTGTCCCTAAAAGAGAAAGATGGGACCCTCATCTGACAATGTTTATCCACCTTAACAACCCTCATCTGACAGTGTTGATGTCTCAACCTATGCTGGCTACATAGTTCTGGAATACAAGGATGACTTCTAAGAATCACACCCTCATCTGATAGTGTGTGTTCCCATCCTTAGGTTCACTCAATGCTAATTCCTACTCCCATATGAATAAACACTAAACATGGATTATTGAACTGAACTGGACTGAATTAACTGAGTTCTCGTTGACTGATGGAATAGTACTGAGATTACTGTATTACTGAGCTTTACTGAGTCACATGACTGACTGAGTTTTATAGATCATGTCTTGACTGAGGATATCATGGAAACATTACACTAACTCTAGGCACACAACTGTATTTTTCGTGTACAAGTACTCCCAGGACTCGATGGGAAGAAACTGACAAAGCATGACTTTCTTGAATACATGACTAACATCACAATCCATAGTACAATAAGTTGGAGATTTCATGAAGTACGAGTTCTAAAGCACCACAATGGCTACACATATATCCATACTTCATTGACTAAGACATTTCATCAAACACTTGACGTGCATAAACTTGTACATGAATGGAGATTTCATATTATTATACTAGTATGGCACGTTTCCTTCACATTGGCATTTATTCAAACATATGGGGATGATGCCTTGGTTATACCATCATCAACACATTTAATAATCATGATACATCAATCAAATTGTAAATTGAAGGGGGTTTATCATGATTATTATGCAAATCTTCATATACTAAAGTCAATCATTGGAATATGTAATTTAAAACATGAATCAAAACCCCACACAACATGAACATGAATTTTAATTCTATTTAAATCATGAACATTCATAAATACATAAATCTTGTATTTTGAAAAGAGATTCTTGATCTTCATGGGTGAAAGGGACTCATGAATCAACACATGACATGCCTTGATAATGGAAGAATCCTTGAGATTTGGATCTTGAATTAGAAACCCCTCTTCTTGATCTTGAGAGAATTTTAGAGAAAAGAATGTATTTTGGTGTAATCGAGGGTGAATTCAGTGTTTATGGAGCTTTGGGGTGATGGGAAAATACCCCTCCAAAACTATTTGGAAAATGCTAAATTCTACGGCTGACGAGATTGGGCTGATGTCGTCACATATGTGATAAGCCGTCAGCTCATGTCATAACTTGATGATAGAGTTTATGAATTTATGCCTAAGACTGATAACATTAGCTGGTAAGTCGTCAGATATGTGATAAGCCGTCAGCTAATGTCGTCACTTAGTTGCCAGGCTAACATGCTTGAGTAAAATGGGTATAACTTTTTTCTCTGATATCAGATTTGGACGAAATTGGTATCGTTGGAAATATAATTAAATTATCTATCTGTTGGTGAGTCATGAGCTCAAAAATTAGCAGTATAATGAGAGTTATGCTCATTTGAAGTTGACTATACCAATATCTTTCCCAATAATTCAATCGGTAAGGAATGTTTTATTCTCCTAATAGCTAGGACGTATTTGAGACCTTAATTGACATCAAACTTGATTATGAAACTACCAAATAACCATGATGTACTATGCATAATCTTGAAATATGGCGCTAATATTGATTTGCATTTTTTGGGGTATTACAATATCTCCCCCTTGGGAACATTTATCCTCAAATGAGACTAATTAGACTGAGAGAAATGATAACTAAAAGTACATACTGGACATGCACAACTAAAGCTTGATGTCATGACTTACATGACTAATAAGCTGGTTTTATCATATTGAACATTCATATCTAATGCATGAATACATGACTGAGCTGACATATAAATACATGACTGAATATCTAATGGTACTTAGTACCAAGTTTATAATTTATATCTAAACATGAAACTGAATAATCTTAAGGAAAATTACTACCTTCAGCTGAGTTGAGTTTATGGAGAAGAGGTGAGAGTACTTAGTTTGCATGTCTTCTTCTACTTCCCAAGTAGCTCCCTCAATGGATTGATTCCACCAAAGAACATTGACTAGGGGGACTTCTTTGTTTCTTAGTCTACGAATCTAGTACTCAAGTATTTTGACTAGAATTTCTTCATAAGAGAGACTGTTCTTAACATCTATGCTCTGAATAGGAACTACATCTGCTAGGTTACCTATGGACTTCTTGAGTAAAGAGACATGGAAGACTGGGTGAACTGAGGCTAGATCTGAAGGCAATGCGAGTTTATAAGCTACTTTTCTGAAGCGAATAAGAATTTTAAAGGGACCGACATATCGGGGAATGAGCTTTCTCTTCTTGTTGAATCTCTTCACTCCCTTCATGGGAGAGTTCTTTAGATAGATAAAGTCATTAATCTCAAACTCAAGATTCTTTACTGAACATGTATGAATGGGAATATAGGAACATGACTAAGTCTGTAACGTGTGACATAGACTGAGTATCGTGAACTGAACTGAGCCATTTCATACATGGCTTATAACTGAGATTGGAGCTTGAGGGTCCACCTATGCATACCTAATACTCCAATCTAGGTTTCTTACATGAGGAGGGAATGACATATTTAGGTAATGAAAGTTCATGGGATTATAGTGTTTATCCCCCTTGGGACACTACGCCTCTCAAAGAATGCTGACTTGGCTGAGATATTGAGGAGAGATTGGAATGATGCATTGGGCACCCACAAACGGAATTGCAACTGAATATCTGGGATCTAAGGCTGATTTGTGAAACATAAACTGAGCTGAACATGCAACTGCTTGACTGGTCCATCTTAGAATGGTTACATCTATGAAACTTCAAATAGTGCGACTAGGTGGACAGAATGGGAAAATATATGAACTTGTCCGTCTAGCTGTCAGACTGTCAGATTAAAGTATTGGTTGTTCAAAATAATTCCTACCTACTGACTCATCTAATCTGCTGACTGAATGATGGATGAATACAGGGCATGTAAGACGAAACTGTACTTAGTCTGAATAACTAGACTGAGAATATAGAGTTTTTATGAACATGAGAAATGGATTAATTAACATAAGATATCTAAGCATGAATTAATAAAGTACTTGTATTGTCTGAGAATACAAGACCAGACGTATGATATGATTCAAAAATATTCTATAAGTTGAGGTACTAAAACACCGATAACATGCGTAACTGATAACTACATGCTATGGTCAAGCAATCCTAAAATTGGATTGTGGTACTGATCTAATTTCTAAACTGAGGTTGAGGCTGACACTATATCTAAGACTATAGCAGAGACTGCAACTAAATCTGTAATTGAGACTTATACTAGGACTGAATACTGGTTTTTATTAATTGAGGTTTAGATTGGTAGTGAAGCACTAAATTCTGATGGCTAAGTAATTGATAACTAAAGGCCATGATACTATAGGACTATCTGAGTCCTTTACTGAATACCAATTACTGAACTGACGCTGTAGTTGAGGCTTGAGGGATGGAACATCGACACCACAGATTCATCGAGGGATCTAAACTAAGGTTATATATGACATAACCTGAGTTTGGCTGATCACTAGGAGTAGAACTTGAGTCATGTGGGCTGAGCATAGTGTAAATCACGACATGAGTACACGAGTCGTGAGCTACATGACCTGAGCAAGAAGGTTTTATATTGATGGGAAATGATCCATACTATTGAGTAAATTGGAACTCCTTATACTAGGAACTGGAAATGCATATAATTCTATGGAAGGTACGTAAATGTAAGTTGTGTTAATGGAACATGGTTCGTACCATGGAGTAAACTGGGACTCCTTATACTAGGAACTAAAATCGTACATGATTTTCACTAATATGCACAAATATGTGTGGTGATCATGGAGTTGATAGGTAGGACATAAATAGATATCATGATACTTGATGGGTTTTGATGATCTGTTATACTATTCTGAGATGATATGCATGATTATGTTCGCTGCGGGAATAGATGAGGATGTCATCTATGAAGCCTATAATGAATATGTCCAAGTACTACTTGAACACATGGTTCATCAAGTCCATGAAGGATGCTGGGGCATTAGTAAGACCAAAGGAACTAAGAATTCAAAGTGAAACTCTGGGTTGATGATAGCCTGATCTGAGGTCTATCTTAGAGAAATAGATAGCACCCTGAAGTTGGACAAACAAATCATTGATTCTGGGAAATAGATACTTGTTTGTAACCATGAATTTATTGAGTTGATGGTAGTCTATATACATTCTGAGAGAGCCATCTCTCTTTCGCAAGAATAGAATTGGTGCACCCTAGAGGGAAACACTGGGCCTAATGAATCCCTTATATAAGAGATCCTTTAACTTTTCTTTTAGTTCTTTGAGTTCTACTGGTGCCATTCTATATGGAGGAATAGATAAAGGCTAAGTATCTTAAAGAAGATCAATGCCGAAGTCTATTTCCCTTTTGGGAGAAACTCTAAGAAAATCTTTGGGAAACACATCTGAATATTCATTCACTACTGAGACTAATTCTACACTGGGAGTCTTGGATCTAGAGTCCTTAACATGAACAAGATGATAAACATATCCTTTAGATATCATTTTCCTTGCCCGAAGATAGGAAACAAGCTGACCTCTGAAAGCTAAAGTACTACCCCTCTATTCTAGGATAGGTTCATTCAGAAACTGGAACTGGACAACTCTGTTTATGCAGTCAACTGTGACATAGTAGGAATAAAACCAATCCATGCCAAGAATGACATCAAAATTAGTCATCTTTAATTCGACTAAGTTTGTTGAGGTGACTTTCTAAAATATCATGACCAGGCAGTTCATGTATACCCTCTGGGCTATGATGGTTTTTCCCACTAGGGTAGATACTAAGAAGGGCTCTACTAGAATTTTGGGATTGACTCTGAAATCAACTTCTATGTAAGAAGTAACAAAAGATAAGGAAGAACCTGGGTCTAGCAAAGAATAAACATACACATGAAAGATTTGTAATGTACCAGTAAGCATATCAGGAGAATTTTCCTTATCTTGCCGGGACTAGAGAGCATAAAGGTAGTTTGGGAGTTGCCCATTAGTAGCACTGGAGGTGGCACCCTACTGGTTTGGGCAACCGGATTGAGCTGAGGAATGGTTATGCTGACCTGATAACCTGCCTGGGGACAATCTCTGACTCAATGGTCTAGCTTACCACATTTGAAATAGGCGTCATTGCCAGCTCTGCAAATACCTTGATGGTTCTTACCACAAGTATGACAAAGGGGATGGGTTCGGGCACTAATAATTCTGCCCTGAGATTTAAGGTCTGGCGCCCTATCCTTGTTGTCGGCTTTGAATTTTGGCACTGGAGCACTGGCTGAAGAAAGGACTGGGACAACAGCCTGTTGATTACTCTGAGCTACTACTGAGTAAGATAAAGTGAGGGAGTCGGTTTTGAATTCACCATGAAAGGCATGCTCGTCCAGGAAATTTTCCTGAACGGGCGAAGGTACAGATTGATTTTAGGTTCTCCTTTTGTTAGCCCTTTTGGGAGAGATAGTCTATAAATGAAATGAAAAAATGTATTTAGACTGGGAATCTATATTTGAGCTTAAGCTCACTGGCACAACATAAATACTAAAAGAAGGGAAACTGTTCCTAAAACATCTAATAGCCTCTTGTCTATAAGTGTGGTGCACAACACACTCATGCACAAGACTCTACTAGATGCGGATTTCAAACTTCCTAGGATACTATTGAACCTTAGGCTCTGATACGAAGTTTGTAACGCCCCAAATCTGGTACCTAGAACCCTACACGGTGCTCATGACCCCGAAGGATCACAAGCTAACGCATGAATGATATCTGTACCTGAACACTGCATAATATAATGTGTAAATAGGGAAATAAAGGCTATAAGGTTCAAACCGAGACACAATATCTAATAAAATATAACATTTGTGTGGGGTATCAACTACCCAAAACAAACTAATAAAGTAACTGAACATGATAGTCTAAAAAGCCTCTAACTGTCTTAATAAGGAGTTGATAGGACATGTCCCCAACTAACTCTAACTACTGAAATAAACTAAGTACTGAAATAATAAGATAATGCTTATGTCCTCGTAGTATAAGGACTCACTACTGACTTTGACTGCTCTATACTAGAATGCTACTAATGCTTTGGAGCTCATTCTTTTGAACCTATGGTATAAAAAACTATAACACAAATGTGTCAATACGATTTAATGCATTGGTATGAATGTGAGGTAGGTTAAATGAAAAGGGTTCACATGCATGAACTATACTAACTAGATGAACAATATGAATGTGAGAATACATGCATGAATACATAATAACTATAACTGAGTTCATGATAACATGATTATAGAATTTGAGTACTGATAACATAAGATACTGATAATTGTATAACTGAAATAACTAATGCTGAGCGACTATATCTGACAGTCTAGTTTTTGATTGAACTAGCTGAGTTCTATTCTGTTTTGAGGTGACTGCATCTGACAGTCCTAAATTTTATAGAACTATCTGAGTTATATTATTGAGACTGAATGATTGTATCTGAGAGTCCTGATCTATAAAGAAAACTATGGGAAGCAGTCATCTAACTTACATGCCTCAAATAATGAAATATAGTTGTGTTGGGGTCCACTTTGTAATCCCAATTAGAAGGGTATCAATACTGCTTCACTGGTAAGAACAAGCTGTGGGTGACCCTCATCTGACAGTGTTTATCCACCTCAACAACCCTCATCTGACAGTGTTGATGTCTCAACTTATGCTGGCTACATAGTTCTAGAATGTAAGGATGACTTCTAAGAATCACAGCCTCATCTGACAGTGTGTGTTCCCATCCTTGGGTTTACTCGGTGCTAATTTCTACTCCCATCTAAATAGATACTGAACATGGATTACTAAATTGATCTGGACTAAATTAACTAAGTTTTTATTGACTGACGAAATAGGACTGAGATTACTGTATTACTGAGATTTCCTGAGTCACATGACTGACTGAGTTCTATGGATCATAGCTTGACTGAAGATAAAGTGGAAACATAACACAACTCTATGCACACAGCTAGATTTTTTGGGTACAAGTACCCCCAGGACTCGATGGGAAGAAACTGACATAGCATGACTTTCTTGAATACATGACCAACATCACAATCCATAATATAATTTGGAGATTTCCTGAAGTATGAGTTCTAAAGCACCACAATGGCTACACATATATCCATACTTCATTGACTAAGACATTTCATCAAACACTTGACGTGCATAAACTTTTACATGAATGGAGATTTCATATTATTATACTAGTATGGCACTTTTCCTTCACATAGGTATTTAGTCAAACACATGGGGAGGATGCCTTGGTTATACCATCATCAACATATCTAATAATTATGGATACATCAATCAACTTGTAAATTGAAAGGGGTTTATCATGATTATTATGCAAATCTTCATATACTAGAGTCAATCATTGGAATATGTAATTTAAAACATGAATCAAAACCCCACGCATCATGAACATGAATTTCAACTCTATTTAAATCATGAACATTCTTAAATACATAAATCTTGTATTTTAAAAAAAGATTCATGAGCTTCATGGGTGAAAGAGACTCATGAATCAACACATGACATACCTTGATACTTGATTTGGAAAGATTGATGAAATAATCCTTGAGATTTGGATCTTGAATTGGAAACCCCTCTTCTTGTTCTTGAGAGAATTTGAGAGAAAAGAATTTATTTTTGTGAAATGAAGGCTGAATTCAGTGTTTATGGAGCTTTGGTGTGAAGGAAAAATACCAAAATATCCCTCCAAAACTGTTTAGAAAATGTTGAATTCTACGACTAACGACATTGGGCTGATGTCGTCACATATGTGATAAGCCGTTAGCTCATGTAGTCACTTGATGCTGGAATTTATGAATTTATGCCTAAGGCTGACGACATTAGCTAATAATTCATTAGATTTGTGATAAGCCGTCAGCTGATGTCGTCACTTAGTTGCCTGGCTAACATGCTGGAGTAAAATAGGTATAACATTTTGGTCCAATATCAGATTTGGGAGAAATTGGTATCATTGCAAATCCAATTCAATTATCTATCTGTTGGTGGGTTATGAGATCAAAAATTCATATTATAATGAGAGTTGTGCTTGTTTCAAGTTGGCTATAACAATATTCTTCCTAAGAATTTAATCGGTAAGGAATGTTTTGATTCGCCTAATATCCAGGACGTATTTGATACCTTAATTGACATCAAACTTCATCATGAAACTACCAAAGAACAATGATGTACTGTGCATAATATTGAAATATGGTGCTAATATTGATTTGTCTTTTTCAGGGTACTACACCGAATCCTGGCTGCAGTAGAATTGGACACTTGGTTCACCAGAGCGGTAGCTGGGTGTTCATTCTGGGCTGCCACAGAATGATCTAGAGTGGTGAAAACTGCTCTGAATTTAGTGTGGGAGACATGTTCAGCTAGGGGATCTGCCTGAACGGGCTGAGGTGCTGACTGATTTTTGGTTCTCCTTTCATTAGTCTTTTTAGGAGGCATGTTTTGTTAACAAAAAGAAGAGAACATATTAGGCTGAGAGTTTAACTTGAGATCATGCTCACTTTCATGACATGAATATGGAAAGAAGGGAAACTTTTCCTAAAATATCTAATAGCCTTTTGTCCATAAGTGTGGCGTGCTACACACCCATGTACAAGACTCTACTAGATGTGGCTTTTTGTCTTCCTACAACTCTATTAAATGTTAGTCTCTGATAATAAATTGGTAACACCCTGATTCTACTCCCTGGATGCTACACGATGCTTATAATCTCGAGGGACTACAAGCTAACCCATGACTAGTACCTATTGTAATAACTGAATAATAATACTGTATTTTTAGGAAATTAGGCAGAAACTTACCATAAGGTTCAAAACTATAAATAAATACTGAGTACTGAAATTAAATACTGATACATCTATCTGAAATACTCTACTCTGGAAAGCCTCTACTGTCTGAAAAAGGTGTTGATGGGACAAGTCACAAACTAACTCTGACTGCTGAAATAAATTAAGTATTAAAATACTGGAATAATAAATCTATCCCCGAACAATGAGGACACACCACTGTCTGCTGCTGATGGATTGGGCTGCTAAGTATGATCGTGAGCCCTTGCATCTGAACCTATGATATAAGACATCATAGCGCAAAAGAAAGGTATATGTCAGTACTTTGATTGTACTGGTATGATACGTGAGGTAGGCTGAGATGCATGGGTTCATATTCTTGACCAATACTGACTGAATAACATGAGTATAACTGAATGAGAGTACATGCATAAATACGTAAACTATAACTGAGGTCGTGATAACACTAGATACTGTGTTCTTAATTACTGATTTATTGATATCTGAGTTTACTCATACTGAATTACTGTTAACTGAGTGATTGTATCTGAAATTCCTGATTTTGTAGAACTAACTGAGTTCTATTCTGAAGGATAAAACGTAGACTGTAGGAGGTAATCATCTAACCGATATGCCTCTTTCTGAATAGATTGGGGTCCAACCTATAACCACAGTTGGAAGGGCGTAACTACCATGCCACAGGTAAAGACAACTATAATTAAACCCTCTCTGATAGGATGCTCTTACATCAACCCTCGCCGATAGGAAAACTCATATTAGATGTATAAACCCTAGTCTGGCAGGAAGATATCTCAATATACGTTAGATGGATAGTTCTATAACATAGGGATTGCTACTAAGGGTCAAAACCTCTGCTGGCAGGAATGCCCCCATCCCTGGGTTTGCTAGATGCTAAATCCTACTCCCAACTGAATAGACACTGAACTGATTCCTAGTTCATACTAGGATTGACTAAGTTGTTACTGATTATACTTTCTAACTTAACTGAACTGATTTCATTGAGTTCCGATGATTGATGGAACTCTACAAAATCCTGTTAACTGACTAAATTTACTGAGGTCTGAAATAGATACTAAACAGAACTGGACTGATACTGAGTCAATTGAGTTTTTCTTGGATTTCATAACTGACTAAGAGTACTACTGATTGTGACATGACTGAGATTATTCTGTAACTGAAACTGTCTTTAGGTAAGAAGCTAACTTATCAGGTATTAAATACCCCCAGGACTCGATAGCTTAAAAAGTAAATCACCGCATGAATTTAGTAGCATCATGGTACTAGTTTGCTAATAATACATTCAGTTCAACATCGTTGGTCAAACACTTGTTATACATGAGCTTGTGCATGATTGATATCACATAATAACATGTTATGCTTGGACTAGTCTAATCACATAAGCATTTTGACAAACACTTGGGGAGCATGGGTATTTCATATATCAATAAACATGTAGTAATATCATGGATTCTACATTCAATTTGACATTCAAGAGTTTGACATGTAGTTCACAAAATTCAATTCACAATTAGACTAGTTGGCATGAACTTGGGAAAAATCATGGAATTAGATCACCATTAACGTCATAATAATTAATACATTGAAGATCCCACAGGAAATCAATTAATTTGTATTTAGAAAGAGTTTCTTGAACTCGAAGGGTGGAAGGAAACCCTTGGATGAACATTTTACATACCTTGGTTTCTAATTTCTTGAAGAATGATTGTGAAATTTAAGCCTTGAGTTTGAAATTTTGATCTCCTACGGTTTTTGTTTTTGAGTAAATTCTGAATAGGGAATGAATTTATCCTCTAAAAAAGGCTTACTTTCGTGTTTTGGGGACTGACATAAGGTAGGAAAAGACCCAATTACCTCTGAGGACGCGGCTTTTTAGTGACTGAAAACTGATTTAACGACGCGCAGACCAACGTGCCGCATCATTGGCATTGATGCGATAGCCATCACACCGTGTTGAGTCCGTGTTGGTTTGCTAGAATTAGCACTGGGAGTTGGGGAAAAATTCTAATCGATGTGATGGGCGAAGTGGCACATCAAGATCGCATCAATCCAATGGTTTAATCTTTCGAATGTATTTCAAACAAAGTTTGGAAAATCTAAAACTTGTGTGAGAACACCTACTGACATTGTTCATCATGAATTAACCTAAAAATTGATATTTAAAGGTCATAAGGGTCGTGAAATAGAGTCTTTAACCTACGAAGGCTAAAATAACAGTAAGTATGAACACTTATCTAAAATTTTCTAAGTCGGGACCCCCTAACAAGCTTTAAAGGACTGAGTAAAGCTTAGAATTTTGCGGGGTCTTACAATATCTCCCCCTTGGGAACAATCGTCCACGAATGAGACTGACTAAGATGTGAATACTAACTAACTAAACTTGTTTACTGGATATGCATGACTGAAATATGATTTCATGACTGACATTACTGATATGCTGAAATTTCATATTGAACATGAATATCTGATGCATGAGTACATGGCTGGGATTGCTGATAAGATGATGTCTTCTACTGAACATGCATATCTAATGCATGAATATCTAACTAAATGAACTCATGAATGTATGACTGGATATGCAATGGTAACTAATACCAAGTTTATTAAGAAAATTTGAGTATGAAACTCAGTAGGTTCAAAGAAAAACTGTTACTTTGGGCTGAGTCTGAATTTGTGGAGAAGAGGTGAGGATACTTGGTCTGCATATCTACTTCTGCTTCCTAAGTAGCTCCCTCAACTGACTAGATTCTCCATAGAACTTTGACTAGAGGGACCTCTTTGTTCCTCAGTCTGCGAATTTAAAAGTCAAGGATTTCGACTGGAATATCCTCATACGAGAGGTTGTTCTGAACGTCGATACTCCATATAGGTATTACAACTTTTGGGTCACCTATTCATTTATTTAGAAAGGAGACATAGAACACTAGATGGACTGAAGCTAAGTCAGAAGAAAACTCAAGCTCATAAGCTACCTTTTCGAAATGGCTGAGAATTCGGTAAGGACCGACATATCAGGGACTAAGCTTTCCCTTCTTGCCAAACCTCTTCACTCCTTTCAAAGGAGAGATCTTTGAATATATGTAATCACCAATATCGAACTCAAGATGCTTTCTCCGTACATCTACGTATGATCTCTGTCGACTTTGAGTTGTCTTAAGTCTTTCCCTGATTAATTGAACTTTTTCTAAGGTACCAAATACCAAGTCAGGCCCTACCACTATGACCTCACTCAATTTAAACCAACCAATGAGAGATCTATATCTCTTCCCATAGAACACCTCAAACAGAGCCATCTAAATGTTGGAATAATAGTAGTTGTTATGGGCAAACTCAATAAAAGGCAAGTGTTCAACCCAACTACCTTTAAAGTCTATTGCACACTCTTGTAGCATATTCTCTCAAGTCTGAATGGTTCTTTCTGCTTGATCATCTGTCTGAGGGTGAAAAGTTGTACTAAGTTGAACTTGGGTACCAAGACCCTTTTGGAATGCCTTCTAGAAATAAAAGGTAAACTGCATACCTTTATCTGAGATTATAGATTGGAACTCCATGAAATCTGACCAACTTTCTGACATAAAGCTTGGCATAGTCCTCGACCGAATAAGAGGTATGGACTGGTAAGAAATGAGCTAATTTGGTCATCCTATCTACAATGACCCAAACTGAATTGTGCTGACAATGAGTACGAGGTAAACCCATCACGAAGTCTATGTTTATTTTTTCCTATTTCCAAGTGGGAATACTGAACTCCTGCATAGACCCACTGGGCTTCTGATGCTAAATTTAACTTTTTGACATATTGATCAGTTAGCCACAAACTCTACAATGTCTCTCTTTGTCCCACTCCACCAATAGAAATCCCATAAATCACGGTACAACTTACTGTCCCCTGGATGAATATTGTAATATGCACTATGCGCTTCTGATAGAATCCACTGTCTCAGGTCATCTACACCTGACACACATAGCTTACCCTGAATATGTAATACACCATCTCCTCTTTGGGCAAAAACCTCTATCTTCTGATCTCTAACGTATTCTTTCAACTTAACGAGGCTTGAATCCTTATCCTACTTTTCCTTCACCTCAGAAACTAGAGATGATTCTTAACTACTCTGCACCCATACATTACCTTCTACTGAATCGACTAAGCGGACACCCAGTCAAGAAAGCTAATGAACTTCCTGAGCTAACTTCTTCCTACCATAATCCACGTGAGCAATACTACCCACAGACATCCTACTAAGGGCATCATCCACGACATTGGCTTTACCCAGATGATACAAGACGCTCGTGTTGTAGTCCTTCAACAACTCCAACCACCTTCACTGACGGAGGTTTAGGTTTTTATGAGAGAACACATAATGTAGGCTCTTATGGTCAGTGAACACATCAACATGTACACCAAACAAATAGTTTCTCCAAATCTCTAAGGGAAAAACTATTGTTTCTAACTCAAGTTCATGAGTTGGATAGTTCTTTTCATAAGGATTAAGGTGTCTAGAGGCGTAGGCTATGACCTTACCTATCTGCATTAAAAGACACCCCAAACCAATTCTGGAAGAATCATAATATACAATAAAGCCATCTGAACTATCTGGTAGAGTCAACGCTGGAGCTGAGATGAGTCGAGTCTTCAACTCTTGAAAAATCTTCTCAGAAGAATCTGACCATAGTAATTTGACTTTATTCTAAGTCAATCTAGACACAGGGGATGCAATAGATAAAAATCCCTCAACAAACAGTTGGTAATAGCCAGCCAAGCCTAAGAAACTCCAAATATCTGATAGAGAGATGGATCTGGGCCAGCTTCTAATAGCTTCTAACTTCTTTAGTCTTTTGGGGATCACCTCTAATATCCTCACCAGAAATGATATAGCCAAGGAAAGATATTGACATTAGCCTAAATTCGCACTTACTAAATTTGAAGAATAGCTGATGGTTTTTGTGGTTCTGTAATACAATTCATAGATAGTCGGCATGATCATACTCACTGCGTAAGTAAACAAGGATATCGTCTATGAAGACTATGACAAACATGTCCAAGTACTACTTGAACACACGGTTCATAAACTCCATGAAAGCTATTGGGGCATTGGTAAAACCAAAGGACATAACTAAGAATTCAAAGTGACCATATCAAGTTTTGAAAGTTGTCTTCAAAATGTCACATTCTATGACTTTGAGCTGATGATAGCCTGATCTGAGGTATATCTTAGAAAAGTAACTGGCACCCTGAAGTTGATCAAACAAGTCATCGATTATGGGAAGTGGATTCTTTTTCTTGACTGTGACTTTATTTAACTGACGATAGTCAATACACATTCTGAGAGAACTGTCTTTCTTATATACGACTAAAATTGGTGTGCCCCACGGGGAAACACTGGGTCTTATGAATCCTTTATCTAGGAGTTTTTTCAACTATTCCTTTAATTCTTGCAATTTTGCTAGATCCATTCTGTATGATGGAATAGATATGGGCTGAGTATCTGGAAGAATGTCTATTGTAAAGTGGATTTCCCTTTTGAGAGGAACTCCTGGAAGATCTTTGGGAAACACGTCTAGGAATTCTCATGCTACTGATGCTGACTTCAGAGTAGGGGTTTCTGATCTAGAGTCTTGGACTCGGATGAGATGGTAGACACATCCCTTAGATATTATTTTCCTCGCCCTAAGGTAGGAAACAAACTGATCTCTAAGTGCTGAAGTACTACCCCTCCACTCTAGGGTAGGCTCATTCGAAAACTAAAACTGGACAATTTTGTTTCTGCAGTCAACTGAGGCATAGCAGGAATATAGCCAATCCATGCCAAAAATGATATCAAAATTGGTCATCTCTAATTCGACTAAGTTTGCTTAAGTGATTTTCTTAAATACCATAACCAGACAGTTCCTGTATACCCGCCGAGAAATGATAGATTTACCTACTAGGGCAGAGATTGAGAAAGGATCTGCTAGGATTTTGGGACTAACTCTGAAGTCAATAGCTATATAAGGAGTAAAAAAAAAGAAGCTCCTGGATCTAGCAATGCATAATCATGCAAATGATAAACTTTTAACATACTAGTGACCAACTCAAGAGAACTTTCCTGATCCTATCCCGACTTAAATGCATAAAATCTATTTAGGCGTTGCCCACTGGTGGTACTAGAAGTGGCACACTGCTAATTCAGGTGACCAAACTAAGCTGAGGGATGGTTATGTTGACTCTACAAACCCACCTGAGGATACTGTCTGACTCTATGGCCTGACTTGTCACATCAGAAACATACGTCACTGGCAGCTCTGCAGATACCTTGATGGTTTCTTCTATATTTCTGTTAGAGAGGATTTGTTTGGGCAGTGCTAACACTACCATGGAGTTTAGTGACTGATTCGCTATCTCTATTACCGTCTCTGAATTTTGGCACGGGAGAACTAGAACTGACAATTTTAGGCAGAATTGAGAATGATTCCCACCCTCTGACTTAGGCTGAGTGAAGTTAAAACTACCTGTTCTCGCTCTCATGCTCTTTCTCTCCTTCTATCTATTCTTAGCCTCCTCTATCTTCTGAGTATGGACCATGAGTATGGATATGTCTATCTTCTTAATCAATATTGCAGTCCTACACTCCCTGACCACATTATTAGACACGCCAGACATAAACTTACTCATCTTAGATCTGCTATCTGCTACCACATGAGGAGCGTATCTGTCTAATTAAGTAAACTTGAGAGAATACTTTTGTACCATCTTGTTGCCCTGCTTTAAATTTATAAATTCCAAAACCTTTGCTTCCCTTAATTCTAGCGGGAAGAACTTATCTAAAAAGGCAATAGCAAACACCTCCCATACTATGGGCCCTGTATCTGCGACCCTCTCTACTTTCAACTATTTGAACCATGAGTGAGCTACATCCTACAACTGATATGCAACTAACTTGGCACTCTCACTAAATGTGACCCCCATAATATCTGTAACTTTCTACAGTTGATTACGAAATTCCTATGGGTCCTCATCTGACTTTGACCTGGTGAAAGATGGAGGGTTCATTCGGGTGTAATCCCAAATCTTGGCTACAACATTATTGGCCACTGGATTGGCCGAAACTGTAGCTAGACGTTCATTCTGGGTTATCACACAATGATCAAGGGTTGTTAAAGCTGCTCTGAATTTAGTGTGGGAGATATGTTCATCCAGGGGATATGCCTGAATGGGCTGAGGTGCTGATTGATTTCTGGTTCTCCATTTGTTAGTATTTTTGGGAGGTATGTTCCATAAATGAAATGGAGAGAATGAATTAGACTGAGAGTTTAACTTTATATCATTCTCACTCGTACGACATGAATACTAAAAGAAGGGAAACTTTTCTTAAAACATATAATAGCCTCTTGTCCATAAGTGTTGCGCGCTACACACCAATGCACAAGAGTTTACTATATGCGGCGTTCAGACTTCCTAGGACTCTGTTGAACCTTAGGCTCTGATGCCAAGTTTGTAATTCCTCGAGTCTATACCTCAGAAGCTACACGGTGCTCATAATCCTGAGGGACCATAAGCTAACCCATGACTGGTACCTTCTGCAATAACTGAATAATAATACTGTATTATACAGAAATTAGGAGGAAACTTTCCATAAGGTTCAAAACTGTAACTAAATACTGAGTACTAAAAACTGAATACTGATACATCTGTGTGAAATACTCTAGTCTGGAAAGCCTCTACTGTCTGATGATAGAGTTTATTATAAAAGTCCATAACTAACTATGACTACTGAAATAAACTGAGTATTGAAATACTAGAATAATAAATCTACCCACAAAAAATGAGGACTCACCACTAGTCTGCTGCAGATGGATCGGGCTACTAAGAATGATCGGGATGTCGTGCTTCTGAACATATGATATAAGACAACATAGCATAAAATAAATGTATGCGTCATTACTTTGAATGTATGGGTATGCTTAGTGAACTAGGATGAGATGCATGGGTTTCATATTCTTGAACAATACTGACTGAATAACATGAGTATAACTGAATAAGAGTACATGCATGAATATGTAAACTATAACTGAGGTCGTGATAACATTGGACACTAAGTTTTGATTTACTAATTTACTGATATCTGAGTTAACTGATACTATATTACTTTAACTAAGCAACTGTATCTGACAGTCATGATTCTGTAAAACTAAACTTAGTTCTATTTTGGAGACCAAAACTAAGACTGTGGGAGGTAATCATCTAACCAACATGCCCCTTTCTGAATAGATTGAGGTTAAACCTATAACACCAGTTGGAAAGGTGTCTGTTCCGTTCCACAAGTAAAGATAACTGTGAGCTAACCCTCTCTGACAAGAAGCTCTTTTGTCAACCCTAGCTGGCAGGAAAACTCATATTAGATGTATCAATTCTAATCTGGCAGGAAGATATCTCAACCTACTCTGGCTATATAGTTCTGTAATACAGGGATTGCTACTAAGGGACAAACCCTCTGCTGGCAGGAATTCCCCCATCCCTGGGTTCGCTCGGTGCTGAATCCTACTCCCAACTAAATAGACACTGAACTGATTCTTAGTTCATACTAGGCTTGACTGAGTAGTTAATGATTATACTATCTAACTGAACTGAATTGAGTTCACTGAGTTCCACTGACTGACGAAGCACGACTGAATTTTGATAACTGACTGAATTTATTGAGGTCTAAACTGGACTGATACTGAGTCTACTAAGTATTTTCAGAGTTCTGTAACTGACTAAGGGTACTACTGATCGTAACATGACTAAGATTATTCTATAACTGAAACTGTCTCTAGGTAACCAGCTAACTTGTCGGGTATTAAATACCTTCAGGACTCGATAGCATGAAAAGTAAATCACTGCATTAATTTAGTAGCATCATGGTACTAGCTTGCTAATAATACATTCACTTAGACATCGTTGGTCAAACACTTCTTATACATGAGCTTGTGCATGATTGATATCACATAATAACATGTTATGCTTGGACAAGTCTAATCACATGATCATTTTGACAAACACTTGGGGAGCATAGGTATTTCACATATCAATAAATATGAAGTAATATCATGGATTCTACATTCAACTTGCAATTCAAGATTTTAACATGTAGTTCACAAAATTCAATTCACAATTAAACTAGTTTGAATGAACTTGGGACAAATCATGGAATTAGATCACCATTATAATCATAATCATTAATACATTCAAGATCCAACATGAAATCCATGAAATCAATTAACTTGTATTTAGAAAGAGTTTCTTGAACCCCAAGGGTGGGAGGAAACCCTTGGATGAACACTTCATATAACTTGGTTTCTAATTTCTTGAAGAATGATGGTGAAATATTAAGCCTTGAGTTTGAAATTTTGATCTCCTAGGATTTTTGTTCTTGAGTAAATTCTAAAGAGGGAATGAATTTTGCCTCTAAAGGTGCTTAATTTCATGTTTTGGGGGCTTACCTAAGGTGGAAAAATACCCAATTACCACTAAGGATGCGATATTTAAATGACTGAAAACTAAATTAGCAATGCGTAGACTGACGCACCGTGTCATTGGCATAGACGCGATGTCCAACGCACCACATTGAGTCTGCATTGGTTCTCTAGAATCAGCACTGGAAGATGGGAAAAAATAATCATAGACACGATAGGCGACGCAACACATCGAGATTGCATCGATCTACTAGTTTGAGCTTTCAAATGTGTTTCAAATGAAGTCCAAAAAATCCAAAACTTATCTGAGAATACCTACTGACATTGTTGATCATGAATTAATATAAAAATTGATATTTAAATGTCATAAGGGTCGTGAAATAGTGTCGCTAAACTTATGAAGGCTAAAATAACACTAAGTATTAACACTTTGATGAAATTTTCCAAGTCTGGGACCCCTTAACAAGCTTTAAAGGTCTGATTTATGCTCAGAATTTTGTAAGGGTCTTACAATATCTCCCCCTTGGGAACATTCGTGCTCGAATGAGACTGACTAAGCTGGGAAAACTGACTGACTAAACTTGTTTACTGGACATGCATAATAATAACATAATCTCATGACTGACATTACTGATATGCTAAAATTTCATACTGAAGATACATATCTGATGCATGAGTACATGGCTGGGATTGCTGATAAGCTGAGTCTTTTATACTAAAAATGCATATATGATGCATGAATATCTGACTGAACAGACTCACAAATGTATTACTGGATATGAAATGGTAACTGATACCAAGTTTATAAAGAAAATCTGAGCATGAAACTGAGTAGGTTCAAGGGAAAACTGTTATCTTGGGCTGAGTTTGAATTTGAACAGAAGAGGTAGGGATACTTGGTCCGTATATCTACTTCTTCTTCCGAAGTAGATCTCTCAATGGACTAGTTCTGCCAAAAAACTTTTACTAGAAGGACCTCTTTATTTCTCAGTCTATGAATCTGGAAATCAGTGATTTCTACTGGAATCTCCTCAAATAAGAGGCTATTCTAAACGTTGATAATCCCTACAGGGACTACAACTACTGGGTCATCTATGCATTTCTATAGCAAGGATACATGGAACACAAGATGGACTGAAGCTAAGTATGAATGCAACTCAAGCTCGTAGCTACCTTTTCAAAATGGATGAGAATTCAGTAAGGACCGACATATCGGGGACTGAGCATCCCCTTCTTGCCAAACCTCTTCACTTTTTTCATAGAAGAGATCGTCAAATACACATAATCACCAATCTTGAATTCTAGATCCTTTCTCTGCACATCTTCGTACAATTTCTGTCGGCTCTAAGCTGTCTTAAAACTTTCCCTGATAAAATAAACTTTTCTAAGGTATCAAATACCATGTCAGGCCCTACCACTGCAGCCTCACCCACTTCAAACAAAACCATGGGAGATGTACATTTCCTCCTATAGAGCGCCTTAAACGGAGCCATCTGAATATGGGAATAATAGTTGTTATATGCGAACTCAATCAAAGGTAAGTGGTCATCTCAACTACCTTTTAAAGTCTATCGCACACGCTCGCAACATATTCTCTAAAGTCTGAATGTTTCTTTCTACTTGATCATCTGTCTGAGGGTGAAAAGTTGTACTAAGGTGGACTTGGGTACCAACACCCTTTTGGAATGCTTTTCAAAAATAAGAGGTGAATTGCGTACCTCTATATGAGATTATAGATAATGAAACTCCATTTAATCTGGCTAACTCTATGACATAGAGCTTGGCATAGTCCTCATCTGAATAAGAGGTATGGACTGATAGGAAATAAGCTGATTTGGTCATACTATCTACAATGACCCATACTGAATCGTGCTGACGACGAGTACAAGTCAAACCAATCACAAAGTCTATGTTTACTTCTTCCTATTTCTATATGGGTATACTGAACTCCATCATAGACCCATTGGGCTTCTGATGCTCAATTTTAACCTGCTGAAATGTTGAGAACTTAGCCACAAACTCTGCGTTTCTCTTCATCCCTCTCCACCAATAAATCTCCCATAAATAAAGGTACATCTTAGTTGCCCCTAGATGAATAGAGTAACGTGCAATATGCACTTCTGTAAGAATTCTCTATCTTAGGTCATCTACCTATGGCATACCTAGCCGACCCTGATAATGCAATATACCTTCTCCTCCTTGGGAGAAAACCTCTATCTACTGATCTCTGACTGATTCTTTCAGCTTAACTAGGTTGGGATCCCTATCCTACTTTTCCTTTATCATGGATAATAGAGACAATTCTGAACTACTCTGTACCCATACATTACCTTATGCTGAATCGACTAAACGGACATCCAGTCGGGCAAGCTGATGAACTTCCTAAGATAACTTCTTCCAACCATAATCAATGTGAGAAATACTACCCATATACATCCTACTAAGGGCATCATCCACTACATTGGCTTTACCTAGATGATACAGGATACTCATGTCGTAGTCCTTCAACAACTCTAACCACTTTTTCTGATGAAGGTTTAGTTATTTTTGAGAGAACCCATACTATAGGATCTTATGGCCAGTGAACACATCAACATCACACCATACAAGTAGTTCCTCCAAATCTTTATGGAAGAAACTACAGTTGCTAACTCAAGATCATGAGTTGGATAGTTCTTTTCATGGGGCTTAAGTTGTCTAAAGGCGTAGGCTATGACCTTACCTATCTGCATCAAAACACACCCCAAACCAACTCTGGAAGCATCACACTACAAAACTAAGCTATTTGGACCATCGAGTAGAGTCAAAACTGGACCTGAGATGAGTCGCGTCTTCAACTCCTGAAAACTCTTCTTGCAAAAATCTGATCACTGAAACTTGACTTTCTTCTAAGTCAGTATAGACATAGAAGATGCAATAGATGAAAATACCTCAACAAACCATCAGTAATAGCTGGCCAAGCCCAAGAAACTCCTAATATCTGATGGAGAGATGGGTCTGGGCTAGTTTCTCACTACTTCAGGTATTTGGGGATTAACTCTAATGCCCTCACTGAAAATAATATAGCCAAGGAAAGATACTAACCTTAGCCAAAATGTGAAAATACCTGATGGTTTCTAAGGGTCTGTAATAATACTCTGAGATGGTGTGCATGACCATGCTCACTACGGGAGTAAACAATGATATCGTCTATGAATACTATGACAAATATGTCCAAGTAATTCTTGAACACACGGTTCATTAAGTCCATGGAAGATACTAGGGCATTGGTAAGACCAAAGGACATGAATAAGAATTCAAAGTGACCATACTGAGTTCTAAAAACTATCTTCAGAATGTCACATTCTCTGACTCTGAGCTAATGATAGCCTGATATGAGGAATATCTTAGAAAAGTAACTGGCACCCTAAAGTTGGGCAGAAAAGTAATCGATTTTGGGAAGTGGATACTAGTCCTTGACTTTATTTAGCTAATGGTAATCAATACACATTCTGAGAAAATTGTCTTTCTTATGCATGAATAAAATTGGTGCACCCCACAAGGATACACTAGGTCAGATGAATCCCTTATCTAGGAGATCCTTCAACTGTTCCTTTAATTGTCTGAGTTCTGCTGGAGGCATTTTGTATGGCGTAATAGATATAAGATGAGTTTTTGGAAGAAGGTATATTCCAAAGTCAATTTCCCTTTTGAGAGAAACTCTAGGAAGATCTTTGGGAAATATGTCTGCAAATTTAATACTACTGATACTGTCTCAAGAGTAGGGGTTTATGATCTAGAGTCTTGGACTTAGATGAGATGATAGACACATCCCTTAGATATCATTTTTCTTGCCCAAAGGTAGGAAATAAGTTGACCCCTAATTGCTGAAGTACTACCCCTCACTCTAAGGTGGGAACATTTAGAAATTAAAACTGGACAATTTTGTTATGCAGTCAAATGAGGCATAGCGGCAAATAAGACAATCCATACCGAGAATGACATCAAAATCGGTCATCTCTAATTCGACTAAGTTTGCTGAAGTGACTTTCTTAAATACCATAATCGAACAGTTCTTGTATACCCACTGGGCTATGATAGATTTATCCACTGGGCTAGAGACAGTGAAAGGCTTTGCTAGGATTTTAGGACAGACTCTAAAGACAACAGCTATATAAGGAGTAACAAAGGACAAAAAATCTCCTGGATCTAGCAAAGCATAAATATGCAAATGATAAACTTATAACGTACTAGTGACCACATCAGGAGAAATTTCCTGCTCCTATTGGGACTGAAGTACATAGAGTCTATTTGGGTGTTGCCCACTGGTGGCATTGGAAGTGGCACCCTGCTGATTTGGGCAATCGGACCGAGCGGAGGGATGATTATGCTGACTCTGCGAACCCACTTGAGGATACTATCTTACTCTGTGGCCTGGCTTGCCATATTCAGAACATACATCACTACCGGCTCTACAGACACCCTGATGGTTTCTGCCATACTTCTGGTAGAGAGGATTTGTTCGGGCACTACTAACACTACCCTAGGGTTTAGAGACTAACACCCTATCTTTATTGTCATCTCTAAATTTCAGCACATGAGCACTGGCTAAGGACGAAGCAAAAACGGAGGATTTCGAGCAAAACTAATAACAATTCCTACCCTCTAACATAGGTTAAGCAAAGTTGAAACTACCTATTCTCACTCACCTTCTCCCTATTCATAGACTACTCTATCTACTAAGCATGGACCATGAGTCTGGATATGTCCATATTCTTAATCAACATTATGGTCCTACACTTCTTGACCATGCTATTAGACAGGCCATAAACAAACTTACTCATCCTAGATCTGCTATCTGCTTCGACATGAAGAGCGTATCTAGCTAATTGAGTAAATTTGAGAGAATACTCTTGTGCCATCATGTTTCCCTTCTTCAAATTTATTAATTTTGAAACATTTGTTTCCCTCAACTCTAGCGGGAAGAACTTATCCAAAAAAGCAACAGAAAACTCCTCCCATTCTATGAGCCCTGCATTTGTGGCCCTCTTCATTTTCCACTATTTGAACCATGAGTGAGCCACATCCTACAATTGATATACAGCTAACTTAATACTCTCACTATCTAACACCCCATAATATCTGTAACCTTCTACACTTGATCAAGAATTCCTATGGGTCCTCATCTGACTTTGACCCAGTAAAAAATTGAGGGTTCATTTGGGTGAAGTCCCAAATCTTGGCTGCAGTAGTATTAGCCACTGGGTTGGCTGAAACGATAGCTGGACTTCCATTCTGGGCTGCCAAAAAATGAACTAGGGTGGTGAAAGTTGCTCTGAATTTAGCATGGGAGACACGTTCATCCAATGGACCTGCCGGAACGGGTTGAGGTGCTGCCAGATTTTTGGTTCTTCTTTCGTTAGTCTTTTTGGGAGGCATTTTCTGCAAATGAAAAGGAGATAATAGATTAGTTTGAGAGTTTAACTTGAGCTTATTCTCACTCTCACAACATGAATAATGAAAGAAGGGAAACTTTACATAAAACAAATAATAGCCTTCTATCCATAAGTGTGGCACGCTACACAGCTATGCACAAGATTCTACTAGATATGGAATTTAGACTTCTTAGGACTCTATTGAATGTCAGGCTCTGATACCAAGTTTTTAACACCCCGAGTCTAAACCCCAGATGCTATATGATTCTCATAATCCCAAGGAACTACAAGTTAACCCATGATTTGTACCTGCTGCAATAAATGAATAATAATATTGTATTATGTAGAAATTAGGTAGAAACTTGCCATAAGTTTCAAAACTATAAATAAATACTGAGTACTAAAAATTGAATACTGATACATCTATCTGAAATACTCTCATCTGGAAAGCCTTTACTATCTGAACAAGAAGTTGATAGGACAATTCCCCAACTAACTGTGACTACTGAAATAAATTGAGTACTAAAATATTGGAATAATAAATTTGTTCTTAAAAATAAGAACCCCCCATAAGTCTATTGCTGATGGATCGGGCTGCTAAGTATGATCAAGAGCCCGTGCGTCTGAACCTATGATATAAGAAATCATAGCGCAAAAGAAAGGTATGTATCAGTACTTTAAATGTACTGGTATGCTAAGTGAAGTAGGCTGAGATGCATGGGATCATATGCATGAGCTAGAGTACATGTATGAATACGTAAAAGTGAGGTAGTGATAACACTGGATACTGAATTACTGATTATGATATCTGATTTTACTAATATTGTATTCCTATTAACTAAGCGATTGTATCTGACAGTCCTGATTCTGTAAAACTGAATTGAGTTTATTCTGAAGATTAAAATTAAGACTTTGGGAGGTAATCATCTAACCGACATGCCTATTTCTAAATAGATTAGGGTCCAACCTATAATCCAAGTTGGAATGGTGTCATTACCATGCCACTGGTAAAGACAATCGTAAGTTAACACTCTCTGATAGGAAGATCTTTTGTCAACCCTCTTTAGCAGGAAAACTTGTTTGAGATATATCAACCCTAGTCTAGAAGAAATATATCTTAACCTATAATGTCTAATATAGTTTTGTAATGCATGGATTTCTACTAAGGGTCAAACCCTCTGCTGGAAGGAATGCCCCAATCCCTGGGTTCACTCGGTGCTGAATCCTACTCCCAACTAAATAAACACTAAATAGATTCCTAGTTCATACTAAGCTTGATTGAGCTGTTACTGATTATACTGTCTAACTAAACTAAACTCAGTTTACTGAGTTTCGTCGATTGACGAAACACTACTGAATTCTGTTAGGTGACTGAATTTACTGAGGTATGAAGTAGATACTGAACTGGATTAATACTGATTCTACTGAGTTTTTTTGGAGTTCTGTAACTGACTACGAGTACTACTGATCATGACATGACTAAGATTATTCTATAACTAAAATTGTCTCTAGGTAAGCAGCTAACTTGTAGGGTATTAAATACCTCTAGAACTCGATAACATGAAAAGTAAATCACTACATGATTTTAGTAGCATCATGGTACTAGCTTGCTAATAATACATTCACTTAGACATCATTGGTCAAACACTTGTTATACATGAGCTTGTGCATGATTGATATCACATAATAACATGCTATGCTTGGACTAGTCTAATCACATAAGTATTTTGACAAATACTTGGGGAGCATGGGTATTTCACATATCAATAAATATGTAGTAATATTATGGATTCTATATTCAACTTGCAATTCAAGAGTTTGACATGTAGTTCACAAAATTCAATTCTCAATTAAACAAGTTTGCATGAACTTGGGGCAAATCATAGAATTAGATCACCATTAACATCATAATCATTAATACATTTAAGATCCAACATGAAATCCATAAAATCAATTAACTTGTATTTAGAAAGAGTTTCTTGAACTCTAAGGGTGGAAGGAAACCCTTGGATGAACACTTCACATACCTTGGTTTCTAAATTCTAGAAGAATGATGGTTAAATCTTAAGCATTGAGTTTGAAATTTTGATCTCCTATGGTTTTTGTTCTTGAGTAAATTCTAAATAGGGAATGAATTTTGCCACTAAAGAGGATTAATTTCGTGTTTTGGGGGCTGACATAAGATGGGAAAAGACCCAATTGCCCCTGAGGATGCGGCTTTTTAATCACTGACACGCTGCATCATTGGCATCGACGTGATGGCCAATGCGCCGCATTGAGTTCATGTTAGGGAAAAATACTCATCGATGTAATAGGTGACACGGCGTGTCAAGACCACGTCGATCCACTAGTTTGAGCTTTCGAATATGTTTAAAATGAAGTTCAAAAAATCTAAAACTTGTTCGAGAACACCTACTGACATAGGTGATCATGAATTAACGTGAAAATCGATATTTAAAGGTCATAAGGGTAGTTAAATAGAGTTGCCAACCTACGAAGGCTAGAAAAACATTTAGTATGAACACTTAGCAGAAATTTTCTATGTCTGGAACCCCTTAACAAGCTTTAAAGGTTTGAATTAAGCTCAGGATTTTTTTGGGGTCTTACAATTGTCCTTAGCCAAACCTTTTAGAGATCAAGGGATTCCCATGTACCCATAGATCACATTGTCCAATTATCTTGGGGGATTGCTATGTATCCCACAAGCATTCATTACCATATTAATTTGGGGGATTCCCTTGTACACCACACTATGCTTATTAAGCCAACTATTATTCAAAACAATTTCATTAATGAATTCACTTGGGGGATTCCTATGCACCTCACAAGGTTTTCAAATAGAACAACCATAACTAATAAGATCTTACCATTTGACCATTCTAGTATTTTTTAAACCATTCTAATAATTTAAAGTTTTATATAATTCAAACTATTTAAAACAATAAAAACAATCCAAATCCATTTAGGGTTCCATTATCAAACCAAACCATGCAAGAGTTGTAATGAAAGCTCCAACAAAAAAGTGAAACCATTCTTTTAGGCATTTTATCGACATATTGAGGGCATACATTTACCAAGACCTATACAAAAGTATAAACCATCATTATTAGGGTTAGTCAAGACCATTTTGTCAAACCATAACCAATAAACACCCACATGTGCAAACCATTACCAAAAACATAGTTTAAACCAAACCCAACAATATGAATCAAGATCCTCAACATTGATTTCAAAATCCACTATCTATGATTCATAATCCATTATAGAAACACAATAAAACATGCCTTTATTTGGAACTAACAATGAGGGAAGAAGTACATGCCTTATATAAGAAGATTCCGAATAGAAACATGACTCTTGAGCCCTTTGTAGAATGCATGTAGAAACCCTAGCCCTCCAATTTTCAAGAGTAAGTTTAAGAGAGTATTTGGAGTGTATACATCCTCTAAAAAGTGTTATGAAATGCCACCAAGGGTTATATAACAAGATTACATAAGGTTTTTGAAGTAGGAAATATTCAGACTACCCTTAACATAAAATTAAACTAACCACGATGTAGGGTACAACTTACCTATGCCATCCATACCCTAGGGTATGAGTGGAACCCCAAATGTACCCAAGACCTTTCCAATACCCTACACACTAGTTCCTATAAAACTTCACCTACTTAACTCGTACCTAAGGGAATGAGTGATACACCAAACCATACCCATATCTTGTATCATAGACAGATTCTACAAAACAAACTAACAAAAAACATACAACTTGCCTTGCACCCTTTGTATCATTCTATATGACTCATACATTGTTGAGTCTTACCTTTGGTAGTAACAAATCCAAACATACTGCCTAGTGTACGAGTGAGCCATCTAGTGATGTTGGGTGTAGTTATGCATTCTAGTTTTACTATTCTATCTTATTTAGCCTTGTTTTGAGCAAAATTCGTGTGCTTTATGTGTTAATATGATATAAATAAGCATTTAAGTGTCAAATTGCATTATTACAATGTTCAACATGTTTTTCAAAGAAGTTTATATTTAATTGAGTCATTTAGAGTTCAACCTGGAAAACTAGTTTTACTAGCTTAAGATAGTGTGTGTCTAGTTGGTTTCATTGGATTATAATTTGTTTAATTTGTTCCAAATGATTTAAATGTGTAATTATATATGGAATAACTTATTTTTAATGGACAAAGTTCAATTTGATTAATACGAGTTGGAATATAAAAGTGAAGATCATCGCGAAATTGCCTAATCTTTGCTCTTGTTTTGATTCATCTTGAGGTTATTGTCTTATTTTGATCTCTAATTAATGGTGTGTGATAATGTAGGAGGATTTGTGAGATAAATATGGTGATATATTGATGATAAAAATGATTGAAATTCATTGGAATTATACTACAAAAGGAATGGGCAAAGAAGAGGACGTTTAACTCTTAGAATAAATTTTGGACACAACTTTCAGTGAGTCGATCCAATATCAATACTTCGCATCATTCCTATCGACACTGCAAGCATTATATCTCAATGGTTTGTTTATACACGACCAATTTAAATTCTGCTGACATAGTTTGGGGTTTTCCCTATTATTAATATAATACATGTCTCATTATTAAATGTAGGAATCTGGTGGGAGTATCTTGAAAAGTATGACAATTTCTTAAAATCTTATATGGATTAGGATTATGATATTATATATACATGTTAGGCAAAAGGAACTTGGACAATACTTGGAGATTATTGAATTCGGTGGAAGCAGTAGCTACTTTATTAGGTTTTTAATATTTTTTATTTATCTTTTCAATTTTATACCATGTATTCAATTATTTGAATCATGATTAAGAATATTATTAGTTAAAAACCCTCTTTTCGGGGTTAAATCCAAGAACATGAGTACTATTATTTTAGATTAAATGCGCTTAATTTGCTTACCATATTTGGTTGTTTATTTATTCTTTTTTTAATTATTTTATGGATTGATCACCCGTAAAATACATATATTGTTGACCTTGTGATCTCGGAAGAGGGGATATGGTGATAGAACATGGGAATAAACAAAGTTTGGGTTTTTTATTCTTGTATAAAATAACGAATTTAACTTAGCACCTAGGACAGGGATGTACTTAGGAGCCTTACTTGATTCAAACGTAGGATGATAGCATTAAAACACTCAATTGGATTATTACATCCCCGCTCAATGATGTAGTTTTCATGTCCATATTAGGTAAAAGGTTAGGGTCGGGAGATCATGATCATGCAATTAACCCTATGAAACAACAACCAAGATAAGAAAGTTAATGAATGAAGTTCAAAAATATAGTATGATTGTTCGATGTGCTTTAACCTTGGGCTTTAATCCATTGATTTTTCCAAGACTTTAATTTACGCATTATTTACTTTATTTTTAATTTTCAAAGTTACAAACTCTCTTTTTGGTTACATTTGCATCAAATTAATTATTGAAGTTAAACTAGAATTAAATTGTTGCTAAATCAAGTCTCTGTGGGATCGATACTTGGATTTCATAAGCCTACTTTACTACTTGATCAGACCACGTACACTTGCATATGCGCTTGAGCACTACCAAGTTTTTGGCGCCGTTTTCAAGGACTTGAAAATTAGAAATTTTTTACATTTAGTTTGCTTTTAGATTTATTTGGTGTTCTTACACTTAGTCTTGGTTTTGTTTTTGCAGGAAACGGGTTTTCAAAATGGTAAGATGGCAAAGGATCGGGAGTTGGTTGAACCAAACGCAGAACATGAGAAATTTTATCATTAATGAAGGAGAGAAGCAATCCTTCTTACTTGAATTCCTCAAATCAAAGAAGACCAAGAGAATCCCGCTATAATGGCTGCAGAATAATAAGCACACAGGACAGTTAGGGAAGTGGCAGTCCCACTTTCGACAAACTTGACTTTCCCAATTCAAAGACCAGCTGCTGGGGGGAATTTCGAGCTAAAGATGAATATGGTGCAGCTTCTCATTAGTAGTGGACAGTTTGTAGGGCTTTCACATGAGGATCCATAAGTCCACTTGCAGAATTTCATTGATCTTACAGACATATTCATTTCGACTGGGGTGAATACAGATTATGTGAGGCTGACACTTTTTCCCTATTCACTATTGTGGGAAGCAAAAAGATGGTTGAATGAAGAGCTGGCCAATTCAATCACTTCATGGGATGGCTTAGCCAGAAAATTTCTCATCAGATTTTTACCTTCTGGCAAGACTGTGAGACTTTACAATAAGATAGTGAGCTTTAAACAATAGGCAAACAATAACCTTTATCATGCTTGGGAACAATTCAAGGTACTTTTTCAGGACTGTCTACATCACCAGCAGTCTAATGGGTTAATTGCTTATATTTCTATAGAAGTACTTGATCACAAAATGAAGACTTTGCTAGATTCAACCGCTTGTGGTCAAGATCTAGAATTGACTTATGGGGAGATGTACACATTGTTGAACCTAATAGCACAATAAATCATGAATGGAATTCAGATGCTAGAAGTGCTACGAAAAGAATTGCAGGTGTATTAGAGGTAGATCAGTTCACAGCCTTATCAACTCAGATTTGTACATTAAAAAATTTGATAAATACTTAGTTCAGCAACCTAAAAGTTGGAGCTATACAACCTAAAGTAGCAGTCAATAAAGTTTAACAAATTAGTGGTTGCTGGGAGGTTTGCGGAAATAGTGGCCATTCAGTATCCATGTGTGCTTCAAATCTTGAATTTTTGATGTATCTAGGAAATTCTCAAAGACCAAATTATGGTAACGCCTACAACATGAAGTGGCAAACTCCGCCACTAAGTTAGCCATGGAATGCGCTAGATCCATAGGCCTAACCAAATCAATCAATTAGCAACATAGAAGAGATGTTGAAGCAGCTTTTATCTACTCATACACAATTGACTGCAGACATGAAAAATCATCAAGCAGCCATAAGAAGTTTAGAGTTTCAGTTGGGGAAATTATCACAAGCATTAAATACTAGGACATAAGGTGGATTGCCAGCAGACACAGAAAATTCAAAATAAGTTATGGCAATCACCTTGATAAGTAGTAAAGAGCTTCAAGAAGAACCTCCTAAGGAAATAAAGGAGGTAGATGATGATGTGGTGACCCAACAAGTAAATTATAGAGTTTTTAAAAATTCAAAAAAGTTTGAGTACTTGAAAGAAAAAGTTGTAGAAGGAGTGAAGAAGATACCACCACTACCCTTCCCTCAAAGGCAAATAAAAGCGAAAGAGGATGTTATGTTCAAAAAGTTCTTTGATACATTCAGAGGACTCCACATTAACTTTCCTTTGTTAGATATTTTCCTGAGTATACCTAAGTACGCAAAGTACTTGAGGGATATGGTTACAAATAAGGTAAATGGCAAGATGTGGGAGCAATAACACTCATTAAAGAATATAGTGTGGTGATGACACAAAAAATCCATAAGAAATTGAGAGATCCAAGGAAGTTTGCTCTACCTATTAAAATTAGGAGTAAAGTGGTACACACAATAAGTGACTTAGGGGCGAGCAGAAATATGATGCACCTATCACTGTTTAAAATATTGGGCTTGGGAGAGCCTACATCGATCACCATTGTGTTGCAGCTGGATGTCCTCATTAAGGTTGGTAAATTTATTATACCTACTGACTTTATTGTTTTCGATTTTAAGGCAGATGAACAGGTACCAATCATCTTGGGGCATCCAGTTTTAGCAACTGGAGGGGCTTTAATAGACGTTAGAGAAGGCACGCTCAGAATAAGGGTAAAGGATGAAAAGGTGGTATTTGATGTTTACAAAACACCTAATGTAATGTCCCAAATTAAATATTTATGTATGATCAATGTTGTTAAAAGGGACAAGTGTGGGGTGGTTATCTCACAAAAGACCTCTTCGTACTACCTGATTAAGAGGCCTAAGATGAAACCACTACTTCCCAACATGATGAAGGTTGGAGTTGAGAAAGATATTAACTTTGAGAGTGCAAACTCAAGAGGTCAGAAATGAATGAAAAAATGGCTCCAATAGGGGAGAAAAAGAGTAAAGAAATATGGTTGAGTTGATTGGGTAATACCACGACACTAAATCAGGCATTGCTTGGGAGGCATCCCAAGTTAAGTAGGTATGCATTATTTTTCAATTTTTAGTTTTATATCACGTATTTTTTGTTTCTGATTGAGTCTTAGGTTTATAGGAAGTCTGAGAACTGGAAGCTGAGCTAAGGAACATGGAAAAATATTAGTGCGGGGTCCCTCGGATCTTTCTTGATTCAAGAAGATGCTACTAGCTAGGTCTAGAGGCCTCAGGAAGTATTTCTATCTCTTACTTTAAAAGTTCACTTTGGGGACAAAGTAATTTTTTAAGTGTGGGGTGGGGAAATTCCCAAATTTGGCTAAATGTAAAAATTTTTATGTAAGATATTCTTGTTGGTGGTATTTTTTATTACATGATGCAAGTGTTTTATTTGGTAAAATCATGTTGATTGAGTGAATTACTACTTTTGAGACTCTTAGGCTCATGTTTGTGACTCTAGTATTTGTGGTTTAAATTTGAATTCATGTTATTGTTTGGTATGGAGTCTATGATGATCCAATGGAGTTGACAATTATAAGACCCCCACAAAATTCCTAAGCTTAATTCAGTCCGTTAGGCTTGTCAAGGGGGTCCCAGACATAGAACATTCTAGCTAAGTTTCTAGACTTAGTTTATTTTTATCCATTGAAAGTTGACAATCTCATTTTGCGACTTTAATGTCTATTAATGGTTGGTATTCTTGTTAATTCATGATCAGGGAGGTCAATAGGTGTTCCCGGACAAGTTTCAAATTTTTTGGACCACGTTTGGTGTCCCAAAATAGTGGACCAATGCGATCTTGGCGCACCGCATTCCCTATCATATTGGTTAACATTGTTTCAGATTTCTAGAGCCAAAACTACTGAGGCTTGGAGTGTGATCATGGCACGATAGGTCGAGTATCGCTTTTGTTCCATTGACGCATTGTGTCACCAATCACGTCGATGCTCGGTTTTTAGTCATTAAATGTCCACATTTTTAAGGGCAAAAGGGTAAAATTTCCATCCCTATATAAGCCTATAAAACGAGATTCATCTAGGTTTTTACTAAAATATAGTTGTTTATCTCAAATTCCCCTAAGAACAAGTCTAGGGTTTTCAATTGAAGGTTCTAATCCAGTAGATTCCATCGTTTATCTTTAAGAAACTTCTATCCAAGGTATGTAAAGTGTTAATTCATGGGTTCCTTTCACCTATGAAGCTCAAGAAACCTTTTTAAAAATATATATTTTGAATTCCATGTTATGAATTGAATCATATCCATGTATATGTTGTTGTATGATCACCAAGTTGAAATCTTTAATACATATAACGATTAGTGACAACTCAGTCAAGCCTAGTATGAACTAGGAAATTAGTTCAGTGTCTATTCAGTTGAGAGTAGGATTCAACACCGAGTGAACCCAGGGATGAGTGCTCACCTATCAGCCAGTAGAGGGTGTGATCCTTAGAAGCAATTCTTGCATTCTATAACTACGTAGCCAAGGTAGGTTGAGATGTACCCCTACGAGTAGGTTGAGATGTACCCCTACGAGTCTAGCGATTATTCATCTCATTTAAGTTTTCCTACTAGGAGGGGTTGACGGAAAAGCTCCCTGTCAGAGAAGGTTAACTCATAGCTTATCTTTACCCGTGTCACGGTACTGATACCCTTCCAGCTGGGCTATAGGTTGGACCCCTACTAGTTCAGATTTGAGGCATGTCGGTTAGATGATTACCTCGCACAGTCTCAGTCTTAGTCTTAGTAAAAGAACTTAGATAGTTCTTCAAATTCAGGACTGTCAGATACAGTTACTTGTTCAGTATGGAACTCAGCTAGTTCCATAAAAATCAAGACTGTCAGACACAGTCACTCAGTTAACAGTGTATCAGTTATACGAAACTCATGTTATTATTATTCAGACTCAGTAGTCAGTATTATCATGATCTCATTGACAATTACGTATTCAGGCATGTATTCTCACGTTTATGTTATTCAGTCAGTTAGTATTGTTCAAGCATATAAACCCTATGAATTTATCCAACCTCACATTATTGCATACTAGTACATTCATACTTTCTGGTGCATACTTTTATTCTGTACTATGGTGTTTTATACCATATGTTCAGACGCTCAAGTTCCCGATCACACTTAGCTTCAAATTCAGCTAGCAGCAGTAGATTTGCAGTGAGTCCTCATCAATCGAGCATCATACGATTTTTTCATTACTTCATTATTTTAGTTTTAGTAGACAGAGTTAGTTGGGGACATTCCCCATCAACTCCACAGTTTTCAGACAGTTTAGAGGATTTCAGACTAGCATGTTCAGACAGATTATTTCTATTTTGGTATTGATATTCTGTATTTCTAGATGTTATGATTTATTAGATATTTTAACCTTATGGGGTTTCAGCTTTTTATTCTACATTTATATAGTGTATTATGTAGTGCTCATGTACAGATATCAGTAATAGGTTAGCTTGTGGTCCTTCGGCATCAGGAGAACTATATAGCATACCGGGTATCATATTCGGGGCGTTACAAACTTGGTATAAAAGCCTAAGGTTCAATAGAGTCTTAGGAAGACTGATAAGCTACATCTTGCAGAGTTTTGTGCATGGGTGTATTACGCACCACATTTATGTACAGGAGTCTATAAGATGTTTTAGGAACAATTTCCCTTCTTTAAGTATTCATTTTGTGCCAGTGAGCAAGATATCAAATTTAACTCTAATTCTAATCCATTTCTCCCTTTACGTTTATAGAATATGCCTCCCAAAAGAAGAAATGAAAATCAATCAGCTCCTTAGCACGTTTAGGTAGATCCCATGGATGAGCATGTCTCCCATGCATAATTTAGGACTGCATTTACTACTCTAGCTAAGTTAGTCACAGCTTAAAATGAATGGCAAGCTGCTATTTTGCCAACTCAGTGGCCAATACTACTGCAGCCAGGATTCAGGACTTCACCCGAATGAATCCTTTACTATTCTCAAGTTCTAAATCTGAAGAGGATCCACAGGAGTTCCTCGACCATGTTCAGAAAGTCATAGATATCATGGGAGTGACTTCCAGTGAGAGTGTTGAGTTAGCCGCTTGTAAGCTATAAGATGTAGCCCATACGTGGTTTAAGTAGTGGAAGGTAGACAAAGGTACAGATGCAGAGCCCATAGAATGGAAAGAGTTTGCTACTGCCTTCCTAGACCAATTCTTTCACCTAGAGCAGAAAGAAGCCAAAGTTTTAGAGTTCATCAATCTAAGACAAGGTAGCATGAGCGTAAAAGAATACTCCCTCAAGTTTACTCAGTTAGCCAGGTATGCTCTCAATATAGTAGCAGACTGTAGATTCAGAATGAGCAAGTTTGTGTCTGGGGTATCAGGTAGAGTGGGTAAGGAGTGCAGGACTGTGATGTTGATTAAGGAGATAGACATATCTAGGCTTATGGTCCATGCTCAAAAATTGAAGAGTAGATACTTAAGAAGAAGGAGAGAGAGAATAAGAGAGCTAGAATAGGTAGTTATAGTTTACTCAGCCAGGGTCGCAGGGTGGCAACCGTTCTTAGCATAGTCAGAAGTTTTCAGTCCTAATTCCATCCTCAGCTAGTGCGCCAGTACCAAAGCTCATAAGTGATCATAGGTATGGGGCACCAGGCTCCAATGCCCAGGGTAGTAAGAGCAGGAGTTTTACTAATCCACTTTACAAAGAGTGTGGTAAGTATCATAAGAGGGTGTATAGAGTCGTCAGTGATGTGTGTTTTGGATGTGGCGAGTTAGGTCACAAGGTCCGAGAATATCCTAAACCCGGCCTTCGAAGTCAGTATGGTCGTCCTTTAGCCTAGTCCGGTCGTCCAAATCAGCAGGGTGTAAATTCCAGAGCTATCAGTAGGCAATGCCTAAATAGGCTCTATGTTCTTTAATCCCGACAGAATCAGGAAAATCCTTCTGATGCAGCCACTAGTATGTTACTGATCCCTCACTTACATGTTCATATTTCTTTAGATTTAGGAGTTTTTTTTCGTTTGTAACTCTTTACATAGCAGTCAACTTTAAGGTCAGACCAAATGTTAACAGGACTTTTCTCAGTCTTTATCCATTGGGTCTGCCCATCATAGCTCTGCAGGTATACAGAGACTGTCCAGTTATGATATCTCAGAAATTCAGGCCTTCGGATTCCAGTAGTAATACCAGTATGTGTAGGAAATCCATAAAGGAAGATGATTCACGAGCCATTCCTAACTCAGTGAAAAGTTTTATATTTCAATCATCATGATACTTATGCATGCTTTATGTTTCAGTCCCACGAATACAATTTATATGCATGCATTTTTTGTAGAATAGTGTGTGTTTCAAGTTCCTAGTATGAGGATTTCTAGTTCACACAGTTTTACGAATCATGTCCCATGAACACAAAAATTCCAAGCTCAGGTAATGTAGCTCATGACTCATGCTCCACTCTTATTGATCAGCCAAACTCAGATTATGTCACGTATACTCTTTGTTTAGATCCCTCGGTGAATCTATGGTGTTGATTCACTATCCATCAGACCTCAGTTACAATGTCAATTCAATAATCTATACTCAGTAAAGGACTCAGATAGTCCTACAAAACCATGGCTTTCAGTTATCAGTTACTTAGCCATCGGAATTTAGTACCGGTCTAAACCTTGGTTATCAAAAAATATCATTTAGTTTCAGTTACAGTCTTAGTTACGGTTACAATCTCAATTACCATCTTAGCTACAATCTCAGTCCTAGTCCTAGCCCAGTAATCAATTCAGTAACTCAATTTAGTTTTAGGATTTCCCGACCATAGTATATGGACATCAGTTACTTAGTTATTAGTATTTTAGTACCCCAGTTTACAAAATATTTCCAAAATATATTAGACGCCTGATCTTGCATTTTTAAGGTAATACAATTTTCACTCACTCATGCTTAGTTACCTCATGTTACCCAGTTAATCATTACTTTCTATGCATTATACTCTATAGTTTTAGTCCAGTAGTTCGGAATGAGTTCAGTTAAGTCTTGCAGACCCAGTATTCAGTTATCAGTCCTTCAGTTAATCAGATGAGCAGTATGTTTAAGCAGTCGTGCTTAATACCTATGAGAATATTTTTGATAGTATCGAGTGACTTATTATACTAAAGTGGAGAGTATAGTTGAAAGAGTGCCCGATAAGTAATTTAGTTGTGTATAAGTTTTTAGTATGAGTTAGTATAAGTAGCCAGTAATTTAGTTTAGCAATCAGGTGAACAAGTTTAGATGGTGTGGTTTCCCTTCGTTCCATCTAGTCGCACTATCCGGAGTCCCATGAATGTGATCATTCTATGATGGACCAACTAGGTAGTTGCGTGCTCCACTTAGTTCATGTGTCACATCTTAGTTTCAGATCTAAGATATTCAGTCACAATCCGATTCGTAGGTTCCTTGTTCATCGCCCTAGTTTTCCTCAGTATCTCAGCAAAATCAGTATTCTTCGAGGGACCTAGTTTCCCAAAGGGGGGAAACATTATAATTCCCTAAACTTTCATAACATAAACATGCCACTCTCTCTCCTCATAATGAATACAATTAGGAGTAAGGGGTACTCATAAGTTGACCCTCAAACTCCGACCTCAGCCATAAGCCATGTATTCGAGCTACTCAGTTTAGATCATGATATTTAGTTTATATACCACGTTTCAGGCTCAGATATGTTCCCATATTACTATTCACACGTGCCCACTAAATGATTTCGGGTTCATTAGTATTTTAGGTTTAAAGTAACAGTCTTTGATGAATTCAGTCAGTTCCATCTTCAGATTCCATTACAAACATGGTATTCAATTTCATGCTCATATTCCCATTATAAACTTGGTATCAATTACCATTGCATATTCAATTGTATATTCATTAGTCAGTTCAGTCATGTATTCACACATCAGATAAGCATGTTCATCTTGATAAATTCAGCTTACTAGTAATCCCAGTCATGCATTTATTAAGTCAGCTATTCATGTTTCAGATATGCATATTCAGTATAACACATTCAGCTTATTAGTTATACCAGTCATGTACTCATGTTTCAATTGTTCATGTTCGGCATTTACTTCATCTTATTATTTCTCCCATCTCAGTTAGTCCCAGTCGAGGATGAATGTTCCCAAAGGGGAGATATTGTAAGACCCCTCAAAATTCCTAAGCTTAATTCAGTCTTTTAGGCTTGTCAAGGGGGACCCAAACTTAGAAAATTCTAGCATAGTTTCCATACTTAGTTTATTTTTGGACTTCAAAAGTTGGCAATCTCATTTTGCAACCTTAATGTCCTTTAATGGTTGGTATTCTTTCTAATTCATGATCAGGGAGTTCAATAGGTTTTTCCGGATATGTTTCAAATTTTTCAGACCTCATTTAGACCATGTTTGGTATCCCAAAATAGTGGACCAACGCAATCTTGGCGAGCCGCGTCACCTATTGCATTGGTTAACATTGTTGTAGGTTGCCAGAGCCAAAAGTACTAAGGCTTGGGGCGATCATGGTGTGATACATCGAGTATCGCGTTGGTGCCATTGATGCATCGCATTGTCAACTGTGTTGGTGCCCAGTTTTTAGTCATTAAATGTCCGCATCTTTAAGGGAATAAAGGTCAATTTTCCACCCTTATATAAGACTGTAAAACGAGATTCAACTAGATTTTCATCAAAATATAGTTGTTTCTCTCAAATTCCCTTAAGAACAAGTCTAGGGTTTTTAATTGAAGGTTCTAATCCAGGAGATTCCACCATTAATATTCAAGAAACTTCCATCCAAGGTATGTAAAGTGTTGATTCATGGGTTCCTTTTACCCATGAAGCTCAATAAACCCTTTCAAAAATATAAATTTTGAATTCCATGTTATGAATTGAATCATATCCATTTCTATGTTGTTGTATGATTACCAAGTTGAAATCTTTAATACATATAATGAAATTATGTTAGCATGTGGTTGGAATTCTTTTATTTGAAGTGAAAGATGTTTCCATGATGTATTATTTTAGTGTTCATGCCTAAGCCTTAAGTTATACTTGCAATGTGGTTGCTAAAATGCCTAAGAGAATAAGAATTATGCTTTATGACTCAATTGTGACCAAATTGATGAATCCATGCTTTACCCTTATGTTCACAATGACCTTCATGTTATCGTTATGCATTGTAATCATTTGGTGGAATGCTCATGAGATTAGACTTACGAAATTATGACATGTTTAAATGTATTCCTATTCATGTGTAAGCTTATGACATACAATTACTTCATGAAAATCCCCAACATTTGTACTATGAATTATTGACTATGGTCATGTGTTCAAGAAGTGTCATGTCTTGTCAGTATCATACTATCGAGTCCTGGGGGTTCTTGTACCTAAAAATTTAGCTGTGTGCCTAGAGCGAATGTCAGTTTTCAATATACTCTTAGTCAAGCCATGATACTTAGAATTCAGTCAGTCACAGGACTTAAGAAAACTCAGTAAATTTAGTATCAGTCCAGTCCTTCACAGTACTCAGTAATCTCAGTCAGTTACCAGAGCTCAGTAGTATTCTGTCAGTCAACGAAACTTAGTAAAATCAGTCTAGTTAAGTCAGTAACACGATTAGTGATAACTTACTCAGGCCTAGTTTGAACTAAGAAATCAGTTCAGTGTCTATTCAGTTGGGAGTAGGATTCAACACTGAGTGAACCCAAGGATAAGGGCTCACCTGTTAGCCAATAAATGGTGTGATCCTTAGAAGCAATCCTTGTGTTCCAAAACTACATAGCCAACATAGGTTGAGAGGTACCCCTACGAGTCTAAGGATTATACATCTTATTTGAGTTTTCCTACTAGCAGGGGTTGACGGAAAAGCTCCCGGCTAGAGAGGGTTAACTCACAACTTGTCTTTACCCGTGGCAAGGTACTAACACCCTTCCAGCTGGGTTACAGGTTGGAACCCTAATAGTTCAAATTTAGGGCATGTCGGTTAGATGATTACCTCCCATAGTCTCAGTCTTAGTCTCTGTAAAAGAACTCAGATAGTTCTTCAGATTCAGGACTGTCAGATACAGTCACTCAGTTTAGTATGGAACTCAGCTAGTTCCATCAGAATTAGGACTGTCAGACACAGTCACTCTCTTAACAGTGTATTAGTTATACGAAACTCATGTTATCAGTATTCAAACTCAGTAGTCAGTATTATCATAATCTCATTTGTACTTACGTATTCATGCATGTATTCTCACATTCATGTTATTCAGTTAGTTAGTATTGTTCATGCATATGAACCCCATGCATTCATCCTACCTTACTTTGCATACCAGTATATTCAGATGTACTGACTCATACTTTTCTTCTACGCTATGGTGTTTTATACTATAGGTTCAGACGCTCAAGTTCTTGATCGCACTTAGCTTCAAATTCAGCTAGCAGCAGTAGATTTTCAAGAAGTCCTAATCATTAGAGGATTACATAATTATTTAATTACTTTATTATTTCAGTTTTAGTAGACGGAGTTAGTTGGGGATATGTCCCATCAACTCCACAGTTTTCAGAAAGTTTAGAGGCTTTCAGACTAGCATGTTCAGATGGTTTATTTCAGTTTTAGTATTGATATACTATATTTTCAGATGTTATATTTTATCAGATATTTAAACCTTATGGACTTTTAGCCTTTTATTTTGTATTTATACAATATATTATGCAGTGCTCAGGTACAGATATCATTCAAGGATTAGCTTGTGGTCCTTCGGAGTCATGAGCATCGGTGTAGCATTTCGGGTATCGAATTTGGGGCATTACAAGCATGTACCGAGTGAATGTGAGGTATTTTGTGTATTTCTTGTTGCATTTGATGTCTATAACTTGCCCGGTGTGTGTGCAAACCAAAATAAAGAATATGGGTTTAGGAGATGATTTAGTCATTTCTTTAATGGCCTTGTTTTATACCTTGTATTTGACTTACCCTTGTGCATAATCCTAGTTAAACCCCATTGAGCCATTATCTTTTTCTTTTGTAGCCTCATATGTAGCCTAATCCCCTTCATTGATAGACCATAATTTGATCCAAAAAGCTCCTAAGTGCTTCAAAAAAAATTGAAGTAGTAAGGAGTTTGAGAAATTAAAGAAGAAAAAGGTGAAATTGAT
Source organism: Capsicum baccatum var. pendulum (assembly GCA_030864225.1). Taxonomy (NCBI): domain Eukaryota; kingdom Viridiplantae; phylum Streptophyta; class Magnoliopsida; order Solanales; family Solanaceae; genus Capsicum; species Capsicum baccatum. The sequence goes on from CM061554.1 coordinate 184,187,766, forward strand.
GCCCCAAGATAATAGTTATTGGTGTTTATTTGATGTGTGGTAGTTGAGAGTGATATAAATGATTTTAGAAATATTCACGTGATTGTAGAAAATAAGAAAAATTAAATCTTGAACAAATAAACAATGTGCCCACCATGTGTTTGTGAAAATGCTTAAAAGAGATAAGTCAAAACATAGGTGATGGGTGGATGAAAAAAAATGTAAGTTGGTTGTTAGAAATTGGTTTTAAATGTGTAAACGTCTCAGTCTTTTGTGGACGTAGTTCAGAAGTCGCTCTACCGACATCCAGAGCTTCCACCAAGGCAGGCGAAATCCTCATCTATTGCTGCAAATGATGTATTAAATATCTTAGAGAGGTTATTCACTATTCTCAAATAGTTTCCACCCATCCCTTAGCCTACATTATAACCTGAAAAAGTCCTAATTGATCTAAAGCTTTACATTCTGATATTAGTGGAGCACTAAACTAAGGTCAAGCTTATGTTTCATTGTATTTAACTTGTGAATTCTGTGTGAGAGTCAGCATAATTTGATTCTTGTACCCATTACATTATAAATTGCATTATTGTGAGTGAATATGGGCAACTCTCTTATTGTGAGGGGAACATATTTAAGGAATGTGGGTGATTTGTATGATGTCCTTAATTGAATGATAAGAATGAGTTTTCCACTTAGGTGAGTCAATTCTTGAGGCTAGGTTGTTTTGGAGTAGTGTTCATGAGCTATCAATTGTGTCAATAACATGCTTTGTGTAGAAACTTGCATTTCATGTAGTCATTGTAGTACTAACTTGAGTGCTTTGCGTTTAGTAGATGTTTAGAGTCTCCTCAACTTATGATTCTTAGAGTAAAGATTTGATTGAGGACGAATAAGGTTTTAAGTGTGGGGTGGTGATGTTGGGTGTATTTATGCATTCTAGTGTTACTATTCTATCTTATTTATCCTTGTTTTGGGAAGAATTCGTGTGCTTTATGTGTTAATATGATATCAATAAAAATCTAAGTGTCAAGGTGAGTGATTATAATGTTCAACCTGTTTTCCAAACAAGTTTGTACTTAATTAAGTCTTTTAGAGTTCAACCCGAAAAACTAGTTTTACTATCTTGAGCTAGGTGTGTGTCCAGTTAGTTTCATAGGATTCTAATGTGTGTAATTTGTTCCAAATGGTTTAAATTCATAATTATATGTGGAACAACTTATTTGTAATGGACAAAGTTCAATTTGATTAAGTTACGAGTCAGAAAATAAAAGTAAAGATCATCGCGAAATTGCCTTATCTTAGCTCTTGTTTTGATTCATCGTTGAGATTTTTATATTATTTTGATGTCTAATTTGTGGTGTGTGATTATTTAAGAGGCTTTGTGTAATACCCCGTATATTTCTAAGCTAGAAAATGAACCATTGTTCCTACGCATGAAGCCTCCTATCCTGTGATTCATGTTTGAGTACATGAATTAGGATGAGTATCCTAGTGATAATAGAGCTTATGGTGTGCTAAGCATGTTCATAAGAGTCACTTAGAGTAAGCTAAGCTAAGAACTTTTGAATCCACCAAATTTTCGTGTGTGATTTCACATAGGTCATCTTTGAACGAGCATAACTTGGTTTATAGTAGTGTTTTGGCAGATTTATACCCTCCAAATTGTAGTGAATTGAGTAATCTTTTCGTCGATACCAAATTCGCCTAAAATGGACACCCGCTGAAGAATTTATAGCAATTTAAAGTTTCAGCAGTGTCATTTCAGTCAGTGGCGCGTCACTCCATAAGCCAAAATGACGTTTCTCAATTTCCAGTGTCTCTCTGCGATTCCACCGCATCGCAGTGATTTTCCAGGTCATAAACAAGTGGCAATAGGATGTCTCTGCATCAGGGGCCCAAATTGGGAAATTCTTACAGAAATTAAAAGACTCATCTAGAGGGGTATTTGGGTCATCTTCCCACCCTATATAAGCACCCAAACATGGAATTAAGCCATTATTTCACCAAAACATACTCTTTTTCATTAAAATCCTTTCAAGAACACATTAGGGTTTCAATTGGGGGATTCAAGTTCAAGCAAATTCTACCACCAAATTCTAAGAATATCTCCGTCAATCTTCACAAAATCAAGTACTAAGGTATGCATGTGTTCATTCATGGACTCCTTTCGTCCATGAAGTCCAAGAACCCTATTTTAAACTATATGCGATGCTTTTTATGTTTTGATTTGATTGTTGATTTGTTTATGTGTTGAATGATGTCAAGATAGAATCTTTATGTGTTTGTATAAAACTAGGATGGCATGTTAGTTGAAATATATGAACTTTGGGTGATATGGGTTGTTGAATTCATGAATAAACCTATGCCCAAAGTGGTGCATGTAAAATGTTTGATAAAATTCCAAGGATGATAGAATTCATGTTCGATGATTCAATAGTGCTTAAATGACAATTCCACGTTCTATGCTCTATGATTTCACATGAATTTCACGTTATTGTTATGAGTTGTTGTTGTGATACGGAATGAGCATGGTATTGAAGCTATGCAAGTATATGAATGTTGTATGTATTTCATTCCATGTATAAGAAGTTGAGCATCATGTATAGTATGAAATCCCCTACTTATTATATTGTGAATTTTGGGCTCTACTCTTATGATCAAGTCAGTCATGTGTGTCAGTTTCTTTCCATCGAGTCCTGGGGGCACTTGTACCCAAACAATATAGTTGTATGCCAAGATCCATGTCATATTTTCATGATACTCTGATTCAAGACATGATCTATAGAAATCAGTTAGTCATGAGACTCAGGAAAACCCAGTAATCTCAGTAATCTCGGTGCTCAATAACCTCAGCAACCTCAATATTTACAGTTAATCTCTATAACTTCAGTACTCTCAATCAGTTTATCTTCGCTAAATAATCCCAGTAACATCAGTTCAGTTAATTAGTTCAGTTCAGCTAATCAGTTCAGTGTCTTTCAGTTGGGAAGAGAATTCAGCACCGAGTGAACCCAAGGATGGTTACTCACCTACCACAGTCAGAGGGTGAGATTCTTAGAAGCATCCTTGCATTCTAGAACTACGTAGCCAGTGTAGGTTGAGATATCCCTACCCATAGAGCTAATGTATCTCTTTTGAGTTTGCCTGATAGTAGGATAGACAAAATAAGATCCCAAAAATAGAATAGGTACTCATATGTTATCTTTACCCATGGTACGGTATTGACACCCTTCCAATCAGGTTAAAGATTGGACCCCACTAGTTCAGTTTTGGGACATGCCGGTTAGATGATTACCTTCTACAGTCTCAGTTTCAATCTTAGTCTTAGTTTCAGTAATAGGCTCAGATAGTTTTTCAGAATATCAGGACTGTCAGATACATTCAACTCAGATACAAGATAGAACTCAGCTAGTTCCACCATATTTAGGACTGTAAGATACAGTCACTCATGTTATCATTATTACCAGTTCTCTGAACTCATATTACAAGTATCCATCTTCGTGACTATCAGATATGGTTAAGCATATCAGTTCGTCATATTCATGACTGCTAGATACAATTAATCAGATTAATACTTTATAATTAAACTGTCAAATACAGTCAACCAGACCAGTACTTTATAATCAGGACTATCATACACAGTTATTTATATATCAGTAACATAGATCAAGTCCCTCAGTATTTAGCAATATAGTGTTAGTTCCTCACTTATTAGTGATTGTTAGTAAAGTCATAATGTCAATATTCAGACTCAGTAGTCAGAATCATCACTAGTTTAATATAGTTTCTTATGTATGTATGTATTCTCACGTTCATATCAGTCAGCATTGTTCATGCATATAACCCTTTCCATTTATCCTACCTCACACGTATACTCAGTATATTTAGTCGTACTGACGCATTTGCGCTATAGTGCTTTCTCTTATGTTACACCATAGGTTCAGAGGCACGAGCTCCAGATCAGCAATAGATTCCAGTAACAGTACTCAGAGTTAGTAGTAAGTCCTCATCTTTCGAGGACACGATGATTTCATTACTATTTCGGTCTTAAGTTTATTTCAGTAGTTGAAGTTAGTTAGGGACATGTCCCATCAACTCCTTGTTCAGACAGTTAAGAGGCTTTCATACTATTGTATGTTTAGACAGTTATCTCAGTTGTTTTGGTATTGTTATACCATTTTCAGACATTTTTCTTATCGGATGTTTATCCAGTTTGAACCTTATGGCCTTTCAATATATGTTTTCGCATTTATATAGAATATTATGCAGTTTTTAGGTACAGATATCAATCATGAGTTAGCTTGTGGTCCTTCGAGGTCATGGGCACCGTGTAGCATTCCATTCAGAAAATCAGGGTGCTTCAAACTTGGTATCAGAGCCTAAGGTTCAACAGTGTCCTAGGATGTCTGAAAAGCCGCATCTAGTAGAGTCTTGTACATGCGTGTGTTGTGTACCACACTTATGTGTAGGAGGCTATGAGATGTTTTAGAAATAGTTTCCCTTCTTTCATGTCTCATATTGTGCAATAGAAAAGTTTTCTAAGAAAACTCATATAAATTCTTGCCATGCTCCACACATGTTAAATCCACCTCACTTTTAAGCTGACAGAAACAGTTAAGCTCAAAGTTCTAGAGATAGAGTTTCCTCAACTAGTCCTAGCATATAGTTATGGGATTGCCCACAGACTCAGAAATACCCCATCAATCCCGTTATTTTCCAAGTTGTACAGATTTCATTCATGATCATGAGAACTCATTCACAAACCCAATTTTAGATATGCCATCAGATCTTTTCTTAGAATCCTAAAATAGCATATACCTAGAATTTTTAAGCATAAACTCAAGAGTTAACAGTGGTAGAGTTGGGATAGTATTATCCAGTTTGATCAGATTATGTATTAATAGGGATAGTTGTTCCAGAGTAAATCAATAGGCTTGAACAGTGTAAGATAGAATTTAAGTTTATTGATTTAAATTAAGTATGAAGGTGTGGATGTGATATTTGTAGTATATGAAGCAACAGAAGCAGCTAATGGGCTTAGTAAGGCAAGTATGTGTTTGACAGGGTGTAAGTATATGATTATAATTAAAGTTCAGTTCAGAGCTTAGTCAAGTGTTCACAGACATAAGATGATGTCTTAAGGTCAAGGGGGAGATGATAAATCAAGTAACCAAGTTAGGCTCTCAGAATTCTAGTAGTAGTGCTAGTATGTATAGAAACATCAGTAAGGGAAGACGATTCCCGATCCATCCTTATCTTCGTACAAGTTCTATACTTTAGTCAGCATGATGCCTGCACATATTTCATAACTAAGTTCCATGAACACAACTTATATTTACATGTTTCTCATAGACTCTTGTGCGCTGCCAGTTCCCCGCATAAGGAGTTTCATCTCCCTCAGTGTTATGAATTATGTCCCACGAATTCAGAAATTTCAGACTCAGGTAATGCAGTTCATGCCTCATGTACACATGTCACGCCTTACAGTATATTCAATTTCCATGAATCATAATATACCCCTACAGATAAGATAAATTCAGACTATGTCATATATATCCTCAGTTCAGACCCTTTTGGTAAATCCATGTTGTTGACATTCTATTCTTCAGGTTTTAGTCATGTGTCAAGTTCAGTCAGTGCCAATTTATGTTTCAGGTTCTCCTGATGTAATCCTTCAGTAAGCTTTCCTTATGGAATATTGTAGAGATGAGTAATTGCTTAGATGGGAGATAGAAAGAATTTCATGTTAAGAGCAGATTATGGAATGCTTACTATATACGAGGGGATAGTTACAAAGATAGGCTTGAATACCATGTTAGTGTACAAGTAAGTAGTTATCATAAGGTTGTATTTAGAAGATGGGGAAGTACGAAGTATGAATGTATATTTAGATCCTTGACTTATATCAATCCCCATCGCATACTATGGAAAATTAGTTGCCATCTTAGTTAGAATTTCAGTATTCAGTATCCAGTATCCAGTAATCAGTGTTCAGTTCCAAAATTTAGTATTTCAGTATCAGCCTGAACCTCAATTATTAGAACCCAGCATTTAGTTCCAGTAATAATCTCAGTTACAATTTTAGTTTTAGTGCCAACTTCAGTTTAGTAATTAGATCAGAAACTCAATTCAGTTCAAGACGTGCTTGACCCATGCTACAACTATCAGTTACTCAATCAGTAGTATTTTAGTACCTCAGTCTACAGGATATTTCAAAATCATGTTATACGCCTAGCCTTGTATTCTTGAGGTGATACAGTTTTGCTCATTCATGCTTAGTTAGCTCATGTTATCCTGTCAATTCTTACCTCCTTTACGTAATATTCTACAGCCTTAGTCCAGTTATTCGAACTAAGTATAAACAAGTCTCACATGCCTAGTATTCAACTATTAGTTATTCAGTTAATCAGATAAGTTAGTATTTTCATACAGTCGTGCTCAGCACCTCGTAAATCTTTCAGTTGTCTTAGATGCAGTGCATGAAGTTTAGTTGCTCCATCTTATATTATGTATCAGGCCTCAAGTTTCAGATCTCAGATAATGAGTCATGATTTAGTTCCTAGGTGCCTTGCGCATCGCTTCAGTTTCCCTCAGTAGCTCAGCCAAGACAGTATTCCTAGAGGGACCTAGTGTCCCAAGGGAGGAATATTCTATGATCCCCTAAACTTTAATAACATAAGAATCCTATTATCTTCTCACGTAATGAACTAGTTTGGAGTAGGGATACTCATAGGTTGACCCTCTAGCTCAAAATCTCAGTCGTAACCTTGTACTCAACATCTCAGTTTAGTCCACGATATGATACTCTATCTATGTCATGCATTACAAACTCAGTTCAGTTCATGTATCACGTTCCAGACTCAGTTATGTTCTTATGTTTTCGCTCATGCATATTGAGTAATTAATCTCAGACTTATCAATATGTTTGGTTCAAGATAACAACCTTCTTTGAGCTTACTTTTTCTCATGTTAGATTTTAGTACCAAACTTGGTATTTAGTTCCATGCTTGATTTTCAGTTCAAACTTGGTATCTTTACCATTGTATGTTCATGAGTCAGTTTAGTCGTGTACTCACATATCAGATATGCGTGATCAACTTATCAGTACTTTTAGTCATGCATTCATGTATCATGTCAGTCATAAAATCATGCATTAGATATGCATGGGTTCGGCTTATCAATCTCTGCATCAGAAATGCCTTCTCATTTTGAGAAACTTAGTTCATTAGAACACTCAGTCCTTCATTCATAAATCAACTACCCATGCATTAGATATGCATGTTCATTATTGTAATACCCCGTATATTTCTAAACTAGAAAATAAACCATTGCTCCTACATATGAAACCTCCTATCCTGTGATTAATGTTTGAGTACATGAATTAGGATGAGTATCCTAGTGATAATAGAGCTTATGATGTGTTAATCATGTTTATAAGATTCACTTAGAGTAAGCCAAGCTAAGAACTTTTGAATCTACCAAATTTTCGTGTGTGATTTCATAGAGGTCATCTTTGAATGAGAATAACTTGGTTTATAAGTGGTATTTTGTAATATTTATACCATCCAAATTTTAGATAATTGAATAAGATTTCCATCGATAGCAAATTCACCTAAAACGGACACCCGGTGAAGAAGTTATGGCAATTTAAAGTTTTAGCGGTGTCATTTCAATCAGTGGTGCATCGTGCCATAAGCCAAAATGATGTTTGTTAATTTCCAGTGTCTCTCCTCAATTCCACCGCATCTCAATGAGTTTCCAGGCCATAAACAAGTGTCAACGGGATGTCTCTGCGTCACACCAGGGGCCCAAATCGGGAAATGTTTACAGAAATTAAAAGACGCATCTAGAGGGGTATTTGGATCCTCTTCCCATCCCTATATAAGCTCCCAAACACGGAATTAATCCATTATTTCACCAAAACATACTCTTTTTCATCAAAATCCTCTCAAGAAAACATTAGGGTTTCAATTGGGGGATTCAAGTTCAAGAAAATTCTACCATCAAATTCCATGAATCTCTCCGTCAATCTTCACTAAATCAAGAACTAAGGTATGCGTGAGTTCATTCATGGACTTATTTCGTCCATGAAGTCCAAGAACCCTATTTTAAACTATATGCCATGCTTGTTATGTTTTGATTTGATTGTTGATCTTGTTTATGTGTTGAATGATGTCAAGATAGAATCTTTACGGGTTTGTATGAAACTAGGATGGCATGTTAGTTGAAATATATGAACTTTGGGTGATATGGGTTGTTGAATTTATGAATAAACCTATGCCCAAAGTGGTGCATGTAAGATGTTTCATAAAATGACTAGGATGATAGAATTCATATCCCATGATTCAATAGTGCTTAAATGACAAGTCCACGTTCTATGCTCTATGATTTCACATGAATTTCACGTTATTGTTATGTGTTGTTGATGTTGTGATATGGAATGATCATGATATTGAAACTACTCAAGTATATATATGTTTCATGCATTCCATTCCATGTATAAGAAGTTGAGCATCATGTATAGTATGAAATCCCCTACTTATAAATAGTGAATTTTGGACTCTACTCTTATAATCAAGTCAGTAATGTGTATTAGTTTCTTTCCATCGAGTCCCGGGGGTAATTTTACCCGAAAAATATAGTTGTATGCCCAGAGCCATGTCATGTTTTCATGATAATCTCATTCATGCCATGATCTATAGAAATCAATCAGTCATGAGACTCAGGAAAACCCAGTAATTTCAGTAATCTCATTGCTCAGTAACCTCAGCAACCTCAGTATTCATAGTTAATCTCAGTAACTTCAGTACTCTCAATTAGTCCTCAGAACTCAGTACATTCCATCAGTCACGGAATCCATTAGACTCAGTTTAGCTCCGCTAAAAAACCGTATTAACACCAGTTTAGTTAATCAGTTCAGTTCACCTAATCAGTTCAGTGTCTTTCAGTTGGGAGAAGGATTTAGCACCAAGTGCACCCAAGGATAGGGACTCACCTGCCACAGTCAGAGGGTGAGATTCCTAGAAGCAATCCTTGCATTCTAGAACTACGTAGCCAACGGAGGTTTAGATATCCCTACCCATAGGGCTAATGCATCTCTTTTAATTTTACCTGATATTAGGGCAGAGGGAATGAGCTCCTAAAAACATAATAGGGTTACTCACATGCTGTCTCTATATATGGCACAGTATTGATACCCTTCTAATTAGGGCAAATATTGAACCCCACCAGTTCAGTTTTAGGACATGTCGGTTAGATGATTACCTCCCACAATCTCAGTTTTAGTCTTAGTCTTAGTTTCAGTAATAGATTCAGATAGTTCTTCATAATATCAGGACTATCAAATACAGTCAACTAAAATACAACATAGGACTCAGCTAGTTCTACCATATTCAGGATTATAAGATGTAGTCACTCATGTTATCATTATTACCAGTTCTCTGAACTCATATTACCAGTATCCATCTTCATGACTGTCAGATACAGTCAAGCATATCAGTTTCTTATATTCATGGCTGCCAGATCTAATCAATCAGATTAATACTTTATAATTAGGCTGTCAGATATAGTCGACCAGAATAGTCTTTCATAATCAGTACTGTCATACACAGTTATTTATGTATCAGTAACATAGCATTAGTCCCTCAGTATTTAGTAATACAGTGTTAGTTCCTCACTTATTAGTAATTGTCAGTAAAGTTATGATGTCAGTATTCAGACTCAGTAGTCAGTATCATCAAGAGTTCAGTATAGTTTCTCATATATGTATATATTGTTACGTTCATATCAGTCATCATTGTTCATGCATATAACCCTTTGCATTTAGCCTACCTCACTCATATACTCAGTACATTTAGTCGTACTGATGCATTTGTACAATGGTTCTTTCTCTTATGTTACACCATAGGTTCAGAGGCACGAGCTCCAGATCAGCAGTAGATTCCAGTAATAGCAGTCAGATTTAGAAGTAAGTCCTTATCTTTTAAGGACACAATGATTTCATTACTATTTCAGTTTTTAGTTTATTTCAGTAGTTGGAGTTAGTTAGGGACATGACCCATCAACTCCTTGTTCAGATAGTTTAGAGGCTTTTAGACTATAGTATGTTCAGACAGTTATCTCAGTTGTTTTGGTATTGTTATACCATTTTCATACATTGTTCTTATTAGATGTTTATCCAGTTTGAACCTTATGTCCTTTTAGTACATGTTTCCATATTTATATAGAATATTATGCAGTGTTTTAGTACAGATATTAGTCATGGATGAGCTTGTGGTCCTTCAGAGTCATAGGCACCGTGTAGAATTTCGATTTAGCAAATCAGGGTAACTCTAACATAGTTCAGAGCCTAAGGTTTAACTCTGAGAGATAAATATGGTGATATATTGAAAATAAAAAAGCTTGAAATTCATTGGAAATACACTACAAAAGGAATGGGCAAAGAAGAGGATGTTCATCTCTTAGAATAAATTTTGGATGCAAATTCCAGTGAGTTAACGTGATATCATTGCGTCATGTCATTCCTGTCAATGCTGAAAGCATCGCGTCATGATGGGTGCTTTATACACAGCCAATTTAAATTCTACCTATACAGTTTGGAGCTTGTCCTATTATTAATATAATACATGTCTCATCATATGGAGGTAATCTGGTGGGAATATCTTAAAAAGTATGACAATTTCTTTGGGAATCATTGTTGATTTCTATTTCAACAGTTTTTCTCTTCTTAGTACCAGGTCCCTCAGAGACTTTTTTTTTCATAGAAATGTGTTTTTCTCTTATTCCTACAAGGCTACCAGACTTAGAACAGGAGGACTTGGTCTATCATGAGACATGAATTTCTTGACTTCTTTTCTCAGTTGTAGCAACAACATCAGTATCAATGTCGTCATCCTCTCTAACCTCTACAACTATAATATTTTCCTTCTTTACTATAACAACTTTCTTCAGTCTTCTTCTCTTAGTAGTAAAAGACTTCCTAGCTTTCATAGCATTATCTAACAACTTCTTTTCAGACACCCTAGTAGAATACGATCTAGCAACCTTTACACCATATTCAATAAACTTTTCTTTCCCTTTGTTTTACTTTTTTTCTTTATAGACCACCATAGAGATGGTTCATCCTCATCCTTCTTATTTGGAGGTAGCACAATTTCTCCATCCTTTATCACATCATTCTTTTCACCAACTATTTGTTCATCTATACGAATGGAGATTTCCTTAGGATCATATGCAAGCGAAAGTAAATTTTCAGCTACCCAATCTATACTGTTGGAAAGATCAGACCTCTTTAATGGTATTTCTCTGGCATATAGTTACACAAAAATGAGGATTGACTCAAAGAGAGTAGGAGAACCAGGTACTTGTGGGATTTCTAAGAGTTTTATTTTTTTGCTTCTTCAAAAGAAACAGGGATTTAAGAGTCTTCAAGTAATTTTGGTTCTTTTGAGGAAGGAGGAATTTTGGATTGAGAAATTTCTGGTTGTATTGGTGAACAAAAACTTGATTTAGATCCTATATCAAGATCGATTTAGCAGAAATTTTGATGTTTGAGGATGTTTCAATAGGGACAGACTTATCTAGGGGTTCAAGATTTTTTGGAGAGAATTTAGAAGGCAGGGTTCTCACATGTTCATATTGAGGACTTAAGGAGATTTCTTCTATGGTCTTGGGTGTTAAACGAGTAGAAGGTTCGATTTGGGATTGTTTTTATTGATTTTATGGAGATTTATCAGCTTCAAGATCATTAACAAGGGTAGGGAGTGGGAATATCTGCCATTTTGAATTATTTGTGTGTGATAGAGAATGGGACCAGTTCATATTGAGAGATGATAGACGATTGAAGAAGATGATATGAATTAATTTAGAGGAGAGTGAAATAAAAAGTGTTTGATTTTATAATTAAGGAATATGACTATTGTCATTTAAGAGGTGCCCTTTTTGAAATAACACATTTGGCTGTAATAGGTGTGACTCTTCACATTTCTATGACTTGACAACTTTTGCTTAGATAAGAAATGATGTATGACTTTTGGATAGAAATTTATGCTTATTAAGGAATACTGATTTGGTACTAACTTGAGAGATAGGACCAGACCGCTCTCTTTTTTTAGTGAATCCTCAAATTTGTGCAAGTCACATCTTTCCTTTTCCCAAGTTGTTCCCATGGGTGTATACCTAGAAAGGTATGGTACTGAGTTAAACCAATATGTACCTACTTTACCAAGTATACATTTCTCCCGATCATAACCAATTTTAGGGAAAAATTGATTTATTTAGCATGTTAGGTTAATTTGATCAATCCCATCCTCAACTTGTTTGTTTTAGTTCATCACTTTATTCCAAAAACTGTTACTCAGTAGGTCTGAGGACAAGTGTAGAACTTAACTTCTTTCAAGTTGTTGAATATCCTCCTTTATTTCTTTATTCCAGTCAGTATTTTTTAGCATTTTTAAAAATTTTGGTCTTAATTTGAGATAGGAAAGTTGAGAATGTCATGAAATTTCTAGTTTGAACTCTTGTTTGGACTCCAGTATTTAGAGGTAAAATTAGATTGTCAAGGGGATGAAAAGATATGTGTCTCCGGTTTGACCTTCTGAGATAAGTACCACTAAGACTAGGTCCCTGTGAATTTTTACTAGGCCCTTCTTGTTGTTCTTCTATTGGAGCTAGGTATTGTGACTGTAATCCTGGATCACCATCACTTTTATCATTCTCATATGCATCATTTAGTTCTTGACTATTATCTTCAGCAAAATCATCCCTTTGAGCAAGAGTGAGTTTTTCAAATTCGAAATCTATATCATTACCTTTTTCTCCAGCTTAAAGAAAGACCTGGTTTGTTTCTTTTTTACATAAGCATTACAAACCTTGTTGTCTGGAAATTTCAACTATGGAATGCCACGGACTAGGTCCTTTGAAATCAATTTTTTAGCAAAGAGAACTTTATATATTCCATCCTTTTGTACCATAAATTAGTAGCTTCGCTTTAAACACTTAAGCAAGTTAATTCTGCACCAGCCAAAGACTCCAAATCAGCATATAGATATTTTGGATTCCCTTGGATTTGAGAATAACTCTCCCAGACTTTAAGCTTGATATTGTGCTTCCATCAGATGAGAATTTAACCTTATTACCTTTTCCAAATGAGATACCTCCATCTTAAAGTATCTTGAGAGAGAGAATAGAGTCAGTCTTTCAAGTCATGTATTCTGAACATTAATTATTAATACAATAGTTCTGACTGCAAGTCCTTTCTCCCACCTACAAACAAAGTCATTTGTTAGATTTGGGAACCAATTTGAGTTTGAGTTCCCAGTAGGAAGACAAGGGTGTGATCTAACCTTTCTTGGCCCAACTAGGTAATAAGATCTTCTTTATATTCTTAAAAGGTTTGGAACCCTTAGGATAGGTATTCCCTTACTTGATATATCTAACACTGTTCATTCTAGCTCTAAACTAGCTTTGATAGCTTTTCTTTATGTGACCATCTCTTCAACAATGAGTGCATAGAGGTTTCTGGACCCTATTTTCAATACCATGAATAGCTTTCCCTTGATATTGAAGTGATTGGGTTTGATATTGATATCCAAGACCTTTACTATTATTGACACTCTAATCAGTTAAATTGTAAAGGATCTAAGAGGATGTGGTCAGTTGTAGAGATTTGATGAGTTCTTTTGTTATATGGACCAGGTCCCTTTCTAATTCTTCATTCTTATAGAGGGTAGTCATAAATTTATTTTGAGAATCCCTTAATTTTTATTCAAGTTTAGCCTGAAGCTTTGAAGCTTCTTTCTTCCATTTATCATCAGAATTATTTGCTTTTTCTTGTTGACTCAATAAATTCAGATTATCAAATTTTAACTTAGCAAATTGTTCTTTTATTTAAGATATTCGGAAAATTAAAGCATTTAATTCAAGCTCCTGATGCTCTACTTTTTTATTCTAAAGCATTTTTCTCAATAGTCAGTTCAGACACAAAATCAATCAACACATTTGCTATCTTTTTTATCTTTCTGGCAGAATAGTTATCTAAATTTTCCTTAATGTTAGAGAGAGTTACCTCATTTTCTTATTCATCTTCAGTGTTTTCCATAAGAACAAATAATAAATCATAGATAACCTCACTATCTTCCATAGTAGCATAGACACATTTGCAATCCTCTCAGCATCATTAGATTTACTAAAGGAATCTCCCTAGACAGCTAAGGCTTATTTCACTCCATAATCAGTCACATCCTTACTTCTTAATTTTATAGGGACCTGGTCCCTATTCTTTTCTTTGTTACCTCCAGTCTTGCGATATTCATGATAGTCCATTTTGTACATTGGACAATCCTTAATGAAATGATCAAGACTTTCACATTTGTGAAAAACCTCCACAGTGCCTCGTTTTTTATACTACTTCCTCTTCTTTGAAACTGACCACTTTTCTTCATTGCACTAACAATTCTTTTTGCCTAATAGGCAAGATCAATGCCAGAGATTTATCCCTTTTTACTTTCATCTTCTTTTGCCCTTGCTCCTTCTTGAGTTCACGTGTCTTTAGATTACTAATAAGTTCATCCATAGTGAGAGTTTCCAGGTTCCTTGCCTTAGTAATAGCATCCACTTTTCTTTCCCAAGAATTGGGTAGAATCCCCAAAATTTTTCTCACCTATTTGTACAAAGAAATTACTTCTCCTAAGCAGTGTAACTCATTATTGATTGAAGTGAATTTAATATGCATCTCTAGGATATTTTCTCCTTCTTTCATGGTGAAAGTTTCATATTGAGTTGTCGGCATATCAATTTTTGAACCCTTCACAACACTGATTCCATCATGAGTAGTTTTCAAGAAATCCAAAATTTCCTTTGCATTTTTACAAATAGAAATCCATATTCATCAGGTCATATGCCATAAACTAGCAGTTTCTTCTCCTTGTAATTCTTCTCAAATTTCTTTTTATGTTCATCACCATACTCTCTCCTACTTTTAAAAACCATTCTAGCTATGTCTCCTTCTTTGACCTCTCTAATTTGCATACGAGGACCATTAAGTATTACATCTATCAGCTCACTCTACTCAGCCATAATAAAGTATACATCCTTATTTTCCACCATCATTAGAATGGCCCATTAAAGCGGGGTGGTCTAGTTGTAGATTTCCCTTCTTCCAGATTAGATGGAGCAGCCATGAGAACCAAATCACTCTAGGTGTGAACCTTTTAGACTATTCTGGCTCTGATACCAATAATTGAAACATAAGAATATTGCACCACACTATGAGGGCAGGTCCCTTAGAGTCAAACACGGCAATAAAACTATAAAGTACTAAGAATCTAAAACCTTGTAGGAAAGTAAAGAACGCAATGATTCAATATGGAAACCTCCTTCTCAAGGGAGGCAACACAACAGCTTTCCCTCACAAATGCTCAATAATCCACTATAGTCAAACTCTTTATTACAGACTCGATATGAACATAACTCTAGGCTCAGCTAGTTTGTAACAACTCTATTACAAACCTACATTTACAACTCTACCAAGAACTTACCTCGATATTGATTAAATTTAACCATTATCAAACTCAGGTAACTCTACCTAAGATCGCTAAAGAACATAAAGAAAATATTACTCTTCTAACATAAGTAATTCAATTACAAACCATGACTTGACTCAAGAACACTAACTCTTTTAGTACATACAGAAATTAAGAACTTGAGCAATATTATAAGGTTGAGTTTTTGTCTATTACCCTCTTTTATATTTTGATTTTCAAAAACTCACCAATTGAGAAGCATTTTTTTCTATTTATAGTGGAATAATGATTAGGAAAAATCTGATTGGGCCAAGTGTCCTGACTGGTACACATCTCACTTGAGCAGATTATTATACTAGATAACAAAATTGTGTAGGCCATGGATAGTTGTATATGTCCATGAATACTTCAGGACCTGGTGCCTTGTAATCAATTGATAATCATCAAAATAAGTTACACCACATACTATTCCTATGCTATATTATCTTATAATATAGGTTCAGATGCATAACACCCAAACTACGCTTAGAAAGATTCTACGCCACATCAGCAATAGTATTTGGTGAGTCCTTATCATTTAAGGACCAGTCATTTGTATTTCTTTTCAGTATTTTCTTTTATTTAAGTTTTATATAGTTGGAGTTGATTGGCGTCTTGTCCCAATAACTCATATGATTTAGTGGCTTTCAAATAGTTAGTTACACTTCAATATGGTATCAGAGCATCCGGTTTAGAGTGTCCTAGGGTGTCTGAAAGTTGCATTAAGTAGAGTCCTATTCATGGGTGTGAAGCACGCCATACTTATGAGTGGGATGCTATAAAATGCCTTAGGAAAAGTTTCAATTCTTTCATTATTTATGTCGTTCGATAGAGTTTGAACCCTATTAAAATTCTTCTTCTAACTAATCCTCTACCAGTTTATAGAAAATATGTCCCTAGAGAAATAAATTAAGGAGGAATGAGAATCATCAAGAACCACTAATCCCAAAAGGTCCTCTGAATGAACAAGTCTCACATGTCGAGTTGAGGGTTTCTTTCACGGCATTAGCCCAGTCAATGATAGCTGAGAATAACTAGAAGTTAGTTGCACCAGCTAACCCAGCTATGAATACATCTTCAACTAGAGTTTGGAACTTTATTGAGATGAACTCTCTATTATTCTTTAGGTCAAAGCCCAAAGCAGTTTCTAGATAGTATTCAGAAGGTGACTAAAATCATGGGTGTCACTTCACCTAAAAGTGTTGATTTAGCTTCTTATAAATTACATGGAGTGGCTCACACATGGTTCAAGTAGTGGAAAAATGATAAAGGTGCAGATGCAGGGTCGGTTGAGTGGGATAAGTTTGTTGTTATATTTCTGGACAGGTTCTTCCCACTTGAGTTGAGGGAAGCCAAGGTGAAGGAGTTTATAAACCTAAAGTAGGCAAACATGTGTGTGAAGGATTATTCACTTAATTTTACCCATCTGGCAAGGTATGCTCAAACTATGGTTGTTGACTTTAGGGCCCGCATGAGTATGTTTGTGTTGGGTGTTTCTAAGGATGTGTTCAAGAAGTTTAGAACAGCCATGTTGGTGAAGGAGATGGACATCTTGAAGTTAGTGGTTCATGATTAATAGATTAAATAGGAGAAAAACAAGGAGAAGGAAATGAAGAATAAGAGGGCCAGAACTGGTAGCTTTAGTTTCTCTAAGAAGAGGTCAAATGGGGGTAATCATTTTCTTTACACCATAAATTTTCATCTCTAGCCCCTTCTTCTACTATTAGTCCAGAACCTAGATCCAGGCATGATACTCATGATAGGGTGACAGGCTCTAAGTCCCATAGAAATATGAATAGTATTTGCACTAACCTAGTTTGCAAAAAATGGGGTAGGAACAATAAAGGAGAGTGTATGGCAGGTAGTGATGCTTGTTTTGGGTGTGTCAAGTCAGGACACAAAGTTAGATAATGACCAATAGCTATGTAGATAGGTAAGAATGTTTGTCACCAAAGTTAATCTAACTCTTCAACTGTTCTAGTAAGTATTATGACTCAATAGGGTGCCACACCTAGAAAATTTGTGGGCATCATAAAGGTGGGTTCTATGCCCTTCAAACTTGGTAGGATTAGGAGGGTTCCCCTTATGTTGTCACTGGTAAGCTATAAGTTTTTCATATTTATATTTATGAATTATTAGAACCCAAAGCCACACTTTCCTTTGTGATGTCTTATATTTAAGTAGATTTTGGTGTCAGCCCCAAATCCTTGTAGAATTATTTTCTATTTCTACTCCAGTAGGTAGTTCAATCATAGCCATGTGGGTTGCAAAAATTGCCCAATCACAATATCCAAGAAAATCACTTAAATTAATCTTGTAGAGTTAGACATAACCCATTTTGATGTCATTCTTGGCATGGATTGGCTCCACTTTTGGTATACCTCAGTTGATTGTAGAAACTGAGTAGTCTAGTTTTAGTTCCTAAATGATCCAATCTCAGAGTGAAAGGATAATACCTCAGTGCCTATGGGTCAGTTTGTCTCTTTGCTTGAGCCAAGGAAATTTTTTTCCAAAGGTTTCATATATCATCTTGTTTGATTGAAGGACTCAAGGTCTAAAACCCTGATTTTAGAGTTAGTTCCAATAGTAAATTAATTTCAAGAAGTTTTTCTGATAACACCCAAGCTATACCTTCAATGTAAAGATTATATGGTCAGTGTCAAATATAGTTACCCAAAAAAGTTTGGGGTCGAATCCTAAGGGAATACGTGGAACTTTATATCTCAATTGTTATATTCAATGGGTAGAACTATAAAAGTAAATTAAAGGGATTTTAGTAATGATCTGAGGTGGATTTATGCACTCAGTGTTGTTATCCGAACTTATTTAGCCTTGTTTTGAGGACTTTTTGTATCTTAATATGTTATAATGGTATAATTGATCATATAAGTGTTAAATAACTTTATTAAAATGTTCTATGTGTGTTTCAAACATGTTTGGAATCATTTTGGTCACTTAAAGTTTAGATGAGAAAACGAGTGTTACTAGCTTGAGCTATGTGTTGTTCTAGTTGATCTCGATAGATTATAATGTGCATAATGAGATACTAAGGGTATGAATATGTAATTACATGTAAAAAAACTTATTTATAGTGTTTAAGGTTCAATTCAAAACAAGCCAAGAGTCAAAACTAAGTTAAAGATCAAAAGGACAAAACTAGTATTCTTAGCTTAAGATTCTATAGCTCATCGTCTTGAATTGTATGCCGTTTTGAGCTCTAATACATGGTGTTTGATGAAATAGGATTCTTTATGAGTTGATATTATATATGGATTATATAAAAGCTATAAATAAAGTGGAAACAACACCACAAGGCTTGGAAAGGATGGACAAAAGAACGGGATAAGATTTGACAAAAAACGGATGTTTTTGAGTCATTGGCATGCCACAGAGCTTAGGCACTATGTTAGGGTCCATTAAATTCCCTTGGGGTCATCCTAAATAACTAATTCCAGTGTTTCACCATGATATTGGATTGCCATAGACCCTAGGCACCATGATAAGGTCCGTGGCACGTTGGTAAGTTTAAATCGGCAGTTTGTCTAGTATACCTCATCTAGTGAAGGTCCTAACGACTCTTAATTTTTTCTTAATATTAGCATTGAGAAGGTGAATAAGAGTGAGTTTGTTGTGGATGGTGTAAATTTTGATGTGGGATTGGTTGGGTCTCATTTAGAGAACTTTTCTATATTATGTTTATATGATGATATGTCTTTAGAGTCATCTAAAATAGTGGATGAGTGTGAATATAAGGAACAAGAATCATATATTCTTCAATTTACACCAGATAAGCAAAACAAAAGCATGCCTCACTTCAAGTCCGAGTGGTTTACCATGCACCATAAATTACTCGATTCGTCATCTTTGTACCATAACTCTATGAGAAAAGCAAAAAGATGGATACGAGGTTGGGGGTGATATTTATCTCCTCAAGGTGGAGGAAAAAATCGATGTAGGTCATGGAACGACACTAAATCAGGCGTTGCTTGGGAGGCAACAAAAGTTAAGGTAGGTGTTTTTATTTTTAATATTTTAGTTTTTACTTCATGTAGTTTTTGTTTTTGTGTAGTCACAATTTGATGAAATGTTTGAGTACTAAAAACTTGAGCTAAAGAGCATGGCAAAGACTAAATGTGGGGCCCTTG
This sequence comes from Capsicum baccatum var. pendulum, assembly GCA_030864225.1. Classification (NCBI taxonomy): domain Eukaryota; kingdom Viridiplantae; phylum Streptophyta; class Magnoliopsida; order Solanales; family Solanaceae; genus Capsicum; species Capsicum baccatum. Next base: position 184,207,450 of record CM061554.1, read on the forward strand.
GACCCTCTTAATGATAAAAGATTCTACTAGCTAGGCCTAGAGGCAGCAGGAAGTATTTCTATCTCTACTTTTGAGTATAATTTTGGCACAAAGTTGATTGTTAAGTGTGAGGTGGAGAAATTTTCATTGTTTTAGGTGAAGTGATGCTGTAGGGTCTTGAGTCTTAGTTGATTTTCTTGTTTTTGGGTAAATTTGAAAAAAAATTATAAAAACTGATTTTTTATTTTTAGTTTTAGTTGTTTGGGTCAGTCTATAGGTGCACACTTCACCCACCCCATGGTTGTTCTTTTCGATTCTTTTCCACGGGGGTGCCCATTGAACCCAGTATACTTTTTCTTTTTTAGGAGTAAATTTTAAATTTTTTAATGTAGGATAAGTGAAATGTTCTTGTTAGTGCTATATGTGATTACATGATATGAGTGGTAGTAAATCAAAAGAGCATGTTGATTGTGTGAATTATTACTTTTGAGAATCCTAGGCTCTAGTTTATGACTCTTGAACTTGTTAGCTTACTTTTGAATTCATATGATTGGTTAGTTGAGATTCAATGATGATCCCACTTGATTTGAGCATGTGTCATGTGTGTGTGAGGTGTTTTTATATTCCTTGTAGCATTTAATGCTAGAAATTACCATGTGTGTGTGTGTGCAAAGTGAAATAAAGAGTGTGGATTTAGGAGATGATATAGGCATTTCTTTGATAACCATGTTTAACACCCCTTTTTAATCTACCATTGTTAATAATCCTAGTTATCTCCATTGAGCCTTTAGCTTCTTTTTTTTTTTGGCTAGAATCATATGTAGACTAATTCATTTCCTTGATTGACCTCATTTTGATCCAAAGTTCCTTAGAACTTTAGTGAAAATTAATTGAGTTAAGGAGTTTGAAATTCAATTAGGGGAAAGGTGAAAGTAAAGCCTCCAAGAAATAACTATTGATGTTGAAAATTGATATACGTTATAGTCCGGAGTTGTGTTATGAAAAGGATGAAGAATTGTTCAACATTGAATAAGATACGAATACAAAATACTCCCACTTCATTGTATGTGAACTAGATTAATGATATGGGTCAAAACAAAAGATGTGTATGAAGGTTGATGATGTGCAAAGTTGGTTGTTAGAGGTGTATTGAATGAAAAGTGTGATGTATTATAGCACTTAGGGAAGATATGCACTATTACTGGCCAAAATAGTTCATACCCATACCTTATCCTACATTACAACCCTTAAAGACCTACTTGATATTGAACTTTAACATTATGATATTAGGGGCGTATTACACTAAGGGCAAGTCTATGGTTCATCTTGTGTAACTTGTGAATTCTAGGAGAGAGTGAGCGTAACTTAATTCTTATACCCATTTTGTAATAAACTACATCTATGTGAGTAAGTATGGGTAACTGTCTTGTGGTGAGGGAACATTTTTTATGATAGTTGGGTGATTTGTATGATGCCTTTTATAGAGCAACATGTATTAGTTTTCCAACTTAGTGGGTCAATTCTTTAGGCTAGGATGTTTTGGAGTAGTTTGGAGTAATATTCTTAAGCTTTCAATTATGTATAACATGCTTAGAGTAAAACCTTGCATTATGTATAGTAATTTTAGTGCTAGCTTGAGTATCTTTCTTGTGGTATAATTGTGGATTCTTCCCTTATATAATGCTTAGAGTAAAGATTTGTTCAAGGACTAACAAGGCTTTAAGTGTGCGGTAATGATCTGAGGTGGATTTGTACCCCTCAGTGTTGTTATCTAGGATTATTTTGCCTTGTTTTGAGGACTTTTTGTGTTTAACAACTTTCTTAAAATGTTTAAGTTGTGTTTCAAACAACTTTGGAATCAATTTGGTCACTTAGAGTTTAGATGAGAAAACTAGTGTTGCTAGCTTTAGCTATGTGTTGTTCTAGTTGATCTCAATGGATTCTAATGTGCGTAATGAGTTACTAAGGGTATGAATGTGTAATTATGCATGGAAAAACTTTTTTATAGTTTTTATAGTTCAATTTAAACAATCCAACATTCAAAACTAAGTTAAAGATCAAAAGAACAACTAGTATTCTTAGCTTAAGATTCTAGTTCATCTTCTTGAATTGTATGTCGTTTTGAGCTCTAATACGTGGTGTTTGATGATATATGATTCATTTTGACTTGATAATTAAGATATATTTATGATAAAAAATCTGTAAATCAAGTGTAAACAACACCACAACGCTTGGGAAGGATGGACAAAAGCACAGGACAGGAATTGATAAAAAACAGATGTTTTGTAGTCATTGGCGTGCCACGATGCATAGGCACCGCGTTTGGGTCCATTATACGCCCTTGGGGTCATACTAAATGACTTAATCCAGTTTTTAAATATTATATTGGTGTTCCATGTACCCTAGGCATCGCGATAAGGTCTGTGTCACATTGGTAAGTTAAAGTCGGAAACTTGTGTCCTCCTATAAATAGGACTCTTAAACATTATGTTACACACCTTGGAAACCGTTGAAAATTTTAGGGAAACTGGAGAACAATTAAATTAGGGTTTCAGATCATTAATTTGGTTTTTTATGGACTTTAACATGTATTCTATCATTGCGATTATTCTTATGTCCATGAGCGGCTAAACACTCTTTTCGGGGTTAAGGCCTAGAACATGATTACTCTTGTTATGAATGGACTTGGTTTTAATTATTTATCATATTTGATTGTTTATTTATCCTTGTTATTACTATTTTAAGTATTACCTATCCCCTAGAATACATCCATTGTCATCTTTTGAGCCCAAAGGGAGAAACAAGAGGAAAGAACTTGAAATAAATAGAATAGGATTCTAATCGTCTACTGAATGAAGTTATAATTTGCATTTAGGATAGGAATATACCTAAGTTCCCTATTTGGTTCACTTATAGGATGAAATATGAATGTATTTAAATTATTTCTTACATTCCCGCTTAACGATGTAGTTGTGTGTCTAAGTTAGATAGGTGATTAGAGGCTCGAAAGATCATGATCATAATATAAACCCTGTGAATCAACAACCAAGATAAGTAACACAACCCATGAAGTTCAATAGCGTAGTATGATTGTTCCAGAGTCTTAACCCTGGGTTTCTCCCCATTGATTGTCCAAGCACTTTACTTTACTGCATTGTTTATGGTTACGATTAGGTTTAACTCTCAAAATCTTTGGTTACTTTTACACCAATTTAATCATAATAGTGAACTAGAATTGGATAGTTGTCAACACAAGTCTCTGTGGGATCGATACTTGGCTTGTAAAAGGCCAGTTTACTACTTGGTGGGACCATGTACACTTGCATGTGTGCTTGGGTGCAACAAGTGACAATATCAAACAAGTAACTAATATCAATTCTAGTTATAATTCCGTCATAAACAAACAATAGGGTTGTGTTCCCCTTGGCTTCTAACTCAATAAGCTTCCCGTGCTCAATCTAACTATATAAATATTGTGCATGTAGAGCTTGGTAAGATAGGTATCACCAACAGCCTCTCGGCGCTATTTGGTAAATTTCATTCATTTCCTCTAGGTCTCATAGTATCACTTACTAACCCTTACCTTGGACCCCAGTTACAACTATCTCCTCTTGATCTCAAGTTGATTAGATAGGAATTAACTAGCTTAAGATGATAGTACAAGTAAGCTTATTTTGATAATCAACCCCAAGTCACCATTGTGATTTCCTTTTCCAAATCTCTACCTCCCTCTTAGGTTTGTAGTTAATACAGGAGGGATCCTAATGGTTTTACCCATTAAGAAAGAAATAAAAGTGAAGAAAACCCCAATACCTGCAGCAACAATACTCTAGAAGGATTAAACACTTCCCCTACTTAGTTTTGTAGCCAGGGTTCCCATAACCCTAGCTATGGAAGATTAGCCGCTCATGTTTATATAACAATTAAAGGAATTCATACTTGACATCATTCAAAAATTGCACAATAATTAACTATTAAAAATTCCAAAGATTTAACTTAATTAACAACCAAAATCAATACAAAATAATTCTAAGACCAAAGACGGATCTTAGAATCAGAATATATGTTTGTGAGGATACAGAGTGCGTAAAATTGAATACCAATGTCACTAGGGTATTTATAGAATATATGGAAACCCTAAAAATCAAATCCCGAATGTAAAAAAGAAAACTAAAGTTGGTGGCTACGTACTAAGTCAATATTCGGACCATATATTAAACATACGGTCCGTATGTTAAATTTAGTATGTTGCCACCCTTGAATCTAGATCTTCAACTCTCTGGACGTTTACACTTTTGTACCGATTAAGTCTATATATAAACTGTATGTTGAACATGCGGACTGTACGTTGACTTATTATGTTGATGATCTTGCTTTTTTCTGCAATTAGTCTCTGGACTCTCAGTTTCTCAACATACTTTTCTCAAAGACGCTAAGTATGTACCACATATGCCCAAAGTTGACTTCGTATGTACCCAAATACTTCACTTTTCTTCTTTTTCTTCATAATTACATCCAAAACCTAGTTTACTGCAAAACATACCCAAAACGCATAATATCTAAGAAAATATCACAAGAAAATTGCATATTTTCATAGTTTTAAGCATCTAAAGTGCTATATTTATATAGCACATCAACACCCTCAACTTAGAACTTTTGCATCCTTAAGAAATACAACACAATAACATAAAACAAAATAAAACACGATGCTTATCTAGGAGAATCTAAGTTTTTCAAGACAGTCAATCAACACTTAAGGCTCAAACCATAATACCCTCTCCTATTTCAACTTTTGAAAACCAACTGTGTATAAATTTAAAGCACAACAATGTGACCCAATGGGTTCAAGGTATGGCATTACATTAGCAACAGATAATCATGCATGTATATACAAGTTACACTACACAGAACAAGTAAATGGCTAGTAATATGACTTATGTTCCCTCACAAAAAAAGTACCACTCACTCATATGAAATAATACATGTAAATGCAGGGATATTCAATAGATAATCAAACTCAAAAGATAAGTTCCAATCAATGTGCATCAAATACCATAGTCTTGCCTTTATTTTCTTTACCTTAGCTTTCAGAAGGTCAGGTTAGGATCACTATAGGACATATCTCTACTGTAATGTAGGCTTGCGGGATTGTATGGTACATATGGATATCAAGTGACTAAACATCCTTGGCAATACTCTACTTTTGGGTCCATTCACTAACCATCATTCTTTTTATTCCATCCTTATTCTCCCATTTTTTTCTTTATTGCACATTCAGGTTGGGTGTGGTTTTCTTAATCTTTATTTTTCACTTTTTCATAATTTTTTTTCTTTTCTTTCTTTTTTATTTTTCTTTTCTTTTGCTACCACACCCAGCCCTACTATCTTTTACTCTTATTTTACCCTACTACATACCTATTTTACATTACACACCCCTATGATAGCCACCCTCAACTTAGGAGATTTTCCTAAGTTGAGGTGCATAATGTCCAAGGAGGAATGAGCCAAAATAAGTTATTGCAACATAAATAGGAAGGCGAAAGGTGAAACAAGAAAAATGGGCTATAAGGCTCAAACTAAGAGATAAAGAGATATAATTCACACATAGAAAGTCATTAAGGCTAAAAGTGGATGACAGTGCCCAAGCACACACGCAAGTGTATGTGGTCTTATCAAGTAGTAAAGTGTCCTTCAAGAAGCTAAGTATCGATCCCACAAAGACTTGATTCAGCAACGATTCAATTTTAGTTCACAATTAGATTAATTTAGTGCAAAGGTAACCAATAAGAGTTTTGAATATTAGAAATAAAGAAAAGTAAACAATGCGTAAATAAAAGTCTTGAAATAATCAATAGAAGAAAACCTAGGTTTAAAGTACTTTGAACAATCGTACTATGTCATTGAACTTCATTCATTAACTTGCTTATCTTGGTTGTTGATTCTTAGGGTTAATTACATGATTATGGTTACCCAACCTCTAATCCTTTACCTAAGTTGAACCTTAAGACTACATTTTTTAGCAGGGATGTAATAGTCCACTTAAGTTCTTTAAGCTATCATCATATGATTGAATTAAGTAAGGCATCTAAGTACATCCCTGTACTAGATACTAATTTTAATTCCTCATTTCATAAAGAAATACAAATCATACATTGTTTATTACTATGTTTTATCTTACTATTCCATCTCTCGAGATCAAAAGGTAGACAATTGATGTATTCTAAGGGTCGAAAATTCTTAAAATAGTTATAACAAGAATAAACAAACAACCAATAATGATAAGCAAATCAAACGAACTAAATTATAAATAATAGTACTCATGTTCTTGGCTTTAACCCTGAAAAGAGGGTTTTTAGCCACTCATAATCATAATCAACATCCAAATAATTGTATGAATGATTAATTCCATAAATAAAGATAAATTAGATAAATAAAAACCTAAAACGAAGTTGTGGTAGCCTCCAATGTTGTTCCAAACGATCTAAGGTTTCCAAGATGATTGAAACATGATTTAACACGTTATATTTATAGTAAACAAGTCATAAACCAAATAGGATTGGGTTTACACATTATTATCCTTTAGCTGGGAAGTTTTTTCCAATTTTGATGGCCACCGCGTAGAGGTGACGTGCCAATCCACAATTGTCAATTTCTAGAATCTCACTACGATTTCACCACGTTGTGGCGCCTCCTTAAACTCCACAAAAAGATACATGCACCATTGGGTAAAAAATTTGGTCCTATTCTGAATCCATTGGTGTTTTTAATGCATCTATTGGACACTCTTACAGCTTACACGCATCCAATACATTTTGGGTATCTAAATTGCGTAAATTTTTGCATTGTGCTTTCGTTGAGATATTTCGAGCCTTTTTGTGTTGTTTACACTTGATTTAAAGCTTATATATACTTCATATATCATCATAATACATTAATAAAGTATCATAAAGCATTTAACACAACAATTTAGATATCAAAACAACACAACATCCAAGACAGTGAACTAGCAACACGAGCTAAGCATAGGCTAAATTCACATTGAGCTTAAGCTTATTGTTTTGACTCTTGTATTGATCCAATTGACCATTAAACATTATAACTAAGTTTTTTCAAATATAAATACATAATAAAAACCTTATTAACTCATTAAAACACATTTGAATCCAACACAAGATCCTAGACAGCACCTAGCTCAAGCTAGTTACACTAGTTTTTTTGGTTGAACTCTAAATGCTCAAGTTGAATCAATACTCATGTGGAAACACCATTAAACATTGTAAACCCATATTTGGACACATAAATGCTCATTTATGCCATTATCAAAACATATAGTATAACAATCATCCTCAAAACAAGGCTAAAAAGGCTAGAATATTAATGTTAGAATGCATAAATACACCCAACATCACCACCCCACTCTTAAAGCCTTGTTCGTCCTTGAACAACTCTTAAGTATAAACACCATGAGATGGAAAACCTCCACACTTATACTACAAGCAATAAATTCAAGCTAGAGGTACAATAACTCCATGGAATGTGAGTTTACAATACTAAGAACGTTATACACAATTGAAAGCTCAAGAATCCAACTTCAAAACACCCTAGCCTCAAGAATGGACTCCACAAGTGGAAAACTCATATGTATTTCTCAATATAAGACATCATATAAATCACCCACATTCATTAAACATGTGCCCTCACAACAAGAGAGTTACCCATAATCACTCACCATTAAGCAATCCATAACATGATGGGTATATGAATCAAATTACGTTTACTCTCACAAGGAATTCACAAATTACACATAATGAACCATAGGTTTTCCCTTAGTATAGTTCTCCACTAATATTCGAATGTAAATCTTAGGATCAATTAGGACTTTTCTGGTTTGTAATGTAGGCTAAGGGATGGGTATAAACTATTTAGGAATAGTGACTAACCTCTCTAAGCTCTTTAATACACTACATTATACATTTAAAACCAATCTCCAACAACCAGATTACATTTTTTCATCCACCAATATCTTTTATTTTTTCCCCACCGGTTTTAAGCGTTTTTACAAACACATGATGGGCATATTGTTTATTACCACATAAATTAATTTTTCTCTTTTTTTCCAACCATGGTAATATTTCTAGAACAATATATATCACAACCATCCACCACACATAAATTATAAACATCAATAACTATTACCTTGGGGCATCAATTTCACCTTTTTCTTTTTTAATTTCTCAAACTCCTTTCTCAAATTCGTCATTTTTTTCATTAAACCACTTAGAAGCTTTTTGGATCAAATTAAGGTCTATCAAATAAGGGATTAGGCTAATTATATGGCTATCAAAATAAAAGGCTAAAGGATCAATGGGGTTAACTAGGGTAATGCACAATGGGTAGGACAAATAGAAGGTATAAAACAAGGCTATCAAAGAAATGCCTATATCATCTTCTAAACCCGCACTCTTTATTTTGCTTCACACACACACCAGGAGAGTTCTAGTCTTCATAAGCAACAAGGAATATACAAAATTCTCACACGCACATGGCACATGCTCAACTTAATAGGATCATCATAGACTCCCAACCAAATAATAGCATTAATTCAAATTTAAGCCACAAATACTAGAGTCACAAACGTGAGCCTAGGAGTCTCAAAAGTAGCAATTCACATCAATCAACATGATTATACAACTAAAACAATTGCACCATGAAATCAAAAATAGCACCAACAAGAATATCTCACTTATTCCTAACCTAAAAAATTTTAAATAAATTTTAAATTGATCCAAAAATTGGGAATTTCCCCTTCCACCCCACGCTTAAAAATATGCTTTGTCCCCAAAGTGAACTTAAAAGTGAGAGATAGAAATACTCCCTGAGACCTCTAGGCCTAGCTTGTAGCGTCTTTTTGAATTAATGGAATCCGAGGGACCCCACACTCAGCCTTTGCCATGCTTCTTCTCTTAATTTTATAGTACTCAAGACTTTTCATTAACCTATCACTCAAACAAAAACAAAAACTACGTGAAATAAAAACTAAAAAAAAACTTGAAAAGAAAACATACCTAAATAACTTGGATTGCCTCCCAAGCAATGCCTGATTTAGTGTCGTGGCATGACCCAACTAATGACCTAGTCGTTCTCTTTCCTTCTCTTTCTCATGTTTAGTCTCCTTCTTCTTATTCTTTTTACCCCTCTTAGGTGTGACTTTTCAAGAGCATCAAATATTTAAATTTTAGCATTTTCAAGCTCATTAATTAGCATCAAACTAGTCTTAGGCGGTAGAATCTTAGGCCGCTCAATCAGGTAGTCTAAAAAAGTTTTTGGTGGATTAACCATCCCACACTTGTCCCCTTCAATAACATTGATCAAACATAAATTTTTATATGGGGATGTTACATTGGGTGCTTTGTAAACCTCAAATACCACCTATTCTTCCTTTACCCTCATTTTGAGTGTGCCTTCTCTAAAGTCAATCAACGCTCCTCTAGTTGCTAAGAATGGATGCCTCAAGATGATTGGAACCTATTCGTCTTCCTTAAAATCAAGAACAATAAAGTCAGCAGGTATAATAAATTCACCAACCTTTATGAGGACGTCCTCTATTTTTTCTTTTGAACAAGATATGGTTCTATTTGCCAACTGTAGAAGCATGGATCTCAGTCTAAGTTTCCCCAGACCTAATGTATTAAATAGAATAGGGGCATTAAGTTGATGTTTATCCCTAAATCACTCAGAGCATGGACCACTTAACTATTGCCAATCTAAATAAGAAGAGTGAACATCCCTGGGTCTTTGAGCTTTGTCGGCATCTTTTGAGTGACCAATGAACTACACTCCTCAATGAGTGTTATTGCTCCCACATCCTACAATTTTACCTTATTATCAATCACCTCCCTAAAGTACTCAGTATACTTGGGAATACCCTACAAAATATCTAACAAAGGTAAGTTAATGTGAAGCTCTCCGAATGTGTCAAAGAACTTCTTAAACATTACATCCTTCTTCGCTTTTATTTGCCTCTAAGGGAAGGGTAATAGCAGCATCTTCTTCTTCTCTGGCTCAACAACTTTTTCTTTTAAGTACTCAGACTTCCTTGAATTTTTAGCAACTCTCTTATCTACCTATTGGGTTACCACATCATCATCTACCTCCTTAGTTTCCTTTGGAGGTTCTCCTTGAATCTCTTTTCCACTCCTTAAGGTGATTGCTATGACTTGTTTGGGATTCTCTGTAACTTCTGTCAAACCACCTTGTGGCTTTGTATTCAATTCTTGTTGTAACTGCCCAATCTGTAACTCTAACCTTCTCCGAGCCACTTGTTGATTCTTTAATTCTGCCTTTTGACTTTTCATATCCACAAATAATTGTGCTTGACCAACTAAGAGTTTTTTTAACATCTCTTCCATATTGCTCGTTGAGTGATGTGATTAGGTTTATGGTTATAGAATTTGTTGTTGTTGTGTCTTCCAAGGCTGAGTGTGCCACTTTATGTTATAGGCACTACCATAACTTGGCCTTTGAGCCTTATCAAACTAAAAACTTTTTTCCTGTAATAACAAAACCAAGACCAAGCGTAAAAATACCAAATAAATCTAAAAGTAAAACTTAAATAAATAATTGCTAAATTACAAGTCCCCGACAACGGCTCCAAAAACTTGACAGTACCCAAGCTCACACTTAAGTGTACGTGGTCTTATCAAGTAGTAAAGTAGCCTTTAAGAAGCCAAGTATCGATCCCACAGAGACTTGATTCAGCAACAATTCAATTTCAGTTCATAATTTAGATTAATTTAGTGCAAAGGTAACCAACAAGAGTTTTGAATATTGTAAATAAAGAAAAGTAAATAATGCGTAAATAAAAGTCTTGAAACAATCAATAGGAGAAAACCCAGGGTTAAATCACTTTGAACAATCATACTATATCATTGAACTTCATTCGTTAACTTTCTTATCTTGGTTGTTGATTCATAGGGTTAATTGCATGATTATGGTTTCCTAAACTCTAATCCTTTACCTAAGTTGAACCTTACAACTGCATTATTGAGCACGGATGTAATAGTCCACTTATGTTCTTTAAGTTATCATCCTACGATTGAATCAAGTAAGGCACCAAAGTACATCCCTATCCTAGATACTACTTTGAATTCCTTATTTCATAAAGAAATATAAATCATACTTTGTTTATTACCATATTCTATCTCTCTATTTCCTCTCCCAAGATCAAAAGGTAGTCAATTAGTGTATTCTAAGGGGTATGAATCCTTAAAATAGTTATAACTAGAATAAACAAACAACCAATAATGATAAGCAAATCAAACGAACTTAATTCAAAACAATAGTACTCATGTTCTTGACTTTAACCCCAGAAAGAGGGTTTTTAGCCACTCATAGTCAGAATCAACATCCTATTAATTGTATGAATGATTAAAACCATAAATAAAGCTAACTTACATAAATAAATATCTAAAATGAAGTTGTGGTAGCTTCCAATGTTGTTCCATGCGATCTAGGGGTTCCAAGATGATTGAAACGTGATTTAACACGTTATATTTATAGAAAACAAGTCATAAACCAAAGAGGATTGGGTTTCCACGTTATTATCATTCAGCTGGGCAGTTTTTTTTCACTTTTTATGGCCACCGCATTGTGGTGACATGCCAATCGACAATTGTCAATTTTCAGAATCTCACCGCTATTTCACTGTGTCACGACGCCTCCTTAACCTCCTCAAAAAGAAACATACACCATTGGATCACAAATTTGAGCCTATTATGAATCGATTTGTGTTTTGAACGCATCCATTGGACACTCCTACATCCCACAAGCGCCCAATACATTTCGGGTATCCAAATTGCATCAATTTTTGTATTGTGCTTTCGTTGAGGCATTTCGAGCCTTTTTGTGTTGTTTACACTTAATTTGAAGCTTATATATACTTCATATATCATCATAATACATTAATAAAGTATCGTAAATCATTAAAAACAACAATTTAGAGATCGAAACAACAAAACATCCCAGACAGTGAACTAGAAACACAAGCTAAGCATAGGCTAAATTCACATTGAGCTTAAGCTTATTGTTTTGACTCTTGTATTGATCCAATTGACCCTTTAACATTATAACTAAGTTTTTTCAAATATAAATACATAATAAAAACCTTATTGGCTCATTAAAACACATTTGAACCCAACACAAGATCCTAGACAACACCTAGCTTAAGCTAGTTACACTAGTTTTTAGGTTGAACTCGAAATGCTCAAATTGAATCAAAACTCATGTGGAAACACCATTAAACATTGTAAACCCATATTTGGACACATAAATGCTCATTTATTCCATTATCAAAACATATAGTATAAGAATCATCCTCAAACAAGGCTAAAAAGGCTAGAATATTAATGCTAGAATGCATAAATACACCCAACATTAGTGGACTAACATCAAAAACGGCCTATGATCCCTTCCTAACCCACTATTCTACAACCTAGGCTAGACTAACTGGGGAAGTTCTGCATTTAACACACAGAGGGAACTAAGTAGCATCTCACACATACATGGCATAGAATACATATGAAAAGCTACTACCTATCCGGTTCATGCAATTGTTAGTAAATGATTATCATGTCTCTAATCCTAATGCCATAACAAGATCCACAATGCTCACACATATATACATTCACGCAGTTCTAACATAAAATATAAATAGATCGATATCATTTTTTTTCAAAAATCAATTAGAAAACATGATAATTGCCCTAAATACTTAACAATCTTTTAATTACACAAAAACACAACACAATACAAAAAATCACAATATGACACAAATTTTAACCTTGACATGCCACTCCTAGCACCATACTGTAGCCGACAAGAAAAGAAGCACAACAAAAAAAAATCCACTACGGATATGGTATACTCTACCCCCAACTAAAAAACTAAGCATTATCCTCATTATGCTAAAATAAAATAAAACAAAAGGAATTAGGACATACTTGGGACACACTAAGAGTTTGTGTAATGATCTATCCTAGATAGGGGTATATCCGCTGGTGGAGGACATGGTGGTAGAGGTGCACTATGGAAAGATGCACTTACAGCTAAGTTGTCTTACCTCTGCTTATCAACAAACACATTCATTGTCAAATCATAAGTGTCCCTTCTTAGGGATTACTCATATGGCATGTTTGGATTCTATAGGTCCCTCTCTCGGCCTTTATTGTTCCCACCTATGGGGACTACCACATCATTCTCTGCAAATAAATTAAAGTGTGAGAGACCACATTTAGGTGATGGATGAACAACTGGGTACAACTGGAGGAATGGTTGATAAATGGCTCTCAGTGAGAGAGTATATCTCTGGTCTAAGTAGGTCCACTTCCTTCCTAATGTCTCCTAGATTCTATATCTCAATCCTACTGAACTAAATCGATACTTGACCCTCAAAATTATCTATTCATAAGGACAACTTAGTTGTTAGTTATGACATTATCTCTTGATACACAGACTGTAGCCTAGCCTCACCCATCTCTAGTATAGCCCAGACCCATGGTTGGATCTTCTCATATAATATCACTACCTTGGTCTCAACAACTGATAGCTGAGTAGTAGTCACTTTTGTTCTCTCCTCAAACTTGGTATGTCTGGCATACTTTCCTTTACAACGATATCCTAAACAATATTGTCTATCATATACACTACTCGCATATCGTCTGGTTATTGCACTGTGATAGATACATCAAAAACTACTTGCTCATTATTTAGTTTGAATATGATCTCCTCCAATTCTATATCAATCAAAACTCTACCAGGGGATAAGAAGGGTCTACCCAATATAATGAGGGCTTACAAATCCACCTCACAATCAAGAAGCATAAAATCAGCGGGGAACATAAGAGATACCATCCTTACTTTTACGTCAAATAAAAAACCCACCAATTCCTTCATAGATGAGTTATTCATTAAAAGCTTTATGAATGTAGGTTTGAGTTCCCTAATTCTTAATAGCTTATACACAACCAGTGAAGTCATATTTACTCTTAATCCCAAGTCACATAAGGTCTATTTGACATTGAAATACCTAATAGAACATGAAATGTTTACTGCTCTGGGGTCCTTCCTCTTTTATACTAAGGTAATGAAGGGGTCGGTCCATAAGGGTGCACATGATCATTGGGATCTACGACCCAATACTCACCACTATCATACTCAAAATCATCACTACCCCATGTTGACTTATCAAACACTACCTCTAGCATCTTATCTCTCTTAATGTTATTAATCTTCAACTTCTCAATAGTAGGTATAGGGGGGGTCATCAGTAATGTCACCACAATTAGTGGTGATAGTTAGATAATAATTGGTGTTTAAAGGATTTTGCACCATGTTACTTAAAAGGTTACCCAGCTACCTTTGATGTAAAGTGACAGATATCTGCCAAAATTAATGCTCTAACTTCTTGATAGCCATTTCATAAGACTCGACCTTCTAGGTCAAACCTAAAATATCAGCCTTTATCTCCTTAAGGCTAGCCTCCTGACTTTCTAACCCCTTCACCAGTTTGGTCAATATTTCTTCCATTCTTGATTCTGTATCTCATTTTCCAGGCAAAATATACCTATCTTTATTCTCCTTGTAATTATCTCTCTATATCCAATCACCATCTCTTTCCCTACTATGGTCTTTATATCTATCATCGTAGTAGTTCCGACCTTGGTTTACTTGCCTTTATTCTTAAAAACCTGCCAACTGATGATCCAAATATTTTGATTCCTCCTCTAATTCTCACTCATATACTTTGGAAGATAAACATTGTGCTCCTACTATATTCACTCTCTCAAAACTTGTTGTTTCAAACTGCTTGCCATCAACCCAAGATCAGTTCCCAGCAGTACAAGTTTTTGATCTACTGAATCATCAGCTACTTTCTGGTCACAGGAGGAACCAATAGCATAAGATTCAGACCCCTCTCAGCCTCCTGAGTTTGTCAATCTTGGTTAATGACAGAGATATAATCTAAGATATCCAAAGCTACCTCCCAACATAGTCTCATAAAAGCTACTCTAGATAAGGTGTTATTATGGCTCTATATTTGATGGTCAGGGGGCTGTAAAATATCTCCAGTAAGCTCGTCCCAAAAATCCAATGGTTGTGTACCATACTCAGCTTCTTCTTAAACTTAAAAGAAGCCTCAAACATAGATTCTGACTGCAGCTACCTAAAATTAAAAATCTCATCCTTATGTTACAATATCCTTGAAGGAGGAAAGAACTGGTTCAATAATTTCCTACATAACTTTTACTATATAGTGATAGATCCTCTTGGCAGTTCCCCCAACCATAATGATGCTTCTCCAGTAAGTGTGAAAATAAATAACCTCAATCTAAGAACCTGTTGATTCACCCTTGGATTTGTATAAGAAGTGCAAATTCTAGTGAAATTTTCTAGATGCATGTTTTCGTCATCTATAGGTAACCCCGCAAACGCACCTTACAAGTATAAGAGTTGGATCATAGCACTAGATATATTAAACTTAATGCTTGGAGTAAAACAAATGGAATGATAGCTCCAGTATCTGTCGGCTCAACTTACCCCAGATTCTATTCATCATCCCCATATGGATGCAAATACTATTACGATAGTATCACTTGAGCACAACCACCCTTAACTTTGTTCTAATTACTATCGAGTACTGCTCGGTGTTTTGTTTTTTTGTCTCTGCATAGCTAACTCTACCTCCTGAGCTATATGCTAAGCATATTCTTCCCTTTTTTGATTAGAAACTTAGGGTAATAGTACTTTTGTTTGCTGGTCAACAATGTCATGAACTCCTTAAGGAGGAAGGGGAGACACCTGGTATGCATCATCTTGAACTCTTTAGGAATATCATCTCTTTTTGAATTGATCATCCTACAAGGTGTTTGTAGGATCCTTCCTAGATTTGTATTCAGTGAGAGTTAGGGATTGCCTCTAGTATGTGTGCTGGGTATACACTGCCATACACCCAACTAAGAATAATAACAATAAAACCAAAAACACACCAACTTTAATTCACAACTTAACACCATCTTCCTTGGTAGTGGTGCCAAAATTTAATCATGCCCAAGCTACACCTTTAATCTAAAGATTATGCAGTTACTATCAAATATAGTAACCCAACAAAGGTTGGGGTCAAATCCAAAGGGAATAGGTGGAACTGTGTATCTTAACTATTGTAGTCAACGGGCAGAACTGGAAAAGTAAATGGGGGTTTGTAGTGACAATATCAAATAAGCAACTAATATTAATTCTATTTATAATTTAGTCATAAACGAACACTAGGGATGTGTTCCCCCTAGCTTCTAAATCAGTAAGCTTCTCGTGCTCAATCTAACTACATTACTATTGTTGATGTAGAGTACAGTAAGATAGGTAACACCAACTATCTCTCGACACTATTTGGCAAATTTCACTCATCTTTTCTCGGTCTCAGAGTGTCACCTTACTAACTCTTACCTTGGACCCGATTATAACTATCTTCTCTCGGTCTTAACTTGATTAGATGGGAATTAATTGTCTTAAGAGGATAGTACAAGTAATCCTATTTTGACAATTAACTCCAAATCACCGTTGTGATTTCCATTTCCTAATCTATACCTCTCTCAGGTTTGTAGTGAATGTCGGCACTATCTTAATGTGTGCACCCGTTAAGAAATCAAAAAAACAAAGGAAACCCAATACATGTAGTAATAATACTCTAAAAGGATTAAATACTTCCCCTACTTCATTATATAACCAAGGTTACCACAACCCTAGATATAGGCGATTAGTCGCACATGTTTATTTAACAATAAAGGAATTCATAATTGAATTCATTCAACAATCACACAATAATTAACAATTAAAACCCCAAAGCATCAACTTAATTAACAACCAAAATCATAATTCTAAGACCAAATATGGATATTAGAATCAGAATATATGTTTGTGAGTATATAGTGTGCGTAAAAATGAATACAAAACATCATTAGGGTATTTATAGGATACATGGAAACCCTAAAAAATCAAGTCCTGGATGAAAAAAGGAAAAATAAAGTCGATGGCTACTTATTAAGCAAACATGTGAATCGTATATCAAACAAATAGTCCATTTGTTGGAGTTAATATGTTGCCACCCTAAAATTTGGATCTTCAACTCTCTGAAATTTTTCACTTTTGTATAGATTGAGTCTACATATGGACCGTATGTTGAACATACAGACCCTATATTGGTGGTCTTTCTCTTTCCTATATCTTACACTCTGAACTCTATGTTTCTCAACATACTTTGATCATAGATACTAAATATGTACCACATACGCCTAAAGTTGACTTAGTATGTACCCAAAAACTTCATTTTTTTCTTCAGATTTGCATCCCAAACTTAGTTACCTGTGAAACATACCTAAAATGCATCATATATAACAAAACATCATAAGTAACTTGTATATTTTTATAGTTTTAAGTGTTGAAAGTGCTATATTTCTATTGCATATTTATTTCCTGAAGATCTACCCAGAGTTCCTCCCAAGTGGGAAATTGACTTTGGAATATATCTCCTTCCAGATACTCAGTGTATTTCAATTTCACCTTATATGATGGTTTTATCAAATCTTAAGGAATTAAAGTAATAGTTGAAAGATCTCTAAAAAAGGGTTTTATCAGGCCTAGTGTCTTCCCATTGGGTGCTCCTTTTTTTCATGCACAAGTAAGATGATTCTCTTAGAATGTGCATCAACTACCATCACTTGAAAAAGATCATAATCAAGAAAAAGTATCCCACTGCCAGGATTTATGATTTGTTCGACCAACTTTAGGGTGCTAATTTTTTCTCTAATATAGACCTTAGATCCTACTATTATCATCTCAGAGTTAGAGAATATGACAATTTGAAGATAGCCTTCAGAGCTCGGTATGCTTACTTTGAATTTTTTGTGATGTCTTTTGGACTAACGAATTCTTCTGCAATTTTTATGGACTTGATGAACAAGGTGTTTAAGAAGTACCCAGACATGTATGTAATAGTCTTCATAGATGAAATCCTCATTTGATTTTGAAGTGATAATGAATATGCAGACCATTTGAGGACTATCTTGCAAACTCTTAAAGATCACCAGTCAATCGCTAAGTTCAGCAAGTGTGAATTCTAGGTGAAGTAGCATTCCTTGGTCATATTATTTTTAGTGAAGGTAATTTAGTTGATCTTTAAAAGACCAAAATAGTGAGAAACTGGCCTACACCTATCTCTCCACTAGATATTAGGAGTTTCATGGGTTTAGCCGGTTACTACAGATGGTTTGTTGAAGGATTTGCCTATGTTTCTTCTCCCATGTACAGACTGACTCAAATAAAGTCAATTCCAGTGGTCTGATTCTTATGAGATGAGTTTTTAGGAGTTGAAGACTTGACTTATCTCCGCTCTAGTTTTGACTCTACTAGAGGGTTCAGATGGTTTTGTGGTTTGTTATAATGCTTCAAAAGTTTTTCTTTCTTGTGTGTTAATACAATGGGGAAAGGTTATTACATATTCCTTTTGACAGCTTAAACCTTATGAGAAGAACTGCCCGACTCATTATCTCGAGTTGGCAGTAGTTGTTTTTACCATTAAGATTTGAAGGCATTATCTTTATGGGGATCATATTGATATGGTCACCAATCACAAGATTCTTTAGTGTGTGTTTATCCAGAAAGATCTAAATTTTCGTTAGAGAAAGTGGTATGAGTTATTGAAAGATTATGATATGAGTTACTTGTACCACCCGGGGAAAGCCAATGTCGTGGTTGATTTTATTAGCAGATTATTTATGGGGAATGTTACTCATATTAAGGATGAGAATAATTATTTACTTTGTAATGTTCACCGAGTTGCTAGGTTGGTAGTTTGGTTGGTTGATTCAATCAAAGGTAATGTCTTGGTACAAAATGGTTTAGAATTTTTATTAGTAGTGTAGGTGAAGGAGAATCAATATAGTGATCCTATTTTACTTTGGTTGAAAGAAGAAGTCCAGAGTCAGAAGGTTGAGGTTTCAAGAGAGAGATGGTGTTCTTTATTGTCACAATAGACTGTGTGTTCTAATGTGGATAACTTAAGATAGAAGTTATTAGTAGAAGATCACGGTTCTTGATATGTATTCACCCAGGAGCTACTAAGATGTACCATGATTTGTGGAATGTCAATTAGCAGAAGGGAATAAAAAAAATATTGCAAAATTCATAGCTAAGTGTCCAAATTGCCAGCAGGTTATGGTTGAGCACCAAAAACCTAGTGGTATGCTTCAGGGGATTAGCATTGCTACTTAGATATGGAAAGTTGTGAATATAGACTTCATTAAAGGGTTGCCTCGTACTCATCAACAATATAATTCTATTTGGGTTATTTTGGACTAAATGACCATGTCAGCCCACTTCTTGCTAGTTAACACTTCAGTTTTAAATGAAGATTATGATAAACTCTATCTTAGGAAATAGTTTAAACTTCATGGAGTCCCTTTGACCATCATAGTAGATAGATGTACCCAATTTACCTCTCAGTTTTGGGAGACATTTCAGAAGGGTCTGGGTACACAAGTTTATCATAGTACAACTTTTCACCCGGAGACAAATGGCCAAGAATAGAGGACCATTCAAACATTAGAGGACCTGTTGAGGGCATGCTTGATTGATTTTAAGGGTAGTTGGGATGATCAGTTGCCTTTGATTGAGTTTGCTTATAATAATAGCTACCACTCTAGTATTCAAATAGCCTCATTTGAAGCATTTTATGGTAGGATGTATGGATCTCCTATTGGTTGGTTTGAAGTTGGTGAAACCACTTTGATAGGGTCAGATTACGTACATGAGGCAATGGAAAATCATCACTTGATTAGAGAAAGGATGAAAATTGCTCAGAGTCATCAGAAATCTTATGCCGATGTGAGGAGAAGGGAACCTAAGTTTAATATTGGTGATTTAGTCTTAACAGTGTAAGAATGGGATGTCTAATAGAGTCTCACAGATTGGTACACAGATGTTCATATCTATTTTTAAGAGGCCATAGGATGTCTTTAGGAAATTTTCCTTATTTTGTTCCTTATCATGCAGATTTTTTCATAACTTGTATTCTAAGTCATATTTAACTTTTTCTGTACAGATAGTAATAACTAGATCTTGGGAGGTTTTAGAGATTTTAATCCTTTATCCGAGGAGAGTGCCTAGTCGAGAGGGAAATTTGCGAGTTGTGAATGGGCTTGAGGTAGTGTACGGGCACGTGGATCTTCCCTATCCAAGAGTAGTGCTCATGGACTTTCCTCTAAGCATCGTGTTAAGAATCTTGGAAATATAGGTCGTTCTTTGGTCCCACCGAGTTCTTCTACCCCTGTATTAGAGGGGTTGTTGATTCTCTTATTGACCTATTTAGAGAGTACTCCTTTGAGTGGGCTTGGTGCTTCCATACCTCTAAGTATTGCACCCATCTGTGCAAGAGTCTGCTTATAGTGTTCCTCCATCCCAAAGTATGGAACCTACTTTTGCTTTTGGTACTCCATAGACTCCAAGTGTTATTCCTCTTTTAGTATCTGGATCTGAGAATGGTATTCAGAGATCAGGAGTTTAACCTTTGTCTATATTACCTCCTCAAGTGGGATCACAGCCAGGCTAAATTCCACATCCCTCTTTTTATAGCGAGTACAATTCTATTTTTTGATGATTAGAAGAAGTTTAAGAGATTCACTCATTTGGGCCTCCTCGATTTAGTGGTGTTATGGGTGAGGATGCCTATACTTTCTTGATTGATTATTGTGAGAAGTTGCATAACTTGCATTCACTTAAGTCACACAGTGTTACGTATGCTACTTATTAGTTGATGGATGCGGCTATAGATTGGTGGAGGTCATTTGTTGGTTGTAGACCTCTTGATTCTCCTAAGATAACTTAGGACAAATTTGGTGAGGCCTTTTCAGAGAGGTCCATGCCTTACAGTATGAGGGAACAAATGAGAGATGTGTTTGATCACCTAGAGCAGGGCTCCATCGCTATTCAAATTATGAGGCACGCTTTCATGCCTTGTCTAAAATTGTCATTGAATCTAAGATGGTAGTGTTTGCATCATTATTATCCAAGTATAGTATACCATGCTAATATAACTGAGGGTATTCTTCAAGCATCTAAAGGAGTCGCAAAAATAGAGTGTCATATGGGAGAGTGTAGAGGTTACACTACTCGAGGTAGAGATTTCAAAGGTTTTTGTGGGTATCATGGTAGACCAATATAGGCAGCCTTGTAGATTTCAGGCAGTGGGTCTTCTAGTTTAGCAGTTTAGGGTGGTTTTTTGATGTGTGAGCAAATTGCGAACATATTTAAGGCCTTTAACCTAGAATAATTGCGAAGTCTTAAACAACTTTTGTTATTTGTGATTGTTTTTATTATTTTAATGTAGATACAAGTGATCGAGGAGGAAACCAAAGAAAAGAATAATAAATCAGCTAAAATCTAGTGCGAATAAGCTAAACTGTAGCTGATGTCATTTCTGAAGTGTCATCATACATGGGACAAGCTGTGAAAGTTTCCATCAAGCTTAGACAGAACCTGAGGAGTTGAGATAAAATGTGACGACATTTCGGATGCGCCATCAAATCTGTGACAAGGCATTAAAATTACCGTCAACCTAAAGCAGATCATGTCGATTTCCATTGAAGATGTGATGACATTTTTCATGCGCCATCACATATTTGACATACAGTCAGATTTACCATCATAAGAATCAGAAGATAACAATTCACTAAAATCTTTGACGACACCTTGCACACGCCATCAGGCGTCTCACACGCCATCAAGATCGCCGTCATTTATTCTGAAAAGAAAACTAAAACCTTAATTTTTGTTTCTTATTTATAATTAAGTATTTATAGAACTTTTAGGGTTTTGAGTATAATTCATCTATTATTGAAGAGAATAGACGATATTCTTTCCTCCCTATCTCAAGAACAATATTTGAGTGTTTTGTCGTGTGATTCAAATAAAAGTTTACTTTCAATTTCATTCATCATTATAAGTTAATCCTTTCAGTTATGAATTCAAATTAGATGCTTGTTTCATGCGTCATGAGTAGCTAAACTCTTTTAACCTGGAATATAGAATCTAGGGTTAGGTCATGATAAGCTGTTAAATAATCAAGGTTTAATAAGTGTTTGGATTTCTTGATAATTCTGAGATTATAATTTATGTCTATTGGTTGCAAACAATAGGTGTACCTACGTTGGTTTTCTTGAGAAAGAAATCATAAACAATAGGAAGTGAATTATTAACAAGAACTCAGAAAGGCTTCATTTAATAATCAGCGTTGTAATAAGGTTGATTAACCTGAGGTAAAATTTAGACAGTCAGTTGTGATTCCCTAAGTTTGAGAGGATTAGGAAATTAGACGCTTGAATAGGTCGAGAGACATTTGAGCGTACCATCGATAAAGATAGCTTGTCATCCTAACCACCGTGAGAACCTTGAGTTATTTGTAGCATCTGTCATGTACCTTAAAATCTAGTGAACATAATTCTAGTTATTCCGTAAACTCTTGATTACCAACAATCACTTGTTCAACCATTAACAACCCCCCATTTTGTCTTTTTGTGTCAGTTTTTTGAATTTAACTTGTAGCTTTAGTTTCAAATTAGATTAATCGCCACTCATATTATTTCCTGTGGATTCAACCCCGATTCCAAAGTTGGGTAAATATATTGACAACGACCGCCTTGCACTAAATTGATGTGTAAGCTGAGCGTCATCAAAAATGGCATCGTTGCCGGGGAACAATTTGGCATATTGAGTTGGTTTGGAATTTTAGCCTACTTGCTTGAATTCAAAATTGTAAATATTTGTTTTTAGTTTTCTTTTATTTTTGTGTTAGGTAGATTTTTATTTTAGTTTACTTATTACTATGGCATCGTGGAATGAACATGATCTTGGTGGTAGGAAATCTTATCTTGATGATCCAAGTCCATATTGTGATGGACCTAACTTTTGGCAAGATTGTAGATATGCTCTCTGGAGAAAGATGTGTGCACCATCTCCATCCTACCGAGAGTATGATTGTTCTTTATGTAGTGGTCGAGATGGACATTAGAGTGATTGCCCAAATGCCCTCTCCCCCTATTGCGTTAACACAAATTCTAGTTCTTCTTATAAGTTTGATAGGTCTTATGGTCAAGAAAAGAAAGAACGAAGTACCGGAAAGAGTGGCATTAAAGCTATGCTTCAACTAATGTTGGAGTGTATGGACACAACGAATGATATCATATATGATATACATCAAGGCATCAGGGCAAATAATGAGGAAAGAAGAATGATAGAGGATATGATATAGAGGTCAAGCAATCAAAGAACTTTTCCACATTATGTTTAGATGATATCTTGTCTGTGTAATTATTTAACATAATGGACGAGTGTGAAGATAAGGAGCAAGAATCCAATATTGATGATGAGCTTGATATTGAGCAACCCTCGGTATTTCCTAACCAACCGAACCATTTATGAATGAAGATACCAAAGACGAGTAGATGGTACTAGAGTCAAAAGAAGAAATCAAGCACAATCCTTGTGAAGACTCTAGTCTATTTCGGGGTAAAAATACTAACAGGGATGCTACTCCAAAATTGAGAGTTAGTCCTCATTCGAACCACTTTTCAACATTATGCTTGGTGGATTTGATGAAAGTCGAACCACCCAAGCAAATGATGAATTTTGAAAATGAGGAGGAAAATTCTTACATTTTGGAGTTTATCTTTCCAAAAGGGTATACTATAACCCTAGTTTTGAAAGCCAAGAAGTTTAAAAATTGATATCCATTTAGTGGCTTTTTAAGATCCTTATTGTTTTCCAATGAGCCCACACAAAAGTTCGATGCAAAATTAGGCAAGCGGTTCAAGTCTTCGAAGTGGCATGATAGAACATTCGTTATAATGCCCTCACATTTGTCCAACGGACCTAAAATATGTAAAGATGGAAAGATGGGCCGACAATTTAAATCGTCAAAGTGGAGGGATAAAGGATGACTGGATGTTTTCGTGTTGCGACACTAAATTAGACACTTCTTGGGAGGCAACCCAAGGTATTTTGTTGTTTGTATTCATATTATGTGATTGACATCAGATCTTCGTACCCATGGTGCCACCGGTATGTTTCTAACTCTCTTGTTTTGGTTTGATGCATTGGGGACATTGCATGATTTTAAGTTGAGGGTGTTGGGGCTACTTATGGGTATTGATGTCCTCTTGGGTTTTTTGTTGTCGTGTCTCTTTTTCCTAGAGTCTTGTTTCTAGTAGAGTCGGCATGTTTAGGCATATTGTTTTTGCATTGTGATGTGTTGTGATTAACTGAGAGAAAAATAAGTATCTACAACAGTTGACATATTTTTGTTGAATTTTCTTGGAATGATAACTAGCTCTCCAATTGTCTGTGTTAACTGTGTGATGTGCATCTGTATGTGACTACTGTGAATCTTTTTATGGCATTAGTGATGGGGACATGATAATAATTGTTAACAATTACATGAACCGGATAGGTAGTGGCTTGTGATGTATCTTTGTGCCATGTATGTATGAGATACTACCTAGTTTCCTTTGTGTGTTAAATCCAGAACTTGCCCGGTTTTTCTTGCTTAGGTTGTAGGATAGGGGTTAGGAAAGGATCATAGGTCATATTTTTTTATTTAGTCCACTTTTAGCCTAAATGACCTTCCCATTGTGCATGAGATCCCTTGATCCCTACTTTGAGCCTTAAATGCCTATTTCTTTTTGAGACACCTATCACCTTCATATTAACATTGTAATGAACCTGTTTTGGGCCTGGGCGTCCTTGGACATTGTGCACCTTGACTTAGGCAAACAACCTAAGTTAAGGGTGGCTATCATAGGGGTGCGTGATGCAAAATGAGTATGAAGAGAGGTAGAACAAGAGAAAAAAATAAAAAGCCAGGTGCGGTGCAAAAAGAATAAGAAAAGAAAAAGCTGTGTAAAATATGAGAAAAAGATAATTTGATTATTGAAAAAATCGCACCTATGTTGAGCATGTGTGATCAATAAAAGAGAGGAAGAGAAAAAGGTTAAGAAGTAAAACCCCAAGAGGTTAGTGTAGTGTCAAGGAGGCATAGTCACTTTAAATACCCTTGAATATCATACCATCCCCTAGCCTACATTACAAGCCGAGAAAAAGTCCTATAGTGATCCTAGTAGACATGTTTGAAGACCGTGGCAATGAAAATAAGGGAAAACCTATGGCAAATGACATACAATGATTGGAACTTTATTCTGAGAGTGAGGATATGTGGATTATCCCTATGTTAAACATTTGATGTCTGATATGAGTGAGAAAGGGATTTCTTTGTTGTGAGGGCACACTAGGTATGTTACAAGTAGCTAACTTATTTGGGTAGTGCAATGTTGGTGTATGCATAATTGTGTTGCTGAATTTATGCCATATCTTGAGTCTTGTGTGTCACATTGTTGTTGTTCAATAGTATACACAGTTGAGTTTAAAATAGTTGACCTTGGAGAAGGCAAAGTGTGTTTGAGCTTATGTGAATGAGTGACTGCCAATTGTACTTTGTATCTTCCTAAGTTATATTTTGGTTGCTTGAGGACAAGCAATTATTTTAAGTTGAGGGTGTTGATGTGTGAGCAAATTGCGAATATATTTAAGGCCATTAACCTAGAATAATTGCAAAGTCATAAGTAACTTTTGTTGTTTTTGATTGTTTTTATTATTTTAATGCAGATACAAGTGATCGTGGAGGAAACCAAAGAAAAAAAGAATAAATCTAGTGCAA
The DNA here is from genome assembly GCA_030864225.1 of Capsicum baccatum var. pendulum. NCBI lineage: Eukaryota > Viridiplantae > Streptophyta > Magnoliopsida > Solanales > Solanaceae > Capsicum > Capsicum baccatum. The sequence goes on from CM061554.1 coordinate 184,233,242, forward strand.
ATAAGCTAAAGTGTAGCTGACGCCATTTCTGAAGCATCGTCATACATGGGACAGGCTGTCAAAGTTGTCGTCAAGCTTAGATAGAACCTGAGGAGTTGAGATAAAATATGAAGATATTTCAGAACGTCGTCAAATCTGTGACGAGGCATCAAAATTGTCGTCAACCTAATGTAGATCATGCTAATTTCCAGTGAAGATGTGACGACATTTTTCACGCGCCATCCCATATTTGACACACTATCAGATTTGCCGTCAGAAGAATCAGAAGATAACAATTCACTAAAATCTTTGACGATATCTTACACACGCCGTCAGACATCTGACACGCCATCAAGATCACCATCATCTATTCCGAAGAGAAAACTGAAACCTTATTTTTTATTTTCTTATTTAGAATTAAGTATTTATAGTACTTTTAGGGTTTTGGGCATAATTCATCTATTATTGAGGAGAACAGACGATATTCTTTTCTCCCCATCTCAAGAGCAATATTTAAGTGTTTTGCCGTGTGATTCAAATACAAGTTCACTTTCAATTTCATTCATCATTGTAAGTTAATCCTTCAAGTTATGAATTCAAATTTCATTACTGTTACATGTGTCATGAGTAGCTAAAATCTTTTAACCTGGACTATAGAATCTAGGGTTAGGTAATGATAAGGTGTTAAATAATCAAGGTTTAATAAGTGTTAGGATTTCTTGACAATTCTGAGATTATAATTTATGTCTGTTGGTTGCAAAAAATAGGTGTACCTACTTTGGTTTGCTTGAGAAAGAAATCATAAACAATAAGAAGTAAATTATCAATAGGGATGCAGAAAGGCTTCGTTTAATAATCAGAGTTGTAACAATATTGATTAACCTGAGGTAAAATCGGGGTAGTCAGTTGCGATTCCCTAAGTCCAAGAGGATTAGGAAATTAGACGCTTGAATAGGTTGAGAGACATTTGATCATACCATCGATAAAGATAGCTTGTCATCCTAACCCCTGTGATAACCTTGAGTTATTTGTAGCATCTGTCATGTACTATAAACCCTAGTGAACCTAATTCCGATTATTCCATAAACTCTTGATTACCAACAATCACTTGTTCAACTATTAAAAAACCCCATTTTGAATTTTCGTGTCAGTTGTTTGAATTTAACTTGTAACTTTAGTTTCAAATTAGTTTAATCGCCACTCACATTATTCCCTGTTGATTCGAACCTGACTCCAAAGTTGGGTAAATATATTGACGACAACCGCCTTGCACTAAATTGACGTATAAGTTGAGCGTTATCATTTTTTTAGTCCAGTCATAAATCCTCCTATTAATTTAAGTCGTGAAGCTTGGTATGTGTGTGATAAGACTGTCTTTTTGTCCAAGGATTGTCCCCATTATTTATTCAAAGCTATTCATATTTATGTTGTGTAAGGTAGAGATTCTACCAGTGCTGCACGAGATAGAGGTAGTGGTGCCGGCATTGGTGGTTACGAGGCTACTCAGGCTATTGGTGGTTGTGGATAGTGCTATGCCATACCCGCTAGACTAGTGGCAGAGGATTTTAATTCTATTATCACAAGTATCATCCCTTTTTATTTTAGACCTTCATCTATGTAATTTGATTTGGGATCGACCTTCTCATATTTGCCTGTATATTTTGCTTTGGATTTTTATTCTATTAGCGAGCGTCTTGCCGTGCTTATTCGTGTGTCTACTCTAGTAGAAGACTCATTAATGGTGAATCAGGTGTGTTGATCTTGTGTTGTGGCTTTTGCTGGGCGAGAGAGTTGGGTAGATTTACTTGTCTTAAATATGGTTGACTTCGATGTCAATTTAGGTATGGATTGGTTGGCTCCTTACTATGCTGTCCTAGATTATTTTGCTAAGACTGTGACTTTAGCTCTACCGAGTGTTCCAAGGTTAGCTTATAAGGGTTCACATAATTTGGGTCCCAAAATAGTTATATCCTATGTTCAAGCTTGTTACTTAGTTGAGAGGGGATGTTTGTCCTATTTGGCTTATATCTACGATACTAGTGTTGTTTCACCTTATTTTTTGGATTTATTTTATGTGGTTCATGAGTTCATAGATATGTTTTCGGTGGATTTTCTTGGTATACCTCTAGATCGCGATATTAACTTTGCGATTGATGTTGAGTCGGGCACCAATCCCATCTCTATTCCTCCTTATAGGATGGCCTTAGTAGAGTTGAAGAAATTGAAGAATCAGTTATAGGAGTTGTTGGATAAGGGATTTATCAAACCTAATGTGTATCACCTTATGGTGTTACTGTCTTATTTATAAAGAAAAAAGATGGGACTATGTGTATGTTTATTGACTATAAAAAGTTGAATAAGGTGACAATCAAGCATAAATATCCTCTTTCTCGTAGTGATGATTTGTTCGACCAGCTTTAGGGTGCCTCGGTGTTTTTGAAGATTGATTTGAGATCCAGGTATCACCAGTTGAGGATTAAAGCTTTAAATATTTTGAAGATAGCTTTTCAGACTCAATACGGTCATTATAAGTTTTTGTACACATTCTTTGGGTTGATCAATGCCCCAACAACGTTCATGGAGTTGATGAACTGAGTATTTTGATTGTATCTCGACTCTTTTATTATTGTATTTATAGATAATATCTTGGTCTATTCCAAGAGTAAGGTCAATCATGAGGAGAATTTTTGAATTGTGCTTAAGAGATAGAGGGATGAAAAGTGGTATGCTAAATTCTCTATGTGAGTTTTGGTTGGAGTCGGTCTCTTTTATGGGTCATATGGTGACTAAAAAAGGTATTATGGTTGATCTTGCGAAGATTATGGTGGTTCCTGATTGGGCTAAGCCTACTTTACCCACTGAGATTTGGAGTTTTGTTGGCTTAGCTAGTTATTATCAGTGTTTTGTTGAGGTTTTCTCATCTATTGCATCTCCATTAACCAAGTTAACTCAGAAGAAGGTTTCTTTTTACTGATTTGATGCTTATTAGGCGATCTTCCAAAAGCTCAACAATTTGTTAATTTCATCTTCTATCTTGAATTTTCCCAAGAAGGACCTAGGTTTTACCGTCTTTTGTGATACTTCAAGTGTTGAGTTAGGTGTTGTGTTGATGTAATAGGTTAATATAGTTGTGTATGTTTCTCATCAGTTCAAACCTCATGATAAGAATTACCCTACCTATGATTTAGTGTAGTGCGAGATTGTTTTTACTTTGAGGATGTGGAGGCACACTTGCGTGGAGTTCATTGTGAGATTTTCTCAAATCATCATAGCCTTCAGTACTTATTCACCCAGTGAGATCATAATATGAGGTAACGTCATTGTCTTGAGTTGCTTAAGGATTATGACTTGACTATTCTCTATCATCTGGGCAAGGATAATGTAGTTGCAGATGCCTTGAACCGGAAGTCGACAAGCATGGGTATTTTGGTGCATTTTTGACCTAGAAGAGGACTTTGGCCTTAAAGGTTCAGTCTTTGTATAACCATATGGTTAGGACTTATATTTTGACACCTGGTCATGTTTTAGCATTCGTGGAGGATAGGTTTTCTTTAATGGAGCAAATTCGAGCTTACCAATTTGATGATGTTAGATTCAAATTAATTTGAGATAAGATGGTAAGTCTAAGGAAGCCTAACTTGATTCAAGTGGTGCTTTGAGGATTGGAGGCCAAGTTTGTATATCGAGAGTGGGCGATTGGATTAGATTGATTTTTGAGGAGACTTATTGTTTCAGGTATTTTATCCATTCAAGGTGACTAAAATGTTCTATGATTTGAGACAACATTACTGGTGGGGTAGTATAAGAAAAGATATAGCATATTTTATAGCTCATTGCCTATGTTACCAGCAGGTGAAGGCCGAGCATATAAGATTGGCTGGTTTGATTTAGAGGTTACCTATTCCCGAGTGTAAGTGGAAATGGATCACTATGGACTTCATGACTAGGTTTCCTCGTACATCTCATAGTTCTGATAGTGTGTGAGTCATTGTGGATTAATTGACAAAATCTTCTTATTTCATTCTGATTTAGGTCTTTTTTAGTGTCGAGAGTCTGGCCCATGTCTATAATCGTGAGATTTCACGCCTTTATGGTGTGACAATGTCTATTATCTCAGATTAAGGTTCAGCGTATTCACATCTCACTTGTGGAAGACTTTTCAAGTTGAGTTGGGTACTCAGTTTGATCTTAGTACAGCATTTCAACCCAAGATTGATGGGCAATCTGAGCAGACTATTTAGGTTATGGAGGATATGCTCTGCGCATATGTGATAGATTTTGGTGGTCAGTGGGAGCATAATTTAGCTTAGGCAGAGTTTGTGTATGGTAATAGTTACCATTCTAGTATTGATATGGCTCCTTTTGAGGCTTTTTATGTCAGGCGTTGTCACTCTCCAGTTGGCTAGTTTGAGGTTTTTGAGATTAGACCTCGAGGTACAGACTTGCTTCAAGATATTTGGATAGAGTTTAGATCATTCAATATAGATTTCATGCGGCTCGGAGTAGGCAGAAGTATTTTACGAATCTTAGACTTCATGCCTTGAGATTTGGGTTGGTTCGAGTTTTTCTTTGAGTTTCTCCCATGAAGGGTATGATGAGGTTTGGGAAGAGGGGAAAGCTTAGCCCCGGGTATATTGTCCTATTTGAAATTGTTTGGACTATTGATGATGTGGATCATGAGTTGGCCGTGCCCCAGATTTATCAGCTGTTCATCTAGTTTTTCATGTTTACATGCTTTACTGTTTCGTTCCGAATGAGTCTAATATGATTCTTTTGGAGTCAATTTAGTTAAATGGGAGATTGTCTTTTGTTGAGGAGCCTGTTTCCATCTTGGCTAGAGATGTTAGACGATTATGTTCTAGAGTTATTCCAGTGATTAAGGTTCAGAGGTGACATCAACCCATAGATGAGGCGATTTGGGAGGTTGATTTCGACATACGTAATTCTTATTCCCGGCTTTTTGCCGGTTCGAGTATTTTTCATTTCCTTAGTTCAAGGAGGAATAAGATTTTTAGTGGTGGATGATGTAACGACTTGATTTTTGGTGATTTTTTTAAAATATTCATTTCTGTGTATTTTGATCGTTTCACCCTTCCATATGGTTGCTATATGGTATTTCTAAGGTGTCAGGATACTTGTCATGGGTCCCGATGCTTTTTAGTGTGATTTATGTGAAATTATGATTTTTGTTGGCTTTGAGAGTCTTATAGTTGCTTTGGCCAACATTTATTGATTTTTGCATCGGATGATAAATGAACTACACCAAAAGATCCAAAAGGTCGATTTTAGGTTAGTAACATGATTGGTGTAGTTTTATGGTTTTTATATCTCATTTCGACCCTCTGATCAGAGAGTTATGAAATTGGTTTTGGGAGTCAACTTTGTTAAAGCTACATTTTTTTGAAAATCTTATATTGACATTGAGCCCGAAGCATCGAATTTGATAGAGTAGCATGTTTTGTTTGCATTCATGGGATTTCAGATGAATCCCAAGGGTTTCGCGGAGCTGGTGCACTCACTTAAATGACTTGGCAGAGCAGCCCACAAAGTCGCATACGCAACATCAACATTGCGTCTGCGACACCCATATAAGTAGTGAAATAATTGCCATTGCGATAACTTCCAGTAGGCCAAGTACTGCATGCACGACATCTGGTCGCATATGCGATGCCTGGACCCTATAAATACCTTGTTTTCACCATTTTTGATACTTGAAGCTTAGGGTTTCATGATTTTGAGCAATATCTTCCACTTTAAAGCTTGAGTAAGCTCCATAACACTTATTTCAACTACTTTTTTTCAATTTCATCATTTAATTATTGTTTTTAACGCGGATTAAAAAGTAAAAATTGGGGATTTTGGCTCAAAAGGCTTAACACGTGTATTTTTTTGGCTCAAGCTCCATTTTCAACCCATTTTCACTTTTATAAGTTTCTAATCTTATAATTATCTCATTTTCTTTTGTCGTCATTGTCGTTGCTCACTCAGCTTGGCTTTGGCTTTAGATTTGTCAAATGATCCATCGATGATATTAATTTTTGCTGGGGGTTTATCGGAAACAGCCTCTCTACTTCTTCGGAGGAAGCGGTATGGACTGCGTATATTTTACCCTCCCCAGACCCCACTTGGTGGGAATACACTGGGTTTGTTGTTGTTGTTGTTCTATTTCACATTCAAAATAACTTCAATTCTTGATTCTTAAAATGAATTTTGAGGATTTTTGTCGGCAAAACTTAAACATGATATTTCTTCAATTTAGACCTAATTTTATACTCATTATCTCTTGGGTTTTCAGCTGTAAACACCTAAAAATATGGGGAATGTGTTTTCAAAATAAAATTATGATTTTGCCCTTCTTTTTCAAAAACTCTTTTCGAGGGTCCATTTTGACCCCAACTTGAAAATAGGCAATATGGGTATCGTTGGACTTGTTTTGATACATAGATTTTACATTCTTATGTTTTAGTTGATTCCAAGACCATTCATGAGGAGTAAAGGTTTTGGATTGAAGGCTTACAAATCAGTTTTCAGCATTTGAGGTAGGTTATGTCTTAACTTTCTTCAAACTGGGTTGGGTAGTTAATGTTGATATAAAATCATGTTAAGGGTGTGGGAACTAATCATTAAAATGGCTATAATTATTGTATTGTGTTTGTGTAGGGCCTATATGTTGATGTATTTAGTTGTTTTTGAAGCATTACTTGCTATGTGTGACCGTGTAGGGTCTTATATAATGTTGTTGACTTTGTATACATAAAATTAATTGTATCTTTAATATAAAAAAAAGCCTAATGTGGTACCAATGGTGTAATTTAATCGTATTCTACTCTATTGGCATGTGGCTCATGTTGGTTTTCATGGATGGTTGGAAATATTGAGTGGATTATTGGCTCACTTGGTTGGTATATTGGTTGGGTATGGAAACTCTCATTCTGGTTGGTTGTGACCATTACTTCCTCATATAATATACATTCATGAAACATTGGTACCAGTATGGAATTACAGAAAATGCTGACATTTTTTGAGAGAAAATGTTGGCATCTTACAAAGCCTCTACTGAATGATGTGCCAGAGAAGAGATATGGATATGGTATTAGATATGGATTGTATATGAGTTGGATAACCTCTCATGGATCCCATGTCAGGAAGCTATAGCTCTGTAGGTGTATGTGGAGGTTGTTCTACAACCTTGTGCATCACATCACCATCTTCATCTACATTGCATTCATATTTACCTTGTGCATTTTTGTGATGTATTATTTCCTTTTGTTATGATATCTAACTATGTTTCTTTCTTTCCTTATTAATATTATGTGATATACCTATCTACCTATATGTTTTCCTTGTATCTACTATATTTGATGTGGATATTGTAGATCTATTAGTGGAGATAGTATGGAATATTGTTTAGGACATTTTTCGATTGCAGGTGATGTGCCTTAAGTGTGTATTTTGTAAGCTTTATTTTCTATTTTGCTCTGTCGACCTGATACCTATTGAGTACAAGTGGACCATACTCACCCCTACCGTGCTATTTATATGTAGATCATAGTTCGAGTGCGCCACAAGGTAGTTGACTTTGGGTAATACTTTGGAGATAATTGAGGTAGCGGTTGGATTCTTGCTTCCAGAGTTGACTACTACCTTTCGTTACTTAGACTATGTCTTTATTCATATTCAAAGACAGAGTTATTCCTATTTTGGATATCTTATGTATTTTGATCTTGAGTTATTCTAGTAATGTTCTTACACTATAGCACTAGGTTTTGGGATTATGGTATGGTATTATTTGTTATGACTTTCCGTTTTACTACATTGTATTGTTTGGCTTCGTTTTAAAAGCCTTACTATGGGTTATTGTTATTATTTCCCTTTTATATCAGTTTGTGGGATAGGTTTACTTGTCAAGGTTTATCGCGACAAGTGCCATCAAGACCCTCAATTTTTCGGTCATGACATCATCGTGGATGGATTTACAAAATCTTCTCATTTCATTTTGTCTAGGTTTCTTTTAGTGCTGAGAGGTTGGATTGTATCTATATTTGTGAGATAGTTTATCTTCATAGTATGCTAGTGTCTATCGTCTCTGATAAATGTTCAGTGTTCACATCTCACTTTTGGAAACTATTTTAGGAAAAGTAGGGTACCCAAGTTGACCTTACCACAATCTTTCACCCCAGACTGACGGTTAGTCAAAATAAACTATTTAGGGTTTGGAGGATACATGTGTTATGGACTTTAGAGCTTAGTGGAAGAAACACCTAGCATTGGTAGATTTTGCGTATAATAATAGCTACCATTCCGTTATTGAGATGGCTCTATTTGAGGCTTTGTATGGTAGGAGTTGTCGCTCTCTGGTTGGTTAGTTTGTAGGCGTTGTCGCTCTCTGGTTGGTTAGTTTGAAGTATCTAAGATTAGACCTTGAGGTATGAACTTACTTTTTGAGTCCTTGGATAGAGTTTGGGTCATTACGGGTAGAATTCAAGAGGCTCAAAGTAGGCCAAAGTATTATGTTTATCGTAGACTTTGTGCCTTGAGATTTAGTATTTATGACTGAGTCTTCCTTCGTGTTTCACCCATGAAGTGTGTGATGAGGTTTGGGAAGAGGGGAAAGCTTATCCTTGGGTATATTGAGCCATTTGAGATTTGTCGGAATATTGGGGATATATCTTATAAGTTAGCAATACCCCTAGATTTATCAGTTGTTCAACCAGTTTTTCATGTTTTAATGCTTTAATGGTATCTTCGGAATAAGTCTCATGCCATTCATTGGGATTCAGTGTAGTTAGATAACAAGTTGTCAGTTCTTAAGGAGCCCATCTCCATCCTAGCTAGGGATATTAGACGGTTGTGTTCTAGAGATATTTTGGTGGTTATGTTCGAGTGGAGGTATCGACCTATAGATAATGCTACTTAGGAGTCGATTCTGATATGTTTGGTAGTTATCCCCAACTTTTTGCTAATTCAGGTATTTTCTTTACCTATAGTTTGAGGACGAACTAGATTTTTAGTGGTGGATGATGTAATGACTTGAATTTTTATTGAAGTATTTATTTTTATGTGATTTGACCATTTTTACCCTCTCCATCATTGCTTCATGATATTTCTAGGGTATGGGGATGATTGGCATGGTTCCTAATATATTACGGTGCATTTTGTGCGAGTTTGGGGTTTTTGGAGGTTAAAAAGGCTTTATAGTTGACTCTGGTCAACATTTATTATTCTATGTGTCAGATGGAAAAATAGATTGTGCCAATAGATTTGGAATGTCGAGTTTAGGTTGGTAATATGATTGGTGTAATTATATGAATTTTATATCTCATTTTGACTCTCGATTCAAAAAGTTACGAAATTAGATCTCGGAGGTCAATCCCGTGAAAATGACCTATTTTTAAAAGTCTATCGCTATTGAGTCTGGGGCATAAAATTTGGTAGGGTAGCATATTTCGTTTGTGTTCTCGGTATTCCGGATGAATACTGAGAGATCTGTGAAGATTTAAAATTTCCAAATTCAGCTGATAAAGCTGCTAAAGCGCCATTTTGGTCGCTTAAGTGGTGGGCGCTAAAGAACCACTTGGCCACTTTAGTGACCTGACCCTAGCTAGGAAGGGGCACTTTAGCGAGCCTTTTCCATTTTACCGGAGGCTACTAAAGAAGCCCCTTGTCTACTTTAGTTGTCTAATCTACACACGCGAGTACCGCTAAAACGACCACTTGACCGTTTTAGCAGCCAATGCTAGTACTGTGTATAAATACATTTTTCTTAATTTTTCTATCATTTTTTAGACTTGGAGCTTCGAGTTTTAAAGCTTTTAGGAAATTTCTATTATTTTCAAGCTTAGTTAATATCCAAACCCCTACTTCAATTAATTTTCACCGATTCTTGTCATCTAATGCTTGTTAAAACCGATTTCAAAAGTGGAATTTAGGAATTTTAGTCCAAAAGGCCTAAAAATAGTATTTCTTCAATTTAAACTCTAGTTCAACTCGCTTTCAGTTGGGTTTTCTTCTATGGCTTCCTTTAACTATGGGTAATGTATTTATGAACTAAAATTTTAGTTTTACCCTTCTTTTTTAAAAACTCATTTTGCGGCTCCATTTTGACCCCATCTCGAAAATAGACAATATGGGTATTGTTGGTTTTCTTTTGACACATAGATTTTATTTTTGTATATTTTTGTTGATTTCAAGGTTGTTTGTGAGGGGAAAGCTTTGTGATTTGAGGCTTGTGGAGTGGGTTTTCTTCTTTCAAGGTTGGTTATGGCTTAAATTTCTTCAGGCTATGTTGGATAGTTAATAATTATATAAAAGCATGTTATGGGTATGGGTATTAATCATGAAAATAGTGTAATTATTGTTATGTGCCCGTGTAGGGATCTGTGTTGTTATTGATGTTTTAAGATATTATTTGGTATGTGTGACCCAATGGGGGTCTTATATGATATTGTTGGCCTTGTGTGTTTATATCTATATTTATATCTATATATATATTGGTTGTTTTCTTCCTGTTTGACATGTCTAAGTTGGGGTTTATGTGGTATCAATGAAATATTACCTGTGTATCTCACTCTAATGGTACATGGATTATACTGAATCATGGATAATTGTTTTATTAAGTGGATTCTGTCTCACGAACTTGAGTATTGGTTTGATTTGAAATATTTACTCTGGTTTGGTTATGAGCATTACATACTCATATCAAATATACAATCATGAGGCATTGGTAACACTGTGGAAATATTATTTTTTCTGACAAAAATGTGACATCTTTAAAAGTACTTTGCCGATAATCATATGCCAAAAAAGAGTTATGGATATTGGATTGGTATTGATATTGGTTATTGGATTTTATATGAATTATGAACCCCTATGGGTCCTACCTCGATAGAAATGCTCGGTTGGCATATACGCAAATTGTGCAACTACCTCGGACATATCACATCATCATCACCATTATCATTCTCATTCCATTTCATGCATTATGCATCTTCTATGATTGTACATCATGCTTGATTGATGTCTATCTATTTTGTGTTTCTTTTGCGCACTTGTACTTAGTGTATGTGTTGTATTTTATAAATGTTAGTGGAGATGGTGTGGTTTCCGTTTGGGATATTTTTTATTGTAGGTGGCATGCCCAAAGTGTGTATTTATATACTTTATTTTCTACTTTGATCAGTCGTCCTATGATACTTACTGAGTACAAGTGGATCGTACTCACCCCTATTGTTCTCTTTCGGTGTAAATCCAGGTAGGAGTGCTCCATGCGGTAGATGATTTCATACGGTGCTTGAAATATTTTTCAAGGTAGTGGTCACTCTATGCTTCCAGAGTTGATCTCCTACCCCATTTTATCTAGTTTATGTCTCGTTATGTTTCAGAGACAGACTTATGTTGTCTTTTAGAATTATCAGTTGTATAGTTTTGACTTTGAGATGTACTTAATTGGTTCTTACACTGTGACATCTAGTCTTGGGGTGATTTATGGCATCATTGTTATGTATGCTTCGCTAATATTGTATATGTATGGTTCGACTTCATTCTAGAAGTCTTGCATTGGGTTTTGGTGATATTTTCTCATTCCATATCAGTTTGGGTGATTGGCTTACTTGTAAAGGCTTGCTGCAACACGTGTCATCATGGCTCTTAGTTTTTGGATGGTGGCAAAAAGAAAGTAAATCAAAGGGTAAAGAAAAAAAAGCAATACAAGTAACAACACAAATGCATAAATCATCATTAAAACTTAAATCCACATTAGCATTTATGAAAAAAAATTGTCCCCTTCCTACTAACCAATTGCAATGGATCTGCACCATTAATGTTTAAGTTTATATGTCCATGGAACAACATAGCAATTTTCATACCAAACATAGCTCGTTGCTCTACGTCCTTAAAATTACAAACATAACTCATCTAGCAGATCTCCCTATTGTAACATTTTATCATATTAAATAATATTTTGACAAAGCTCGCAACCAGAATGAATTCAATTTATTTAATTTAAATCCAACACATTACTAACTCTCTCAAACTTGACAAAATCAACTCTTTTTCTTATTAAAACACAATTAATAAGGATAAGGAAAACTTTCTCTCAAAAAGCATCATATCCATGTACAAACAACAAGAAAATTAAGAATCAGATAACCCCAAACAACAAACAAAAAAGAGAATCAAAATCAGTTTACATCAGTTAAATCACATATGCAAAAATACAGCGCAAATTTATTTCCATTTAAATCATGAATAATGTTGCATATATTACAATTTCTATTGCAATATATTATACATTATTCTTTTTTATATTCAATTTTTGTACTGACAAAAAATACGCGTACAACGCACATATGCTAAAATAGTTATTACAAAATAACAAAAAGAACGACAAGATTCTCATGGATCAAAATCTAACTACGAATTTTCACCTCTATAAGAAGAAAATTGGGGAAAGACCTGGTGCACTTTTTTCTGATTTTTGCAAGAAGGCTAGGGGTAATCTCCTAATCTACAAAGTTTTAATTCATTCAATTCCTTTCTTTCCAATGCCAACTCACATAATTTTCTGAACCAAAAAGAAAAATCATTCAAGTTCTTACACAATATAAACATCGAAACTTAGTTCATGTTAGGCTTTGCTCTGAATTTCCTACTTTACCTAATTTTCTACAAGAATTAGAATTACTTTCTTGATGGAAAAAGGTTTTTATGTTGGAAAAAATCTCTTTCCTATTAGGTTTCTTCTTTTTTAGAGGAAGGGCTTTGTACCTCTATGAATAGAAGGTCTCTCTTCTTAAGCCATAACACCATATCATCCATAATGCAGTCCTTTAAGAGTTTTATTTAGGAGGACATTTTATCTCTCATTAATTTTTTATGCTTTTTAGTATTAGATTTTATATGTCGGACAATTTTCCAAATCATAAATAATATTATGCTTTTTATTTTAGTTTTTTATCATTTTAACTATGGTCTCAATAGGTTGCAAATTATAAGCTTCCGCATAGCACTCCATCAATTTCAAATCCAACAAGTGCTATTAGAGTCTATGGTTCAAAGGTTCAATAGTTCATATTGAAGACCTATCAAGATTATATTTTCAACCATTTTGACGATAATAAAGTTTTTTTCAAAAAATGGATCAAATACTACATGTGGAAAAAAATCAAGCAAATTTTCAACAATCCAGTTGTTAATTCATCTTTAAAACCAAAATTAATTGTCAATTCATACTTGCTTTAACGTATGTGCTCCAACTTTAAAACTTTGCTACTATTATGCTTCGGCTCTTTTCAACTCATGAATATGCACTTTCAACGCATGAGCTCCACTTTGAACATGTGCTCACTTTCAATGCACAAGACTCCACTTTCAATCTTGTTCACTTTCAATGCACAAGGCTCCAGCAATAAAACTCATGCTTTTATTTTTAATACATAGGGCTTAAATTTTTAACCCATATCACTTTTAATCATAGTAAGCAACAGTGATATATGAATATTATGTGAAGAAGAAGATTAATAATGATTTTCCAGAAAACTCAGGTCAAGGGGAGATTTGTTAGGATTTGCCCTGAATTTCCTACTTTACCTGATTTTCTATCAAAACTAGAATTATTTTTCTTGATGAAAGAAGGCTTTTATGTTGAAAAAGATCTCTTTCCTATTAGGTTTCTTCATTCTTATATAAAGAATTTTGTACCTCTATAAATAGAATATTTCTCTTCTAAAGTCATAATACCATATCATCCATAATATAGTTCTTTAACAATTTTATTTAGGGAAAGATTTTATCTCTTATTAGTTTTTATGATTTTTAATATTAGGTTTTATATGTAAACTAATTGGCAAAATCATAAATAATATTATACTTTTTAGTTTAATTTTGTGTCATTTGAATTATCGTCTCCATTGTTCGCAAACTATAGGCTTCCACATGACGCTCCATCAATTTTGAACCCAATAGTTCATATGCTAGAAATATCATCTGTTAAAAGAGACTAAAATAAAAAGGTCTATATTCAGTATTAAATCTCCCCATCTGAGTAAATTAAGTAAACTTCCACGATTAATACTATTGGCTAAAGAGATCATTGTGAAAATCTACTAATTAGTGCGGAGTAGTGGGATGGTAATGATAGCCATTTCCAAAAAAAATTCCATGCCTAGGTAAGAGGTTGTACGCAGTTGTACCCATAAATGATGGAACATGGGCGTCAGATGTAACTGGATAAGCATATGGTCTATCATACACAAATTGAGATTAAGCAGATGGTCTATCATACTAAATAATGTTTTCACAAAGCTCAAGGGCAGAATGAATTCAATATGTATAATTTAAATCCAACACATTACTAACTCTTTCAAATTTAACAAAATCAATTCTCTTTTTATATTAAAACATAATTAATAAGGATAAGAAGGTTCTTCTCTCGATCAACATCATATCCATGTACATATAATAAGAAAATTAAGAATTAAACAACCCCAAAAAATTATCCAAAAAAAGAATCAAAATCAATTTATATCAGTTAGGCTCCCTAAAACTTACCAACATCAAATTTTGTTGTTTATATTAAAACACAATTAATGAGCTTAAGAAGAAATTTTTGCCCGCCAACAGCATATCCATGTTTAGATAACAAGAAAATAAAATATCAAACAACCACCTAATAAAATAGAAAAAAAATCAAAATAAGTTTATATCAATAAGTAAATCATACAAATCACTGATTCCCTAAAACTTATCAAAGGCAAATCGTTTTTGTACCCCAAGAGAATAGACAAAAAAAAATCAAAAGCAGTTTATCTCAATTAATCACGCACATTACTACCTCCCTAAAACTAACAAAATCAAATCTTTTTTAACATAAGATAATCTAGTTATGTATTACAGATATCAAAATGACTTTATATTTATATAATATCCAAAAAAAAATACTGAACTAATTTATATAAAGTTCATAAATAAAATAACATACATATTGTCTCGAATTAAGACTTTAGAAAAATATCAGTCATTAAATTCTTTCATCGACACCTCTGTAACCTCAAAACCAATATAATCTTTAAATAGGTGTTTTGACTTGATGTATGTTGGAAAATTTATCGATCTGCTTTAACAGTCATCAATCAACACAACTGGAGATGTATCATAATAGACTAGAGTTATACTCTCTGATTTCTGTTTAGATATTTTTATTTCCCTAAATGTTAGTTCAAGTGCTATTAATAATAGTTTCATTACAATCTTTATTTATTAACAATGAATGTGATTGATATGACAAGATTTTTAAAAGAATGATTTAAAAATATTACCATTCAATTGAGAATAGATATCAACGGGGACTCTATCACTATCTTTAGTTTATTCATCGGGAATTGTGCCATTCACTTTACTTGAAGTCGGTGTTTCAAATACAACCTTAGCATTTACAGGGCAAGATTTTTATTCATAATGTTCACAAACATTAATAATGATAAAATTATATATATATATATATATATATATATATATAATGTGGTATTACATATATTGAAAGTAAATGATGAAACGTTACTAATAGTATGATATTTAAAGATATAATGCAAAATCAATTATAGTTTAATGAATAAAAAAAGAACCTATTTTTTGAAGAAATCATTTGACTGATTTTTCAAAGAACTAATCTCATGCAGAATTACATAGATAGATTCAACCACAGATTTCTTCATATCCTAAACTTAATCATCAACCTATAGTATAATGATACAATATCTAAATATATTATATTTTTTAAAAAAACAAATACTAAGATTTACAATGGTGTATGATAAATAAACAAATCAACAAGTAAATCATGTTCAACATATTTTAGTATGAGGGGTTTGATAAATTAAAAAGCAAATTACATCCATCCACTTAGCAAACATTATTACACCACATATGGACAATAATGTACATTAATAAACAGATATCAATTTTATACATTCAACATACACTAACAATACATTTAGATTACTTTAACAGGAAAATCTACCATAGAGAAATTAGAATGATACTACAAAATAAGGATAAGTGTAATACCCCGTATGCTTCTTAGTCTAATTAAGCTCATAAAGTATGCACAAGAGGCTTAAGACATCAAAAATTTAGATAAGTGTTGAAGACTTAGTCTCATTTTTGAACTCTAAACATTGATGATTTTCTTCTCGACCTTCCCAATCCCAAAAGGTTGGTTTCTAAGTTAATTCATTATCAAGGTTGTCGATAGTTAATTCCGGATAAGTTTTGGATTTTTCAGATAAGGTTTGAGGATTGTTTAGATGTTCAAACCATCAAGTCGATGCGATAAGGTCGCGATGCATCGCCCATCGTATTGGCAGGATCAACGCGTCGCCTATCGCATCGGGTTGAGCGATGCGGTACATCACCAATCGCGTCACTAGGCATTTTTTTGATCATTAAATCCTGAGTCTAAGAGGGTATTTCAGTCTTTTTCCTTCACTTTAACACGGGATTTAGGTCCCAAAACAGCATTATTGCCTCATTTTTTTCACAATCCTCTCAAATCAAAAGCATTTTCTCTCAAGAACAAACTCTAGCCCTTCAAGATTTAAGTTCAATTCTCATGAAACCCACGAGGAACTTCCAAGGATTCTTTGATTAGGGTATGTTAAATGTTCATTCATGAGTCTTTTCCACTCATGGAGTCCAAGAATCCAGTTTTAAGGTTGAAAAGTATGATCTTTATAGATTTTATGAATTATGCCCATGAACTCTTATGAATCTTGAATTCCATATCATGATTACATAAAATCGTTGTTGTTATTAGACCTTATACATTTGAATGGTGTTGATCAATGATTTAATCTTTAGTTTGATGAGTTATTATCAAAATCATATTGCTACTACATTATGTAAAGACTATTCTCATGTTTAAGCCACGCATTGCAAGTGTTTGATAAGATGCCTCAAAGAATGAGTTTTGAATATTGCTAACATGTCATGTTCCCAAAGTATCGATATGATTTTGTTAGTTTTACTATCGAGTCTTGGGGGTTATGAATACCTGAAAAACTTAGTTGATTACTTAGTTTCAATGTTGTCAAAATAGTTTCATACATGTATATTAGAGTACATTCAGTTTAGCCATTATATCATATTAGAAAGTTCAGTTCAGTTCAGTTCAGTAATTAGAGTCAGTTTAGTTGGGAGTAGGACTTAGCACCAAGCGAACCCAGGATGAGGGCTCACTACAAGTTGAGGACATGACCTTTAGTAGCAGTCCCTGTGTTCCAGAACTACGTAGCCAGCATAGGCTAGAGATTTTAACCTGTCAATTGAGAGTTGATACATATCTCATTAGGGCCTTGCCAGTTGTGAGTGACCCTTAGTCCTTCGAAACAACACTTTAGTAGATCCACAAGCCATTGTTAGTACTCGTGGCATGGTACTAATACCTTTCCAATTGGGGTTACTAGTTGGACCCCAATCTCTTATATTGGGGCATGTCAGTCAGATGATAACTCCTACAGTATAAGTCCAGTCTTCAGTTCAGAGTCTAGTGTTTAGTTCAGAGTTCAGTTTTCAGGTTTTCTTGATCACAGTATCTAGTTATCAGAATCTCAGTATCTCAATTTATAGTTTTATCATCATCATGTATTATGTTTGATCACACATTCTTAGTCCTTACAACATTCATGCATCTTTATTAAGTATCACATGTTATCTATATAGTAAGTTATTGTTCATACACATGAACCCATGCATAATAGCCTAACCATATTTAGCATACTAGTACATTCAAAGTACTGATCGGATACTCATTCTTATGCTATGATGTCTCATATCATACGCTTGGACACTCAGGTTCCCAACCATGCCTAAGTACTCCAGCGCATCAGCAGCAGTAGCAATGGTGAATCCTAATATTCTAAGTACCATTATGTTAATTTCAGTATGTTCAATCCAGTAGCCTATCAGAGTTAGTTAAGGAATTGTCCCAACAACTCCAGAGTCAGTTAGTAGAGGCTTTCAGAACTTTTCAGTTAGTTATTAGTTGTTATTGATAGTCGTACAGTATTATTTTTAGAGAGACATTTTTAGTATTTCAATTCAATATTGATTTTAGTATTTAATACCTTATGGCTTTATCAGTTAAGTTCCGTACATATTCCCTATTATTATATTCAGTGCTCACAATCGATACCAGCATTGGTTAGCTTGTGGTCACTTGTGATTGTAAGCACCGTGTGGCACTCTGGGTGTATTCTCAAGTTGTTACAAATTTAGTATCAGAACTTAAGGTTTTAAAGTGTCCTAGGGAGTATGAAAGCCGCATTAAGTAGAGTCTTGTTCATGGGTGTGAAGCGCTCCACACTTATGGACAAGAAGCTACAAGACGTTTTAGGAAAATTTTCCCCTTTTTCATTATTCATATCATGCGAGTGAGCATGAGATCAATTTAAACTCTTGTTCTAATACAATTTTCTTTCCATTTTCAAAATATGCCACCCAAAAAGACTAACGAAAGTGAGCATGAGATCAATTTAAACTCTTGTTCTAATTCAATTTCCTTTCTATTTATAGAACATGCCACCCAAAAGGCCTAACGGAAGGAAAAACAGAAACCAGACTGCACCTCCACCTGTTCAGGAAGATCCCCTAAATAAGCCTATATCTCATGCTAAATTCAAAGTGGCATTTACTACCTTAGTCAACTTAGTATCATCCCAAAATAAGCAGCCAGCTGTTGTTCCAGCCGTTCTATTAGCTAATAATACATCAGCTAGGATTCGAGATTTCACCCAAATGAACCCTTTTCTATTTTCTAGATCTAAGTCTGATGAGGATTCGCAGGAGTTCCTTGACATAGTTTAGAAATTAATTGAGATTATGGGTGTGATTTATAGTGGGAGTGTAGAATTTGGTACTTACAAGTTGTAGGATGTTCCTCACACCTGGTATAGTGGAAGGAATATAGAGAGCCAGATTCAGGTTCTGCTGAATGGGAAGAGTTTGTGGCAACTTTTCTAGATAGGTTCTTTCCCTTGGAGGTAAGGAAAGCTAAGGTGTAGGAATTTATAAATTTGAGGCAGGGAAATATGAATGCAGAGAAGTATTCTCTTAAGTTTACTCAGCTAGCCAGGTATGCTCCTAATATTGCATCTGATGACAGGTCTAGGATGAGTAAGTTTATCTTAGGTGTAGCTAACAGCATGGTCAAGGAGTATAGGACCACGATGTTGGTTAAGGAGATGAACTTATCCAGATTGATGGTTATGCTCAACAGATTGAAGAGAAAAAGTGTTAGAAAAGAGATAGGGAGAATAAGAGGGCCAAAATAGGTAGTTTTAGTTTTGCTTAGACGAGGTCGGAGGGTGGTAACTATCTTCAATTTTATCAAAAATCCTTAGTCCCGATTTTATCTTTATCTAGTGTGCCTGCACCAAAGTTCATAAATGATAATCAAGATAGGGCACCATCCTCTAAGACATAGAGAAGTGTGAATAGCAGTCGCACTAATCCTCTTTTTGCTAGAAATATGGTAGAAACTATCAGGGTATGTGTAGGGTTGGTAGTGAAAGATGCTTTGTGTGTGGAAAGCCAGGCCACAAGATCAGGGATTGTACACAAAGTAGTCAGCAGGGTCAGTCCAGTCATCCCCCAATTCCATTCAGTCGCCCAACTCAGTATAGTGCCGCTTCTAGTGCCACCAGTGGTCAGCGTCAAAACAGATTGTATGCACTTCAGTCTCGACTGGATCAGGAAAATTCTCCTGATATGGTTACCGGTATGTTCAGGTCTTTAATTTATATGTTTACGCTTTACTGGACCACGGAGCTTCTCTTTCTTCTATAACTCCCTACATAGCTGTTAATTTCGGCACTATTCCTGAAACTTTACTAGAACCCTTCTCAGTATCTACCCCAATCGGTGTATCTATTATAGCTAGGTATACAGGAACTTTTTGGTCATGATATCCCAAAAATTTACCTCAATTGATCTTGTAGAGTTAGAGATGATGGATTTTGATATAATTCTCGGCATGGATTGGCTCCATTCATTCTATGCTTTAGTTGATTATAGGAAAAGAGTTATTCATTTTTAATTTCTAAATTAATGAGTCCTTGAATGGAAGGGTAGTACTTCAGCACTTAGGGGTCATCTTGTTTCATACCTTAGAGCGAGAAAAATGATATCCAAGGGGGGTTCATACCATATGGTCTGAGACAAAGACTTAAATTCTAAGACCCCCAATCTTGAGTCAGTTTCAGTAGTGAAGGAATTTCTAGATGTGTTTTCCAAAGATCATCTCGAAGTTCCTCCTAAGAGGGAAATTAACTTCAGAATTGACCTTATTTCAGATACCCAGCCTATCTCTATTATACCATACAGAATGGCTCCATCCAAACTCAAAGAGTTGAAAGAACAGTTGAAAGATCTCCTAAATAAGGGATTCATTAGGCCCAGTATTTTCTCATGGGGCGCACCTGTTCTTTTCGTGCAAAAGAAAGATAGTTCCTTGAGAATGTGTATTGATTACCTTCAGTTAAACAAAGTCACAATCAAGAATAAGTATCCACTGCCAAGAATTAATGACTTATTTGACCAACTTAAGGGTTCCATTTACTTCTCTAATATAGACCTCAAATCCGGTTATCATCACCTCACAGTCAGAGAATGTAACATTTTGAAAACAGCTTTCAGAACTCAGTATGGTTACTTCAAATTTCTAGTCATGTCTTTCAATCTTACAAATGCCCCAACATACTTTATGGAATTAATGAACAAAGTGTTTAAACAATACTTGGACATGTTTGTCATAGTCTTCATTGATGACATTCTTGTCTATTCCTATAGTGAAAACGATCATACAGACCATTTTAGAATTGTGTTACAGACTCTTAGCTCCCATCAGTTGTTTTCCAAATTTAGTAAGTGCAAATTTTGGCTAAGATCAGTCGCATTCCTTGGCTATATTATTTCTAGTAATAGCATTAGAGTTGATCCTCAAAACATCAAAGCAGTGAGAAACTAGCCCAGACCTATTTCTCTATCAGATATCACAAGTTTCTTGGGTTTGGTTGGTTATTACTGATGGTTGGTTGAAGGGTTTTCATTTATTGTATCCCCCATGTCTAGATTAACTCAGAAGAAAGTCAAGTTTAAGTGGTCAGATTCTTGTGAGAAGATTTTTCAGGAGTTGAAGACTTGACTCACTTCATCCTCAATTTTGGCCCTACCTCATGGTACAAATGGATTTAGTATCTTACAAAGTTTCCATAACCCTAACAGAGAAGTTTAGCTACTCATGATTACAACGGAGATCACAATAGATATAATCATCATACCACAACCTAGAATAAACTTGGCGATGGAGATGGGTTAGGCGTCAACTAGGGGTTGACGTTTTTTTCCTTTGTCCGTTGCTCTCTAAGTCGTGTTTCTCTATCTTCACTTACAGATTCTGAAAACTGAATAATGAGTAAAGTGTCGAATGAATCAATGCTGAAAAATTCAGCAAATAAGGTTTTTATAACATCCTTGTCCTACTAAGTTACTGCTGCATCCCTAAGTATTTAGAAATATTGATTTTGCCCGGGACAGATTTTCTATGCATCACATTCAGTCCACAAACTTCCAAAAGCTGCCTTCCTTCTTACGTGAAGTTTTCCTTTGCTGCCCAAAGGTCCACAAAATGCTGAAATCTTCATCATTAATACCTGAAAAACATGCTAATCACATCGGTTAGCTCACTTAGAGGAAAATGGACTAAAAGTGCAGGAATTATATATTTTATCCTCAAAACTTAACTATAACATGGGTAAATTATGGTGTTTAGGCATGTAAATACGCCTAACATCATTGGGCAAAAACATTAGTGAAATAATCTCGGATGCAAATTTCGATTGTGCCAATAAATCCAGAATATCCATTTTAGTCTAGGTAAACCTTTTTTTCAGATTTCAGTGAACCCAAACTTATTTAGACCTATTGGTTGAAAAGTTAAAAATTAGAAAAAATAGGCGTGGGACTCACATTTTATCAAAAAGACCTCAAATGAAAAATCCAACTTTTCCAGCACATCTGAAACGTTGAATTTAGGCTAGGGAGACTATTGATTTAGTTTCCTAGGGTCCCGGACTCATTTTTACTTATTGAGCGGATTTTATGAAAAGTGATAAAACTATAGGTATGGCCCCCACTTTTTTTGTAAACGATCTCCGATAAATTTTGATAATTCTAATGAATTTATTATATGGTTTACACTCAAAATTCACTATTGGATCATGTTATTTGTGTTCCGGATGAGTTCTGAGAGTCAAAAATTTATTTTTCTGTTTGCTGTCATCTGGTGCAACCGCGATCGCATCCAAGAGTATGCAATCATAGCCCGTAGGACTATAATTGCGACACTTGATTACCTGTAGGGGCTATATAAAGGTCACAAGATATGTTTCATGCATTTCCCCTTCACTATTTAGACCTAGGAACCCCAAAATGAGTGTAATAACTCAAAATTGGTCATGGGTGGTGACTTGAGAGCCTAAGTATCATCTCGTATCGTGATTATTTTCAAGATTAAGATAAGAATTTCTAGAATTCATGCTTGAATTTCATAGTTTGGACCCAAAACCCTAATTTAGCTTAGGGCTTGATTTTAGCCCAAAGTATGCTTAGTTTTCACCCATTCTTTGAGAGTTATGATTCCTTGTTCATGTGTGAACATTGGGTTGGCCTCGAAAACTCATTTCCCGTATGTGGGATCCACTTGGGGTTTTGGTGTCGTTTTTGGATCCGAAGCACAATAGTGCAATATGGACGTCATTAGACTCGTATTAATGAGTAGATTATGATTTTGATAGTGTGATAGGATTTTGAGGATTATAGAGTAAAGATGAGCATGTGGTGCATGAAGTGAAATTTTGCGATTTGGCCTTAAGATAGGCTTTTGTCCACTTTTCTTTATATATGATGTGTGATATATGTTGTATGTGAATATGGATGTTAGGCTTGATTATGAGTAGTATAAATTGGCCTTGATTTTTGATGTTTTGGAGAATAGATGAGGGTTTTGGACCCGTAAGATGGCATGTTTATAATCCTTTTGTATCCTATTGTCTTCACTTTTTAGTTTAGATTATTTATATCATGGATATTATATAATGCTACTTTGGAATATGGTTTTAGTATTTGTAGCATGATTTGTATATTTAGCCTTATTGGGCTAGTGTGGTAGTCTTGAAATCGTAAGTTGGGTAGCGTTGACTTGAGTAACCTTGTTTCTAGTTAAAGTTACTATCTTAGGCTTGAATATGGCTTACTTGATATCTAGAAGATGAACTAGATACCTTAGCCTAGTTAGTGGAATAGTATGCCTAATTATGGAAATTATGGATTAGAAGTGGGATCATTTAGCCCACTTAGGCCTAAGCTTGTGTTAAGTCTTGTCGATTTAGTTGCAGATGTTAGAAACAGGTGAGGCTAGTAAACTTTTGAATAAGGTTACTTCATAACTTTGTAACTTGTATTGACATTTCCGAATTATGGCTTTTGAGTTATGGTTATGATACTCCTTGTGGAAGTGATATTAGGCATTTAAAGATAATATTCCTTCTAGATACATCATGTGGCCGATAGAGATGCTATTTTATCTTAGACTTGATGATTGGCCTATAGAGATGCTATTTCATCTTAGAATTAAAGATTGACCTATAGAGATGCTATTTCCACTTAGACTTGATAATTGGCCTATAGAGTCAATATTTCCTTAGTCATGATTGTTGGACCTATAGAGAGGATGTTTCTCTTTGATTTATAAATTGGCCTAAAAAGTGATACTCCTCATAATGCATGACCTATTGATATAAGATATCCTAGAGATGATTACATGCTTATTGATATGCTCCTATATACGAGATGTCTCTTATGTGTGAGATGATTAGAAATATATTATGGCTTATAAATATGATTATTTATATGAGTTCCAAATATGAATATGGGCCTAAGGCCGTGATTATGATATTGATATCATTCTGGATAAATTAACTGGCAAAGGGTCACGTTATGACATTGATTGAATATCCGAGAAGTGTTTGTCATTATAAATGATGTGATTACAGTTTATGAATATGAGTATGTATATATTTGTATACACATCTCTCCGGTATAGGATGGAGAAAGATATGGTATGATACTTATTATTCCACTGATTGAATACTGGTGATGGCATGCATACATTGGATACATTTATGATTATTATATTGGTAATTGATGTGATTCTAATTGAAATACAATCTTATGACTATTCTTCCAAATTAAGAGTTAAGCTAAGTGGTATCTAGATGTCTTTTAGGTGGCTATAGTACTTAATGGCTAGAAATCTAATATACTATTTAATGAACCTAGCTTAGTTGAGATATGGTAACTAGCGATGATTGATACGTGGCTAATAATGATGTTGAATAGTTGATAAATGAGGATTAGTTGGTAAATGATTGTTAGTTAATGAAGGATGTTAGTTAATAAAGAATGGTTAGATGATAAATATGAAATTATTGAATATTATGATTAGCGAATATAGTATGACTAGCTGATAGTAGTGAATGGTGGATAAATGGCGGTTTTGGTCTAGTGATTCACCTTAACTAGATGTTAGATGTTGGCTATTTAATAAAATAGTGGTTAGTTGCTATCCCGTGAGTAAGGATAATGTTAGGCTTATAACTATAGGTTATGTGATGAAAAGTAAATGATTGATTCTATTATAATAAGTGTTGGTTAACTAATAACAAGTAGTTGGGAAGTATTAAATAGATAGATATTCTATGGTGATATGATAAGGTTATGAGTATTTTAGTGTATGTTATTCGGTAATGACTATTATGATGATATTGATACCGAATAAGGCCGGAGAATACTGTTGTGATAATGCTCATACCCGGTAAGGCCGTAGGATATATTAATGATATGTTGATACCCGGCAAGGTAGTAGGATATATTGATTATATGTTGATACTCGACAAGGGCTGAGGATATATTGATGATATGTTAATACCTGAAAAGGCCGGAGGATATATTGATGATATGTTGATACCCGGTAAGGCCAGAGAATATATTGATGATATGTTGATAGCCGGCAAGGATGGAGAATATATTGATGATATGTTGATACCCAAAAGGGTTGAAGAATATATTGATGATATGTTGATACCCGACAAGGCTGAAGGATATATTGATGATATGTTGATATCCGATAAGGCAGGAGGATATATTAATGATATATTGATATCCTACAAGGCCGGAGGATATATTAATGATATATTGATACTTGGTAAGGACGGAGAATATATTGATGATATGTTGATACCCGACAAAGTTGGAGGATATATTGATGATATGTTGATACCCGGCAAGGCCGGAGGATATATTGATGATATGTTGATATCCAACAATAACGAAGGATATTATTGGTGATGTGTTAATACCTGGTAATCCCGAGGTTGATTACAATGAAGATAGTCCTGATGAGGACAATTATGATGAGTTGTGACATTAATTATGTACTTTGCATTCATTTATGCATGCACATTGCCTATCACCAGTATACATCTATATTTATCAGCTGGTATGGGACGGTTGCATAGATATGGGTGAAGAATATGCCTTGTGTTATTGTAATTTGATTGGACCTTTCGAGCCTGGAGTGGTGGGTGTATGTATAGAATAGGCTAAGTATTTGGTTGTTCAGAGTAGTTGGTTATTCACTTTGTTCATGATATTGTTGTTATCACTGTTATGATCATTATTATGGCTAGCTTATGACAGATTTGTCATTGATCTGGTAGCAGGATTCAAGGTATGTCTTCGGCCTTTCCTATCTTATAATTGCATTATTATGCACGATTATTTCATGTCTAGCCATGTGGATTAGAAACCATGAGTATGATAATATTTAAATCCTTTTATTGTTGTAATGACGTCTTAAAATGAGAACAGGATGATATAGGTTATGCTTTGAGATGACCTCATGTTTATATGTATATATACCTATATATATCTAGCTATATAAAGCTATGGTACTATCGTATATCCATTACTTCATTGTTTATATTGTATAATCGTTTCTTCGCCTTGTATATTACTATATATCTTTCTTTCACTCTTTATTCATATATTGACTGGGATATACAGTATAGCATTGACGTATATTGAAATTAGCTGGAATAAGATAGTTCACCATAATACTTCCTTAGTTTTATTATGTTAGACTCTTGGACATGAACAAGATAGTTGTTCCTTATTATCTCATTGACTTATCATATGAATGTTGGACTATTAGGTGTAGTTTCCATTTTGTTTATATGTTGTATATATCTGCTTTATCTTTGGAGCTCAGTTGGCAGTAGCCTACTGAGTACCATTCATTTGGAACTCATACTACACTTCTGCAGCCTGCAGATCATAATACGGGTTATCGCCGTTGATGTGTGCATCATGTGGAGCAGGCCTATTTAGGGACGTAGAGTGAGCTTCTGACGTTTAGAGTATTATTTATCTCTCTCTTATTTATTAGACTAGTCTCTAAGTTGTATTTGGAGATAAGTTGTATCAGTGTATTTCTTTTAATATTTTACTTCTGTACTCTTATTATATTAGAAGCTTTTGTACTAATACCGCCAGGTTTTGGGATTCTTCTATGTATTGATCTTTATTTCATATATTATGTATTCTTTTCCTTATATTATTAAGTAGTCTATTACTAGCTGTTCTAGACTATGAGTTGGCTTTCCTACTGGTGGGTTATGGTAGGCTTCATCATCATTTGAGAAAATTGGGTCGTTACATTAAAAGATAAATTGACTTCAGCTCTGGTTTTGACTTTGCCCAAGTGTAGTGATAGTTTTGTTGTGTATTGTGATGCTTCTCGTATCGATCTTGGTTGTGTATTGATGCAGCATGGTAGGGTGGTGTCCTATGCTTCTAGGCAGTTAAAAGTTCATGAACAGAACTTCCCTACCCATGACTTAGAGTTATTAGTCATGGTTTCTGCTTTGAAAATTTGGCGGCATTATCTCTATGGTGTTTATGGTGATATCTTTTCTGATCATAAGAGCCTCCAATATGTGTTTACTCAAAAGGAGTTGAATCTCCAGCAAAGAAAGTGGATTAAGCTATTGAAGGACTATGATATTAGTCTTCATTACTATCCCAGTAAGGCGAATATAGTCATTGATGCTCTTATCCGTGTGTCCATAGGAAGTTTGTCCCATATAGATGAGTATAAGAGGGAATCAGTGAAGGATATTCACTGTTTACCAAATCTTAGAGTTTGGCTTGCAGACTCTGAGGATAGTCGTATGTTTGTGCATCTGGTATCTTAATCATTTCTTGTTGTTGAGATAAAGAAGAAACAAGTATTGGACCCCAACTTGATGAAGATCAAGAGTAATATGGGTCAACATAAAGTCGTAGACTTTGTAACTAGTGGTGATGGTATCTTGAGGTACTAGGGTAGGCTATATGTTCTCGACGTCAATGGATTGAGGCAAAGGGTTATGGCCGAGGCTCATGGATCCTGATACACTATTCATCCCAATTCCACTAATATGTATCATGACCTCAGAGAGTTCTATTGGTGGAATAATATGAAGTGATATGTTGCTAGCTATGTGGCCAAGTGTATAGTGTATCAATAAGTGAAAGTTGAGCACATGAGGCCCGATGGTTTGTACCAAGAGATTGTTTTGCCTAAGTGGAAGTGGGAGGAAATTAGTATGGATTTCATTACCGGTCTTTCTAAATTCTGAAATCAATGTGATTCCATTTGGATCATTATTGATAGAATGACCAAGTCCACTCATTTCTTGCCCGTGAGAACTTATTTCTTGATGGAAGATTATGCTAAGTTTTATGTTGCGGAGAACGTAAAGGTGCACGGTGCTATAGTGTCTATTATCTCAGATTGTAATCCTCTATTTTTATCCTATTTTTGGAAGTCGTTCCAAAGAGGTTTGGGAACTAAGGTATGCCTTAGTACCACAATTCACCCACAAATGGATGGACAAGTAGAGAGAACAATCCAAACATTGGAGGATATGTTTCAAGCTTGTGTGATCAATTATGGTGGTATTTGGTATGACCACTTGCCTTTGATTAAGTTTGCCTATAATAATAGTTACCACTCTAGTATTGGCATGGTGCTTTTTGAGACATTGTATGGTAGGAGATTTTGGTCTCCTATTGGGAGGTACGAAGTTGGAGAGGGTAAGTTTCTAGGCCCGATTTGGTTTACCAAGCCTTGGAGAAGGTGAAAGTGATTCATGATAGGTTGAAAACCGCTCAAAGTTATCAAAAGTTCTATGCGGATGTAAGGCGTAGGGACTTAGAGTTTAGTGTGGGCGATTGGGTATTCTTGAAAGTATCTCCCAAGAAGGGAGTGATCTGGTTTGGAAAATAAAAGAAGCTTAGTCCCTAGTATATTGGTCCTACTCGATTGTGAAGAGGGTTGGCAATGTGGCCTATGAGTTGGAGTTGCCTCCGAGTATGGACTCTATTCACTCGATTTTCTATGTCTCTATGTTGCGGAAATGTGTGGGTGATCCTTCCTTGTTTGTCTCCTAGGAAGATGTTGGTATCTCAGACTCTTTGTCCTATAAGGATATCTCGATGAGGATCTTGGATCGGTAAGTTTTCCGATTACAAATGAAAGAAGTGGCTTTGGTGAAGGTTCTATGGAGGAACCAAAAGTCTGAGGAAGTTACTTGGAAGGCAGAAAAGGACATGAAGTCCAAGCACCCACATTTATTTCCCATTTCGAAATCTTATGATGATGGTATGTGTTAAAACTCTTTTCTTGATTTGTGTCTTTGATATATAATGGGTTGAAGTCCCCAATGTTTTAATTGAGTTATGCCTTGAGTTAAAGTCCCCAAGTTTGAATTGGTTGTGTTTTGTTAGGCTATGGGTTAAAGTCCCTAATGCTTTGAAACTATGTGTGTCTTTTTTTGGTGGGTTAAAGTCCCCAATGCTTTGAGTTGCTTGATGTCTTTGCAAGTTTATGGGTTGAAGTTCCTAAGTTGTGAAATGAGTAAGTGCTTGATAAGTAGTGGGTTTAAGTCCCAAGACCAATGAGATAAAATGATTGATTAATAATAATCATGATATATATTGTGTTGTATCCTCATTGGGTGCTAATAATCACCCAACCCAGTTTTGTGATAGTTAATAGACCCTTTGGTCAAAGATTCTATACTTTTACTTTTTGTTTGTTGTTTTTGTTTTGTTCAGGTTTAGTGGAGTGCATGCCAAATACACGAAGTTCTGTTTAGACATTATTACCCATAAATCCTGAACCACAACTAATTGGCAGAATGGATGCACAACGAGACATTGAAAGAAGGGTTGCTCAACAGGAGCAGGCTAGATTAGCTGCATTGACAGCTGCTCAAGTGCATCAACAGAATATTGATAACCCAGGTCGGGCAACAAATCCTGATGATGAGGACCTGGGTGATGATGAGTTACTAAATCCCAGGCGTGCAGATGAGATGGCAGCACCTGTGAACAGGAGAGATCGTCAAGCTAGATGGAGACCTGAATGCCGAGCTGTGCAGGCTCCTTTTGATGATGATGATGACGTTCTGGATGGGGCTGGTGCCACAGGAGCTATTATTCCTCCGCCCTTAGCACCTGGAGCCAAGTTCAATATCACTAGCACCATGATTCAACTATCGCAACTCAAGGGATTATTTGATGGACTTGCAGGCGATGATCCGAATATGTATCTGGTCAATTTTATCTCAACATGCAAGTCGTTTGACAATCCAGGAGTTGGACAAAATGCAATTCGGTTCCGCTTATTTCCTTTGTCTCTATCTGGAGAGGCAACTCTATGGTTGAACGGGCTAACTCCTGATTCTATTACTAATTGGAGGCAACTGAAAGACGCTTTCCTAGAAAGATTCTTTCCACTATCCAAGAGAGCCCAATTGAGAGATGAGATCATCAATTTTCGACAGCCTCCAACTGAAGCTCTCCACGAAACATGGGAGAGGTTCAAGAAGAAGCTTATGCGGTGCCCAAATCATCAGATGACCAATATCCACTTGATGGAAATATTATACAGGGCTTTGAACTCGGTGACTAAGCCAGTGGTTGATAATGCTGCAGGTGGGTCATTCGTGGACCTTACTTTTATTAAGGCAAGTGATATGCTGGACCGTATGACAAAGCAGAGTAGAGCCTGGCATACCAGGGATTCTGAGGTAGCAAGCTCTACTATATCTATTGGCATGACTGCAGAACAGAGACAAAGACAAGAGGAACGTGAACAGGATATGGCTCACATGAAAACACAGATGGATCTTTTTACCAAGCATTTATTATCAGGGAAGACCAAAAAGGTTAAGGCCGTTGTATCACAGGGAAAAGATGAATCCGACTCTGAGGAGGAAGCGAACTACTTGAATAATCAGGGGGATTTTTGAGGCAATGCCCAAGGAAACCAAGGTCGGAACTATTATGATAAATCAGGATACAAGGACTGTGATCGAGGTAGTTAGAAGAACAAGACTGATAGGAGCGGTTTGTATGTTCCTCCTAGAAATCGAGAAGCTGCTGCTTCTAGCCCTGGGAAGATGTCCATGGAGGACATGATGGCTAAGCTATTGAAAGGAGTGGAAGCAACCAACACGGGAGTAGCTGAGGTAATGAATGATTTGGCCTCAATAAATCAATTGGTTTACTCGCATTCCACTGCAACAATTGAGCCAACTATCAGCGGCATTCAATCAAAGAAAAGCTGGCACTTTACCTAGTGACACTGTGCAAAATCCGAGGAATGATGGATCATGTATGGCTATTACTACCAGGAGTGGTAAGATGTTGGAAAATCTGTCCAAAGGCAAGTAGGTGGTTGATGATATAGCAGATAATATTATTGATACAGAATGTGAAGATACCGTAGAAGCTGAAGAGAGTGTTCATGACGTTACCCCTAGACGTCTGCAACTTGAAAAGATCAATAATCAGAAGCAAGATAAAAAGGAAGTGGGGGAGAAAACTCTTCCCCTTCCACCACCACCTTTTCCTCAGAGACTGAAGAAGAAGGCTGATGACACTTCTAAGAAGATTGATAATCGGAAGCAAGATAAAAAGGAAGTGGTGGAGAAAACTATTTCCCTTCCACCACCACCTTTTCCTCAGAGACTGAAGAAGAAAGCTAATGACACCAGGTTTAGTAAATTTATGACTATGTTGAAGCATCTGACTATCAATGTTCCTTTGGTGGAGGTGCTGGAGCAGATGCCTGGGTACGCCAAATTCATGAAGGACCTTTTCACAAAGAAGCGGGCAGTAATCTATGAGCTGGCAGATGATGTTCATCATTGCAGTGCAATTGCCACGAGGTCTTTAGTACAGAATAAGGCAGATCCTGGTGCTTTCACTATTCCTTGCACGGTGGGATCTATGAATTTTGCTAAGGCATTGTGCGATTTGGGGGCTAGCATCAATTTGATGCCGCTATCCGTTTACAGAAAGTTGGGGTTGGGCGATCCTACACCAACCAAGATGTGGCTCGTGATGGCAGATAGGTCGGTAAAACGACCTATTGGTATCGTATATGATGTACTGGTGAAGGTTTCTACCTTCATTTTTCTTGCAGACTTTGTTATTTTGGACTGCGAGGCGGATTTTGAAGTCCCCATAATCTTGGGTCGTCCTTTCCTTGCAATAGGAAGTGTGCTTATTGATTTACGAGCCAATGAGCTTTTATTTTGGTTGAATGATGAAGTGGTTCGCTTTGGTGTATGCAAATCGATGAAGTAGCCTAGAGATATGAATGTGTTCTCTGTAGCTGATGTTCATTATGAGGATGAGAAAGAATTATCTGTAGAGAAGCAGCGTACTGTTGAGCCATTGTCTGCTGTGCTTTTGAATTCTGAGCGTGAGGATGTTGAAGATTATGAAGAAACTATCTGTGCTCCAACAGGATTGGGGTCATATTCTCATGCTCCTAAGAAGCTGGACCTCGATCTTAAGAATCGACCTTCTTCACCAGCGAAACCATCCATTGAAGAGCCACCAGTATGAGAATTAAAAGAGCTACCTAGTCATCTGAAGTATGCATTTTTTGGGAAGTGGTGATACACTTTCGGTTATTGTTGCGGTAGTTTTAGGTGAACAGCAAGTAGAGGCTCTCATTTCTGTTTTGAAGAGGTACAAGAGAGCTATTGGTTGGATTATTGATGATATAATTGGTATCCCTTCTGGGATATGTATGCACAAGATTCAGCTCAAAGAAGATTGTGTACCCACAGTTAAGCATCAGCATCGTCTGAATCCATTCAGAAAACGAGAGCCACCATCTCTCTCGATGAATTCTGAGTAATCGAGGTAACTATGTCGTGCCGCGACAATAAATCAAGCGCTACATGGGAGGCAACCCATCATTTTTAATCATTTTGTTTTACTAGGAGTTTGTTTTTGTTAAATAAAAAATCCAAAAAGAAGAGTCGAGCCACGACCAAAACTAAGGCGCTTGGTGGGAGGAAACCCATCCTTCTAATCGGTTTTGTTGTTTTTGATTAAGTTTAGGTGCAAGATGTACAAAGGAGGGGATTAGTCCCAAATTTTGATTTGAAAGTGAGCTATGATTAAGGTGGTAAGTTAGGAATGAAGGAGCAAAAGGCTATCGGTTAGTCATTTCCTATGCGAATCTAGGCAATGAACAAGGCAAGGCCTATGTCATTGCCTATGCTTACTGCCTCAACTAGGCAATGGATAAGGCAAGGCCTATACAAATCTAGGCAATGGACAAGGCAAGGCCTATATAAATCTAGGCAATGGACAAGGCAAGGCCTATGTCATTGCCTATGTTCACTGCCTCAACTAGGCAATGGACAAGGCAAGGCCTATATAAATCTAGGCAATGGACAAGGCAAGGCCTATGCAAATCTAGGCAATAGCATAGGCGTCGCCTATGCCATTGCCTATGCTCACTGTTTCAACTAAGCCAAAGCATAGGCGCCGCCTATGCCCAACTAGGCAATAGCATAGGCGCCGCCTATGCCCAACTAGGACATAGCATAGGCGCCGCCTATGCTAAGCATAGGCAAAGCATTAGGCGCCGCCTACCTATGTTTTTTGTCTCCTTACCCGATTTTACATGGATAAAACCTGACCCATGGCTTAGTCTATAAATAGATCTTCAACCTTAGAACAAAATGCAATTTTTTGCTCAACATAGGCGCCGCCCAAGCTTCCCCATTCTCTCAAAATTTTTCTTTTTGTTCATCTAATCTTGCAAGCTCATCTTCCGGATCCATCACCAAGTAAGTTATTCTTTTATATTCCATAGTTGTTGCGATGCTATATGTATAATGATTTATTAGATTTCGAAGTGGTGTTTGGTGATAAAAGAAATATGGTTGGTTTGCTATGATGAATCTCGTCGAGTGAGAGGATAAGTGTGGGCGTTCTTGACTTTTCTCCGACTTGCATTTGATTGTTATACATTGTCATATTTTTATGAAATTGAAATTGTGAAGTTAATGCATAATCTTGAAAGTGAAAGCGTGAATGTTTGAATGACTCGTTCATCGAGATACCGATCATGATTGACCACAAGCATAAGATGGTGTGATTATTTCTATGCAATAACTTGATACGATCTCTATGTGGTAGTCTTGTTCAAAAAAGTGCATTAATCCAATGAAACAAAGTTGAAAAGGATAGTCAAGATTACATGAAAGTATGACTGTGCTAAACATGATGTTGAAACATATCGCCTAAATGGATGTCGATGAAGTCTGAGTAATCGACATCACTCACTTAATT
The DNA here is from genome assembly GCA_030864225.1 of Capsicum baccatum var. pendulum. NCBI lineage: Eukaryota > Viridiplantae > Streptophyta > Magnoliopsida > Solanales > Solanaceae > Capsicum > Capsicum baccatum. Next base: position 184,267,043 of record CM061554.1, read on the forward strand.
AGTCTGTGCCAACAAATTATGTGTGGGGTGGTGCCACTACTGTTTGTTTGTCGATTGAATCTTCCGAGATTAAGCTAACATGACTCTATTATGATCTCAGGTAGAATGGCAACAAAAGGACGACAAAGAAAAGAAAAGGTGTCCACCTTACAGAAAGGTCAGAAAAAGGGAAGAAAAGAGCAAGCTGAGTCCTCCTCTCTACAAATACCTCGACGCACTTTTGAATCAAGTGGGGTACATTTTGAGGAACTTCTGAGGATGACGACTCTGATGATGATTCCGACGCAAGGGGTATGACCCCAGACATAGAAGAGGAGTCTGACTAATCAGGTTTTCCTTATTTATTTCCACTTAGGGCAGTGTGTCCCATCTAAGTGTGGGGTGCTGGTATTTGTATGTTGTATTGTACTTCTTTGCCTACATTTATTCTAGTTTGTAGTTAAATTTTTTTTAGATTTTGCATGAAATTGTTCTGATAGGCGGCATGGTATTATGACAAGAGTTTGTGCTAAAATCATTACTATTGAGACATTTAGGCTCTAAGTGTGACTCACTGTGTGATATTTGCGTAGTTTAATTCCTTCATTTGTTGGGTCAAGAGTCTATACTGCTCCCAATAAAGTTGACCATATGCCTTGTGTGTGTGAGGTTATAGTATATTCTGTGTTGTGACTGATGCTAGAACTTGCCTGGTGTGTGTGTAAAGCGAAATAAAGAGTGTGAGTTTAGGAGATAATTTAGGCATTTCTTTGGCAGCCCTAATTTGTTTACCTTCTTTTTACCTACCTTTGTATATTGTCCTAGTTAACCCCCTTTGAGCCTTTAGCTATTTTCTTTGACAGCCTCATATGTAGCCTAATCCATTTTTTTAAGACCATAATTTGATACAAATTCCTAAACGCTTAAAATTGTAGAGTCATATGATAAAATAAGAGGAAAATGGTGAGAGTGATACCTCAGAGTATATTGGTACTTGAAATTGTTGTGAAAAAGAGTGGTTATCATAGAGGTTCTTTATATATAAAATATATATATATATATATATAAATAAAAAATAATAATAATAAAATAAAAAAAAAAAAAATAAGAGAGTTGTATATTCTCATCTTTGTGTTTATGATTGAATAACAAAATAGGTGAAAAGGGGTTGGTAGATGAAAGGAAAGTAGAGGGGTTGTTTAAAAGAGAGTGTTAATGGCATATTGTAGTGTATTAAAGCGCTTAGAGAACATAGTCACTATTTCTGGCCAAAATAGTCCTACCTGTCCCTTAGCCTACATTACAACCCTGAAAAGACCTATTTGATGCTAAGCTTAGCATTCTGATATTAGTGGAGCATTACACTAAGGGCAAGCCTATGGTCATCAGTTGCAATATAAGAGTTCTTTGTGAGAGAGAGAGCAAGGAGAGTCTTATACCCATGTTTTGAAAAATGCAAAACTTGTGAGTGATTATGGGTGATATATTATGTGAGACACATATGGTTGATGATTGTTGGGTAGTTTTGTATGATTCTTTTTGCCTTAACTTGTGGATACGAATTAACCATCATCATGAGTCTATGTTGGAGGTTTAATTGTTTCTAGTAGTGATCAACAAAACTACTCTCTGTTAATGATTGCCGTGCATGTCTTGTTGAACATTTTGTGTTGCTACTGTGATATCCTAATTAGGTGTTTGCATGGACGTAATATTTTGTTCGAGGACGAACAAAGCTTTAAGTGTGGGGTGGCGATGTTGGGCGTATTTACATGCCTAAACACCATAATTTACCCATGTTATAGCTAAGTTTTGAGGATAAAATATATAATTCCTGCACTTTTAGTCCATTTTCCTCTAAGTGAGCTAACCGATGTGATTAGCATGTTTTTCAGGTATTAATGATGAAGATTTCAGCATTTTGTGGACCTTTGGGCAGCAAAGGAAAACTTCACGTAAGAAGGAAGGCAGCTTTTGGAAGTTTGTGGACTGAATGTGATGCATGGAAAATCTGTCCCGGGCAAAATCAGTATTTCTAAATACTTAGGGATATAGCAGTAACTTAGTAGGACAAGGATGTTATAAAAACCTTATTTGCTGAATTTTTTAGCATTGATTCATTCGACACTTTACTCATTATTCAGTTTTCAGAATCTGTAAGTGAAGACAGAGAAACACGACTTAGAGAGCAACGGATAGAGGATAAAAAACGTCAACCCCTAGTTGACGCCTAACCCATCTCCATCGCCAAGTTTATTCTAGGTTGTGGTATGATGATTATATCTATTGTGATCTCCGTTGTAATCATGAGTAGCTAAACTTCTCTGTTAGGGTTATGGAAACTTTGTAAGATACTATCTATTGCTATGAGTTTATGAATTCTTGATGTGTATGCTACTTATATCATTACTCTCTTCATTTTAATTGAATTCTTATGGTTGCAAACGTAGGAATATGCCAGTATATCATTAACTTGTTCGAGAGAAAAGTTACATGTTTGGAAAAGAGAGTGCGACAAGAAAATAGGGCTAACAACCCCTGTTTACACGTTAATGCCTTAACCGGATTAACTTTCTTGGAGAGTTTGTACCATTCGTTATACACTTTAGGCTCGAGAGAGCTAAAGAGAAATAATCCTTGATGGTTGAGAAACACTAGGATTTACCATTAGAATACGACTATCTATAAGTGCATACATGTCTAAATTCCGCATTACTCATAGTTCATAGATACGTAGAAATTACAAGGTGGACATAACCCTAACTTATTATTCTCTGTGATTAAATCTTACTAAACAATTCGTCTCATTCGTTACTTTGATACTATTAGTTCATGCATAATCAAATCCCCCCTTTTTCGTAGAATTTTTGACCAACAGTCTACTAATAATTGCAACGCTTAGTGACCAAGTATTCCCTGTGGGATTTGACACCCAACCCAGTTGGGTTCTATATTTGACAGTGACCGCTTACACTTTCTAACGAGAGCTGTAGTTTGGGCGTTATCACCCAATGGCTATTTGGAACCAGCAAAGACTTCAAAATAGGGAATTGGCTCTAAAAATCAAATAAACTGCCTGGTAACCGAACCTTCGGCCCCATCAAGTCATAACTAACCTAGGTAAGCTATGAAGAGCTCAAACAGCGAAGATAAGTGATGTTAGGTGTATTTATGCATTTTAGAGTTACTATTCTAGCTTTTTTAGCCTTGTTTTGAGGATGATTCTTATGCTATATGTGTTGATAATGATATAAATAAGAATTTATTTGTACAAGTATGTGCTTACAATGTTTAATGGTGCTTTCACATGAGTTTTGATTCAAATTGATCATTTAGAGTTCAACTGAGAAAACTAGTGTAACTAGCTTGAGCTAGGTGTTTTTCTAGTCTATTGTATTGGGTTCTAATGTGTTTTAATGAGTTCCTAAGGTTTTTATTATTTATTTATACGTAAAAAAATTTATTTATAATATTCAAGGGTCAATTGGATTAATAAAAGAGTCAAAACAATGAGTTAAAGCTCAATGTGAATTTAGCCTATGCTTAGCTTGTGTGTCAAGTTCATCAGTGAGGATGTTGTGTTGTTTTGAGCTCTTAATTGATGTATTTAATGATTTAGGATGCTTGTTTAATGGATTATTATGATATATTAAGGATATACAAGCTTCAAATCAAGTGAAAACAACTCAAAAAGGCTCGTAAATGACCACAGAAGCACAAGACGCAAGCTGGATACAATTTGGACCCCTTCAAAGTATGAGGCGCGTGTAGACTGTAAAGGTGGCCAATGGATGATTTCAAAATATAACTAGATTCAGACGAGGCCCAAGTTTTTTACCATATGATGCGTGTAGCTTATATTAGAGTTTAAGGAGGCCGCGAACAACTACTGGAATTTTACAAATTTTTTGACAATTGTGAATTTGCATGTCATTGTGTCGCGCTGATGCCTAAAATCGGGAAAATTTTGCCGAGCTGAAGGAAAACAGCATGTAAACCTAATCTAACTTGGTTTATAACTTGTCTACTATAAATATAAAGTCCTAAAAAATGTTTTAAACATCTGGGGACTTCTTGGAAACCTTAGATCAACTTAGAACATCATTGGAGGCTACAACAACTTCTTTTAGGTTTTGCTATTCTTTAATTTAGTGTTTTTATGGTTTGTATCATCATTTCAAGGGATTGGATGATTAATATTTCCATTCAAGGCTAAACCCCCTTTCCGGGGTTAAAGCCAAGAACATGATTACTATTGTTTTGGATTAAATTCATTAATTTTGCTTATCATATTTGGTTGTTTGTTTATTCTTATTTTAATTATTTTATGGATTGATCACACATAAAATACATATATTGTCAAGATTTTGATCTCGGGAGAGGAAATAGGAAGATAGAACATAGGAATAAACAAAGTTTGAGTTTTTATTCTTTAATAAAATAAAGAATTGAACTTAGCGTCTAGGACAGAGATATACTTAGATGTCTTACTTGATTCAAACGTAGGATGATAGCTTTAATTCACTTAATTGGATTATTACATCCCCGCTCAACGACGTAGTTGTAATGTCCAAATTCGGTAAAATATTATAGGTTGGGAAACCATGATCATGCAATTAACCCTACAAATCAACAACCAAGATAAGCAAATTAGCGGATGAGATTCAATAACATAGTATGATTATTCTGAGTGCTTTAACCCTGGGTTTTTCTTCATTGATTGTTCCAAGAATTTATTTTTACGCATTATTTATTTTATTTTTAATTTAAAAAATTCAAAACTCTTCGTGTTTATTTTTCTCAATTAGTTAGACTAAGGATTAGATAGGCGGCGAATGCAAGTCCCTGAGAGATTGATACTTGGGCTTTCTTGAAGCCACTATATTACTTGATAAGACCACGTAAACTTGCGTGTGCGCTGTCAATAAGCATAAATATGAAAAATGACTTGAAGGTTCATAACATTTAACTTCTCAAAACTACCCTCACACACATCGGACCACAAAAACTTGACCTTTTTTTGGGTCAACATGGTCAACGGGACAGCTATAGTGGAAAGAATCTCCACAAACCTTCTATAATAACTGGCTAGACCTAAGAAGCTTCAAATATTGGATGGATTCATAGGTCTCGGCCACTTCTTAACCTACGCAACCTTTTAGGGATCTACCATAATCCCCTCACTAGAGATGACATGACCAAGAAAAGCTACAACTTTCAATCAAAACTCGCACTTAGAGAACTTGGCATACAAACAATGATCCTTCAAAGTCTGTAACACGGCACGAGAGTGATATATATGATCCACCTCACTCTTAGAGTACACTAAGATATCATCAATGAAGATAATGACAAATATGTCTATGAACGGATGAAAGACCCTATTAATCGAATCCATGAATGTCATCGGGGCATTGGTCAAACCAAAGGACATGAAAAGATACTCATAGTGACCATATCGGTTTCTAAAGGTAGTCTAAGGGATATTCGCATCCCTAATCTTAAGATGATGATAACCTGATCTAAGATCAATCTTAGAGAAACACTTTGCATACTGAAGTTGATCAAACAAATCATCGATACTAGGAAGAGGATACTTATTATTTATGGTCATTTTATTTAATTGATGATAATCAATGCACATATGAAGGGAACCATCCTTCTTGCACACGAACAACACGGGATCACCCCATGGAGGCACACTAGGATGAATAAAACCTTTATCTAAGAGGTTCTTCAATTGCTCCTTAAGATCTTTTAAATCCACCGGAGCCATTAAATAAAGAGGGATAGAGATTGGATGAGTGTCTGGAACAAGATCAATCCCAAAATCAATTTCCCTATCGGTAGGAACACCGAGAAGATCATCGGGAGACTCGTTCACCACGGGAATGGATTCTAGAGAAGGCTCTTCCGAGTTACAATCTTTAACTCGGACCAAGTTATACAAACACCCCTATGAAATCAACTATTAGGATTTAAGATAAGAAATGAATATTCCCTTAGGAACTAGAGAACCACCTTCCTACACAATAACCATCTCATTAGGGAATTTGAACATGAACCTACGGTTCTGACAATCTAAGGAAGCATAGAAAGAGTGCAACCAATCCATCCTCAAAATGACATCAAAATCAACCATGTGTAACTCTATCAAGTAAATAAGAGTATCCCTTCAACTAATAGATACCACACACCCCCTATAGACCTGGTGAACAACAACCGAGTATCCTACCAGTGTAGAAATAAAAAAAAAGAATCGATAGACTCTAAGGATCACAATCAAGATACACAACCACATACGAGGCCATATAGGAAAGAGTAAACCTTAGATCAAGCAAACAACAATCATCACGGGAGAAAAGTTCTCAGCATACCCATGATAATATCGGGGGACGCCTCAGAATCCTGATGAGTAGAAAGTGCATACAAGTGGTTCCGGCCAACACGGGCGCCAGAAACAGAAGTAGAGGCAGCTATAGCACCTTTTGGTATGGAAGAAGGTAGAGTAACAATAAGAGCCCTATTGGCCCAAGAAGCTGCTACAGAAGGGCACTCACGCTGCATATGCCTAACCTGACCATAATGACAACACCGATTTCTCCCCTTCTTACACTAACCTTAATGACTCTAACAACAGAATCTGCAAGGAGGGCAGGGTGGAGCCGACTGGGCATCACTAGCCTGGAATTAGGCACCCTGTGCCTGGATCCCGCTACTAAACTGAGGCTGATGATTACCGATGACTTCAGGTAAGTATAGTGAACACTAGCCAAGGAGAACAAACCTGAACTCCCTCACTTTTTTTGTGGCCACTTGCCATCACTATGCTCGGAAGGCCTAAATTTCCTTTTTGCTTCTCAATAAGCTCAACTTGATTTTTCTCTAATCCTCTACTTGTTGAATATACACAATTAATATAGATATATCCATGTTCTCAATCAACATGGTCGCCTTGCCCTCGAGAACTAACTCATGGGATAATCCTGAGACAAACTTACGCATCATAGTCCTCATGCTAGAAACTATCTCAGGAACATACCTTGACAATTAATGGAATTTTAAGGCATACTCTTGAATGGAAATCCTCCCTTGCTTTAAGTTCACAAACTCTTACGCCTTTCTTCCCTCAACTCTTGATGAAAGAAGCGGTGAAGAAAGCCTCAAAGAAATCCATTTATGAAGCCGGACTAGAATTAACACCTCTAGACAACTCCCACCCTTTTTACAATTGGTACGCTACATATTTCAATTGGTAGGAAGCAAGCTCAACACCCTCAATTTCTGAAGCATGCAAGATTTAAAAATTCTTCTCCATTTCATCAATGAAGCCTTAATGATCTTCCTCAACCTTCGTACCCATGAACATAAGAGGGATAAACCTTATAAATTGGCTAATTCTTATGGCCTCTAAATAAATAGTAGCCGAATCACCACACTCTAATTGAGAGGCCACCAAATGAGTCAAGACATTGATAAAGCAACAGAACTCTACATTAGAAGAATTTTCTTCAGGGGACTGGGGAGAAGAGTCACTCTCATAAGCAGGGTTGGGAGGTGGAGCTCCACGAGGATGGATAGATGCCACAACCCTGGCCCGGGTTTGAACTCCAAAAGTTAGATAAGCTTCGTCCAATGGACCATCAGTCGGAGCCGAAATAATTGCCTGTGTCTTAGATCTCCTTGGAGGCATGATCTGAAAAATAGCAACGAAATCAAAGGGATCCAAAACCTTAGACTTTACATCTTGAGATTGAAACACAAGAAAGGGAACATCCCTAAGATGTCTCATAGCCTCTTTTTTATATTTGTGGCGCACTTCACACCCATAAAAGAGGATCTACTTGATATGGTATTATGAACACCTAACTAATCATGTACCTAGGCTCTGATACCAACTTTACATGACCCAAAACCCGAGACATGTCATATGGGAACCCCAAGCTCACATGAATCGGAGGTCGCCCTAATAAACTGAACCAAATATCTCATCCAACCATAGGAGTTGAAGGGACTCTAACTTACAAGATAAGACTTGTAGAAGTAATATCATAAGTTAACATTAGATTTATAATATTTAACTCACACCGAAGTTCACAACTATTCACAATACCTCAATACAAAATAAAGTCAATAAATGTATATGTCGGGACAAGTCCCTGACGATAGCCAAACCAAGTTTAAATGAGACTAAGTCTAAACATAATAGACCAGGAGATGAAGATCATTCGGAGTAAAAAAGCTCACCACTTCAAGTCAATGCACGCACCACTTTGATAGACTAATCACTGTGCAGTTAGAGAAGAAGATGCTCTGGCCCCTATGTCATATAGGGACATAGCGTCCGGAGATGGTTAACAGTTGGAAAGCTAGCATGTAACTCAAGGATAAGTGATAAAATAACATCATTAATCAATAACAAGTCAATATATCATAATTTAGCTTATTCATACACTTATCCATACTTATTGGTATATCACATGCCAATCAAAGGAACAAGTCTCATAAATCATGCTTCAAGAACTCATTTATCATTCATGAAATAGAGGACAGCGACCTCCAACACTTATAACTTCAAACATTCTCAATAGGAAAGGGACTCTAACCAGATTCACATTATCATTAGGTATGGGACTTTAATCATTTACATATTTATTCAAACAAGGGACTCTAACCACACCTACAATCATCTAGGCAAGGGACTCCAACCTTATGCCCCTTCATTAGGAAAGGGACACTAACCTCATGTCTCACTAGAACTTTAACCAGAAGCCATTTGTTTTGGCGAGGTACTTTGACCTCAAGAGATATCTTTAAGTATGGGACTTTAACCTTGAGCAATATCATTGGGTAAGGGACTTCTCCATTCATAAGGAAAGGGACTTCTACCTCAAGCTATCACAACTATCATTATTTGGCATTTAGGACTTTAACCCTTTGACCATACATCAACATACATTCAACACAATATTTAAGAACTTTAACTATTTTAGCCAATTAAACACTATAGATAACCACATGGTCCTTATGGGACCCTCCATTGCTCAACCATCTTAATAGACCAATGCCTTTACTTAATTCAACATATAATGTAAGTTATGGTCATCAATAACCTTACAACAAGTCTATACTACATTCTCACCACACTTGGGTTTGACCCACAATTTAAGTTCATCTTTATATGTAGGGACTTTACCCTTTCATTAGCCAAAACCAAGGTTATCAATTTCATCACAGATGGTACATAATTCCTTAACACATCGTTTATCATTCATCCATGTTTGTTGTTCCATTGCCCTAGTTCAATAGAACAACAACATATGACTAGACAACTCACTTAGACATTTTGACAAACACCTTGCCTGCATACCTTCAACAAGTCCATTTCCATGGTATATATTATCAAAATTAGGGTTACTCAAGACCCTCATGTTAATCCACATAAAACAATCACCCACACATGTAATTCATCGTCAATATCACATATAAGCAATATTTAACATCATACATCATTAGGCAACAAAATTCTTTTTATTTGATTTCAAAACTACCATGTGCACTTACTAATCCAAGTGTGAAATACATGAGTTTAGAGATATTTAAAGAGGTAAAGAGATAAATGACTTAAACAAGATGACACACCAACAATCTTGGTTTATTCTTGCTATTAGATGGGCTTCCTCCAAACCCTAGCCTTCAATCTTGCTTCAAGAAGATTTCTAGAGTGTTTGGAATATTTGAGCCTTGTAAAATAAAGACTGAGAAGACTATAATGCCTTATATAGTAAGAGAGTTTAGGGTTTTAGGAAAGGGAAATGACCAAAAGGTCCTTAGTTAAAAGATGAGAAATGACTTCGTACAAGGGTACGACTCCCCTATATAGTTCCCTTAGCAATCGTACCCTAGGGTACGAGTGGTACCCTAACTCGTACCCTAGGGTACGAAAGGCTTCTCCTAGGTCAACCATATGGTGGTGGGCATGAGTGAGCACCTGTGAGTCATAACCAAAGGATACGACTCACCCCTAGTCGTATACACAACCGTATACAAAATAATCCACTCCAAAACAAGAACTCACTTCATTTGATTGAGTTACATACGACTCATATATGTTTGGTACGATCAAGGGGAGTTCATGTCATATAAAAAATAGTATGATACCCTCATGGACTGATCAAGGTACGAAAGGGGAGGGCAAAGTGGGTACGAGTCGTGACCGAGGGTACGACTCAAGTCTCTAGTCGTACCCAACTCAGAGACACAAAAATGAAGTTGTTTTTCAATAATTCAAGTCTAGGTGTTTCAATAGTGCACCCTTAGTACTTACTTAGCCTTATTATATTAGTCTATTGGACATGAATAGGATAGTTGTTCCTTATTATCCTATCGGCCGGTTATATGATTTTTAGACTCTTGGTTGTAGTTTTCATTATGTTTATATGTTGCATATATCTGCCTTATCTTTAGAGCTCAGTTGGTAGTTGCCTACTGAGTACCATTCATTTGGTACTTATACTACATTTCTACATCCTGCTGATTATAGTAAAGGTTATCTTCGTTGATGTGTGCGTCGTGTGGAGCAACCATGGTTCAGGGATACAGAGCAAGCTCCCGACGTTCGGAGTATTACTTTTCTCCCTCTATGTATTAGACTAGTCTCTGTGTTATACTCAGAGATAAGTTGTATCAGTGTATTTTCCTTGATATTTCACTTTTGTACTCTTATTATACTAGAAGCTCTTGTACTGATACCACTAGGTTTTAAAATTTATTCATGCATTTGCACTTTTGTTTTACTTATTCCGTATTCTTTTCTTATTCTATTGGGTAGTCCGTTACTAGCTGTTCCGGATTATGGGTTTGGCTTGCCACTGGTGGGTCATAGTTGGCGTTATCATGACCTGAGAAATTGGATCGTGAAATATTATTATTCATATATAATAAATTTTGGAGAAGTTGAGGTTGCAGTTCAACAGATTGCATGTTCAAAAAACGTCCAAAAGAAGACTTTACAAATTGATTAAAATGCTCAACATTTAGTTTTTGACGAAGATTATCAAAATAATTGACCTTGATGTTAGAAGATCAGTGGCTATACTGTTTTCGTTCCTAAATTACAAAATGTAAAATTGCTAAAATAAATATTTTAAATAGAACATGAACAATATATAAATATAATTGTAACAAAAAATTCTAATCAAAGAGAACTTAATACCTCAAGTATTTATAAAAATTAAAAAAAGAGCAGCCCGGTACACTAAAGCTACTGCTATGCGCGGTGTTCGAAGAAGGGCCCCACGACAAGGGTGTATCGTAGCAGCCTTACTTTGTATTTCTGCCAAAAGCTGTTTCCAAGGGTTGAACCAGTGACCTCCTGGTCACATGGCTGCAACTTTACGAGTTACTTCAAGGTTACCCTTCTAAGTAATTATAGAAATTAAAAGTTAAAAAATAAAGTGTATAATTTAAATAAAAAATGTCAGATTTCGTCATTGACAATCTAATTAAATACTGATTAAATAAAAAGAAGATTGAAAATATTATGGGTCAAATATGATCATTTTCATACACAATAAAATTCACTATAAAAATGGATAAGTTATACTTACCTTACGAACTTTGTTTGATCTTTCTTTTTTTGACTTTTTAACAGTCTTCTTGCCATTAGCTTCGTTATACACGGACCTTGTTATACGAGATGATGAAGTAGTATATATTTGGATTTATTTGATTAATTTATTAATTATGATAAAATTAGATTTAGATATCTACCAAAATATTATAAATATTGCTTAGATGAATAACGAATAAAAATTACAAAAATATAAAGAATTAAAATATATAATATCTGAAAAACGTAAAGAATTAAAAATAAGGATAGAAAGACTACAATATAACATAGTTGTCGGAGTTAGTAAAAACTCAATAAATTCACAAAAAGAAGAAATATCAAATTTAGAATCAACAATAGATAGTATAGAATATATATATCAACATAACCTATATACATTCAAATAAAATGAACAAAGAAGAATTTATAATAGACGAAAAAACATATGAAAATCACGAAGGATCAAAAATAAAAATAGTATTCTCTAATTTAGGAAGAAGATATAAGAAAATAGGTGAACATTTATATTTAATGTTAGAAAAAAGAAGAATTATAATTAGAAGATAAGTTGGCATTCATGGTAAGAATAAAAAGATAAAACGAAGAAATAGATAGGAAAAAAGAAATAGATAAAATAAAACAACAAACCACAAAAGAAATACGAAAAATAGAAGAAACTAAAAATAATAGGATTGCTGAATTAGAAAAAAAACTGCAAACAATAAAAGACCTGTATGAAGAAAAAACCGAAAGAAAAAAGAGAAAAAGTTAAAGAACAAAAATTATTAAACGAGATAAATCAAATTAAAGAAAAAATAGAAATAAAAAATAAAGAATCAGAAACCAGTGAATTAGAAATAAATATAATAGATGCTGAAGAAATAGATAATTATGATTCGGAAGATAGTGAAACATATACAGAAATTCTAGAAAACATAGGAAAACTAAAAATTAATGAAAAACAAGAAGTAATTAATAAAGAAAACTTAGAAAATATAAACACATAAATAAATACTCTTAATAAAGAAGACGATGAAAACATAATACCTAGTACATCAGAAATAAGAAAACCTACATATTATTATAAAGATAAGTTTAAAAAATATAACCTAAAAAATGAATATAACAAATGGAAACCCAAACAAATGATTAATAAAAATTATAACTTTTTAGATTTAGACTGTGTAATAGACACAAATAAAATAATACAATTATGGGCAGGATACATGTCAAAATAATTATTAGATAATAATATAGATACAACAAATACACCAGAATATATAAAAAGGACATTAATAGGAACAGTAAAATTATGATTTTTAAACCTAGCCGAAGCAAGTAAAAAAGTATTAAGATCTGATAATAAAACAGAAGGAACATCAACAACTACTAAAATATCACCAACAGAAATATTGAAAAAATATGAAGTAGCTATACGAGATGAATTTAGCAGTATAACAACAGAAGAAGAAGAACAACAACAACAACAACAAAATAAAGAAAAAGATACAAATAAAAATTTAATGTTAAAATTAGAAATATGTAATATGTGCTATAAAGATGAATATACATGCGCATTTAAAGAATACTACTATAAGTGAACATATAATACAGAAGAAAGTAAAGAAATAAGAAGATTATATTTTAGTAAATTACCTGAATCATTTAGTTCAAAAATAATAAAGAGTTGAGATGCATAAAAAATAGTAGATACCTTAGGAGCAAGAATAAAATTTTGTACAAAAATGGTATAAAAATCTATATGAAAAATATAGAGAAGAAATAAAAATGGAAAAAACATTAATAAGAAAGTTAGCATGTTGCAAAGATAAAATAGCACCTCAATTTGGATGTGAAGAAAGATATTATAAGAAAAGAAAAAGACATAAGAAATATAAGAAATATAAAAAAATCAAAATATAAATATAAGAAATGAAGAAAAAGATATTATGTAAAAAATTATAAACATAAAAGACCATATAGGAAAAAGAAATCTCTTTTTGTACTTGTTATAGTTGTGGAAAACTAAGATATTTAGCTAGAGATTGTAAAATGCCTAAAAATCTAAAAAGGAAACAAATATCAAAAATTAAAATAGAAAATGTAGAATATATGCAGATAGATTATATAGATTATAAATTAGAAAGTGATGATAGTATATATGAAATTTCGGAGAATGAAACAGATAATGAAATAGATAGCGAATTAGATGAATCAAATGACTAAAGAAGATATAAAAATGAACCAAATAACTGAAGAAGATATAAAAAATAATAATAAAGAAAGAATATTTAAATGAAGAAGGAACCGATCAAAAATAATATTTGATAATAATATATTTGACGAAATAAAAGGAAAAGAGCTGACCTAAGTGTAGAAAAATGTTCAAAATACCAACAATAAAAAATATATTTAGTAGAAAAAAGGAAGAATACTACGTAGTAAGCCAAAAGGAACATGTAATAGACTGTAGATATGCAAAAGGTAGAAGGTAGAAAATTTATATTTATGTACGTATATTAATGTTGAACCACATGAAACAAGGCACTTAGACAGTCCAGTGGTGTTATTTGCTCTTCTTGGGCGCTTCCTTCAACCTACTGCGCGGGTTCAATTTTTTAATTAAAAAAGCTAGGTGTTGTCGCTATAGAAATAAATAAATAAATAATAATAATAATAATAATAATAATAAAAACACGTCGTTTTAACACAAAAAATAAAACTTTGACAATGTACAAATATGACCTTTAACTATTCAAAACTATACAAATATGACCTCCCTCCAAGTCAGCCCTTTTAACGACGTGGTATCGTGTAATTGGATTACCTTTTCACGTAGGCGTGAGTTAAACTCACGCATGGGGTTGTAAAATCGGAGATCATATTTGTTCAAAATTATAATTTGATGTCAAGTTTACGATCATATTTATGTAGTATCACTTTTAAAATCTTATCTAACATTGAGAAAATTTTTATGGCTAGTGAGGTTCCCAAGTCATGCGTGTGTGTGAGGACTTTAATCATTGACAAATGTACATAATGGGACAACTTCATTTTAGCTTTCCTACCATTTGTAGGGGGGTGCGGATAACTTGGTTAATAAATAGATTTATAAATAGATTTATTATAACTGATGAATCTATTCTTTTTTGTGCGTGGTTATTTCTTAGATTTTATTTTAATAAATTATTCTTTTTGTGGGATGTATTCATTAAATTATTTGGTATATTATTTTATCCTAGCTCCTAACGTATCTACTATTTTTTCTTCTTCCCAACTTTTTATTATTTTTGAACTAAATGGTTCGGGTAATTTATTATAATATAATTTTCTTATTTCCTTACTTTCTTCTATACTATATGCTCCTTTATAATAATATTCTTTAAATGCGCAAGTATATTCGTCTATATAACACATATTAGATATTGTTAATTTTATCATTAAATTCCTATTTGTATCTTTTTCTTCATCTTGTTCTTCTTCTAATGTTGTCATACTACCAAATTCATCTTTTATAGCTGTTTCATATTTTTTCAATAATTCTATAGGTGTTAGTTTAGTTGTTGTTGATGATGTTCCTTCCATAGGTTTATTAGTTCTTAATACTTTCTTACTATTTTCAGTTAAATTTGAGAACCATAGTTTTACTGATCCTATTAATGTTTTTTCTATATATTCTGGTGCATCTGTTATGTTTATATTATTATCTAATAATTGTTTTGTCATATATCCTATCCATAATTGTATTGTTTTTTCTGTATCTATTACACAGTCTAGATCTAAAAAGTTATAATTCTTATTAACTATTTGTTTTGGTGTCCATTTGTCATATTCATTATATCTTTTAAATTTATTTTTATAATATATAAGTTTTCTTATTTCTGTTGTCTTAGGTAGTATATTGTCATCTTCTTTTTTATCAAGAGTATTTATTTCTGTGTTATTATTTTCTAAGTTTTCTTCATTAATTTTTTCTTGTTTTTTTGTTAATTTCTAAATCTTTTATATTTGTTAATATTTTCGTATATGTTTCACTATCTTCTGCATCATAATTATCTGTTTCTTCAATATCTGTATTATTTATTTCTAATTTTTATTTAAATTGATTTATCTCGTTTATTAATTTTTGTTCTTTATCTTTTTCTTCCTTTTCTTTTTGTCTTTGTTCGTACAAATCTTTTAACATTTGTAGTTCTTTTTCTAATTCAGCAATTCTACTATTTTTAGTTTCTTCTATTTTTCATATTTCTTCCGTAGTTTGTTGTTTAATTTTTTCTATTTCCTTTTTTCTATCTATTTCTTCATTTTCTTTTTCTATTCTTACCATTGCTGTTAATTTATCTTCTAATTTTAATTCTTCTTTTTCTAACATTAAATATAAATGTTCTCCTATTTTCTTATATCTTCTTCCTAGATTAGAAAATACTATTTTTATTTTTGATCCTTCGTGATTTTCATATATTTTTTCATCTATTATAAATTCTTCTTTGTTCATTTTATTGTGAATAATTCATGTTGGTATATATATTCTAAACTATCTATTTGTGATTCTAATTTTGATATTTCATCTTTTTGTATATTTATTGAATTTTTACTAACTCCGGCAAATATATTATAATGTAACCTTTCTTTTCTGATTTTTAATTCTTTACGTTTTTCAGAGATAAATTGTTTTAATTTTTTGTATTTTTGCTCTTTATTCATTTAAATTATATTTATAATACCTTGGTGGATATCTAAATCTAATTTTATCATAATTAGGTGGTATGCGTCTCATTCTTCTAGATTTAAATGAATTATTAATTTTGCTTCAATACTAGATATTAATGTAATTAGGTAAGCTAATCTTTCTGGATTTTCTTTTGTTTTATTTACTCTTATATATTCTGAATAATTACTAACTAAAGATTCTTTAATTTTTCTAAAAGCTTCTCACATCCCCTTCTCTAAACTTCCGCGAAACACCACCACCCCATCCCACCCCCCACTCCTCAATATTTGGTAAGGTTTGTTTGTTTACTTAAAATCTTTGATTGCACGAATTATTTAATAATTAATATTCCTTTTTTAAAATCAAAAATCCTCTTTTTCACTTTATTTAATTATAATTTCAGTTACTTCATAAAATTGAAAAAACATTCATATTTTTTTTTTTTGCTTTCATTATAATTTTTTTTTCAAATTTATCCTACAATTTTTATTTTATACAAATCTCATTTAAATTATATTTTATGATTAAATAATGTTTTAATTTTTTTTAAAAAGTACATTCAAATAATTAAATCTTATTTTTAAAACTATAATCAAACATAATTTCAACTTTATATTTTTTTCTCAAATAAAGTGAAAAAATATTTGTAATAGTATATAGTAGCTCATATATAGAATCTAATATATGAAATTATGTGACTACCTATCTTGAGATATTACTCTCTTGAACAAATTTTGATTTTATGTTTTAGAAAAATTACTCAAATTTGGTGATTATGCTAATTTTTAGACATATTTAGAAAAACTATATTTAAATTTTAGATATTTTTTGTATAGAGTATGACCAATAATGATATATATATATATATATATATATATATATATATATATATATATATATATATATATATATATATATATATATATATATATATATATATATATAATTTCATGGTAAAATACATACTTAAATAGAACGTCAAGACACAGTAAAAAAATTAATTATGTTCTGTAATTAGTATTTTACTAATTAATCAATTAAAGTCATTCCTAATGAGGAAGGACAAGGATAAAAATATAAATAGTACTTCCTCCGTTTTATTTTAGTTGGTCATCTTACTAAATATAAATGTCTCATATTAGTTAATCACTTACTAAATTAGGATAAAATTAATATATTTATTTCATTTTACCCCTACAATTAATAATATACCTTAAATGTAAACAATGCAATTCTAATGTCCATTCCTATACCCAATAAATATCATTAATATAAATAAAGAATAAAATAATAAAATTCATCATTCAATTTATAATTTGTTAATCATTATGCAAAATAAATATGTCAACTAAAATAGAATGGAGTTAGTATTAGTTTTTAACTATTAAGTGATTGCGCAAAAATAAATATCCGTTAAAGCCGTTAAATGACTTCCTTTCATTATGAAAACATAATGCAAAAAGTGCCAAATAGGAGTACATGGAAAAGAAATTTTTAGTGTACCAAACAATAAATCAAAAAAAAAAAAAAAGATTAATCCATTTGTATTGAGTAAAAGACCAAAAATTAATTTATTAGATTTTATTACAACAACAATAATTTAGTATAATTATACACATGACGCATGAAGAGGATAGAATGTATCTAGACCACACCTAAGTAGAGAGATTTATTAGATTTTATTAATATAATTAATTTAATTTGATAAATAAAAAATTCAAACATAATCAGACTTATATACACATATTAAAATCACACGAAGAAGATAAATATATGGTTCAACATAAGATAATTTAGTAAAAGGAGAAATTTATGAACAAAAACTCATCTAAAAATAGGTACTAAAGTTAAAATGTAAAACAAGGGAAGATGACTAACAGTGAAGGGAGGGAAGCAAAGAAAATTTTGGTTGATTTTTGAAATTTCAATTATGCCAAATAATTAGGAGGAACAAGAAGTTAGAGAGAGAAGCTATAACATCTCTCTAAAAATTCATCATTTTTCCTCAATGTCAGATCTTCACCCCCCCCCCCCCCTTCAATACAGACCTAATCCCTCCAAAAAACCCCATATCCCTCGATCCATTCACCTGGTGAATCCTTCAACTCTAAGTTTTTAGCATTCGAACAACTCATAGATCCGCAAATGGAGGACTATGTAGACCTCAATGATTCACATTATCGATAACAATCTTCTGATAATATTGATGAAGTAGCCAATGACATAAAAACTTTCTTTCTCTCTAAAGAAGAAAATGAGAGACTCTAATTACCTTAAAAACAATCACCCATTATTAAACTCTTGGGAAAGACAATTACACTTTAATACCTATGAAAAGGCTAATCACCCTTTGAAAGGTCACAAAACCTTTTTCACTTATTGACCTAGGTCTTGACTTCTTTATTGTCAAATTTATGAAGCTAGAAAGTCCCTCTCATGTCCTACAAAATGGTCCCTGGTTCATCAATGGAAAATACCTATCAATTAAGAAATGAGAGTCAAATTTTATTTCCAGCAAAATTATTCTTCTTAGTCGTTTAGATTTGTCTTGCACAGCTCCCAATTAAAATTTATGATGGAATACACTCAAAAAAATTGAAAACGCAATCAGTAAACTATTAAAAATAGATGCATGCACTAGTTTAACTTTATGAGGCCAATTTGTCTGTCTATATATTCAGATACTTTTCAAGAACCTGTTCTAAACTGTATTTAATTGGCTCTTAGAATCAATCCATCTTGTATGAAGGTGAAGGCTTCCTCTATACTAAATGTGGTTGATTTGAACATAAAAAAATGTCAGTACTTCCCAATTCAAGCTAAATTAGAACAATCACAACAAGCTTGTTTATAGCAGACAGAACTAGTACAACATATGCCAAACTCACACCAAAAAAGAAAAATGGTCAAATTTTTGGCTAAGTGCAAGCCTTTTACAAGGATGAAGACCATGACTCCACAAACGACTGATCAACCTCTTCATCATAGTTTCAAAACTTGAAACACAGTGGTACCAAATTGTACTACCAGTGCTGGTAAGTCTAATAACTTTTTCATCTTCCCATTGCCTACTAATAGTAATTCTGATAATTTCCATCATGAAAATATTGGTAAAAGGAGCACTCTTTTCAGCTCCAAGAAAAAATATCGTTCCACCAATCATAAAGCTAGAATTTACACAGATAATCATGCTAATAAATTCAAAGCCTTAAAGAAGGATATGTCTAACTCCCATGTGGATAATATCTCTAACAACAACTTAAAAGTTATAGGCTTTATTTTGCAAAAAATAGTGTACTAAGGAATAATAATAAAAGACCTTGGACCCTTTGTTACAAACGAAGCTATGTGGCATGTCCAAATAAAAACCCTAACAATTCTGCTAATTTTAATCATTTCTCTGCAACCTAGTCTCTCTAGGGATTAACTATCTATGAAAATTACTTTCCTACCAATCTTTGACAACTCAATTGACTAGTTGTTTTCCCTCGTAAAACACTTGGCAGCAAGGGGTCACATGTAAGAAAATATTTTCTTTGATATTTCGCTCAGTACTGCTACCCTGACTATTATTAATACCTCTTCACCATTACTTTACACAAACTATCCGTTATTACCTGATAATTTACATCCTCTTTCATGCTATATAACTCCTATTACCCCTCAGTTAGAAGATGAGGAAAGTCGGTTCTCCCCTCCCCCATCAAAGAATATGCTTTTCTCCAATTTAACAACCCACGAATTATCACAACATGA
Organism: Capsicum baccatum var. pendulum; assembly: GCA_030864225.1. Taxonomy (NCBI): domain Eukaryota; kingdom Viridiplantae; phylum Streptophyta; class Magnoliopsida; order Solanales; family Solanaceae; genus Capsicum; species Capsicum baccatum. The sequence continues at coordinate 184,287,100 of CM061554.1, forward strand.
ACAATCCTTTACCAAATCCCTAGATCGCTCAACTTCCTCTGCTCTATGCCACTCAATCTGACTATTCTCTTCATCAACCTCATTCATAGATAGAGAAGGCACTTCAAGTTCATGCATCTATATTCTCGATGGATCAAAACCAGGTAGAGACATTGATCATACTTCAAAATCAGAACTTTCTTGCCCAACTGATTTTAGATGGCATGAAAATATCCATTGAATATGTTTTTAACCAAATATGGCTCAACTACGTAATGGATATCTTAGCCCTATCTTTTACTCCCCAGTTTATCCGCACCATGCAAACGTTATGAAACCTTTATCATCTCCAAAACCAGTACCCAAATATGAATTCAGTCTCTCAAAGACTATTCTTTACGTCCTTATAAATGATTAATGCCAATTATTTTTTTTCATGAACTCATATACTGGTTTAACATGGACACTTTGTCATTCTGGAGCCAGCAATGATGGCTCCACCAGAAGAAATAGAAGTAATGCCGAGTAGGAGGACTTCCTTCACAAAAATTTCAAGCTTAAAAAATATGGTCATCATGATCTTTCCATAGGACAAAGACAAAAAGTATGTCCATCAATGTCCGGTGTCCCTAATCAAGAGATACTTTGACTTACTATCGATTATCAACAGTGTGCTGGCAAAATATTCAGTGTTCATGTCTCTGACTCTTCGACATAGCCATATTCCTATACGGAAAAATTCAGCTTCTTACATTACATATTTTTCTTTGATGAGTAAAGCTACTAGTTTTATCATTTGGAAAACTAGGGGGTGAAAAATGATTAATTCGGGTGTAATTTTAGAGAGCTTCTTAATACCCATAAACCTTGTCTTATTCCATTTCTCGAAACTAAATTTCAAGACCACTTAGGCCTCATCCAAGCCTTTTGGTTTTGATTACTACTGGGAAATATCTGCACAGGGTAGGTTGATGGGGGGGGAGTGATTGTCCTTCTTTAAAATACTAACTATGTCAATGTTACACGTAAAATACAAGCTCCACAGGTACTCCATGCTATAATTAAGGTAATCCTTAATAGTTCATCTTGGTCGTTCTCCACCATATATGCTAGTACTGATTTTCTCTCTCTCAAAGCTGTTTGGAATAATCTTGTTAAAATTTCTAATACTATAACATACCCATGGATGATTGTGAGAGACTTAAGAAAGTTCTGACTCAGCATGATAAGTAGAGTAGGATAGACATAAGTAATCATACATACTTGGAATTTTGGTCTTGCATAAATACTTATCAATTATTAGACCTAGATTTTAAAGTCTCAAGACATACCTGGTCCAACCATAGAAAAAACAGTAAGGGTCTTATCCTAGAAAGATTAGACCGTGTTTTTTCCACTAATCAGTGGATTTCAAAATGGCCTAATGCTCACCTTACCCACCTACCAAAAACTTACTCAGACCATAACTCCCTTTATTTTATTTAGTAATAGTTTTGTTAAAAGTAATAGTAAGCTTTTTAAGCTGGAGAAGTATTGGATGGATCATTCGAATTTTTCTAATATTGTTAGGACATGTTGGAACAATAGGCACATTCTTGAAGCTCTTCCCATCTTCAAAGAAGCCATTTTAGACTAGCATAAGACAACTTTTGGAAATATCTTAAGAGAAACAGACATATTTTAGCACATTTAAATAGAATTCAAAATTTCCCTGCTAACCCGAGTATAAAAATCCTTTAAACCCTGGAAAACAGCCTTAGGATTGACTATGATAATATTCTTAAAATAGAAGAGGATTTTTAGCGTATGCGATCCTATATTAATTGGCTTAATCATGGAGATGCTAATACTACCTTTTCCTACACTTCTATTTTAGATAGACGAAGGGAAGATTAAATTTCTTACTTTTAGGATGCTCAAAATACTTGGATTACGGACCCTATTAAAATTGTTAGTCATACCTTTGATTATTTTACTAGTTGTTTTACTACTAGTCATGACTCCTCGAACTAGGCCCATAATAAATGTACTCCTACCAGTTTTCATAAATATGATATTTTTCAAGTATAGACAGTCCTCTAAGGGAATTTGAAATAACTTATGCCATCTTCTCCTTCAAATCATTCAAAGCATTGGGTTTAAATGGTCTACGGTTGCGCCCAAGCGCATACGCAAGTGTATGTGGTCTCATCAAGTAATACAATGACCTTAAATAAAGCTGAATATAGATCCCTCAGAGACTTGTGCCAAACAACTACTCAATTCTAATTTGACTATTAAGATTAAACTAGTGCAAACGTAACTAAGAGAGTTTTGACAGTTTGTAATTAAAACTAAACTAAAGTAATGCGGAAAAGAAAATACTTTGGACAATCAATAGATGAAAACCCGGGGTTAAAGAACTCCGAGAAATCATACTACGCTATTGAACTTCATTCATTAGATTTTTTTATCTTAGTTGTTGATTCATAGGGTTTATCGTATGATCATGGTCTCCCGACCTTTAACCTTCTACCTAACTGGACATTAAAACTACATCATTGAGCGGGGATATAATAATCTATTTAGATGCATTAAGATATCATCGTACATGTGAACCAAGCAAGTCTTCTAGGTAAATCCCTATACTAGTTGCTAATTCAAATTCCTTCTTTTATAAAAGAATAATAACCTTACTCTATTCATACCCATGTTTTATCTTTCTATTCCCACACCCGAGTTCATAAGGTCGATAATATATGTATTTCAATAGTCGTGAATCCCTAAAATAGTGAAAACAAGGATAAACTATAATTCCTCGAAGTACACCCTAGACACCACACGGTGTTTACGGTCACAAGTGACCACAAGTTAACCTATGAGTTGGTACCTTCGGTGATCATTGAATAATATAATGATAATGAACATATGAAGAAAACAACTGTTAATGCCATAAGGTTTTAAATGCTAAAAATATAACTGAATCTATAAGTCTAAAAAACATATGTGAAAATACTGAAATCCGACTTGCAAAATTGATTAACTAATTGACTGTCTGAATATTGGAAAAGCCTCTAACTGACTGACTGTGGAGTTGATGGGACAAACCCCCAACTAACTCAAAACTGACTGAAATAGAGAAATACTAAAATACTAAATAAAGATAAATTTATCCCAGAAAGATGAGGACTCACCATTGCTGCTGTTGTTGTAATGCTGAACTATCTAAGTGCGGTTGGTAAACTGAGTATCCCAACCTATGATATATGACATCATAGCGCAAAGAAAGAGTATGTGGTCAATACTTTGAATGTACTGGTATATGACATGAGGTTAGGCTAAAATGCATAGGTTTATGTGCATGAAACACTAATTGACTGAATAGCATGAGATAATGACTGACTGAATAACAAGAGATATCTGATGCATAATATGCAAGAAAGCTGTAAACTCTGATAATACATGACCAAACATATAACATAATTATGAAATAGTCTATAAACTAAAATACTGAAATTTGATAACTGAATAATTAGAAATCTGTATGCTATTGTCAAGCAAATCTGAACTAAATTATGTACTGAATACTGAAACTAAAACTATAGGAGGTATCATCTAATTGACATGCCCTAGTCTGAGATGATCCGAGTCTAACCTGTGACCCTAGTTAGAAGGGTGATGTACTGTTCAGGAATACTAATACTGGCGGGTAACCCCAAAGAGAGTGTCAATCCTAAACTGCGGGTGACCTCTCAAAAGATTTTTAGTCCTAAACTAGCAGGTGATATCTCATAAGCTACACTGGCTAACTAGTTCTGGAATATAGGGGCTGATACTAAGGACCCAGTCTTAACTGGCGGGTAAGCTTCCATTCCTAGGTTCGCTCGGTGCTGAATCCTACTCCTAACTGAATGATACTGGATACTAACTTGTCTAAGTTTGACTGGTTATGATAGCTGACTAAACTAGTACTACTAATGATATATCTGGAATCATTCTGAATGTACTAAGACTATGTAAATAGCTAAGTATCGGGTATTCATAATTGCCAGCACTGAAAGTAAATAACCGCAAAGGAATGCAAAAGTTTCAAAAAACCATAATGGGAATCATTCTACAAAATCATTCTCTTTAGAATTTCATCAAACACATGGGGATTAAGGCTTTAACATGGGGATGCTTTTAAACATGATGAGATAGCATTAATACATGATAACAACTATAATTTATGAATTTATCCTAAATTTCATGAACATGACATGGAACTTCAACATCCAAAATATATTATAATCCATTCTACTCGAAAACAATTGTAATCTTAACTTGAAATCAAAATAACAAGTAATTCATGGAGATAATTCATTTAAAACATGAAAAACTCATAATTTAACATTTAAAGAGGGATTCTTGGACTCCATGGTGAAAGAATATCATAGATGAACATATCACATACCTTTAACCTTTACACTTAGAAGGGAAACACAATCTTGAAAGCTTTCTTGAAAGTTCTTGAATTGGGAAGCTTGAGTTCATGGTTTTCTTGAAGACAAAGGAATAGAATTTAATGATCTAGGGGATGATTAGGGTTTGTTTCCTTAGAGAAAATTGGAGAAAAATGGGCAAATAATACCCTAATTGAAGCTAAATTTCATGTTTTTATGAATTGGGTTGATGGAAAAAGACTTAATTGCTTCTTAGAGATTTTAATTTTTAATTGAAACACCGATTAAAGGGGTGGCACGATGGGTGCCTCATCACTAGAAGGAACATGACGGATACTATCACGTTGAGCTGTTGGAATTGAAATCCAAACAAAACCCAATTCTCATCTAAAAAATTTGAAACTTCCCCGAGATATGTTCCGTACACCCCTGAACATGAATTAACTCAAAAACTAACGTCTCAGGGTTAAGAAGACTTGTATAAAAATTCTTGAAGTTAAGAGTCCAAAAATAATGCCATGTCCCCAACACTTAAATAAATTTTCAGGTTTTAAGCCTCTCATACATGCACTAGGAGCTAAACTAAGCTAAAAAAAGTATGGGGTATTCTAATATCTTCCCCTTGGGAATATTTGTCCCCGAATGAGACTGATTAAGCTGAGAGTACTAGAAAACCTGAAATCACATACTGAGCATGCATAACTAAAAATATGATCGCATGACTAGGTCTAAAATACGATACATAAACTGAATATCATGAACTAAATTTATCCCTTGAATGCATGCAATGACATGAGTATGGTTATAAGGCTAAATAGGAACGAGAGGGTCAACTTATGAGTAACCATTACTTTAAGTTGAATCTGATTGCGTAAAGAAAAGATGAGAGGTTTAGGACATGAAAACTCAGGGTACTACAACATACCTGCCTTGGGATCATTCTTCCCCCCCCCCCCCCCCCCCCCCAAAGAGTACTAACGTGTATGAAATACTAAGGGAAGACTGAAAGGATACGCGAGGAACTTATGAACTGAATCATAACTGAATACCTAACTTTCGTTGATCATTAAGAGAGTAGCATGAGTACTGGAACTAAATATACTGTAAAGCATGAGTACACGAGTCATGAGTTGCATGACCTACGTTTGTAGTTCTTAAATTTCATGGAATATTATTCTTATAGCTAAGCAAACTGGAACTCCTTATACTAGGAACTGTAAGTGCACATAATTCTCTATGATGTGCAAGAATGTGAACTATGATTATGGAGCTGACACATAAGGCATGAGTAGATATCATGATGACTGAAGTATAAAACTTTGTACAGAGATAAGAATGGGTCGGGAATTGTCCTCTCTTACTGTTGTTCTACATAATACTGACATCACTACTAGAATATGATAGATTGACTTACTTACTTATTCTATCATAATGTACCGACTTAAACATTGACTAACTTATAATCTTCATGAGTATCACCATACCATGAGTTCACACTCTCAAGAACTTCAACACTACTTTCTATTAGCTTAATCTTTACAGATTCAAACTTAAATGGTAACACTTAATATGGATATCCTCAAACCTTTAATGAACCATACCAACTTCCTTCATAGCCTACTAATATCAAATCTCTAAGTCACACCCACATCATCATACTTAATTTCTAATCAATAAACATAAATTCTTCCATACTCTATTTCGAGCCTACTTGTTCACCTTTCATACAACTAGCCCCATGGATACATAGTCAACTAGATACAGATAACACTATCCCCACTTTACTGCTGCTAAACTTTTGGGTTCACACTTCTAACTCTAGGTCATATGCTATCATAGGATTCTGAGAAGGGATCTGAAAATATATCTGACCCCTAAGCATTGAGGTATTACCCCTCCAATCAATGACTGTTTCATTTTGGAAACTAAAATTGAATGACTCAATTCCTACAATAAACTGGAGTGATTTTCAGAGATACTGTGACCAGACAGTTCCTGTATACCTTTCTGGCTACAAAAGAGACACCTACTAGAGTAGACACTAAGAAAGGCTCTGCTAGAGTTTCGGGACTAGAACCAAAATTAATAGCTATATAAAGGGGTTACAAAGGAGAGCAAAGATCTAAGGTCTAATAAAGAATAAACATGAAGGTGGAAAACCTGTAACGTACCCGTAACTACATAAGAACTTTCCTTATAATGTCAGGAATGGAGTGCATACAATCTGTTTTGGTACTAACCATTGGTGGTATTGAAATTAGAGCCCTGTTAAGTCAAATGATCAGCTAGAACTGATGACAGATTGGACAGTCCCTTTTGGCATAAATTCTTTCCCCTCTGAGCAAGTACTGGAAACTCTCTGAACATATGGCCTAGCTTGCCAAATCCAAAACATACATAACTATCAGCTCTACACACACCTTTATGATTCCTACCACATTCTCTGCAAAGCAGATTGGTACGACCACTGCTCACACTAACCTGAGTCTTGGAGCCTGGCGCCTCATCATGACTGTCACTCCTTAACTTAGGTACTGGAGTACTAGCTGAAGAAGGAGATAAGGCTAAAAACTTCTGATGGAATTAAGAACGGTTACCACCCTCTAACCTTAGCTGAGCAAAATTAAAACTACCTATTCTAGCCCTCTTACTCTCTCTCTCTCTCTCTTCTTAAGGTTCTATTCCTCAATCTGTTGAACATGGACCATAAGCCTAGATATGTCCATCTCCTTAATCAATATGGAGGTCCTACACTCTTTGACCACACTATTAGCTACACCAGAAAAGAATTTACTTATTCTAAACCTGTTATCAGCCACTATATTTGGAGCATGCCTCGCCAACTGAGTGAACTTAAGTGAATACTCCTTTACACTCATACTACCCTACTTAAAATTAATAAACTCCAGCACCATAGATTCCCTCAACTCTAAAGGAAATAACCTATCTAGAAAGGTTGTGGAAAATTCCTTCCACTCTACAAGCCCTACCTCAACAGCCATATCCTCTTTCCACTACTTAAACTAGGTATGAGCTATATCCTGCAACTGGTAAGCAGCCAAATCTGAACTCTCACTTGAGGTGAAACCCATAATATCAGTCACCTTATTAACCGTGTCGAGAAACTCCTACGGATCCTCTTCAGACTTGGATCTAAAAAATAAATGAGAATTTATTTGGGTAAAGTCCCGAATCCTAGCTGTGGCTATATTAGTGACTGGATTGGCTGGGGAAGTAGCTTACTGATTATTCTGAGCTGCTACTGAGTGAGCTAAGGTAGTGAATATAGCTCTGAATTTGATGTGAGAGACATGCTCATTCAGGGGATCTTCCTGAATAGGTGGATATGCAGGCTGATTTCTAATTTTTCTTCCGTTGTTTCTTTTGGGAGGCATTATCTATGAACATAAGGAAGAATGAGTCAGAAGAAAGTTTGAATAGAGCTCATGCTCATTCGTATGACATAAATACTGAAAGAAGGAAAACTTTTCCTAAAACATTTCGTAGCCTCTTGTCCATAAGTGTGGGATACTTCACACCCATGTACAAGACTCTATTCAACGTGGCTTTTCAGACTCCATAGGACATTATAAAATCATAGGTTCTGATACCAAGTTTGTAATTCTCAGGAAATACACCATAGACGCCATACAGTGCTTGCGGTCATAAGTGACCACAAGCCAACCCATGAGCTGGTACCTATTGTCAGCACTGAATAATATGCTGATAATGAACATGTGAAAAAAATAGAGGATAATTCCATAAGGTTTTAAATTCTAAAAATACAACTGAATCTGTAAGTCTAAAAAATATCTGTGAAAATACTGAAATCCAACTAGCAAAACTGATTAACTAATTGACTGTCTGAATATCTAAAAAGCCTCTAACTGACTGACTACAGAGTTGATAGGACAAACCTCCAACTAACTCTAAACTAACTAAAATAGAAAAATACAAAAATATTGACTGAAGATAAACTTATCCTCGAAAGATGAAGACTCACCACTGCTATTGTTGCTGTAATGCTGAACTATCTAAGTGTGGTCAGGAAACTGAGTATTCAAAGCTATGATATAAGACGTCATAGTGCAATAAAAGAGTATGCAGCCAGTACTTTGAATGTACTAGTATATGAGATAAGGTTACGCTAAAATATAAAGGTTCATATGCATGAAATACTGACTGACAGAATAGCATGAGATAATAACTGACTGAATAACATGAGATAATTGATGCATAATATGCGAGAAAGATGTAAAATCTGAGAATGTATGACCAAGCATATAACATAATTCTGAAATAGTCTGTAAACTAAAATACTAAAATATAATAACTGAATAACTGAAAATCTGTATGCTATGGTCAAGCAAACCTGAACTGAATTGTGTACTAAATACTAAAACTGAAACTATGAGGGTATCACCTAACAAAGATATCCTAGTTTGAGCTGATCGGGGTCCAACCTTTAACCTTAGTTTGAAGGGTGCTAGTACCACGCCACGGTTACTAATACTGGTGTGAGTCAGTCCTAAACTAGCAGGTGGTCCCAAAGAGAGTGTATGTCCTAAATTGGCGGTTGACATCTCATAGCCTACGCTGGCTATGTAGTTGTATAACTTAGGGACTGCTACTAAGGACCTAATCCAAACTAACGGGTGAGCCTCCATCCCTAGGTTCGCTCGGTGTTGAATCCTACTCCTAACTAAATGTCACAGGAATACTAACTTGGCTAAGTTTAACTAATTATGATAGTTGACTAAACTGATAATGCTCATGATATATCTGGAATCATTCTAAATATACTGAGACTATATAAACAACTGAGTATCAGGTATTCATAACCCCCAACACTGAAAGTAGAAAACCATAAATACATACAAAAGCTTTAAAACGCCATAATGGGGAATCATTCTACAAACTCATTCTCTTTGGAATTTCATCAAATATATGGGGATTAAGGCTTTAACTTGGGGATGATTTTAAACATAATGAGATAGAATGAATACATGACAACAACCATAATTTGAGGATTTATCCTGAATTGCATGAACATGACATGGGAACTTCAACATCCAAAACATATTATAATTCATTCCACTCGAATACAATAGTAATCTTAACTTGAAATCAAAATAATAAGTAATTCATGGAGATAATTCATTTAAAACATGGAAAATTCATAATTTAACATTTAAAGAGAGATCTTAGACTCCATGGTCAAAGGAAACCATAGATGAACATCACACATACCATTAACCTTTAACTTGGAAGGGAAACACAATCTTGAAAGCTTTCTTGAAAGTTCTTGAAATGGCAAACTTGAGTTCTTAGTTTTTTTGAAGAGAAAGGAATTGAATTTGATGATTTAGGGGATGATTAGGGTTTGTTTTTTGAAAGAAAATTAGAGAAAAGTTGGTAAATAATGCCCTAACTGAAGCTAAATTTCGTGTTTTTATGAATTGGGTTGAGTGGAACAAACTTAATTTCCCCTTAGAGATTTAAATTCGTAATTGGAATGATGATTAAAGGGGTTGTGCGACACGATGGGTTCCTCATCTCTATAAGCATCATGATGTGAAGCTATCGCAGTGTGTTGCTAGAATTGAAATCCAAACACGACCCAATCATCGTTTGAAAAATCCAATACTTCCCCGAGACATAATCTGTAGACCACTGAACATGAATTATCTCAAAAATTAATGTCTCAAGGTTGGGAAGACTTGTTTAAAAATTCTCAATATTAAGAGGCCAAGAATAATACTAAGTCCCCAACACTTAGTTAAATTTTTAGGTTTTAAGCCTCTTATACGTGCACTAGGTGCTGAACAAAGCTAAGAAAAGTATAAGGTATTACATAAGCAAACAACCATTTATGATACGTAGTTCAAAGAAACTCAATTCAAAGCAAAAGTAAACATGTTATTGGCCTAAACCCCAGAAAGAGGGCGTTTAACCACTTATGGACATAGTCATAATCAAGATAATTGAATACAAGATAAAATACATTAAAAAGCTAAAGTAAAAGAAGAAAAACCCTAATTGAAGTGTTTTCCATCCCATGTCAAAGTTTCAAAGCCTTCAAAGGTGTTTTCAATTGATTTAACTTGTTCCTTTTATAATGGGACTCGATTTTCAAAAGTTTGCACCTCACCGTGATGCAAGGCTAGTTTTCTGCGTCTAGATCAATGATGTGGCATTATCGTGGTGAGATACTGAATTCTACCACTTGAGAATTATGCCTCACTATAAAGCGGGACTATTTTTCTGTGTCAATCTCCGTGACACGGTCTTGACATCCCATGTGTCCTATTCTCGTCAAGTTATGTCTTGTGCTTTCGTTGCTCCATTCCAAGCCGTTTTGTGTTGTTTACACTTGATTTGAAGCTTGATTTACCTCATATATCATCATAATCAACTCACCAAGTATCCTATAACATTAAAAACAATATATTAGATCTCAAAGCATCACAACATGTAAGACGACGAACTAGAAACTTAAGCTAAGAATACTAGTTTTGCACCTTTTGATCTTTCACTTAGTTTTGACTCTTGGATTGATTCAATTGCACTTTAAAGACTATTAAAAAGTTGTTCCACACATAATTACTCAATAATACTAAGAGGAACTCATTAAACACATTATAATTCATCGCGATCAACTAGAACAACACCTAGCTCAAGCTAGTAACACTAGTTTTCTCATATGAGCTCTAAATGATCAAATTAAGTACAAACTTGTTTGAAATACACCTTAAACATTATAATCAAGTACTTAAAAACATTGATGCTCAATTATATCATTATTAACACATTGAGAACACAAGAAGTCGTCAAAACAATGCTAAATAAGCTCGGATAACAATACTAAGGTGCATAAATCTACCTTAGATCACCACCCCATACTTAAAGCCTTGTTCGTCCTCAAAAAACTCTTTACTCTAAGAATCATAAGAAGAGGAGACTCTACACTTATACTAAAAGAAAGACACTTAAGCTATCACTACAATGACTCCACAGAATGAAAGTTTCTACACTAAGCATGTTATAACAGTTGAAAGTTTAAGAACACTACTCCAAGACATCCTGTCCTAAAAAATTTACTCACCAAGTGGAAAACTTATGCATATTATTCAATATAATACATTATATAAATCACCCAACATCAAACACGTGCCCTCACAATAAGAGAGTTACCCATAATCACTCATAATCATGCAATCCATAACAGATTTGGTACAAGAATCAAATTGCACTCACTCTCACAAAGAATTCACAAGTTACCAATGATGAAGCATAGGCTTGCCCTTAGCGTAGTATTAAACTAATATCAGAATGTTAAGATTATGATCAAATAGGTCATTAATGGTTGTAATGTAATCTAAGGGACGGGTAGGAACAATTTTTGCTGAGAATAGGGATTATCTTCCCTAATCTCTTCAATACATCACATTTTTAATTAAGATCCTTTAACAAACAAATTACACCACCTTTGTCTACCCAATTCGTTTGTTTTGACCCATCTTATTAAGATCATTCATATACATGATGGTGGGAGTATTGTCTATTCACAACTTATTTAATTTGAACAATTGTTTATTCTTTACATTACACAACTCCCAACCATAACATATATTAATTTTTTGAACACCAATAACTATTACTTTGGTCATTAATTTAACCTTTCTCCTACCATAATTTCCAACTCCTTAACTTAATTACTTTTACACTAAAGTGGTCAGAAGCTTTGGATCAGATTAATGTCAATAAAAAAAGGGAATTAGGCTACATATGAGGCTACCAAAGAAAAAGCTAAAGGCTCAATGGGGTTTACTAGGATTATGCACAAGGGTTGGTAAAAAAAGGTATAAAACAAGCTATCAAAGTAATGCCTTCGTCATATCCTAAACCCATACAATTTATTTTGCTTTGTACACACACTATGCAAGTTCTAGACATCACATGCAACAAGGAATATATAACAACCTAACACACACTCGGTACATGCTCAACTTAAGCAGGATCATCATAAACTCTCAACTAAACAATATCATGAATTCAACATTAAGACAATAAGTACAAGAGTCATAAAAATGAGCCTGACAGTGTTAAAAGTAGCAATTCACTTAAGTAACATGCTTTTTACAACCAAAACACTTGCATCATGCAGTCAAATATAGCACCACAAAGACATCCTACACTTATTCCTAACACACAAAAAAAAATTTACCCCAAAAATGGGGCCTAAAAATGGGAATTTCCACACCCCACACTTAAAAATCTACTTTGTCCCCAAAGTATACTTTAAAAGTAAAGATTGAAATACTCCCTGAGGACTCTAGGCCTAGCTAGTAGCATGTTTATACATCAAGAGGGTCTGGGGACCCCACACTTAGTCTTTGCCATGCTCCTTATCTCAATTTTTTCGGTACTCAGACTTCCCACTAACCTGTGACTTAACTAAAACAAAAACTAGTAAAGTAAAAACTAAAAATACTAAAAATATAACATACTTTACTTGGGTTGCCTCCCAAGAAGCACCTTATTTAGTATCGTGGCATGACCCAATCTGCTATTTATCTTTTTTACTACATCCTCTTCCTCGCACTCGGACACCATCTTCTTCTTGGTTCTAACCTCTTAAGTGTGAACTCTCAAGGTCAACAACTCTCTCAACAGTAGCCTTTTCAGGCTCATTAATTTACTTCATTTCAGGCTTGGCTATTGGTGGCTTGGGCTGCTCAATGAGAAAGTCCAAAGAGATCTTTTGCGCAATAGACTCCACCACCCCACACTTATTCTCTTCAATCATTGTAATTATGCTTAAATTATTGTAGTGGGATAGTGTGTTGAGTGGTTTGTACACTTTGAAAACTGCCTCTTTATCCTCCAACTCATTGTGAGTGTGCCCTCTCTTATGTCTATCAATGCTGCTTCCGTCACTATAAATAGATGTCCCAAAATAACTAGTACTTTTTCATATGCCTGAAAATATTAAATAATAAAGTCAGCTGGAATAATAAACTTACCAACCTTGATGACAACATCCTCTATGATTCTTTTAGGATGGGCTATTGTTCTGTTTGCCAGAGTTAATAACACAGACCTCGATTTGGTCTTATCCAAGCCTAAAGTGTCAAAAAATGAAAGGGGTAACAAATTGATGATTGACCATAAGTCACTAAGTGTATGGACCACCTCACTTTTAAAAAATTTAAATGGAGAGAGTGAACTTCCTAGGGTTTTTGAGCTTTTTGGGCATCTTCTGCATCACCACAAAGTTGCACTCTTTAGTGAGTGCTACTGGCTCATCATCCTGCAACTTAACTTTGTTAGTGGCCACATCCTTCAAGAACTTAGCATACTTGGGCATTCCTTGCAAAACATCTAAAAGAGGAAGGTTAATATGAAGCTCTCTGAACATGTCAAAGAACTTTTCAAAGCATGCCTCCTTCTTTGCCTTTATATACTTTTGTGGAAAAGGTAGTGGTGGTGTCTCCTTCACCTATTCAATAACTTTGGCTTTTGAGTACTCAGACTTTCTCGAATTTTTAGCAGTTTGGTCTTCAAACTATTTAGGAACCAAATCAACATCTACCTCTTTAGCTTTCCCTGGAGATCCTTCATAAAGCTCTTTACCACCCCCCAAAGTGATTACCATTACTTGTTTAGGATTTTTAGTATCACTTGGAAAACCACCTTGAAGCCTTGTATTATGCGCTGCTGCTATCTGGCTAATTTGTAACTCTAAGATCCTTATAGACGTTTGCTAGCTTTTTATATCTGCTACAAATTATGCTTGAGTAGCTAAGATTTATTTCAGCATCTCTTCCATACTGCTAGTGGCCTGATTTAGATGAGCCTATGGTTGCTGAAATTGCTGTTGTTGGGCATTCCATTATTGATTTAATGGATGAGTTTGACACTTTAGATTATAGACGTTCCCATAATTCAGCCTTTGAATATTGCCCACAAATATCATTAACTTAGGATTGGTAGTACATATATTTGTAGAATGGCCACTATTGCCACAAATCACACACCAAGTACTTGTCTGCTCTATTGCATTTACTGTTGCTACAGGTTGTGCAACCCCTAACTTCATATTGCTGAATTGAATGGTTAACTGATTTTGTGATGCAGCTATTTAAGTGGATATAGTGGTAAAATGATCCACTTTCAACACTCCTGCCACCTTATTTATAGCATTTCTTGATCCAGAATTCTATTTGGGATTTCCTTACGCAATCTTGTTTAATAAACTATATAGCTCATCTTACATTAATTCTAATACTTGACCACCTGCAGCTGAATCTAGGAAAATTTTTATGTTGTGATCAAGTGCTTTAACAAAAGTGTGAGCTAATACCTCATTGGACTATTAATGATGCGGATAGTCCCGAAGAAGAGATTTTAATCTCTCCCAAGCATGATATAAGTTCTCATCCGCCCACTATTTGAAGCCCATAATCTCACAGTGTAATTTTGCAGTCTTGCCAGATGGAAAAAATCGGATGAGGAATTTCTAGGATAAGTCATCCCAGGTTATGATTTAACTTGCCCGCTCAGCGTTCAACCACTTTTTCACTTCCCCAACAGTGAAAAAGCGGAAAGTATCAGCATAACATAGTCAGTTAATACACCCATAAGGATGAATGTGTTATTGATGTCCAAAATATTTCGTAGGTGGACTTGTGGATCTTTATGTGAAAGCCCTACAAACTGTCCACTACTGATCAAAAGATGCATCATGTATTGTTTCAGCTCAAAGTTACCTCCAACAGTCGGTTTTTGAAAAGGGCAGGTCAAATTTGTCAGAAATGAGATTGACACTTCACGAACTATCTTGTGGGCTAGTTGATCTTCATTCATTAGAGAAGGATCTTCTTGTTCCTTTAGAATTTGCATGGGTTTGGGGCTTGGTTAAACTAGTTCCCTATCCCTTGCCAGCTTACAAGCTTGTAAACCTATTTCCTATAAAATCAATCCAAGGACCAAGAGTAAAGCACCAAAGAAATCTAAAAAGTAAAACTAAAATAAAAATAGTTGCCAATTTACAAGTCCTCGACAACAGTGCAAAAAACATGTTGTGCCCAAGAGCTCACGCAAGTGTACGTGGTCTCACCAAGTAATATAATGGCCTTAAATAAAGCTGAATACCAATCCCTCAGAGACTTGTGCTAAAATACTATTCAATTCTAGTTTGACTATTGAGATTAAACTAGTGCAAACGTAACCAAAAGAGTTTTGACAGTTTACAATTAAAAGTAAACTAAAGTAATGCAGAAAAGTGAAGACTTAGGACAATCAATAGATGAAAGCCTGGGGTTAAAGCACTATGAACAATTATTCTATGCTATTGAACTTCATTCATTAGATTGATTATCTTAGTTGTTGATTCATAGGGTTCATCGTATGATCATGGTCTCCCGACCTTTAACCTTCTACCTAACTGGACATTACAACTACATCATTGAGCGTGGATGTAATAATCCATTTAGATGCATTAAGATATCATCCTACATGTGAACTATGCATAGTTTCTAGGTATATCCCTATCCTATTTTCTAATTCAAATTCCTTATTTTATAAAAGAATAAGAACCTTACTCTATTCATCCCCACGTTCTATCTTCCTATTCCCCTCTCAAGTTCACAAGGTTGACAGTATATGTATTCTAAGGGTCTCAAATCCTTAAAATAGTGATAACAAGGATAAAAAAACAACAACTTATGATAAGCAATTCAAAAAAACTCAATTTATAGCAAAAGTGAACATGTTCATGGGTTTAATCCCAAAAAGGGGTGTTTAGCCACTCATGGACATAGTCGTAATCAATCAAGATAATTGAATACAAGATAAAATCTCATAAAAAGCTAAATTAAAATAAAAAAACCTTAATTAAGATTTTTCCATCCCCTCTCCATGTATCAAATCCGTCCAAGGTGTTTTCAATTGATTTAACGTGTTCCTTTTCTAATGGGACTCAATTTTTTGAAGTTTGCAGCTCACTGCGACGAACGGCTAGTTTTACGCATCTAGCTCCACAACACGGCCTTATCACGGTTAGATACTGGATTGTGACACTCAATAATTATCCCTCACTACAATGCGGGGCTATTTTCTTGCATCTAGCTTCGCGACACGGACTTGATATCCCAGGTGTCCTATTCTTGTCAAGTTATGTCTTATGCTTTTGTTGCTCCATTCCAAGCCTTTTTGTGTTGTTTTCACTTGATTTAAATCTTGTATTTCTTTCATATATCATCATAATCAACTCACCCAGAATCCTATAACATTAAACACAACATATTAGAGCTCAAAACATCACAATATCCAAGAAGACGAACTTGAAACTTAAGCTAAGAATACTAGTTTTGCCCCTTTTGATCTTTCACTTAGTTTTGACTCTTGGATTGATTCAATTGCACTTTAAACACTATAAAAAAGTTGTTCGACAATAATTACACAATCATACAAATAGGAACTCATTAAACACATTAGAATTCATCGTGATCAAATAGAACAACACCTAGCTCAAGCTAGTAACACTAGTTTTCTCATATGAACTCTAAACGATCAAATTAAGTACAAACTGGTTTAAAATACACCTTATGTTATAATCAAGTATTTAAACACTTTGTTTCTCAATTATATCATTATTAACCCACTAAGCACACACGAAGTCCTCAAAACAAGGCAAAATAAGCTAGGATAACAACACTAAGGTGCATAAATCCACGTTAGATCATCTACACCCCCACTTTTTTACAATCACAATGGCATAATGTAGCAAGTCTATTATAGCTTTATGTCGTCATGTATTTTCCCCTCAATGACTTCCTGACTCAATTAATGATACTTTTTTATGTCTCATTCCAAAATTTCCAAATGCAAATAAATTGAAGAATTATCGTCCGATTAGTTTATGCAACACTACATATAAAATTATTACTAAAATTATTGCCAACCGTATTATGCCCCACTAGTTAATCTTTAGGGCCTTCCCAAACTATATTTCTCAAAGGTTGTAGAGCCTGTGACAATGCTATTTTAGTTCATGAACTTATGAATTACCTTCGAAACACTAATAATGAAAAAGGTAGTCTTATGTTAAAAATAGATCTAGAAAAGGATTCTGATCATATTAATTGGTCTTTCATTTCCTGTACTCTTTTACACTTTAAATTTACCTTAAAAAAATTCTCTTATAATGGATTGTATCTTTACTAGTAATATGGCCGTACTTGTCAATGGTTCTCAAATGATTTTTTTCTACCCCTCAAGAGTCATTCGTCAAGGAGATCCAATGTTCCCATATAATTTTTATCCTATGTATGGAAATTTTATCTACCAATATTATCTATCAAGTTGACATTTTCTAGGGGGATCCCATCAGGTTAATTACCAATGGTCCTCCTCTATCTCATCTTTTCTTCATATCTAGATCTAACCACAAGTCCATTCATACTACTTTCAACTATAAGAAATACTTCTATACTTTGTTAGAAAAAAACATTAATGCCACCAAATATAAGGTAGTTTTATTTTATTTTATGTCCCATCCCCTTTCGTGCTCTTTTTAAGGATCTCTTTAATATTGCTCTTTCTGATAGCTTTGGCAGGCACTTGGGTTTCCCAATCCTTAACCACAAATCCAAGAGTAAGTACTTACAATATCTCTTAAACAATATGAGGAAAAAGTTATCCTCTTGGAAAAGTAAATTTTTATCCCAAGCAGATGGTTATTGATTGTAAATTCCACCCTCAACGCTATCCCGACATACACCATGCAATATTTTAAGCTACCCCCCAAAATTTGTAATTCCATTGACCAAATCTAATGGGATTTTAATTGGGATTCTACTATCCAAAAAGGAAAAATATATTTTGTAGCATGGGAGAATATTACTATGTCACGACCCAACTTATGAGTCATATTGACACCTACTTTATCCCACCAGTAGTTAAGCCAAACCATAGACCGGAGCTATAAGCAATGATCTAATTTGGTGTAAAATAGCATAAATGTTGGAAATATGGAAGAAAAAGGGACTATTATTCATAAGAATAACAATTGTAACAGAAGAGAAATAAGAAAATAATAACATCCTACGACCTAATAGTGTCGATACAATGGCCTATTATTCATAAGAATACATGTACTATCAAGTCAATATACAATAGTCCCAAAAATGAAAAGACTAGCAAAAAAATGATGGAGAAAATGTCAACTCTGACTTCGAGAGCTCACCCTATCTCTGAACTTTAACCAGCACAAATCTCAGCATCAACGTTGGTAACTAATACTTGAATCTACACCAATCTAAATTAAATAATGTATCTAAACCTCCTTGAGATCAAGAATGTAAATAAAATAATGTGCAAAGCCTATATGTCCTATAAGAAATTTAATAACAATTTGGCCTAAGGTGTCTTGGAGGAGCCCACTCCTTGAAATCCGTTCTAAGAAAAATTCTATACAAGCTAGGCTAAGGTATCTAATTTCCCTATCAGATATTAAATAAGCCACAATTTTGTGCTACGATAGTAAATCTACCTAAAGAATGAATAATTAAGTCAATTATGCCTAATTCTTGTTCCTTATTTGGCTAAAAGATCTAATTCATGATAAATATACCTCAAAGACCAAAATCCCATCCCAAAACTAAAATAAAATCACATTCATACTATAATTAAGATCAATCAAAGAGAAAGGTAAACCTAGCCTACCTGAATGATGAAAAAGTCTGATGAAATCTACTAAATCAATGATTTTCCCCTTCCGAGAATCTTTCGCATGATGCCACACTATAAAAATGATAATTTACTCATCCATAAGAGAACAACTTGTTAGCATCCTAAGTTTACATTTTAATAATGACAAACTAATGAGTAGGTCTTTACAGGATATTGGAGGACCGCGAAGAATAGAAGGATGAAGGAAGTAGTAAGGAAGCCAGATCCAAGAATAGAAGGACATCAAATCATGATCCATGGCATCCAAGTGAGTCAATCAAAATGAAAATCAATGGAAAGAAAATCTTGATTCAGAAATACAACACATCAAATTATATCACAACAAAGTAAAATGAAGGAAAGATCACAAACAATCTTGGAAGAGCATCAATCATTACAAGAGAAAAAAAAGATCATGGAAATATCTGATATGGACGTGAGTAAAAGCCATATCTGGATATAGCTGATATGGACATATTATATGGCTACATTCCTCAATCAAGAAATCTTCTCAAATCCTCGATTGGGGAGAAATCTCTTGGGTTTTCTTATGAAGAGCAACAGCCAAAGACTATAAAAGAGGAAGACTGAAGGTGAACACATGTTACGCAACTTCAAAGAAGAATATTAAAGTGTCTCAATCTTAGTCTTACAGGGCCGTGTAACTTTAGTTTACAATTGTTATATAAAGAGTAGGATCGAGTCAACTTTGGAACATTAACTGAAGCTATGTCACAAGATCTAAATAACAAAATAAGTCTTCAGAACTTATTTCTCATCATAGTACTCAAGTTCGACATTAAACGATCTAAGGAAATTTTGAAACCCAAGGTGAATGGAAGTAGCCACCACATTCGTGTTTTGAATCAGGATAAATCTCGATTCCTTACTTCATGTTTGATTATTTATTTTCTTAATTATTTTAAATCTAATCTGTTTTGTGAAGTGTACTGATCTGCAGGCAAGTTGACTGTGAAGAGTCAGTAGTCGACTCATAGAAAAATTTTAATTCACCCCCTTTTTAATTTCAATTAGTATTAGAGTAGGTCTCATCAACGATATTACTTAACCATAAGTGAGCAAAGATCAAATGGAAAATTATCAAATTCCCAGTGCTCTTCTTCAAGATGGTCACTCCTCCACAAGACCGCCATACTTAAATAGACAACACTACTCATACTGAAAAAATAGATTCAAAATCTTTGTCCAATCAAATGATTTCCAAGCCTGGGTCGACATCAAGTAGGGTCTAAAGCCAATTCCAGGACTCAAAGTAGAGCAAAAGGACAAGGACCAAGAATCTAGCAGTGTTAACTTATAAGACCTTTTAAAGTTTTGAGGTCACCAAGGAACAACAACAGGTAATCCAGACTAATGCAAGTTCTATAAGTTTATTTCTATAAACAGTTAGTGGAGAAGAATAGGACAACTTATCAACTTGTGAAATCGCAAAAGAAATGCGGGATAAATTGGACTTAACCTATGAAGGAACCACCAAAGTTAAAAAAAGTCAAAGATCACTGCCCTAGTCAATGAATACGAGCTGTTCAAAATGGAAGAGAACGGGAATATTGAAATAATGTTTGCCAGATTGAGTAAGATCATATGCGAACTAAAATCATTGGGGATGATATATCCATATAACCTGCAAGTCCAGAAGCTGGTCCAAAGTCTTCTACAATTTTTGGAAACCGAGGTTGCCATTTTGGAAAATGGAGATCTACATAACATGATATATGGCGAACTACGAGGTAACCTTATTACATATGAAAGAATTATATCAACAGCTATAACAAGGAGGAAAAGAAGAAACCAATATCCTTCAATGTTGCTCTAACTGAAGAAGAGGGCATTCTATAAGACGTCAACGGTGAAGGAATAAACCTCATTAATTGTGGAGTAAGGCAGATCATAAGACAGAGCAAACAAAGATCCCAAGGATCCAAAAATAATGACTCTATTAGTAACAATGATTGATGTTATTACTGTAGAAGGCTTGGCCACTTCAAACAAAACTATCCTGAAATAAAAAAAAAGAACATCTAGGAAGAATTAAAATTTTGGAGCCTATAGTCATGAAGATGAAATCAAAGAAAAAATAAAAGCCACTAATATGTGCTTCATCGCAACGGGTGAATCCAGCGAGGTAAGACTACATGTCTGTCATAATTGTAATATTATTAAATCTAGTTTAGATATGATAATTAACGAGCTTCAAAAAGTTATAGATGAATATAACAAGCTCGCTCAAGAGAAGAAAAGATGCGAAGCTCGATTTACACAAAAAACTCAAAGATGAACAAAGAAGGTATTAAATAGAAAGCAAGATGTGTCGAATCGAAGTTGACTTACTTCATGAAGAGATTGATGATGTAAAAATAAATTTAACCAGTATTAAGAGATCACCAAGTCACAGTTTTGTGTGATCAAACTCTTTTAAAAATGATTCAAGTTCCTCATATGAATCATTTAAATAAGAAAAGACTTCTTTCTCCTCTCGAGGACCTATTTGTTTTATCTATGGATAGAGAAGGCACAAATCCTATAGATGTTAGTATAATCCTGAAAGGGTATGGGTGTGGAAGCTTAAAGGAAGTACAACTAACCTTCAAGGACTCAAGAACACTTGGGTACCTAAACAAAATTAATTTTTTTATTTTGCAGGAATAGGTTCACAAGAGATATAATAAGGGAAAGTTGGTCATTTATAGCTGATTTTCTAGACACATCACCAAAAAGAAAGAAAAGTTTTCTACACTAAAGAAAGTGGATGGAGGATAAGTTAGATTCGATGACAATGCTAGAGGAAACTTCACTGGAGTCGGCTTAGTAAAACTCATCACATCATGTGAATTCACTGAAGTATATCTAGTACACAACCTTAAACATAATCTGCTTAGCATCAGTCAACTATCTGACGCCGGATTCAGAGTTTTCTTCAAAGCTAAAAATTTCTCAATCAAACATGACAAAAAAGATATCTCTCTCATTGGTGAACATGTTGATCAAATTTATGTCTTAAATAGTCCTGACTTTACTACTCTAACTTTCCTGACTATGCAAACTAATAATAATTGGTTATGGTATAGAAAGCTTGGGCATTCTAGTACGCATATTATTGAGAAATTGTCAAAACTGGAATTGGTGAAAGGTCTAGCAAAACTCAAGTTTGAAAAGGATCACATCTATGATACCTGTCAACTGGGTAAACAAACTCAAACATCATTCAAAGTAAAATACATTGTCTCAACTACCTAACCTTCAAACAATCTACATGGATTTGTTTAGTCCTACAAAGACTGCAACCATTGGTGGAAAGAGATATGTCTTTGTTATAGTTGATGATTATTCATGCTTTACTTGGGAAATGTTTCTTGCTCATAAACATGAGGCTTTCAGAAATATAGAGAGTTTTTGTAGAAAGGTGCAGAGAGAGGCTAGATACCTCATCACTTATGTTCACAATGATCATAGAAGAAAATTAAAAAACAAGGTGTTTGACGAGTATTAAGCTCAGAATAAATACTCTCACAACTTATCCTCACCTCGATCTCCTCAGAAAAATAGTATAGTGGAGCAAAAGAATCGATCTCTCTAGAAAACTGCCGGACTATGCTGTTAGAACATAAACTCCCAGATCACTTTTGGGTAGAAGCAGTAAGCTTAGCATGCCATATCATCAATAGATGCCTGATCAGACCTATTCTAAAGAAAATGCCTTATGAACTCTGGAGAGGAAAGAAGCCCAACATCAGCTATTTCCATCTTTTTGGATGTAAATTTTTTCTTCACAACAATGGTAAGAATAACTTGGGAAAATTTTATCCACGAAGTGATGAAGGTATTTTCCTTGGTACTCTCCTACTAGTCGTGATTACAAGGCCTTTAATAAAAAACTTTGTGTGTTAAGGAATCTATGCATAATGTTTTTGATGAATCTAATCACACCCTTTTGAGCTTAAGTGTTGATGAAGAACAGGTGAGTAATCTATAGTCTAGAGAAAATGACAACACAACTGCTGAGCCTCTCAAGAAGAGTCGACGACACCCCCTCTAGAGTTGACTCCCACAACAAAAACAGTGAAACCAAGTGTTCTAAGAGAATAGTAATATAATGCTAGCAATCCAAACAAACTCATCATCGGAATATAGAGGATAGAGTGTAGACAAGAACATCATTGAGAAGACAGGTATCTGTTTCCCTGATGTCTCAAATTGAACTAAAGAAAACCGATGAGGCCCTCAAAGATGAATCATGGGTAACAACTATGAAGGAAGAATTGGACCATTTTAAATGAAATCAATTTTAGACCTTGGTTGAAATATCGAGAAACCGCTCAGTGCTTGGAACTGGAAGGGTCTATAGGAACTAATTGAATGGAGAAGGTAAGGTTATCATAAATAAAGCCAGACTTATAGTTCAAGGATATTCCCTACAAGAAGGTATTCATTATGACGAGACCATTGCCCTTGTGGTGAGGTTAGAGTCAACTCAAATTTTATTAGCTTTTCTTCCCTTGAAATGTTTTAAGCTATATCAAATGGACGTTAAAAGCCCCATCTTAAATGATTTTATTCATGAAGAAGTTTCTATAAAGCAACCCCAGGGTTTGACAATCTGTCATATCCAAACCATGTTTTCAAATTGTCAAATGCACTTTACGGCCTCAAACAAGCTCCAAAGGCTTTGTATGAGAGATTGAATATTTTCTGACTAAATAACAATTTTCAAAGGGGTAAAATTGATACAACTATATTCATATAGAAGATTGATTCAAATATTCTCATTGTGCAAATTTACTTTGATGATATCATTTTTGGTAGTTCTAATATCTCTCTGTATGAGAATTTTAGTAACTTGATAAAAAGAGAATTCAAAATGAGTCTTATGGGTAAACTAACATTCTTTTTAGGATTACAAATCAAACAAACTCCTAAAGTCACTTTCATCAGTCAAACCAAGTACACAAAGAAAATCATCAAGAAAATTTGATATGGAAAAAAGAAAGGCCTATGGAACTCCAATGAACCCATCTACAAGCCTTGATTCAGACTCGTTAGGTAAGAATGTTGATGAAAAATATGCAGGGGGATGATAGGATCACTACTCTACCTGACTGTCAGTTGACCAGACATCATGTTCAGCGTATGTAAGTGTACCAGGTTCCAGTCAACTCCCAAAAAGTCTCATCTAACTGCCATCAAAAGGATCATCCAATACCTTATAGGAACACAAGATATTGGACTAGGGTACCCTTGCTTTTCCCATTTTGACTTAATTGGATATTCAGATTCTAACTTTGCAGGTGATAAAAGTGATAAGAAAAAGAACCAGTGGAACTTGTCAAATTCTTGATGATGCCCTAATTTTCTAGCACAACAAAAAGCAAACTTCAGTTGCACTATCAACAAATGAAACCGACTACATAGTCATTGGAAGTTGTGCTACTCAAATTTTATGGATTATGCATCAATTACTTGATTTTAAATTGTCTTTTTTGAATTTGTTCCTATTATGTGCGCTAATACCAACGCTATTAGTCTATCTAAATATACTTTGCATCATTGTAGGGCAAAACACATTGATATCAAGCATCATTTTATTTGCAATCATGTATAAAATGGTGATTTTTTGTTAACATTTGTTTATTTTGAAAATCAACTGAAATTTTTTTTTACTAAACCCTTGTTGGAAAATAGATTTTGTTATCATAGAAAACAACTTGGTATTCTTAGCCTTAATGACTTGCGAGATTTAATTTTGGACAAACTTTTGTGAACATGTTTTTAAAAAAAAATCAAAATAGAAGTCATTATTACCCTCACCATATTTCATGTCATTATTACTGCCTCTACAACCCTTTACCTTTCTAATAATCTTTCGCCTCCATCAGCAACCCTTTTCCTTACACCTCTTCAACTTCCCCTCATCCATATTTTCCAACAGTCGCATACTTCTCCCATCCCTCCTCAAGTTCTCCTAATCGTCTTTTTTTCTTCATATCTGCCTTCTTTGAAAAAAATCCCCCTTCTCTCTCTCCCATGACCAGAATTGATCAATGGCGACCTTGTCCAAATCTCTTCCAAAATACCTCCCTAATAGCCCCATTCTTCTCTTTGAGTCCTCAACAGACTCTCAGTCAACTCTCATCAGGAGATGTCGTCCTAATTACTATCCAACCACCTCCATCAAGAAACCTCATCCAAAGCCTCTCCTCTCTTTTCTTTTAGAGGACATGCACAAGTTCTGGACATGCTTTCATAAAGATAAATTCCTTGCCTTAGAATTGCACCATTGTACTCGGTCGTATTGTCAATCTCCATCTATTAAAAGACTATTTCTTTAATAATAATCCCTTCTTTAAGTTTCAAGATTTGTCCCTTATCTTTCGTCTCGGTGGACTTCTGGTCTATGAGGATCCAGTTCACATATTTTATGCAAATCTTTGCCTCTCTCCTGATAATGGTGAACTGGAGACTCTCGTACTTGGAACGAGAATCATTATGAATGATTTTTTGTTTGAAAATGCCTTTGATAGTAAGTTCTCCGATCATATCTTTTTTATGAATAGTAACTGGCCCTATGATTTTGAAGCCACCTATGAAGAGGCCAAGAAATTTCTATCGAACACTGACTCTACTTCAACCAGCTTTGGTCCCCTGTCCCTCTATTTCAAGTTTTGTATTATGGCTCACATAATTGCTACTACTCTGATTCCCTGGAAAGGATCTCTAAATAATATCATCGATCGAGATATTTTTGTACTATATTGCTTGGTTAAGAAAATCAAAATCAATTGGGCAACCTGGATCTGTGAGTACATGCTTGAAAGTGCAACCGATGCTCATAACTCAACCAGTTTGCCATATGGCCTGATCATTACTCGAGTTCTTCAGTATTACTCCATTGATCTATCTGCTTACACCCCAGTGGAGGTTGCTGCTACTTATGAATCCAAGACGTTTACAAGTATGGGGTATGTCTTAGTTGAAGAAGAAAGGTGTAAAAAGGATTCTGCTCGGGCAAGGTTGGAACTTCCCAAGGTAAGAAAATCTATCTCTAACCTTATGATGCCTATTTTGAAGGAACTGGAGGAGATTAAGGATCAACTCAAGGCCATCGAAGAAACTGTTTCTCTATTACAGGAGTCGACTTCTAAACTTCTGTACCTCGGGAAAAGTACCAGTACAGACATAGGCGTGGTTTAGTTAGTTCTTGTGGGTTCAAACATGAGGGCATAAAATTGTTCAATCGGATGTTCACCCGAATGGATTCCCTCAAGACCTAAGTCCAATCCTCCAATGATTATTTTGCTATTTTTGTCCAGCATTCCTATTTCTCCTTCTTAGAAAACATCAAAAAAAATTCTAACACCTTGTGTCATAACATGCATGACACTCTGACCTACTTTCTCAAGAAGCGGTGAACAATGATAAGTTTTTGTTTTTATTCAAACGGGGGTCCTGTCCCTTGTGTTAATGGGTTGTAAGATGATTTGTTTCACTCTAACTACTTTATTATTTTTGCTTTGCCTAGTTAATATACTATTTCGTATGCATCTCTGTTGCTTGTTTCGGGTTTTGTTTTTCATTATGCCAAAAAAAGGTGAAAGACAAAAACATCAGGAACTCATGAAGCGCCCATCATTCAGGGAGGGCAAGACAACTGACGATAAATGAAAGTCGACAAAAATTCAAAAACCATATACAAGTTAGGGGGATCAAGCTGACAAACAAGTAAGTCAACTAATGTTTACACTCTTTTGTCACTATAAAAAAAAGAGATTGTTAGCCTCCTAAGTTTACATTTTAATAATGACAAACTAATGAGTAGATCTTTGCAGGATATTGGAGGACCGCCAATGATGGAAGGATGAAGAAAGCAAGTAAGAAAGCTGACTCCACCAATAGAAGGACATCAAATTATGATCCGCGGTATCCAGGTGAATCAATCAAAATGAAAACCAATGAAAAGAAAATCACGATCCTAGAAATGCAAAACATCAGATAAAATCACAACACAGTAAAAGGAAGGAAAGATCACAAACAATCTCAGAATAATATCAATCACTACAAAAATAAAAGGAAGAAAAGATCACGAATATATTTGATATGGACATGAGTAAAAGCCATATTTGAACATATTTGATATGGACATTTTATATGGCTACATTCCTCAATCAAGGAATCTACTTAAATCCTTGATTGAGAAAAAATCTCTTGGGCTTCCTTATGAAGAGTAGCAACCGAAGACTATAAAAGAGAAAGACTGAAGGTGGACACGGGAGACGTAACTTTAAAGAAGAATATCAAAGAACTTTAAATAAGAATATCAAAGTGTCTCAATCTTAGTCTCACATGAATTTGTAACTTTTACTTTACAATTATTATATAAAGAGTAGGATCGAGTCGAATTTGTAACATCAACTGAAGTTATATCACAAGATTTGAAGAACAAAATAAGTCTTCAGAACTTCTTTCTCATCATTATACTCCAGCGTAACATTGAGCGATCTAAGAAAATTTTGAAACTCAAAAGGACTAGAAGTAGGTACTACATTGGTGTTCCAAACTAGGATAAATCTCGGTGTCCTTACTTTATGTTTAATTATTTATTTGCTTAAATATTTTAAATCTAATCTATCTTGTGAAGTGTACTGATCTGCAGGTGAGTCGATTGTGAAGAGTAGTAGTCGACTCACAAAAAATTTTCATTTCACCCCCCTTTTGAATTTCACAATAGTACCCATATTGTATTTTTCTGCTTTGGGTCCAAAATCAGGTAAAATAATTCTATATGGGTCCCACTTTTAAAATAGCACTTTCAAAACCATCAACACTTCCCTCTATGCTCAAGGAACATTTTCCCTCAAAGATAGGTAACTTTCAAGCTCAAATGTTACTTCAATCTACTTAACAAGTATCTAGGCATTTTGAAAATAAATTAGGAAATTAACCATGAATTTAACAGAAACTTACGAAGATTTTGATGAAAAAATGGTAAATCCAAGCTCACAATAACCCCAAAATTTCTTAATAATGTTTCTCCTAATTTTCCACACTCTGTAGGGTTTTAGATCTTGGGACTTGTGAGGAAAATAGGAGAAAATTGAGGTAACAGGGCATTTACTAGCCTCCAGGTGCCTCTTAAGTGGTACCCGCTAAGAGGCGATATTTTGCTAAACCAAACAAGAAAATGCTTAAGAAACCTTCACTTTAGCGGAATGACTCCATTTTAACGGACCCCAGCCATTTAAGATTGGTTGCTTAAGCAACCGGATAGCTTTTTAAGTGGCCTCCGCTAAAGCATCTTAAGGACTACTTTAGCGGATGCACCATAAAGCGTTTAAAAGGCTCCATAAAGCATCCTTGAAGATTCATCCGGAATCTCATGAATGCTAATGAACTATGATACCCTATCAAATTCAACATTCCAAACTCAATGGTGCAGTCGAAATTTCCATCTGAGGTCGTTATGATGAAAAGTAGGCCCCACACCCGTGGGTTATTTTTATCATGTCTTGGCCAATAGCCCGGAATGAGTCCAAAAGCCTTGGGACCAGAGCCAAAGGTCCCCTTAGCATACAATTAACTTCTAGAGTTGTTGGAATAGTCAAATTTGGTATACGAGGTTGTTAAACTTAAGTTTATGCCTGATACCCAATTCATACCAGCAAAACTTTAAATGGAGAATTAGCTTTAAAAATCAGTTTAAATGCTCGATAGCTGAACTGCCAGCTACAGCAAGTCATAAATGACTTGAGGCAGCTATAGGAAAGCTCAAAAAAATAAAAATGCATGAAAATGTAGAAAATGACCTGGAGGGCCATTACAATATCCACTACTAAAAGAACTTTTATCTACAATATTAAATGGTTAGGATATACCTAAAGGCTCAAACAAGTAAGGATACTAGGTCTACATCTCGCTCTCGCTCTCCTTAGTAGCCTTGTCCACTGGTTGATGCCTCTCCTAATCCTTAACTACTAGAATCTCTCTATAGAATAACTGTCTGACATCTCTGGCTAGTACGAAAATGACTCCTCTACAAACGTCAATCTCCCATCTAACTGGACCATGTCCCACCAAAGCAAATGTGACTCATTAAGAATATAACGCTTCAAGATAAAAACATGAAAAACCAAATGAACAACAACAAAATCTTGAGGTAAGTCTAACACATAAGACACCTCTCCATCTGTACGAAGGATCTCAAAAGGTATAATATATCTGGGGTTGAGTTTGACCTTTCTCCCAAACCTCATCACACCCTTCATGGGTGATACTAAGAGGAATACTTGATCTATAACTTCAAATCTCAAGGCACAAAGTTTGTGATCTGCATAAGCCTTTTGACTACTCAGAGCTGCCCTCAGCCTATCTTGAATCACCCTGACCTTATCCAATGAATCCTAAAGAAGTGCAGTACTATAGTGTCTAATTTTAGAGATCTCAAACCATCTAATCAGAGATCGATAATGTGTACTATATAATGCCTCAAATAGTGCCATCTCAATTATCGAATGGTAGCTATTATTATATACGAACTCTGCCAAAGTTAAGTGTTTCTCCTACTATCCTCTAAAATCCATAACATGAGCTTGGAATATATCCTCAAGAACTTGAATAGTCCGCTCTAACTGCCCATTATTCTGAGGGTGAAAAGTTATGATAAGATTTACCTAGATACCTAACTCCTCCATAAAAGCTCTCTAGAAGCTAGAAGTGAATACTAAAGTTTGGTCTAAAATAATAGATATAAGCACTCCATGCAGGTGAACTATCTCACAAACATAGATACGGGCTGAACTCTCTGTACAGAAGGACATCTAAAGAGGAATAAAATATGTCAATTTGGTCAATCAATCTATAATAAACCAAATACTATCAAAACCATGGGGGCTGTGAGGTAAACCACTAATGAAATCCATGGTGATCCGCTCCCACTTCCACTTGAGAATAGAGAATTTCTAAATTAGGCCAATGGTACTTTGATACTCGGCCTTAACCTACTGATAATATAGGTAACTGTAAAACCCCGTAGAAATTCTAAGCGTAACTCAGTCCCTTAGAGCTTGATAAGGGGTCTCAGACATAGAAAATTTCAGCTAAGTGTTAGAACTTAGGCTTTACTAAAGCCCTCAAACTTTAAGAAATTTATTTATGACCTTACCGACCTTCGAAAGTTAGTTTTTAAGTTGATTCATGATTGGGTGAGTCAATAGTACATCTCGGGTGAGTTTTGAAATTCAAACAAGCATAAGGGTGTGTTTAAAACTCCAAAATAGCAACTCAAGGCAATTAGCCCATGGCGCCTCGCTCAGCCTGGTGCTAGGTGAAGCCCGCGATAGAGACCACAGAGCCTCACCTAGAGCGGTGCTCCAGAGTCCGTGATGCCCTGTCTAGTCCAGCCGTTATATTTTTTGTAGTTTTGTTCTACATTTTTAAGGGTAAATGAGTCATTTTCCTTCACCCCACATCTCCATAACACGATATTAAATCCCAAATAGAAAAATCACTCATTCTTTTCACAAAAACCACTCAAGAACAAGCCCTAGCTTCATCTAGTTCAAGAAACAAACCTCAAGAATTCACCCTAATCTCCATGAAGTTAGAAATTAGGGTATGTAAAGTGTTCATCCAAGGATTCCTTCCGCCTTTGGAGTTCAAGAAACTATTTTTAAAAACTTCAAGGGTATTGATTTCGTGAATTCCATGTTGGGTTTGATTATAATGACTAATTGGGTTTCTAATCCATGTTTTATTATAACTTCCATGTGTAGTAAATTGATATATGTGTAGTATCATGTGAATCCATGTTAAACCCTTGAATGTGTAAATTTATTATGAAAGTCATGATGCATTAGCATGTTGTTCATGCCCAAGTATAAGGTTATGCCTTCCATGTGTTTGACAAAATGCCTAAGTGAATAAATTGTGCATTGTGGTCCATTGGTGACCTTATGATGAATTAATGCTAGAACTACATGTACCAAATTTGTACCCATGTTAAAGCTATACTTTGTAAGTGAATGATGGAATGTCCATGAGAATTGAATAGTGAAATTATGATATGCTAGCATGCGTTTCCTTTCATATACAAGACAAAAAATATGGCAAAATATCTTAGTCACTACATTGTGAATAGTTGATTATTGTCATTTTATCAAAAAGTGCCATATCTTAGTATTATCTATGCTATCGAGTCCTGGGGGTATTTAATACCTAACAATTTAGTTGTTTACCTAGAGCCAGTGTTAATACAGAATAGTATCAGTTAAGTCATGATCAGTAGTACTCTCAATCATATACAAAACTCTGTAAAACTCAGTTAGTTATAGAACTTAGAAAAATTCAGTAAACTTAGTATCAGTCCAGTTTAGTTCAGTACATTAGTTCAGTGTCTTTCTGTTGGAGTAGGATTCAGTATCGAGTGAACCCAAGGATGGGGACTCACCTGTCGGTAGAGGGTGTGATTCTTAGAAGCACTACTTGCATTTTAGAACTATGTATCTAGCATAGGTTGAGACATCAACCTGCTAGTTGAGGGTACCACCATTCTCATTTAGAACACCTGCCAGATAAGGGTGGACTCAATATTTGTCTTTACCTATGGCACGATACTGAGACCCTTCCAACTGAGGTTATAGGTTAGACCCCAAATTAGTTCAGAGAAGGGGCATGTCGATTAGATGATTACCTCTCACAGTCTCAGTTTTAGTTCTAGTCTCAGTATAGAACTCAGTTCAGTTCTACAGAAATCAGGACTGTCAGGCACAATCACTCAGTTTATTATGGAACTCAGAACAGTTCCACAGAATTAGGATTATCAGACATAGTCACTTAGTTATCAGTAATGCAGTATTAGTAAACTCAGATATTAGTAAACTAGTGATTCAGAACTCAGTATTCAGTGCTACCATGATCTCAATTACAGTTCAAGCATTCATGTATGAACTCTCATTCAGTTATGTTCATGTTATTCCATCCGTTATTATTCATGCATAGGAACCCATGCATATCAGCCTACCTCACTTAGCATATCAGTACATTTAAAGTACTGATGCATACTTTTCTTTTGCGCTATGATGTTTTATATCAAAGGTTCAGATGCACGGGCTCCCGACCACACTTAGCAGCCCAATCCATCAGCAGCAGAGTTAGTGGTGAGTGCTCATAGTTTGAGGATAGATTTATCATTTCAGTTATATCAGTACTAAGTTTACTTCAGTAGTTGAAATTAGTTAGGGACTTGTCCCATCAGCTCCTTATTCAGACTGTAGAGGCTTTTCAGACTAGAGTATTTCAAGCAGATGTATCAGTATTTAGTTCTCAGTATTGATATTTAGTATTTATTTCATATTTGAACCTTTTGGCAGATTTCCACCTAATTTTCACATAATTACTATATTGTTATTTAGTTATTGCAGCAGGTACCAATCATGGGCTAGCTTGCGGTCCTTCAAAATTATGAGTACCGTGTAGCATTCGGGGTACAGACTCAGACTCGGGCCATTACAAACTTGGTATCAAAGCCTAAGGTTTAACAGAGTCCTAGGAAGTTTATAAGCCGCGTCTAATAGAGTTTTGTGCATGGGTGTGTAGCATGCCACACATATGGGCAGAAGCCTATTAGATATTTTAGGAAAATTTTATAGAATATGCCTCCAAAAAGGAAGAAGGGAAGAGAAAAAAGAGACCATCCAGTACCTCAGCCCATCCAGCCAGATCCCATGGACGAACATGTATCATATGTTGAATTTAGAGCATCTTTCACCACCCTAGCTAATTCTGTAGAAGTCTAGAATGAATGCCCAACTGTCGTTCCGACCAACCCAGTGGCCAATACTACTACAGCCAGGTTCTGGACTTCACCCAAATGAACCCTCTATCTTTTATTGGGTTTATATCAGATAAGGACCCACAGTAATTTCTTAATCAGGTACAGAAAATTATAGATTATGGGGGTGACAGCTAGAGAAAGTGCTGAGCTAGCTATATATCAGTTGCAGGATGCGGTTCACTCATGGTTTAAATAATGGAAAGCAGAGAGAAAAGCAGATGCAGGGCCCCTAGAATGAGAGAAGTTTGCCACTGCTTTTATTGATAGGTTCTTCCCACTGGAGTTGAGGGAAGCGAAGGTTTTGGAATTTATAAATCTAAAGCAGGGCAACATGACAGTGAAAGAGTATTCTCTCAAGTTTACTCAATTAGCTAGAAATGCTCCTTATGTGGTGGAAAATAGCAGGTCCAAGATGAGTAAGTTTGTGTCTGGGGTTTCTAGCAGTCTGGTCAAGAAGTGTAGAACAACAATGGTGATTAAGGAGATGTACATATCCAGGATCATAGTCTATGCTCAACAAATAAAAGAGGATAAGAGTATGGAGAAGGAGAGGGAGAACAAGAGGGTGAGAAAAGGTAGTTTCAACTTTGCCCAGCCTAAGTCAGAGGGAAGAAATTATTCTCAATTCTACCAAAAATCCTCAGTTCCAACTCCATCCTTAGCCAGTACACCAGTGCCAAAATTTAGAGATGGCAACAGAGACAGGGCGCCAGGCCCTAAGACTCATGGTAGTGTCAGCAACGCCCAAACCAATCCTCTTTGCTAGAAATATTGTAGAAACCACCAGGGTATCTGCAGGGCTGGCAGTGATACGTGTTTTATGTATGGAAAGCCAGGTCACAGATTCAGAGATTTTCCTTATTCAGGTTCCTAGGGTCAGCATAATTGTCTTCCAGCCCAGCCAGGTCGCCCGAATCAGCAGGGTGCCTCTTCTAGTGCCAACAGTGGGCAACGCCCAAACATACTCTATGCCCTTCAATCCCAATAGAATCAGGAAAGTTCTACTGATGTGAACACTAGTATGTTATGAGTTTATTATTTCCATGTTTATGCTTTGCTAGATCCAGGAGATTTTTTGTCTTTTGTTACTCCCTGTATAGCTATTGACTTCGAAGTCAGTCCCAAAATTCTAGCAGAGCCTTTCTCAGTCTCTACCCTAGTGGGTAAATCTCTCCTAGCCCAGCGAGTATACAAGAACTGTCCAGTTATGATATATCTGAAAGTCACCTCAGCAGACTTAGTCGAATTAAAGATGATCAATTTTGATGTCATTCTCGGCATGGATTGGCTTCATTCCTGCTATGCCTCGGTTGACTGTAGAAATAGAATTATCCAATTTTAGTTTCCAAATAATCCCATCTTAGAGTGGAGGGGTAGTACTTCAACACTTAGGGGTCAGCTTGTTTCCTACCTAAGGGCAATAAAAATGATATCTAAGGGGTGTGTCTACCATCTTATTTGAGTCCAAGACTTTAGCTCAGAAACCCCTAATCTTGAATCAGTATCAATAGCATGTAATTCCCAGATGTATTTCTCGAAGATCTTCCCGGAGTTCCTCTCAAAAGCGAAATTAAATTTGGAATAGACCTTCTTCCAGATACTCAACCTATCTCTATTCTACCATAAAAAATAGCTCTAGCAGAACTCAAAGAATTAAAAGAACAGTTGAAGAATCTCTTAGATAAGGGATTCATCAGACCCAGTGTGTCCCCGTGGGGTGCACCAGTTCTATTCATGCATAAGAAAGATGGTTCCCTCAGAATATGTATCGACTACCGTCAGCTAAATAATGTCACAGTCAAGAACAAGTATCCACTCCCTAAAATCGATGACTTGTTTGACCAACCTCAGTGTGCCAGTTACTTTTCCAAGATAGACCTTAGATCAGGCTCTCATCAGCTCAGAGTCAGGTAATGTGACATCCCAAAAATAACCTTTAGAACTTGGTATGGTCACTTTGAATTCTTAGTCATGTCATTTGGTCTTACCAATGCCCAACAGCTTTCTTGAACTTGATGAACTGTGTGTTCAAGATGTACTTAGACATGTTCATCATAGTCTTCATAGATAACATTCTTGTCTACTGATCATACAGACCATCTCAGAATAGTATTGCAGACTCTGAGAAATCATCAACTGTTTGTCAAATTCAGTAAGTGCAAATTTTGGCTAAGATCAGTAGCTTTTCCTGGTGATATTATTTTCAGTGACGGCATTAGAGTTGATCTCCAAAATACTAAAGTAGTAAGAAACTAGCACAGACCCATCACTCTATCAGATATCCAGAGTTACTTGGGCTTGGCTGGCTATTACCAATGGTTCGTTAAAGGATTTTCATCTATTGCATCCCTAATGTCCAGATTGACTCAGAAGAAGGTCAAATTTCAGTGGTCAGATTCTTGTAAGAAGAGTTTTTAGGAGTTTAAGACTCAACTCACTACAGCCCCAGTGTTGACTCTACCAGATGGTTCAGACAACGTTTTTGTGTATTGTGATGCTTCCAAAGTTGGTTTGGGGTGTGTTTTGATGCAAAGAGGTAAGATCATAGCCTACGACTCTAGACAGCTCAAACCCCATGAAAAGAACTATTCTACTCATGATCTTGAGTTAGCAGTAGTAGTATTTGCCTTAAAGATTTGGAGGGACTGTTTGAATGGTGTACACGTTGATGTGCTCACTAACCATAAGAGCCTACAGTATGTGTTCTCTTAGAAAGACTTTAACCTCTATCAAAGAAGGTGGTTGGAGTTGTTAAAGGACTATGACATAAGTGTTTTGTATCATCTGGGCAAAGCCAATGTAGTGGTTGATGCTCTTAGTAGGATGTATATGGGTATTATTGCTCACATGATAATGGTAGGAAGAAGTTAGCTTAGGAAGTTCATCAGCTTGCCCGACTAGGTGTTTGCTTAGTCGATTCAATATAAGGTAGTGCATGGGTATAGAGTAGTTCAGAATTATCCCTGGTTTTCGAAGTACAGGAAAAGCAGGATAAGGATCCCAGCCTAGTTAAGTTGAAAGAATCAGTCAGAGATCTGAAGATAAAGGTTTTCTCCCAAGGGAGAGATGGTGTATTGCTCTGTCAGGGTCATCTATGTATGCCAAGTGTAGATGACCTAACACAGCAAATTATTGTAGAAGCACATGGTATGCGTTACTCTATTCATCTAGGGGACACTAAGATGTACAGTGATTTGCAGAAGATCTGTTGGTGGAGTGGGATAAAGAGGGACATTACATAGTTTGTAGTTAAGTGCTCGACATGTCAGCAGGTTAAGATTGAACACCAGAAACCTAGTGGGTCTATACTTGGAAGTGGGAAGAGGTGAACATGGATTTTGTGATGGATTTGCCTCGTACTCGACATCAACATGATTCAATTTAGGTCATTATAGACAGGATGACCAAATCAGCTCATTTCCTACCATTCTATACCTCTTATTCAGCCGAGGACTATGCCATACTCTATCTCAGAGAGTTGGTCAGATTGCACAGAGTTCTATTATCTATTATCTCAGATAGAGGTACTCCGCTCACCTCTCAATTTTCGAAGGCATTCCGAAAGGGTCTTGGTACCCAAGTCTACCTTTGTACAGCTTTTCACCCTCAGACAAATGGTCAAGCATAAAGGACCATTGATCAGGGAAAGGATTAAGACAACTCAGAGATGACAAAAATCATATGCAGATGTGAAGAAAGGATCTCGAGTTCGAGATTAGTGATTATGTGTATTTGAAGATCTCTTTTATGAAAGGAGTGAGGAGGTTTGGCAAGAAGGGGAAGCTCAGTCCCTGATATGTCGGTCCTTATAGAATTCTCAGCCGTTTCAGAAAGGTAGCTTACAAGCTTGAGTTACCTTCAGACTTAGCTTTAGTCCATCTAGTGTTCCATGTCTCCTTGCTAAAGAAATGCATAGGTGACCCAGCATTTGTAGTCCCTGTAGGGAATATAGACGTTCAGAATAGCCTCTCTTATAAGGAGATTCCAGTCGTTATCCTTGATTATCAGATTCACAGTCTGAGGAAAAAAAAGGTCCTTCTAGTCAAAGTTCTTTGGTGGAACTAGTCCATCGAGGAAGCTACTTAGGAAGCAGAAGCAGACATGCTGACCAAGTATCCTCACCTCTTCTCTGCGAACTCAGACTCAGCCTAAGGTAAAAGTTTTCCTTAAACTTACTCGATTTCATGCTCAGATTTCCCT
Organism: Capsicum baccatum var. pendulum; assembly: GCA_030864225.1. Lineage (NCBI taxonomy): Eukaryota > Viridiplantae > Streptophyta > Magnoliopsida > Solanales > Solanaceae > Capsicum > Capsicum baccatum. Next base: position 184,324,279 of record CM061554.1, read on the forward strand.
TATAAACTTTGTATTATTTACCATTGCATATTCAGTCATACATTCATGAATCAGTTCAGTCATGTATTCATGCATCAAATATGTATGTTCAGTATGAAATTTCAGTATGTCAGTAGTGACATTCATGTAATCATGTTCAGTTGTGTATGTTCATTACATGAATTCAGTATATTAGTATTCTTAGCCTAGTCAGTATCATTCGAGGATGAATGTTCCCAAGAGGGAGATATTGTAAGACCCCGTAAAAATCCTAAGTGTAACTCAGTCCCTTAGAGCTTGATAAGGGGTCCCATACTTAGAAAATTTCAGCTAAGTGTTAGAACTTAGTCTTTTCTAAAGCCCTCAAACTTTGAGGAATTTATTTACGACCTTCCCAACCTCCAAAAGTTAGTTTTTAAGTTGATTAATGATCGAGGGAGTCAATAGTACATATCGGGTGAGTTTTTAAATTTTTGGACAAGCATAAGGGTGAATTTGAAACTCCAAAATAGCAGCTCAAGGCGATTAGCCCGCGGCGCCTCGCTCAGTCCGGTGCTAGGTGAAGCCTACGATGAAGACCGCGATGCCTCGCCTGGAGCGGGGCTTCAGAGCCCGCAACGCCTTGGCTAGTCTGGCTCATATATTTTCTGCATTTTTAAGGGCAAATAGGTTATTTATCTTCACCCCACAGCTCCATAACACGGGATTTAATCCCCAAATAGCAAAATCACTCATTCTTTTTACAAAATCCTCTTAAGAACAAGCCCTAGCTTCATCTAGTTCAAGAAACAAACCTCAAGAATTCACCCCAATCTCCACGAAGTTAGCAATTAAGGTATGTGAAGTGTTTATCCAATGGTTCCTTCCACCCTTGAAGTTCAAGAAACTATTTTTAAAAACTTCAAGTGTATTGATTTCGTGAATTCCATGTTGGGTTTGATTATAATGATTAATTGGTTTCTAATCCATGTTTTATTACAAGTTTTATGTGAATTCATGTTAAACCCTTGAACGTGTAAATTTATTATAGTAGTCATGATGCATTAGCATGTTTATCATGCCCAAGTATAAGGTTATACCTTCCATGTATTTGACAAAATGCCTAAGTGAATAAATTGTGCATTGTGGTCCATTGGTGACCTTATGATAAATTCATGCTAGAACTACATGTTCCAAATTTGCTCTCATGTTAAAGCTATACTTTGTAAATGATTGATGGAATGTCCATGAAAATTGAATAGTGAAATTATGATATGATTCCATGCATTTTCATTCAAGTACATGCCCAAGAATATGGCAAAATATCTCAGTGACTGCATTGTGAATAGTTGACTGTTGTCATGTTATCAAGAAGTGTCATGTCTTAGTATTATCTGTACTATCAAGTCATGGGGGTATTTAATACCCAACAATTTAGCTATTTACCTAGAGCCACTGTTAAGACAGAATAGTATCAGTCATGTCATGATCAGTAGTACTCTCAGTCAGATACGAAACTCAGTAGAACTTAGTCAAGTACAAAACTCAAGAAAATTTAGTAAACTCAGTATCAGTCTAGTTCAATTCAGTGTATTTTAGTTGAGAGTAGGATTTAGCATCGAGTGAAACCAAGGATGAGGACTCACCTACTAGCAGAGGGTGTGATCCTTAGAAGCAGTCCTTGCATTCTAAAACTATGTAGCCAACGTAAGTTGAGACATCAACCTACTAGTTAAGGGTTGATAAGGTGTCTTACCTTCTAGTTGAGGGTACCACCATTCTTATTCAGAGCACCTACCAGATGAGGGTGACTCAGTATTTATCTTTACCCATAGCACGGTACTGATACCCTTCCAACTAGGGTTATAGATTGGACCGCAAATCAATTTAGAGAAGGGGGATGTTGGTTAGATGATTACCTCCCATGATCTTAATTTCAATTCTAGTCTTAGTATAAAACTCATTTCAGTTCTACAGAAATCAGAACTATCAGGCATTATCACTCGATTCATTACAGAATCAGAATATTTCCACAAAATTAGTACTGTTAGACACAGTCACTCAGTTATCAGTAATACAGTATTAGTAAACTTAGATATTAGTAATCCAGTAATTCAGAACTCAATATTCAGTGTTATCATGATATCAGTTACAGTTCAAGCATTCATGTATATACTCTCGTTCAGTTATGTTCATGTTATTCAGTCAGTTATTGTTCATGCATATGAACCCATGCACATTAGCCTACCTCACTTAGCATACCAGTACATTTAAAGTACTGGCGCACACTTTTCTCTTACGCTATGATGTCTTATATCATAGGTTCAGATGCACGGCTCCTGAATGCACTTAGCAGCCTAATCCATTAGCAACAGAGTTAGTGGTGAGTCCTCATAGTTAAAGGACAAATTTATCATTTAAGTTATATCAGTACTCAGTTTACTTCAATAGTCGAGACTTGTCTCATCACCTCCTTGTTCAAACAGTAGAGGCTTTTCAAACTAGAGTATTTCAGACAGATCTATTAGTATTCAGTTCTCAGTAACCGGTGCTTTTGTTGGTTTTTTGTTGGCTTTAGGATAACCTGCATCCACTGAAAAGTTGTTAGTTTTGGACAAAACTGATTTGTGTTAACTGTGTTGGTCTTCAGCTTCTGTCATTATCATTATCGGATTCTCCTCTTATTCAGGTGCTTGCCATTTTTTGACTATTGCTTCGACTCCCCGAATTGGTGGGTGTAAGGCAAAGTCAAATCATAAATGAATTTCAAGTAAGTATTTTTGCAAATAGCTGAATTTTCCAAAACATTTTATAAGATTAAGAGGGTCTCTGTCAATTTAAGTCATGACATGTAACAGTTTTAATGAACATTTTTCCTCGAGGCATTGACACATCTATCATTCTGTTGGTGAGCTCTGGAGATCTTTAGTATTGCGGTTGGGGAGTTTTTGAGACGATCCTTTATAGCTGAAGGTACATGAATTTAAATTAGCTTCTTTGGCGTTTATGAATCTTTAGTGTCATGTCTATGAGCTCTTTAGTATGGTATGCTGGAAATTTTGAGGTCTTCCTAAAAAAAATCTTCCCAGCTATTGGTATTTCCTAATAAATTCGTCCTCACTATATCCTGGTGTGACCTTTTCATTTGAATTACGAGAAGACGACCTTCTTATGAATTTTTGAGATTTCTTCTAAAAAATTCTTCCCAAGTTTCCATTTCCTGGGGTGATATGATCGAGCTATTGTGGCGCCTACATATCTTGTTGTAAAGAAATCAGGTCAAACATAGTTCGTACAACATAAAAGAGAATAATTATAAAAAGGGATGACCAAAGCAGACATAGGCCACCTACGTATCTCATTCTTGAGAATTCAGGTCATCAAGTAGTTCAAGAGAATATAAATAAAAAAATTTATGGGGTTGATTGAAGCCGATATAGGCAGGCTACGTATTCTCATCTTGGGAATTCAAGTCAAACATAGTTCATACATAGAAGGAAAGAGAATTTTCTTCTAAGGGGTTGACCGAAGCCGACATAGGTCGCCTACATATCTTATTCTTGAGAACTCTAATCAAACGTAGTTCGTAAAAAAGGATGGGGAATTCTAAATCTAATTTGAAGCGTAAAAATGGCTACAATTGGGAAAAACAAATACACAAAAACAAGCACAAAGAAATACCACATCAGACATAATATCTCTTTACTACATCAAAGTTGATTGGCCTGGTCCACCTTTGGCCATCCATCTCAGACAAAATCAAGGCTCCTCCAGATAATACTTTGCAGACTACATACGACCCCTGCCAATTTGGAGTGATCTTTTCCTTATATTCCTCTTAGTGAGGAAATATGTGTTTGAGCACCAATTTTCCAATTTAAAACGTGTGAGATCTTACTCTTTTGTTGAAACCATGAATCATTCATTGTTGATATAATTTGCTAAGGCAGATAACACTTTTCCTTTTTTTATCGATCATTATACGTTGTTCATGGAGGGCGCGGACCCATTCTTCATTACTTAACCCTTCTTCTAGGATGACTCTTATAGATGGTATTTCAACTTTTGCAGGTATTACCGCTTCTGTCCTATAGACTTACACATAAAGATTTTCCCCAATCGAAGTTCTGACTGTCATACGATATCCCAGCAAGGCATAAGGAAGCATGTCGTACCATGATTGGTGACTATCTACCATTTTTCTTAAGATATTCTTGATGTTATTATTGGCAGTAACTACTGCTCGATTCATTTAAGTGAGATATGTATTTGACTTTCGATGAGTGATCTTAAACTGTTCACATATCTCTTTCATCAAATGACTATTCAAGTTGGCTCCATTATCTGTGATGATTGACTCGGGTATCCCAAATCAACAAATCATGATGTTTTGGTCTGCCACTACCTTCTTGGTTACAACTTTGTATGAAGCAACTTCCACCAACTTGGTAAAGTAATCAATAGCAACCAAGATGAATATATGTTCATTAGAAGCTAAAGGCTCAATCGGGTCGATGACATCCATTCCCCAAGCTACAAACTGCCAAGGCGAGCTCATAGCATTTAGTTCATGTGGGGGCACCTAGATTAGATCCATGTGTATATGAAACTTATGACATTTTTGCACAAACATGCTACAGTCACTTTCAATGGTCATCCAAAAATATTCAGCTCTTAGGATATTCTTGGCTATAGTGAACCCATTCATATGAGGTCCACATATTCTGGCATATATTTCTTCAAGTAATTTTGTAGCTTCGATGGAATCTATACATCACAAAAATCCCACACTTGGGGTCCTCATGTAAAGGACTTCCTTATTTAAAAAAGAAATTATTGGCCATCCAATAAATCATTTTCTTCTGATTGATAGTTGCGTCTTCGGGGTATGCCCTAACTTCTAAATACCTCTTGATATCAAAGTACCATGGCTTTCTATTTGGTTCTGCCTTAACTTGTGCACAATATACAGGTTGCTCCTTTAAACTTACTTTTAATGGATTGATGTAAGCCCTGATCTGCATGTTGAATCATTGAGGATATATAGGCCAAAGTATCGACAGACTCATTTTCTATCCTTGGAATATGCTTGAATTCCACTTCCTTAAATCTTCTGTATAGATCTTGTACCAATTCTACATATGGGGTGATACTAGAGTTCTTTATGGCATATTCCCCTCGAAATTGGTGAACTAATAGATCAAAATCTCCAATGACTAGTAATTCTTGAACATTCACATCAATAGCCAATCTGAGATCGAGAATGCAAGCTTCATATTCATCCATATTATTGGTGTATGGAAAGTGCAATTCGACAGTAACTAGGTAATGTTGACCAGTTTTAGATATCAAGACTTCTCTAATTGCTGAACCCTTGAAATTAATTGACCCATCGAAGAACAATCTCCAACCCGGGTATACTTCAGCAATGTCTTATCCTATGAAAAATACTTCTTCATCTGGAAAATAAGTTTGAAGTGGCTCATACTCTTCATCAACTGGATTCTCTGCTAGGTGATCTGCTAGAGCTTTCCCCTTGATTGTTTTTTGAGTTACGTATACAATGTCGAACTTACTCAACAATATTTTCTATTTGGCCAATTTTATTGTGGGCATGACCTTTGGGAATATGTACTTCAAAGAATCCATTCTGGAAATAAGATATGTTGTATATGATGTTAGGTAATGCCTCAGCTTCTGGGCGACCCAGGACAGTGCATAACATGTCTTTACAAATAGTGTAACGAGCCTCATATGGAGTAAACTTCTTACTTAAGTAATAAATTGCCCTTTTCTTCTTCCCAGTTTCATCATGTTTCCCTAAGACACATCCAAATACATTATCTGAGACTGATAAATACAATAACAGAGGACTTTCTTCTCTTGGTGAAACTAGCACCAGTGGACTAGATAATCCTTAATCTTGTCAAAAGCTTTCTGGCATTTTTTTGTCCATTCATTTGGAGCATCTTTCTTTAACATCATGAGGATAGGTTCGCAAATAACTACCGATTAGGTTATGAACCTGCTGATGTAATTTAATCTTTCTAAGAAACTTATGGCTTCATTCTTTGTTTTCGGAGGAGGTAGCTCTTGGATCGCCTTAATTTTTGAGAGGTCAAGATCAATGCCCCTTCTGTTAACTACAAAACCCAACAATTCTCATCTGGTACCCCAAAAGCACACTTGACAGGAGTTAACTTCAAATTGTACTTTCATAATCGATCAAAAAACCTTCTCAAGTAGGTTAAGTGGTCTGAACTCTTGCGGGACTTGATGATCACATCATCCACATACACTTCAGTTTCTTTATGGATCATATCATGAAATATGGTTATCATGTCTCTCATATATGTAGCACCGTCATTCTTGAGACCAATGGGCATCACATTGTAGTGATAAACACCCCAAGGTATAATGAAAGTTGTTTTCTCGGCATCTTCTTTATCCATCAGTATTTGATGATACCTAGCAAAACAATCCATAAATGACTTAATTTCATGTATCATACAGTTGTCGAATAGAATGTGAATGTTAGGTAATGGAAAGTTATCTTTAGGACTTGTTTTGTTCAAATCTCTATAATCAACACAAATACTGATCTTTCCATCCTTCTTTGGTACTAGAACAATATTGGCTAGCCATGTTGGATACTTTTTGATTTCAACTACATTGGCCTGGATTTGCTTAGTGACTTCTTCCTTGATTCTCAGACTTAGATCTGGCTTGAATTTTTAAGACTTTTCCTTTGTATGGTTGAACCCTGGATCAATTGGCAACTTTTGTAATAAGATATCTATACTTAATCCTAGCATGTCGTCATAAGACCAAGCGAACATATCAAAGTATTCCTTAAGCAACTTGATAAGTTCTCTTTTCTGGTGATCTGTCAGATGCAAACTGATTCTATTTTCTTTGATTTCACCCACATCACCTAGATTAATTACCTTAGTCTCCACTAGGTTGGGCCTTTTCTGATCCTCAAAATCTTTTAATTTCTTTGTTAACTAGTCTAGGGCCATTGTTTTTTCATCATACTCTTCACATTCCTCATAATTTGCTTTGGTTTGTTCATTTAAATCTTGATATGACATGACATTGACAGGTTTTAAATTACTATTATTGAAATCATAAACAACATAAGTTAGATTATAGTGATAAGATAATGCAACAAAATAGAAGGCAATTATTTTCGCAATAAGGGAGGATTTCATTGAATTTTAGAAAATTACTAACGTTGTCTATGATCCGTAGTATTACAAGTCTGAGCCTTATGGAAAACACAAAACATGAAAATGAGGTAAATAAACTTAAAGGGTGGGTCTCGGGCCTCATTCAAACTACCACCAATTTTGCAATAGTAAAGTTTCATTCTTTCATTTACCACATCAACCAGGGAGTCATGATTGGAGTGGAAGTTCAGTTTGATAGTTTCTCCCCTGGTTCATCTGTCTTGTTCTCGATATTCTCAGGAGAATCCTCTACAATAGCATCATACTCTTAAAACAAGTTTCCTATTCCATACTAGAGATCGTCGCTTGTAGGATTTAAAGATATAGGAAATCACTGGTAGAGCCGAGGTAACCTCTTCGCCAATTTTAGACCTTTCTTCTTCGTCTTCTTTTCACCTACTTCATTTGGCACATAACCTAACCCATATTTGGAAAAATAATTCTGGAATCACAATAGGCTTAGTTATTCCATCTAATTTTTTTCCTAAGTCGCATCCGAGCTCGAAATCGCTTCTCAGCATAACAGTGGAAAACATCTTGTAGATCGAAGCATTGGCTTGTAGGAAATTGGATTTTCCTCAGTTGAATTCACAATCTTCACAATATAAAAATCACTTCCTCTTGGGACTTCTTCAACCACAGGAACATAACCATTAGGGTGACTCAAATGACTCCCTTCGCTATGGATGACCACCTCATTGTTTTCTTATACAAATTTTACTGATTAGTGTAATGTTAAGGAAATAGCCCCTACTGCATGAATACAAGGAATTCCTAAGATCAGATTGTAACTTGTGGTAATGTCCATCACTTAAAACATATCTAGGAATTTTGCAAGCCCCACCTAGAGACGCAACTTAACTTCCCCAATGGTATTTCTATAACCCCCGTTGAAAGCTCTTACACTCACTGTGTTCTGACGAAGTTTTCCTATATCATAAATCAACTGAATCAAAACAGATAATGGGAAGACATTCAAACTTAATCCATCATCAATTAGTACCCTATTAATGATCTTATCTTGGCATTTGATAGTGATATGTAACACTTTGTTATGCATAACTCCTTCAAAAGATAATTTATCTCCACCAAAGCTAATGCGATCGTCTCCCACCGTTCTACTTATCATGGCTACCAAATTCTCAGTATTTGTGCCTACGGGTATGTATGTTTCTTCAAAGACTTTCAACAAGGCTTGTCTATGATATTGATAACTCATAAGCAATGCCCAAATAGAAATTTTAGTGGGGGTCTTCTCCATGTGTTTCACAGTAGAGTATTCATAAGGTTGAATTCTTCTCAGAAATTCTTCAGCTTCTTCTTCAGTGATTGGCCTTTTTTGAACACTCTTCTTGTATAAATCTTTAGCAAGCTCTTCTGGAGTATAGCATCTCCCTAATCTAGTCATACCTTGTGCATTGGTGATTCCCACTACAAATTTTTCTCTGGAGGGAACCAAGGCAAAGGCTTGATAAGTTGCAGTGAATGCAACAAATTTAGGCTTCTCAGTAACACTTAAGGAAACCACTGCATTTTCTATTTCTTTCACTTTGTCCACTTCTTCAGGGTTGGCCTACACTATAGATTTTTTCACCACCCACTCATCATTTATTTCTATCATACTAATGGCTGCCCCTTCATAGTTTGGGAGTGGGTTGGTAGTAACATTTGGTGGAGCTGTTTGAAGTTAAATCACCTTGTGATCAATCAAATCTTGAATCTTGTGCTTAAAATTAATAAATTCCTCAGTCATATGTTCGGAACCCCCTAAATGATATGCATAATGCTGATCGGCATGAAAGGATCAGGAATTGGTTTTGGCACGTTTTGGTGGTATAGATTGGATTAGACCTGCTTTCTTTAACCTTTTAAGCAATTGAGTCCTAGTTTTAGCCAAAGCAGTTAAACTCTTTGTAACTTTCTCTTTCTGATGAGGGAGATAAGATTATAGTTATTTAGGTTGGTGGGAGGAGAGACTTGATGGTAATTTTGGTTAATTGGGACGTTTTGGTAGGCTTGAAAATTTAGGAGTGGAGTTTGGTAAGTGGGCTGATACTTTAGCAATGGATCTGGGTAATTTTGTTGATTGGTAGAGAAATTTAGTTATGGAACTTGGGGATTAGGTTGGATATAAAACACAGGTTGAGGATTTTGAGGGGTTGGAGGTATATATACGGTGATGATGCTTTCCTGAAATTAGACCCGAAAAAAATCTTTGACTTTTTGTTTGGACTAAAGGATATGAAAGACATATCTGCTCTCTTTTTCTTTAGGAATCCTGAAGATCCGAGTTGGGCAAAGGCTTTGGTAATCTTTCCTGTCTTAAGTCCCTCCTTAACTGTTTCGTCGATCTTAACCAAATCAGCAAAGATAGCATGAACCACTGATATCATCTTATTATAAAATTCCCCCTCCTGAGCTCGAGTAAATGCAATAACTATTTCTTCTTCTATCATAGGAGGTCGTACCTTTGTTGCCTCTTTCCGCTAGGGATAGGCATATTCACGAAAGAATTCATTACACTTTTGCTTGATGCAGTTCAAAGAATATCAGTTAGCAACCATCTCGATATTGTAGGCAAATCTATTGGCAAAATTCATATCCAAAGCACTCCATTCAGGCTATTTTTTCAATTCTTAAAAATCAAACCATTCTAGCGCCTCTCTACTTAGTCTTCGATTGAAGAGTCTCATCAGCAACGCTTTATTTCTACTAGCGCCTACTATTTGGTCATAATATCCTCTCAAGTGGGTAGTAGGATTTCTAGTACCATTGAGTGTTTCAAACTTAGGAATCTTAAATCCCTCAGCCAAATTCAAATCAGGGTGGATGTAAAGGTCATCATAACCAAACCCAGTTTCATTGGGCAAACTATACATTCTCTTCATCTTGGTGATCTCTTCCTTTATCAATGGTAGTACCCTAGTATGTTTTTCTTCAGGCGCCTTACACTCATTTTCTATCTCCTCATAATGGTTGATTTCTTGTTTTTTAGGGAACGATTGGTAAGATGTAGGCATTATGGTGGCATTTGGGGTGGAGGGAGGCATATTTTGGGTTAACAAAGGGTTCTGGGCAGTAAGAGTGGAGTTTTGATAGGTGGGAATTGAGTTTTGAGGAACACTGATATTGGAATTAAAAGTGGGATGAGTGTTTTGGGAAACAAAGGCATTTGAAGGGTATTTTGGTAATTTTAAGGATGGTAAACATTTGTATTATTTTCGCGGTTGGTGTTATGATTGCATGATTTATTAATGGGATTAGAAGAAGGTCTAGGCATGGAAGCGAAGGGTACGTCGTTTGGTTGGTTCTAATTGTTGGGAGAGCTAAAAGGAGGTAATCAGAGTGGAAGCGCGCAATTATCCAAGACTGGCGTATTAGCGAAATCGCTAAATTAGCCATATATTTTGCTCGTTGTACTTCTTCATGAAGTTCTCTATTCTCTTAGTTAATTCGGCAATCATTTCACCTTGTGCCATTATCACACCATCCCTAACAATAATTTTGATGAAAGCGTTTTCCTCACTACTACCAGTCATTCTTTCCTTTTCAGTAATGAAGCAATGGCCAAAGCAGGAGTCTTTATTTGCCTTAGATCTAGTGAGTATTGATGTTCCGCCAGTTTTCAAAACAGATCAGTTTCTACTTATTACCTGATAAAGAAAACAACTCAAGAGGTAACCATGTTAGCTTTTGATCATAACTAGAAATACAAGATATTCGACAAAAGGCAAACACTTAAGAGTTGCTCTTAACAAAGGTAAATGATCCACGTATTAAGTGTTGATTTGGATAGAATTTGTGCATTTGTTTTTGGTAAATTATTATGATAGGAAGGTTGACTTTGCCGAACATAGATTATTCTACTCTTCAACTTATTGAATTCTGAAATCTTCACCATAAATGGGGAAATAAAATACTTAAAAGATAGGGGCCGAGCCTTACGTAGGTTGCCCACGTATCCCGCTAGGAAATTCAGGACTAATGTAGTTCAAATTACATAAAAATGGTCTCAAAGTGGTTTGAATTACATCATAGTTTGAATTACATAAAGATAAAGTCTAATGTAGTTTGAATTACATAAAGACAATCTAACCATACCTTTCCTAAAGTAGATAAAGAGATTAAGCTCAAAAAGATCTTCCTACGTACCCCCCATGGGCTCAAGTCTCGCGTAGTTCTTGATTACAAAGACATCATTAAGTAAAATATAAACCTAGGTTCTACTCGAGCTGCTCGTTCTTATTCTTCAATAATCAAGTGACGATCCTACGCTCTCGTCACCCGAACCTTAATCCACTTTGGTTGTTCTCTCTGTGGAGTAATTATTCTTCAGGTTTAGGTCTGAAGCATAATTAACAAACCCACTTGCATGGTGCTCAGATTTTGAGGCCCGTGTAGACGCCCTATAAATGTCAAGAACTTCCTAATCGACATCAGCAATATGCCTTCTCACAAAAGCTATTTTTGCCTCAACCTTGATGACCTCTTTGCGTAATATCTTTTCTTCCCCTCCCATTTCTGAAAATTTCTTCCTTGCTGTAGCTATTTTTTTGTCGGTTTCAACAATTTTCTTCAACAATGTATCTTTGGTCTCCTCATCGCTCACCAAATCGATAATTAGGATTGGTTAATTGACGTTTCTTTCTGACATCTTAGAAAGTCTACCTTCCTGTTTAATAGAAGTAAAGTTTAGAGGTTTTCTGAAAAGTTTAAGGATTTCCTACAAGTCTAAAAGACTTGTATTTTTTTTTTGTCGGACTTTCAAATGGTGAGTTTATATTTCTGCCTAAAGGTTCTATAAAAGATAGGAGTGGATCCATTTATCTTTAATCGGAGCAACACGCAGAATATAGAACAATTATAACACATAATAGCAAAAAATAGCACTGAAATATTTGCGTCCTAAATTAGGTGGCCCTTTTATGCCAGGGGTGAGCCTAAACGTCAGATATTCATGATTATGATAGATTGATTCAAGCCATTTACAAGGATTCATCTAACATATCACGTCACATAAAATATATTTGTTGATTGTTGGGTCGCGAAAACTTGTCGACACATAGGTGGATATCCTAATGTGGAGTCATTTCCAAGAATCGACTTGACTAAGGTATATGCATGCATGACATAAATTAAAAGGGCGGCATGGCTCTATCTTAAGTTTTTTTAAGATTTGGGTAGATATGAACTTGGATTTCCTATATGAGAAGACACATGGTCCCCCTAGAGTAAAACTCCCACTCGCCCCACGTATGCGCCGACTCTCTAAAGTAAGGTGATTTGAAAGAACTTTGGGAAAGTATAATATACAATCCGCGTTTACAATATGTGTGAGTGTCTGTTTTCCAGAGTGGAGGAAATATGAATGGAATGACAGTTTATATGAAATTTAAACACATAATAATTAGCCACAACAAGTTAGAAAAATTTCTTTTGGTTAGAACCTAGATAAATCTCCAGCAGAATCACCATTTCGGTTTTATCCCTTTTTGAATTTATCAAAATGGAAGATAAATTATTTGTAAGAAAATGAGTCTTGACTTCTTAAATCAATTCAAATACTAAGAAAATTGTTGAAATAACTTAAGAAAAAATACAGAATCGCCACTTAATTTTTATAGAAAAATCAAGAAAACTTGAATGAATTCCAAAGGTTCAAAATAGAAATAAACCTTTAAAATTCGAGTAAACGAATAAAGGTTCAATTAACATCCTAAGAATGATTTTAAGACATGAGGAACATCCGTTTTAAAACAGTTTGATCAAATTATTTTGACTAACTTAAAATGACTAACTAGGCGAAAATGTCAAATTTTTATAGAAATATCGAATTTGAATAGAAAGATGTTTGAAAATAGATTTATTTCATTCAAGTCCAAATAATCCATTTTTAGGTAAAAAGAATTGACTTGAAAGTAAAAATTGAGTCAATACTTCATTTTATTTCATCATTATTATTTCTAAACTCAAAATAAGTAAAAAGAATTAACCAATGATGTAAAAATAAATTTTTCTTTTTTAGGAGAAACCAAATTGAGAAAAAACTATTTCCTTTTTATGTTTAAGAAAAACTCTATTTAGCCTAAATGATACTAATTAATAAATGGACAAATAAAAGTCATTTTAATGTGAAAGGCTTGTTTCGAAAAAAATGAACATGGAGTCTATTTTTATTCTTTTTTTTTTAAACAGAATAATAATTTTTATTATTTTTCTTTATTTTATTTTATTTTAGAAAATAAGAAAAATTCAAATAAGTAGAGAAAGGAAAGATGATGATAAAATAAAAATGGCAACACCTTGAGGAATTTATCTAGATTGATTAATTTAAGTGTTCAAGCAAATACAAATAAATAAATGGGAATAGGTAATTAAATAGAGAGGAGTGAAAACTGGGCCCCTTTTGGCCCATTAAAAATCTGTCCAATTTTGGACCAATTTCATGGACTTTAGCCCATTTCTTTGCCCCTGTATATCTGCTGCAGCTTCTTTTCTGCGTTTTCCTGTATACCCCTGCGTATACAGTGTATATCAGTGTGGATACCTACGTATTTTGCTCCACTTTTTCACCATAGACCGTGCAATGGCGTGTAGATGCTGCTTACAAGGTAGATTCACTGTATATCAGAGTATACAATTGCATACCAGCCAGCGTTTCTTGCATATTAGTCCCTTTTCAGACATGGCACGGATCTTGACTCAATGGACGTTGAGTTTAACCCAACAGAATGTGAGAAATGGGAGTCCGGGGAATTCATAAAAGAGTTCATGCAATAAAGAGAAGGTAAGGATTAGTTATTCAAGTTTTGACGAAGAAAGGACTCGATTAAACATGATACTTATAAGCTCATAGTCAACCAAAAAAATGATGTTAAAATAACCATAAAACTTGAAAAATCTAATTCATTATTAGTTGCTAGCAAAGGTAAAGAAGGCAAGATTCATGGACAGTGCACACTTAGCTTGTTACTTTTATTTCAAAGACCACAAGAAATAGAAATACCATTTTATGCATAGAAAAAGGAAAATCAAAATTCAGATGGTATTAATTTAGGGAATGTGTAGATAGGCACATCTCTTGTATGTTTCAGCAAGAAGGAAAGTGTGAAAGTAAACATTAGAATATGTTCACTTCTTTCCTTCAAACTCAAACGAGCCTCCCTTTACGTTATGCTACTAGTGCAGATGCAAAAGATAGAAGGAAAAAAAAAGTTAAGTCTTTATCGGTAAAGCCTATCTCATTTAGGAATTCTTGCCTGGAGACTTTAATTAAAACTTGGATCAAACTTCAAGCATAACCAGGAAAGCACATCATATACTTAGTTCATAAAGGAACAAAGGGACATATTCTAGAAAGAAATATCTAGCCATAAATACATCAAAAGGAATGGCGAGAACATCCTTTTTGGGGAGCCCATTCATGTACGGAGTCGAGCAAAACCACGGTCACTCGAACTCAAACAAAAATATGACCTCATAGGCTATGAAAATACTTTGACATAAGGGAGTGTGGGGAGGAACTTGCTCAAAGTATTTGAGGAAAAGAGAGGTATAGAATAATGAACACCATGAGGTGTTCTTCTTCTATCCTATGGTGGCAATAGATGCATCCCTTTACCATATAATTATTTTGAGTCAAAATAACTAATTTAGAAAGTAAATGGGCAGTAAGAAAAACAACATGAGATATTCAAGAGGGAATAACAGGTGGGAAGAAACTTACGCAAAATAATAGGAAAAGAGAGGTGAAAGTAACTAACACCAAAGTATATATTATTTTGATGTACAACGCTCACATAACATCCTCTCATCTCACATTTCTACCAAATAGCTAGATAGCAGTACTCTAAGAAGTTGATAGGGCGGGAGGAAAAGGAAAAAACTGTACAAGTTAGGAAAAAGGGAAGTAGGAGTAGCAAACATGGTAAGGCGGTAATTATTCATTTTATGAAGCATATATGATCATCCCCTTACCCCATGCTTGGATTAAATGTTAAAACAGTATGCCAAGGAAATTAAAGGAAAAAGAGAAACAACTCATAGCATGAACAGATATAAGAGTCGTGAACCACAAAACATGGGCTTAAAATAATCTCTTTGCTTAAAGAGAACTGAAGCATTAGGAGAAACTAGGAATGGGGGAGATTTGGAGTAGAGGATGGAGATAAACGTCGAACGTCATGTGACGTTCTCCGTCTTTCCATAACGTCCATCAAAACGCTCCTCTTAGCCTATACTCTTTCAACAGTCATAACAACTAAGAAAACAACCACTAAATATTCAGATATTAACACACAATCGAAGGGTATATAAAAGGTATTTAGCCATAACAAAGCCATATAGTCGCAAACATCAACAAAACGAGAAACGAAAAAATACAGTTAGACAGAAAGGGAGGAAGGGAGGTTACCTTTTATGGTGCAACAAGCTGAGACAACGACAAGTCTAAAAGGCTCTTCACCACCAACTTATACTGCAGGTGTCAGGACGAAACAATGACAGCGGTAGAAATCCATCTGGGACCGAAAGAAAGAAAGAAAACATAATAGGGAAGTTAGTGAATGGGAGAGTGTGAAAGAACTGAATACATTCCCCTAATTCTCTATCCCTTTCCCTTTCCCTTTTTTTTTTCTTCATAAGAGTGAATAAAGCCACTTTTTATAGGCCAAACTGCAATGTGCATCGGGGACGGAGAGGATTGGACCCGTCGTTTTGAGCCTTGATAGTTGTAGAATCGATGGCAAGAGCCCCTTGAAATTGATGGATATTCCATTTCTCCGTCTCTTCCTTAAACTATAAGAATTATATTTTTTTTGGTGTGTTAAAAATATGAAATTAATATTTTTGGATAATGATTCATCGTAGTTTTCGATTAGGATATTGAGGAGACTCACATGCACAAATACGTTTCATATTATAATTAATGGAGTAAAAAATCACAATTTAATTTAGGAACATTCCTAAATTAATATAAGAAAATATATATTTTTAGGAACACTCCTAAAAAAATATAATTCTTGTATATAGTAGCATATTTGATTGACGATAATTCAACATATCACTATTTTGGAGTAGAGGAAAACTCAAAAGTATAATTTTTTTAAAGAAAATCAAATACTTAAGGATAGAAGTGATTTTTTTTATATAGAATAAATTTTAGAAAATTATTAAATTAATGAGGTAATTGATATTTCATTTTTTATTTTTATTTTTATGTAAAACATAAAAATTTATTACAAAAAATAAATTATTTAAACTACATATAAAATATAAATAAATTTAAATAATAAAAAAAATTCATAATTATCATATGTAAAAAGAGGAAAAAATAGAAGTGATGGGACATTTATGGAAAAAGGAATTGTGGGTGGGAGACTACTGCTATAAAAAAGTTAAGAACGTAACTTTTTGTTACGTTGAACAACTCTTTTTTTTTAGTACTCCCTCCGTATCATGTTATGTGTCATCATTTCCTTTTTAGTCCGTCCCAAAAAGAATGTCATGTTTTCTTATTTGTAAATATTAAGAAACACAATTACACTTTTATCCTTATTGGCCCCACTTAATTAAAAAAAAGATAGTAGCATATTTTTTAATAAAGGACAATTTGGTAAATATTATCAAGTCTTCCCTTATTTCTTAAACTCCGTGCCCGGTCAAATGACGACACATAAAATGGAACGGAGGGAGTACCTTTTTAATTGATTTGACAATTCATTATACTTTTTTTCTCGGTTATCGTGTAAAACGTAAGAAATTCTTACGTTTTATATTTTTTTTATAAAACATAAGAATTTCTTACGTTTTACAAAAAAAATGTAAAACGTAAGAAATTCTTACGTTTTTGTAAAAGTCAACTCCGTAAGTTGACCGTTAAGAAAAAAGTAGGAAACGTAATAAATTATTACGTTTAGCCTATTTTGGTAACTTTTTAAATAGGTGGCCTATTTTGATCACTTTTTTAATTCCGTGGCTCATTTTGGTTTCAAGTTCTATGTATTGAAAAGCAATTTAAAATACTAAAGCTCAAATGTTTTTAGGAGAATTCAAACATTTGTCCCCTTGTCTAAGGTTTTGTATTAAAGACTTGTCTTCAATTTTAATTAAATTAATTTAGTTATTATTAATAATTGCTTAATTTGAATAAACAAATGAGTAACCTGTTATAAACATCTATTGCAATAGATGACTAACTTGTTGCAACAAATAGATAATCTGGTGAAAAACAATTAAGTACTAGGGAACTCAAATATTTTTAGGAGAACATAAATGTTTGTCCCATTGTCGTAGAGACATCTTTAATTTTAGCTAAATCAAGCTAGTTATTACTAATAATTGCTTAATTTGAATCAACAAATGACTAGAATGTTGCATCAGATGATTCATCTGTTGAAAATTATCAAACAGATAAAAAATCTGTTGTAACAGATAAGTCAACTATTAGAAAGCAATTAAAATATTAGGGAACTTAAACGTTTTTAGGAGAACTCAAATGTTTGTCCCCTTGATCCTTTTGCATTTGATGTATGCTATATTATTTTTGTCTTCTTTACCCGTTTCATGAAATTTTTAATGTGTTTTACTTATTCATTGTGCCCCTGTTGAAATTTTTTTAGAAAAATTAAGGTCAAATTTTGTTCGTATATCACTTGGACATTACTTCATAGCTTATTTTGTAAGTAAAAATATAATTTTTGTTGAATTTCTTATTTGGTGTATCTGTTACTGCTACAATGGATAGAACCTGCAATATAAATCCAACATATGAGTCATCTATTGCAATAAGTGAGTAATCTATTGCAATATATGACTAATCTGTTGCAACAGATGACCCATATGTTACATTCATATTACAACACTATAAAATGAATCCAATAGATGAGTAATCTGTTGCAATAAATTAGTCATATATGTTGCAACAAATTACTCATTTGTTGCAACAAATTAGTCATATATGTTGCAATAGATTAGTCATATATGTTGCAACATATTACTCATTTGTTACAACAAATTAATCATATATGTTGCAACAGATTATTCATCTATATTGCAACAGATTAGTCATATATGTTGCAATATATTACTAATCTATGTAACAAATTAGTCATATATGTTACAACAGATTACTAATCTGCGCAACATATTAGTCATATATGTTGCAACAGATTACTAATTCATGCAACAGATTAGTCATATATGTTGCAACAAATACTCATATGTTGGATTCACGTTACATGTTTTATCCATTATTAAAAAACAGCAGTAGCAGATACATTCAGATGAGAAATTCAACTAAAAAATAACAAATATTAAAAAAAATAACAAAAAACAAAAAAAAAAGAACAAACACCAACAAATCAAGTTCCTCATTTTCGTCATAACTTAAAAGTCCTAATTTTTTACTTGTGAAAATCAAAAAGAAACGATGAAGAACTCAAAGTTGTTGTCACAGGAGAATGTTGTCACGTCGACTGACGGTTGAAAGTAAAAAAGGATTGGGCAAGAACTCAAAACTATTTGTTGCCAGAGGTTGAAGTTGCATAAGATTGAAGGGAGAAATTTAAAAAGTTGTTGGTTGGGAGAAGTTAGAGAGAGAAACTATCGAGAGAAAGAGAGAAGACAGAAAGATTGATTTGCAGAGGGAGGGAAGTTTTGTGGGTGTGGGTTAATTTGTATTTTTGAAAAGATTAAAAAGTTTAAAAAATATTAATCAAGACCACAATTAACCTAATCAAGTTTTTTAATTATGTTTGACCCTTTAAATTGATCAATGTCACCAATCCTTCATTCAAGACTTAAAAGACACCTTTCCTTCAATTTTCTCAAGTAACTACTTCAAAAGAAACTTGTCTAAAATTAAGCTATTATTATGTGACATGTGATAATCTTTTCTTTAATTTAAGGACTTAAATAGTAGATTTGGAATAAGTTGTTTGCTAGAAACCAAAATTTAAGTACATATCATACTACCAATCAACTTAGCTTTTATTTTAATTTTCTTCAATATCAAATAATCTTTGATTAATACATAATTTAATTTTAAAGGGTAAAACTTTTTTAATCAATTATTTTCTTAATATTTAAATTTTGAAATTAATTGACATAAATAGTTATTAAAGTTTAATTTTAAATAATCAAATGATCACATACGAGGCATATGCGTTTAAACTAGCCACTTCAAAAGTAGCATAGTTAAAGAAAGTTTACTTTTTAATATGAAAATAAAATTTGGATCGAAGTACCTCCAACCAGGGTGTACATGGACTGAGTTGATTCATTTTTTTTTTTAAATTTATAAATCAAACAAAACCAATAAAATTCAGATTTTTCAACCTCGAGTTTTCTGACGTTTTTCTATTTTTTGCGACTTTTTCGAATTCTTTTCGGCTGTTTTTAGGTAAATTTTCACACAAAAATACAATTAATTTATGCTTCAAATAATTTTTAGTCCTAGCAAGATACGACTATCTTAGGTGCTTCTTAAAAAAAGAACATAAGATATGAAATGAGTGATGACAGTAGAATATTAAATAAATAAATAATAATAATAATAATAATAATAATAATAAAATCATATAAAACAAATATTTCATATTAATAAGTTATAATAATAATTTAAAAATATTAAGTCATGCTAAAATAAGTCTAGTAAGTATTAATTACATGACTAAATTTATGCAAAACTAAAGACTAAATATTCAACATTATTGTTATTCCGGGTGTTTATTGAATATTTTTGTTGATATTATTATTAATTTGGACTTTATTTGAGTTATTAATAGGAAAAGAAATCAAAATATACAAGATTAGATTATTCAATGCAAGTTATAACAGATCGTTTTAGTTTGCAAGTTATAGCAACTTTTATTAAAAAAAAAAATTAAAAAGATTTTTTATTTTTCCAAATAATAATAAAAAAGACCAATCAAATAAGAAAAAAAAAGATTTCATATAACAAAAATTAAATATTCTTTCCTTAAAAATAAATGATAGTTAATAAGAAATACCAATCACACCCCAAATCTCTCTTTAATTATTTGTTTCTCTTCTTAAAACAGACGTATTTCTGCTTTATCTTCTTCAAAAACTTTCATTTTTTCCTATAAAAATATATTATTTTTCAATCGTAATTTTTTTATAAAATTTCATTATTTTAGAAGAGATTTTAGGTCATAAAAATTTTAGTATTTTACGTGAAAATCAAGTTCTTGAATTTACAAATTTAAAAACGTGTCATATAATATGGATTGTGATGATTTGTATTCAATCACGATATATCATGGAGGGAGATGAGATGTAACAGGTATCTTATCTTGTTTAGCAATGTGATATTTAGCATTCAATCTTTTTCTGAAATATATAATATTTGATTATTAATTAAGAAAAAAAAATTAGGGATAAAATTATAATTATTTTTTATATTTGTTTTCAATTATGTGATGTTAACATGCTGAATTTTAGATAATAAGTGGAGGAAGGTTACAAAAAATAGTTCTTTAATAATTAATAGTGTACAATTATTGGTTGTTAATTGTGTTAAATCTTTCATATTACATTTCATAAACTATTATGATATTATTTTGTTGTTTCAACAGGAAGATCAAAAGAATTTGGTGTAGAAGGGTTATGTATAATGCAACTACAGTTAGTAGATGCAATCACAACTCAATTGAGTATAGACATAACTTCGAATCTGTAACATCTCACAACCTTTTCTTTGTGAGATCCTTCAAGGGCAATTTTATCTTTTTGTTTTAACATTATCCCAATTAATTAAAAACTCTTTTTATTCATTGGATCCAGAAATTTATTTATTTGCAAATACGTTACTTTTTTTTGTTTCCAGCAAATAACACGTTACTTTTATTTCCAGCAAATAAATCTCTCTTATAGCCTATCAGTTTTATGCGTTAAGCTGTCTCTTTATTTTTCTCAATTTCTTGTATTAACCCCCCCCCACTTCATCCACCAGTTTCACAACATAATATCATCGCACAACAATGCTAATCTCCCTCTTAAACTCAACTTCTAAGAAGCTCCATAGATTGGCTCAAGGGATCAAGCTTAGTTCCTTCTTGCGATCTAAAGTCCTTTAAAAGTTTTGAGGTATGTAGAATTATCTCTTGCTCACTTTCCTAGATGTTCTCTTTTATATTTTGTAATCTGCTTCTCTCCTCATGGTCTGGTATTGTTAACTTGGTGCGCGGATTAGGAACTTGGTGTTTGTATATATTAAAGAATTTTCCCTAGTTGCCTAAGTTATTTTGTGAAATTCTAAAAACTTGAGTCTGGCAGTATAGTCAAGGCCTATGTTGGGCATCCCTGCAAAATCGAATAGCTGTAATTACTACGATTTCAAATGTTCTTAATTGTTGCAAACTAACTACCTTGATGCTAACGAAATTTGTATTATGTTTCTCTCTAATGTATGTTCAATCTATTTAAGGCTACTGAACTAATAGATATTGATTTTAGGTTACTCTATTTTTATTTCTTGTCGTAAACTGGTGATATGTTGTTTGATTGACGCTTTACAGTAAACTATGTTAGCTCATTATTCTTGTCTGTGATATATATTTGTTGGTCATAGTGGTTCAATTAGGATTAATATTTGCAAGGATGATTCCCTTTGTAAATGTGTTTTAGTTGAGTACCACAAAGTTGCAAAGTACTCATTATAGCTTCAACAATTACAGTGATGCTCCAGGATTTTGCCAGACTTATAGTTAGAATCCTATTTAATACTTAAAATCTATTTCTGGAAAGATTTAGTTATCTTAGAGATTACACCATGTATAAATTACTATCCTTCCAGCTAACTCCTAAACATAATCTCTCCAAAGTTGTGGAAATCATGTTAATAAATCCTTAACAGAATGGTTTTAGCTATTCTGAATAATATAAAAAGGTATCAATCTCGTGAATACAGAATAATTAAATTCCCAACTTGAGGCCAAAAAGGGCTAAATTATGTACATAATCCTAAAAAGGCTAAATCACAAGCATGGGCCTAATATGGCCAACACTTTGAATATAAATACATAAGATAACATCATAAGCATAAGGGAGTTAGTTAGCTAACCGTGAAGGCACAGGTTTAAACAACAAATGGATGAATCTATATTTGCCGACATAGGATAAAGATTATTCTGTAAATCAGATGATTCTTTTTTTCACGTGTCCTGAAAAGGGGCTAACCATGGATACTTGCTAGAAAATTATGTCATGTCACATCCTGTGCCCGGCAAGGTATAGATGGCTTAGCTGATCAGGCCGAGATCAGGCTCTGTGCGCTTACGTGGTGGTTTATGATGGTTCACTACTTTCTCCCATAAATAATCAAAGGAATTAAATTTACCTTAGTCAATCATAAGTTCAGTTTATATTCTTGTCCCTTTCAAGTTGTCTTTCTTTACATTTGAATTTTATTGCCATTTATAGTCTCTTGCTATACTATCCTCTTGAAATGATTTTACATACCATTACATTTCACGTATTGACTGTCGTTGGCGCTACATCATTTTATGATGTAGGTTCTGGCGTTCATCCAAGGTCAGGTCTCTCATTAGGAACTCTATCTTCTGCTATTAGTGAGCCTCTTTCCCACCAGGAGGCTGGACGAAATATGATGATTATTTGTATATATTTTCTTTTCTTTCGGTATTGATACTTATTAGAGGCTTCACAGGCTGGTGTAGTTGTCAAGCAAACGTTGTAATTTCCAGTCTTTATTTATCATAGCTATTGGTATTGTTGGATATTATGCTGTGTTAATAAACTTAGGTGAAGTTTTATCTCTTAAGAAAATCATGATTGAATTCTATATTACTTTTGCTTTATCTAGTTGTATTAGAAGTATGCTCGGGTGATATGCCAGAATGTTCGCTCGTACTAGCTATAGTATCGAGTGTGTGCCATATCCAGGGCCTCGGTTCAGGTTATGACAAACTTGGTATCAGAGCCCAGAGTTCAAGTGTCCTAGGGTGTCTGTGAACCCGTATCTAGTAGAATTCTTTTTATGGATGTGAAGCGCGCCACACTTATAATTAGAAGGCTACGGGGCATTTAGAAGATATTTTTCATTCTTTCATACCCTAGTTCATTCGATAAAGTTCAACTATATGGAGTTATTTTAATTCATGCTTGTCGCTTGTTTCAGATCATGTCTCCAAAAAGACCTGCCAACCAGAGGTCCACTACTAATACTGGGGCTTCTTCCGGTGCCAACACTAGTAATATGACCTTGACTCATGTGATGCTTACCAGACATGGAGCTCGCACTCCTGGGCAGAATGCTACTACTGATGCACATCCTGTGGCACTGTAATACCCCGTATTTTTCTAGCTTAAATTCATTCCTAGAATGCTATAGATTTCAAAATAAATAATATTTATTCCATGTGGAATTTTTAAGATTTCGACTTTCCATTATGTGGGAAATTGAATAAGCTTTCCATTGATACCAAATTTGCCCAAATTCGACACTCGGTTAAGAAGCTAAAGCATTTTTAAGTTGACAGTGTGCCACCTGGACTCTCAGCACATCGCGGAGAAGGAAAAAATAACAATCGTTGATTCCAGTGGACCTCCGTGATATTGGCGCATTGCAGAATGGTCCATTTTCCCATTTGTCAAAATCTAGTAGCCCAATACGATCTTACCGCGTCGCATTGGTGGTTAAAATGCCATTTCAAAAGGGCACCGTGATTCCTCCACGTCTCGCCAGGCCCTCAGTTCCCAGTTGTCTATTTTCAATGGACCAATGATGATAGGCGGATTTACACGCCTAAATTACTTTAATTGACCCATATTTTAGCTAAGTTTTGAGGACAAAGTATATAATTCATGCACTTTTAGTCCTCTTTCATGTAAGTGAGCTAACAAACGTGATTAGCAAGTTTTCAGGTATAAATGATGAAGATTTCAGCATTTTATGGATAACTTGACGCCAAAGGAAGCTTCACGAAAGAAGGAAGGCAGTTTATGGAAGTCGATGGACTGAAAGTGACGCATGGAAAACCTGTCCCGGGCAAAAACAGCATTTCTAAAGACTTTGAGGATCAGCAGTAACTTATTACAATTAGGATAATGATGCAGTAACCTAGTAGGATTAGGATAAGTAATGCAGTAGCTTAGTAGGAATAGGATATGGGTGTTATAAATACCCTATTTTGCTGAAGATTTTTATTATTCTCATCCATCCATCCACCATCCATTCATCCATCAAAACAATTCTCCACCACCCTCATCCCTATTCGATCCTTTCCCTTTTTCTTCATAAATTTGTTGTTGACATTATTATTCATCTATTCTATTTTTAATTTTCACGACAAGAGAAAAACTATTTTGTAAGGAATTCACGCCACAAGCACTACCAAACCATATTACACGTTCTATCTTTATTTTGGTATAATGATAATGACTATTGTGAATTCCGTCGCATTCATGAATAGCTAAACTTCTCTGTTGGGGTTATGGAAGCCTTATGAGCTACTATCTATTGCTATGAGTTTGTCAATTCATGACACGTATGCTGCTTATATCATTATTCTCTTTATCTTAATTTAAATTCTTGTGGTTGCAAACATATAGAATACGCCAGTATAACATTAATTTGTTCGAAAGAAAAGTTATATGTCTAGAAAAGAGATAATGTCAAGGTAATAGGACACCAACCCCTGTTAAAAAGTTAGTGCCGTAACTGGATTAACCTCTTGGAGAATTTGTACCGTTAGATACACTTTAAGATCGAAAGAGTTAAAGTGAAATAATCCTTGATGGTCGAAAGACGCCTTGATTTACCATAGAATACGATTCTCTATAAGCACATGCATGTCTGAATTCCGCATAACTCATAGTCAATAGATACATACAACTCAGAAGGTGGACATAACCCCAACTTCCAATTCTCATTGATTAAAAATCTTACTAAACATTCTTTTTTTTTACTTTGCTATTTGCCGTTTTTACTTTGTTATTTTGTTACATTATTGCACGCTACAAAATCCCCCCTTTTTACGAAACTTTCACCAAAAGTCTAATAATTGTTGCTTACTTAGTGACCAAGTATTCTCTGTGGGATTCGACACCCAACCCAGTTGGGTTCTATATTTGACAACGACCGCTTACACTCTTACGAGAGCTGTAGTTTGAGCGTTATCAAATTTTGGTGCCGTGGCCGGGGAATACGATTGTCTACTAAGTTTGTGATAATTACTAGACCCTTTGGTCAAAGATTCTCGTACTTTACTTTTAGTTGTTGTTTTTGTTTTCTGCAGGTTTTGTTCAGTGCATGCCCAATACACGAAGTTCTGGTCAACCATTATTACCCATAAACCTTGATCCACAATGTATTGGCAGGATGGAGGTGCAACGTGACATTGAGAGAAGGGATGCTCAATAGGAGCAGGCTAGATTAGCTGCGTTGGCCGCTGCTCAAGTGCATCAACAAAATATCGATAACCCTGGCCGAGCAGCAGATCCTGATGATGAGGACTTGGGTGATGATGAGTTACTAAACCCGAGGCGTGAAGCTGAAGTTGTGACACCGGCAAACAGAAGAGATCGTCAAGCAAGATTTTGGCCTGAACGCAGCCGTGCAAATACCGTTCGATGATGATGATGATGATCTTGATGGAGCTGGTGCCACAGGAGCTATTATTCCTCCGCCATTGTCACCCGGAGCCAAGTTCAATATCACTAGCACCATGATTCAGCTTTTGCAATTCAAGGGATTATTTGGTGGACTAGCAGGCGATGATCCGAATATGCATCTGATCAACTTTATTTCTACATGCAAGTCATTCGACAATCCTGGCATTGGACAGAATGCAATTCGGTTGCACTTATTTCCATTGTCTCTATCTGGGGAGGCAAATCTATGGTTGAATGGCCTGACTCCTGATTCTATCACTAATTGGAGGCAATTAAAAGACGCTTTCCTAGCAAGATTCTTTCTGCCATCCAAGAGAGCACAATTGAGAGATGAAATTAGCAATTTTCGACTGCTTCTAACTGAAGCCCTCCACGAAACATGGGAGAGATTCAAGAAGAAGCTTATGAGGTGCCCAAACCATCACATGACCAATGTTCACTTGATGGAGATACTATATAGATCCTTGAATTCAGTAACTAAAGCTGTGGTGGATAATGCTGCTGAAGGATCATTTATGGACCTCACCTTTGTTCAGGCAGGTGATATGCTAGACCGGATGACGAAGTAAAGTAGGGCGTGGCATACCAGAGATTCTGAGGTAGCAAGCCCCACTTTTTCTATAGGCATGACTGCAGAACAAAGGAGAAGAGAAGAAGAACGTGATCAAGATTTGGCGCACATGAAAACACAAGTGGATCTTCTTACAAAGCATCTACTATCAGGGAAGACCGAAAAAGTCAAAGCAGTTGCGTCAAAAGGAAGAGAGGAATCCGATTCAGAGGAAGAAGCCAACTATGTGAACAATCAGGGGGGTTTCCGAGGCAATGCCCAAGGAAACCAAGGTCGGAACTATTATGATAATTCTGGAAACAAGGACCGTGATCAAGGTAGTTGGAAGAACAAGACTGACAGGAGTGGCGTGTATATTCCTCCTGGAAGACGTGACGCCACTGCATCTTGTTTCGAAAATATGTCCATGGAAGATATGATGGCTAAGCTGTTGAAAGGAGTAGAGGCAACCAGCACGGGAGTAACAGAGGTAATCAATGATCTGTCCTCAATGAAGCAATTAGTTGACTCGCATTCCATTTCAATAAAACAATTAGAGTAGCAATTGAGTCAACTTTCAGCAGCATTTAATCAAAGAAAAGCCGGCACCCTACCTAGCAACACTGTACAAAACCTAAGGAACGATGGAACATGCATGGCTATTACTACCAGGAGTGGTAAGGTATTGGAAAATCTACCCAAAGGCAAGCAAGCAGTCGATGATGTAGTGGACTACGATACTGATGCTGATGGTGAAGATGTCGTAGAAGCTGGCAAGGGTGATCATGACGTTACCACTAGTAGTCTGCAGCCTGAAAAGGTCGAAATTCGGAAACAAGATAAAAAGGAAGTGGTGGAGAAAACGATTCCTCTTCCACCACCACCTTTTCCGCAGAGACTAAAGAAAAAGGTTGATGACACTCCTGAAAAGGTTGATAATCATAAGAAAGATAAAGAGGAAGTGGTGGAGAAAACTATCCCTCTTCCACCACCACCTTTTCCTCAGAGATTAAAGAAGAAAGTTGATGACACAAGGTTCAGCAAATTCATGACTATGTTGAAGCAGCTGACCATTAATGTTCCGTTGGTAGAGGCGCTCGAACAGATGCCTGGGTACGTGAAATTTATGAAGGATCTTTTAACAAAGAAGCAGGCAGTAAGTGGTGAGTTGATGCATACTGTTCATCATTGTAGTGCAATCGCTACCAGATCACTAGTACAAAAGAAGGCCGATCCCGGTGCCTTCATTATTCCGTGCACTGTTGGATCTATGAATTTTGCCAAGGCATTGTGCGATTTGGGAGCTAGCATCAATTTTATGCCACTATCCGTCTACAAGAAGTTGGGGTTGGGTGATCCTACACCAACTAATATGCAACTTGTGATGGCAGATAGGTCAGTAAAACGACCTGTTGGTATCTTATATGATGTATTGGTGAAGGTTTCCACTTTTATCTTTCCTGCAGACTTTGTTATTTTGGATTGCGAGGTGGATTTTGAAGTTCCCATAATCTTGGGACGCCCTTTCCTTGCAACTGGAAGTGTGCTTATTGATTTAAGAGCCAATGAGCTTTTATTTCGGCTGAATGATGAAGTGGTTCGTTTTGATGTATGCAAATCAATGAAACAGCCCAAAGATATGGATGTGTTCTCTATAGCTGATTTTTATTATGAGGTTGAGGAAGAATTATCTGTAGAGAAGCAGTGTACTGTTGAGCCATTGTCTACTGCGCTGTTGAAGTTTGAGCGCGAGAATGTTGAAGATTATGAAGAAACTATTTGTGCTCTAACAGGAATAGGGTCCTATTCTTATGTTTCTCGCGCTCAAACTTCAACAGCGCAGCAGACAATGGCTCAACAGTACACTGCTTCTCTACAGATAATTCTTCCTCAACCTCATAATAAACATCAGCTATAGAGAACACATCCATATCTTTAGGCTGTTTCATTGATTTGCATACATCAAAACGAACCACTTCATCATTCAGCCGAAATAAAAGCTCATTGGCTCTTAAATCAATAAGCACACTTCCAGTTGCAAGGAAAGGGCGTCCCAAGATTATGGGAACTTCAGAATCCACCTCGCAATCCAAAATAACAAAGTCTGCAGGAAAGATAAAAGTGGAAACCTTCACCAATACATCATATAAAATACCAACAGGTCATTTTACCGACCTATCTTCCATCACAAGTCGCATATTAGTTGGTGTAGGATCACCCAACCCCAACTTCCTGTAGATGTATAGTGGCATCAAATTGATGCTAGCTCCCAAATCGCACAATGCCTTGACAAAATTCATAGATCCAACAGTGCACAGAATAGTGAAGGCACCGGGATCGGCCTTGTTTTGTACTAGTGATCTGGTAGCAATCGAACTGCAATGATGAACAGTATCTGTCAACTCACCACTTGCTGCCTGCTTCTTTGTTAAAAGATCTTTCATAAATTTCGCGTACCCAGGCATCTGTTAGAGCGCCTCTACCAACAGAACATTAATGGTCAGCTGCTTTAACATAGTCATAAATTTGCTGAACCTTGTGTCATCAACTTTCTTCTTTAATCTCTGAGGAAAAGGTGGTGGTGGAAGAGGGATAGTTTTCTCCACCACTTCCTCTTTATCTTTCTTCCGATTATCAACCTTTTCAGGAGTGTCATCAACCTTTTTTTTTAGTCTCTGCGGAAAAGGTGGTGGTGGAAGAGGAATTGTTTTCTCCACCACTTCCTTTTTATTTTGTTTCTGAATTTCAAACTTTTCAGGCTGCAGACTACTAGTGGTAACGTCATGATCACCCTTGCCAGCTTCTACGGCATCTTCACCATCAGCATCCATATCGTAGTCCGCTACATCATCGACTGCTTGCTTGCCTTTGGGTAGATTTTCCAACACCTTACCACTCCTGGTAGTAATAGACATGCATGTACCATCATTCCTTGGGTTTTGCACAATGTTGCTAAGTAGGGTACCGGCTTTTCTTTGATTAAATACTGCTGAAAGTTGACTCAATTGCTGCTCTAATTATTTTATTGAAGTGGAATGCGAGTCAACTAATTGCTTCATTGAGGACAAAACATTGATTACCTCTGTTACACACGTGTTGGTTGCCTATACTCCTTTCAACAGCTTAGCCATCATATCTTCCATGGACATATTTTCGAAACAAGATGCAGTGGAGTCACGTCTTCCAGGAGGAATATACACGCCACTCCTGTCAGTCTTGTTCTTCCAACTACCTTGATCACGGTCCTTGTTTCCAGAATTATCATAATAGTTCCGACCTTGGTTTCCTTGGGCATTGCCTCGGAAACCCCCCTGATTTTTCACTTAGTTGGCTTCTTCCTCTGAATCGGATTCCTCTCTTTCTTTTGACGCAACTGCTTTGACTTTTTTGGTCTTCCCTGATAGTAGATGCTTTGTAAGAAGATCCACTTGTGTTTTCATGTGCACCAAATCTTGATCACGTTCTTCTTCTCTTCTCCTTTGTTCTGTAGTCATGCCTATAGAAAAAGTGGGGCTTGCTACCTCAGAATCTTTGGTATGCCACGCCCTACTTTGCTTCATCATCCGGTCTAGCATATCACTTGCCTGAACAAAGGTGAGGTCCATCAATGATCCTCCATCCGCATTATCTACCACAGGTTTAGTTACTGAATTCAAGGATCTATATAGTATCTCCATCAAGTGAACATTGGTCATGTGATGGTTTGGGCACCTCATAAGCTTCTTCTTGAATCTCTCCCATGTTTCGTGGAGGGCTTTAGTTGGAAGCTGTCGAAAATTGCTGATTTCATCTCTCAGTTGTGCTCTCTTGGATGGCGAAAAGAATCTTTCTAGGAAAGCGTCTTTTAATTGCCTCCAATTAGTGATAGAATCAGGAGTCAACCCATTCAACCATAGAGTTGCCTCCCCAGATAGAGACAATGGAAATAAGCACAACCGAATTGCATTCTGTCCAACACCAGGATTGTTTAATGACTTGCATGTAGAAATAAAGTTGATCAGATGCATATTCGGATCATCGCCTGCTAGTCCACCAAATAATCCCTTGAGTTGCAAAAGCTGAATCATGGTGCTAGTGATATTAAACTTGGCTCCGGGTGCCAATGGCGGAGGAATAATAGCTCCTGTGGCACCAGCTCCATCAAGATCATCATCATCATCATCAAACGATATTTGTACGGCTGCGTTCAGGCCAAAATCTTGCTTTACGATCTCTTCTGTTTGCCGGTGTCACAACTTCAGCATCACGCCTCGGGTTTAGTAACTCGTCATCACCCAAGTCCTCATCATCAGGATCTGCTGCTCGGCCAGGGTTATCGATATTTTGTTGATGCACTTGAGCAGCAGCCAATGCAGCTAATCTAGCCTGCTCCTGTTGAGCAGCCCTTCTCTCAATGTCACGTTGCACCTCTATCCTGCCAATACGTTGTGGTTCAAGGTTTATGGGTAATAATGGATGACCAGAACTTCGAGTATTGGGCATGTACTAAACAAAACCTGCAGAAAACAAAAAAAACAACTAAAAGTAAAGTACGAGAATCTTTGACCAAAGGGTCTAGTAATTATCACAAACTTAGTACACAACCGTATTCCCCGGTAACGACACCAAAATTTGATAACGCTCAAACTACAGCTCTCATAAGAGTGTAAGCGGTCGTTGTCAAATATAGAACCCAACTGGGTTGGGTGTCGAATCCCACAGAGAATACTTGGTCACTAAGTAAGCAACTATTATTAGACTTTTGGTGAAAGTTTCGTAAAAAGGGGGGATTTTGTAGCGTGCAATAATGTAACAAAATAACAAAGTAAAAACGGCAAATAGCAAAGTAAAAAGAAAGAATGTTTAGTAAGATTTTTAATCAATGAGAATTAGAAGTTGGGGTTATGTTCACCTTCTGAGTTGTACGTATCTATTGACTATGAGTTATGCGGAATTCAGACATGCATGTGCTTATAGAGAATCGTATTCTATGGTAAATCCAGGTGTCTTTCGACCATCAAGGATTATTTCACTTTAACTCTTTAGAGCTTAAAGCGTATCTAATGGTACAAATTCTCCAAGAGGTTAATCCAGTTACGACACTAACTTTTTAACAGGGGTTGGTGCCCTATTACCTTGACATTATCTCTTTTCCAGACATATAACTTTTCTTTCAAACAAGTTAATGCTATACTGGCGTATTCTATATGTTTGCAACCACAAGAATTTAAATTAAGATGAAGAGAATAATGATATAAGCAACATACGTGTCACGAATTCACAAACTCATAGCAATAGATAGTAGCTCATAAGGCTTCCATAACCCCAACAGAGAAGTTTAGCTATTCATGAGTGCGACGGAATTCACAATAGTCATTATCATTATACCAAAATAAAGATAGAACGTGTAGTATGGTTTGGTAGTGCTTGTGGAGTGAATTCCTTGCAAAATAGCTTTTCTCTTGTCGTGAAAATTAAAAATAGAGTAGATGAATAATAATGTCAATAACAAATTTATGAAGAAAAAGGGAAAGGATCGAATAGGGATGAGGGTGGTGGAGAATTGTTTTGATGGATGGATGGATGGTGGATGGATGGGAATAATAAAAATCTTCAGCAAAATAGGGTATTTATAACACCCATACCCTATTCCTACTAAGCTACTGCATTACTTATCCTAATCCTACTAGGTTACTGCATCATTATCCTAATCATAATAAGTTACTGCTGATCCCCAAACTCTTTAGAAATGCTGTTCTTGCCCAGGACAGATTTTCCATGCATCACTTTGAGTCCATCCACTTCCACAAGCCGCCTTCCTTCTTTCGTGAAGCTTCCTTTGGCGTCAAGATATCCATAAAATGCTGAAATCTTCATCATTTATACCTGAAAACTTGCTAATCACGTTTGTTAGCTCACTTATAGGAAAGAGGACTAAAAGTGCATGAATTATATACTTTGTCCTCAAAACTTAGCTAAAATATGGGTCAATTAAAGTAATTTAGGCGTGTAAATCCGCCTATCATCACCCGACGCAATCACGGCGCGTTGCGCCAGGTGCCTATTTTGGAAAATTTTGATGGAAATTAAAAGCTTCATCCAAGGTTAAATTAGTTTTTTCCCATAATTTTATTGTGTCCAGATCTGGGATTTAATCCCTTTAATCATTCTCAAGTCATTATTGAATTTTTCCCAAATCAAAGCATTCTCTCTCAAGGAAAACAAAACCCTAGATCATCAAAGCTTTCTCCCCAAGGAAATCCCATTTTCCTTTATTAATTCTCCAAGGTAATTCAAAATTAAGGATTCCCAACTCAAGAACTCCAAGAATTCAACTTTAAAGCATCAATAGGGATCCAAGATTCAAGACCCAACATCTAGTCCATCAATTGAGGTATGTGGGGTTATGAATAAGGATAATCATTTCATCCTTGTACTCAAAACTTATTTTAATTACAAATTTACTAAAATTTTATGTGATTTCTCATGAAATTGAAGTTAGGGTTTACACCAAATATTGCTATTTATGAGTTTATGAGATTTTCAATGATTTAGAAGTTGAATTGCATGTTTATGTTCATATTTTCATATATATTGCAGAAATTTTCAGATTTTAAGTTGATTTATGAATGTTTATATCACCAAGCATGAAAATTTTGATGATTTTAACATGAGTTGATGCATAGGTCATTAAGACCTAATTAAGATTGTTATTTCAAGATTATTTGTGCTATGAGTACCCTCAGATAATATTATTCTCAGATTTTGATAAAGATTTGACCTTTTTAGTGCTAAGCTAAGATAAAGAATCCACTTTCTTCATATGACTTGAGATTTAAAGAAAAGAAAGAGCATAATTAGTTTTCTTGTAAACCCTTGTGCTATTTTTGAAGTTTATTTCTTAAGATTTTGAGCATAAGAATGGGAGTAGTATTTTGCACCGAGTTGGGTATGTTACTAAGGTTTCATGCCCCAGAACTACGTGCCACCATAGGATTAAGATTATTCCTACTTCGACGTGGATGACTTAGATTGTGATCACTTAAGATAAGAAGTTCTATTCTGATGGCAAGGGTAGAATAGCCCTACCTAACGGGGGCTAGAGTGGGACTCCATGGATGCTCACATGGTGTATGTAGGTTAGAAGAACCTCCCAAAAAGATGTCCCCTACTCTTAAAACAGTCTATTGTCTTAAAACCTTAAGATAAAAGTATATGTTTTGAAAGCTATGGTTTTAAGATTCTTAAAGTCTTGAGATGAAGTATTTTCTTTTTCAGAACAGTTTTTAAAGAGTTTTCTTCCAGACTACAGATCTTAGAACAAAAAGAGTAACAGAAAAGCTTTTAGAAACTAAGTGTAAAGGCTCACAAGTTTTACTCAGATTATGTTTTAAAGAAAGATAGTAACTTCAGATTTCAGTTTTTATAATTCAGATTTTAGAGTGAGTCCTTTCTACACTTAGATAGTATGATATAAAGAGAGAATACAAGGTCAGCCTTTAGAACTAAATGTTATGGCTCACAAGATTTGTAAAGTATGTTTTGCTTCCTATTGCTGCATATTTCAGTATTTAAGATATTCCAGCTTATGTGAGTCATTTACATTTAGCATGCATTGTTTTACAAATTATGATGATTGATATTATGTTTTACTTATGTATTTACCCCCATATACTCAGTGCATCCTCAAAGTACTGATCCATAAATATGTCTATGTGATACATTGTCTCATAATGTTGGTATGAGTCATAGGACACATACCATATTCAGACAACTTGTAGATTCTAGCCAGCAGATGATGAGTCCTCCTACTTCGGGGACTTTAGTTAGATGTTATTTATGTACTTTACTTCCTTACTCTCATGTATTGATTAGTGATAGTTGGGGTCACATCCTAGCTATCTATATCAGTATAGTAGAGGCTTTACAGATGTCAGTTAGAGTCAGTCTTGTAATTTCAGTCCCTCTTTTCAGACTTTATCAGAATGTAAAATTGTATCAGTATTTTATTTTCATAGATTCCACCATTATTATGTTTCCGCGCTTTAAACTCAGTCATTTTATACATATTATTCTGTTGCTTATGAGTTATGCCACTAGAAGGGTTAGCTTGGGATCACTTGTGGTCCTAAGTGATCACTTGGGATCAGAGTAGGGTGAGTTTTTTGAAACACAGGTGGCGTAGCAATAACATAGAATGTATAGTATTTCTTGCCAAAAATGATGTTGATTCAACGGTTATGGAGTTCACAAGGGGGAGAATTACTTTGGGATTTGAGCTTTTGGCAAAATTTGGTAGACTAAGAGTTTTAAGAATTTCAAGACTTACTTGATTTGCTTCACCTACAAAAATCTTCTATTGATAGCCATGATATATGGAGATAGATGGCCGAAGGCCATAGTGTTCCCTAAACTTACCAAAAATTTTAGTTGGATGTTTAGAAGAAGGAAGAGAACATGCAGAGAATAGGATGTTGCTCCTCTACCACTATGTTGATCATACGTCGAGGGGAAAAGAAGAGATTTTGAGGGAGTAGAGAAAAACTTTATGCACTTGAGGAATAGCCTATTTCCCTAATTTGATTTTGGTGCACCTATAGGATTCCTATATGTATAGATGAGTTGATGTTATTTGTTACAAACGATGTTCATGGAGATGGATGGCGGAGGGCCATAGTGTTCTCTAAACTTACCAAAAAGTTTAGATGGATATTTAGAAGAAGTAAGAGAAGATGCAGGGAATGGGATGTTGCTGCTCTACCACTATGTCGATCATATGTCGAGAGGAATAGAAGAGCTTTTGAGGGAGTAGAGAAAGACTTTGTGCACTTGAGGAATAGCCTATTTCCCTAATTTGTTTTTAGTGCACCCATAGGATTCCTACATGTATAGATAAGTTGATGTTATTTGTTACAAACCATGTCCTCTTGTAACCTTTTATACTTTTGGTGTACTTCTTGTGTAGGGGTAAGTTTTTCCCCTTTTCTAATGAAATTTATTATTATATATTTAAAAAAGAAACAATAAAATGGACATGGTGAGTCTATCAATTTAATAAGTGGGTAATTGTCTCCTTATCTATTGTCTTGGACAATCCTCACCTCATGAACTAACTTTGGAGCTGATTTAGGCTCAAGATTTATTTCTTCACAAATTTTCTCTTCTAGTTGGTTGTCCCGACTTTCTGAAAATTACACATGATATCCTATTTTGTTAACAGATTAATTTAGAATTGAAATGACTAGAATGTCTAGCAGGTTCTTCACCCAAGAATTTTATCCCCATCTTTTTTAAAAGCATACACGTTTTTGATAAGAAAAAAAAAGTATATACTTATCTTTATCACCTATTATTATCACATCATTTAGTCCCTTTTGTATTGAACGCTTAAAATATAGTTAATCTTTGTAAAAGAAGAATGGCTTTTTCCCTTGTCTGCGGGGTTTAATATGTGCTAGCTCAAGTTAACACATGCTTCTCATACTTCTTCTACATCTGCTGCTGACTAACTTCTGGACATGTTGTAGTTGATAACCTTATATGACAAGTGGCATTTGTATTCTATATTCAACAGAATATGATCATCGGTTTTTGCTTATGTATACTCTCTCCTTGTCCCTTTTGAGGATGCATATTAGTTTTATCAAGCAAGCAAGGCATAAGAAGTTCCCAGTTGGAAATATCAAAACTTCGGATAGATCAGCCATATTTCCTTATCCATCAACATCTGAAGAAATGACGCGACTGGGTTTAAAAGATGAAGTTGAGGTTAGCCCACATACCGTTAGCGGTAGTGATAAAACAAGCAAAGATATTGGGCAATTCAATAGAAAAATAAAACATGATGATGTTCAGAGTTCGCTGTCTTTACCCAAAAAAGTACCCAAATGAGATGCGGTGTAGGCAAACCTTACTCGCAAGAATAAAAGGGGAAAAAATCTAATAAGATGTGGAATCATTACGCTGATGTTTCAAATGATTTTTCACATTGTGATGATTCAATTAAGATATTTGTCACCACTTAGAAGGAGGCATGTCTGTCATCATTTGGAAGGAGGCATGTCGAACAAACAGTGTGGACGAGGTATCATTTATGCCTTTGCTTCTATTCTCCCCTGACACATAATAAATTCAACATATATTTCTCTGGAATGATATTGTCTGAAATTGACTGTCTTATTTTGTACATCGAATTGTTGTTAAAGTTTTTCACTTCTCTAAAAAGAGTACTTATTACAAGATTTACTACCAAAGAGGATTTATAGTGTCCTTTTTATACTTAAAAAAGGATCAACTTCTTTGCGAAGTTAAACTAATATACACGTTTGTATCTTTTTTCATTTGAGCACTATAAACCTACTCCTCTTTCTTGAGAAAGATAAAAGTCTTATTGATCCGACATTTTCTTAGAGCTGAAGGGTCATTTCCAGTGCGAAATTTAATCCCTTTCTTAATATGAGTTCTACTACTAATTCTGCATCATTTATAAATTCCTTTTACTCCAACAAGTAATCAAAATTTAGAAAGTGTACAGTTAAAACTTGATATTTTGAATGTAGTTGGCTTTATCTTCAAAACACCTTGAATTACTTTCTCTTTGCACTGACCAACAAATGCAAGCAAAGTTAGTGTTTTGCCATATTCCTGCCCCTTGGTCGTTCCTTTCTTGTGCCAACACCTGGGCAAATCAAGATATAGCTTGACACTGCTTAACGGCATCCGTATTTGTTTAGAGATAGTTGTCTTTCTAGCTTCTCTTAATCTGTATATTTATTATAAAGTAATTGAATTATTAATCTTTTGATTCCTTTTCCAGCTGATCAATTGTTTTTTAAATATGCTAAGATTTTGTTAATAAGCAGTATCAAGAGTATATTGCAAAAAAATTTATCAATTGTTATATACTCGAACGTAATTCTTAATTTAACTTATAATTGTAACTCAATCCAAATTTATAGCATTATGAAGTCTCATTAAAAATTCTAAATTATGTAAGTTCAACTTGTTAATAAAACTCAATTTAGTGAAATGTGTTTGATTTCCAGTTTTTTTGACTTTACAATATTATATAATTAATTTTATTATGGTTTAGTTTCTAACTTAAACGAATAACTCGCAAACTTACTAGCATTCAGATCCAATTTTCAATTTATAATATGATTTTTCCACTTTTATTTAATATCTATAAATTCGTTAAGAATTTAATTTTCTCCAAATGGGTAATAGATGTTAGAGGATGCACTTATCCCTCAGTGGTTGTGTCAGGGTTTCCAAAGGGGTTTAAATAGTCCTGCACTACTCCAGTCATTGCCGGTGGTTGGTTGAATGTTCGGTTTGTTCACATGGTATCAAAGCCAACACTTTGAAGAGTCCATTTGTACAACTACTTTCTCCTGTCCGGTTGCTTCGGGCTTCTCTCTCACCTCAGCCCATGAAGTTGCTTTAACCTTCTATCTATCAAATCAGTCCACTGAGCCGCTGATATTGCTCCAAATCCTCTCATTATAAGCCTGTCTTGCATAATCCGTCTTTCAGAACCATCTACTATTTTTGACATGAAAGAGATGAGATAGCTTGTTGGTACATATCTTCTCTATTAGTTATCATATTGAATTATCTTTAAAAAAAATATCTTAATTTCAAAGTGTTAATCACTTGACCATCTTCGTTAAATATAATTTTACCATTAAAAAGAAAGAATCAAAGGAAGAATGTAATTTCAAGAGATTGATACTGTGTTTGGCCATCTTAGATGTTAATATACTGTCATCCTAAAAATATTATTTTTCATCTTGTCTTTTTCTTTGCTCTTTTCGTTTGCCCTATATGAATACATCTTCATATGCTACTTCTATAGATTCTGAATCCTTCAATTAAAATGCCACCGGGTAATTTCAGAAATTATTGTTTGAATGTTTCAATTGTGAGTTATGATTAATTATTGAAAGTTCTTGGAGTGATTGAACAAGTTTTGTATAATAGATGGCCTGAGACAGTAGAGGACTTTGCTGAAATGGAGTTGCTAGAAATTCGAGATAATAATAGAAGTCGGAGAAATAAGATATTTTTACATATGAAGGAGGTATGCCTTGTCTTCTTTTTCTCATATTTATTAGTATGTCTTTTCCCTTCTTAGCTTTGTGTGCAGGTTTGTAGCTGAATAATAGTAATCATTGATCTATTGTTCTCAAAGGTATCATATAGTTGGAAAAATGTTTGAAAAGAACCTACTGATAACTCTATGTAGAAACTATAAAGCATAACAAATACTTTAATTTTTTTGTTGTTGATAACTGTGGGGTCGGGGCTAGCTTAATTGCCACCTCCCGCTAGCAATAATTATCAAGTAAGTTTGTCCACTATGGCCAGGACAGGTATCTCTGTCACTGCTGTGATTTTTTGAACTTGAGACCTCATGGTTCTCGACTCACTTAATTGACCACTAGGCTACATCCTTGGATGCTACAACATAGCAAATACTTTTTATCATAATAAATGATCACATATAGTTCACATTAATGACTGGATAAATGTATATATATGACTTAATAAGAAAGAAAAAGGATGCAAGATGTATCATTTATATAAATATTACCACTTAACTATCATGAAAGAAAAAGGCACTTTTGTATTTTGATGCTCTAAGTACTCTGGACTAAGCCTTCTCTACCTCTCTGTAATGGCTCTCTCTCTCTCTCTCTACCTCTCTCTAAACCTAAGCCTTCCCCGGCCCACAGCCCCGTCGCCGACCTCCGGCGCCGGTCCGACCTCCGGTCCTCTACGCCGACCCCCATTGCCGACCTCCGGCGCCGGTCCAACCTCCAGCCCCGTCTCCGACCTCCGGCGCCGGTTCGACCTCTGTTCATACCTCAATGGCACCCGCCCGGCGCCGCCATCGGCGAACAGCGCCACCACCGCCGCTACAGAAACAGCCAGCCACCGCCGCCGTAAACCCTAACTCCGGCTCTGGCTCCGGCTCAGGCTCCGGCTCCGGCTCCGGCACCGGTACCGAAGACAGGCGACCGCCGACCCTCTCCGTCTCAGCACCAGCAGCCGCCGCTCCCTCTCAGCATTGGCGATTGGCGATCGGCGATCGGAGCCCAATCTACGTTGGATTTTGGTTTTCGACTTGGCCTACAAGCATAACCCGATGACTTCTAATCTTTGCTATTTCAGTATTTCATTCCTCGTATTATGCTAGTACTATTACCTATATCTTGACTTGTGTTTGATTTGTCGATATTGTCTGTTGTCGTTTCTTGCACTGCTTTTATTGGGTTATCGGCTCGGGGCTCTATTTGGGGCTTTGGGTGTTGAGCCCAGTGGTGTTTGCTCTCTATTTGACTTTAGTTTTGTTTCTTAATTATATCTTCGTATTTGTGTGAGCCTTGTATTTCTTGCTGCTGCTTTGTTACTGCCATTGTTTATATTCTCTTATATTTGGTTATAGTAGTGGCTGTGGGCGGTGATGGTTGGATTGGGTCATGTCTGAGGGGGTTGGGGCGTGGGGCTGTTGTGGGGGCGGGGGATGAGGAAAGGGCGAGAGTGGGAGGGAGGCCAAGGTTTGGCCTCAGGGGTGGTAGAGAAAGACGTGGGGATAGTGAGGGTAGGCTGAGGGTTGGGTCTTGGAATATAGGGACCCTTCAGGGTAAGTCCATAGAGCTTGTGAAGATTCTTAGAAAAAAGAGGATTATTATTGCGTGTGTTCAAGAGACCAAGTGGGTAGGGTCTAAGGCTAGGGATGTGGATGGTTACAAGCTGTGGTACTCTGGGAGCGAGAGGCATAGGAATGGAGTTGGCATCTTAGAGATGAAGAGCTTAGAGATCAGGTAGTAGAGGTGAAGAGGATCAACGACAGGTTGATGACTATTAAGTTGGTATTTCGGGGGTTTACCCTGAACGTGTGTAGTGCTTATGCGCCGCAAGTGGGTTCGGAGGGGGAGGAGAAGAGGCGGTTTTGGGAGGCTTTGGATGAGGTGGTGAGAGGCATGCCTAGCTCGAAGAAGATTGTTGTAGCAGGAGATTTCAACGGGCACATCGGGGCATTACCGGGAGGCTTTGGTGATGTGCATGGTGGTTTTGGTTTTGGGGAAAGAAATGAAGAGGGGGCTACTTTATTGGATTTCGCGAGGTCCTTTGGGCTGGTGGTGGTGAACTCGGGCTTCCCGAAGAAGGACGACCACCTGATCACCTTTCGAAGCGCGATAGGCAAGACCCAGATTGACTTTTTGTTGCTTAGGAAAGGGGATAGGGTGTTGTGTAAGGACTGTAAGGTCATCCCGAGTGAGAGCCTTTTGACCCAGCATAGGCTCTTGGTTATGGATTTGGGTATAAAGAAGAATAGAAAGAGGAGGGGTAAGGAGTGTCGACCTAGAATTAAGTGGGGCGGCTTGATGCCAGTGAAAGCGTGGGAGATAGGGGAGAAGTTGGTGGGAATGGGGGTGTGGAAGTGTAGGGGGGACGTGGATAGTATGTGGGATAGGGTGGCTAGGTGCATCAGGGAGAATGCAAGTGAGGTGTTGGGTGTTTCTAGGGGCCGGGCTGGGCATCATCAGGGGGATTGGTGGTGGAATGAAGAGGTAAAGAAGAAAGTGGGGACCAAGAAAGAGGCGTATGATAAGTTGGTTGAGAGTAAGGATGAAGAAGAGAAGCGGGTGAACAGAAAAGAGTACAAGCTAGCTAAGAAGGAGGCTAAGTTAGCAATTACGACGGCTAAGACGACCGCTTTTGAGAGCTTGTATGCAGGGTTACAGGGGAAAGAAGGGGAGAAAAATTTGTTTAGACTCGCTAAAACTAGGGAGAGGAAGGGTCGTGACCTCGACTAGGTAAGGTGCATTAAGGGGGAGGACGGTATAGTGCTGGTGGAGGACGGCCACATTAAGAATAGATGGCAGTCATACTTTCATAGGCTCTTGAATGACAAAGGGGACAGAGCTATTGTGTTAGGGGAGCTGGAGCACTCAGAGGAGCATCGGGATTTTAGTTATTATAGATGTTTTAAGGTAGAAGAGGTTAGAGAGGCTGTTCGCAGGATGCGAAAGGGTAGGGCAACGGGGCCGGATGAGATACCGGTGGAGTTTTGGAAGTTCGCTGGGGAGGCTGGTGTAAGGTGGTTGACTGGATTGTTTAACGAAATCTTCAAGACGGCAAAAATGCCCGAGTCTTGGAGGTGGAGTACCATGATCCCTTTCTATAAGAATAAGGATGACATCCAGAGTTGCAATAACTATAGGGGGATTAAGTTATTGAGTCCCTCTATGAAGATTTGGGAGAGAGTGGTCGAGGTGAGGATGAGACGGATAGTGTCTATTTCAGAAAACCAGTTTGGATTTATGCCTGGCCGCTCGATGACGGAGGCAAATCACCTGGTACGGAGGCTGGTGGAATAGTATAGGGAAAGGAAGAAGGACCTGCATATGGTGTTTATCGACCTGGAGAAGGCATACGACAAAGTCCCCAGGGAGGTGCTTTGGAAATGCTTGGAGGTGAGTGGAGTCCCGCTGACGTATATCAGAGCAATTAAGGACATGTATGATGGAGCGAAAACTCAGGTGAGGATGGCGGAAGGAGACTCAGAGCATTTCACTGTCTTGACAGGATTGCATCAGGGATTTACTCTTAGTCCCTTTTTGTTTGCTTTGGTGATGGATGTGTTGATGCGGCATATTCAAGGGGAGGTGCCTTGGTGTATGCTTTTTGCAGATGATGTAGTTTTGATTGATGAGACGCGAGGGGGTGTGAATGACAAATTAGAGGTGTGGAGACAAACGCTTGAGTCTAAAGGGTTCAGGTTGAGCAGAAGCAAGACAGAGTATTTGGAATGCAAGTTTAATGACGTGAGTCTGGAGAATAAGGTGGTAGTTAAGTTGGAATCATAGGAGGTATGTTAGAGGGATAGTTTCAAGTATCTCGGGTCCGTGATCCAAGGTAACGGCGAGATTGACGAGGATGTCTCGCACCGTATTGAGGCGGGATGGATGAAGTGAAAGCTCGCGTCGGGGGTGTTTTGTGATAAGAAGGTGCCGCCCAAGCTTAAAGGCAAATTCTACAGGGCGGTAGTCCGTCCGGCCATGTTGTATGGAGCGGAGTGTTGGCCAGTTAAGAACTCCCACATCCAAAAATGAAGGTGGCAGAAATGCAGATGTTGCGTTGGATATGTGGACTGACTAGAGGGGATAGAGTTCGGAATGAGATTATCAGGGAGAAGGTTGGTGTGACCCCAGTGGAGTATAAGATGTGGGAGGTCCAATTGACATGGTTTGGACACGTGATGAGGAGGGGCATGGATGCCCCGGTTCGTAGGTGTGAGAGGCTAGCGTTGGATGGTTTTAGGTGGGGTAGGGGTAGGCCGAAGAAGTACTGGGGTGAGGTGATTAGGCGGGACATGGAGCAGTTACATCTCACCGAGGACATGACCCTAGATA
This sequence comes from Capsicum baccatum var. pendulum, assembly GCA_030864225.1. Classification (NCBI taxonomy): domain Eukaryota; kingdom Viridiplantae; phylum Streptophyta; class Magnoliopsida; order Solanales; family Solanaceae; genus Capsicum; species Capsicum baccatum. Next base: position 184,367,079 of record CM061554.1, read on the forward strand.
GGAAGATCTGGAGAACGCAAATTAGGGCAGAAGGCTAGGGTTAGTTTGGGTATCTAGTGTAGGGAATTAATTGGTGGGGGTATTATTCTTGTTATGGTACCTTGTTCCATGTTTTATTACGAATCTGTGTGCTTTTCTCTATTTTTATTACTTATGGGTGCCGTATTTATGTTATGAAATCTTGTTCCGTGCTTTACTATGTATTTGTGCGGTATCTCGTGTCTTGAGCCGGGGGTCTATTGGAAACAACCTTTCTACCTCTTTAGAGGTAGAGGTATGGACTGCGTACATCTTACCCCCCCCCAGACCCCACTAGGTGGGAATACACTGGGTTTGTTGTTGTTGTTGTTGTAACTATTATGAAGGAATTTGTATTCTTACTTAATTCTTAGGCTTAAGGTCAAATTGTTTGGTTCGGTAGAATAGGTGTATTTTCCTAATATGGAGTAACAAATATGATGGTGTGGGAGACGTCACTGTGGAATAGTTATGAACTTGGTAAAATAAAGTAGAGTAATAACTTGATTTGTTGCATAAATCTCAATGCCACTTTTGCCTATTATAATGTAGTATAATTTACTGTGGTTTTTATCACAATTTTGCTGATGTGAAATACAATCTGCTTTTAGTATTGCCTCTCAATGTTTCTGTGTTGCCTATCATGAATAGAGATGTTACCATTATTATATTGATCAGACTCCTATTTTTTATTCGAATTATCTACACTTAAATCCATGATATCCCTGCTCTGAGTTTGCAGTGGGACTTTGGTTGCTATAGTTGCATAATCAGATATTTATGCTCTTTCAGTGTCAAATTGTTTCTAATCGTCAAAATTCAGCAGGTACGCTGGCTAATAATAATACAACATAGGATAAAGAGTGTTGAGCTTGGGAAACTATCGGACGCACAAGTTCTTAATTTTCATTATTTCCCTTTTAATTTTTTTTGCAAACCTCCTCTTGAGTGAAGTTTGAAGTTAATCCAACTATATGATTGATTGACATAAATACTAATTACTTCGTTTGATACTAATCTTTACAAATATTATTTTCAAGTGGTCAAACTAAATGCTTAGAGGCTGAAATGTGTTGGACCTACATTGCTTTAGTCTTATTCATTTCCTAACATTTTAAGTCCGCTATCACAAATTTTGATTAAAATTCTTAGGTGATGAAATTTTTGTAAATCTTGTGAGATGCACACGTTCTATATGTCATATTGTGTGAGATTTTTTATGCAATATATGTGTGTCTACTTCTTCAACTTTATGACAACTTAAAGGCCTACTTGTGGAAATTCTAAATTTGAAGGATTTAGATGTCAATTTCAATCAAGTTTAAAAGCACAGTTATGTATCATGCCTTTTCCTTTTGGTCCACACCGAATTTTTATATGAGCAGTGTGAAAACATGTGCATGATCTATAGATACAATAATTTTACATCTCTTAATATAATTTCAATATTTTCATGCATATGTAATTTCCTTTCTGTAATTTAATTGATTATGCACAGAGATGAGAACTTTTGTGGAATCAGTTGATGGATCATTATGAACTTGAAGAGTACACATGTTGGTTGGACCTCTCTAGCACCAAAGTCATCTCACAATCTAGAAGTGTACGAAGCTTCTTCTTTTTCCATGCAATTTTTGTCGGTGTGCAATTTTTATCCTTTGTATTTTTGTTTTAGAAAGATGTACATTCAAGAAATAAATGCACAAATTATTTAAATCATTGTCGTGCTCAATATAACCCATCAATCAATTTGTAAACTTCTGTTATTTGTATTCATCAATACATAGACTTTTATCATTGGGCCCATGCAAAGAACGAGCATTCTTATCTAATATTATAAAAGAGAAAAGGCATGTGGGCCGAGTCGGGGTGTTTCTATTAGGCTGGGGCGGCTGAAGTGGTTGTTTTTGGGCTGAATCACCCGTTGGAGTGGGCTGCTGAGTTAAATCTTCATTATAAGAGAAATGGGCTGACAGGTTGGGTAATTAGGCTAGATAACATAGTTAAAAAGGACTGATTTAGAAATAGGGAAAGGACAAAAATGACACCTAAAATTAAAATAATACCACAAAAATAGGACCCACAATTAAATACCCATTAAATAGCCAGCATAAACTGGTGTATCATTTCATGTTCTTCTCCCCTCTTTTCTCCATTCCAACCATACAATGGATTTTATATAGAAATTAGACAAAAAAAAAATTTAACCCACCAAAATCCAACTAATTTCACTCCAATTCCCAATCTCAGATACCAAAATTTAAATCTTTGCCAAATTTAACAAAAAATTAACAGAAGAAACAAAAAAAAATCAGAAAAACTCATCACCAAAATCTACAGATACACACTTGGTGGAGTGCTTCCCTTTGATGATATGTGCCTATAGGTGTTCATGTTCATATATCTAGCATTGTATTAGAAAAATTAAAGCTAATGTTGTATTCTTAAGAGTTGATTAAATTTTGGCTACTTTAGTATCCTTCATAGGCTTAACGTATTCTTGATTATGCTTGATGCTTTATGTCCTTCAATAGGTATGGATTTTATTGCTTGGGTATTTAGCCTGTGTTTTTTCCTCCATTTTGATTTTCTTACCTATATTTCACTTTTAGCTCTAGCGAAAATCAGTGGGGATATGCCTGAATTTTTAAAGTGAGGTTGATTTAGGTGTTTGGCTTTAGTTTAGAATTATAGGCTCAAGTTTTGGATTTTGGCTCTTGTGAATAAAAACTTGGAAGAACTTGGAGTATCTGTACTCATTTTTATTGTTTATTATTTATCCTTCTTCTTCTCCGTTCAGATTTTGCCGGAGCATTAATGAGTGCAATTTTGTATTTGTGAATTTTAGAAGAAAAAAAATTAAGGAATGTTTGGACAGTGAGGGTATGTGGTTTAATAAATTTTGTATATGCTTGCACAAATTTTCACAAAATCTTAGGTGAAGTTAACAAATTCGAATAATGAATTACTGTATATGCTTGCACAAAGTTTCTCTGTAAAAGGTGTATTTATATGGTATATATACTGTATCAACGTGGTATTAAAGTGTATCAATCTAAAAGAGTGTCAATGCGGTATCAAAATGTATCAATGTAGAATAAAAGTGTATCAATATAGTATAAAAATGTATTAATGTTGTATAAAAAAGTATCAATTGGACTACATGTGCTTGCATAGAACTTTCTTTCTCTTTTTTAAAAATTATATCAATATAGTATAAAAGTGTATCAATGTGGTATAAAAGTTTATCAATTGAGTATAGAGACTGCATGTGTCAAATTGGGCCAAATGACTAAAAAAGAGAAATAAAAATAGCCGACTGGCTACAGTTGTCCACCTTTTCAAATTGTGACCATTTTTTATAAAAAAAATAGCCACGCTATGTCCTTTCCCCTTTAGAAATAGGAGTTTAGGATTCGATTAGGTTTAGGCTATTTATTAAATAACCTTAGATTAGAATTTCAGTCAATTTTTATTTATTTAGATTTTAATCATATTGAAAATCAATTGGCCAATTCCATTGCAATTTGGCCAAAAGATTTCAATTATGATCAAAATTAAATAAATTAAAATAAAATTTAATACGAATTATGTATTGATTTAATTTTGAGATTTGGTTTACTAAAATAGAACAAATACTTTTCGAATAAATTATTATTATTATTATATTCAAATCAAGATTTTACTCATTTGAGTTAATTTTCAAGATAACTCTTAATTAAAAGTTGTTTTTTTGTAAAATAATTATTTAAGTAACAAATTTATACGATTTCGTATATCCATATATGAAAATATATAATTGTTATTTAAAGTGACAAAATTACCTAAATAAATACTTTTGAAAAAAAAATTATCCAGATAAAAATAACTGTTGAAATTTTATTTAAAAGCGAAGAAACTCGAGATTAAACGTAGTTGTGGAAGGCAAAAATTAGGTGTTAACAATGGTTAAACTACACAATTAAGATTTTAAATACATGCTAAAACTTGTTCCCTATCTCGGCATGGTGTATATATATGTGTGTATGTGTGTGTGTATGTATGTGATTGCATATGTTTATTCGATTTAGTTTTGAATGATAATATTTTTAATCTTTATCCCCGAGTTACATGCTAGCATTCACTCCGCTAACCGTCTTTGGACGTTATATCTGTAACGCCCCAAGTTTGTACTCCGGACACTACACGGTGCTCATAATTTCGAAGGATCACAAGCTAACCCATGACTAGTACCTGCTGCATTAACTGAATAATAATACTGTAAGATATGGAAATTAGGTAGAAAAATATGCCATAAGGTTCAATACTAAAATAAAACTGAATACGATATAATAATACCAAAATTGAAACATCTATCCGAGAATACTCTAGTCTGAAAAGCCTCAAAACTGTGTAAAATATGGAGTTGATTGGATAAGTACCCAACTAACTCTGGATACTGAAATACTAAAATAATAATCATGCCTTCGAACTATGAGGACTCACCACTAACTCTGACTGCTGAAAATCTGTAACTGCTAGGGATGATCGGGAGCCCGTGTGTCTAAACCTATGATATAAAACATCATAGCACAAAATAAAGGTATGCGTCAGTACTTTGAATGTATTAGTATGCTAAGTGAGGTAGGCTAAAATTCATGGGTTCATGTATATGAACAATACTGACTGAATCACATAAGTATAACTGGATGAAAATATATGCATGAATACGTAACTGTAACTGAGATCATGATAACACTGAATATGGAGTCTAAATACTGATTAACTAATATCTGAGTATACTGATGCTGAATTACTGATAACTGAATGACTGTATCTGACAGTCTTGATTTTGTGGAATTATACTGAGTTCTATACTAAACTGTGTGACTGTGTCTGACAGTTCTGAATCTGTAGAACTGAACTGAGTTCTGTACTGAGACTGAATTTGAAACTGAGACTGTGGGAGGTAATTATCTAACCAACATGCCCCTTTCTAAATAGATTAGGGTCCAACCTGTAATCCCAGTTGGAAGGGTATCAATACCGTACTACGGGTAAAGAAAAGCTGTGAATTAATCCTCTCTGATAAGAAGCTCTTTCATCAACCCTCGCTGGCAGGAAAAACGCGAATGAGATGTATCAACCCTCATAATATCTGGCAGAAAGATATCTCAACCTGCGCTATCCACGTAGTTCTATAATGCAGGGATTGCTACTAAGGGTCAAACGCTTTGCTGGAAGGAATGCCCCCATCCCTAGGTTAAATCGGTGTTGAAGCCTACTCTTATCTGAATAGACACTAAACTGATTCCTAGTTCATACTAGGCTTGACTGAACTGTTACTGATTATACTATCTAACTAAACTGAACTAAGTTCACTAACTTTCGTTGACTGACGGAATACTATTAAATTCTGTTGAGTGACTGAATTTATTGAGGTCTGAACTGAATACTAAACTAGAATGGACTGATACTGAGTCTACTGAGTTTTTCCTGAGTTCTGTAACTGATTGAGAGTACTACTAATCGTGATATGATTGATACTACCCTGAGACTTACCATGGCTCTAGGTAATCAACTAAATTATCGGGTATTAAATACCCCCAGGACTTGATAGCATAAATTATAAGACATGGTACAATCTTGAAACATGATAAATAACTACTTAATCATCATTCATTCATTGAGACATTTTAGCAAACAATTGCATGACATGAACTTGAATACATGCTAATCAGGATATAATTTCATTATTTACTACTCATGAACAACTCATCAAACACTTGGAAGGCATTGTATATGCACATAGTACTAATCAACACATGCATCACAATTTCAAGGCTTTAACATAAATTCACATAATACTACATACATAATAGTTATTTTTACATAAATATTGCACTTAATCATTGAATAGAAATCCAATCAACATTATAATCATGAATACACTTGAATCCAAATCATGAAAAACATAAAATCAAGCTACTTGAATTTTAAAAGAGTTTCTTGGACTCCAAGGGTAGAAGGAACCCTTGGATGAACACTTGACATGCCTTGGTTGCTGAATTCCTGAAGATTAATAATGGAATCCTGAGCCTTGAATTTGAAATTTAATCTTCTAGGGTTTTTGTTCTTGAGTGTTTTGAGAAAGAATGAATATAATTTGCTAATTGAGGGCTAAATCTTGGGTTATGGGGGCTGAAGGACGTGGGAAAAAGACCCAATTATCTCCACAGATGCGGCTCTTTAATGACTAAAAATTTAACTATCAATGCGTAGGATGACGCGCCACGTCGTTGGTACCGATGCGATAGCCAACATGCCGCGTTGAGTCTGCATCGGCTCACTGGAATTGCCACTGGGAGCTAAGAAAAAATATTGATCGATGCGATGGTCACCGTGCCGCACCGAGATTGCATTGATGAACTGTTTTGGATTCCCAAGCGTAGTTAAAACGAGGTCCAAAAAATACGACACTCATCCAAAAACACCTAATGACATTCCTGATCATGAATTAACTTAACGATTGATATTTTAAGGTCATAAGAGTCGTGAAATAGAGTTGCCAACTTACGAAGGACAAAATAATACTAAGTCTGAATACTTAGCTAGAATTTTGTAAGTTTGGGACCCCTTAGCAAGCTTAAAAGACTGAGTTGAGATTAGGATTTTTTGGGGTCTTACCTCTCCCTTGGTAACATTCGTCCTCAAATGAGACTGATTAAACTAAGAATATTGATAGACTAGACTTAGACACTGAACATGCATAACTTAAGCATGATTTCATGACTGAAATTATTGGTATACTAAATTACCATACTGAACATGCATATCTGATGCATGAGTACATAGCTGAATATGATTATGAATGCATGATTGGGATTACTGATAAGTTGGGCTTATATACTGGACATGCATGTCTGATGCATGAGTACATGAATGAACTGATTCGTGAATGCATGTCTGAGTATGCAACATTAATTTATACCAAGTCGGTAGCTATATCTGAACATGTGACTGTGTAAATTCTAAGGAAAATTGTTACCTTGAGCTGAGTCTAAGTTTACGGAGAAGAGGTGAGAATACTTGGTCGGCATATCTGCTTCTTCTTTCCAAGTAGCTCTCTCAACAGACTAATTTTGCTAAAAAACTTTTACTAGAGGAACAACTTTGTTCCTCAGTATGTGAATCTAATAATCAAGGATTTCTACTGGGATCTCCTCGTAAAAGAGGCTGTTCAGAATATGTATGTCCTCTATAGGGACTACGACTGCTGGGTCACCTATGCATTTCTTAAGCAAGGAGACATGGAACACTGGGTGCACTGAAGCTAAGTCTGAAGGCAACTCAAGCTCGTAAGCTACCTTTCCAAAATGGCTGAGAATTCGGTAAGGACCGACATATTGAGGACTGAGTTTCCCCTTCTTTCCAAACCTCTTTACTCCTATCATAGGAGAGATTTCCAAATACACAAAGTCACTAATCTCAAACTCGAGATCCTTTCTGTGTACATCGGCGTTCGATTTCTGTCAGCTTTGAGCTGTCTTAAGCCTTTCCCTAATCAACTGAACTTTCATTAAGTTATCAAATACCAAGTTAGGCCCTACCACTGCAGCATCACCCACTGTAGACCAACCAATGGGAGATCTACACCTCCTCTCATAAAACACCTTAAACAGAGCCCTCTGAATACTGGAATGATAGCTATTGTTATATGCAAATTCAATTAAAAGCAAGTGGTCATCCCCAACTATCTCTAAATTCTATTGCACATGCTCATAGCATACATCTAAAGTCTAAGTGGTCCTTTCTGCTTGACTATCTGTCCGAGGATGAAAGGCTGTACTGAGGTGAACTCGGGTACCAAGACCCTTTTGGAATGCCTTCCAGAAATGAGAGGTGAACTGGGTACCTCTATCTAAGATAATGTACAATGGAACACCGTACAATCTGACCAACTCCCTGATATAGAATTTGGCGTAATCCTCCACTAAATAAGAGGTATGGACTGGTAGGAAATGAGCTGATTTGGTCATCCTATCTACAATGATCCAAACTGAATCATGTTGATGAAGAGTACGAGGTAAACCCACCACAAAGTCCATGTTCACGTCTTCCCACTTCCAGGTGGGAATACTGAACTCCTACATGGAACCAATAGTCTTCTGATGCTCAATCTTAACCTGCTGACATGTTGAGCTCTTATCTACAAACTCTACAATGTCTCTCTTCATCCCACTCCACCTATAGATCTCCCACAAATACAGTACATCTTAGTGGCCCCTGGATGAATAGAGTAGCACGCACCATGCACTTCTACAAGAATTCGCTGTACCAAGTCATCTACACCTGGCACACATAGCCGACCATGGCAGCGCAACACACCACCTCCCCCTTGGGAGAAAACCTCTACCTTCTAATTTCTGACTGATTCCTTCAACTTAGCTAGGCTGGGATCCCTATCCTGCTTTTCCTTCACCTCAGAAACCAGGGATAATTCTGAACTACTCTTAACCCACACACTACCTTCTACTAAATCAACTAAGCAAATACCTAGTCGGGCAAGCTGATGAACTCCCTAAGCTAACTTTTTCTTACCCTCCTCCATATGAACAAAAATACTCATAGACATCATATGAGAGCATTAGCCACAATATTGGATTTACCTGGATGATACATGACACTTATGTCGTAGTCTTTCCATAACTCCAACTACCTTCTCTAACGGAGGTTTAGTTCTTTCTAAGAGAACACATACTGTAGGCTCTTATGGTATGTGAACACATCAGCGTGTACACCATACAAATAGTTCCTCCAAATCTTTAAGGTAAAAACTACTACTGCTAACTCAAGATCATGAGTAGGATAGTTCTTTTCATGGGGCTTAAGTTGTCTAGAGGCATAGGCTATGATCTTACCTCTTTGCATCAAAACACACGCCAAACTGACTCTAGAGGCATCACAATTAACACAAACCCATCTAAACCATCTGGTAGGGTCAAAACTAGAGATGTAGTGAGTCGAGTCTTCAAATCCTGAAAACTTTTCTCACAAGAATCTGACCACTGGAGTTTGACTTTATTCTTAGGGGATGCAATAGATGAAAATCCCTTAACAAACCATCAGTAATAGCCGGCCAAGCTCAAGAAACTCCTGATATCTAATAGAGAGATGGGTTTAGGCTAGTTTCTCACTGCTTTGGTCTTTTAGGGATCAACTCTAATGCCATCACCGAAAATGTATGGCCAAGAAAGGCTATTGACCTTAGCCAAAATTTGCACTTACTTAATTTGGTGAATAACTGATGGTTTATTAGAGTCTACAATACTATTCTAAGATGGTTTGCATGATCATGCTCACTGCGGGAGTAGACAAGAATGTCATCTATAATGACTATGATGAACAAGTCCAAGTACTGATTGAACACACGGTTCATCTAGTATATGAAGGCTGTAGGGTCATTGGTAAGACCAAAGGACATGACTAAGAATTCAAAGTGACCATACCAAGTTCAGAAAGCTATCTTTGGGATATCATATTCTCTGACTCTGAGCAGATGATAGCCTGATCTGAGGTTTATCTTAGAAAAGTAACTGGCACCCTGAAGTTGGTCAAATAAGTCATCGATTCTGCGACTAATATTGCTCACCAGTAAGCCTCAAAATTGGGATTTTTAATGTCCAGGGACTGTTTGGTCTTCTCCTATAGCTCTAAATCCATCCAAACACGGGATTTAAGTCCCAATAGAGCCTTATTTTCTCATTATATTACCAATTACTCAAATTAAAGTAGCCCTCTATCAATAACAAAAACCATAGCCTCCATAAATCAAGAACAAATCTCAAGAATTCACCATCAACTCTTACGAATTCATCAATCCAGGTATGTTAACTATTCATCCATGGGTTTTTTTGACCCATGGAGTCCAATTATCCAATTTTAAATTCAAAGTTGTGATCTTTACAAGTTTTTATAATTTTAAATGGTGATTTTAACCATGAACTCCCATTAATTGTAATTCTATACCATGATTACATAAAATTATTGTTGTTATCAAATCCCACATATTTTAATGTTGTTATTCACTGATTTAAATCATAATTAGTGTTGTTGAGGTTGAATTAATGCTATTACTACAAGCTTTAAACTATTCCCATGTTTAGTTTGAATTATGCATATCAAGTGTTTGATGAAATGCCTACAAGAATGAATTTTGGATAAATGCTTTCATATATGCTTAGCTTTAACTATGCATATATAGTGTTTGATAAAATGCCAACAAGAATGAATTTTTAATAAATGCTTTCATATTATGTCCCCCAAGTTTAGTACTATTTTACTATTATTGCTATAGAGTCCTGGGGGTTATGAATACCCGAAAACATAATTGTTTGCTTAGTCTCAGTATTTTTAGAATAGTTTCAAAATATGTTATGTACATTATCAATTTATTCAGAAATCATAATTAGTTTAACTCAACACAGTTTAGTATTCTAAGTCAGTTCAGTTGGGAGTAGGATTTAGAATCGAGCGACCCTAGGGATATAGGATCACCTGTCAGTAGAGGATGTGACCTTTAGTAGCAATCCATATGTTACAGAACTTTGTAGCCAGTATAGGATGAGGAGTCCCTCGTTAGATTAGGCTTGACTCCGGCCAGATGTAACCCGTCAGTTTAGGCTTGACATCCTATCTTTTCAGTAGCTTAGTGGATCCACATAGCCATTATTAGTATTTGTGGCATGGTATTAACACCCTTTCAACTAGGGTTACAGGTTGAAAACCAATTAGTTCAGAGCGGGGCATGTTGGTTAGATGATACCTCCCACAGTCTCAGTCTAGTAATCAGCTTAGTAATTCAGCTTCTGTTTTGTTTGACCATAGCATACAAATATCAGATATTCAGTCTTTAGGTTTCATTAACTCAACATACATGTTATATTCAGAACATATTTTATGCTTGGTCATGCACACTCAGTATTTACAAATTTCATGTATACTCCGTATTTACAAAATTAATGCACACGTAGTACTTACAGATTTCATGCATACTTAGTATTTATAGATTTCATGCACATTCAGTACTTACAGATTCTATGCATTCTATTTAGACTTTGTGCTATTCAGTTAATTATTATTATCTATGTACATGAAAAAATGCATATCAGCCTACCTTATTTAGCATACCAGTCAAACACTCAATTCCCGCATCACGCATAAACTTTCCAGTTTATCAGCCATAGTAGTAGTGAGGCCTCATATTTTGAGGATAAACTATATTTAATTTTATTCTTTTAATCCTATAGTCAGTGTGAGTTAGTTGGGTCCTATCGCATCAACTCTTATTCAGTTAGTAGAGGCTTTTCAAACTAGTACATACAATTAGTTTTCAAATTTCAGTTGTTATTATCAGCATTATCAATTTTGTCTTACAGACTTATCAGATTTATGACTTAAAACCTTATTGCATTCCTCAGTTTATTTCTGCATATGATCTTTTAATATTAGTTTTACTCAGTGCTCATAGTAGGTACCAGCTCATGGATTAGCTTATGGTCTCTTGGGACTGCAAATATCATATGGCGCCCAGGGTGTACTCTCGGAGCATTTTAAACTTGGTATCAAAGCCTAAGATTTTAAAACATCCTAGGGAGTCTGAAAGCCACATTAAGTAGAGTCTTGTTCATAGGTGTGAAATACACACACTTATGGACAAGAGGCTATAAGATATTTTAGGAAATGTTTTCCTTCTTTCAGTATTTATGTCATGCGACAGAGTAAGAGCTCGTGTTAATATCCCTGTCTAATATATTCTTCCTTATGCTTACAGAACATGCCTCTTAAAAAGACAAATGAAAGGAGAAACTTAAACCATCCAACACCTCTGCTCATTCAGAAAGATCCCCTTAATAAGCATGTTTCTCTTACAGAGTTTAGAGCTGCATTCACTACTCTAGCTCACTCTGTAGTAGCCCAAAATGAGTGGCTTGTTACTGTGCCAGCCAACTTAGTGTTTAATACTGCCGCATCCAGGATTTGGGACTTTAAATGAACTCATCTATTTTTTGGATCCAAATCTGAAGAGGATCCGCAGGAATTCCTAAACATGGTCCAGAAAGCAACAGACATTACGGGTGTGACTTCTAGTGAGAGTGCTGAATTGGCTACTTACCAGCTATGGGATGTAGCCCATACCTATTTTAAGAAATGGAAAGGGGATAAAGGCGCAGATGCAGGGCTTGTATTATGGGAGGAGTTTGCTATAGCCTTCTTAGATAGATTTTTCCCATTAGATTTGAGGTAATCCAAAGTGTTAGAATTTATCAACTTGATACAGGGCAATATGAGTGTGAAAGAGTATTACCTCAAGTTTACTCAGTTAGACAGATATGCTCATCATATAGTGGCTAATAACAGGTCTAGGATGAGCAAGTTTATGTCTCGAGTATTGATAATATGGTCAAGGAGTGTAGGACTATAATGTTAATTAAGGAGATGGACATATCTAGGATTATGATCCATGCTCAATAGATTGAGAAACAAAAGATTAAGGAGAAGGAGAGAGAGAATAAGAGAGCTAGAAAAGGTAGCTTTAGTTTTCCTTATCCAGGGTCAGAGGGTGGTAACCGTTCTCAGTTCAGTCAAAAACTTTTAGCCCCTACTCCATCTTCAGCTAGTGCATCAGTACCAAAGTTCAGGAATAATAGTTGGGATGGGGCGCCAGGCTCCAAAACCCAAGATAGTGCGAGCAGTGGTCATACTTATTCGCTTTACGAAGAATGTGATAGGAATCACCTAGGTATGTGTAGAGTTGGCAGTGATGTATATTTTGGATATGGCAAGCCAGGCCACATGATGTGGGAGTGTAGATTCATAGCTTATAAGGGAAGAGATATGTGCCAACAAGGTTAGCCCAACCATCTTCTAGTCTTATTCAGTCACCCGACTCAGCAGGGTGCCACTTCCAGCACAACCAATGGCCAGCGTCAGAATTAGCTATATGCTCTTCAGTCCCGATATGATCAAGAAAGTTTTATTGATGCGGTTACAGGTATGTTATAGGACTTTTATATTCTTATGTATGTTTTTCTAGAATACGGAGCTTTACTTTCTCTTGTACCCCTGTATAACCGTTAACTTTGGTGTCAGAGACAAAATATTAGCGGAGCCCTTCTCAGTATCTACCTTAGTGGGTAAATCTATCCTAGATAGAAGGTTATACAAAAACTGCCAAGTTTTAGTATCCCAGAAAATCACTTCAGTTGATTTCAGAATTAGAGCCATTCGATTTCAGTTTCCGAATGAATTGGTCATTGAATGAAGGGGTAGCACCTTAGTGCTTAGGAGTCAGATGTGTCTTCATATTCTTTCTCAAAATCCTATGATAGTATATGATCTAGAATTAGAGGTGTGAAACCAAGAGTTTAGCAATAGTAGTAGAGTTGGGATAGTGTTATCTGAATTTTGGCAAATTATATTTCATGGGGATAGCAGTATGAAAGGTGAATTAGTAAGCTTGAAATAGTGTATATAAGAATTTGAGTATAAATGAGTCCAGTAATATGTGATGTTCCTACCAGCTAAGTTATGAGGTATTGTAACGCCCCAAATCTGACACCCAAAATGCCACACAATACTCATAACCCCGAAGGACCACTAGCTAACCCATGACTGATATCTGTAACTGAGCACTAAATAATATACTATCAATATACGAAATATAAGCTGTAAGGCCATAAGGTTCAAAACTAAACTAATACTAAATATAAAACAATATCTATAATGGGGTATAACAATACCCAAAATTGAAATAAACTGTCTGAAACATACTGTAGTCTGAAAGGCTTTAAACTGCCTGAAATTTGTAGAGTTAATGGGACATATCCCCAACTAACTCCGAACTACTAAAATAATAAAGTTAATAAAATAATCATGCTATCCTCGAATGATGAGGACTCACTGCTAGTCTGTCTATTGAACGTCTGACCTACTAAGGATACTTTGGAGCTCGTGCTTCTAAACCTATGGTATAAAACACCATAGCACAAATGTGTCAGTATAATTGAATATACCGGTATACAAGTAAGGTAGGCTGAATGCAAAGGGTTCATATGCATGAACAATACTAGTTGATTGTATAATATGAACGTGAGAATACATACATGGATAAGTAACTGCAACTAAGGTCATGATAGGACTAAATACTGAGTTTTGACTACTGAGTCTACTGACAACATGGATTTACTGATATCTCAGTTTACTAGTAACTAATAACTGAAAGACTATTTCTAACAGTCCTAATTATAAATAATTGATGTAAGCGTTATACGGAGCTGGATGACTGTATCTGACAATCCTAAAATCTAATGGAACTAGATGAGTTCCCTACTGAGCTGAGTGACTGTGTCTGACAGTCCTGATTTCTATAGAACTAGACTGAGTTCTATTTTGAAGACTGAATCTAAAACTGAAATTATGGGAAAATTCATCTAATCGACATGCCCCAAATAAAGCAATATAGTTGAATTGGGGTTCAATCTATAACCCCAATTGGAAGGGTGTCAATACCGCACCACTAGTAAAGACAAGCTGTGAGTGGTCTCTCATATAGTAGGTACTCAAAGGAGAATGGTGTGACCCTCATATAACAGGTTAATCCACCTCATCTACCCTCATAATAGTAGGTTTGATGTTTCAACCTACGCTGGCTACGTAGTTCTAAAGCGCAAGGACTGCTTCTAAGAATCATACCCTTTAATAACAGGCAAGTTCCCATCCTTGGGCTCACTCGGTGCTGAATCCTACTCCCATCTGAATAGACACTGAACATGATTAACTGAACTGAACTAGACTGAGTTCCTTGGGTTCTGTGGCTAACAAAATACTACTGAGATTACTAAGTTACTAAAATTTTTGAGATTACTAGGATTTTAGAGTTTTCCCAAGTCATGAATTTGACTGAATTCTACTGAGAATGGCTTGATTAAGAGTATCTTGAAAACTGACACTGGCTCTAGGAACACAACTAAATTTTTGGGTACAAGTGTCCCCAAGACTCGATAGCATTAAACTGAAAAGATATGACACTCTTAAATACATGACCAACATCAACAATCCATAATACAATGAGTTAGGGATTTCATGAAGTACATGGTTATCATACTCTTGTACATGGTAGGAATGCATATAATCAATGTCATAATTCCATATTCTAGTGTCATGAGCATTTCAACAAACATCTATATTACACATCAATAGCATGGGAGTAATTTGAACATAAGGGTAAAACATAAACCCATCACTTAAGTCACAATTGAGCTATATTACATAATTTCTAATCTAATCTCTTAGGCATTTTATCAAATACTTAGGTTGCATGACTTAGGGCATGGTATAATCATCAAATTCACATATCATAACCAAATAAAATTTATGTTTTTCAACTAACATGCTAACATATTTTCATAAAAACACATAAAGGTTCCAACTTGGGAATCATACAACAATAACCAGATGAACATAATCAACCCATAGCATAAATACCAAAATTCATAGTTTAAAATTTGATTCTTGGACTTCATGGATAAAAGGAATCCATGAATGAACACTATGCATACCATGGATAGAAGATTCTATAAAATTAACAGTAGAATCTCTTGAATTTGAAGCTCCTATGAAAACCCTACACTTGTTCTTGAGAGTATTTGAGAGAAACAATAATATTTTGGTAAAATAATGGATGAATCTCGTGTTTTTAGACTTATATAGGGGTGAAAAATTGACCTTTTTTTCCTTGAGTATGCGGTCATTTAATGACTAAAAACTGGGTGCGGACACTATAAGCAACGCGACGCGTTGATGGCTACAATCCGATACTTGATGCGTCGCGCCATGATTGCATCAATCCTAAGAAGTTTTGGCTTTGGCAACGTGCACAAATGTTGACCAACGCAATTGGCGATGCGGCGCATCAAATCACATTGGTCTACTATTTTGGAACTCCAAACATGACCTAAATGTGTTCCAAAAAATCCAAAATTTGTTCGAGAATACCTATTGATCTTTCTGATCATGAATTTATAAAAATATAGACCCTTCAAGTATGTTAAGATCGCATAATGAGATTGCTAAATGTCGAAGGCTAAAATAACTAAGTCTAGAAGCTTAGCTAGGATTTTCTAAGTATGGGACCCCTTGAAAGACTTAAAGGATTGAATTTAGCTTAAGAAATTTGTGGGGTCTTACAATATCTCCCCTTGGAAATAATCATCCCTAAATGACACTGACTGAGATGGGAGAAATGATATGCTAACGTACATACTGAACGTGAACATCTGAAATATGATTGACATTATTGGGATTCTTACTGAGCATGCATATCTAATGCATAAGTATCTGATTCATGAATATATGACTGAGATTTCTGATGTACTAAGTTTCTCATATTGAGGATGCATATCTGATGCATGAATATGTGACTAACATGATGTATGAACATATGACTAAATATGCAATGGTATTTGATACCAAGTTTATGATAGAATTATGAGCATGAGACTGCATACCATGTTAGTAATGAAACTGAACATGATAACTAAGCAAGCTTAAGGAAAATAATTACCTTGGGCTGAGTCTGAGTTAGCAAAAAAAATGAGGATACTTGGTCCGCATATCTGCTTCTGCTTCCCAAGTAGCTCTCCCAATCGACTGATTCCGCCAAAGAACTTTAACTAGAGGGACCTCTTGTTCCTCAGTCTGTGAGTCTGATAGTTAAGGATTTTGACTGGAATCTCTTTGAAAGAGAGGTTGTTCTGAATATCTATGGCCTCAACAGGGATTACGACTGCTGGGTCACCAATGCACTTCTTTAGCAAGGAGACATGGAAGACTGGATGAACTGAGGATAGATCTGAAGGTAATTCGAGCTCATAAGCTACTTTGCCGAAGTGACTGAGAATTTTGAAGGGACCGACACATTGGGGACTAAGCTTTCCTTTCTTGCTGAATTTCTTCACTCCTTTCATGTGAGAGATTTTTAAATAAACATGATCACCAATATCAAACTCGAGATCTTTTATGAATATGCATGAATGAAAACATGAGAACATGACTGAGTTTATAACGTGTGTCATAGACTGACCATCGTGAGCTGAACTGAGCCATTGAGTACATGACTGACGACCGAAATTGATGCTAGAGGGTCAACCTATGGGTACCTACTTCTCCAAACTAGATTCATTACATGAAGAGGAAAATAGAGTGTCTAGGTTATGGAAGTTCGAGAGTTATAGGGTATCTCCCCCTTGGGACACTATGTCTCTCGGCGAATGCTGACTTGATTAAAATGTTGAGGAAAACTGAGGTGATGCATAAGGCAACTACGAACTGAATCGTGACTGTATATCTAGGATCTAAGACTGAGATATGAAACATGGACTGAGATGCTCATGCAACTACATGATTGGTTTATCTTAGAATGGTCATATTTATGAGACTTCAGATAGTATGACTAGATGGACAGAATGAGAAAATATATAAACCTGTCTGTCTGACTGCTGGACTGGGTTACTGGCTGTTCAGACTAGTTCCTACTGATTGACTCATCTAATCTACTGACTGACAGATGGCTGAGTATTCGGCATGTAAAACTGAACGGTACTTAGTTTGGATAGCTGGAATTAAACTGCAGACTATCATGCATAGAAGGTAAGGACTGACTGGGTAACATAAGGTAACTGAGCATAAATGAGTGAAAGATATATTATCTTAAGGATGCAAGACCAAGCTGATAACGCTCAATCTACAGCTCTCGTGGGAGTGTAAAGCGGTCGTTAGCAAATATAGAACCCAACCTGGGTTGGGTGTCGATCCCACAGGGAATAGCTTGGTCAACAAGTAAGCAAAATAAATAGACTTTTGGTGCAAGTCTCGTAAAAAGGGGGGAATTGTAATATGTAACCAAAGTAATGAAATAAAAGCTGAAAATAGCAAAGTAAAAGAGAAAGATTGTCACGTAAGTTGTAAACAATGAGAATTGAAGCGTTGGGGTTATGTCCACCTTCTGAGGTATACGTCTCTATCGGCTATGAGTGTGTAGAGTCTTGACATGCAATTGCTTATAGAGAAATGTAGTCGATGGTAAATCACAGCGTCTCGCGACCTAAACAAGGACTATTTCACTTTAACTCTCGCGAGCTTAAAGTGTGTCTAACGGTACAAATTCTCCAAGAGGTTAGTCCAGTTACGGCACTAGCTTTTTAATAGGAAAGGGTGTCCTACTACCTTGACATTATCTCTTTTCCAGACAAATAACCTTTCTCGCGAACAAGTTAAATGTTAGACTGGCGTATTCTTGCGTTTGCAACCACAAAGAATGTAGATTAAGATGAAGAGAATAATGATATAAGCAATATACGTGTCTTGAACTCACAAACTCACAACAATATATAGTAACTCATTCGGCTTCCATAACCCCAACTAAGAGGTTTAGTTACCCATGAATGCGAAGGATATCACGATTTGCATGGTTGATGGCGTGAGAAGTGGGTGATAGGCGTGTGGTTTTTGTGATTCCCTAGCAAGTAACGATTCTCTTGTTGCGGAATTTAAGAATAGAAGAGTAGATTAGAAGTGTTTGTGGTGGAAGATGAGAGGGATGGAAGAAAATTAATTGTTGAATTAAGTAAAGAATGTATCTCTCCACTAAGGGAGGACTTGCCTCTCCACTAAGGGAGGACTTTATTAAAAATCTCTAGCATGATAGGGTATTTATAATACTCTTATCCTACTCCTACTAAGCTAATGAAATAAATAGCCAAATCCTACTATACTAATGAAATCCTTGACCCAAATGTACTAGGATAAGGTTACAATATCATAATCCAAATAGAATAGTGAAATACATAACCTAATTGTATTAGGTTAATGTATCTTTGTAAAAATCCAGCTTTGTGTCTGTAAGTCCCCAAAGTCTTCATAAATGTTGTTTTAGCCCGGGACAGATTTTCCATGCAACAGATTTGGTCCTTAGGCGTCCAGCTCCCTTCTACTTCGTTTGTGAGCTTTATTTTGCGTCAAGTAAGCCATAAAATGTTGTATTTTGCATCATTTATACCTGAAACTTTCCTAATCATGTTTGTTAGCTCATTTACAGGAAAAAGGACTAAAAGTGCATGAAATAGATAATTAGTTCTCAAAACTAGGCTAAAATATGGGCAAAATATATTGATATAGGCGTGTAAATCCGCCTATCATCAACACCCCACACTTAGAGCTTTGTTCGTCCTCGAACAACATATCATGTCCTTCTAAGCATCGACTTAAGGTTTTTACAACAACAACACAAAACATTTATCAAGGTAAGCACAACAATTATCAACAAAGAGTAGCTTTCCGATTATAAGTAGAAACAATTTAACCTCAAGTATAGACTCGTGATGGTGATCAACTCACATGCACACGTTAAGGTGCATAGAATCATATACAACTATCCAAAGCTTATCAACCATGTGTGTCTCACAATATAGTACCCATAATCACTCACAAATATAGCATATTTTTCAAACATGGGTATCAAAGTGTCCTTGCTCTCACTCTCACAAAGAAGTCATATGTAGCAACTAATGACCATAGGCTTGCCTTTAATGTAGTACTCTACTAAATGTCGGAATGTTAAGATTAGGATCAAGTAGGTCTTTTGATGGTTGTAATGTAGGCTAAGGGACGGGTAGGATCAGCTATTTTGGCCAGAAATAGTGACTAAGTTCCTAAGCACTTTAATACATCACATTGTATCATTGACACTTTTTTCTTTCAACCTTTCTTTATTTTATTCTTCCACCTTTGTTCTCATCTTTTGTTTTTCAATTTTAAGCACAACTCACTTTTCAGCTTTCTTTTCCTTTTTCTTTTCACAACATACCTCTTATGATAGCACTTTTTTTTTCATCACACATTCAAGCACCATTACAATTTAAAGCATCATACTCACCCAATTTCCTCTTATGTTGTCACATGACTTTTTCACTTTAAAGCACTCAGGATTTTGGATCAAATTATGGTCTTGAAAGAAATGGATTAGGCTTACATACAAGGTTGTCAAAGAAATAGGCTAAAGGCTCAAAAAGGGTTAACTAGGATGATGTTCATGGGTAGGTAAAACTAAAGGTAAACATGTATAGGTTGCCAAAGAAATGCCTAAATCATATCCTAAACTTACATTCCTTATTTTCGCTTTGCATACATACCAGGCAAGTTCTAGCATCATCCACAAACATAGAATATACTATTATCTCACACACACAAGGCACATGGTCGACTTGATTGGAAGTAATATAGACTCTCGACCCAACAATTGAAGGAATTGAATCACACAATATCACATAATGAGTCACAACTAGAGCCTAAATGTCTCAATAGTCACAATTGTAGCACATACTCTTGTTATAATCTCATGATGCCTATCAAAATAATTTCATGCGAAGCTAGAAAAATTTAACTCCTAAAAAAAACTAAAAAAACGTCAAACGAAAAACAACAAAAAAAATGGAAAAAAAATGGAAGTAAACAAACAAACATACAAGCATAAGTGCAAACAAAGAAGTATAGCATGCGATTCTGCCACCCCACACTTAGACGGGACACTGCCCTCAGTGGAAAATAAATTCGAAGAACCTGGTTAGTCGGACCCTTCATCAATGTCGGGGGTCATACCCCCTTCGTCGGAATCATCATAAGAGTCGTCGTCAGAGTTCTCCTCATCATCAGAATCAGGCAAGCGTCGATCATCATCAGTCGGCACGTCATCGTCTAGGGGTTCCTCAAAATATACGCCCACTCCACACATCTCCCGGGTATGCATGTTCATTGGGTAGTCGTGGTCCAGCTGTTGGAGCTCTTCAGCGGTTGGAATACGTCCACCACTCATCATAGTAAATCGTGTCATGCCATAGAGATGGCGGAAGAAACTCTCATCACGAGCATGTCTCTCCGCAGTAGTAAGGTTGACTCCATGAGTTGTTTCAGCATCTTTGACCTTGGTGAGGTCAACCTTCTTTGGGTTATGTGGGAGTTTGTGGTCAGCTGGTTCCTCTTCGATATCCTCCTTCCGCAACATTGCTGTCAACAAATTGTCGAATGTGAAATGGGACCTTTTGTGGAGTCTGGCCTTCCTCATGGTAGATCGAATGATTGCCCCAAAGTTGATAGGGACATTTGTCATCAAAGAATAGACCAAACACACTCTATCTCTCGATATCTTGGTGTATTGAGTTCCAGGAATAAGGCATGAGTTGACAATGCGCATCCAGATTCTTGCTTCCCTATTTAGTGGAGCATAGGGGAAGGTATTGTGATGGCCTGTTTCCTTATGTCTGCCCCATCTTGCCATCGATCTGCTTCCACAAAGCGTGTGTCGTATTGCTCTGTAAGGAGGCCTACTGTACAGCTCTTTGAATGGTGCAGTGTCGACCGAAGGTAAGCCAAGAAAAGAGTTGATCCAATCCGCTGTAAGATGTAACACTTGGCCCCGAATTTTGACTTCATTGCCTGTTGTGTTCAGCGACCAGTTGGCATAAAACTCTCTTGTTAAGTCAAGATTGCACTCTCCCATGTCGCGGAAGATGAAATCCAGCTTCAAAGCCATTATTTTTGCCAACATTCGCGGCTCCTTCTTTGCTAAGGTCTCCTTGTTGATCAAGTCGACGTGCACATATTTTATTTCTTTGTTGCTGCTGTACCATGCTTTGGATTCTTCCTCAAGAACCCATTTTATTCCAAACATTCTGCGTGGTAGGTGTGCTGAGGATGATTCTCCTTGGTCTTTTCGACTTCTCTTCTTGCCCTTTTGGGACGTGGTAGCCTTCTCCTTGCCTTGCCTTGCTTTAGGTGCCATTGTACCTGAGACTAGAAATAATGTTAGTTGCAGCACAATCTCACTTGACACAATCTATATGAAAGCACTAGGGGTACCACCCCACACTTAGTTTCGTTAGCACAAATCAATGAAGTGAAAGTGGTCGAGTACTCAGATTTCGTCGACATACGTTTTAGGATTGTATTCCGACAAGAAAATCAGCATTACATCACTTATTTGCAGCCAGTGGACTACTTTCATGGTGGATATAGCAACACTATGACATAGGGGTTACCACATGGAATCGTTATTCTTACAACAAGCACAACCTCCTAAGTCGATAGGCACTATGACCTTATCCCGATGGCCGGGATAGTCTATCATGTAAGCATCCAAACAACACTCTTAAGCAATATTCATAGCCATATATATTCAGCAAATATCATAACAATGCTTTTTGAAACAAAATTCAAGTCGGAAACGAGTCAAGAATTCCCTACGTATATATTCACTCACATGATTTTGCAACAATAATCCAAACACATGAACATCACCTACCAATCCCACATGATTTAGCATAGCAACATAGTACTTACGATAATTATATGAAGAATAAGAGAGTATTTACTTGTTTGAAGCTTGTGGAGAAGTTGTTGTGAATTGGAAGAGCAAAAGAAGAAAATTTTGAGAAGATTTGGAGGGTTATGCGGCGCCTTTAGGGTTGTTTCTAATGTGGTTGTGTTATAAAACTAAGTCCCCTTTATATAGGAAGAGTATGGTTCGGGTTATGACCCATTTACAATCGGATTTGGGGACAAGAACACCACATATGCGGCGCATATCACTCGGCATATCAATGACATATGCGGCACATTGTCTATGGCATAATGGGACATATGCGCTGCATAGTCTTTGGCATTTGTAGACATATGCGCCACATAGTCTATGGAACATGAGATACTGAGACCAAATGCCATAGCATAGGCGGCGCATAGTCAAAAGCATACCTAGGAATAGGCGGCGCATAGTGTATAGCACACTAGATTCCGAGTCCTTAGGCTATAGAATAGGTTGTGCATCGTTCGTGGCCTATTTTTACCAAGGCCTAGCCTTCCTCGAAGCCTATTTTGACGTGAGAAAGGCTCAATTCATAGCCTTACGCATCACCATTCCTAACTTACCGACTTTACCATACAATGCATCCAAATTGTCGATGGAGATCAATCTCCTCGTCGCATACTTCTTGCACCTATATTTGCTCAAAACAAATGAAAACTATTAGTACGATGGGTTGCCTCCCACCAAGCGCCTTAGTTTTGGTCGTGGCACGACTCTTATTTTTGGATTTTCATTTATCAAGAACAAAACAAGTACTAGAACGAAAGAAAAATAATAAAATGATAAAACGATAAAACGATGGGTTGCCTCCCATCTAGCGCCTTATTTATTGTCGTGGATCGACATAGTTACCTCGAGTACTCAGACTTCGTCGAGGTAAATGGTGGATCGTTTTCTAAAAGGATTTAGATGGCAATGAGGCTTACCTGTGGGCATGCGATCTTCTTCGAGATGACTCCTACGTTTCTCCGGAGAGTCACCAATTATATCATTAATAGTCCAACCCATAGCTCTCTTGTATCTCATCAGAGCAGAGATGAGAGCCTCCACGTGCTGTTCACTTAAATCATCCACCACACTTATTGGAAGTATACTTCCACTTTCCAAGAACACATACCTTAGATAATCGGGAAGCTCTTGCGATTCTAGCATTGGTGGCTCGTCAATGGGAGTCTTCGCTGTTGGTTGATTCTTGAGATCACAATCTGGTTGCTTAGGAGTATAAGGCTCTATTTCTGTTAGAGCACTCATAAGTTCTTCATAACCTTCATTATCTTCATGCTCAACTTTCAGTGGCACAGTAGACAATGGCTCAACAGTAGGTTGTTTCTCTATAGATAATTCTTTCGTATCCTCATGATGAACATATAACTCATTCATATCGCTGGGCTGCTTCATTGTTTTGCATATATCAAACCATACCACTTCGTCATTAATTCGAAACAAAAGCTCATTATCTTTTATGTCAATAAGCACACTTCCAGTTGTAAGGAAGGGACGTCCCAAGATGATGGGAACTTCAGAATCCTCCTTACAATCCAGAATAACGAAGTCTGCAGGAAAGATGAATGAAGAAACTTTCATCAACATATCATTCAAGATACCCACAGGTCGTTTTACCGACCTATCAGCCATCACGAGCCTCATATTGGTTGGTGTCGGATCGCCTAGCCCCAACTTCTTGTAGATGGATAGTGGCATCAAATTGATGCTAGCTCCCAAATCGCACAATGCCTTAGCAAAATCCAATGATCCAATTGTGCAAGGAATAGTGAAAGCTCCAGGATCTGCCTTCTTTTGAACTAGCGATCTTGTAGCAATTGCACTACAATGATGAACATTATCCGCCAACTCATAACTTGCTGCCCGCTTCTTTGTCAAGAGATCCTTCATAAATTTCACATACCCAGGCATTTGTTCAAGTGCCTCCACCAATGGAACATTAATGGTGAGCTGCTTTAACATATTCATGAATTTGCTGAACTTTGTGTCATCCGCCACCTTCTTCAATCTTTGGGGAAAAGGTGGTGGTGGGTATGGAAGTGTTCTCTTTTGTTTTTCCACTTTTTCAGGCTGCACGTCACTAGGTGAAACGTCCCTGACGTTGGGAGTAGTTGTTGCGGCTTCTTCTCCTTTTGTAACGTCACTAGGTGTAATGTCCATGTCCGCAACTTCGTCAACCACTTGCTTGCCTTTTGCTGAAGTTTCCAGCACCTTACCACTTCTGGTAGTGATGGCCATGCATGACCCATCATTCTTTGGGTTTTGCACAGTATCGCTTGGTAAGGTGCCAGCCTTTCTTTGATTGAATGCTGCTGAAAGTTGGCTCAATTGCTGCTCTATTTGCCTGATAGAAGTGGAATGAGAATCAACTAGTTGCTTCATGGAGGACAAATCATCAATCACCTCCTTAACTCCTGTGCTCGTTGCTTCAACTCCTTTCAATAACTTAGCCATCATGTCTTCCATACTCCCAGAATTAGATGTGGTGGTATCACGTCTACCAGGGGGAACGTACAAACCACTCTTTTCATTATTTTTCTTCCAACTACCTTGGTCTTTGCTTCCAGATTTATCATAATAGTTCCGTCCTTGGTTTCCTTGGGCATTCCCACGGAAACCCCCCTGATTGTTCAAGTAGTTGGCCTCCTCTTCAGAATCAGATTCGTCTCTTCCTTTTAGCGCTACAGCTTTCACTTTTTCAGTCTTCCCTGATAATAAGTGCTTTGTCAGAAGATCCAATTGTGTTTTCATGTGCGCCATGTCTTGCTCACGTTCTTCTTCTCTTCTTCTTTGGTCTGCAGACATGCCAATAGATAAAGTGGGGCTTGCTACCTCAGAATCCCTGGTATGCCAAGCTCTACTTTGCTTTATCATGCGATCTAGCATATTGCTTGCTTGACCAAAGGTGAGGTCCATGAAAGAACCTCCAGCTGCGTTGTCCACCACTGGTTTAGTTACTGAATTCAAGGCTCTATACAAGATCTCCATGAGGTGAACATTAGTCATGTGATGGTTTGGGCATCTCGTTAGCTTTGTTTTGAACCTCTCCCATGTTTCGTGAAGAGCTTCAGAGGGAAGCTGACGAAAGTTGCTGATTTCATCTCTCAATTGAGCCCTCTTGGATGGCGGAAAGAATCTTTCTAGGAAAGCGTCTCTCAATTGCCTCCAATTTGTAATTGAATCAGGAGTCAACCCATTCAACCATAGTGTTGCCTCCCCAGACAGAGACAATGGAAATAGGCATAATCGAATAGCATTCTGACCAACACCAGGATTGTCAAAAGACTTGCATGTAGAAATAAAGTTGATGAGATGCATATTCGGATCATCGCCTGCTAGTCCACCAAATAATCCCTTGAGTTGCAATAACTGAATCATGGTGCTAGTGATGTTGAACTTGGCTCCGGGCGCTAATGGTGGTGGAATTATAGCTCCAGTGGCTCCGACACCATCAAGATCATCATCATCATCGTCGAAAGCTGGCTGGAAAGGTTGGCGATCATACCTATACCGAGCTTGTCGACCTCTTCTGTTGGCAGGTGTTGCAGTTTCAGCGACATGCCTTAGGTTTATCAACTCGTCATCACCTAAATCCTCATCGTCAGGATTTGTTGCTCGCCCAGGATTATCAATATTTTGTTGTTGGACTTGAGCATCGGCAAGAGCAGCTAATCTTGCTTGCTCGTGTTGAGCAGCCATCCTGTCGATTTCAGCTTGTGCTTCCATTCTTCTAATTCGTTGTGGTTCCGAATTGATTGGTAATAACGGTTGACCAGAACTTCTAGTATGGGGCATACACTAAAAGAAAAACCTGCAAGAAACAAAAACAAAAACTAAAAGTAAAAGTACGAGAATCTTTGACCAAAGGGTCTAGTAATTATCACGAACTTGATTGACACTTGTATTCCCCGGCAACGGCGCCAATTTTTGATAACGCTCAATCTACAGCTCTCGTGGGAGTGTAAAGCGGTCGTTAGCAAATATAGAACCCAACCTGGGTTGGGTGTCGATCCCACAGGGAATAGCTTGGTCAACAAGTAAGAAAAATTAATAGACTTTTGGTGCAAGTCTCGTAAAAAGGGGGGAATTGTAATATGTAACCAAAGTAATGAAATAAAAGCTGAAAATAGCAAAGTAAAAGAGAAAGATTGTCACGTAAGTTGTAAACAATGAGAATTGAAGCGTTGGGGTTATGTCCACCTTCTGAGGTATACGTCTCTATCGGCTATGAGTGTGTAGAGTCTTGACATGCAATTGCTTATAGAGAATTGTAGTCGATGGTAAATCCAAGCGTCTCGCGACCTAAACAAGGACTATTTCACTTTAACTCTCGCGAGCTTAAAGTGTGTCTAACGGTACGAATTCTCCAAGAGGTTAGTCCAGTTACGACACTAGCTTTTTAATAGGAAAGGGTGTCCTACTACCTTGACATTATCTCTTTTCCAGACAAATAACCTTTCTCGCGAACAATTTAAATGTTAGACTGGCGTATTCTTGCGTTTGCAACCGCAAAGAATGTAGATTAAGATGAAGAGAATAATGATATAAGCAATATACGTGTCTTGAACTCACAAACTCACAGCAATAGATAGTAACTCATTCGGCTTCCATAACCCCAACTAAGAGGTTTAGTTACCCATGAATGCGAAGGATATCACGATTTGCATGGTTGATGGCGTGAGAAGTAGGTGATAGGCGTGTGGTTTTGGTGATTCCCTAGCAAGTAACGATTCTCTTGTTGCGGAATTTAAGAATAGAAGAGTAGATTAGAAGTGTTTGTGGTAGAAGATGAGAGGGATGGAAGAAAATTAATTATTGAATTAAGTAAAGAATGTATCTCTCCACTAAGGGAGGACTTGCCTCTCCACTAAGGGAGGACTTTATTAAAAATCTCTAGCATGATAGGGTATTTATAATACTCCTATCCTACTCCTACTAAGCTAATGAAATAAATAGCCAAATCCTACTATACTAATGAAATCCTTGACCCAAATGTACTAGGGTAAGGTTACAATATCATAATCCAAATAGAATAGTGAAATACATAACCTAATTGTATTAGGTTAATGTATCTTTGTAAAAATCCAAATTTGTGTCTGTAAGTCCCCAAAGTCTTCAGAAACGCTGTTTTAGCCCGGTACAGATTTTCCATGCAGCAGATTTGGTCCTTAGGCGTCCAGCTCCCTTCTACTTCGTTTGTGAGCTTTATTTTGCGTCAAGTAAGCCATAAAATGTTGTATTTTGCATCATTTATACCTGAAACTTTCCTAATCATGTTTGTTAGCTCATTTACAGGAAAAAGGACTAAAAGTGCATGAAATAGATAATTAGTTCTCAAAACTAGGCTAAAATATGGGCAAAAATATATTGATATAGGCGTGTAAATCCGCCTATCATCAGAAGCGTATAAAATAATTCCAAAAATCTCTGTAATCTGAGGTACTAAAATACTACTAACTGAGTAACTGTTGGCCATATTCTATGGTCGGGTAATCTTGAAAGTGAACTGAGTATCTGATCTGGATGGACTATAACTGGGGTTGAGATTGTTGCTATGATGGTAATTAAGATTGTAACTGTAACTAAGACTGTAACTGGGACTGAATGCTGGTGTCTGATAACTAAGGTTTAGACTAGTACTGAAGTACTGAATTCTGATAGCTACATAAATGATAACTGAAAGACATGGTCTTGTAGGACTACCTGAGTCCTTTACTGAATATAGATTACTGAACTGACGTGATAACTAAGTCTTAGGTATAGAACATCAATACCATGGATTCACTGAGGGATCTTAAATTAGGGTATTCATGACATAAATCTGAGTTCGACTGATCACAAGTAGTAGAGCATATGTCATGTGAGCTGGGCATACTATAAAGCATGACATGAGTGTATGAGTCATGACCTTATGACCTGATTCTAAAGTTTCTGTATTCATGGGACATGATTTGTAACACTGAGTGAAGTTGAACTCCTTAACCTAGGAATTAAGAGCATACAGGAGTTTTCACTAACATGAATGAATATGAGCGATGATCATAGAGATAACATGTAAGAAGTGAATGGATATCATGATAACTGATGGGTTTTGATATTCTGAGATGGTCTGCAGGATCATGCTCATTGCGAGAATAGATAAGAATGTCATCTATGAATACTATGATGAACATGTCCAAGTACTTCTTGAACACACGATTCATCAAGTCCATGAAAGATGTTGGGGAATTGGTAAGACTAAAGAACATAACTAAGAATTCAAAGTGACCATACCGAGTACGAAAAGATATTTTTGGAATGTCCATTCTCTGACTCTGAGCTGATGATAGCCTAATTTGAGTTCTATCTTAGAGAAATAGCTAGCACCCTGAAGTTGGTCAAACAAGTCATCAATTATGGGAAGTAGATACTTGTTCTTGACGGTGACTTTATTGAGCTGATGGTAATCAATACATATTCTGAGAGAAACATTTTTCTTTCGCATGAATAACACTGGTTCACCTCACGGGGACACACTGGGTCTGACGAATCCCTTAACTAGGATATCCTTCAACTGTTCTTTTAATTCACTGAGTTCTGCTGGTGCCATTCTGTATGGTCGAATAAATATAGGTTGAGTATCTGGAAGAAGGTCTATGCCAAAGTCTATTTCCCTTCGGGAGGAATTCCTTAAAGATCTTAAAAAAACCATCTGAATATTCATTCACTACTGGAATTGATTTGAAACTGGGAGTTTTCGAAACTAGAGTCCTTAACTCGAACAATATGATAGACATATCTCTTAGATATAATTTTTCGTGCCCAAAGGTAGGAAACAAGTTTACCTTTGAAAACTAAAGTACTACATCTCCACTCTAGGATAGGTTGATTCGAAAATTAAAACTGGACAAATCTATTTCTGCAGTCAACTGTGGCATAGCAAGAATGAAGCTATTCCATACCGAGAATGACATCAAAATCGGTCATCTCTAATTCAACTAAGTTTGCTAAAGTGACTTTCTGAGATACCATAATCGGACAGTTTCTGTATACCCATCGGGCTATGATAGTTTTACCTACTGGATAGAGACTACGAAGGGTTCTACAAGAATTTAGGGCTGACTCCGAAATCAACTTCTATATAAGGAGTAACAAAAAACAAAGAGGCTCCTAGATATAGCAAAGCGTAAACATGCAAGTGAAAGATCGGTAACGTACCAGTGACTACATCAGGAGAATTTTCCTGATCCTGTTAGGACTGATGAACATATAATCTGTTTGGGCATTGCCCACTAGTGGCACTGGAGGTGGCACCCTGCTGATTCAAGCAACTAGACTGAGCTGAAGAACAGTTGTGCTGGCTTTATGGACCAACCTTAGGACAGTATCGGATTGTGTGACCTGACTCTCCACACCCATAACACACATCATCGTCGGATATACATATACCCTTATGATATTTGCCATAAGTTTGACAAAAGGGATGGGTTCGGGTGCTGCTAACACTACCCTGAGATTTAGGACCTGATGCCCTATCTCTGAATTTAGGGATCAGAGCACTGGATAAGGGAGGAACTGGAATCGAAGACTTTGGGTGGAATTGATAACAGTTACCACCCTCTGACTTAGGCTGAGTAAAATTGAGATTACCTGTTCTCACTCTCTTATTTTCTCTCTTTCTTTCTTTCTATACTTTCCCACCTCAACATATTAGGTATGAATCATATGCTTGGGTGGGACAACAACCCACTGATTGCTATGAGCTAATACTGAATAAGATAAAGTAAGAGAGTCAATTCTAAATTCGCCATGAAAGATATGCTCATCCAGGGAATCTTCTTGAATGGGCGGAGGTACCAACTGATTCTCAGTTTTTCCTTCATTAGTCCTTTTAGGAGATATATTCTATAATGAAAAGGAGAGCGGATTAGACTGGGAGGTAAATTTAAGCATATGCTCACTTGCACAACATGAATACTGAAAGAGGAGAAACTGTTCCTAAAACATCTCATAGCCTCCTGTCCATAAGTGTGGTGCACAACACACTCATGCACAAGACTCTACTAGATACAACTTTTAAGACTTCCTAGGACGCTGTTGAACCTTAGGCTCTGATACAAAGTTTGTAACACCCTGTATTTGACACCCAAAATGCCACACGATGCTCATGATGCCGAAGGACCACAAACTAATCAATGACTAATATCTGTAATTGAGCACTGAATAATATACTATAAATATGTGGAATGTAAGCTATAAATCCATAAGGTTCAAAACTAAACTAATACTGAATATAAAACAATGTCTGTAATGGGGTATAACTATACCCAAAACTGAAATAAGCTATCTAAAACATACTATAGTCTGAAAGCCTCTAAACTGTCTAAAATCTATGAAGTTGATGGGACATGTCCCCAACTAACTCT
The DNA here is from genome assembly GCA_030864225.1 of Capsicum baccatum var. pendulum. Lineage (NCBI taxonomy): Eukaryota > Viridiplantae > Streptophyta > Magnoliopsida > Solanales > Solanaceae > Capsicum > Capsicum baccatum. Next base: position 184,397,958 of record CM061554.1, read on the forward strand.
GAACTATTGAAATAGTAAAGTTAATAAAATAATCATGCTATTCTTGAATGATGAGGATTCACTGCTAGTCTGGCTGCTGAACATCTGATCTACTAAGGATGCTCGGGAACTCGTTCTTCTAAACCTATGGTATAAAACACCATAGCGCAAATGCATTAGTATAATTAAATGTACTGGTATGCAAGTGAGGTAGGCTGAATGCAAAGGGTTCATATGCATGAACAATACTAATTGACTGTATAGCATAAACGTGAGAGTACATGCATGAATAAGTAATTGTAACTGAAGTCGTGATAGGGTTGAATACTACATTCTGACTACTGAGTCTACTGACAACATGGATTTACTGATGTCTGAGTTTACTAGTAACTGATAACTGGAAGAATATTTCTAATAGTACTGATTATAAATAACTGATCTAAGCGTTATACAGAGCTGGATGACTGTATTTGATAGTCCTAAAATCTGATAGAACTAGCTAAGTTCCGTACTTAGCTGAGTGACTTTGTCTGACAGTCCTGATTTCTATAGAACTAGACTGAGTTCTATTCTTAAGACTAAATCTAAAATTGAAACTGTGGGAAAATTCATCTAACCAACATGCCCCAAATAAAGCAATATAGCTGAGTTGGGGACCAAGCTGTAACCCCAATTAGAAGGGTGTCAATACCAAGCCACTAGTAAGGACAAGCTGTGAGTGATCCCTCATATAGCAGGTACTCAAAGGAGAATGGTGGGACCCTTATATAATAGGTTAAGCCACCTCATATACCTTCAGAAGGTTTGATGTCTCAACCTATACTGGCTACGTAGTTCTGAAGCGCAAGGACTGCTTCTAAGAATTACACCCTCTAATAACAGGTGAGTTCCCATCCTTGGGCTTACTCGGTGCTAAATCCTACTCCCATTTGAATAGAAACTGAACATGATTAACTGAACTAAACTGGACTAAGTTTCTTGGGCTCCGTGGCTGACAAAATACTACTGAGATTACTAAGTTACTAAGATTTCTGAGATTACTAGGATTTTTGAGTTTTCCTGAGTCATAAATCTGATTGAATTCTACTGAGCATCGTACACTCTTGAATACATGTCCAACATCAACAATCCATAATACAATGAGTTGGGGTTTTCATGAAGTATATGCTTATCATAATCTTGTTCATGATAGGAATGCATATAATCAATATCATAATTCCATATTCTAGCATCATGATCGTTTCAACAAACATCTACATTACACATCAATAGCATGGGAGTAATTTGAACATAAGGGTAAAATATGAATCCATCACTTAAGTCACAATTGAGCTATATTACATAATTTCTAATCTAATGTCTTAGGCATTTTATCAAACACTTAGGTTGCATGACTTATGGCATGGCATAATCATCAAATTAACATATCATAACCAACTAAAATTCATGGTATTTAGCTTACATGCTAACATATTTTCATAAAAATACATAAAGAATCTAACTTGGGAATCATACAACAACAACCACATGAACATAATCAACCCGTAGCATAAATACCAAAATTCATAGTTTAAAACTTTATTCTTGGACTTCATGGACGAAAGGAATTCATAAATGAACACTATGCATACCTTGGATGGAAGATTGTTAAAAATTAACGGTAGAATCTCTTAAATTTGAAGCTCCTATGAAAACCCTAGACTTGTTCTTGAGAGTATTTGAGAGAAACAATAATATTTTGGTGAAATAATGGTTGAATCTTGTGTTTTTGGACTTATATAGGAGTGGAAAATTAAACATTTTGCCCTTAAGGATGCGGTTATTTAATGATTAAAAATTGGGTGCCGATACTATAAGCGACGCGGCACGTTGATAGCTACGATGCGATAATCGACGCGTAGCACCATGATTGCGTCAGTCTCAAAAGTTTTTGTTCTGGCAGCCTGTACAAATGTTGACCAATGCGATTTGTGATGCGGCATGCCCAAATCGCGTTGGTCCACTAGTTTGGAACTTCAAACATGATTTAAACATGTTCCAAAAAATCCAAAACTAGTCCGAGAATACCTATTGATCTTCCTGATCATGAATTTATAAAAATATAGAACTTTCAAGGATGTTAAGGTTGTGTAATGAGATTTCCAACTTTCAAAGACTAAAATAAACATAGTCTAGAAGCTTAGTTAGGATTTTCTAAGTATGGGACCCCTTGACAAGCTTAAAGGACTGAATTTAGGTTAAGAAATTTGCGAGGTCTTACAGGTATATATCAGTGATGTCGGATATTCAGGTAAGATAGCAATTGTAATGGTTTAGGGAGGAATATAAGTTTAGAAATGTGGTACTAGCAGGCTCTAAAGAAGTGATTATAGTTGATTAAGAGTTTGAGAATATTCATGTTATGTGTTTGAATCTAAGTTTGAATCTTTGAGGGTTGCGCTAATAGAAAAAAATAAGTTTAAAATTCTAAGTTAGTTAATTTTAAGTTGTTACATGATGATTGTTGGGATTATAAAATACTAAGTGTTGTATCTTAGGAGAAAGTACTAGAAGTAAGTTTTACATTATCGGGCATAGTCATTCAGGGTGACTTTATCATTTATGCGTATTATTATCCTCCAGATGCTAGAGTAAGGTGGTGGCATTTAAGTTTATAGTTTGTTCAGCAGTTCACAAACTTAGAACGATGACTTTAAGCTAAGGGGGGGATGATAGAACAAGTAACCGAGCCAGCCCCTCAAATTCTAGTAGTGATACTAGTCTATTGTAGAACATCATTAGGGGAGGAAGGTGATCAACCCATTCTCATCTCAGTGAAGAGTTTTTTACTTCCTTCATTACGATACCTACTCATGCTTTATATGTCATCTCAATGATCATAGTTCACATTTTTGCATATCATAAAGAATCATGTGTGTTTCCAGCTCTTAGTATAATGAGTCCCAGTTTGCTCATTTGTAAGAATTATATTTCATGAAACTTATGAACTCAAAACTCAGGTCATGCAACTCATGACTCATGTATTCATGATCTATAGTATGTTCAGTTTCAGTACTCATGCTATGCATATAATGATCAGCGAAATTCAGATTTATATCATACACATCACCGAATTAGTCCTCTTTGATGAATACAGTTCAGTTCTTGCATCATGTTTCAAATTCCAGATAACTATCTATGATTTGGTTCATGTGTGACTCGTGCATCATCTCAGTCTTTCCTCAGTATTTCAACCAAGTCAGTATCTTCCAAGGAACATAATGTCCTAAGGAGGAGATGTACTATAATCCCCCAAGCTTTCATGTCCTAAGACCTTCCATCTTCTCTTCACATAATAAGATCCATCTTGAAGTAATATATACTCATAAGTTGACCCTCTCGTCTCTATTTCATCTTTATAACCATTCTCATGTCACTGTATTTATTCACAAAATTAGTTCAGTTCATGATGTTCAGTTCATGTATCATGTTTCAGAAGCAGCTATGCAATTATGTTCCAAGTCATGTATCTTCAGTATATGATCTCAGTTACCTCAGTGTTGTACTCTTGGTCTAACCAGTCTCATTTAAGGACGAATGTTCCCAAGGGGCAGATATTGTAATACCCTGAAAAAAAAATCCAAACCAATGTTAGGGCTATGCTTCAAGATCAGGAGAAATAAATTATAGTGTTTTGATAGTTTTATTAGTGAGTTTGATGTATATTAATGCCTCAAATAACTCCTAGCTATTAGACGAATCAAAATATCCCTTATCGATTGTGTTTTAAAGAAGAATGATGCTATAGTCAACTTCAAATAAGCATATCTTTCATTTTACTAAGAATTTTTGAGCTCACGACCCACCAACAGATAGATAATTGAATTATCTTTCCAAGATACAAATTTTGCCTAAATCTAATAACCGAGTGAAAAGTTATAAAAAATTTCATGTTAGGTAATGGGCTGCCGTGATGACACCGCCCGATGGTGTAATAGCGGTGAAGCCAATACCGCTCAACAGTAAACCATCAAATTAGAGTTGTACCAAGGAAGTAGGTCACCTCTATTAGCCTTCTCGGCAGTTCTATAGCATTGGGACAAATATCACTTAGCGGTAAGCCTCAAAATCAGGATTTTTAATGTCCAAGGATCATTTGGTCTTTTCCCATAGCTCTAAATCCATCCAAACACGGGATTTAAGTCCCAATAAAGCCTTATTTGCTCATTATTTCACCAATTACTCAAATTAAAGTATCCCTCTATCAAGAACAAAAACCATATCCTCCATAAATCAAGAACAAATCTCAAGAATTCACCATCAACTCTCACTACTTCATCAACCCAGGTATGTTAAGTGTTTATCCATAGGTTCCTTCCATCCATGGAGTCCAAGTATGCAATTTTAAATTCAAAGTTGTGATCTTTACTAGTTATTGTTATTTTAAATGATGATTTTAACCATGAACTCCATGAATTGTAATTCTATACCATGATTACATGAAATTTTTATTGTTATCAAACCTCACATGCTTTAATGTTGTTATTCACTGATTTAAATCATAATTAGTGTTGTTGAGGTTGAATTAATGCTATTACTACAAGATTTAAACTATTCCTCTTCTTAGATTGAGCTATGCATATCAAGTGTTTGATGAAATGCCTACAAAAATGAATTTTGGATAAATGCTTTCATATTATGTACCCTAAGTTTAGTACTATTTGACAATTATTTCCATTGAGTCCTAGGGTTATGAATACCCAAAAACTTAGTTGTTTACTTAGTCTCAGTATCTTCAAAATTGTTTCAAATATGTTATGTGCATTATAAGTTCAGTCAGAAATCATAATCAGTTTAACTCAGAATAGTTTAGTATTCCGAGTCAATTCAGTTAGGAGTAGGATTTACCACCGAGCGAATCTAGGGATAAGGGCTCACCTGCCAGTGGAGGGTGTGACCTTTAGTAGCAGTCCCTATATTCCAGAACTTCATAGCCAGCATAGGATGAGGAGTCACCCATCATATTAGGCTTGACTACCTCCCAGGGGTGACCCGTCAGATTAGGTTTGACTCCACCCGGGTGTCACCCATCAGTTTAGGCCAGACATCCTGGTTTCTCAGTAGCTTAGTAGATCCACATAGCCATTGTTAGTAGATATGGAATGGTATTAACACCCTTTTAACTGGGGTTACAGGTTAAACTACAATCAATTCAGAGTGGGGCATGTCGGTTAGATGATTCCTCCCGCAGTCTGAGTCCATTAATCAACTCAGTAATTTAGTTTCAGTGTTGTTTGACCATAGCATACAGATATCAGCTATTCATTCATCAAATTTCAGTAACTCAGCTTACATGTTATATTCAGAATATGTTTTATGCTTGGTCATGCATACTCTATATTTACAGATTTTATACACACTTCATATTTACAGAATTGATGTATACTCAGTACTTATAGATTTTATGCACACTCAGTATTTACAGATTTTATGCACATTCAATACTTACAGATTCCATGCATTCTATTTAGACTTCACGATATTCAGTCAGTTATTATTATTTATGTACATGAAGCCACACATATCACCTTACCTCATTTAGCATACCAGTACATTCAAAGTACTGATCACATACTCTTTTCTTGCGCTATGATGTATCATATCATAGGTTTGGACACTCAGTTCCCGGATCGTGCATAGACTTTCCTAATTATCAATCGGAACAGTGGTTAGCCCTCATATTTTGAGGACAGACTATATTTAATTTTATATTTTCAATCTAGTAGTCATTTGGAGTTAGTTGGGGCCCGTACCATCAACTCATATTCAGTCAGTAGAGGCTTTTAAGACTAGTACAGACAGTTAGCCAGTTTTCAATTTCAGTTGTCATTATTAGCATTATCAGTTTTGTCTTATAGACTTACAAGATTTATGACTTAAAACATTATGGCATTCCTCAGATTATTTCCATATATGATCTTTTGATATTAGTTTTACTCAGTGCTCACAACAGGTACTAGCTCATGGGTTAGCTTGTGGTCCCTTGGGACTATAAGTACTGTGTGGTGCCTAGGGTGTACTCTGGGGAGTTATAGGGAATTGGAAAAGTAAATAGGGGGAATATAGTGGATTTTACAAATAAGTAACTAATATCAACTCTGGTTGTAATTGAATCGTTGACGAACACTAGGAATGTGTCCCCCTGGCTTCTATCTTAGTAAGCTTCTCGAGCTCAATCCAACTATATAACTGTTGTGCATGTAAAGTCTGGTAAGATAAGTATTACCAACCATTTTTTGGCACCATTTGTTAAATTTTACTTATCTTCACTCTCCTAGAGTCGCCTTACTAACCCTTACCTTTGATGCCAGTTACAACTATCTCCTCTCAATCTCAAGTTGATTAGATAGGAGTTAACTAGCTTAAGAAGATAGTACAAGTAAGATTATTTTAGTAACTAACCCCAAATCACTATTGTGATTTCCTTTTGCCAACATCTACCTCTCTCTCGAGTTCGTAGTGAATACATGAGGGATCATAACGTGTGCACCAATTAAGAAATCAATGAAATCAAAGGAAACCCTAATACATGTAGCAACAATACTCTAGAAGTATTGAACACTTCCCCTAATTAGTTATGTAGCCAGGATTCCCACTACCCTAGCTAAGGGGTATTAGTCGCTAATGTTTGTGTGATGATTAAAAGAATTCATATTTGAAAATATTCAACAATCGCACAATAATCAACAATTGAAAAACCCAAAACTTCAACTTAATTAATAACCAAAAATAATATAAAATAATTCCAAGATCAAAGATAGATCTTAGAATCAGAATATATGTTTGAAAGCATAAAGAGTGCGTAAACTGAATACAAAACGTTATTAAGGTATTTATAGAATACATGGAAACCCTAAAAATCATATCCCAAATGAAAAACAACAAACGAAGTCGATGGCAACTTACAAAGTCAACATGCAGACTATATGTTGAACATGCAGACTATATGTTAAACTTTGTATGTTGCCACCCTTGAATTTTGGATCTTCAACTCTTTGGACTTTTGCAGTTTTGTACAAACTAAGTCCACATACAGACCGTATGTTGACTTTGTATGTACTAGACCTCTGAAACTGAACTTCAACTCTCTGTATTTTTCCATTCCAACACAAACTAAGTCTACATATGGTTCGTATGTTGAACATACAGACCGTATGTAGACTTAATATGTTGAAGTTCTTGCTTTTTCCTGCAGCTTAGCCTCTGGACATTCAGTTTCTCAACATACTTTGCTTACATAAACTAAGTATGTAGCACATACTCCTAATATTGCCTTTGTATGTACCCAAAAACTTCATTTTTCTTCTTTTTCTTCAGATTTGCAACCAAAACCAAGTTTCCTACAAAACTTACCCAAAACGCATCATATCTAACAAAACATCCTAAGAAACTTTAATGCTTTCATAGTTTTAAGTGTCGAAAGTGCTATATTACTATCACACATCAACACTTTTAAGTTAGAAATTTTGCATTTTCTTAGGCAACACAACACTATAAAATAAAACAAAATAACACGATGCTTAACTAGGAGAACCTAAGCTATCCAAGGCATTTAGTCAATATTTTAGCTCAACTCACAATACCCTCTCCTATCTCAACCTTTGAAAACCAACTGTGTATATCCATAAGCACAATAATGTGATACAACGGGATAAAGGTATGATATTATATTAACAACAGACAAACCTGCATGTATATACAATTTACACTACCCAAAACAAGAAAGCAAATAGAAATATGACTCATGTGCCCCCACAATAGAGAAGACCCATTCACTAATATAAAATAATACATGTCAATTCATGAACAGTCAAGAGACACTCACTCTCAAAAGATAAGTTCTAATCAATGCGCATCAAATACCAAAGGCTTTCCCTTAGTTTTCAGACAGTCATGTTAGGATCACTATAGGACTTTATTCGTCTTGTAAAGTAGGATTAGGGGATGTATGGTACATATGGATATATCAAGTGACTAAGCCTCCTTGGCACTACAACTACTTTTGGGGTCCACCTTTAAACAGTTTCCTTGTTATTCCACCCTTCTTTCTCTCTTTTATTATTTTATTGCATATTCAGGTTCGGTGTGGTCATTATTCCTTTTTTTTCACATTTTCACAATTTTTCTTTCCTTTTTATTTTTCTTTTCTTTTTTCTACCACACCCAACCCTGCTATCCTTTTCTCTCAATTTAGCCTTCTACATACCAACTTTACATCACACACCCCTATGATAGCCATCCCCAACATAGGTAATTTTCCTAAGTTGAGGTAAACAATGACCCCGGGCCTTGTAGTAATAGGCATCCCAAGTCCAACTAGAACTGGGGATTGTTCCCTAACACAACCACATATATCCAGCCTTAGATGGTCTGAATTTCAAACATATAATAGGACAGCATTATTGTTCTTATTAAGACTCTGGAATAGGGTCACAACCATGACCAACCCAACCGAGTCCAACCATACCACACCAACCACCTAACCATACCAAACCAAACTGTAGACTATAAACCAAAAGTAATACCAAAATATTATATGAAAATTAATCCCAAAATATAATAAGATGATATAGTAAGAAATCATGTCCGATGATGTCAGTCTTAATATTAATACCGATGCAAAGGTTGACACCTCTAAAGATCCCACCTATACCAACCCCCAGAAGTACCACAAAGCCTATATCCAAAAGAGTAAACAAATCTGGTTAGGACAAGCCTGAACCATGGCCAAAACCAATATCCCAAGAAAAATAAAAGTGTCTAAACAAATCCATAACATGAAATAATGCCTCTCGAAAGGATAAAAGCTCACCACTTCAGTCTAAATGCTGATACCTAATCTGCGTGATAAATAGAAAGAGTAGAATGGTTGATTTCTGTATAGCATGGGTATGCAGCCGCTAGTAGATTGGGTTGGCGAGTGATCACTAGCATGAATCTAAGAATAAGGATAAAATAATGCCAGTTATAAAACCAAGAAAAACTATCCATAATGCATACAACCATACATATATAAGTGTTGGGAAAGGGAATCGGGTTTGGCATGCATTTAAAATCTTTATAACTGGGTTGTGTAACTTTGCCATCCTAACTACCCACAGGCCATATGGGTTCAGATCCCCCTGCTGAAAAGGTCCCAGTGCGTGTAGCCGTACGACCAGGGAAGTATCCCATGGGATGACTAGTATATCCCCAAATATAAAATATGACATACACATATGGTCTTAAATACCTCTCATATCGGGAAATATGAGTTCTCAGTTTTTGTTCCCCCAGGACCGCCACCTTCCATGGCTTAGCTACATACCCCGCCATTAATGCCCAATTAAAACCATGTCTAAACAATCCATTTACCATTTATTAACCAAGGCCAATATTAGTGGTATCGTCATACCACCTCTTACTTGCTAGTAATATCCACAACCAAATTATTTAGGTTAAGGGGACCTTAGGTGCCCTTCCAATTATAATAGTATATCTACTTGGGAGACATCCATGTTCCCTACAGGCATAATCGTTTAGCCTTTAGCCTTTTTGAACCATTTGTGCCATGTATAAATCCTTTATAAAATTTAAAACATGAAAGAGTTCCATTAAAAGAAGTCAATTCCATGAACGTATCTTAATAAGCATTTTATTAAATACTTTGGGGGCATAATATAACCAAAACCAATTCCAAAGACCATTAAACATTACCATGCTACCCAATTGTCCAAATCCACCATTAGTGCATATAAAAGTATAAGTAAAACCATATGAAACCATAACAAAGCATTCAATGTCAAAACCCCTAAATAATAGCTGAAAACTATAATCATGATATAGTAAAACCATGAAATCGATCATAGAAACCATGCCTTTAGTTGAAATTACAATGATGGAAGAGAATCATTCCTTATACTAAAGAATTGGTGGAAGGAAATCACCAAGACAAGCCCCAAAGCAATCCGTAAGATAAAACCCTAGCCTTCTTGCCCCAAAAGCTCTTGAGAGAATTATGGATTGTTTTGGAATAGTTTCCAAGTGTTAATGAATAGAATAATAGGGTAAGTAATCTCCTAAGTGTACTGGAAGTCATGGGTCCTATTTAGGATAAGTAGGGAAATGTCCCGAATACCCCTACTTAAATCTCTTAAAAAATACAGTCACTTGGATACGACTGACCCATTCGAGTTGTACCCTTATATACAATTGGTACCCACTACTCGTATCCTAGCCTCAACCCTTGGATCAAACACTGTCCAGTATACAAATCATCCAACCAAGTCGTAACCACAACATACGATCTATACCCATAACCCATATCCTTGGCAGAATGAAATACAAGGCGGATCAAATATTGCCAACCATACGACCCCTTCATACGACTTATACAAAGCCCTATGACTCATACCCCTAAGTTGTACCAATTCCAGTGACTGAAACTATCTCACCAACTAATACTGGTTAGCATATGATAGGACCATACCACTTACACCCTAGTATAAGGCTCGTACCCATAAGTTGTATTAGTTCTGGAGAAGGAATTCTAGGGAATTTTCTAAGGGTCAAAACCCAGGATGTTTCAATATAGCACATACACCCAAAATTGCCTTTGTTTGTACCCAAAAACTTCATTTTTCTTCTTTTTCTTCAGACTTGCATCCAAAACCTAGTTTCCCGCAAAACATACCCAAAATGCTTCATATCTAACAAAACATCCTAAGAAACTTGCATTTTTTTCATAGTTTTAAGTGTTGAAAGTGCTATATTTCTATAACCCATCAGATATCCAAAAAAGGAGCAAACTTTGTCTCTGAATACAAATAAAGACATAGTCTAGGTAGGAAAAGATAGTAGCCAAATCCGAATGCATAAATCAACTGCTACTCGAATAGGCCTCCAAGTATCACTAAATCAATTATTGTAGGGCGCACTCAAAACTGGATTTGTACCAAAAGGGTGTAGTGGGGGTGAGTATGGTCCACTTCTACTCAGTAGGTATCATAGGCTAATTGAGCAAAGTAGAAAATAAATCATACAAAATACACATTATGGGTACGTCACCCGTAATCAGAAAATGTCCCAAATAGTAGCCCACACCGTCTCCACTAATAGTTCTACAACATTCACATATACTATATATAAATATAGTGAGGAAATTACAAGTATACAGTTACCATACATACACATATGGAAGAACGTACACATAGATAGATATCACATCAGAGATGAAAATATAATATAGAATAAGCGCAAGACAATATATATATACATGAAAATGCACTGAATATGATGATGATAAAGATGTGATATGATTACCGAGGTCGTTATACAATCTCTGTATACACCTATCAAGTTCTTCTCCCAGGTAAGACCCATGGGGGGTTCAACAACCCATATACAACTAATATCTAGTACCAATATCAATATATCTCCTCTTCGATACATCTATCGATATAGGGTTTTAAATATGTCACATTTTTTGTCAGAAAAAAAATCTAGTGTTTCCAGTATTTCTGCAATGGTACTAGTGTTTCATTATTGTATATGATATGAGGATGTAATTCTCACAACCAACCATAATGAGAATTTCCAGATCCAACTAATTCACCAACCACATGAGCTAAAAACCACTCAATTTTCAAACCATCCATGAAATCCAATGAAATCATATGCCAATAGAGTCAAATACACCGAAATGTGTCATTAATACCACATAAACACCAGAGCAATTAGACTTCTTCTCAAAACCCTTCCCTCATGAATGGACTCTAAATCAACTAAAATATTAAAAAATAGAATCTACGCATTAAAATAAAGTCAATAATATACACACTATCCACTTTTGGGTCGGGGCCAAAATGGACCACCAAAATGGTTTTTTTGGAAAAGAATTGTAAAATCGGAATTTTATTCCAAAAATATTTTTTCCCAAGGTTAAAGGAACTTATAGAAGAAAACCCAAGTGAAAATGGGATAAAATTGGCGTTTAAATTGAAGAAATATTTTTTAGGCTATTGGGGCCAAAATCCCTAAATTTCACCTTTGAATCCAAGTTTTAATGAAGTTCAAATAATTGAAAGGCAAATAAAGTAATTCAAATATGGATTTGGAGCTTACCAAAGCTTAAAAATAGAAGAAATTACTCAAAAACTCGAAACCCCAAGATCCAAGTCTCAAAAACGGTGAAGATAACAGTAAAAGAATATTATATACCCAAGTGCAAGGTGTTGCTAAAGCAGTCAAGTGGCCGCTTTAGCGGTATCCGCCAATGCGTACTAGTCAACTAACGCAGACAAGGGTCACTTTAGCTATCTCGACGCAAAAATGAGGGCTATGATGACACTTGTCGCGGTGTACTTTGACAAGTAAGACTACCACCCAAACTGATATAAAAAGTGAAAAAGACAGAAATACCCCAGGAAAGGCTTCTAGAATGAAGCCAAACCATACACATAATCATAACAATGCAGAAATAACTTATCTAAAACACCAATCATGCCCAAAACCAAGTGTCAATAGTGTAAGAATTACTGATACAATTAAGGAGTGAAATAAATTTGAAAAATAACCACAAAGGAATAGTATTTGTCTTCGAATACTAATAAAGACATAATTAATATAGAAAGATAGAGGTGAACCTCTAACGTATGAGCGTCCTACCGCTATATTGAGTAATATGAAGGTGCCTGAAATCAACCAGTCTGAGGTGCACCCGAACCTAAGGATGCACTAAAAGGGTAAAGTATGAGTGAGTAAGGTATGCCCACTTATACTTAGTACATATCATCGGTTGACCAAGCAAAGTAGAAGATAAAGCATACAAATGACACACTAAAGGCACGTCACCAGAAATTAGAAAATATCCCATAATGATAACCCACACCGCTTGCACTAACAGTTATAATATATAATATATATTGCAATATCATACCAAGATTGAACACAAGTATACCTTACATCATATATAAGTAGAACAAGGGGGAACATGCATATACTAGATCATCAAATACAAGTAAAATAAGATAAAACAATTACATAAATGGCAAATCAACATGGAAATACAACACAATATAAACACAATAAAATAAGTGCTATGTATATGATGATGATGATGATGATGATGATGCAGGAGGTCATCGTACAACCTCCGAGATCGTTGCACAATCCCCGTATACACCTATGGAGGCAATTTCCTAGCACAGGACCCATGAGGGATTCTTTAACCCATATAAAATCCACTTATATCATATCTCTTTTTTGACACATCCCTCAAAAGGGTATTACAAGGTATTATAATATCTCTTTTCTGGCATATCCCTCAGAAAGGTGTTACCAGTATTACTAAGGTAATGCTCACAACCAATCTCAATATCACATAAGACCCCATATGATCATATATATCACGTAATATCTCAATTTCGACAATTACATCATATATAGGACCCCACACTATCACAACACATAGATAGTCATTTTTCATGATTATTTCCCACCCTGAAATTGCATTTTGTACCATTATTTACTACCCAACCCAGTCTGCAAGAGTTAAGCTATAACCTACCTTGAATGCAAATATTAGTGCGCTACATTTCGAACCCATGACCTTACTTTCCACGAATGATCCTAAAATCCACTAAAAAAATTAAATATGACACTTGCGCATCAAAACAAAATCAATGATACCCATATTGACTACTTTTAGTTCGGGGGTCAAAATGAACCATCGAAATGGATTTTCAAAAATGAAGGAAAAAATTATAACTTTACTTCAAAAAGGTGTTTCCTATATTTTTAGAAGCTTACAGTTGAAAACCCAAGTCAAATAGAGTCAAAAACGAGGTTCAACTCAAAGAAAACCTATTTTTAAGCTTTACCAGGTAAAATCTTTAAAATTCAGGTTAAAAGTCAAGAATTAGAGTTTTTTTGAAGGTTAAATTGATGAAAAACTATTAATTATAAGTTTAAAATATTATTCAAGTAAAAACGAGTGAAATTGGATTTAAAATCAAGCCATAAGATTTTTGGGATTTTGAGAAATTAATCAAGAAAGTACTTAGAAAAGAGTGAATTCTTACCTTAAATCCATACGAGAATCGAGAAATAGATGTTAATCTAGCTTTCCAAGCTCCTACAAGCTTCACTTTTAAGTTCTTGCACTATTTTAAGATTTAACTCTTAAGAGGCGAGGTGAAAGAATGGACAAAATGGGCCAGTTATAATAAATCTATTTATCAGCTTAGTTATCCGCACCCCCCTCCAAATGGTATCAGAGCACAGTAATTTAAAAAATACGGAAGTGATATACGTGTTAGATAAATTAGTTAAGTTAGATTTAAATTTAGTTAAGATTAGATTTAGTTATTTATTAAATTAATTATGAGAAGACCATTTAAAAATAGAGAAGCTTTTAGAAAAATAAAAGAATCGTTAGTTAGCAATTATTCAGAATATATAAGTTTAAATAAAACAAAAGAAAATCCACAAAGATTAGCCTATTTAATTACATTAATATCTAGTATTGAAGCAAAATTAATAATCCATTTAAAATCTAGAAGAATGAGACATATACCACCTAATTATGATAAAATTAGATTTAGATATCCACCAAAATATTATAAACACAATTTAAATGAATAAAGACAATTTAAATGTTAAAAGATTTATACGAACAAAGACAAAAAGAAAAAGAAGAAATAGATAAAGAACAAAAATTAATAAACGAGATAAATCAATTTAAGGAAAAATTAGAAATAAATAATATAGAGGTAGAAGAAACGGATAATTATGATTCAGAAGATAGTGAAACATATACGGAAATATTAACAAATATAAAAGATTTAGAAATTAACGAAAAACAAGAAAGAATTAATCAAGAAAGAATTAATCAAGAAAATTTTGAAAATAATAATACAGAAATAAATACTCTTGACAAAAAAGAAGATGAAAATCTAATACCCAAAACAACAGAAATAAGAAAACATATATATTACAAAAGTAAATTTAAAAGATATAATGAATATGACAAATGGACACCAAAACAAATAGTTAATAAAAATTATAACTTTTTAGATCTAGACTGTGTAATAGATACAGAAAAAACAATACAATTATGGGTAGGATATATGACAAAACAATTATTAGATAATAATATAAACATAACAGATGCACCAGAATACATAGAAAAAACACTAATAGTTAAATTAGTTAAGTTAGATTTGTATTTAGTTAAGATTAGATTTAGTTATTTATTAAATTAATTATGAGAAGACCATTTAAAAATAGAGAAGCTTTTAGAAAAATTAAAGAATCGTTAGTTAGTAATTATTCAGAATATAAGTCTAAATAAAACAAAAGAAAATCCACAAAGATTAGCCTATTTAATTACATTAATATCTAGTATTGAAGCAAAATTAATAATCCATTTAAAATCTAGAAGAATGAGACATATACCACCTAATTATGACAAAATTAGATTTAGATATCCACCAAAATATTATAAACACAATCTAAATGAATAAAGAGCAAAAATACAAAGAATTAAAACAATTTATCTCTGAAAAACGTAAAGAATTAAAAATAAGAAAAGAAAGATTACATTATAATATATTTGCCGAAGTTAGTAAAAATTCAATAAATATACAAAAAGATGAAATATCAAAATTAGAATCTCAAATAGATAGTTTAGAATATATATATCAACATGAATTATTCACAATAAAATGAATAAAAAAGAATTTATAATAGATGAAAAAATATACGAAAATCACGAAGGATCAAAAATAAAAATAGTATTTTCTAATCTAGGAAGAAGGTATAATAAAATAGGAGAACATTTATATTTAATGTTAGAAAAATAAGAATTAAAATTAGAAGATAAATTAACAACAATGGTAAGAATAGAAAAAGAAAATGAAGAGATAGATAGAAAAAAGGAAATAGAAAAAATTAAACAACAATCTACGGAAGAAATAGATACACCGATAGAATTATATTTTTTGAAATCATTAGTATTATATTGGAAGATATCAGGAATAGAATTAACCCCAGGAAGTAAAATATTTACAGCAAGATGTAAAAATTTATATGTATTAACAACAAAACATAAAATAACAGGGAAAAATAAGATTAATAAAATACAAATAGATAGCCCATTTGAGCAAATTGTAAAAACAATAGATTATAATGACTATAGCTATAGAGACATAGATATAGAAGAAAATTTAGAAATAGTAAATGATAGAATAAGCACAACGAAAAGAATAGCTAATGAAAAACCAGAGTCATCGAGCTCATCAAAAAGAATGAGTTATGAAACAAATTCAATAAGTAATTTAAATCAATATTACATAACAGGAAAAATAAATGAAAAAGAACATTTAATACTATTAAACACAGGACAAGAAGAAAATTATATAGCAAAATATCTAGTAAAAAATGAAGAAATAAAACCTGATAATGATATATGCCCAGATCTACCAAGAAGTTTAATAAATAGCAAAGATATAGTAGAAAAAGAAATAATAATAGGAGGAATTAGAAAAATAAAAATAGAATTTGAGGTAAAAGAAGAAATGCAAAAAGCAGATATAATATTAGGAATAAAATGGTTAGAACAAGTAAAACCATATAATATAGAACATACACAATTAGCCATAACATATAATAGGGAAAGATTATTCTTAAGAAGAGCCTTAACATAAAATGAAAATATATGTATTAATGAAGATAGTAGTGGAAGGATATTATAGTAGATATTATACGCCTATGATAGATACAGGAGCAGAAGCTAATTTATGTAGATATAATTGCTTACCAGAAAGTAAATGGGATAAATTAAAAATACCAATAGTAGTTAAAGGATTTAATAATGAAGGAAGCTTAATTACTTATAAAGCTAGGAATGTAAAAGCACAAATATGGGATAAGATATTGACAATAGAAGAAATTTATAATTATGAACTAACATCACAAGATATACTTTTAGGAATGCCATTTTTAGATAAATTATACCCACATATAATAACTAGAAACGATTGGTGGTTCACAACACCATGTAAACAAAAAGTAAGAGCAAAAAGAGTTAGTAATAAAATCAGAAAGAAAACTGACTGGATAAAAGGAAGTGAAAAAATTACACAAAAGTTAGAAAATATAAAAACTGCTGAAGATACAATAGAATTAGTAGTATTTTCAATAAATAAAACAGAAATAACTATATTTTCAATAAATAAGATAGAAATAGTTAAGAAAAAATTAGAACAATTATATAGCGAAGATCCATTAAAAGGATGGGAAAAACATAAAACTACCATAAAAATTGAATTAATAGATAAAAACAGTATAATAACCCAAAAACCATTAACATACAATTTTGATGATTTAAAAGAATTTAAAATTCATATAGATGAATTATTAGAAAAACAATATATACCAAAAAGTAATAGTAAACATAATAGTCCAGCATTTATAGTAAATAAACATAGTGAACAAAAAAGAGGAAAAAGTAGAATGGTTATTGATTATAGAAATTTAAATGCAAAAACTATAACATATAATTATCCAATACCAAATAAGATATTAAAAATAAGACAAATCCAAGGATATAATTATTTTAGTAAATTTGATTGTAAATCAGGATTTTACCATCTAAAGTTAGAAGAAGAATCTAAGGAATTAACCGCATTTACGGTACCACAAGGATTTTACGAATGGAATGTAATTACCCTTTGGATATAAAAATGCACCAGGAAGATATCAACATTTTATGGATAATTATTTTAAACAATTACCTAATTGCATAGTATACATAGATGATATATTATTATATACAAAAACTAAAGAAGAACATATAAAATTATTAGAACAATTTACAGATATAATAGAAAATTCAGGAATAAGTCTAAGTGAAAAGAAAGCCGAAATTATGAAAAATCAGATAGAATTTTTAGGAATACAAATAGATAAAAGTGGAGTAAAATTGCAACAACATATAGTACAAAAAATAATAAATTCGAAAGAAGAATTAGATACAAAAAAGAAATTACAATCATTTTTAGGATTAGTAAACCAAGTAAGAGAATATATTCCAAAATTAGCAGAAAACCTAAAACCCCTACAGAAAAAATTAAAAAAGGATATAGAATATAATTATAATGAAGAAGATAAAAAAAACAAGTTCAAAAAATAAAATTACTTTGCAAGGATTTACCAAAATTACAATTTCCGGATGAAAATAGAAAATTTACATACATAGTAGAAGCAGATGCCAGTGAATATAGTTACGGAGGAGTACTTAAATATAGATATGAAGCAGAAAAAATAGAACACCATTGTAGATATTACTCAGGTACATTCAACGAGACAGAAATAAAATGGGAAATAAATAGAAAAGAATTATGTTCATTATATAAATGTTTGTTAGCATTTGAGCCATATATTGTATATAACAAATTTATTGTGCGAACAGATAATACACAGGTACGCTGGTGGCTAACAAAGAAAATACAAAATTCAGTTACAACAAAAGAGATTCGGAGACTAGTTTTAAATAAATAAGTAATCAGTACTAACAAAAATGTTATTGCAGATTACATATCAAGACAAAGCTACGCAAACTGAAATGATAGAAGAAAATATACATGAAAAGATACTCAACGCCCTGACTATGCTTTCATTGAAAGTAGACAGTATGGGTACTGAGATAGAAAAGCTAAAGCTAAAGACTAGTGAAGATAATCTGAAGTCTATAGCTATGAATCAGCTAACTCAGCAATGTGCAGAGCTATGTCGATCGGAAGACAATAAAATTCCAGAGCTAGAAGGAGATGTTGGGATACTCCATAAAACCCATAACGTTTATCAATCTACTTCTGCAGGTACAAGCAAAGGAGTTAGAAAAAATATGAACTTAAACAAGTTATTTGACAAGCCATATACACCAAATATATCAAAAGACCCCATGTTTACACCCCCACAAGTCACCACATATCGAGATAGCCTAAACCAAGACAAAAAGACATACAACTACACAGCCCGCACATATATAGAAAATATCTACAGCGTACAAACTTTCTTAAATAGCAACCCAAAAGCTACAAATATCCAAGAACCAGATACAAACTATATAACCCAGAAATTGACCGGATACAATAAACTAATTGCCTTACCAAAATCTAAACCAAGCCTAGTTAAAACTTGCTACGAATATGGATTACTTAGTACCGTATATACCACGGATGGAACTGAGATATCCACTATACCCGAAATATATGTAGCATTTACCATAATTAAAATAATAACCAAAGGTACTTTATTTTTTATAAAGATCTACACGGCACCAGCAGAGATATTATTTGACGAAGTAAAGAAACCTATACAAGTTGTAAAAATAGGAATGACAAGAGATATGATTATACCGCAAGATATTGGTACACAGCCAGAGATACCCAGAATCGAGATACCAAAATTTTATGTGAATAAAAGAGTTATCGGACTATCTACGATTTTACAAGAACTAGCAAATACATATTGTAATCAAAATCCTATATGGAGTTATTATTTAAGAAATCATGTATTGATATATTCAAATTCAAAAGAGCTACGAGAAACAGATATGGAAACAATTAGGCAATGGATTATGACGTTGCTTAAACCGGAGACAGAACCTATCGCCAGAGCTATTAAAGAAAAAGTTATTTCAGAAGAATTATTGACTAGATATTGCAAAACTATTGGACACAAATACCCAGACCACAGATGTTCAAAATGTAACGGAGGAGATAATGACGTCCCAGCAGTACAGTTAGAATAAAAGAAGATAAGGACGACAGCTGGAAAGATAAGAAGAGAAATAATGGAGATACAACAGATACGACAAAATAGACGGAGGACTTATTGTAAAAATTGTCTACGTAAAGTTAGTAGTTGGTAGCATCATTTAATGTAAAGTTAATGTAACTTTCCAAAGTCTTTTAGGATAGGTAGGTTAGGTTAGGAAGAAAGACTTTTCAAATTCTTTTTAATTTCTTTTTAGTTTTTTTACGGATGTAATTTTTGTACATTTCATTCTATAAATAAGAACTCAGGAAGCATTGCAGAGGCAAGCTTTCCTACATTCAGCAAAAATACTCTCTCCATTCCAATTCAAAAATATTTAGCCCAGCTAATTAAATATATACACCGCAATGGAAAAAGCTATGGAACAACAAACCTCAGAAATATCAAAGCTACCGGAACAGGTATATCTATTTACTATTATGAATAGCTAAATTCATAATTTCCGACAATCATGATATGATAAAATAAATTCATATTAGTTACTTTATAGTAGAATTATTCGAAAAATAATATGTTAAGAAGTTTATTAGTAAAGTGGAAACGGAGAAAAATCCCAAGGAACTATGCCATCCTAAAGGTGAAACCAATGAGGCAAGAAGCCGTGGCGGGGAGTAACCAAAGTCGAGGCGCTGTTTAAGGGAAAAGTATCCGAATTACCATGCTAGTAGTGACCGAAGAACATGTTATTTAAGAATAATCTAGTATATAGTAATCTGAGATGACTATATTTTATTATGTATATGATTGCAGGGAATATTTTGAAAAAGCAATTTTATGATAATGAATGATAATATATCTGATGTCATGGTAGATAAATTTAAGGTACTTATTTTCTATGCACTTAGAGATATACATGTTGCAGATATAAGAAAAGTTATATTAGAAAAAGCATATGGAAAAAATTATACGGATAGAATAAATTATATACCACACATACCTAACTACTCTTATAAATATTTATTATGTTGAAATTACGTAGGATTTTTAAAGATACGCAAAAAATACAGTTACTAGAAAAACAGATAAAAATAAATATAGAAAAATACATGGAAGATAAAAAATATATAAAATCTCTTAATAAAAATATGCAAAAACTACTAAGTCTAAAACAAATAGCTATAAAATATCAATCTTAAAAAATAGCCCATTTAGACTACCTTAGAATTTTAACCTTATATATACTTAAGGATATAGAAATAATAGATATTAAGAAAATGATATTAGAAGAAGTAATAAACTACGAAATAGAAATGATAAATGCTACAACACAAATATACGAAGATATTTACCCAGAAGGATATTATTCAGACCAAGATTGTGGATGTTAGAATATATTAGAAAAACTAGAGAAAACCAAGATAATCTAAATAACGAAGTTAATTACAGAAACCGAATTAGAAAAATAATGGATGATCTAAAAGAAAAGTTAATATGGATAGAAAAAACCTTGGAAAATTTAGAAAAAAGTACATGTAACAGTTTATATAATATAAAAAACTCACTACGAGAAGAACAACACAAAATAATAAATGACATAGAAAATCTAGAATTAGATATACACTACAGTACAGAAAGAATAAGTTATTACACAAAAATTTGTAACTCAGCAGTTACTACAGGATAAAATAATAAACTAAAAATTAATGAATACATCTCATAAAAAGAATAATTTATTAACACAAAATCTAAGAAATAACCACGCACAAAAAAGAATAGATTCATCAGTTATAATAAATCTATTTATCAGCTTAGTTATCCGCACCCCCCTCCAATTGCAGAAAAATCTTCTATAGTGCAGATTTTCTAAGTCCAAACGGACTTCGACGGGGTGCCCAGAATTTGTTTGGAGTCTGATATACGCAAACAAAAGATACAACCACACTAATTTTGATGTTCCAAATGCGTTGATGAAGTAGAATTTTTTAAACAAATGTTGTTTTCACAAAGTTGACCCCTGAAATCCGAAATCGCAATTTATCAAATCGAGGGTGCAGATGAGATTTAAAAGCCGTAAAATCACACCAAACATGTTACCATCCTAAAATTAAAGTTCTGGATCTACTAGTGAAGTCGGATTTTTTATCTGGGGTCATTTCGATCAAATATGTGTTTCACACCCATATTTCTAATTTTTCAACTTTTCAACCTATGAGCTCGGGTGCACCAAAACCCGAACCAAAGGTCTACCTAGCCTAAAATTTATATTCCGGAGCTGCTAGCATATTGTATTAAACCATTTATCGCACGGATCAAAAGATAACCACATAAATCCAAAATAAGGCTCTCTAAGCCATCAAAAATAATAATATTGCATAAATGATGCAAAAGTGCATCGAGAGCAATACCAATTACTCCCACACCCTAGAAATACCATAATGCAACTACGGGAAAGGATAAAATAATTAAATCACATAAACTCACAAATTTTACATATTTCTTCAAAAGGTAGGTCGTTACATTAGCGCCCTCTGCTAAAGCAGACGAGGGTCGCTAAAATACCCTTACCTAGTTGATAGACGGCCGCTAAAGAGTCCATAGTGGCATTTTAGAGGCTGCACCAGAGGAGACTTAGAGAATTTCAAGTCTCTGCGGACCCCTCGGGATTCATTAGAAATCCCAAGAACATAAATAAACTATGCTACCCTACCAAATTTAATGCTTGGCACTCGGGAGATATTAAATTTTTTTAAAAATATTGTTGTCACAAAGTTAATCCTCTAAATCTAATTTTACAACTTTCCAAAGAGAAGGTCAAAATGAGATTTGAAAGCCAAAAAATCACACCAACTATGTCACAACCTAATATAGATGTTTCGGATCTGCTGGTACAATCCGGTTTGCCATTTGATGCACAGAGCAATAAATGTTGATCAAAGTCAACTTTAAGCGTTTCAAGCCATCAAAAATCATAATTTCACATAATTCACTCCGAAATGCATTGGACACCATGTCAATAATCATCCCGCCCCCAAAATACCACAAAGCAACCATGGGGAAGGGTACAATGATCAAATCTCATAGAAATAAACATTTTACAAGCATTACCAAAAATCAAGTCATTACAAGAAAATACATCAGGAAACTCACGCACTATAGGAAAAGAGTTTAGCGAGGGACTGTCCATACTAACATCACAAATATAAGAGAGATAAGACTCGTAACCCCTCGATATAAGACTCATAGTCTGTATATAAGAAATAATTCCCATTGGATCGCAGCTAAAAGATCCTTGCCACACAACCGGGGGTATGCCGGGCATATCTAAGGTAATAATCTTGGCAAAATAATCCAAGATTGCATGAAGGTGGATAATCAGTCCATGTAAAGAATCACACTAAAATCCATCATGTCTAATACAATAAGATCAACCAGATTATCAAATTCTCAAATAGTCATAACACATCATCTATATACCCGAGCAACTACTAAGGAATCACCCACGGGAGTAGATACACATAATGACACATATAAAGAAACCCATGATAACTCTAACCACAGGGCATAATAAACAGATACATAAGAATAAGTGGATCCCGAATTAAATAAAGCAAATGTCTGTTGATAGCACACTAAAACATATACCTCGGGTCAACAAGGTATGGTATACAACTAACCTCACCAACCACCTGGGTGGGAACCTGACCAATCTCCATTCCTACCTACCGGAAGACTTCAACGAGCATCCTGGGACTATCCCGATGATCCTACATACCGCCGCTAGCTGGAGGCTGCGCTGCCCTAATCAACGAAACACTCTGAGCTACAGGAATAACCGTTCCATGTCTGGGACACTCTCTAAAAAAATAGTCGAATGTACCATAACCATAACACGCCCCTGGTGTTGTACTGAAACTAGAAGATTCGAGTAAACCAGAATAACCAAATCTAGAAAACACAAAAGATAAACCTCTCAAAGTTTGACCACTACTTTGGACAGGATGATCATTGTCACTAGACTAGCCTCCATTGGTAATCTAAAGTACGACATGAATGGACCTACTAGACTAACCTTGATGCTCATAAGACTGATGTGGAGGGTACCTACCCTGAGAAGTACTACCTCTAAACCATGAGCCACCCTGCTTTCACTGAAACAACCCTGATATCTTAACCTCATATAGCTTCCCCCTTGGGCCTCGCAATGTATCTCCTCTATAATTTGAGCATGATCAGGAACCTCAGCAAAAAAACTACTAGTAGCAACCAAACTCTGCGTAGCCATATGGAGAGAAAGTCTTAATCCCCAAACAAAATACCAAACTCGATCATACGCAGTCGGTAAGATAGATGTAGCATGCCTATCCAACTTATAGAATTGATTACTCTACAGCAGTCATGAAGCCCTTCTCCAACCTTGATAACTAGTCTCTTAGACTATCTCTAAGTCTACAAGGCATATATTTCTCCAAGAAAAATTTAGAACTAAGACCATGTCAATGGGGGAAATCCAGTTGGAATGTAATTAAGAAAATCACTCCATCAATGTTGAGTAGTCAAATCCAATAAAAAAAGTAGTGTAATCTACACCATGAGTCTTAAATCAGCCTAAATTGTGGAGCCTATCCTAGCAAAAAACCAAGAACTCATAATCATCCTTGCTCGGTGCCCCAACAAACCTAGGTGGCATCAATTACAAAAAATCTAAAAAAGATCTTATTCTCCTAAACAAGTATAGTAGGTTGGACGACAATCGACTGATCAACCACCAGTACTAAATGGACCTCAACTTTGGGAGTAACATCTATAGTCCATTCCCCTGCCTCAGTACCACTCTGGTCCACAAAGTAAGCACCATCAGATAGTGCACCACCAATTAATACTAAGAGATGAACAAATACACCCTTATGTAGTGACAAAAAAATAAACCCTAATGGAGCCTAGGCTAGCCCCTGGCCCACTACTGCTGAGCTGGAGGAATCTCTAGTGTTGTAGTAGAAATAGGGTCTGGTAAAGTCTCCCTATCCTGGTCTTTGACTGGGGATGCATCTCTTGATTGTCCTTAACCTTTAGGTTATCCACGAACTCTAGTAGGATCCTTAGTCGTGAACTTAGGGTCCTTATCTCATGTAGCGGTATCATACGTCCTAGCTAATTACTAAAAAGTGAAACAAAATGAATCTTAAAAACCAACTCAGAATCTCAACATGAAATGAGTGAAGGAAGTGAAGATATCCTAATAATTTCCTATAGCCTCCTAAAGATATGAAATGAAAGTCATCATTTCGATCTGCGGGACTCTACTCGACACTTTCTTATGTAACATAGATTCAGGTGAATTTTGTGGTTTGATACCAATTTGTCACAACCTAACTTAAGAGTCACGATGATCCCTACGTTATTCTACAAGTGTATAAGCCAAACTATAAAGCAATAAGAAATGGGCTAATTTGGTGGGAAATGGCATAAATGCCAAAAATATGTAAGAAAAAGGGTTTACAAGTACTTAATAAGGGAATAACAATAATATAACAAAAGAGAAATAATACAAGATCCTCTAGTACAAAAGAGTACAATTACTGTTAAGATAATATACAATAGTCTCAAAAATGAAAAGACTAGCAAAAACAAAAGAAAGAGAAAAGGTCAACTTCGGCTCCGAGTGCTCACCCTATCTCCAAAGTTGGATCAGCACAAATCTCAGCATCAACAATGGTAACCAGTACTTGAATCTGAACCATAAAAGTGCAAAAGTGTGGTATGAGAACCAAAGCCATGGGTACTCAGCAAATATCATCACCCAACTGAGCTAAACCATAATATAAACATAATAACATGCGAGTAAAATAAACTATCTCAAGGTAAGAGGGAAAACTTGGAAAAATGCTTCAAATACTGTAAATAATAACTTAAAAAATAACCGAAAAGACAAAATTAAAGGAAATATTCTATCACTATAAAATTGACCCCCATAAGACAGTAAATACAATAAAGTAAATAACCAAATACGGGTCCCCATAAGCCCGAAGGGTGCATTCAAAAGAAGAAATAACTGTAATTATCTAATTTAATCATCACTCAAAATCAGAACTATAGAAAATCCTATGTCGTGAAACACCGGATCAAACTGGTTTCAAAACTATCATAATCAATCTCTCATTACCAGACTTGAACTGGAACTCATATCATCATTTGTTAGACTTGAACCGAAACTCATATCATGAATAATGCTTGAATTGAACTGGTCTCAATATCGTAAATCACTAGACTTAAATTGAAACTTATACCACCTCTCAAGTAGCAATATAAATAAATTATCATGTATCTAAATCTCTTCGAGCTCAAGATTGTTAATAAATAAAGTGCAAGGCCTATAGGTCCTATAAGGTATTTAATAACAATCTTGGCCTAAGGTTGGTTAGAGGGGCCCACTTCGATCTCCAAAATCCATTCTAAGGAAAATACAACTTCAAACTAGGCTAAAATATCTAATTTCACTAAAAGATATTAAGGAAGCCACAATTTAGTCCGAAGTTAGTAAATCTACCTAAAGAACAAATAATTATGTCAATTATGACTAATTTTGTTTCCTTAATTGGATAAAAGATCTAATTAATGCTAAATATACCTCCAAGACCTAAATCTCATCCCAAAACTAGCATAATATCAGATTCATACAATAATTGAGCTCAATCTAAGAGAAAGGTAAACCTAGTCTTCCTGTACGTGGAAGAAAGCTAGATGAAATTCACTAAATCAATGATTTCCCCTTTCGAGAAACTTTTGTATGATGCCACACAATCAAAATGATAATATGCTCATCAATACATAAAAATGGTTCCTATATTGCATTTTTATGCTTCGGATCCAAAATCACAATTATTCTATAGGGGGCCACTCTAAGAATTGCACTTTTGAAACCGTCAACAAGTCCCTTAATGCTCAAGGGACATTTTGCCCCAGGAATGTGTAAATTCCAAACTCAAATGGTAGATAAATCAACTCAACAAGAATCTAAAAATTTTGAAAATAAATTGGGGAATTAACCATGAATTTAATGGAAACTTACCAAGATTTTGATGAAAAAATGGTAATTCAGACTCACAATCACCCCCAAAATGTCCTAATAATGTTTCTCTAAATTTTCCACACTTTCTAGGGTTTTAATTCTTGAGACTTATGAGATGGAAGAAAACCAAGATAATGGGGAATCTTATGACCTCCAGGTTCTGCTTAAGTGTCCACTTGACCGCTTAAGCGGTACCTGCTGAGAGGGGGACTTCCACTAAAGCAGACAGGGAGATGCTTACGCAGCCTTTTCTTTAGCGGACTGGGTGCCGCTTTAGTGGCTCCTAGGTCACTAAAGTGACTGGCTAGCTGCTTAAGTAGCCTTTGCTAAAGCACCCAAAGGTTCGCTTTAGTGGATGCACCAACTAAGACTTGGAAAATTTCCAAGTCTCCACCAACCCGTCGAGGTTCATCAAAAATGCCATGAACATAAATAAACTACGCTATCCTATCAAATTTAATATTTTAGACTCAATGGCGTAGTAGACATTTTCTTCCAAGGTCCTTTTGACAAAATATGGGCCCTACTATTATTGCCATTTTTTATCAATTTTTGGCTAATATCTCAGAATAAGTCCAAAAGCATTGGGACCAAACCAAAGGTCCCTCTAGCCTAAAATCAATATTCTCGATCTATTGGAACTGTCAGAATTGGAATAAGAGGTTGTAAAATTGAAGTTTATGTCTGATAGCCAATTTATACCAACTTTCAAAATAGAAAATTAACTCTAAAAATCAAATGAATTATTCGATAATTGAATTGTCAGCTCCAACAAGTCATAAATGACTTGGAGTAGCTATAGGATAGCTCTAATCATTAAAAATTCAAATAAATGAAAAAATAGCCTAGAGTGTCATTACATATTACATCTAAGGATAACGAAGGCCTTAGAATTCACAGTTGTGAAAATAAGAATAAGGTCATCCTAACCATCCTTTCATGGAGGCTAATCACAAACTCCTCCATTCTTTAGGCTCTGGCATGACTCGGACCAAGGCCTGGCCGTGATGAGCATCTTAAGTCCACTTTGGACTGGAGATCGCCCCATGCACCTAACCAAATAGAATGGAATACCCCAAACAACGGATAAATTTCAAACATATAAAAAGATAGCATAAGATAAGATCAAAGATTTTAGGATGTCTTTAACCGATAACTGATAATCCGACCAAAAACAACCAACCAACATCACCACCCAAGTTTACAGTAATCCACAAAGACTTATAAAAAAACAAAATCAATAAAGTTTTGGGACATGCCTCCTACCCTAACAATGACAATAACAATGTTAATGATAATATAAACTCTCAATTCTAATCTATGAATAGATAATAATGAAATGTCCAAGTCTTCCGAAGAATAGAATCTTACTACTTCACTAACAACGATCAATGAATTGAGCTAATCCACCTAAATCTATGCAGAAAAAGTAAAAGTATCTCTGGTGCTTGCATCACATAGGGATACAACATCCGGAAATGGTTAGTGGGTTGAGCAATAACATGTAACTCAGGGATAGGGGATAAAATAAACCAAGTTAAATCCAATTCAAAACCATGTGAACATCATCATATATATACATAAATAATATGTCGGGAAAGATAACAAGGATTAAAATACACTTTAAAACTTTAGCCTGGATTATGTAGCTCAATCGTCATAACATAAGAAGGTACCCACGGGCTATATGGGTCCAGCTTTCCCCTAGCTAGAAGGGCGCCAATGCATGTTGCTGCACGAACCAGAGAATAATCTCATATATATGCACAATGGGGGACTTTAACCTCCCAGCATACCAAGGTGACTTAAGAAAACCAATCATGTAATATAATAGAGGACTCAAACCTCCCAATCATGTAATAAAGGGGGACTTGAACCACCCAATCATTTAGACCACTGCATTGGCAACTGTAGTTTCCTGTATTGGTCCCTCGAGACCTCCACTTTTATGACTCAGCTACACAACCTTTATTAAAGCCCTATAAAATCATTTATCACATATTCTCATTCATTGAACTATGATATACATTGTTGGTATCGTCATACTAACTACACTTGTAAGGTAACATCAGCATATCAAACCAATTATCATCATTTTGGAAAATTCACAACACTCTTGGTTCAAATATGTATTAGCTTGGGGAATTACACAGCCCCAAAAGGTTTAATTCAAAATTATTATACTTCATTAGCCTTAAACATTATGCAATAGCTCAAGAGTAGTTCACTGTGCATACTTTTGATATTCAAAACTAATTTTACGAAATAGGGTTGAGGTCTTTACTAATTCAATTGTCAATATTCACAAATTGGGAGAAATCAAAATTCCCTAGTTTATTCACCATACCCATGCACCCCACAAGTTTAAAATCATATTAAAGCATGAACAAACATAGGTAAACCATGGAAATACATTGTTCAAACACAAAGATTCAGAACCCTTAACCTACGTTTCAAAAACTAACATCAAATCCATATGAATATTACTTTAAAACACATGCTTTTAGCAAAATAATAATTTGGGATGAGTAACATGCCTAAAATATTCTCAATAATGGAGAAGAAACCTTGAATTAACCCTAGATGCTCAACCTTGAGGAAACCCTAACTTGCTTTGCTTGATGGAGTTTTCAGAGAGTAAAGAGGGTTTTTTTGATTTTTTAAAGTGTCAAAATAATGCCCAAAGGTTTCTTATGTACTTGGGGTCTATGTGGGTAAAGAGGGAAATGTCCAAAGTGCCCTTAACTTGAAAGCTGAAAAGTTATCGCCAGTGACTACGGGTCACACGATGACTCGTAACGACAGTTTACAGCTCATCACTATGAGTCATAGCCAAGACAGTGTCATTAGGAACACCTGCTGATGAACCTATGACTTATATCATATGACTCATTAGGGGACCCTACAATTCGTTGGGTCCTAGTCATCACCAAAACAACAACCCTTGGAACATATACTAGTTTGACTATGGTTGGGACATCACGACACAAAATGAGTCCATACGATTCATTGGGAGCCACTCATACTCAGAGTATATAACTTGGCTACATACACTGGTCAGGCTACGATTTTGGTCCATACAACTCATAAGAGTGAGTCGTAGTCAAGGCAGTGAGTATAAAATTTCACAAATTTGTAAGGACCAAAAAATCTAGGGTGTTACATTCTCCCGTCTTAGGATCATTCATCCTTGAATGATGGGTCAAGTCATACGTTAGCACAATTTAACACAAAAACACTCTCACACTTACCTTTAACAAAGACCAGAAACAAAGAGGTCAAGGAAATTTCCTTTAACAAAGAAGACAAAGATGTTGAGATTAACATATACCTTAAGCACGATTATCCTGAATGGGAAACAATAATGGATACTTGGACTTCATGTCCTCCTTGGCTTCCCAAGTAACTTTCTCAAACTTTTGGATCCACCAAAAAACATTTATTGGACCCACATCCTTTGCTTGCAACCGACAAACTTGCCGATCTAAGATCACAATTGGGACTTCCTCATCGGATAATGGAAAAAACAAGAAAGGATCACCACACACTTCATCAACATCGATAGAACTCATATTCGAAGGCAAATCCAACTTGTAAGCCACATTGCCCACTTGCCTCAGAATACGAAAGGGACCACCATATCGAGCATAGAGCTTTCCCTTCTTTCTAAATTGCATCACTCCCTTTATGGGAGATATCTTCAAGAACACAAAATCTTCCAAGTTTCTTTGCCTTATATCCATATAGGACTTTTGGCGACTTTGGGTGGTCTTGAGACTATCCTGAATCACCTTTACCTTTTCCATAGCTTGGTGAACCATGTCGAGACCATACAATCTATTCTCACCAACCTTGAACCACCCAATAGGAGACATACACCTTCTACCATATAAAGCCTCAAATAGATCCATCCCAATACTTAAGTGATAGCTATTATTATATGTAATTCAATGAGAGGCAAATTGTTAACCCAATTACCACAAAAATCAATCACACAAGACCTCAACATATTATCTAAAGTTTGTATTTTCCTCTCTGCTTGTCCATCTGTCTACAGGTGGAAAGTGGTGCTAAGGTACACCTTAGTCCTCAAACCTCTTTGAAACGAATGGGAAAAGTAAGATGAGTATTGAGTACCTTGATCAGATATGATGGAAATGAGAGCACCATGCAACTTAATGATCTCCTCAATAAATAGCAGAGCATACTCCTCTACAAAATAATAAGTCCTCACTGGTAAGAAGTGAGTGGACTTAGTCATCTTGTACACGATGACACAAATGGAATCAAACTGGTGAAGGAACCGCGGAAGACCAGTAACAAAATCTATATTAATCCCTTCCCATTTCCAGGCGGGCAATTCAATCTCTTAAGACAAACCACCAAGCCTTAAGTGCTCCACCTTCACTTGCTGGCAAACCAAACACTTAGCCATAAAATTGGACGAATCCCTCTTCAAGCTATTCCACCAATAAATTTCTCTTAAGTCATGGTATATCTTCGTCAAACCAGGATGAACAGTGTACCTCGACTTGTGAGCTTCAGCCAAAATCCTCTCTCACAGCCCATTAACATCTAGAATATATAACCTGCCTTTGTACCTTAAGATGCCATCACCATCAATCTCAATAGTTAGAACCATCTGGTGACTCAAATCATCCTTGATCTGTATTAAGATAGGGTCCAAAATCTATTTCTCCTTCACCTCAACACAAAGGGATAACTTAATCACCTTAGGCACAATCACACTACCATCCTCGGAGTCCAACAGACACACTCTAAGATTAGACTATAAAATACCCTCACAAGCATCAGACTATAAAAACTTCACCTTCTTCTGAGTTAATTAAGTCAATGAGGCCACAATAGATGAAAAGCTTTCCACAAACCTCTTATAACAACCGGATAAACCCAATAAGCTCTGAATGCCGGTTGGAGATGTGGGCGAGGCCATTTTTTAACCACCGCAACTTTCTATGGATCCACCATGATCCCTTCACTAGAAACAACATGACTCAGATAGTTTATAATATTTAACCAGAACTCATATTTTGAGAACTTCACATACAACCATTGATCTTTCAACGTTTGCAACATAAGGCGAAAGTGATCGACAAGATCTGCCTCATTCGTAAAATACACCAAAATATCGTTAATAAAAACTATTATGAAAATATCCAAGTACTGATGGAATACCTAATTCATAAGATCCATAAATTCTGCCAGGGCATTAGTCAAATCAAAAGACATCACCGAAAACTCAAAATGACCATACTAGGTTAGGAAAACAGTCTTAGAGATATCCACCTCCCTAATCTTCAACTGATGGTAACCCGATCGAAGATCAATCTTAGATAAGTACTTAGCACTCCGAAGCTGATCAAAGAGATCATCAATTTTTGGAAGCAGATACTTATTCTTCACAGTCACCTTATTCAATTGGTTGTAATCTATACACATTCGAAGGGACCCATCCTTATTACACACGAATAGAACTGGAGAACCCTATAGGGATATACTAGGGCAGATAAAACCCTTATCTATAAGATATTTCAACTATTCTTAAGTTTTTTTTAACTCATCTGGAGCCATTTTATAAGGAGGTTAGAAATAGCACAGGTATCCAAAATAAAGATAAATCCTAAAATCAATTTCCCTATCGGGAGGAATACTAGGAAGATCATCAGGGAACACCTCAGAAAATTCATAGACCACAGGGACAGACTGCAAAGAAGGACCTTCAGATCTAAAATCCTTAGCATGCACTAGATGGTAGAGGAACTCCTTGGAAATCAATCTTTAGGATCTAAGATACGAAATAAACCTTTCCTTAAGAACTAGGGAACGACTTTCCCATTCAATCACCGGCTCATTTATGAAGTGGAAACTGACCCTTTGGGTCCAATAATCAAGCGACACATAGCACGAATGCAACCAATCCATCCCAAAAATCATATAAAAGTCTAGCATGTCCAACTGTATCAGGTACACCAAGGTCTTCCTACTACTAACCGACATAACACAACCCCTATAAACCCTTCTAGCCATAATGGAGTCACCCATTGGAACGAACACAGAGAAAGGATCCAAAATACACTAAGGATCAAAACCAAAAAATATAGACACATCAGGGGTAACATAACAGAGGATAGACCTAGGACCAAGTAGACAATATACATCACAGGATAAAAGTTTGAGCGTACTAATAACACTAATGGGGGATGCCTCAAAATCCTAATAGGTGGCAAAAACGTAGAGACGATTCCAACTAGTGCCAGATCTAGAAGCAGAAGTAGAACCCTTTGGTTCCAAAGTTGATGAAGTACCAATAGGGATTTTAATTTCCACAGAAGCAACCCTAAAAGGAAAATCCCTCTACATATGACCAATCTGACCATATTTAAAACATTTGTTCCTTCCTTTTTCACAAACACCACGATGCACCTAACTACAAAATCTATAAGGAGGATATGATGGAGTTGACATAGCCCCACTGGCCTGAGGCAGGGCACTTTGTGCCCTGGAATCAATACTATTCTGAAATCAATGATCACCCGACGGTTTCGGATAAAAAGCACTAGCCGTAAAGTAGGAACCAGAATTACCCAACTTCTTCTTAGAACATTTTCCACCGTCTCTACCACTCTATTACATACCTCTAATCTGAGTATCAAAACCTCTTATTCTTTCTTTTACTCATCTTTACTTTATTATTCTTTTCCTCTTTAACTTACTGCATATACACCATAAGTTTAGTGATATACATATCTTTATTCAATAAGGCAGCATTGAATTCTAAGATCAAATCATAGGATAATCCAGAAGCAAACTTCTTTATTCTCGCCCTTATTTAAGATACTAATTTTGGAGCATATTGTGATAGTTGATGAAACTTCAAGGCATAATCTTATACTGTCATCCTTCCTTGCTTCAAATTCATAAATTTCTCAGCCTTCGCCTCTCTCAACTTCTGAGGAAATAAACGATCAAGAAAAGCACTAGAGAAGTAATCCTATAGAGTGAACTCTGTATCATCACCCCTAGACTGGTCCCATACCTCATACCACTAATATGCCACATCCTTTAATTGATAAGAAGCGAATTCCACACCCTCCACATAAGTAACATGCATCATTCAAAAATAATTTTCTATTTCATCAATGAAATTTAGAGAATCTTCCTCAACTTTAGAACTAGTGAAAGTCGTAGGACTCAACCTCATAAATTGGCCAACTTTAGTGACCTCAAAAGATTGAGCAACAGAAGCAATACGCTGAGTCTGAGAGGACACTAACTGGTTAAGTAAATGGATTGACTGGGAAAAATTAGTATTAGACACACTAGCTTGAGGTGTTCGAGGAGGGATAAGGGGAACCAGTGGAACTCTACTAGGGCAATAAAAAGTGGCGACCCTAGATTGGGTCTGGACTCCTTGAGTTGAACGAGCTCCATCTAATTGTCCTCAAATAAGACATGGGAGTTTCCAAGAGCATCATATTTTTTGGGAGACATGATCTAAAAAGTGAACATTTGGGAATTAGAGGAGATTTCAAGATCTTACACTCTATAGCTCAAAATAGAATAAAAAAAGGGAAATATTTTTAAATGCCTCGTAGCCTCCCACTTGTAAGTGTGGCATGCTACACACCCATAAAAAAGACTCTACTTGACAAGACATTATGGACACCCAATGATACCAAACCTTGGCTCTGATACCAACTTTGTCATGACCTAAACCAGGGTATGGCTATGATGGACATCTCAAGTACACCATATACTGGAGACTGCCCTTTACACCTGACCAAACAGAACAAAATACCCCCTACAACGGATAAATTTTGAATATATAATAAGATAGCATAAGATAAGCTCAAAAATTTTAGGATTGGTCTATAACCGTTAACCAGTAATCCAACCAAAAATAACCAACCAACATCACCACCCAAGTCCACAGTAGTCCACAAATCCTTCTAACAAAACCAAAATCAATAAAGTGTCAGGATATGCCCCCAACCCTAACAATGACAATGTTAATGATAATGTAAACTCTTAATTCTAATATGTGAATGGAAACTGATGAAATGTCTAAGTATTTCGAAGAATGAAATATCACCACTTCACCAACAACGACTGATGAATTGAACCGATCTACCTAATTTTGTGCGGGAAAAGTAAATATATCTTTAATGTCTGTACCGCATGGGGATAAAGCCTTCGGATATAGTTAATGGGTTTAGAACGAGCATATAACTCAGGGATAAGGGATTAAAAAACAAGTCAAACCCAATTAAAAATCATGTGAACATCATCATACTCATACATAAATAACATGTTGGGAAAAGGAACAAGTCTTAACATACACTTCAAAACTTTAGCCTGGATTATGTAGCTCAACCGTCATAATATAAGAAGATACCCACAGGCTATATGGGTCAAGATCTCCCCTAGCTATAAGGTCCCCAGTACATGTAGTCATACAAACTATAGAATAATCTCATATATATGCACCATGGGGGACTCAAACATCTCGGCATACTAAGGTGACTTCAGCACCCAATCATGTAATATAATACGGGAGACTTGAACCTCCCAATCATATAATAAAGGAACTGTGAATTCCAGTATTGGTCCCTCAAGTCCTCCACTTTCATGACTCAGTTACAGAACCACCGTTATAGCCCATTTAAATTATTTATCACACATTCCCATTCATTGAACCATGATACATATTTTGGCATACACTATTGATAGTGTCATACCAACTACACTTACAAGGTAACATCAACATGCCAAACCAATTATAATCATTTAGGGAAATTCACAACTCTCTTGGTTCAAATATATAATATCTTAGAGAATTACACAACCCCATAAGTTTTAATTAAAAATCATTATGCTTCATTAGCCTTAAATGATATGCAATAGTTTAAGAGTAGTTCATTGTGCATATTTTTCATCAAAACTAATTTCATAATATGGGGTTGAGGTCATCACCAATTCAATTGTCAATATTCACAATTTGGGGAAATCACAATCTCCTAGTTTATTCACCATTTGCATGCACCCCACTAGTTCAAAACCATAATTAAAGCATGAAGAAACATATGTAAACTATGGGAATACATTGTTCAAACACAAACATTCAGAACCCTTAACCCATATTCCAAAAAATAACATCAAAACCATATGAATAATACTTTTAAACACATGCTTTTAGAAAAGTAATAATTTGGGATGAGTAACATTCCTGAAATATTCTCAATTATGGAGAAGAAACCTTAAAATGACTCCTAGATGCTCAACCATAAGGAAATCCTAACTTGATTTGCCTGAAGGAATTTTGAAAAAGTAAAGAGGGTTTTTTTTATTTGTTATAGTTTCAAAATAACACCCCAAAGGTGTCTTATGGATGTGGGGTCTATGTAGGTAAAGAGGAAAATGTCCAAAGTGCCCTCAATTTAAAAGCTGAAAAATTATCGCCAGTGTCTATAGGTCACACAGCAGCTCATAACAACACATTACCACTCATCATCATAAGTCATCACCAAGATAGTGTTATTAGGTATACCTACTTTTGACTCTACGAATTCTATCATATGATATATTAAGGGACCCTACGACTCATTAGATCCTGGTCGTCACCAAAATAACAACCCTTTAGAACATACACTAGTTTGACTACGGTTGGGACATCATGACTCATAATGAGTCCACACGACTTACTGGGATCTACTCATACTCAGAGCAGATAAATTAACCACATACAATGGTCAGGATATGATTTGGGTCCTTACAATGCGTTAAGAGTCCCTATAACTCATAAGGATAAGTCGTATTTTGAAATTTTTTAAGGACCAAAAAATATGGTATGTTACAGGCTCGCACCTTAATTTCTAAGTAATATAAACAATGTGTAGTCTTCTCTCACTTTTTTATTGGGTAAAGTATTCTTATCAGTGGTTCCATATGTAATAAAGCTACATCTTGGGCTCCTTCTATGAGAAATTTGATTAATTTTTAGATGTATCATTGGATCTCGTATACACCTCCACTACGACACCTTTTTTGTGGACCTCTAATGCAAAGGAAAGAGCAATTGTGTTTATCCACTATTTAAAGTAGCACCTAGTAATGGATAAAGAATTTCTTCAAAATACCTCAAAATATTATCCTAAAAGTGACTTCTACCCATCTAAATACCATCATTGGCAGATTTGATAGGCCATATTAGGCTTATAATAAAAATGGTTTATTTTTTACCAAATCAGTCATACCTTCCGCAGTAATTATCCAACCACCACTTACAAATTATTGTGGATCTGAAAGCTTTGTACTTTTGAAAAAATTAAGTTATTCCTATGTCCTTGTTCACACGAAAAGTTTCTACTTATGCATATCTTAATTATATATGCTTAGCTTCTACTGCCCAGTATCCTATTTGTAATTTAGAATTGGAAACTACTTATCATATTTTTTTATAAATTGTCATATAGAGAAAAAGAAAATTTCTTGGACATGTGTATAAAATTTGCTTACATTGACATTCACTGGCTTCAGTCTCTAAAGGATTTAACCCCTCATTTCCATCAAGATTCTATGGAGTGGATTGACTTATTTCTTTTGCTATTTGGAACATTTGGCATAATTATAACCATAATTTTTCAACAAGAAAATTGATTTACTGAGTGAAAGCATCGTTCGGCATACAACCATAGATTATATTGCTCATACTCGTAAGTTGAGTAACCAACACAGTAGCGCCATCATCAATATAAAATGATTTCCCCTGAAAATTGACTCTTTTAAATTAAATATTGATGGATCTTTCTCAACTTCTTATGATCAAAATGGTATTGGTGGTATAATTCGCAATGCTGATGGTAATTAGATCATGGGTTTTTATAATAGAACTCATGCCCATTGTCATGTATTATTAATATTGGAAGCTTTTTATACAATCTTACAAATGGCCAATAATTATGAACTATGGCCTATCGAAATAGAAATTGACTATATTGAGGCCATTTTATTAATACAATAACCCGATTTCCCTTATTAACTGTGAAATCTTGCAGGACAATGTTGAGGAGCTTGGAAAATCCAGAGCAGTGCTACATAATTTTAAAGAGGCAGATGGAGTAGCAGACGATCTATCCAGATTAGGTTCTCAACTAGAACGGATCAAATCTAATCACATTTTGTTATCTCCTGTTGATGAAGTGGAAGCTCAACTGAAACACGATCGCAGTGAAGTCTTATCTAGTAGATTAATTTCCTGGTCATCATGTAATAAGTTAGTTTGCTTAGAAAAACCAATCTATAATATATAGGACTACTAGCAGTATCAACTCTATTTTTCCATGCTCTCTCAGGAACTCAAACTTTAGTATTAACTCTGTATTGTTACTATCTGATACCAGTAGAATTATTTTTACTATGTTTGTACACTAGCAATATCTATATATATATTTCTATTTATAAAAAGTAAAGAAAATGAGATGAGAGAGGTAATAGGAGTTGGACCCTCATTTTTTCTTCTAAAATAATCACCCTCATATGCCAAGTCATACTTGTGTCTCTCCATCATAAATTTTTTCAAAAGGTAAAAGCACATGCAATTTATTTTCTTCATCACAATTCGTATGACATTATATTATTTTCAACTTCTGAAAATGAAAAATAAATTCTTTGATGGTGAGAGTGCCTTTTAAAAATTTTGAGGTGTTAAGGCACTACAAAAAAAATAGCATTTAGCAACAATCATATTTGATCGCTATTTTCTATAAATCCATTTGTAAATAGAAATAGCGATGGATTTATGTCTATCGCTATGTTGTTTGTTGTTAGCCTCTTAGTAACGAAAAATAATTTTTGTTGCAAAATATATGACCGCTTAGCGACAAAGTTTATCGATTGCTAATGTTACCGATGGAATATTGTGTTGCTATACCGTTGCTATTTCAAAAATTTATTTTAGTCATGGATAAATTTACGACAAAATATTTTATCGTTGATCCATTGCAACATAGTTTGGTCGACTGAGTAGCCGTCATTAGCAACCAAATTTATCCATTGCTAAAGTTTTTCAATAGCAATGAAAAAATTTAGTCCCTAATTTTTAATCGCTAATAGCAGTCGTCTTTAGCGATCAAATTTATCCATCGCTAAAGTTTTTTAGTAGCACCAACAAAAGTTAGTCACTAATTTTTTATTTCTAATAATTTTGTAAGAAATTATTGAAACGCATAAACTATTGAATTATTAAAATAACCAACATTCATATAGATAAAAAAATGCACAATAATTATTTTTAAACATCCACAAGTTCAATTAATTTGTCAAAAATAAACTAATGTCAAACCTACATCCATCAAAATTAATATTTGTTACTACATAACTATTTTGTACTTCCACATAAAATAGTCTATAAAAAATTAATGCAACGATGAAGGGCTACGAATACTATGAAGCAACGAATCAACGTCATCATCATTAGTAGGAAGAGGATCAAGAACGACCCCTTCTTGTACCCTAATACCACCAACACTCTCAATAACTACTAGAAGGAAGTGAGTAGTAAGTGTCGGAATCAATTGCTTCACAAACTGTTCCAAATTTGTTATCGGTAAAGAAAACGAAGGTGGTATTGATGATGTAGAGGCATTACAAGCACAAAAACTATTCCTAAAGTAAATTTCAGCTTTAGATCCGAGGCCAAATAATATTTTCTTCTTTATTCCTCCCGTAGCTTCGTAATATGTTTTCAATTGATCAATTTCAGATTCAGTCTGTCTTTTTTCCCATATAATTTCCTCATACTTTTCCTATAATTAACAAGTAGAGATATTAAAATAGACTCAACTTCCTGTATAATAAGAACTTTTGACAGATATCAATAAAAAAGAAAAATAAGTGAAGAGTATATCTAATGATGTAAATTATGTACTTACGTGGAGAAGTCGGGAACGCTCAGCAACAAAAGATTTACCATATGATTATGTGTATAGATATGCAAATGTAACTCACTTGGAGTTGGATCTCGACCTGTTGTAGTAACCTATACAAACAAATAAAAGTCAAAATATTAAAATGCTAGCTGAGATATATGTATGCCTGGCATGAAATTTAAAGCAAGCAGACTGAATTTATACTTACAAGTTTCTTCCAGTGCTCTCCAACTATGATAGATCCACCTGTGTGTGTCCCAACAACTACTTCACGACCACCACAATGGTTTTTTAGTCTATATCTGACTTTTTAATACATTCATCACTTTACCAAAGTTCCATCCACCTTTCCCATGCATGGTCATTTACAAATTTTGGTTGAACTGTAGCTCTTTGTTTCTTTATATTAGAAATGAAAGTCTTCTCGCATGATGCAACCTTCTTCAATCATAGTTGCTTCACCACAGTTTCACTAACGGAAGCATCCTAATAGAAATTTTTCTAGAATGCATTTTAAAGAAATATAATTATTCACTTTAATTTGTAAATGGGACAACAAACATATTGAATGAAATCATATAATACATGGTACACTTCCAATATAAATATAGTTTCAGGATGGGAAATACTATGCTATTTGACTAGCTATAAATCTAAAATAGACATAACAATTACTGGAAATTTCTAACATCGATGTTATATCCAGACACCTAGTAATTCACGTATTATAATGATCA
The DNA here is from genome assembly GCA_030864225.1 of Capsicum baccatum var. pendulum. NCBI lineage: Eukaryota > Viridiplantae > Streptophyta > Magnoliopsida > Solanales > Solanaceae > Capsicum > Capsicum baccatum. Next base: position 184,438,487 of record CM061554.1, read on the forward strand.
CAACACTCATAGATCTAGTAGTAAATTTTAAGGATGAATTGGTATCACAATTCACAAAATAGAAACTGCAATGTCACATGCAGTTATGCATCAGATACATAAAATAGAAACTGCTTATAACATACACTTATGCAAAAAATATAGTTAAGCCTCTGTAATATTATAACGCCCTAATTTTCTGGAACTGAAGTGCCACATGGTGCTCATGATCCCGAAAGACCACAAGATAACCCTCTATTGATATCTATACCCGAGCACTGCATAATATAATATAACAAATATGAAAAACTGGTGGAAACTTTCCCTAAGGTTCAAAACATCTAAAATGCACAAAACTAAATACTGATACATCTGTTTAAAAAGCCTCTAACTGTCTGATCTGTGGAGTTGATGGGACATGTCCCAAACTAACTCTGTTTGCTGAAAATAAACTGAATCTAATATAAAACTGAAATAGGAGGCATTTTGGAATGAAAAGGACTCACTACTACATCTACTGTTGCTGACTGAGTCTGGACTGCTATGGGTGCTCTGGATCTCTCACTTCTGAATCTATGGTATAAGACACCATAGAGCTAGAGAAAGTATGCATCAGTACTTTGAATGTATTGGTATGCTAGATGAGGTAAGGCTAAATGCAAGTTCTTGTGCGTAAACTATACTGACTGAATAATCTTAATATATTAAATAAGGATACATACATGAAAACATAAATCATAACGAAAATCATGACAACATTGAATACTAACTTCTGAACACTTGAGCTTCTGACAACTGAGCTTATTATTACTAACATCTAAATTCAATAGCACTGGTAGACTGAACATCTGAGTCTTACTAATAACTGAGTTTTGAGCTTGCTACTATCGACTGACTAATTTTGAGATCAAACCTCTCAACGGGTGATCTCTGAATCTACTAATAATGATAAGGAATGATTACATCTGAGATCAGACCTATCTAGTGGAAGATCTCTGAATCTTTTAATAATAGAAATGAAGGACTGAGTTTGAGATTCGACCTATCTAATGGGTGATCTCTGAACTTTCTGATACTGATAAGGATAATAATAATAATTGACTGAGTTTGAGATCAAGCCTATCTAATGGGTAATCTATGAATTTGTGAAATATCTAAGTTTTATACTGAGTTGTGTGATCGTATCTGACAATCCTAAATTTGAAGAACTATCTGAGATATTAAATGAGACTGAATTTGAAGATGAAACTGTAACTGTGGGAGTTCTCACTTAACCGACATGCCCCAAATCTAATCTGGTGAGGTCCAACCTGTAACCCCACCTGGAAGGGTGTCAATACCGAGCCATGGGTAAAGACCTCTACTATGGTCAATCCTCTCTAACGGTTGACCTTGAACAGGAAGTCAAGCCAAAGGCGGTATGATAGTCAAGCCTTAATCTAACGGGTGACTCCTGGTCCTACGATGGCTACGCAGTTTTGGAGTTTAGGGATTGTTGCTAATAACTCTACCTCTCTAATGGGAAGCTATCATCCCTACACTCGCTCGGTGCTAGTAACTACTCCCAACTGAAGGACTCTGAACTGATTCTTAACTAAACTTAGATTGAGTTGAATTTTCTATTGATTATACTAAGTAATTGAGTTAAGCTGAGTTCACTTGATTTCGAAGACTGACAGAATACTACTGAATTCTACTTTCTATTTGAATACCACTGAGTTTCGTAACTTACTGAGCTTTACTGAAATTTGGATTGATTACTTAATACTACTGAGGTCTGAACTAGATACTGAGCTTGACTATATTGAATACTGAGATTACTAAGTTTTCGTAACTTCTGCCACTAACTAAGATATACTGATCATAGCACGACTGAGATTATCTTGAGATAGACTCGGCTCTAGACAAGCAGCTAAGTTTTTGGGTAAAAATACCCCCAGGACTCGATAACATAAATAAATAAATAAATAAGATATGACAACTCTTGTGTAATAATCATAACAATAGACTATCATTCACAATATAACCAATGAAGCATCATTTCAAGTAGTTAGAGAATCTTAAACATGTAATTGTATAGGGATGCATGTTGTTGTCTCATAACTCATTTAATAAGGAATTAACATAAATAGGAATGCATGTATCATATCATAATTCACTTGTCTAGGAACTACAACAAACATTTGACATGTATTGACTTACACAAAATTGGGGATTTCTTGTCTACATGCTATAATGACTCTATTTCTTCACATAAGTAATTTATCAAATATGAGAAAGGCATACTTTGATCATACAACATTCAATATACATAATTAACATGATTACATAATTCAACATGCTTCTTGAAGGGACTTTATCATGAACATCACATAACCAACACATACTAAGGTTCATACTTGCATCTTTATGATCACAACATGAATTAAAACTTAATATTAACATGGATTCAACTTCAAACCACATAAATCATGAAAAACTCATAAACATAAAATCTTGAATTTAAAAAGGGATTCTTGGACTTCTTGGGTGGAAGGAACCCAAGAATCAACATCCATCATACCTTACTATATGATTCTTGAAAAATTAACAGTGGAATTTCCTTGATTTTAAACCTTCAATAGAAACACTTACTGTTGTTCTTGAGAAAAATTGAGAGAAAACCTTATATTTTGGGTGAAAATATAATGAATCTCATGTTTAAGAAGCTTATACAGGGGTGGTATTTGACCAAATTGCCCTTGGATATTCGAAAGTAAAATGCTTAAAAACTGGGCACAAGGGCTATGGAAAGGCGGAGCCTTTCCCAAAGCCTTTTGTTAGCTGGGTGGGACTTGCTACTGAGGGAGGGGGCAAGGATCTAAGCTGGGAAGCGCCCCTCTATAGCCTTTAGCTACTATTTTGGCAACCCAAACATAACCTTAGGCTCATCTAAAAATTTCAAAACTTACCTGAGATGTACTCTGGACTTTCCCCACCGTAACGCAATGAGAAAATCAAGAAACAGAGGTCAGAAAGGTCACAAAATAATTCATCAAAGTTTCGAAGGCTTATGGAATGGAAAAGTTTCAACACTTAGCCAAATTTTTTAAGTGTCAAGCCTTTTTTGGCATGCTTTAGAAGCTCTAAGGACTCAAGAATTTTATGGGGTGTAACATTATCTCCCCCTTAGGAACATTCGTCCTCAAATGTGGCTGACTAAAATGAGATTTCTGATTGATTGAACTTACTTAGGGGATGAGAATACCTAAAACATATTTATATGACTAGAACTACTGATATACTGAATTTTCTACTGGATATGCATAGCTGATGCATAGAATACCCAGCTGAAACTATTGATAAGTGGAATTCTCATAATGAACATGCATATCTGATGCATGGATACTTGACTCATAAATGCATGGCTGAAATTACTGATAAGCTAAGCTCCTTCTACTGAACATGCATGTCTAATGTATGACTATTTGACTGAACTGACTTATGAATGCTTGACTGATTATGCAAGAATAGCTGATGCTAGCTTGTAATAAGAATTTAAGCGTGAAAATAAATGGGTTTAAGGACTTGAAAACATTAAGGATTCATAGGGTATCTCTCCCTTGGGACACTATATCCCTCTTAAAACTCTTAGTTCACTGAAGTACTTGAGAAAACGGAGGTGATGCACAACGCACCTATGAACTGGTTCATAACTAAATGTTTGGGATCTGAATCTAATGCATGACACATGAACTGAATTATACTCGCAACTACTAGAATACTCTATCGTGGGATAGTTACATGTCTGAGGTTGCTGATAGCATGCATATGTAAAAAGATGAGAAAAAAAACTATATGAATCTGACTGTCTGACTACTAAACTAACTTGCTGGCTTTGCTATCTACTTCATGCTGAAACATAAGCTCAAACGGGAGCAAAGGATCTAACAATGCATATCATGAAGATAAAAGACTCATAACATACTTGAATCTATGTCAGGGAAACTTTCATGGTCATGGCTAGTTTGAAGCGCATAGAGTCTGTTCTGACGCTGACCACTATTGGCACCGGAAATGGCACCCTGCTGGCGCAATTCTCTATCTCTCTGAGCTAGCACTGTATATTTTTCCATTTTGTGTCCTGGCTTACCATATCCAAAACATACTTGACTATTAGCTCTGCACACACCTAGGTAATTCTTGCCACACTCTCTACAAAGCGGATAGGTACGCTCACTTCTTACACTACCCTAGGTTTTAGAGTTTGGCTCTCTATCATAACTGTTGTCTCTGAACTGGGGTACGGGTACACTATCTGAGGATGGAGCTAGGACTGAAAATTTTTGACTATGCTGAGAAATACTACCTCCCTATGACCCGGCCTATGAAAATCTGTAACTACCTATTCTGAATCTCTTATTGGATCTCTTTCTCTCCTTAGATTTATCTACCTCTATCTGCTGATCATGCATCATTAACCTAGAAAGATCCATGTATCTATTGAGCATAGCGGTTCTATACTCTTTCAACACCAACCTGGACACACCAGTTACAAATTTACTTATACTCGCTCTAGGGCCATTTATCAAGTAAGAAGCATACTTAGCAAACTGGTTTAACTTAAGGCAATACTTTTTTAATGTCATGGAGCCTTGCCTCAGGTTTATGAACTCTTCTACCTTAGTTTCTCTCATCTCTAGGGGTAAAAACTTATCTAGAAAGGCGTCCTAAAATACTTGCCAAGTTATGGGAGTTGCATCCTCTCCTTTACTCTCCTTCCATATCACTACCCAATCATTAGCAATATCCTTTAGCCTATAGGATGCTAAATCTATACTTTCTTCCTCAGGCACATGTATAATATGGGTGATCTTCTTCACCTCCTCAAGATAAAGCTGTGGGTCCTCATCGGCTACTGATTCAAAGAATTCTGGCAGGTTCATTCTCATGAAATTTCTAATCCTAGCCGCGGCTGAATCCTCATCTTGTTGAGGTAGGGCTGCAGCCTGATAATTCCCCTAAATATTAGTCGCCATAGCCTGGGCTAGCGCCTGAAAAGCTGCCCAAAACTTTGCATGTGACACATTCTCAGTTGGAGGATCTACGGGATAAGGTGGCTGGTTATCACCCCTACGAGAATTAGCTTTGCGATGAGGCATAATCTGTAAATGAAAGAAATATATGGATTAGACTGAGGATTAACATGACCTCATGCTTACTCACATGACATGAATACTAAAAGAAGGGAAACTATTCCTAAAAACATCTTATATCCGCCTGTACATAAATATGGCGCGTAACACACCCATGCACAAGACTCTACTAGATGCTACTTTTCAGACTTTCTAGGACACACTTGAACCTTAGGCTCTGATACCAAGTTTGTAACATCCCGATTTTCTAAAAATAGAATGCCACACGGTGCTCATGATCCCGAAGGACCACAAGCTAACCCTCTACTGATATCTATACCCAAGCACTGCATAATGTAATATAACAAATGCAAAAAACTGGCAGAAACTTGCCCTAAGGTTCAAAACATCTAAAATGTACAAAACTGAAAAACTAAATACAGATACATCTGTCAGAAAAGACTCTAACTGTCTGATCTGTGTAGTTGATGGGATTTGTCCCTAACTAACTCCGTCTACTAAAAATAAACTGAATCTACTATAAAATTGAAATAGGAGGCATCCTTGAATGAAGAGGACTACTACTACGTCTAATACTGCTAACTGAGTCTAGACTGTTATGGGTGTTATGGATCTCATGCTTCTGAACCTATGGTACAAGACACCATAGCGCAAGAGAAAGTATGCATCAGTACTTTGAATGTACTTGTATGCTAGATAATGTAAGGCTAAATGCAAGGGCATATGCATGAACTATACTGACTGAATAACCTGAATATGCTAAATGAGGATACATGCATGAAAGCATAAATCATAATGAAAATCATGACAACACTGAATACTACTTTCTGAACACTTGAGCTTCTGACAACTGAGCTTATTATTACTAACATTTGAATTTACTACCACTAGGAGACTAAATATCTGAGTTTTACTAATAACTGAGTCCTGAGCTTGCTACTATCGACTTACTAAATATGAGATCAAACCTCTCTAACGGATGATTTATGAATCTACTAATAATGATAAGGAATGATTGCATCTGAGATTAGACCTATATAGCAGAAGATCTCTGAATCTTTTAATAATAGAAATAATGGACTGAGTTTGAGGCCAGGCCTATCTAACGGGTGATCTCTAGACCTTCTGATACTGATAAGGATAATAATAATAATTGACTGAGTTTGAGATTAAGCCTATCTAGTGGGTGATCTTTGAATCTATGAAACTATCTAAGTTCCTTACTGAGTTATGTGACCATATCTGAAGATCCTAAATCTGAAGAACTATCTGAGATATTGACTGAGACAGAATCTGAAGCTAAAACTGTAACTATGGGAGTTCTCACTTAACCGACATACCCCAAATCTGATCTGGTAGGGTCCAACTTGTAACCCCAACTGGAAGTGTGTTAATACCGTGCCACGAGTAAAGATCTATGCTATGGTCAAGCCTCTCTAACTGTTGACCCTGAACAGAAAGTCAAGCCTAAGGCAGTATGATAGTCAAGCCTTAATCTAACGGGTGACTCCTGGTACTATGATGGCTACGTAGTTCTGGAGTTCAGGGATTTCTGCTAACAACTCTACCTCTTTAATAGGAAGCCATCATCCCTGCACTCGCTCGGTGCTAGTTACTACTCCCAACTAAAGGACTCTGAACTGATTCTTAACTGAACTTAGACTGAGCTGAATCTGTTATTGATTATACTAAGTAACTGAGTTAACTTGAATCCGAAGACTGATGAAATACTGCTAAATTCTACTTTCTATTTGAATACAAATGAGTTTCGTAACTTACTGAGCTTTACTAAAATTTGGACTGATTACTGAATAATACCAAAGTCGGAACTGGATATTGAGCTTGATTAGATTGAATACTGAGATTACTGAGTTTTCTTAACTTCTGCCACTAACTGAGATATACTAATCATAGCACAACTGAGATTATCTTGAGACTGACTCAACTCTAGAAAAATATCAAAGTTTTCGGGTATAAAACCCCTAGGACTCGAAAACATTAATAAATAAGACATGACAACTCTTGTGTAATAATCATAACAATAGACTATCATTCGCAATATAACTAATGAAGCATCTTTACAAGCACTTGGAGAATCTTAAACATGTAATTGTATAAGGATGCATGCTGTTATCTCATAACTCATTCAATAAGGAATTAACAAGAATAGGAATGCATGTATTATATCATAATTCACTCGTTTAGGCATTACAACAAACACTTGACATGTATTGAATTACACTAAATTGGAGATTTCTTGTCTACATGCTATAATGACTCTATTTTCTTCACATAAGCAATTTATCAAACATGAGGAAGGCATACTTTGATCATACAACATTCAATACACATAATTAACATGATTACATAATTCAACATGCTTCTTGAAGGGAATTTATCATGAACATCACATAACCAACACATACTACGGTCCATACTTGTATCTTTATGATAACAACATGAATTAAAACTTAATATTAACATGGACTTCAACTTCAAACCACATAAACTATGAAAAACTCATAAACATAAAATCTAGAATTTAAAAAGGGATTCTTGGACTTCTTGGGTGGAAGGAACACAAGAATCAACATCCAACATACCTTGCTATATGATTCTTGAAAAATTAACAATGGAATTTCTTGATTTTAAACCTTCAATAGAAACCCTTATTCTTGTTCTTGAGGAAAATTGAGAGAAAACCTTATATTTTATGTGAAAATATTATGAATCTCATGTTAAAGAAGATTATATAGGGGTGGGATTGGATCAAATTGCCCTTGAAAACACGAAAGTGAAATGCTAAAAAACTGGGCACAAAGGCTATGGAAAGGCGGCCGCCTTTCCCAGAGCCTTTTGTAGGCTGGGCAGCACCTTGCTATTGAGGGAGGGGGACAAGGCTCTAAGATGGGCTGCACCCCTCTGTAGCCTTTAGCTACTGTTTTTCCAACCTAAACATGACCTTAGGCTTGTTTAAAAATTCTGAAACTCACCCGGGATGTACTCTTGACTTGTCCCATCGCAATACAATAAGAAAATTAAGAAATAAAGGTTGGGAAGGTCACAAAATAATTCATCAAAGTTTCAAAGGCTTATGAAATGGAAAATTTTCAACACTTAGCAAAATTTTCTAAGTGTTAAGCGTTTCTTGGCATGCTTTTGAAGCTCTAAGGACTCAGGAATTTTACGGGGTGTTACAAATATAGGAATAAATCAACTTAAGTAAGAATACAACACAAATGAATTTATGTATTCCAATAGTCTCCATAATGTAGGAATTACTTCACATAGAGTAAAAGGTATACCTCTGACCTTTCCCAAGCGCTATATTTAACCATTGAATGAAATTATATAGTACATGGCATACTTCAAGCTCTATATTTAACAATCGTATAATATTCTTGAGATGATGTTTCACTATATTTTACTCTTTAAAATGGTTGTTGATTCAGTTGTGTTCAAAGATTTAGTCTTTTGTAGGAAAATCAAAACAAGTTTTGCTTGTTTGAGCTGATTGTATGTGAATTTGTTTCTGTAGGTGCCAGTTACTATACTTGAAAAGATGGTGTGGATGTAAAAATTCTTCAAGACAACATTGATTATGCCTATGGATCTGGAGCTGATTGTACAGCGATCCATACTAAGGGTGCTTATTACAATCCTGACACTGTCAAAGATCACAAGAACTATGCTGTAAAAAGAAATTATCAGAGAAACGGTTCCTATGATGCTAGTTGTGACTTTAAAGTAAATGCAACTTTGACTCCAACTGCACCAGCTTGTATGTTTCCTCATTTACCCACTAATCCTTTTACTTGTTTTTTATCTTCAAAGATTTATTATTAACTTTTTGTTGTTTTTTTGTTCTTTTTTCATATGTTGATCGGTCTAGTTATGTATATCAGTCTATTCTAGGGTATGTTCTCTAAGATTATGATGTGTGATATTAGATTTAGGTAGCTACTGCTCCTAATCAAAGATTTTTTTAAATATCAGAACTCAAATCTGAGACCTTTCTACAAAGAGAGTACTATAGCTAGTAGCAGAACCACATGCCATTCTTTATGTTTTTCAATTTTTCTAGGACCACATGCTTTACATGCATAATATTTTTTAATTTAATCTACTCATTGATTTATATCTCAGATAGAATATTCACCTTTCAGCAAATATAATAGTACAATTCACAAGTAAATTTGAGTTCTAACACAGTAGCAATGTAAATGGTTTTCTTACTATCACAGTAGTTTAACTTGTTATAACAGATTACTGGAGTACTTTTAGGTGTTTAGTCAAATTTATAAAATTAAGTTTATAATTTTGAAATTTTTGTAAAGATCGGATGAGAAAAAACAAACCTTGAATTCTCAAAAATAACCATCTTTGACATCCTTTGAGACACCTTTCCAATTGATCCTATTGGGATCAACTTCACTTTTAGAAGACAATGTAATAAAACAGGAGCATTTTTCAGAAGGTTCCAACCTGTACACATTTAAAGAAATTGGTGCATTGATGATATTATTCAGTTAAACAGTCGGGAATAAGAATTTACTGCAGCCTTGTTTGCACCAAAGCAGTTATTTAGCTAATAAAGTGAATGATATTAAAAGTTTCTCAAAAAGCAAAAATTAGAAGAAAGCGAGAAAAGGAAAAATATGATATTCCACTGGTTCCAACCATAGTATATTCCCAGTAGAGTCAAAGAATGGGCTACAACAGTAGTTTGTTGCAAAAAGCCACTGTTCCCAATAGTAGTATAATGTACACATCAAATTGTACCCAGTTAAACAAACCAACTCCATAGTAAACAAGATCAACATACATGAACTATTAGCATTCACAATTTCAGTAGGTACTATATTCCAGAACATCTAGGTACTTAAATTCCAGAACATAACTTTCACTGTGAGATTCCAATATACATCATAATCAGTTAAACAAACTAACTCCATAGCAAACTAGATCAACATACATGAACTATTAGCATTCACAATTTCAATAGGTACTATATTCTAGAACATCTAGGTAATTATATTCTAGAACACAACCTTCACTCGATTTTGAAAGGAAACACCATGACTTAACTCTATCAGTACAAATTATTCTTCATTAATATATAAAATAATAAGTAGTAAGTACTAACCCTTAAAAAGTTAAAAAAAAATAAGGGTTCGGGCATGGCTACCACTAGAATCACCTTCACTAGATACATTTCTCCTAGTAGATGTTCCCTCAACTATTGGGTTTTATTTAGTATTCATACTCTAGCCTATTGGGCTACTTTCATTAGGTAAAAGTGGAGATGACTCAGGAATAACTAGGGTACATCTTTGTCCTAATATTTCAATCGATGGCCTACGGTTGGGCAGTACCGTTTGATCGGTTGGCATACTACTAGGGTTGGAACTTGTACCATCTTGTTCAATAATTGAAGTTGGAATAGAAGGCATTTTTTACATGATTACCAGTCTTACTCCTACCTGAGGAATTGTATACACAATATACGCCTTGAGTCATATCTACAAAAAAAAATGATAGTGTCGTTAGATCATTACTAGTAAAAATCAAATTAAAATCATGTGCTATGGAAACTGACAGATTATTAAAAAGAAACAAAAATCTTTGACATAATGTTCGTTTAATTGATCAATCAAATATATAGAGATTTTCTTCTGAAGTTTTTTATATGCTTACCCAAGACTCATCACAAAAAAGTGTTTCAATCTTCCAGGTGCTACTTTTGCTATGTCAAAAAATGTTCTCTTTATTAAAAAAACTGAAAAGCAGAAACTAAGGAAATGATAACATTTTTGAGAAAAAATACTAAAAATAAAATACAACAAAGATAAAATAGTAGATTTTTATCAAGCTCTTTTCACTATCTATAACTTCTTAATAAAAACAAAATACAGCAAAGAAAAATTTGCAGTTTTTTATCAAGCTCTAGTCACTATCCATGTCTTCTTCAGACTCCTCCTCTTTCTCATCCTCCTTAATTTTCTCAGTTTCATATTCTTTGTCCATAGATTCATCTTAGATTTCATGATGCTATTTAAATACATCATCATTAATGGGTTCATTCATTTCAAGTACACACCCATTTGGATCATGCAAGAGTATATATTCATCAGCAGAAATAGACATTTCAAGTACACACCCATTTGAATTCTGAAGTTGTCACCAGTTCCTTAACTGGTAATTCAATAACATTTTGAGGTTTGACCTTCAATATAGCTAGCCAATCATTCTTGTCCTTTTTCTTGCTTAGCTAAGGTACATAACATACTTGAGTTGCTTGCATTACAAGAATAAAAGGTTGATATTTTTTATACCGATGACTATGGTTAATATCAACCAATTTGCACTGATTGTGGTTCTTAACACCAATATCCATTGTTGGGTAAAACCATTCACATTTGAAAAAGATAGTTTTTTTATAGGTGCTTCACGATATTCCACTTGTATAATCTCTTTTAGCCACCCAAAATAATCACCAAAATTTGAATCTGAGATACAAACTCCACTATTCATTATTGATCCCATGCTACTGCAACATTCTTTGTGAAATATATATCCGTTAATAAATTATGCTGAATGGCATGTAGCTCCTATTAATGGTCCACGAGTAAGACTAAAGTATTCATTCTCAATGAAATTGCACCGATCCTATTTAAAAAAAATTCAAAGATTTAGTTAAATTTGAGAAGCCAATTTAAGTACATAATTATATAAAAGATAATATTTAGTTAAATATTACATATTCCTTGAACCATATAGCAAAATTGTCTTCAAGTCTCTCATCTATTTCACTTTGAGAGAGATTTGGAAATTCTTCTTGCAAACACTGCAGGTAAATACTTCATCGAAATAAAATAATTTAAATAAGAAGTCATGACATAAGAATAGATTTTTTTATTATTAAGAGAATTCGGTTACCTCACTGCAACACCCCGAGTTTGTACCCCAGACGCTACACGGTGCTTACGACCTCAAATGACCACAAGCCATCCCCTGACTGATATCTACTGTGAGCACTGAATCATAATACTGTAATAAATGCAGAAAATAGGCTGAAATGCCATAAGGTTCAAAATCTGAAATACTGATAAAGAATATCAACTGTAATAATAATATGCAAAATTAAATAATGCCTAAAAGTCTAGTCTGAAAAGCCTCTAACTGAACTATCTGAAGGTGGAGTTGATGGGATAAGTCGCCAACTAACTTCGACTACTGAATTACTAATAAACTGGAATACCGAAATAAAAGCATGCCCTCGATAGATGAGAACTCACTACTAAAACTGTTGTTGATAACTATATTTGTCTACGCGCGGTCAGGAACCTGAGCATCCAAACCTATAATATGAGACATCATAGTGCAAAGAAAGAGTATGTGTGAGTACATAAAATGTACTGGTATTCTAGATGAGGTAAGGCTGAATGCAAGGGTTCATACGCATGAACAATAAATGACTAAATGATATAGAGTAATTGAATGTGAAAGTACATGGATAACCAAAACTACTGTAAATACTGAGTAAGCAATACTGTGTATATGTGTGTACACTGTATTTGAGCTTTTACTGAAGCTGAGTTCTGATAACTGAGTAACTGATATCTAAGATTACTAATAACTGAGTTACTGAAACTGATTGATTGTATCTGACTATCCTAATTTTGTAGAACTGAACTGAATTCTATCATGAGACTGAAATTGAGACTATAGAATGTAATCATCTAACCGACATGCCTTTTTTTTGAATAAATTTGGGGTCCAACCTGTAACCCCAGCTGGAAGGATGTCAGTATTGTGCCACAGGTAAAGACACTGAAGAGTTACCCTCATCTGGCAGGTACTCTAATGAGAATGGTGGAGCCCTCAACTGGCAGGTTTAAGAACCTTATTAACCCTCAACTTTCAGGTTAATGTCTCAACCTACACTGTCTATGTAGTTTTGGAATGCAAGGATTGCTTCTAATAATCACACCCTCTATTGGCAGGTGAGCCCCCATCCTTGGGTTCACTCAGTGCTGAATCCTACTCCCAAATGAAAGACACTGAACTGAGTATACTAAACTGGACTGGACTAGACTAATACTGAGTTTACTAAGTTTTTCTGAGTTCTGTAACTGACTGAGTTCTGTAGCTGACTAAATTCTAATAATCATGACATGACTGATACTATTCTGTAACTAACACTGGTTCTAGGTAAACAGCTAGATTTCCGGGTCTTAAATACTCCCAGCACTCGATAGCATGAAAATAAGCATAGCATAATCTTGAAAGACATAACAATAATTACTTGTCCATAATTCATTCATAGATACATTTTATCAAACACTTGTAGGGCATAAGCTTGTACATTTACTAGCATGTCATGATTGCATCATTTAACTCACATGGACATTCTATCAAACATTTAGGGAGCACAACCTTATGCACATAATCATGGATAACATATAAGCATTGCAACTAAAATGCTCAAACTTGCAAATTCATTGGTTCAACATGCAATTCATATAATTTCCCATGAATACTACTCTATTTTCATGAATCTTATCATAATAATGGATTGAAAACCAAGTTAACATCATAGATATGCGTACAATTAATTTCAAGCATTGGAATCATGAATCTATAACTTGTAATTTAAAAAGAGGTTCTTGGGCTTCATGGGTGAAAGGGACCCATGAATGCACACCTAACATACCTGAATTGATGAGTTCTTAGAGATATTATTGAGTTTCTTGATCTATGTTCTTGATTTCTTGAGAGCTAGGGTTTGCTAATTGAGAGAGTGATTTCTTTCTTGATATAAGTGAGCAATTTATGAGATATTAAGCCATTTAGAGATTTAATCTCGTGTTTAGACTGACTGGCATGAGAGAAAATAGCCTAAAATCACTGGAATTTAAAACTCAAAATTAACTGAAAATTCTCGATTTTCACCCTTAGCTAGATGCGGCACTATCACGTCGTGTCACTGGAATTCAACAATTGTGATTTAGAGGCTTAGCGCAATGCAGTGGGATCACGTTGCTTCACTGCATGAGACCAGGAAGCTCACCACAATGCGGGGTTATTATGTTGGCTCACTGGTTTTTGACATTTTCCATTTGGCATGCCTCCGTAACGCGCTGAAGTGCTAGTTGGTACACTATTTTACTAAAATGGCTCTAACTCCTCGCTCGGGTATCAGATTTAGGCGAATCTTATATCATTGGGAAGCTGATTGAATTTCCTATGAATTAGTAAGCTCAAAACTAAAAATACTGATTATTTTAAAAGAATTATATAGGATAACCCATGTACTAAGGGTTAATTTAAGTAAGGGAAATATGGAGTATTTCAATATCTCCCCCTTGGGAACATTCTTCATCAAATAAGACTAATTAAGCTGATAAACACTAATTGACTGAGCTTACACACTGACCATGCATATCTGATGCATGGGTACATGACTGAACTGATTCGTGAATGCATGATTGGATATGCAATGGTAAAGAATATCAAGTTTATAACTATAACTGAACATGGAACTGAGTAGAGCCAAGGAAGACTATTACCTTGAGCTGAATCTAAGTTTGTGGAGAATAAGTGAGGATAATTGGTTCATATATCTACTTCTGTTTCCCAAGTAACTCCCTTAACGGACTGATTCTGCCAAAGAACTTTGACCAAGGGAACTTCTTTGTTTTTCAGTCTGCAAATCTGACGATCGAGGATCTAAACTGGAACCTTTTCAAAAAAGAGATCATTCTAAATATCTATGCCCTCTAAGGGAACTATGACTGTTGGGTGACCAATTTATTTCTTTAGCAAGGAGACGTGGAATACTGGGTGTACTGAAGCTAGATCTGAAGTCAACTCGAGCTCATAAGCTACCTTTCCAAAATGATTGAGAATTCTATAAGGACCGACATATCGAGGACTGAGCTTTTCCTTCTTGCTGAACCTCTTTACCCCCTTCATGGGAGGGATTTTCAAGAATACAAAATCACTAATCTCAAACTCGATATCCTTTCTCCTCATATCTTCATATGATTTTTGTTAGCTCTGGGCAGTCCTAAGCCTTTTTTTTATCAGCTGAACCTTCTCTAAAGCATCTAACACTAAGTCAGGCTCTACTACTACTGCCTCACCAACCTCGAACCAACCAATTGGAGATCTATATCTCCTACCATAAAGAGTCTCAAACGAAGCCATCGAAATACTAGAATGATAGCTGTTATTGTATACAAATTCGATCAAAGTCAAGTGGTCATCCCAACTACCCTTAAAATCAATAACGCAGGGTCTTAACATATCTTCTAAAGTCTAAATGGTCCTTTCTGCTTAACTATATGTCTGAGGGTGGAAGGCTATACTGAGGTGAACTCAGGTACCAAGACTTTTTTGGAATGTTTTCCAGAAATAAGAGGTAAACTGGGTACCTCTATCTGATATGATAGACACTGGGACTCGGTGTAACCTGACCAACTCTCTGATATAGAGTTTGGCATAGTCCTCGGCTAAATAGGAAGTATGAACTGGTTAGAAATGACCTGATTTGGTCATTATATCAACGATAACCTAAATGGAATCATGCTGATGATGAGTACGAGGCAAACCTATCACAAAGTCTATTTTCACTTCCTCCTATTTCCATGTAGGAATACTAAACTCCTGCATGGACCCACTAAGTTTCTGATGCTCAATCTTATCTACAAACAATACAATATTTCTCTTCATCCTACTCTACCAATAGATCTCCCACAAATCATGGTACATTTTAGTGGCCCCTAGATGAATAGAGTATCACGCACCATGCGCTTCTGCAAAAATTCATTGCCTCAAGTCATCCATACTGGCACACATAAACGACCATGGCAACGCAACATACCATCTCCCCCTTGGGAGTAAACCTCTACTTTTTGATCTATGACTGACTCTTTCAACTTCACGAAAATGGGGTCTCTATGCTGCTTTTCCTTCACTTTGGAAACTAGTGATGATTCTGAACTATTCTACACCTATACACTGCCCTCTGCTGAATCGACTAAGTGGACACCTAGTCGGGCAAGCTGATGAACTTCCTAAACTAAGTTTTTCTTATCATCCTCAACGTGAGCAAGACTACTCGTCGACAATCTTCTGAGAGCATTAGCCACTATATTGGCCTTTCCCGGATGATATAGAACACCTGTATCATAATATTTCAATAACTCTAACCACCTTCTCTGACATAAATTCAAAGATTTTTGAGAAAATACATACTGCAAGCTCTTGTGATCTGCGAACACATCAACATGCACCCCATACACATAAAGCCTACAAATCTTTAAGGCAAATACTACAGCTTCTAACTCAAGATCATGAGTCGGGTAATTCTTCTCATGGAGCTTAAGTTATCTAGAGGCATAGGCTATGAACTTACCTCTCTTCATAATGACATGACCCAAACTTACTCTAGATGCATCATAGTACACAACAAACTTATCTAAACTATCTGGTAAGGTCAAGACTGGGGATGAGGTGTGTCAAGTCTTCAACTCCTGAAAACTCTTCTCGTAATAATCTGACCACTAAAACTGGACATTCTTCTGAATCAATCTGGACATGGGGGATGCAATAGATGAAAATCCTTAAACAAACTAACAGTAATAGACAGCTAAACCCAAGAAACTCTGGATATCTGATGGAGAGATGGGTTTAGGCCAGTTTCTCACTACATTAGTCTTTTGAGGATCAACTCTAATGCAATAATCGGAAATAATATGACCAAGTAATGCTACTTACCTTAGCCAAAAATTTGCACTTACTGAATTTGGCAAACAACTAATGAGTTCTGAGAGTCTAAAGTATGATTCTGAGGTGATCTGCATGATCATTCTCACTACGGGAATAGACAAAAATATCATCGATGAAGTCTATAATGAACATATCTAAGTACTTCTTGAACACGCGATTCATTAAGTCTATGAAAGTTGCTGGGGAATTTGTAAGAGTAGAAACTTGAAGTGACCATACCGGGTTCTGAAAGATATTTTAGGAATGTCACACTCCGTAACTCTGAGCTGATGATAGAATGATCTGAGGTCTATCTTAGAAAAGTAACTGGCACCTTGAAGTTTTTCAAACAAGTCATCGATTCTGGGAAGTGGATATTTATTCTTGACTGTAACTGTGTTCAACTGATGATAGTCTATACACAGTCTAAGAGAACTATCTTTCTTATGAATGAAAAAGACTAGTATGCCCCACAGAGAAATACTGGGTCTGATAAATCCCTTATCTAGGAGATCTTTTAGCTGCTCTTTTAAATCTTTGAGTTTTGCTGGTGCCATTCTATATGGCGGAATAGATATAGGCTGAGTGCCTGGAAAAAGGTCTATTCCGAAGTCAATTTCCCTTTTGGGAGGAACTCCAGGAAGAACTTCAGGAAACACATCTGAGAATTCATTTACAAATGGAACTGACTCAAGACTAGGAGTTTTTGAACTAAAGTCGTTGACTCAGACAAGATGATAGACACGTCCCTTAGATATCATTTTTCTCGCTCTAAGGTATGAAATCAAGTGACCCTTAAGAACTGTGGTACTACCCCTCCATTCAAAGACGGGTTCATTTGGAAACTGAAAATAAACTATTCTGTTTCTATAATCAATCGGGTATAGAATAAATAGAGTCAATCTATGTCGAGAATGACATTAAAATCCTTCATATCTAGCTCTACAAGGTCTGCTGAAGTAACTTTCTGAGATATCATAACCAGATAGTTCCTATATACTCATCGGGCTATGATAGATTTACCTACTGGGGTAGAAACTGAGAAAGGCACTGCTAGGATTTCTGGACTGACTCCAAAGTCAATGGCTATATAAGGATTTACCAAAGATAAAAAAGCTCCTGGATCTATCAAGTCATAAACATGTGAATAGGAAATCTATAACATACCAGTGACCACATTAGGAGAATTTTCCTGATCTTGTCTGGACTGAAGTATATAAAGCCTGCTTGAGTGTTTCCTCCTGGTGGCACTGGAAGTGGCACCCTATTAATTCAGGCGACCTAACTGAGCTGAAGTATGATTATACTGACACTAAGAACCGGACTGAGGACAATCTCTGACTTTGTGGCCTGGTTTGCCACACCCGAAACAAACATCACTGCCAGATCTGAAGACACCCAGATAGTTTCTGCCACATGTCTAACAAAGAGGATTTGTTCGAGCAATGCTGACACTACCTAGAGATTTAGAGCCTGTTACCCTATCTTTGTTACTATTTATAAACTTAGGGACGGGAGCACTGTCTGAGGATGGAGCTAGAACCAAAGACTTTGGATGAAACTGAGAACAGTTATCGCCCTCTGACTTAGGCTAATTGAAATTGAAGCTACCTGTTTTGTCTCTCTTATTCTACCTTTTTCTTTCTCTATTCTTAGCCTCTTATATCTACTGAGCATGGACCATGAGCCTAGATATGTCCATCTCCTTAATTAATATCGCAGTTCTGCACTCTTTAATCACACTATCTGACAGCCAAGACACGAACTTGCTTGTTCTAGACCAACGGTCTACCACTACATAGGGAGCATACCTGGCTAATTGAGTAAACTTGAGAAAATACAATTTCACGCTTATACTGCCCTGCCTAAGAATGATAAACTCTAACACCTTAGTTTCTTTAATCTCTAAGGGAAAGAATCTATCTAAAAAAGCAGTTGCAAACTCTTCCCACTCTATGGGCTCTGCATCTGTGCCCTTGTTTACCTTCCACTACATAAACCATGTATGAGCTACTTCTTGTAGCTGATAGGCAGCTAACTTAGCACTCATACTGGAAGTCACTCCCATAATATTTGTGATTTTTTTAACCTAATTGAGAAACTCTTGTGGGTCCTCTTCTGACTTAGATCCTGAGAATAGGGGAGGATTCATTCGGTTGAAGTCCTAAATCTTGGCTGCAGTAGTATTGGCCACTGGGTTTGCTTGAACATCAGCTGGTTGTTCATTCTGAGCTATTATAGAATTGACTAGAGTAGTGGATGCAGCTCTAAATTCTACATGAGAGATATGCTCGTCCAGGGGATCTACCTGAATGGGCTGAGGTACTGACCGATTTCCAGTCCTTCTTGCGTTAGTCTTTTTGGGAGGCATGTTCTATAAACGGAAGGAGAAATAAATTAAACTACAGGTTTAACTTGAGCTCATGCTCACTCTCACGACATGAATACTGAAAGAAGGGAAACTTTTCCTAAAATATCTCATAGCCTCTTGTCCATAAATATGGAGCGTTACACACCCATGCACAAGACTCTACTCGATGTGTCTTTCAGACTCCCTAGGACTCTATTGAACCTTAGGCTCTAATACTACGTTTGTAATCTATATCCTGGACACTACACGGTGCTTACGACCTCAAAGGACTACAAGCTAACTCATGACTGTTATCTGCTATGAGCACTAAATAATAATACTATAATAAATACAGGAAATAGGCTAAAATGCCATAAGGTTTAAAATCTAAAATACTAATAAAGAATATCAACTATAATAATAATCTGCAAAATTGAATAATATCTAAAAGTGTAGTCTGAAAAGCCTCTAACTGAACTGTTTGAAAGTGGAGTTGATGGGACAAACCCCCAACTAACTTTGACTACTGAACTACTAATAAACTAAAATACTAAAATAAAAGCATGCCCTCAATAGATGAGGACTCACTACTGAAACTACTGCTAATGACTGGATTTGTCTATACGCAATCAGGAACCTAAGCATCTGAATCTATGATATGAGACATCATAGCGCAAAGAAAGAGTATGTGCCAGTATGTAGAATGTACTGGTTTGCTAGATGAGGTAAGACTGAATGCAAGGGTTCATATACATGAACAATAACTAACTGAATGATATAGAGTAACTGAATATAAAAGTACATGAATAATTAAAATTGTTGTAAATGCTGAGTATGCAATACTGTGCATATGCGTATATACTGTAACTGAGATTTTACTGAAGCTGATTTTTGAGTTCTAATAACTAAGTAACCGATATCTAAGATTATTGATAACTGAGTTATTGAAACTGATTTACTGTATCTGACAGTCCTAATTTTGTAAAACTGAACTAAGTTCTATCCTGTGACTGAAACTGAGACTGTGAAAATTAATCATCTAACCGACATGCCCCTTTTTAAATAGATTTAGGGTCTAACCTGTAACTCTAACAGGAAGGGTGTCAGTACCATGCCACAGGTAAAGATACTAAAGAGTTATCCTTATCTGGAAGGTACTCTAATGAGAACGGTGGAACCCTCAACTAGCATGTTAAAACACATAATCAACCCTCAAATGGCAGGTTAATGTATTAACCTATGCTGGCTACGTAGTTCTGGAATTCAAGGATTATTTATAAGGATCACACCCTCTACTGGCAGGTGAGCCCCCATCCTTGGGTTCACTCGGTGCCGAATCCTACTCCCAACTGAAAGACACTGAACTAGACTAGAATGATACTGAGTTTACTGAGTTTTTTTTAATTCTATAACCGACTGAGTTCTACTGAGTTCTGTAGCTAATTAAATTCTATTGGTCGTGATATGACTGATACTATTCTGTAACTAACATTGGATCTAGGTAAACAACTAGTTTATCGGGTATTAAATACCCCCAGGACTCGATAGGATGAATATAAGCATAGCATAATCTTGAAAGACATAACAAGAATTACTTGTCCATAGTTCATTCATAGAGATATTTTATCAAACACTTGTAGGGCATAAGCTTGTACATATTGTAGCATATTATGATTGCATCATTTAATTCACATGGACATTCTATCAAACACTTGGGGAGCACAACTTTATACACATAATCATGTATAACATATAAGTATTGCAACTAAAATGCCCAAACTTATAAATTCATGGGTTCAGCATGCAATTCATATAATTCCCCATAAATACTATTCTATTTTTATGAATCTTATCATAATCATGGATTGAAAATCAAATTAACATCATAGATATGCGTACAATTAATTTCAAGCATTGGAATCATGAATCTATAAGTTGTATTTAAAAAGAGGTTCTTGGGTTTCATGGGTGAAAGGGACCCATGAATGAACACCTAACATGCCTGAATTATTGAGTTCTTGAAGTTCTTAGTGAGTTTCTTGAGCTTTGTTCTTGATTTCAATTGAGAGAGAATGATTTCTTTCTTGAGATAAGTGAGCAATTAATAAGATATTAGGGTATTTAGGGCTTTAATCCCGTGTTTAGGCTAACTGGAATGAGGAAAAAAGACCTAAAAGAACTTGGAATTTAAATCTCAAAATTAACTGAAAATTCCTAATTTTCACCCTTGGTGCAATGTGGCGCTATCGCGTCGTGTCACTAGAATTCAATAATTCTGACCTGGAGGCTTGGAGTGACGCAGTAGGATCACATTGCTTCATTGCATGAGACCCAGAAGCTCACCATGATGTGGGGCTATTGCGTTGCCTCACTGGTTTTTGATAATTGCCATTTGGCATGCCTCCACGATGCGCTGAAGTGCCAGTTGGCACACTATTTTACTAAAAAAGGCTCTAACTCCTCGCCTGGGTATCTAATTTGGACGGATCTTATATCATTGGAAAGCTGACTGAATTTCCTACGCATTGGTCGGCTAAAAATTGAAAAATACTGAGTATTTTATAAAAATTATATAGGATAACCCATGTACTGAGGGTTAATTTAAGTGAGGAAAATACGGGGTATTACACTCACAAATGGCTCAACTTCCTCAATTTAATAAAAATAAGTTTGAGCAGCTGTGATTTCATCTAGAGGTAAATCTATTTTTTTTGCTTCTCCCCATAGTCGACCTGGATGGGAGAATATTGAAAGATTTCCTTTAAGATTTTCCACAACACCACCATCATCATTACGATCCACATTATGATTACGTGACATGACATGAGGTTCAAAATAATGAGAAAATAATTATGTTGACTCCATCATCAAGTATGCTTCACAAATGGAATCCTCAACACTAGCTTTATTCCCAATCATCCTTTTAAGAGTTCCCATATACCTATATATAAATATATAAAAAGATGGAACATTACATTTGAAGGTTATGTATTAAATATTCGTCACAAGTTCGACATAGATTTTCATATTTACCATTCAAAAGAATACATCCATCGATATTACATAGGTCCAGCTATCCTTGCTTCATATGGAAGGTGCACATGAAGATGTTCGATTAAGTCAAAGAACCCAGAAGGAAATATGCATTCTAACTTGGACAAAGTTTCTGGAATATCTCCCTCTAATCGAACCATATCATCGACTCGTAGAGTGGCCGAAGTAAGATCCTTAAAAAATAATCTCAATTCTATAAGTGTCTGTCACATATTACTAGGAAGTAGTTCACGAAAAGCAATAGACATTAGTCGTTTCATGAACACATGAAAATCATGACTTTTCATACCAAATAACCTTTTCACATTTGTGTATAGCAAACCTACCTAAATTTGAAACATACCCATCTGGAAACTTTAAGCCTTTCACCTAATTAAACAAGATATCTCTTGATTTCTTGTCTATTATATAGACAACTTTTGGATATTGTCCATTACTATCCTTTCGCAACTGATGTGGATCATAATACTTTGCCGTATCTAGACGTGACTGTAAATTGTCTTTGATTTTGTCATCAAAATTAAGAACAATGTTAAATACGTTATCAAAGAAATTTTTCTTAATATGTATGACATCAGGATTATGTTGAATCATGTTAGAACTCCAGTATGAAAAATCCTAAAAGATGATTCACTTTTTTCAACCACATGTCTTACATATTCTTTGATTAACTTCTTTTATACCTAACTCTGTTATATTTTTTATCCCCAAATTACAAATTTGGTTCAAAATTTCCTCTTATGTTCTATATGATGGTGGAGGTCTTTTAATAGTCTGGCCTTTAAGAGAGTTCTTTTGATCTCTCCTCAATGTCTTACAGCAGCTGCAGTTATTTAGCTGTATTAAATGGTCACTTCAACTCTAACATAAACAAAAACAGAGATGATTCAAATGTAAAATTAGCACTTTGAGACGAGACAACAAATCAACTATTAATACGATAATCTACAATTTATATATTTAACTGCTATTAATTTAGATATTGATAGTTGAATGTCTCTGGAAAAATAAGTATAGCTAAAAAAATCCAGAATTTACAGTGAAAAACTACTTTTAACTTAGAAATATCAAACTGTAACATATTAACCAAAATAGATGTAAGTACATAACAAAGATCTATATTACACCGTACAAAGATCTATATTACACTTGTATTCACTTGTTCCATCTTTCAGGTGTGCAGACAAAAGTAATAGCCAGTTGCTATTGGTTTCAGTAAAAGTAAGTTTTGGAGTTTAGTGAAAGTAGTTTCTTGCGAGAGAATCAGAGTTCTAAAACATGACAATTGAAAAGGAATGGGGAGAGTGAGACTAAAAACATATAATGACATATCAAGCATCTCTACATCACCAACCAAAATTCAGAGGTTTTCATTACTTTATGAAAGCAAAATACATGATGCCCAATACAACTAACTTAAACATTAGTGCTAATTAGCAACATAATTATTTATCAAGTATCATTAGTTAAAACATGAACGTACATCAAAGCATCCTAATGAACACTCAAAAACACACCCTATTCCCAAATACCAACTTCCATAAATCCATCTTCAGTAGTACATCCTCTAGACATTTCATTACAATTAAACCCACATGTCACTTCCCCTTTATTGGACACAACAATAACCCCACCAAAACCTTTATCCAATCTCTTCTTAATCCCATAATCCACTGCATCTTGAAGGCCCAATTCTTTATACTCCATAACGAAATAAGATACGTATTTAAGAAAAGCATCCTAACATAGATTTTTATCTGACATAAATATGAGAAGATAAAATTAGAATTCGAGAGGACAAAGAAACATCAAGGGAACTTCAACTTACCTTGAAACACTCACAATGTTGATTCCGTATACTAATTCATAATCTAAGATAGATTTCATAATACCCTCAATGTCAATTAACACCATATAAAGTAAATTCATTAATAATTTGGTATAGTCTTACAAAAATGAAACAATTCACTTAAGAATTCCTTGTTTAGCAGCTATGACAGATTTAACATCTCTTAGTAGCAACTGCAAAATTTAATTTTTTTCTTAAAAAAGGACAAATAGATAAATAACTCAAAAAATAAATAATTGATAATCCCAAATGTTTGCATGAACCCTTGCCCCTAAATGTTTGCATGAACCCTAGCTCTAAATGCTTGCATGAACCCTAACTCAGTCCACAGAGCCAATAAAATAAAAAAATTGCAGATTTACAATAAAATTGAGTAAACTGATAGAATAAAATCAATCCAAAAATTAATAAAATCAACAATAATTACAGATATACAAAAAAAAAAGAGAAGACATGAAATTTCGTTACTGTGATTCTTAAAATAGTTCAAACAAAAAGAGAGAGAGAACATTTTTCTTCAAATAATCCAAATTTAAGAGATTTTAGAGAGATAGAACATTTTTCCTACCTGATTTAATGTCCAAAATGAAAAATAATGTCACTGATTCTCACACTTTAGTTACTAATTCAAAGTAGTTTTGTAAAGAGAAGTGGGAGCCCCATGTAGATAAAGAAAGGAAAGCGGAAATAATGAGAAAGGAACCCTAGAAATATAATTTATTAAAAATTATAAAATGTTGCGACGAATTTTTCCGTCGCTAATAATAAATAAAAATTTATATAAATATTCCAATAGTTAGTGACGAAAAATTTCATTCCTAAATTCGTTACTATCAATTAATTAAAATAATTACACATATTTGTTGCTAAATTTGTCACAATATTAAGGCGCCATATTTTCGTGCCAATATTTGACGACGAAAAAAGAAATATGTCGCTGATTCGTTGCTATATCATGAATTAAAAGGATCTTGCTATGTTCACGACAAAAATAAATTTTTCGTTGCTGATCTGTCGCTATTCAGTGACGGAAATTGATCTGTCATTAAATTCATCGTTAAATATTTTTTTTTTGTAGTGGTAGTAGACGCTAAGGCAATAGGATCATTGTTAAACATTATTACTTATAATATTTTAAATATATAAATTTTATTTTTAAAAAACTCTACATTCAAATTCACAATCGAAGATTAAAAAAAGAAAAGTTGAATTCTTAAAATCCAAACGATTACGATATTGCACGCATAAAATGCAAAATAGAGAATAGTATTTGGGTAAACAACATAAAGTTCAGATTTTAGCTAGTTAATTATCTTCGCTTCCAAATTTGCTATTTAGTTTTTCTCTCTTCCGGATTATAAATGTTCATATATATTCCTCCACATTATTATACATTGTAACCTATGTATATGAGTTAACCGTTTTAACGATATTTAAGAAAATAAATCAAATCTAATATATAATTATCCAAGATTGTACCTTATTAATGTGTTATTAATAAATTCCTTAATTATGTAAATTTTTCAAAAAATATACTCCTAAAAAGAAATTTACCACATAAATCACCTAAAAAATTTTAGAACCAAAGAAAAAAGACCTTAATAAAATAAAGGGACATAAAAAATTTTGAAACGAAAAAAAAAGACCTGTATAAAGAAAACATGGCAACAGTAATATATAAAACATATTCTTATACACAACATGCTAATGTATAGTTTAAATATGGTGAAACATAACTACAGTAATGTATAAGGTAAACCTATGCATGAAAAGGTAATATGAAATGTATAAGGTAAAAATAACATTAGTAAATCATATACTTATACATAACATGCCTAAGTATAAGGTGAAACATAATTGTAGGAAAAATCTGAAAAAATAGGTTAAACCATATAAACTGCATAACACGGACAACCCTCATACATAATCCTTACACGTATAAGATGAGAATACTTCAAGTCATATACATATCACTGACAACCATTATACATAACTCTTGCATGTATAAATAGCAGAAAATAGGTCAACCATATGCAATGTATATGGAGTAAAAATTACAGTAGATTTTTCAAAAGTTGTGTCTTTATTTTAATACATAACATAAATATGTATAACAATGAATAAGAATACACAAAATAGAGAAAACAATACATATTAAAAAGCAAATCACAAAACCTTAGATTTGGTAAAGTTGAAAAAAACCTTAGATTAAGAAATCGTAAATTTTTTATTTGGTAAAAGTGAAAAAAATAAAATAAACAAACCTCAAAATAAATTGAAGAAGATGATGAAATTGAGTAATCTGATGAGATATCTTTTGAAATTTGAAATCTTGAAACCGTCAGATAATGCTAACTTGATTTTAAGCATATATTATGGAGCATTAATTGATCTACGAGAAATATTTTGCTATGCATGAGGATTTTGGAGGGAGAAAGTATATAAATGGAATATTTTTAATTAATTTTGCCAAATAATATTTTATATAATAATTATAACTTAATATGTATATTTATGTAAATTTTAGATAATATTTTAGCTATGTTCGACCCGTCCTCCCGATGATGACCCATTACTTTTCTGTTCTTTTCACCAAAATGGTCTTTTGACATAGACTTCACTTTAGTGGAAAATCTATTGACAGGATTCGTACTGTAATTCAATTTTTGGTGTACTATTTAGGACAAATGTAAATATCGAAGTGCATATGATCATACAAAAGATAAACTACTCTCTTCATTTTAATTGGTTGTTTTGATTTTAATTCGACAATAGATTTAAAAAGATAAATAATTTTTGTATATCTTACCATTTTAAACTAAAAATACATATCAAAATATCCATTAAACTAATTAATCATATCACGTATAAAATAAGTATGATTAAAGTGATCCAAGAATGTGACTTAGTGTTCACTAAAATAAGTAAAAATCATGAGATTTCAGTTTTGAATTTTAAAGAAATAAAAATATTAGGTGATTTCTTCTCATCTATTCTATTTTTTTATAACTAGAGTTATCTAATAATTGTTACTTGTGAGAAATAATAAATATCTTGTAAAATTAATCAAGATGCATACAAATTATTTCGGACACAGAGTCACATGTAATTGAGAGGAAAAAACAAATAATCCACTAATGAGAGAAACAACGCTTGACTTGTTGTCATTTCATCTGGATAAATTATACTCCCTCCATTTAAAAAAGAATGATCTATTTTTCTTTTTAGTATGTTTAAAAAAGAATGATTTCTTTCCTTTTTTAACAAATTTTTAATTTTAACTTTCCACATGACATTTTTAAGATCACAAGATTGAAGAACATTTTGTTATATTTAACATATCATTAATTTAACACAAAAGATTCAATTTTTTTTTTTTTTTTTTAAATTCTGTCTCAAGTTAATTAAGTCATGCTTTTTTACACGGAGGGATTACTTAGTCTCAGTTTAGCCATGTGGACAAACTGTTGGTATCTTCTATTTTAATTTAAAGTACGTCCGTCAACTCTACACTACTTTTAATGGAAGCACCTCCATGTTCATGGGCCGTACATTACTGCACATATTTCCCTAATTTGCTCAAGTTTACTCCTTTTCTTCCATATTAGTTTTCTATTGGTCTTCTGTATACAAGAAATAAGAATAATTAATTTTAGGATGAGTCCGACTTTAAGAATTATTCTAATAATTCGGACCTCATTTTTTTTAAAAAGTGCATATCGTATTTATTTCATATTTAATTGAAACAAAATACATGACAAAATCAAATATAAATAACTATCCTAAAAAGAATATTGATCATATCTTGAGTTATATAATTTGATTCTTAAAATATAAAAAATGAATAAATAAAAAGAAATAAATAGAGCAATTAAGAGTATACAATTTTGAAGTAAGGTCAGAAGAAGTACGTAGATAAACGATAATTGGAAAAATATGATCTTGTTGTGTGATTGTACACACGTGACGGGGTTTTCCAGGAATAAAAAGTTGGGAAGTGTGGAGGACGGGAACATGGGGCCTGATTTTCAGTTTCCTTTCGCAGTTTGACTAACTATATTAACTGAATATCTTTCCTCGCGAGTTTCAGGGAGTGTTTGGTACCAACGAAAATATTTTTCGTGAAAAACATTTTCTCAAAAAATATTTTTATAAAAATTAAGTTAGTTTTTTTTTTTTTGATTTGTGAGCGAATTTTTTTTAAAAAAACTTATTCTTTAGTGTTTGATTGGTGATTAAAAAAATAATTTTCAGAAAATACATTTAAATTTTTAGTTAAAGAGTAGAAAATATTTTTACAAAATAATTTTTGACCTCAAAAAATATTTTTTTAAGGTGTGTTTGATATGGAGAAGAACAATAAGTTGTCTCAAATTTATATTCTTGTGTTTGTTATGCAAGTAGAAAAAATATTTTTTAAAATATTTATATATATTTAATAAAAAATAATGGGAATGAATAGGGTAAAAAGGTTGGAATAAAAAAAAGTTTTGAAACTCTTTTTTAAAACAAAACTTTAAAAAATTAAATCATTTTTTGGGGGGAGGGGGGATGTTGAGGGGGTGTCAGGATAGGTGGTAGGGTTGGGGAAAGAATTTTTTTTTAAAATTTTCTAAAAGACAAATTAAAAAAAAATTGTAGGAAAGGGGGAGGGGGAAACTAGTAGGGGTGGGGATCGGGGTAGGGGAGTGAAGATGGGTAAGAATTTTTTTTTTATTTTGTTTTGCAAGAGGAGGATATGGGTGGGTGGGTGGGTGGGTGGAGGTTGGATAGGAGGAGGGCAGGGTAAGAAAAAAGTTTGATTTTTTTAAGAAAATTAAATATTTTTTTGAAGGGGACTGGTGGGGGAAAGGGTTAGGGTATGTATTGACCCTTTAGGTTATTTTCTATATTTCCATTTAGTTTCGCCGTTAGAGCCTTCCTCTAGCCGCCCCAAGCCATTTATGACTTGCTGAGATCGACAGTTCGATTATCGGACAGTTCGTTTGATTTTTAGAGACAATTCGTTGTTTTGAAGTTTTCGTTGGTTCCAAATGTCCATTAAGCTAAAACATCAATTAATCGATCTCTTATGTAAATTCTGATTGTTCCAGCAACTCCGGCATATCAATTTTAGGCTAGGAAGACTCTTGGTTTGGGTCTCGAGGCACCCTGGCTCATTTCGACTTATTGGTCAGAAAGTTAAGAAAATAAAAAATAGGTGTGGGACCCACTTTTTGCTGAAACAACCTCAGATTGAACTTTTGAAGCGCCATTGAGTCTGAAATATCGAATTTGATAGGGTAACATAGTCTTTTTACGTATATGGGTTTTCGGGTGATTTGTAAAGGGTGGAGACTTGAAAATTTTCCAAGTCTTAGCTTTGCTGGTGCACTTGCTGATAACGATGTAAGGGGTCGCGATTGTGATACCCTTGGTAGACACTAAGTGTCGTGATCATGCCATCATATCGCGATAGAGACTCTCTTGGCAGATAGGTAAATGCCGTGATCGCGAGAGTCAAGTTGCAATTGTGGTACCCAAACACCTGGGAAGGGTATAAATATTTCCCTATTAGCCCCGTTTTGCCTATTTCTCATCCATTCTCAAGGGACTTAAACCCTAAAGAGTGGATTAGCTTAGGAATAGCTCTTGTGGCTAATTTGGGAGCTTGGATAACGATTATTTTCGCGATTCTTCTTCGAGTTTATGGTAAGATTTCTTCATTTCTGTGGTTGATTTTCCCTTTTATTCCTTAAATGCCTAAACCTTGCTGACTTGATTTTAGCACCAATATAACTCGAATTTCTCCCATTTTAAAGTGTAATTACTCTTTGAGAATGAGGGAATATTGGATTGGCTTTGAAAATGCAATTTTCGTAAATGTGACCCACATGAAATTTTTAAGCATTTTTGAACCCGAAGCACAATAGTGCAATATGGGTATCATCATTCTCGTATGAATGAGTAGAATATGATTTTTATAGTGTGATATCTTGCGGAAGCTTCTCGAAAGAAAGCAAATTTCTCAAGCTTTCTTCGACGATCAGGTAGGTTAAGTTTATCCTCTATATAGATTGAGCTAATTCATAGTATGCTTATGATATTGTGTTAGATTCAGGATGGGTTTTAGGTGTTGGAGTGATGAATTGTAATACTTGGGTTAGATGGCTATCTGGACACCGTGATTTAGGCAAATTTGGATTAGTGGGTCATGCTTAAGGTAAATCTCTATTTTAGGGTGATAATTTCTTAGTTAACATCTAAAAGTAGATTTAGATACCTTAGCCTAGTCTGGGGTAGATACTTGCCTTAGAATGTGATTCGGCGATTAGAAGTAGGCCCTTTGACCCACCTTAGGCCAAGACTCATGTTGGTTCTTGTAAACCCTTATACGCTTGTTATATACCTAGAAAATGCTTATTAAGAAAAAATTGAGGAGATTCAGCCACTTATTGGTCATAAGGGGTTGGTATTGAAAGTCGATGGTTATTGGTTATGCTATTGATTATACTATTGCTTATGACATTGATGATGATATTGATGGTACATATATATACTTACCGGCTTAAGTTTGGATATTGATGATAATGATGATGATGATAATGATATATAGTTACCCAGTTAAAGTTAGAAAGGTCCTTATAACATTGATCATATATAAATACACACACCCAATTCTAGTTCAGAAGACTATTGTGATAATAGTTGTATAATTATTGATTCGAGCTTGAAAAGTGATTATGATATTTATTGTATAATTACCAGTTACAGTCTGTCAATCTTCTATGTTAATTATTATGATATCAATGATATGACATTGATGATATTGATGCTTACAATATTGATTATATAATGACCGGTTCTAGTCCAACAAGGAACTATGGTATTGAGAATATAGATGTTGGATCTAGTCCATAAATTGGAAATAGTGATAATATGGAATAATATAGATGAACTCTAGTTGTATTGGTATTGTTATAAATATATGGTGGATTGGGCTATGCTTTCTTAGTTGTATCCTTCGGGCTTATGGGGGCCTGTGTTGGGTTATCTGCTTTTCCACATTTATTGGCTTATGGGGATAATTTTGTAGTTATAATTGCATGTATTTGATTCTTTATGCTTCATTATTAATCCTGTTTATTTAATTATTTATGCACAATGATGTTGGAGTATTTTAGGTTTGCCTCTTTACCTTGACTTAGTAATGTTATCTCAGTCAATCGATGGTGCCTACCAAGTACCCATGGTTTTGGTACTCATACTACATTTCTGTACTTTTTTGGTATAGATTCGAGTACTAGTTGTTGATTCATCGATTATGCTGTGGTTGATTTTAGAGATAGGGTAAGCTTTTGGAGTTGGAGTCGGTATATTCTCCTATCTTATTTATGTCTATTCTTTAGTTTCGAGATAGGATTGTATTGACTATTTTAGAACTTAAGTTGTATTTATAGTTGCCCTTGTATTAACTCTACCAGGTCGTGGGATGGTATATATGTATTGGCTACCCTTTTCTATTTTCTCTTGCTTTTGACTTATTTAGTTATAAGTTGCAATTATTGATTTTTGCCTTTTTTGGGGCATTTTCACCCAAGATAATCCATTGCATTTAGCTATGAGTTACAGTTTGGCTTGCCTACTAGTGGGATATAGTAGGTGCCATCATGACTCATAAATAGGGCCATGACAAATTGGTCTTAGAGCTTTGGTTTTATTGGTATTGTTAGAGTCCTGCGGTTCAAAACATTGGCGTCCATTTCTTATCTTTGAGGGGCTATGGGACTTTCCTAGGAGTTTTTCAGTTTTTTCACTCATATCATGCTAAGTGTCTGAGTTGGTTTATAGAACATTCCTTTGACTCTTCACTCTTTAATAGATGGTTAGGACACGTGCTACAACTACGTGAGATGAAGGTCTCATGAACGAGCCTAAATATCCTACCCCTGTTCATAGATGACCCAGAGGTCGTAGATAACCTCGAGATATATCCCCATCTAGGGGCCAGGATATGAGGCCTTCACCAGACCCTATTTCCACTCTTGAGCCAAAGATTCTTCCGCCCCAGCCAATGGTGGGCCAGGGAGAATCCCAGGCTCCACCAAGATTTATTTCTTCTTCAATGCTCAAAGATGCTTTGTTCATATTTTGGGGTTAGTTTGTAGTTCTCCATCTGATGGTGCACAGTCTATAGATAAGAGTGGTACTGAGGCGACGCGCAGCTTATCATTGCGTCTCCCAGAGTTAAGGCCCCTCCTACACCGACGTGGCTCAATAGATAATTTCTCAGCCAGTATTTGCCTAGCCTTCTATGTCTGTTGATGAGCTGAAGATGTTGGGAAGATGTTGAGTTTGTTGATGGGCCTTTTAGGTTTTCTGGTGCACCAGTCGAGGATGTGTATGAATTGCTGATTGCTTGTGAGGATAGGCTCTATAATCTAGGCCTACTTGAGACTCGTGGTATGAACTACACTACCTTTCAATTAGACTTGGCAGCTCGACATTGGTGGAGAGGTTATCTTGATTCCAGTCCATCTAGATCTTCTTCTTTGACATGGACTCAGTTCCCTGAGATCTTCTTGGAGAAGTATATGCCACACAACCATAGGTATCACTTGAGAGATCAATTTTTGAGGTTGGAGCCGGGCTCCATGTCTGTTATGTAGTATGAGACTCATTTTCACAAATTGACTAGGCATGTTACTTCTATTCTAACTTCTGAGTATGAGAGGGTTTACTGCTTTGTTAGAAGGATGAGACTTTCCCTTTACATGTCTACTTAGAGTTTGGTTGCAATAGGTAGGTCTCTTGCTGAGGTGTCAAACCATGCTCAAATAATGGAGGAGGTGCATCATGAGGCCAAGGGGGAAGCGATAAAAGGCCTAGATATGAAGGTAGTTTTAGTGGGAGTCATAGTAGTTCCCAATTTAGAGAGAGTAGTTCTCATGGTAGATATCCTCCGCAGCCTTCGTATCAGCCTCAGAATCAACCTAGCAGACCTATTCAAGCAAAGCTTTAGATTACTGATAGAGGTCAATCTAGTATCAGTGATCTCCCTGGTCAAGGTGGGGTCAATCTTTGAGGGATTTGTCTTTTAGCTATCTAGTGGTGGTTGTTACTTGGGCTTAGCTGGATCGCCTGGTTTTGGTTCAGTTTATGGAATAGGTTATAGCTGTGGAGGTCGTGTGTCACAACCCGAGGCTACCCCCTAGTCGCGACAACGGTACCTTCTGTGAGCACTGAGTGAACTGATAAATAAAGACATATGCGGAAATCAACTGATAATGACACAAGGTTTTAATTACTGAAAACAAGAATAAATCATCAATCTGAATGTCCAAAAATTTCTTCAAAAATACTTAAATCCAATTGATAACACTGATAAACTAACTGACTGCCTGAATGTCTGAAAAGCCTCTAACTGACTATCTGTGGAGTTGATGTGACAAACTCCCAACTAACTCCAACTGAATAAAAATACTGAACTACTGAGATAAAATGAAATAAAGAAATCATCTCCTCGATAGATGAGAACTTACTATAACTGTTGTTGCTGATAAGCTAAACTGTCTAAGTGCAGTCGGGAAACTACGTGTCTGATCCTATGATATAAGACATAATAGTGCAAAGAAAAGTATGCAGTCAGTACTTTGAATGTATTGGTATATGAGATAGGGTTAGGCTGAAATGCATGGGTTAACTGTACATAAAGTAATAACAGACTGAATAGGATGAGATAACTTAGTGTGCATGCATTAAAATTGAATACTGAGGATGCAAGACCAAGCATATAATGTTTTTTGAAATAATCTGTAAAATTGAAATACTAAAACTTGAATAACTGGAATTCTGTATGCTATTGTCAAGCAAAACTGAACTGAATTCTGTACTGAATACTGAACTGAAACTATAGGAGGTATCATCTAACTTGCATGCCCTAATATGAGCAAATTGGGGTCCAACCTGTAACCCCAGTTGAAAGGGTGTCACTACCGTGCCACGGGTACTAACAATGGCTGTGAGTTACCCTTATCTGGCAAGTGCTATATGTGATATATTTTACTCTCAACTGGCAGGTGAACACTTTATCAACCCTCAACTGGCAGGTTGATATCTCTAACCCATGCTGGCTACATAATTTTAGAACTAAAAAGACTGTTACTAAAGTCCACACCCTCTATTGGCAGGTAAGCCCCCATCTCCGGGTTCGCTCGGTGTTAAATCTTACTTTCAACTGAACTGACACTGATTACTAGACTTAAATAAGTTTAATTGAACAAACAACTGATCTGAACAACTGACTGAATGATAAGTCTCATGGTTTATCTAAATCTATTTTGCCAATACTGAAACTATGTAAACAACTAAGTTTCGGGTATTCATAACCCCCAACACTGAATGGAAATAACAATAAGGACATATAACAACTTTGAAACCAAAGTAGAGGATCATTCTTCAAAAACCAACACTTGCCATTTCATCAAACACATGGAAAACATAAACTTAAGCATGGAAATAGGTAAAGCATGCAAAAATAACATAGTTATAATACCAAAACCATGAATTAGAGATTCAACATGAAAATATCATCCTTCAAATGTGTAAGGGCTATTTTCAATGAAAAACACTTGTAAATATCATGTATAATCGAAATTCATAAAAGCTTCATGGAGATAACTCACTATAAACATGTAAATTCATGATTTAACATATAAAAATAGGTTCATAGACTCCATGCGTAAAAAAGGTCCATGGATGAACATCACACATACCTTAATGACTGATTTCTGGAAGGATTCTTGGATTGGAAACTTGAATTCCTTGTTTTCTTGTAAAAAGGGACTTGAATCTTGTTCTTTGGAATGGAGGAGGGTTTTTGACTTGTTTACTGAATTCTTAGGGTTAAGAGAGAGGAGTAAATATGTTTAATACTTCATCAAAATGTTTTGAAGTGATTAGGGACTATTTAGGGTTGAGTAATGACTCCAACACCCTTGATTTAAGTCAAAACAAAGTGTTTTTGGCACTGGACAATGGCTTAGGCAACGCCCAGCAAATCGCCCAAGCAAAGGCGGGAGATTCCTTACCAATCACCTAGCCCTTGGCTGGATGACGCCTATCCAATCGCACGCCTATTCCAGTATTCTTAGGCAATGATTAGGTGATGCACTCCTCTTTGCATGGCCATAATTTTTTGCTTGGGTAGTGGATTAAGGTAAAATTAGTATTGTTAGATAGATAATTTGATTATCTAAAATTTGGAGGGTCTTAAGCTAAAAAATTTCTTATATATCAAAATTTATACATATTCAAAGTAGACCCTTGTAGAATCGAATACCAAGCTTTGGACGAATCAAATGCTCTTAACTCAAATTTGTTCTAAGTGATTCTTATGAACATCTTTATGTCAAAAGCACTTAACACACTAGGATAAAGATCATAACATATGTATTAACATATTAAAGTCTACACACATAGGAATGATTGCTCGATATCTAGCTCAAAAATATGGGGTGTTATATTGTGGTCATTATTCGTTAGCATGACCTAGTCGTTGGGCAATTTTTTCTTCATCTTAGATTATTCCCCCTAGTAGAAAAATTCATACCTCAGCTATAAGTGATTTGAATGGTCGTAGAGGTGATTCTCAGGGTGCTCGAGAAGGTTCTTAGGCGGGTAGGATAGGAGATCAGTCAAAAGCCAAGCTGGGTGGCGGGCATAGTCAGTTGTATGTGATACCTGCTAGACCTGAGGCTAAGTATTTAGATATTGTTACCACAGGTATGATTTTGGTGTGTCATCAGTCAGCCTTTGCTTTATTTGATCTGGTATCCACTTATTCTTATGTGTCTTTTTATTATTTCCACGGTTATAGTTATCTTGGGATTTATTATCTGTGTTATTGTATGTATCTACTCATGTGGGTGATTTTTTAGTAGTGGATTGGGTTTTAACATTATGTGTTGTGATTGTTAGAGATGTTGATACTCATGTTAAACTTATTATTATGGTAAGATGGATTTCGATGTGATTTTGGGCATGGACTAGTTATCACACTATCATGCGGTCATGGATTATTTTGCCAAGACTATTACCTCATCCATGTTTGTCATACCCTCAATTATGTGGTATAGAGTAGTTAGCCACAAGATGATGAGTATTATTTCTTATGTTAGTGCTAGGAGGCTTATTTCAAGGGGTTACAAATCTTATCTCTCTTATATTAACGATTTAGTATGGAGAGTCCTTCGCTTGACTCTGTTCTGATAGTTCATGAGTTTCCTGATGTTTTCCCTACTGATCTACCTAGTATACCTCCTACTTGTAAGATTGAGTTTGTTATCGATCTTAATCCTAGCACCCAACCTATTTCCATGGCACCTTGTTGTATGGATCCGTCCAAGCTTAAAGAGCTAAATTCTCAGCTTTAGGATCTTCTTGGTAAGGGTTTTAATAGATCGAGTGTGTCTCCTTGGGGATCTCCTTTATTATTTGTGAATAAGAAGAATGGATCCATGCATATATGAATTTATTACAAGTATCTTAATAAGGTGACGTGAAGAATCATTATCCTATGGCTTGCATTGATGATTTAGTTGACCAACTTTAGGGTGCAACAGTGTTTTCTAAGATTGATTTGAGATCTAATTACCATAAGTAGAGGATTTGGGTTGAGGATATCCCGAAGATAACTTTTAGGACCCGTTATGGACATTATGAGTTTTTGGTGCTGTCCTTTGGGTTGACTAATGCCCAGCCGCATTTATGGATTTGCTGAACAAAGTGTTCAGGCCTTATTTTGATTTCTTTGTGATTTTTTTCATCGACATTCGAGGATTAGAGAGAAATATGCACACAATTTGAGGATTGTGCTCCAGACTTTAAGAGATCATGTGTTTCTGGACAAATTCTCCAAGTGTGAGTTTTGGCTTGAGCCGGTGATATTCCTTAGGCATGTTGTAATGAACCTTCAGCTTATTTTTCATATTTACACTTATTTCCACTATTTGAGATTCTCCATAATTTCCTCAAGTCATTTATTACTTGATGGGACCGGCGGTTTGGTTACCAGGCAGTTCGTTTGATATTTAGAACCAATTCCCTATTTAGAAGTCTTCATTGGTTCCAAATGGCCATCGGGCAAAAAATTTAGTGAAACGATCCCGGATGCGAATTCTGACTGTGCCAGCAGAACCAAAAAATCAATTTTAGGCTAGGTAGACCTTTGGTTTGGGTCCCAATGCACTCGGGCTTATTTTGACCTATCAATCAGAAAGTTGAAAATTTGAAAGTCTAGGTGTAGGACCTACATTTGGTCGAAATAACCTCAAATTGAAAATTTGAATTTGATAATGCGTTCGAAACATCGAATATAGTGTGGTTATAAATTTCATTTGCACAAATTGGATTTTGGATGCATCCCAAGGCATTGGCCAAAACTTGGAATTAATTTCCAAGTTTCAGCTGTCATTTAGTGCAACAAAAGACCACGATCATGGAAAAAGACTCGCGATTTTGATGCCTTGATCACGACATACTTAGGTTCGCGATCTCCCTAGCTAAGGGCTTGGGAAGGGTTGTTTAAATCCTCATTTTGGATGAGAATTGGCCATTTTCTTCCTCTATTGAGACCTACCCTAATATGGTCTGCTAATCACAAATTGGTCATGGTGGGTGATTTAGGAGCTTGATCATCATCTTTTATCATGATTATCTTCAAATTTAAGAGAAGAATCCTTTGAATTCATGCTTAAATTTCCTAGTTTGGATCCAAAATCCCAATTTAGCTTAGGGCTTGATTTTAGCCCAGAGTATGCTTAATCTTCACCAATTTTTTGAGGGTTATGATTCCTTGTTCATTCGTGAACATTGGGTTGGCCTCGAAAACTCATTTTCCATATGTGGTACCCACTTAGGGTTTTGGTGTCGTTTTTGGACCTGAAGCATAATAGTGCAAGTGTATATCATTGGACCTACTTGATTATTGATGTTTGGGGATTAGATGAGGGTTTTGGACTAGTAAGATAGTATGTTTATAACCTTTGAGAATCATATTGCCTTCTCTCTAGTTTAAATTAGTTTGTATCATGGATACAATGTGATGCTATGTTTGGGATGTGGTTTTAGCATTTGAAGTATGATTAGTATATTCAAATCTTATTGGGCTAGTGTGGTGTCCTTAGAATCGTAAGTTGGGTAAAATTTACGTAAATGACTGTGTTACTAGACCAATACCCGTGTTACTAGAAAAAGTTCCTTTCTTAGAATTGGTTATGGATTACTTAACATCTAGAAGTTGAACTATATACCTTAGCCTAGTTTGGGGCATAGTTTGCATAAATATAGAAATTAAGGTTTAGATGTGGGATGGTCCGGCCCACTTAGGCCAAGACTTGTGTTAGCCTTGTGGACTTAGTTGCAGATGTTAGGCGTGGTTGAGACTAGTAAACCTTAGTATAAGGTTACTTTGTTTATTAAATAATGTTGTACTTATAGAGACGCTACATCCTTTTTGATATGAAGTTGGTCCTATAGAGATATTATTTCCTCTTAGACTTGATATTTGACTCATAGAGATGATATTTCCTCTTAGACATAACATTAGGTCCTTAAAGATGATATTTCTCTTAGATATAATTATTGGGCCTATAGAGATATTATTCCTCTTAGATATGATTATTGGGCCTATAGAGATGTTATTCCCTCTTAGATATGATGTTGGGCCTACAGAGATGCTATATCATTTTAGTTATGGTTATTGGACCAATAAAGACGATATTCCTCTTAGATATGACCTATTGATATGAGATATATTATAGATGAATACATACTTATTGATATTATTCCTTCTAGATATGAGATACCTCCTATATGAGAGATGATTTTATGCTTATTAATATTATGCTTCCTATACATGAGATGCCTCATATATGTGAGATGATTAGAGATATGCTACAACTTACAAATATAATTATCGATATGAGTTTCAGATATGTATATGGTCCTAAGGCCCTGATTATGATTTTGTGATTATTTCGAACATATTGTTGGTCCAAGGGTCATGTTTTGATATTGATTGGATATCCGAGGAGTGTTTATCATTATAAAGGATGCGATCATAGTTTATGAATATGCATATATATGTTTGTGTACACATCTCTTCGGTATGGGACGGAGAAAGATATGGTAGGATGATTATTGTTCCACTAATTGAATATTGGTGATGTAATGCATAGATTTGGT
Source organism: Capsicum baccatum var. pendulum (assembly GCA_030864225.1). Classification (NCBI taxonomy): domain Eukaryota; kingdom Viridiplantae; phylum Streptophyta; class Magnoliopsida; order Solanales; family Solanaceae; genus Capsicum; species Capsicum baccatum. The sequence continues at coordinate 184,477,854 of CM061554.1, forward strand.
ACCTTCATGGTTATTATATTGGTAATTCATGTGATTCTAGCTGAAATACAATCTTATTTCTGTTCTTCCTAACTAAGAGTTAAGCTATGTTGTAGCTAGTTGTCTATTAGGTGACTATAGCACTTGATGACTTAATTTATGATGTCGATTAGTTGTTAAAAAAGAAGTTTTGTATTAATGAGGCAGATGATAAAAATGTTAATGATAATAGAATAATTTGATAATAGTGATAGATAGTTGGTAGACGAGGATTTGTTGGTAAACTATGGTTAGTTAATAAATGGTGTTAGTTAATATAAGATGGTTAGATAATAAATGGTAATGTGTCGGCTAATAATGATTAACAGCTATAGGTTAATTAGTTGATAATGAAGACAGTGGATAAATGACGATTATGGCCTAGTGATAAATCTTGACTAGATGTTAGGTATTGGCTACTTAATTAATAATGGTTAGTGTTATCCTATGAATAGGTATTATGAGAAGGGTAATGTTTAGGCTAATAAGTAGAGGTCGTGTGAAGACTAGTGAATTATTGGTTTAATTATAAAAAGTGTTGGTTAGATAATGACGAATAGTTGAGCAGTATTGGCAAGTTAGATATTCTTATAATGACATAGTTATGATTATGAGTATACTAACAGGCTTGTAGATTTACCCTCCTTTTGCCACGTCTTGAGCTTGTGCACCTTTTATATGTCTATAACCATATGTGTATTGATGTTTATGATTATATTGATACCCAACAAGGCCAGAGAATATTGTGATGATGATATTGAAACTCGGCAAGGCTAGAGGATATTGTGATAATTATATTAATACCCGGCAAGATCAAAGGATATTGTGATGATGATATTGATACCTGAAAAGGCCGAAGGATATTGTGATGATGATATCGATACCCGGCAAGGCTGGAGGATATTGTAATAATGATATTAATACCCAACAAGGCAGGAGGATACTGTGATGATGATATTGATACCCGGCAAGGCTGGAGGATATTGTAATGATATATTGATGCCCATCAAGGTTGGAGGATGTTATGATGATATGTTGATACCCGTCAAGGTTGGAGGATATTATGATGAGTTGTGATATTATTTGTGTACCTTGCATTTATTCCTGCATGTGCATTACCTACCACCGGTATGCACCTATTTCAACCAATCGGTATGGGATGGTTGCATAGATATAGGTGAAGAGTATGCTTTGTATTGTTTTATGTTGATTGAACCTTTCGAGTCTGTAGCGTTGGGGGTACGTATAGTCTCGGCTACGTATTTGGTTTCCAAGAGTAATCTGTTATTCACGCTGTTATTGATATTGTTATTATTATTGTTATGATCATTATTATGGCTAGCTTATAAAAAATTGGCAATTAATCCAGTATCGAGATCTGAGGTATGTCTATGGCCTATTTTATCTTTTGATGACATTATTATGCACGATTATTTCATGTCTATCCATGTGGACTGAAAACCCTGAGTATGACAGTATTGAATCCTGGTACTATAATAATGAGGTCTTAGAATGAGGATATGATGATCTAAGTTATTATTTGAGATTACCTCATGTTTATATATATATATATAGCTATATGAAGTTATGGTACTACCGTATATCCCTTCCTTTGTTTGTACATATTGTATGTTGTTTCTTGGCCTTGTATATTGCTATATATATATATATATATATATATCTTACTTCTCTCTTTATTCGTGTATTGTCCTAGGATATATAGCATTGACATCTATTAATTGTGACTGGAATAGAGTAGTTTACCTTCATACGTCTTTAGTCTTATTATGTTAGACTCTTGGACTTGAACATGGTAGTTTTCCTTTATTACTCTCATTGACTTGTTATATGATTTTTGGACTCTTGGGCATAGATTCCATTCTATTTATATGTTGTATATATCTGCTTTATCTTTCGAGCTCTGTTGGTAGTTTCCTACTAGTACCATTCATTTGTTACCCATACTGCACTTCTATAGCCTACAGATCATAGTAAGGGTTATCGCAATTGACGTGTGCATCGTGTGGAGCAGCCATGGTTCAGAGACTTAGAGTGAACTCCTGACGTTTGAAGTATTGCTTATCTATTTTTTAAGTAATAGACTAGTCTCTACATTGTATGTAGAGATAAGTTGTATCTGTGTAATTCTATTGACTTTTCATTTTGTACTCTTAATATATTAGAAGCTCTTGTACCACTAGGTTTTGAGATTTTCTTATGTATTGATATTAATCTCATTTATTTCGCATTCTTTTACTTATATTGTTGAGTATTCTGTTACTATCTATTCTAGACTATCGGTTCGCTTGCTTATTAGTGGGTTATGGTAGGTGCCATCATGACCTGAGAAATTGGGTCATGACAAATTGGAATCAGAGCCTAGGTTTCATAGTGTATTAGTATAAGAGCTAAGTGTTAGTAAAGTCTTGTGGATCAGTGCTGTAACGCCCCAAAACTGAGTCCTGAGACGTCACACGGTGCTTAAGACTTCAAGTACTCCCAAGTAACCCTATAAGCCTTCTACTAAGTCTGGATCTCAGTTTAATGAAATTTAAGAAAGCAACAATATAGAAATGCTGAATCTGTTTGAGCTAAACTGCAATATACTAAGCGTAATGTCTAAGAACATTCAAAGTGAGAAAGTTTGAAAATAAATACTGATATTCTGAGTTGTGACTAGTAGTCTGACAGGCCTCTACTACTAAAACTATAGAGCCATTGGGACAGACCCCCAATTGACTCAAACGAAACTAAGGATACTAAATCAAATACTATGAAAGAAAGAAATCTGGATAAATGTACCCTCGAACCATGAGGAATCACCAGCTATCGGGATATAGATAAAGATGCCCAAAATCACTCACGCTGCTGAGACTGAGAACCTGAACCTACATTATTAAACAATGTAGCACATACACACACACACATATATATATATATGGATCAGTACTTTGAGGATGTACTGAGCATGTGGGGGTGAATGCATAAGTAAAATAATGCGTCAATGTTCATCAAAATTTATAGTGAATGCATGTTGTATGTAATAACTCACACAACTTGAATAACTGAAAGCTGAAAATCATAAAATATGAACAATAAAACATGCTGTATAAAATTGGCGAACCATCACATTTAAAGTCTAAAAACTGAACTGTTATCTGTCATTCTTTTTTGTTAGACTGTAGGAAAATATAGTAAAAGCTTTTCTATTAGGGAATTCTTTTAAAAGCTGTTCTGTAATGTTTTTAAGCTATAGGGAAATTCTTTCAAAATATTTTCTATTATTCTTTACTATTAGAGAGGTTCTTCTAACCGACATAAACCATGTGAGCTGTCATAGAGTCTAATGTCTCATTCCCCTAAGGGAAAAACCTCACGTTGAGGAGAGGTGCCATACTCTTGTCAGGGAGTATAACCTATGCTAAGTGATCACATCTGTAACTGTCATCCATATAGAAATGGGAATACTGAATCTTAACCTACGTTGGCTTGTAGTTCTAGGAAAGTAGGATGCGCTAAACCCACATTTCCCGCTCGATGCTAAATACTGCTCCATTTAAATTTGTACGCTTATTTAGTAGGAAATCCACTTTTAAAATAATTATAAGGGTTTATAGTGAAAACCCTTTTGTGAATCTGTTTACTATAAACTGTAGCTACAACTGTTAAGTAGATTTCATATTTAAACTAAGATCAAAATATCAAATCTTTATTCGAAGCTGTCTATAAACATATCATGGGATGCTTAAAAGCATAATCATTCTTGAAATAGAAATATTCAACTAGGGCTTGATAACCCATGCATCAATTTCATGTCAAATCATCATAAAGTTCATGCTTGATAACGAAAATATTAATAATCAACTCAAAATCTGAAAAATATAGTCACACACATAAATTTACGAAAGTAGACATGTAATTAAACATCCAATCACTTGTAATCTCATAATATTCAAATAACAATAAATGGATATGAACCCTAAATTGAAATTCATGCAAAATCATTAATTTTGTAATCAAAAACTAGTTTTGGGCACAAAGATGAAAGATTTATCCTTGTTCAAAACCCCACATACTTTAATTGATGAACCAGATGAAGAAGATTGAACTTGAGATCCTATGTGTGCTCTTGAGGATTGATTCTTGAATATATCGAATTGGGAATCTTGAATCTTGTGTTTTCTTGGAGAAAGAATGGTGGAATTTGGATTTCTTGGGAAATAAGTTTTGAGGTTCTAGGGTTTCTTTGAGAGAGAATTGATGAAAAGTAAGTATATAATGCTTAGAATTGGTTAAATTTTGTGTTTTTCATAAATTAGGGTCTTGGTAAAAGACCAAACTACTCTTTTAAAAACATCTTCAAAAAATTGGAAATCCCGATTTTGGGCCCCACCGTGATGCAGTGCTTATCGCGGTGGCATACTGGATAAGGGACAATCCCGATTTTGGTCTTTTGTGCGACGCGATAGTAATCACAGTGCCATTCTAGATAAGGGACGAATTCTATTTTTTTCTACGGTGCTATGCGGTGAAATCGCATTGGCACCACTAGATAAGGGACGAGTCCCATTTTACACTTCATCGCGTTGCGGTGGCTGTCTCCTTGAGAATTTTAATGCAATACAGGTAAATCCCATTGAGCTATTGGATAAGGGATGAATGAGAACTAGAACCTCTCTGCGACGCGGGCTAATCGCGGTGCTCCTGTGGAAATCGGACAATTGCAAATTTGTCCTTCACCGCAATGCGGTGATTTACTAATTCACAATAAAAACGTCATAACTTCCCAACCGAGTATCGGATTGAAGCAAAATTGGTATCGTTCGAAAGCTAATTCAATTATCTACACAATGACATATCTAGATCTTGAAAATTCTACACGTATAAAGAGTTATTCACTTTTGAAGTTGACCCTTTACAAGCTAGAGGCTAAATTAAGCTAGGAAAAGTATGGGGTATTATAATTAAGCTGAGATGCTGAGAAATTGAGGATATAAACTATCATGCACAAATGAAATAAACAGTGTAAATAAATCTAAATCATACTGAGCAAATGAACTGATCTTCTAAGGCATGTATTTACATGAAGATTATCACATAGCTGAAACTATGGCTGGAAAAGGACTGAATTAAGGAAGACTGTCTGGAAAAGGACTGAATTAAGGAAGACTATTACCTTCGGCTTAATCTGAGTTTGCGGCGAAGAGGTGAGGGTACTTGGTCTATATATCCACTTATACTTCCCAAGTATCACCCTCAGCAGACTGATTTTATCAAAGAACTTTTACCAAGGGAACTTCTTTGTTCCTTAGTCTACAAATCTGGCGATCAAGGATCCCAACTGGAATCTGTTCATAAGAGAGGCTATCATGAATATTTGTGCCTTCTAAGGGCACTACAACCTCTAGATCTCCAACACACTTCCTTAGCAAGGACACATAGAACATAGGGTGAATGGATGACAAGTCTGCAGGCAACTCAAGCTCATATGCCACTTTCCCAACATGGCTCAATATATTGTAGGGAACAACATAGTGGGGACTAAGTTTCCCCTTATTGCCAAATCTCTTTACCCCATTCCTGGGTGAAACCTTCAAATACAATAAGTCATCGACTTCAAACTCAAGATCTTTTCTCCTCACATCTGCATACGATTTCTAATGACTCTGATCTATTTTCAAACATTTTTGAATCAACTGGACTTTCTCCATAGCTTCTAAAACCACATCAGTCCCTATCAATGCGGCCTCACCCACTTTAAACCAACCTATCGGTGACCTACATCTTCTCCCATAAAGAGCCTCAAACGGGGCTATCTAATTGCTAGTATGGTAACGGTTATTGTAGGTAAACTGGATCAACGACAAATGCTCATCCCAACTACTCTTGAAATCAAGCACACATGCCCTCAACATATCTTCTAGAGTCTGAATGGCCCTCTCTGCCTGACCATCTGTCTAAGGATGAAAAGCTAAACTAAGATGGACTTGGGTACCAAAACCTTTCTTAAAGGCTCTCCAAAAGTGAGAGGTAAACTTAGTACCCTAATTTGAAATGATAAACGAAGGAACTCCATGTAATTTAACCAACTCTCAAATATACAACTTAGCATAATCTTCAGTTGAGTAAGACATATGGACTGGCGAGAAATGGGTCGATTTGGTAAACCTGTGTATAATAACCCAAATCAAATCATATTGACTACATGAATAAGGTAACCCTGTTACAAAATTCATGTTTACCTATTCCCACTTCTAAGTGTGAATACTGAACTCATGCAACGTGCCACTAGCCTTTGGTGCTCTACCTTAACTTATTGACAAACTGTTGACTTATCTACAAACTCTGCAATATCTTTCTTCATACCACTCCACCAATAGATTTCCCGCAAATATCTATACATCTTAGCAGCACCAGGTTGAATGGAGTAACGCACACCATGTGCTTCAGCCATGATCCACTGTCTCAAATTATCAACCCACGACACACATAACCTACTCTGGTATCTCAACACGCCATCTCCCCCTTGAGAAAAAACCTTTACCTTTTGATCTCTAGCCGACTCTTTGAACTTAACTAGGATAGGATCCTTATCTTGTTTCTCCTTTACCTCAGAAACTAAGGAATATTCTGCATTACTCTGAACCCAAACATTACCCTCATCCAAATCAACTAAACGAATACCCAATCTAGCCAATTGATAAATTTCCCAACCTAACTCCTTTGTATCACTCTCCACATGAGCAACACTACCCATAGACAGTGTACTAAGGGCATCTGCCACAACATTGGCCTTGCCCGGATGATACAAAATACTTATGTTGTAATCTTTCAACAATTCTAACCACTTTCTCTAATGGAGATTTAAATCCCTCTAGATAAAAACACATTACAAACTTTTGTGATCCATAAACACATCAACATGCACCCCATAGAGATAATGCCTGTAGATTTTCAAAGCAAACACAACAGCAGATAATTCAAGATCATGAGTGGGATAATTCTTTTTATGAGGCTTAATCTATGTAGAGGAAAAGGCTATGACCTTACCTCTTTGAATCAAAACACAACCCAAACCAACTCTAGAGGCATCACAATACACAATGAACTCATTTGTACTATTAGGTAATGCTAAGACTGGTGCTGAAGTGATTCGAGTCTTGAACTCCTAAAAAATCTTCTCACAAAAATCTGACTACTGAAACCTAACTTTCTTTTGAGTCAATCTGGTCATGAGAGATGCAATCGACAAAAATCCCTCAACAAACCATCTATAATAGTAGCTAAACCCAAGAAATTTTTTATGTCTGATGGAGACATGGGTATTGGGTATTTTCTTACTGCTTTGGTCTTTTGGTGATCAACTCTAATGCTATTATCGAAAATAATATGACTAAGAAAAGATACTGACCTTAGCAAAAATTCACCCTTGTGGAATTTGGCGAATAACTGGTAATCTCTAAGAGTTTGCAAGACAATCCTAAGATGGTCTACATGATCATCCTCACTACAAGAATAGACAAGGATATCATTGATAAAGACTATGACAAATATATCAAGGTACTATTTGAACACACATTTCATCAAGTACATGAAGGCTATTAGGGCATTTGTTAGCTCGAAAGACATAACTAGGAATTCAAAGTGACCATAGTGAGTTCTGAAAGCTATCTTCATGATATCATATTCCCTTACCCTAAGCTGATGATAGACGGATCTAAGGTCTATCTTCGAGAAATAACTCTCACCCTGGAGTTAATCAAATAAGTCATCAATTCTGGGAGTAGAAATCTATTGTTAACTGTAACTTTATTTAGCTGGCGATAGTCAATAAACATTCATAGAGAACCATCTTTCTTACGCACGAATAGGACGGGAGTTCCCCATGGAGAAACACTGGGTCTTATAAAACCATTATCTAAGAGGTCTTTGAGTTGCTCTTTTAACTCTTTGAGCTCGGAAAGAGCTATACGATATGGGGGAATAGAGATGGGCTCAGTATCAGGAAGAAGATCAATTTTGAATTCTATTTCCCTTTTGGGAGGTATCCTTGGTAACTCTTTGGGAAAAACTTCTGGAAAGTCATTTACTACCTGGACTGACTGAATGATTGGAGACTCAGACTTAGCGTCTTTGACTCAAACCAAATGATAGATATACCCTTTTGATATAAACTTTCTAGCTTTAAGATAGGATATGAAATGCCTCTTGGGAGACACTGAATTACCTTTCTACTCAAAGACTGGCTCATCAGGAAACTAAAACGTTACTACTTGGGTGCGACAATCTATAGATGCATAAATGGAATGGAGCCAATCCATACCAAGAATAAGGTCAAACTCAACCATGTCTAATTCTATCAAATCTGCTACATGATCCTATGAAGGATAGTGATAGGACACTTTCTATAGATCTATTTGGAAAAAACTAACCCACCTACTAGGGTAGAAACAGAGAAGGGCTTAGAAAGCTTTTCAGGATATATACCAAAATTGACTGCAACTAACGGATTCACATAAGAGAAATGTTATCCAGGGTATAATAGAACATAAACATCAAAATACAAGCCACGAAGCATACCAGTAATAAAATCTGGTGAACTATCCTACTTGTGGTGGGATGGTAAAGTATAGAACCAATTCTGGTGCTGATCGTTACCGATACTAGACGATGTACCCTGAAGAAGCGTTGGGAGACCTATGGGAGCTGGCGCACTAGTAGCCTAAGTCTAGGGACAAACATGCCTACTTCCTTGCTTAGCATATGAGCGCTCTTTAATTTTGTGGCCCAACTTACCACATCTAAAACAACCCTTCTAATCCAATAAGCACTCACCAGGATGATTCTTACCACATCTAGCACATGTAGGATAATTAGGCCTTCCACCCATACTATTTTGAGATCTGGACATCAAAGTCTTACCCCACTGTTCCTACCTAGTTCTGGGTACGGGGGCACTAATTAAAGATGGCGCTGGCAAAGGAGGATAATTCTAAAACTGAGAATGGTTCCCCCCCTGCAAACCTTGATTGTCCATACTCAAACTGCCTAATTCTAACCTTCTTATTTCCTCTATCTCTTCTCTTTAACATTTTTGTCTCAATCTATTAGGAATGAGTCATTAATCTAGTAAGATCCATATCTCAAATAAGCATGGAAGTTTTACACTCCTTGACTACCAATCCAGATACACCTATAACAAACTTACTCATACTAGACCTAGTATCAGCCATCAAATCAAGAGCATACTTGGACAACTGGTTGAACTTAAGGAGGTACTCCTTTACTATCATTGTGCCCTATCTCAAGTTTATGAACTCCTCAATCTTTTATTCTCGTAACTCATGTGGAAAGAACCAATCTAGGAACGCATCCTAAAACACTTGCTAACTCATGAGAGTTGCATTCTTACCTTACCTTTCTTCCACATAACAACCCAATCATAAGCAATATCTTTTAGCCTATAAGAAGCCAATTCTACAATTTCTTATTCATTAACATATATAACTTGAGTGATCTTCTTTACCTTATCAAGATACAATTGTGGGTCCTCACTTACCTTTGACCCAAAGAATTAAGGTGGATTTATGTTCATAAAGTCATAAAGTCTGGCTATAGCTAAATCCCTCTCTTACTAATATGGGACTGCAGCCTGTTGATTGGCATGAACGTTAGCAGTCACATCTTAGGCCAACGCCTGAAAGGCAGCCAAAAATTTGGCATAAGACACATTCTCATTTAGACGATTGGTAGGCTAGGATGGCTGGTTATCATTTCTGCGGGCATTAGTTTGGTAAAAAGGCAAATTCTGTCACAAAAGAGCATAAGTTAAAAGTAGATAGAGATAGCTGTAAGCACGATGGATTATGAAAGAAAGAGATAATTTCTTAAAACGTCCCGTAGCCTCTTGCTCATAAATGTGGCGTGCTTCACACCCATGATCAAGAATGTACGTAACGCGACTTGTTTGACTCCCTAGGACCTGCTTAACCATAGGTTCTAATACCAAGTTTGTAACATCCCAGAATTGGGTCCCGAGATGTCACACACTGCTCAAGACTACAAGTAGTCCCAAACTTACTCTGTAAGCCTTCTACTAAGTCTGGATCTCAGTTTAATGAAAGTTAAGCAAGCAACAACATGGAAATACTGAATTTATCTGAGCTAAACTATAATTTACTGAGTGTAATGTCTGAGAACATTCAAAGCAAGTTTGAAAATAAATACTAAAATTTTGAGTTCTGACATGTAGTCCGACAAGCCTCTACTACTAAAACTATTGATCCATTGGGACAGACCCCCAACTAAATCAAATTTAACTAAGGATACTAAATCAAATACTACGAAAGTAGGATATCTTGATAAATGGGTCCTTGAACCATGAGTACTCACCAACTATTGATATATAGATAGAGATGCCCGAAATCACCTACGCCGCTGAAACTAAGTACCTGAACCTATATTATAAAATAATATAGCATATAGACATATATGTGGATCAATACTTTGAGGATGTACTGAGCATGTGGGGTGAATGTATAAGTAAAATAATGTGTCAATGCTCATCAAAATTTATAGAGAATGCATCCTATATGTAATAACTCACATAACTTGAATAACTGAAAGCTGAAAAATGATAAATCATGAACAATAAAATATGTTGTATAAAATTGGTGAGTCATCACATTTAAAGTTTAAAAATTAAACTGTTATATGCCATTCTTTTTTGTTAGACTATAGGAAATTCTAGTAAAAGATTTTCTATAAGAGAATTCTTTTAAAAGTTGTTTTGTAAGTTTTTTAAGCTGTAGGGAAATTCTTTCAAAAGAATTTCTATTATTATTTACTATTAGGAAGGTTCTTCTAACCAACATAAACCATGTGAGCTGTCATGGAGTTCAACGTATCATTACTCTAAGGGGAAAACCTCACATTGGGGAGAGGTGTCATAATTTGTCAAGGAGTATAACCAGAGCTAAGTGATCACATCTGTATCTGTCATCTATATAGAAATAGTAATACTAAATCTGTACCTATGTTAGCTCATAGTTCTAGGAAAGTAGGATGTGTTAAACCCACACTTCCCGCTCGGTGCTAAATGCTACTCCCTTTAAATTTGTATGCTCATTCTATAGGAAATCCATTTTTAAAACTATTATAAGGGTTTATAGTGAAAATCCTCTTCTGAATTTGTTTACTGTAAATTGTAGCTAAAATTATGAAGTGAATTCCATATCTAAACTGAGATCAAAAGATCAAATCTTTATTCAAAGTTGTTTATAAGCATATCATAGGATGCTTAAAAGCATAATCATTCTTGAAATAGCAATATTCATCTAGGGGCTGATAAACCATACATCAATTTCATATCAAATCATCATAAAGTTCATGCTTGATAACAAAAATATTCATAATTTAACTCAAAATTTGGAATATATAGTCGCACGCATAAATTTACGAAAGTAGACATGCAATTCAACATCCAAATCACTTGTAATCTCATAATCTTCAAATAACAATAAATGGGTATGAACCCTAAATTCAAATTCACGCAAATCATGTAAATTTGTAATCAAAAACTAGTTTTGGGCACAAGGATGAAAGATTTATCCTTGTTCAAAATCCCACATACATCAATTGATGAACTAGATGAAGAAACTTAACTTTGAGTTCTTATTTGTGCTCTTGAGGATTGAATCTTTAATATATTGAATTGGGAATCTTGAATCTTGGGTTTTCTTGGAAAAGGAATGGTGGAATTTACATTTCTTGGAGATTAAGTTTTGAGGTTCTAGGGTTTCTTTGAGAGAGAATTGATGAAAAGTAAGCATATAATGTTTAGAATAGGTTAAATCTTGTGTTTTTATGAACTGGGGGCTTGGGAAAATACCAAACTACCCTTTTGAAATTGACTTTGGAAAACTAGAAATCTCAATTTTGGGCCCCACAACGACGCGGTGCTTATCGCGGTGGCTTACTGGATAAAGGACAATCCTGATTTTGGTCTTTGGCGTGATGCGATGGTAATCACGGTGCCATTTTAGAAAAGGGATGGACACTATTTATAGTACAATGTAATATAGTGAAATCGTATTGGCATAACTGCATAAGGGACGAGTCCCATTTTACACTTCACCGTGTCGCGGTGGCTGTCCTCTTGAGAATTTTGACGTGATACAGGGAAATCACGTTGAGCTACTAGATAAGGTATGAATGGAAACTGGAACTTTTCCGCAAAGCGGGCTAATCGCAGTGCTCCATTGAAAAGTGGACAATTGCAAATTTTTCCTTCACTATGATGCGGTGATTTACAAATTCTCATTAAAAATGTCATAAATTTTCAACCGAGTATGGTATTGAGGCAAAATTGGTATCGTTGTAAAGCTAATTCAATTAGCTATACAATTGTGGGTTTAGAGCTGGAAATTCTTCACGTATCAAAAGTTATTCACTTTTTGAATTTGACCCTTGACATGCTAGGGGGTAAACTGAGCTAGGAAAAGTATGGGGTATTACAGGTGTAGAGGCATCCATGACCGGTCTTTGGGAGGCCATAGGGACATTATTGGAACTTCACTTCTTGAATTTTTATCATGTTCCCACATTTCCATGTACCTCAAACACATTCTTTGACTTTATTTTATTCCTGAAGGATGATGTGCATTCTTAATATATGCGGACGAGACTGACACACATTTATTGAGTTTCAGCGTAGCATCAGACTAGAGAGTCATAGATAGATATTAAAGATATTCAACAGCAGCCAAATAAATTTTGGGCCAGCTTAGGCTCCAGTTTATTTTGTGAATACTTCATCCTTCAAGGTTTGGCAATGGGAATTTGAGTTGCGTGGTGTATCCCTCTCAGACATAGATGAAATTTAATTCATCGAGCATTCCTCAGACTAGAGTTAAGTCTATTGGTGTTCATCGGGGTTCCTTACCAGCTTTGAGTACAAGATTGGATCTCTCATATGGTCTAGGTATTTTCCCATGCAATATTATTTTGGGTTGAATAGTGCATGGATGTGTTAGAGGATTGGTATTATCACTCTATTTAGAATCGGAGTACTAGATAGTAGCTGAGTCTTCCTTCCAATAGGATATTGATAATGAGAGAACCATAGAGAGCATAAGTATTAAGACTTATGGAAATGGTGGAAAGTGGTATGCTATCATTATACTTCTATTGGTATTTTATATAAAGGTGAGGATCCTTATGGTAGAGTTCAACTTTATTTGTAGCCCATTAGCTTTACATAAATAGTATTCCATTCTATGAGTAGTTCTTAGATTAGTCGTGATAATCATAGTAGGCAGAGTCACCATTATACTTATAGAGTGTCGTATGGTTATTCCGACCATGGTGACCATTTTAGATTATGAGGAGCAGTATCTCAGAGTATTCCAGGACTTGGTTTGGTTGTGTTGTGATGAGACACTAGTTCAGAGAATGCCCCAGATATGAGATAGATGACCAGCTAGAGTTAGCATGCATTCTCCTCCAACCTAGAGTTCCTGAGATAGGCTATGATTTTGGAAGTATGGACATAAATTTTTAGATTTCTCTCAGTGTCAGTCAGCTAGCCATTTGGGCCCAGTTTGTGTTCTCTCCATATTGATATTTCAGAAGTTACTACGACCACAGAGAGATCTACTGTTAGTCTAGGAAGTATCCTCGACATGGGATTTCCAGTCATTCAGCTTATTTTCTGTATTTATCTCTTATTATTTGTATTGGGATTTTCATACCCATTAATGATTATATGCCTTGATGAATGGATATCAGTCATTATGTGCCTTATTATTGAATTCATTATTATGTTACTACTTTGTGGTATATTTCTATTAGTAGTGGTTGAAGTTGATCTATATTGTTGTTTTCCCCTATGAGTGTGGTTTTTAGGTTTGAGTCCCATTTATCTTAGCACATTAGCCCTATTATGGCCCGTGTATGGTACATGATATTGATGTTTATTTTAGTACTTCCTGTTTAGTATGTTTATTTTGATATTGTTGTTGCTATTGCCACCACTGCATGAGGTTCTTGATATTATTAATTGATTTAATTAATTCTTACTGGGTAGTTGTATCAACTAGTGTTATCTTGTTAGACTTTTAATTTCTTATGATATTATTCGGTTGCTAGAGTAGATATAGCCTGATGTGATGATTTCTTTCCCCTAACATAGTGAGGTTGACTGTGTTCCCTCTTGGTTAGCTGTACTAGATTGATTCGAGGGTGTTTTTGATATCAAAGGCTGGTTGACCTTTTGTGGTTCTGTTATGATCCTAGAGTTGGCAATTTAGTTATATTGCCTATTATTGAGTTTGAGATCCTTAGGCTTGCCTTTAGGTTGCAAAGGTTTTCACCTTGGCTATTCTTTTTGATATACCTGTGTTGATCTTGACCAGTTTTTAGGTTTGTTCGTCATTTGTGGCTAGTCCATCATCCGATAGCGATCTTGCTATTAATGTTGAGATGTCGCTGATTCATCTCATAGGTTTGTTGGGTTCGTTCCCTTGGGATAGTTTGTATTGTTGTTAGTGTAGAGATTAGATGCTCATTTTATTGTTGTGATATGGTTTTTCCTTAAGTGAAGTTAGAAAATTAGAGGCATGTGGCTTTTTCTATGATCACTTCTCAAGTTGGCAAATTAGAAATTCTCCACTATGAGTTGTTGATTTTCTACGGTGGTCTTGAATTTGACCTTGGTTTTAAGATGGTTATTCCTTCTTCGATGATGTGATTATGGGGTGGATTTAGGGATCCCCATTTTAGAGTTTGTTTAGCCAATGAGGCTTAGTAAAGTATTTCTCCTTGGTGACATATACCTATGGCTATTTCATTCCAAAATGGAGTATTGGATTGGTTATTTTCCGGCTTAAGTTGTATTTTTTGAGTTGCTAGAGTTTTTTTTTTAATTTCTGGTATGGTCTTTAGCCTTAGGGAGTTTTTGAGTATGTTTGGATAGTTCATGACCCTTCAGTGGTTATGGAGTGAGTTATTTGCATTTCAGTTAGTGATTCATCTTTTGGCAGGATTTTTGTTTTGTGGCTATATTTCATACCCTCTAGCTGAGATAGAGTTGATTGATTGTGTTATCAGTCAATGGTTATCCCTGTAGTGATTCTGCAAGTGTGATAACAGTAAGTGGTTATCACGGATAAGTCAGATTTAGATACTAGAGATAAGTTGGGATTATTGCCATTGATATAGTCTTATGGGCTTAATTTTGGATTTGACTTCTTGGAATGGAGATTTGGAAGTATGATAGATTTGGAGCATTAATCCCTACTCATTTTTTTATTTTGGTTTAGATATTGAGACCGAGCAGTCCAGCCATGGTATTGGGATTTCAGCTTGGTGTTGTTGAGCTGGCACGCAGCTTTCGTTTTAGACTTGCCTTTGCTCAGATTTCATTCATAGGCTGGTTGAGCCTACTCCATAATTGTCTGTTCGGTCTTCTAGACATCAGTAGGATTATAGTTGATAAGTGTTCAGATGATAGCCTATGGGCCCCATATTGGTTATTTCATTTTGAGCCTGAGTTTCAATTTTCTTTGGGAATTTTGGATAATTTACTCAGTGGGAGTAATATACTTGAGTTGGATTCAGTATGTATTTGTTATCGGTAAATGAGGCATCCTGGAGTGGAGTATTCAATGATTAGTAGTTATACCTTGGGTTTTGAGATCTCAGTTTTATTTTCATCCAGACTGGTTGCAGCATTGGCATGGATTGCATTCTTGTATTATCTCCATTTGTGTGCCAAGACATCACCTTATTAGCTTGTCCTCATGTTTGTCATATGGACTTTTAGTGGGACGACAACTTCAGTTCTTTGAGTTCTCCGTAATGAGAGTAGCGGGCAAGACTAAAGTGATTTTCCTCTGGGCTTGGAGTATATAACATGTGCAAAATGGTAAAGAAAGGTTTTATTTAGATTTAGATTTGGCAGCGTGACTCATGACTTGGGTTGGGTTTTGTTCGAATGAGCCTCTATTGATTTATGCGGACATAGAGATGATATCAACGTAATATGGTTCAGATGTGTGTGTATCAGCCTTCTTGGTTTAGTTTAAGTCCAGTTAACGGTTAAGTTGAATTTTGGTTGTTTGGAAGTAGAATGACAGTGTCGGTTGGAAAAACAATACCTGTAGCAAAATCCCTTGCAAGTGTACTCTCTTCGTTGAGGTTACTTAGGAAGTCATATTGGGAGCATGCTGTCCAAGTATATCATCCTTTTGAGCTTTTAAGTTTCTTTCTATCCATTAACTTTTTGGGACGAAAGTCCTTTTAGTAGTGTAGACACGTAATTTTGTCCCTTCTCAAAAATATTTAATCATTTTTTTTTATTTTTTTTTTTTTATTTTATTCACCTTACCGTACTTTTGTTTAATTGATAATTTCTCCCCAAAAAAAGAATTGAAATAATTAAATACATAGCATCTTTATCACCTCACTATGCAACCTCAACACACTTTCCATTTTTCATTGTTTACATGCAAAAGGCACACGCCCTACTTATTTTTTTCCACACGCCACCCTCATCTTTCCACATGTCACACTAACTTTTCCACATGCCACACACTTATTCCATAAGCCACCAATTATCTGCTTCCACATAGGATAGTAAATAAAGAAAAAGAAAAACCAAATAAAAAATATAAAAGGAAAATTCTAAAAGGGGAAAAGAGGGAGGTTCATTCTTTCATCATCATCTTCTCCAAAATAACAACAATCACCAAATCATCTTCCTCACAAGAAGAACAAAAAAAAACCATGGGAGAGAAGAGAGAATCGCGCGAGAGAGGAAAAAAATTGAGAGTGAAACAGTATTGTGAATAGTGCCATGAACAGTGTCTTGAACAATATTGTGAACAGTACCGTGAACAGTGTTGGTTTTCGGGTTCGATTAGATTTACGAATCTTTAGTTTTGGATCTCAAATTTTTCAATACGGAGCTAGAGTTCATCATTGTTGAGGTCCTATTAGGAATTCTATAGTCCAGGTTTTCTTGATTTTATTATCAACCAAATCGATTCTTCAAAGGTCCATCTCTCACCTCTACTTTTTTATTATATCGAAGTTGGTTAATATCATGAATTTGTGGTGCGATTTTGAATATTTCGAGCAAAATGTTAATTATTGTTGTGGTTATGAATGATTGGTATGCTTAAATGTTTGAATCTTCGTTGGGGTATGTGTTGTTGGTTTCGGATTTTTAAAAGTGATTTGATAGTCGAACTGGTTTAATAATGTGGTTAAGAATGAATTTGGGGGATGAAATTGAGAAATTGATAAAAAAGCAGAACTGGTTTATTGTTGTTTTGTTTAATTCGTAATGAGCATAAATATTATTGGAATGTGATAAAATTATGATATGTTGAAGTGGATAGGCGAATGTTGGTTCGGGTAGGTAAAAATTTAGGAATAAGTTTTCTTGTTGAATGTTTGAATGTGGAGTTTGAGTTGAACAGTTTGGTTTTAGCTCTTGCATTTGGAAATATATTTATTTAATTGGGGAATGCCCCATGATCACTTGTATTTATTCGTCGGGGAATGCCCCAAAGTATTTTATATTTGGAGGACGTCTGTGATGAAGGCCCAAGGCATTGGGTAGCATGGGAGCGTAGTATAAAATTAGTGTAGGGTAGAATAGGATTTACATTTTCGCATTCTATTTCTATTTTGGATTGTATAATTGAACTGGACAATGTTTTTGGATTTGTTTGCTTGAGTGATCGTTTAATTTATGTTTGGTGTGGTTTATACATTTAAAGTGTCCAAATTAGCCGATATACTCCACCAAGCAACCGTGGTCGAACCACGGAATCGAGGGGTGCCTAACACCTTCCCCACGGTCAACAGAATTCCTTAGCCGGAATCTCTATTCACGGATCAGTTTTATAGAGTCAAAACCATTTTGAAAAAGGATATCCACGGGTGACTTGGCACACCTGATTTATGCCAAGTGGCAACTCTGAGTTTTGAAAATAATGAATCCTTTTTCAAAAGAATTTTCATCTTTTGTCACTTTAATAATAAAACCCATTCAAAACTTAAAAAATTAATTCTTTTTGGGAGTGAAAAAAAAGGGTGTGACAAGTAGTGGATAATGTAATGACCCTTCAAGTTATTTTCCATATTTACACTTATATCTGCTATTTGAGCTTCTCCACAGCTTCCCCAAGTCATTTATGATTTGTTGAGACCAACAGTTCGGTTATCAAAGAGTTTGTTTGGTTTTTAGAATCATTTCCCTATTTAGAAGTCTTTGTTGGTTCCAAATGGCCACCAGGAAAAAACTTCAGTGGAATAATTTTAGATGCGAATTTTGACGGCGCCAGCAAAACGATAATATCAATTTTAGTCAAGGTAGACCTTTAGCTCGGGTCCCAATGCACCCGAGCTCATTTTGACCTATCGATCAAAAAGTTAAAAATTTGAAAGTTTAGGAGCAGGACCCATACTAGGTCAAAACAACCTCGAATTGAAAATCCAACTTTGCCAATGCATTTGGAACATCAAATTTAGTGTGGTTACATATTTTATTTTTAAAAATTGGATTTTGAATGCATCCTGAGGCATTGGCCTTTTAAGTTATGATTTAGTGCAACAAAGGACCGCGATCGCGGAAGGAGACTCACAATTATGGCACATGTGGGTTCACGATCGCCTAGCTAAGGGCCTAGGAAAGGGTGTTTAAATACTCATTTTGGATGATAATTGGCCATCTTCTTCCTGCATTAAGACCTAAAACCCATAATATGGTGTGCTAATCCCAAATTGTTCATGGTGGGTGACTTGGGAGCTTGACCATCATCTTTTTTTTGTTATTATCTTTAAATTTAAGGTAAGAATATTTTGAATTCATGCTTGAATTTCCTAGTTTGAACCCAAAACCCCAACTTATCTTAGGGCTTGATTTTATCCCATAGTATGCTTAATTTTCACCCATTTCTTGAGGGTTATGATTCCGGTTGGCCTCGGAAACTCATTTTTCATATGTGGGACCCACTTGGGGCTTCGGTATTATTTTTGGAACCGAAGCATAATGGTTCAATATGGGTACCTTTAGACTCGTATTGATGAGTATATTATGGTTTTGTTATTGCGATGGCATTTTGGAGATAGTGAAGCAAAGTCAAGCATATGATCCACGATGTAAGGCTTTGCACTTTGGCTTTGAAGTAGGCTTCTGTCTACTTCTCTTTGCAGATGATGTCTGATATATAATGTGTGTGAATGTGGATGTTAGGCTTGATTATGCATATAATTACTTAGCCTTGATTATTGATGTTTGGGGATTAGATGAGGCTTTTGGACCCGTAAGATGGTATGTTTATAACCCTTGAGAGACCTATTGCCTTCTCCCTAGTTTATATTAGTTTGTATCATGGATATGATATACTACTATGTTTGGTATGTGGTTTTAGCATTTGAAGTATGATTAGTATATTCAAATCTTATTGGGCTAGTGTGGTGACCTGGGAACCATAAGTTGGGTAGAATTAATGTAAATATATGTGTTACTCGACAAAGTTCCTATCTTAGAATGAGGATATGATGATCTAGGTCATGCTTTGATATAATATCACATTTATGGCACTACCATATATCCCTTCCTTCATTTGTAGATATTGTATATTATTTCTTGGCCTTGTGTGTGTGTATGTGTATTTATATATATATATATATATATATATATATATATATATATATATATATATATATATATATATATATATATATATATATATATATATATATATATATATCTTCACTCTTTATTTATGTATTGGCCTGGGATATATGGTATAACATTGACATCTATTAGTTGGGGATGGAATAAGATAGTTCCCCTTGATACTTCCTCGGTCTTATTATATTAGACTCTTGGACTTGAACAGGATAGTTGTCCCTTATTACTCTTATTGACTTGTTATATGATTTCTAGACTCTTGGGCATAGATTCCATTCAGTTTATATATAGTATATATCTACTTTATATTTGGAGCTCAGTTGGCAGTTACCTCCTAGTACCATTTAGTTGGTACTCATACTATACTTCTGCAGCTTGAAGATCATAGTACAGGTTATCATAGTTGATGTGTGCATCGTACGGAGTAGACATGGTTAAGAGACTTAGAGTAAACTCCTGACGTTTGGAGTATTACTCATCTCTTTCTTACATATTATACTTGTCTCTATATTGTATGAAGAGACAAGTTGTATCAGTGTAATTTTATTGACATTTCACTTCGATACTCTTAATATATTAGAAGGCTCTTGTCCTGATACCACCAAGTTTTGGGATTTTCTTATGTATTGATTTTACCTCATTTATTTTGCATTCTTTTTCTTTTATTGGTGAGTAGTCTGTTAATAGTCATTTCAAATGATGAGTTATCTTTCCTACTGGTGGGTTATGGTAGGCGTCATCATGACCTGATGAATTGGGTCGTGACATATGTGGTGTCTAAGGATAGGATTATAGTAGACCCAGGGAAGATTGAGGCTATTCGTGATAGGGATAGACCTACATCTCTGATTGAGATTCATAGTTTTATTGTCTTAGTGAGTTATTATAGATGATTAGATGAGGGTTTTGCTACAATTTTAGTATCTATGACTAGATTGACTCAGAAAGAGGTTCCTTTTCTATGGTTTGAGAAGTGTGAGTCGATCTTCAAAAATCTCAAGGAGTTTCTCACTTTGGCTACTATTTTAGCTCTTTCTATTGAGGGAGAGGAATTCACCATGTATTGTGATGCTTCAGGTGTTGGATTGGGTTGTGTTTTGTTGCAACAGGTTCATTTTATTTCTTATACCTTAAGGTATCTTAAGATACACGTGCGCATCTACCTTACTTATAATTTGGAGTTGGCGGCTATATTTTTTGTGCTTAAAATTTAGAGGCATTATCTTTATGGTGTGCATTGTGAGATTTTCACCAATCACTGCATTTTTTAACATCTGATGACACAGGGAGAGCTTAATTTTAGGTAGCGTAGATAGAAGGAGTTTCTTAAAGGATATGATATATCTATCTTATATCATCCAGGCAAGGCAAATGAGGTGGCTGGCGCCTTGAGTTGGAAGGTAGTGAGTATGGGTTGCTTGGCTTGTATTTTAGTCTCTCAGAGGTTGTTGGCATTAGACATCCAGTCCTTATCCAACTTGATGGATTGACTTGATATTTCATACCCTAGGAGGATTCTTTCTATTGTTGAGGGGAGGTCTTCAATATTCGAGAAAATTTTGGATCATTAGTTTGAGGATGATAAGCTTTGCATCCTTTATGATCAGGTATTAAGAGGTGAGTCCAAGGGGGCTACCATAGAATTTGAGGGTGTCTTGAGATTTGATTTCCACATTTGTGTTTCAAGGATCAATGACATGATTCAGTTAATTTTGCATGAGGCTCATAGTTTATGGTATTCCATTCATCCAGGTACATCTAAGATGTATAGAGATTTGAGATAGAATTACTGTTGGAGTGGCATGAAGAGAGATATGGCAGATTTTTTAGCTTGTTGCATTTATTGTCAGCTAGTTAAGAGCATCAGCAACCTGGTGGATTGATTTAAAGATTGCCCATTCCTAAGTAGAAGTAGGAGTGGATTACTATGCACTTCCCTTATTTTCGATGGTATTTGCATCATTGTGGATCGGCTGACCAAGCTAGCATATTTCATTCCTATTCAGATATTCTTCAAAGCTGAGAGGTTAGCCCATATCTATGTTCATGATAGTCTGTCTACATAGCGTGTCTATGTCTATCATTTCAGACTGAGATTCCATGTTTACTTCTATCTTTCAGAGATATTTTTACGAGGAGTTAGTTACTCAGGTGGATCTTAGTATAGCCTTCCATGCTCAGATTGACGGCCATTCGAGCGGATTATTCAGGTGCTCAAAGATATGCTCTAAGCCTGTGTTATAGATTTTAGAGGTCCGTGGGAGAAGCACTTAGCCTTGGCAGAGTTTGTATATACTAATAGTTATTGTTCGAGTATTGAGATGGCGTATTTTGTGGCTTTTAACGGTAAGAGATATACTTCTCCGATTGGTTGGTTTAAGACTTCTGAGGTTAGACCCTATGGTACTGATTTTCTTCAAGAGTCGTTAGATAAAGTTAGGATGATTTAGGATAGGTTGAGAGCAGCTAAGAGTAGGAACAAGGCATATGCAGACCGTAGACTTCGTGCCTTGAGATTTGGAGTTGGTCATCAGGTATTCCTCTGTGTATTTCCCATGAAGGGTGTGATGAGCTTCTAAAAGAATGGAAAGATCATCCCCAGATATATTAGGCCTTTCGAGATTCTTTGCATAGCTCATGAGATGGATTTTGAGTAATCTTTACCTTTATATTTTTCTGTTGTACATCTGATTTTCCATGTTTCTATGTTATGGTAGTACATTTTTTATCCATATCATGTGCTCAGATGAGACTCAGTCTAGTTAGATGAGTGGTTGACCTTCTTAGAGGAGTCTGTGCTCATTTTGGATAATGATTTCAGGCAGATGTGTACTAGGTAAATTCCTGTAGTTAAGATTCGGTGGAGGCACCACCTAGCGGATGAGGCCATTTGGGAGATCAAGAGCGAGATGGGGACCTATTATCCTCAGCTATTCGAGGCTTCAGGTACATCTTAATCCTTCACTTTCGCAGACGAATGTTTCATAGTAGTGGATATTGAAATGACCCTTCAGGTTATTTTTTATATTTCCACTTATTTTCACCGTTGGAGCCTTCCTATAGGTTCCCAAGTCATTTATCACTTGCTAAGATCGATAGTTCGATTACCGAGAAATTTGTTTGATTTTTAGAGCCAATTCTAAATTTTAAAGTCTTTGCTAGTGTCAAATTCCCACTGGGCAAAAACATCAGCCAATCGATATCATATGTAAATTATAAATGTTCCAGCAGCTTCGAAATATCAACTTTAGGCTAGGAGGACTCTTGGTTCAGGTCCGGAGGCACCTAGGCTCATTTTGACCAATAGATTGGAAAATTAAGAAAATGAAAAATAGGTGTGGGACCCACTTTTTGTTGAAATAACCTTGGATGGAAATTTCAATTGCGTCAGATTCAGATATGTCAAATTTGATAGGTTAGCATTGTCCATTTGCATAGACGGGATTTTGTGTGAATCCCAAGGGGTAGGCGGAGACTTGGAAAAGTCTCGGCTGTGTTTGTGCACTCACTGATAGCGATGCCAGGTGTTGCGATCTCGATATCCTTGACAGGCACCAAGTGCCACAATCGTGCCACTATGTTGCAATAGTGATCCCTTGGCGGACCGACAGATGTCGTGAAAGAGAGGTTCGGGTCGCGATTGTGATACCCGAACACCAGGGAAGGTAAATATTTCCTTTTTATCCCATTTTTTCCTATTTCTCATCCATTCTCAAGAGAATTAAATCGTAAAGAGTGGATTAGCTTGGGAATAACTATTGTGGTGATTTGGGAGCTTGGATAATGATTATTTCCATGATTCTCCTTCAAATTTGTGCTAAGATTTCTTCATTTCTTTAGTTGATTTTACCTTTTCTTCCTTAAATTTCTAAACCTTGGTAACATGATTGTAGCACCAATATAGCTTGAATTGCACCCATTTTAAGGGTAATTTTCCTTAAGCATAAGGGAATATTGGGTTGGCTTCGAAAACACAATTTTCATAAATGGGACCCACATGGAATTTTTAAGAATTTTTGGACCCCAAACCATAATAGTACAATATGGGTATCAGTGTTCTTGTATTAATGAGTAGAATGTGATTTTAATAGCTTGGCATCTTGTGGAAGCTTATCGAAAGGGAAAATCGGTGATTTAGCAAACTCTTCAAGCTTTCTTCGGTGTCCACGTAGACTAGGTTTACCCTCTATATAGATTGAGCTAATTCATAGTATGCTTATGATATTATTTTAGATTGGGAATTGGTTTAGGTATTGGTGTGATGAATTGTAATACTTGGGTTAGATAGACCTTCTAGGCTATCCGAAAATCATAATTTAGGAAAAATTGGCTTAGTGTCTCATGCTTAGGGTAAAATCTTTATTTTAAGGTGATTATGGCTTATTTAATATCTAAAATTTTATTTAGATACCTTAGCCTAGTCGGAGGTAGATACTTGTCGTTGAATGTAATTCGGGGATTAGAAGTAGTCCCTTTGACCTACCTTAGACCAAGATTTATGTTGGTTCTTGTAAGCCCTTATGCGCTTGTTTTATACCTATGAAATGCTTATTAAGGAAGTATTGAGGAGATTCAGACACTCTTTTTTCATGAGGGGTTGGTATTGAGTGTTGATGGTTATTAGTTATGCTATTAATTATACTATTAGTTTTGACATTAACGATGATATTGATGGTACATACATATACTTACCGGCTAAAGTTTAGATATTGATGATGATGTTGATGATATATGATTACCCAGTTCAAGTCCGAAAGTTACTTATAACATTGATTATGTATAAATATGCATACTCGGTTCGACTCTGTAAGATTATTATAATATCGATTATATAATTACCAGTTTGAGTCTGTAAAGTGCTTATGATAGTGATTGTATAATTACTGATTCGAGTCTGGGAATCTACTATGTTGATGATTATGATATCTATGATATGACATTAATGATGTTGATTCTTACAATATTGATTATACAATGACCAGTTCAAGTCCGACAGGGAACTACGATATTGAGAATAGCGATGTCGGTTTTATTCCAGAGACGGGAAATGGTAATAGTATGACATGATATAGATGAACTCTAGTTGTATTGGTATTATTGGAAATGGATGATGGATTTTGCTATGCTTACTTGGTTGTATCATCCAGGCTTATTGGAGCTTGCATTAGGTTATTTACTTTTCCGTACTGATTGGCTTATGGAGGCCAATTTTGTAGTTATAACTGCATGTGTTTGATTCTTTATGTTACATGATTATTTCGGTTCATTTACTTATTTATGCACAACTATGTTGAAGTATTTTAGGTTCTCCTCTTTACCTTGACTTAGTTATGTTATCTTGCATTTTATCATATTTATATCAATATTTAGCTCAATCGGCCGATGATGTCTACTTAGTATTCATGGTTTTGATACTCATACTACACTTTTGTACCTTTTTGGTTCAGATTTTAGTACTAATTGCCACCGCTGATTTGTCGATCGTGCCATGGTTGATTCTGGAGATAGGGGGAGCTCTCTGAGTCATAGTTGCCCCATTTCCTCCTATCTTATTTATGTCTAGTCTTTACTTTCGAGATAGAATTATATTGACTATTTTAGAACTTGAGTTGTATTTATTGTTGCTCTTGTACTGACTCTACCATGTCGTGAAATGGTATCTATATAATGGCTATTCTTTTCTGTTGTCTCTTTTCTTTCACTTATTTACTTATAAGTTGCAATTATTGTTTTTTTCCTTTTTGGGGCATTTTCACCCAAGATAACCCATTGTATTTATCTATGAGTTACAGTTTGGCTTGCCTACTGGTGGGATAAATAGGTTTCATCATGACTCGTTAATCAAGTCATGGCAGGGTAGGGATGAGGTAGAAAAAAAAATTCAAAATATTTTAGAAAAATTAAATATTTTTTGGATGGGATGTGGTAGGGGTGGGGTGGTAAGGGATTGGGGTTCTGGGGAAGAGTGGGTGATTTTGAGCGTTGTATGAACATTTTAACTTAAGAGTGAGGTTGAAAGAGAGTTTTAGAAAAAAATCTCCTTACTTTTTGAAGGAAAGTCATTTTCCTTAAATTTGAGGAAAATAAGTTGATTTGAAAAATATTTTTCACAATATTTAAGTCAACCAAACATGAGAAAATTGGAAAATATTTTCCTTCATATTAAACACACTCTCAATGAATGTAAAATTTCTTTCATCTTAAAATAATTAATTTTTTTTATTTTAATTTATATATGATACGTTAAGATTTTGATGAATGATCATTGAGTTTATTTAATTGTAGAAAAGTAGGTGTGAATAATACTCAAAAAGGAAGAAGTATCTCCGAAGAAGGAAACGAAAATTGGTGCGAGATTTTAAGGAGAAGAAATCAAGAAGATTGGAGAAAGAAAAGAGATTGAAGGAATCCTGTCAAAAAATTCCATTGAGTACCAAAAGGCTTGTCAAGAAAGGAAAAAATCGGTTGCATTCAATGGGATTATCGAATCCCATGTACCTAGTTATATATTTCCTTTAGTCTTCATTTATTTTTGGAAATTGAATATTTCTTATTCAATTTACTTAAAAGAAAAATTCTTTGGGTTGCCTTCAATCTTCCAACAACTAGTAGTCCAATTATTACTATATAAGCATTGGAAGTTAAAGGTAGAGACATATACTTGTCTCAATCTTCTCTAGTTCTTTACTCTACTTAACTCAAACATTGTATTCAATTAAAAGTTTATTGTGAACTTAAAAAGAGAGGAGAGAAACACATAGTTGGCGAGGCATTGTATCAAAGTGTGATAGAAAGGAGAGAGTGTGAGTCATAGCCAAAAAGTTTGACTCAATCTTGTACTTTGATTTTATTTATAAGAAGAACTAGTAGAATCCCTTTCAACCCAAGGAGACTAGAGTAAGACCAATTAAAGTCGCAACTCGTATAAAAGATCTAGTTTTATTTACTTTCAACAATTTAATTTCTGAAGTTTTTATTATTGCAATCAATAGTCGACTTTCTATTGGAGGAAGTTGAACTATCTAGTCGAAAAAAGAGCAATTCACCACCCCTCTTATTGTTTTCAATTGGTGTCAGAGTAAGGACTCAGGAGTTTTTGGCTAACAGTAAGTGACAAAAGATCATGGCTCAGACTGTTGCTGGAGCATTATTTTTTGAAGGGACATCTCAAACTAGACTTCCTTATTTCAATGGGAAACACTTTTCTCATTGAAAAATAAGGATTGAGACCTTCATCAAATCTTATGATGTCAATGTTTTGAGAGTTATCACATTTGGTGATCTTTCACTTGTCTCCACTAGTAAAAACAAAAATAGAAAAACACCATAAAATGGTGAGAAATCTACTAAGAGCACTCTATCCTTGAAGAATTACACAGACGAACAAATGGAGATCATTCTGATCAACTTTAAGGCTAATACTGTCTTGTATAATGAAATCAATTGTGAAGAATATGAGAATATCTTCTTCTATGAGACTACCAAAGAAATGTGAGATAAATTAGAAGCAACATATAAGGGAATTGAGCAGGTCAAACAAACTCTTGTAAGTTTATTAGTCTATGACTATGAACTTTTAACAATGAAATATGGAGAATCCATTGGAAAA
Source organism: Capsicum baccatum var. pendulum (assembly GCA_030864225.1). Taxonomy (NCBI): domain Eukaryota; kingdom Viridiplantae; phylum Streptophyta; class Magnoliopsida; order Solanales; family Solanaceae; genus Capsicum; species Capsicum baccatum. The sequence goes on from CM061554.1 coordinate 184,505,189, forward strand.
ATATCTGTCAAGTTTAGCAAAATTGTTCGGGAAATCAAAGCTATAGGAAAAACCTATTCCATGGCAGAGCAGATTACAAGGATTCTTAAAAGTATACCTCCTCCTCAGTTGATCTCTAAGGTTGTGGCTCTTGAAAGTATGAACTTGAATAACATAACCTATGATGAAGTCTGAGGAGACCTTATTACCTTTGGAAAGGTTCACTTGAATAAGAAGGACTAATAACAAGAGGAGAAAAAATAAAAGTATGGCCTTCAAAGCTACAAATAAAGAAAGATGATACCTTGGATGTAGATGATCTTGCTCTCATCATAAGAAAAGTTGTTGAAAATTACAAAACATCCAGAAATCAAAGGAGGGGAAGACAAAATTACACATAGGGAAAACAACATATTGATTAGAAAAGGAATGAAGGTAAGTGTTATAATTATGGTGGATATCACCATATTGCTTTGGATTGTCCAAAAGCTAGAAGAAGACCCTCCAAGTAGAACCATAAGACATTCAGCTACTGGGGTGATGAGATTAATTAAACCAATAAAATGACGATATTGGAGACTGTTGCTTCATGGAAATTGAAGAATCCAACCATGTAAGAGCTAACACGTATAATGAATGCTCAAAACTTCAAAATTTATTGGACCTTATTATAACTGATATAAATAAATCCCAAGAAGAAGAGAGAGCTTTATTAAGAGAAACAATAAAGTGGGATCTTAAACTCTAAGTTTGTGAAATTAAAAAGAATTACCTACAAGAAGAACTTGATGATTTGAAAATCAAGATTAACAGTTTTGAAAAATCTCCTAGTCATAGCATTTCCAGGCCAAATCAGTTGGCTGACTTAGCTAAGTCAACTAATAGTAATATATATTATAGATGTGAAGGATCTCAATAGTCAACTAATTTGAGTAAGTCAACCAAAGGGAGAAATCATAGTCAAAATACCTATCATAAAATGTACTACAAATATGATAGATCTCAAAGGTCAACTAACTCAAGTCAGTAGATAAGGAGATATAATCACAGTCATAATACTTATTATACAACCACTAACCAATACTATACTTTTTGTTATCATTGTGGGAAGCCTAGTCATAAATATTATAATTGCAGATTTTGATCTAGAAGTTCTGGTAAATGGATTTGGAGATCTAAAAATGAGTCAACAAATTCTAAGACTTATCCAAAGGGACCCAAGAATACTTGGGTTCCTGGAAATAAGTAATACATCTATGTTGTAGGAACTCCACTCAAAATCAAAAGGAAAATGGTATCTCGACAGTGGATGTTCAAATCACATGACTGGAAGCAAAAGTTTGTTTGAATCTATAATTAATTTTGATGAAGGTGACATCAGCTTTGGAGATAACTCCAAAGGTAAAGTAATAGGTATTAGTACCATCTCCTGTAATAATTCATGTGATATTACTAATGTTTATTTAGTCAAAAACTTGAAGTACAACCGATTAAGCATCAGTCAGTTGTGTGATGCTAGATTAGAGGTAAATTTAAAAAGAAAAGGTGAATAATTAAAAAACAAGGGAGGCAATTTTTTGCAGGAAATAGAAATAGAAATATATATATTTAGAATCCGTCAAAATAACAGAAGAAAATACATGCCTTGCCTCCATCTCTGATGATCCTTAGATTTGGAATAGAAAACTTGGTCATGCAAGTATGAGACTTATTGAAAAGTTAGTCAAGCATGAACTTGTGACTAGATTGACAAATCTTGATTGTAAAATGACCCATATTTGTGATGCATGTCAGCTTGATAAGAAAACTAGAAATATTTTTCTTGTTAGAGATATTATGTCCATAACTAAACCCTTGCAGCTACTTTATATGGACTTATTTGGTCTAACTAGAACTGCTAACATTGGAAGTAAAAGGTATGTTTTTGTAATTACTGATGATTACTCTCAATTTACTTGGGTCATGTTTTTAGCTAACAAGGATGATACCTTATAGGATTGTAAAGTTTTCTGTGAAAAGGTTCAAAGAGATAAGGGTTACTACATTAGTGCCATTAGAAGTGATCATGGGGGAGAATTTGATAATAAAATTTTAAAATCTTTTGTGATACTCATGGATACACTTATAACTTCTCAGCTTCAATATCTCTTCAATAAAATGATGTGGTTGAATGAAAAAATAAAGCACTTCAAGACATCGCTCAAACCATGATCTAGGAACACTCTCTACCACATAAGTTTTAGGCAGAAGCAGTCAGTAATACATGTCATGATTTGAACAGGTGTTTCATTAGATCTATTCTGAAGAAAACTTTGTATGAGATTTGGAATAATAAAAGACCCAACATTCGGTACTTCCATGCATTTTGATCAAAATATTTTATTCATAACAATGAAAAAGACAACATTAGTAAGTTTGATCCACGAAGCAATGAAGGTATTTTATGGGCTACGCTAACTCTAGTAGATCATATAAAAATTTTAATAAACACACTTTTTGGATTGAGAAATCTATCCATATTGGTTTTGATGATACTAATCACTATGTAAAGAATGTTAGATTTATAGATTATGAGATTAAATGGGTAAAACTTAACAAAACTCCTTCTACCAAAGATGATTTCTCCTCAAAACCCACTAGTACTGAAATTGACCAGTCTTTCACTGCTTCAAACAATCAAGTTAAACAAGAAGAAATTCTAAATGAATGGAGAAGTGAGACAAACTATTTGAAGAAATTCATCATTGAGGATCCAAAAGAATGAATGAAAACAAGGGCTTCCAGTATAAAGAATGTGGACATAGGCCTCATATCTCAACTTAAACCAAATAAGGTCAACGAAGCCTTAGAAAATGATAGCTGGGTAAAGGCTATGAAAGAAGAACTTGAGAAGTTTGATAGAAACAATGTGTGGATCCCTATTCCAAGACTAGAGTATGTATCTATTGTTGGAACCAAATAGGTAATCAGAAATAAAATGGATGAATCAGAAAAAGTTGTGTGAATAAAGATTGTCTAGTTGCTCAAGGCTTCTCAAAACAAGAACGAGACAATTATGATGAGACCTTCGCACCTGTAACAAAGTTAGAATCCATTAGAATTTTACTTGCTTATGCATCTTATAATAGGTTTAAATTATTTCAAATAGATGTGAAAATTTCTTTTTTAGATGGTTTTAATGGTGAATAAGTTTATGTGAAAAACCCCAGGTTTTAAAAATCCAAACTTTCCATACCGTGTCTTTAAACTCTCCAAAGCTCTCTATGGTAAAAAACAAACTCCTAGAGTTTAGTATGATGGACTAAGCAACTTTCTAATTCAATATGATTTCACAAGAAGAAAAATTGATACCACTTTATTTATCAAACGAACCCCCTCTAATGTTGTTTTGTGCAAGAAATTCTTTGAATTAATGCAAAGTGAATTTGAAATGAGCATGATAGGAGAATTATATTCTTTCTGGCATTGAAAATCCATCAGACTATTGAGGGAACTTTCATCTCCCAAAGTAAGTACACCAAAGATCTCATTCAGATATTTGAAATGGAAAATGCCATATTATCCAATACTCCTATGAGTTCTATGTGTATTCTGGAGTCATGTGAATATGCCAAAAATACTGAAGAAATCAAATATCGTGGCATCATTGGCACATTCTTATATCTTACAGCTATTTGACCTAACATTCTTTTCAGTGTATGTAAATGTGTTAGGTTTCGGTCAACTCCTAAAGAAGCTCATCCGACTATTGTGAAAAATATTATCAGATACCTTATTGGTTCAAGCTCCTATGATTTATGGTATCCTAAGTCTCCATACATTATTTTAAAAGATTTCTCAAATACAGATTATGCAGGTGATAAAATTGATGGAAAAAGCACTAGTGGAACTTGTCAATTCATGAGACAATCTCTTGTGTCATGGAATAATAAGAAGCAAAAAGCTATCTCTCCATCCACCACTAAATTTGAGTATATAACTATTGGATTGTGCAAAGCTCAGATTCTTTGAATGTCCCATTAACTCAGTGATTACGTTTTATGTTTTAAACTTGTCAAAATATTCTTTGATAACTCTAGTGTTATTTCCTTGTACAACAATTCTGTGCATCATTCTAGAGTAAAACACATTAATGTTAAGCATCATTTTAATAGAGATCATGTTTCAAAAGGTGGTATTGAAATAGTTTTTATAAGCACTGATTTTTAATTAGCTGACATCTTTACCAAACCTCTACTTGAGGAAAGATTTTGTTCTCATAGGAAATCTCTTGGCATAATTGAAAAACCTTTTTTAGCCAAGGATTTTTTTATAATTTGCCTATTTGCTCCTACTTAGTTTTGTGAGTGTGCTGCCTTACTTCCTCTTTGATTGATGCCAAATAAGGAGAAATAGATGTTGTATATAATCTAATCTTGCAGGAAAAATAACATTCAGGGGGGAGTCACTCATTTGGAGGGAGAACTCAAATAAGAAAGAGATCTAATTTTCTTTTGTCATCCATCAAGAAGGGAGAGATTTATAACATTAAGATTTTGATGAATGATCATTGAGTTTGTTTGATTGTAAGAAAGTACGTCTTAATAATACTCAAAAAAGAAGAAACATCTCCCAAGAAGGAAAGAAAGATTGGTGCAAAATTTTAAAAAGAATAAATAAAGAAGATTGACAAAAGATATGTGACTCTAAATAGATTTAAGGAATTCTATCAGAAGATTCTATTGAGTACCAAAAGGTTTGTCAAGAAAAAAAAATCTATTGCATTTAATGGGAATGCCGCATCCCATGTACCTAGTTAAATTTTTCTTCTACGCTTTATTTATTCTTGGAAATTGAATATTTCTTATTCAATTTCCTATGAAGAAAAATACTTTGGGTTGTCTTCAAGATTCCAACGGCTAGTAGTCCAATTACTACTATATAAGCATTGGAAGTTAAGAAAGAGCCATACACTTGTCTCAACACTGTCTACTTCTTTCCTCTACTTTACTCAAGCATTGTACTCGCTTAAATATTTACTGTGTACTTAAAAAGTGAGGAAAGGAATACATAGTTGGTGAGGCATTGTATCAAAGTGTGAAAGAAAACAGAGAGTGTGAGTCATAGCCAAAAAGCTTGACTCAATCTTGTACTTTAATTTTATTCACAAAAAGAACAAGTAGAATCCCTTGCAGCCCAAAGGGACTGGAGTAAGATCTATTAAAGGTCCCAACCAGTATAAAAAATCTGTTGTTATTTATTTTCAACTGTTTTATTTCTGAAGTTTTCATTACTGCAATCAATAGTTGACTGTTTATTGGAGGAAGTCGGCCGTCTGGTTGAAAAAGGAGTAATTTACTCCTCCCCTTACTATTTTTAATGTGAACGTTATTTGATCATCATGACATAAAAAGGAAGAAAAAAGTGTGGTTCAGCACATTAATGGGTATTGTGCTTTGAAGTAGAGCCATTTTAATGGGGCTTCAATGATTTCAATGGCGACATACAAAGCGTGACAGATTAGGTCTTGTATAACATCCATTATCTGTAGAGTTCGAGGAAAGATTGAACTACTTCTGCCATTCTATTTTACTTGGCCTTATTTGACTCTGCACACCCACTAAGAAAATATTAATTAGAAGTGCATTTTACAAAATTAATCCTATTGGTGATATTTTCAAAATTTAAATCTAACTATTACTACTCCCTCTGTTACATTTTATGTGGCACACTTGTTAAAAAAATATAAATTAGAAATATATTTTACAAAATTAACTGTATTGATGATGTTTTGAAACTCTAAATCCAACTATTACTATTTCTTTACTTATTTAATACTGAGGGTAATATGAAAAAGAAGTAATAAAACACTCTTGATTTGCGAAAATGGACAACTAATTTAAAATAAACATATTTAGATAGAAGACCAAGTTGAAAACAATTTCAATATTGTATATGGACTGTATCAATATGGTATATAAATTGTATCTGAACTACATATGTCAAAATGACCCAGATTGGGAAAAAACAGGAAATGACCATAAAATGACATTATTTTACCTGATTGGACATTATATGTCCATATGCCCAAACTTGAGCTATTCTTTTTTAAAAAGGCTACACAATATCTTTTTCCCAAAAATCTGTTGTACTTAATATTAAAGACAATTTTCATGGTTATAAAAGAGAAAGCAAAAGATATTAAAAATTTATGATATTAAGTCAACCGTAAATTTTTTTCAGCTATAAATAATTTTATTAAAAATAAAATTTGATAGTTAAAAAATTAAATTATTACTAAGAAAAATATACAAAGATATCTTTCTTTTGAACTGAATAAAGAAAAAGAATCACATAAATTGGGATCCAGGGAGTATCATCTTGTATTCTTGAAATTTTAAATTAAATGTCATATAATTGTGTTGTAATAAATGTGATAATTTTACCACCAAAGGATGTGGTGCAGTGGATGGGGTTTCTCCTCCCTTAATTAGAGATCTCGGGTTAGAGCACTGCGTATGAAAAAATCCTTGGTAGAAAGCGTTAACCCCCAAATGGAACCATACCTGGCATGAATCCGGATTAGCCGGCTCCAACACGGGTATCAGACATCGGATGAGAAATAAAAAAAAAACATAATAATTTTAAATAAGAAAATATATTATGGACACTTTTTATCCAACAAGCATAAGGAGGACATCTTTACATCATTTCTAATATTGTAGAAATATTTTCAACCTTTAGATTACTCGTCAATTAGATTACTGTTTGAAGTAACCAATAGTCGAGTTTTAATGTGAATTGTATCTAAAAATCTACAGTAACTACTATAAAACTCATAACGGCTCAATGATTTAGAGTTCAAAAACATCAAGACAGAGTGTTTGAAGTTATAAAAGTCAATTCGTGCTATTTAATTCACAACAAAGCAATATTTTTAATAAATGTTCAAATAATAGTAGTTGCCAATAGTAATACTTGAGAGGTGTAACATTAATTCAGGCTCTAATTTAATACAGCTCAATAGTTTATTATTTATTTTCTTCCATATATTTTATCTATCGTGATTATTATAAATAATTGATCCAAAATATATAGTACAATATATAACAATAATTACATTTCAATCCCAAGGTGTTGGATTTTTTTCTCTGTTCTTTTTTTTTTTAGAAAGTTAACATCTATTATAAACAAGAAATACATCAATAGTGTACTTTATTAATAACTGCACCGTAAAATAAACGAAAAACAAAAACTTCTATCACATATATTCCTCATAAACTGTCTATGACTTGCATAATGTCTCCCATCTCCTCAGGCAAAATATGATTACATCAGAAATAAAAAATTACTACAATTCATCTTTAGTCTCTGGAAAAGAATGCTCTTATCTCCAAAATACTTCTGCTTTCATCTCTCCTTTTGTCCTGATTGATTGCCATCCCTGTTCTAGCATGCTAGAACTTCTGCAGTATTCCTTGGCATAGTCCATCTAATATCTTATCTAGTATCAGTTTCATTCCACTTCCGGAGGGGGAGGAAGCAAGTATTCACATAAGAGCTATATCGTTGTTTTACGAGAGCCAACTTTGCGTTTAAATCACTACTTTACCTTGTTCACTTTTTTAGCCTTAACTCTACTCATAGTCAATATTACTGCCAAATGTAAATATTTGTGTCATAGTTATTTCTAGTAGATTCTAGAATAAATAGTGTGTTGAGTCTTTTCATTAGATTAGCACAACTATATCAAGACTTTCTAATAAAAAAATTACAAAATTATGTCTAATTCAGAGTCTTTGCTGTCTTCCTCAACTTCTTGCAAATCTCTAGCTAGATTAAATATTTCTCCTACATCCAGTAAAACTCTGTCCTTTAAACATGACTACCTCTATGAAATAGATATGTTACCACCAGAATAAGATATATCTTCCACATATCTACCTCTACTACATTCAGATTTTGTCTTTGTAAAGAAAACATGTAATCCATGGATTCAGATTGATTCTGTGGTCCAAGAAAGGCCAAAAGGAGTTAAGGAATACTTTGTTGCAGCAACACTTGAACAACATATTTTTACGACTCCAACTAAAAAACTTATCACTCTATAGATGCCTGAAGGATTTTCCACAATAGTGGAAAAGTCATGGCGTTACCCATATCCATTTTGGTGCTATTAGAGTTGAATTGACTCATCATGGGAGAAGTGGACAACCAATAAAGGTGTGTCTATCCCTTCTTTATACGATATTCGACGAGTACCAGCATGCGAACTTGGGTACGTCGGAGGTCACCCTGGACGCCGGTACAGTCTTTGTCACCATATTTCCTAACTTCAATATGTTCCTCTTTGATCGGTATTTCACGGAGATGTTAAAAATACAAATCTAAATCCTTGGAACTCTACATGATACTGATGCAATATTACTAACTCTACACTACCAAATAGCTTGACAAGTTCAAAACCATGAAAGAAACCTATTCCTACTAGGTGACCATAACTCCTTTCTAACTTTCACCAATAGAATCACTCAGTGCATCCAAATCCTGAGGCGTGTATCAATAGAAGAATTTCTCACATTTCTTTCTAATTATGGAAAAAAAATTATGAGAAGTTGAGAGTCCATCCTTAACCTCTTTGGTCTATTGAGATCATATTTGCTAAAAGGCCTCATACTATCCATATGGTCACTTCTGTCGACAAATACCCAAAAGAAGAGAATCTAGATCTAGCAAATATCTCATATTACCTTATGGTATCCATTAGAGAAATTGATTGGATACAATTGTTCAATCATGAAGAACGCTATGTGAACTGGAATAAATGTCCTTTTATAGGACACTATCCATGGGATATCGACTGTGATTGTAAAGAATGTGAAGAAGACTAGCTAAATGATGAACATAATGAACATGATAATTTGGAATGGAATGAGAATTGGGGATCCCAAAAAACTTGGCAAAAGAAAGAGACAGAACACATATTCTAGGTCTCTTATAGACCCCAAATACTGGTTGCCACTGCCTACTCCATTAAAAAGCAAACCCTCCAACTCGAAGTCGAAACCTCAACTGTTCATGATATCTTCTACCAGCTCTAATCACAAAGATGTCTTCCCACCAAACCAGTCATTCAAAAGGGATAACCTAAATCATACTCCAAAAATATCACATGTTATCTTATCAGGTAAAAAGAAGCCATTGAGCAATACGGAATTGGTAGTCCAAGGATGCTATGTGACAAAATAAGTCGCTGACCAATATGCGGTTACATGCTAAGAATATTGTCAATACACAAAGTACGTTGGTTAGCAAGGCAGACATAATGGAAAAGAAAACAGCTCAGGGATCTACTCAACATGCTGGATTTATCAGAGCACTGGAAAATAGGCTGCAGACCCTCTCGTTTGATATATGTCCACCAGGAACCTCACCCCTACACTATTTTGACCAACCACAAAAGTAAGTAGCCTCACTTAAAGAACATATCCATCTTTTGAAATATGACAGTACTAACAAACAAATTACCCAAAAAATCACTGTATTTTAAAAGTCACCACCCATATATCCACCACAAGGATTAGGCCATACCTTTCCCACCTCCCGGCCTTGTTCATACATGCATACGCCATTTTTTCCAATATCAAATAATGAATAAGAACTTGATATTTCCAAATATACATAAGAATGTAAAGATGCCATGGCATCTCAAAAGCAACCCGAGATGGTACAAAAAAAGTTCAAAAGGAAAAAATATTTTAGTTAGGTTTGAGAGAATGTTGAGTCAGATCGCATTCTCGAATCTAGATCATATAATTCCTGATGAAGACCTGGAGGTCCAAAGTGAAGAGCTACCAAATGAAGACTTGGAGTCTATCAAATAGTTTCTTATTAGTGACAAGTGATTATTTTCATATGGCTTCTCGAATAATAACTCGATCATCTCAGATGAGGTTGTCCCAAAATTTTATGTCACCGAAATTAGAAATATCCTAGATTCCATTCCACAAAATAATGATCCTACAAAGGAATATTTTAAAGTCATCAATGAATTCTATGGATTTGACCCGTAGGAGGAACAAGAACATTTATTTGAAACTAATTCTACGTATGTATGTTCTAGAACTGCTGATATCTTTCTTGCTAATGGATGTCAAAGAAAATAAAGATTCTTCAGATGATTCTTGAACCAAAGAAGCTTTTGAACCTTCGATTGAATCCCTTAAAGAAGACTGTCCACCCAATGTCACCACCTGATTTACAAGTCATGATAGAACCTACTATAAATCGCTAGTAGGAAAGCAAACACCTTAACCCAGAGATAACATAATGGGTTAATAAGGTGAGAAACGCCTAACTAGACAAAAAATACACAAACCAAAGATATAAGAACATGGGTTAATTAGGTGAGAAACGCCCAACTAGACAAAAAATACACGAACCCAAGATATATAAGAACAGAGTTCTAATATAAAAAGATAATCAAATACGGAGACCAATCCCACACCTGATAATATCAGTACAAGAGAACTTAAATATGATAGTAATAGAATTGCAACCCAAAATATCTTAAATAGTCAATACATTTGTCTTGAACACAAAAGACTGAATTAAAGATAAAGGAAAGCGGGCAACTCGAAACTCCAAGAGCTCACCCTATCTCCGAAATCACAACACCGCACGAACTTAACTCAATGGTGGTATCTTGTACTCGGATCTACACTAAAAAGGTGCAGAAGTGTAGTATGAGTATCAAAACAACAAGTACTGAATAGGCATTATTGGCCGACTGAGTTAAGTTATGATATAAAGATGATATAATGAAAGATAAACATATCTATGTCAAGGTATAGAATCAAACCTGAATCATCTCTATCATTATTGTATATAAGTAATCAAATCAAAATAATAATATGGCATAACGTATCCACACATACTAATACCGTTGACCATAAGAATTAAATGATTTGAAATCATGAAACAACACCAATATATTCACAACCTACAAAAATACAAAGTTGGCACCTATACAACAACTAGTGCATAAAGTAAAGGAAGCCGTCACTGTGTCCCATACCACCAGAAAGTACACCCAAGGAATTAATACCAATGTACAACCATCAGCATAACCAAATCCCAATATTATCCAACTATATTCTGCATTTATCCTGAATTTGACATCTTTCCAAGATTCCATTAGAAACTAACACTGACAATAGATCTCTATTCCATATTATCATCATCATTAGCCACGTATCAACTATGATTGCTAACTACTATATTTTAGCTAAGCAAGGGTCATCAACTAGTCCATTGGGTTTCTTATTCATCAAGTATTATAGTCATTTAATAGACAACTAGTCAACACATGACTCATTCCAATAGCCAACATTTCATAATTAACCATAATTTAATACTAGCATTATTCACTAAGTGGATCCTTAACTTATAATAAATCCCACTTACCAACTAGTCTCGGTTCATTATTAGGAAATAACCATTTCTATAGCAAATGGTTAGAACTAGTGATCTACAACAGACACCCTAAGGTTGACATCCTACCCTCATTTTTCCTATGGATGTACGCATATAAAAACATATCCACACACACACATATATATATGTCATACATAATATCAATATATCATTTGGACTCAAATCAGGTATGAATATCACCAGCATATCGTTCGAACTCGAATCGGGTATCAATATCATCAACTATCCTTCAAACTTGAACTGAGTATCAATATCATCAATATCCTTCGGACACTAATCGGGTATCAATCACCACCTCAATATATTCTTCGTCCTTGCCAGGCATCAATATCATATTAATGTATCTTCCTATCTTTCCAGGCATCATCATCACATCAATGTAAACATCCAAAATAAAGAACAAGCCCCATAAGGTCTAAAGTAAATAACAAATCCCACTGGGTCTAAAGTAAATGCAAGCTCCACAAGGGCTAAAGTAAAAGAGAATTAAGGAGGAACATAGTTTCATATTTCATCATTTGTCGTCAAGGCCAATTTATTAATAGATATATGAATAAATATAGCATGAATATTAGAATACATTACCGGATTCAAAATGGTTAGTAGCATGGCCTCTCACAAAGTCAATAAATATACCTCTTAGAGTCCTTAACATCAAGACTCATAATATTAGCACAAGAGGGATTTCTAGCATAATAATTAGTTTAGTTACTAGACATAATCATAAAATGAGTACTAACATAGCACAAGGATCAACATAGTTGTCTCGTCAATGGTTCAAGTGATAACATAGTCATGGCTTAACTAATAGGATATTCCATTGATATTCAAGCATTAACAATGATTTAGTGACCAACCATATACATCACTTCAAATACAATCAACATAATTCATTTATCGGGGTTAGCCATCATACTTCTAAAGGCGTTCTCTAAGCATTTAACAATCATCTAGGTCTTCAATGGGACTTTATAATCCAAGCTTAAGATGGGTCAAGTTTCCACTTCTAGTTTCCCAAAATTTTCACTTCAAGTCTAATTTCTACCCGGGTTTAGGATATGGTATATAAATCATATCTTAGAAGTTTATCAAGCCACTATAGTCTTATAATAAAGGTCCTCCTCAAGCAGTACTCTTAACACATCAAGGAAACTAAGAAAATTTCACAACTATGCACAACTAAGGTCAACTTAACCTTAACATGAGTGACAAGGTAAATCCCATTAACTAAAACAACTAGAGCATTCTCATGTTGTCCATGAGACAACAAGCCGAATTAACCAAGGTTATAGACTACAAGTCGAGTATCCCATATTATAAGTTCAAACAGTCTAAATGATTCAACTAATTCCAAAGGTTACCATTTCTCATTCCAACAACTAGAACCCATCCCAATCTAACAAGATATCACAATTATACTATAATATAGCTCAATCTAACAAGAAGTAAGCCTAACCTACCTCAAATCCAAATAAGGCCAACGAACCATTAAACCTTTTGCTTTTTCCTTTAAAGAAGCTTCTTCAAGGATCCAAGCTATCAAAAACACAATCTACATATCATTACAAGAATATCAATTCCCATATTGCGCCATTGTGCTTTGGGTCCAAAAACAATACCAACCCCCCCCCCCCCCCAAATGGATTCCACATACGTAAAATAAGTTTTTGAGATCAACCCAATGTTCAACTACCATTATAGAATAATAACCCTCAAGGATCAAGTGAAAACTAAGCTTATTTGGGATAAAATCATGCCCTCAAGCTAATTGGCGATTTGGCCAAATAATCAAGAAATTATAGTTTGAAAATGAACGATTCATACCTTAATTCTATTGTAAATCACAAATATTTAAGATTTTCAAGCTTCCAACTAATACCCATGACTCAATTTTTAATTTTCACACTATATTAGGATTTAAGAACTCAAAGGAGGATAGAAATGGCCTATTATTGACCATATGGCCCTTAAATACCCATCCATGCTACTTAGTTATCCTAATCGCTAGAACACGGGCCATGATTGCAACATCATAATAGTGATTCTCCCTCCTTTATCGCGGTATTCCTCTGCTGCACTAGAAGATAACTAAAACTTGGAATATTTTCCTAGCTTCGGACAATGCCTCAAAATGCATCCAGAATCTAATATGAACAAATGAAATATATAACCACACTAATTTTGACATTCTGGATGTGTTGGCAAAGTTGTATTTTCCATTCGAGGTCGTTTAGATGAAATGCGTGTCCCACACTTAAATTTCTAATTTATCAACTTTTCGACAAATAGGTCAAAATGAGCTCAGGTGTAATGAGACCCAAACCAAAGGTCTACCAATCCTAAAATCAATATTCTGGAGCTGCAGGAATAGTTGGAATTTTCATCCAAGATCATTTTACTGAGGTTTTTTCTCGGTGGTCATTTGGAATCAGTGAATACTTTAAAATTGGGAAATAGTTCTAAAAGCCAAATGAACTGTCTGGTAACCAAACTATCGATTCCAGCAAGTCATAAATGACTTAGAAAAGATCTAATATCAAAAATAAGTAGGATTATGGAAATAACTTGAAGAGTCATTACACTCATGTTTATGAATGAATCAAAAGAACTAGAGGTCCTTTAGTTGATAACTAAGATAGGGTGACAGATGATCCAATCCCATAAAGTACGCCAGAACCATGACAATAGGAAAAAAATTATTAGAACTAGATTCCACACTTTCACTCTCAACAATATCAAAGTTTTAGCCTAGATCCTAATAATACAAGACTTCTACACTTGGATGGAAAAATCTGGCTGAACGTGAAAAATATGTGATACTCTTTGAGTTCACCTCCAGATTCTCAGATATTCTTATAGATTGGTGGAACACTCTTGTTTTTATTGATAAGAACACTTATATCACATCCCAATACTTTACCTTCAATACTAGAATCTTATAAGAAGTTTTTCGCAAAGATACAAACCAAAGATAAGAGAAGTTGCGAGGCAACTCTTCGAGATTAAGTGCCTATCATTCGATAGAGATATTATTAATATAAGATTCAAAAGGATGGTAAATATATACTTCAAGTAGGATGGAGACCCTATCCTAAAGCAAGCCTTTGTATCATCACTGTCGAAGATGCTAGTAGGCCACACAATGAAAATTGTGGAGAAGAAGTTCAAATCCACAACCATCCCACAAGTAGGCTACATCAGGCAGGCCGTATACCAAGACTTGGACAACATATGCATGAAGCGATCTGTACTGAAGCCGATCATATAAAATAATCCAGTTGTTGATTGACCAATAACAAAACAACAACAAACCCAGTGTATTCCCACCTAGTGGGGTCTGGGGGGGCTAAGATGTACGCAGTCCATACCTCTACCTCTACAGAAGTAGAAAGGCTGTTTTTGATAGACCCCCGGCTCAAGACACGAGACATCACACAAATACATAGTAAAGCACAAAACAGGATTTCATAACATAAATACGGCACCCATAAGTAATAGAAAACAGAGGCAAGCACCCAGATTCGTAATAAAACATGGAACACGAAATCATAACAAGAATAATACCCCCACCAGGTAATTCCCTACACTAGCGACCCAAACTGGCCCTAGTCTTCTGCCCTAATTCACGACCTCCATACCTTCCTCTCTAGGGTCATGTCCTCGGTGAGCTGTAACTACTCCATGTACCGCCTAATCACCTCACCCCAGTACTTTTTTGGCCTACCCCTACCCCGCCTAAAACCATCCAACGCTAGCCTCTCACACCTATAAACCGGGGCATCCATGCCCCTCCTCCTCACGTGTCCGAACCATCTCAATCGGACTTTCCGCATCTTGCACTCCACTGGAGTCACACCAACCTTCTCCCTGATAGTCTCATTCCTAACTCTATCCCCTCTAGTCAGCCCACACATCCAGCGCAACATCCGCATTTCCGCCACCTTCATTTTTTGGATGTGGGAGTTCTTAACTGGCCAACACTCCGTACCATACAACATGGCCGGCCGAACTACCACCCTGTAGAATTTGCCTTTAAGCTTGGGCGGCACCTTTTTATCACACAACACCCCCGACGCGAGCTTCCACTTCATCCATCCCGACCCAATACGGTGTGAGACATCCTCGTTAATCTCGCCGTTACCCTGGATCACAGACCCAAGATACTTGAAACTATCCCTCTTACATACCTCCTGTGATTCCAGCTTCACTACCACCTCATTCTCCAGCCTCACTTCATTAAACTTGCATTCCAAATACTCTGTCTTGCTCCTGGTCAACCTGAACCCTTTAGACTCAAGAGTTTGTCTCCACACCTCTAATTTTTCATTCACACCCCCTCGAGTCTCTTCAATCAGAACTACATCGTCTGCAAAAAGCATACACCAAGGCACCTCCCCTTGAATACGCCGCGTCAACACATCCAGCACCAAAGCAAACAAAAAGGGGCTATTATTCTTGTCCATGTAGCAGAAATGATCTTGTCCTCAAATACAACTCCCCCTATTCAACCTGCCAAATATGGTTCAATAAACAGTTGTAGTTCAAAATTTTCAAATTACCTTGGCCTCTAAAAGACAGGACTAAGACAATTAGGTGCACCAGGTACTTCAAATTAAGAAACACGACAAAGTACAGGAAAGAGAACAATTTCTTCATATGCAAAAATCTTGGGCACTTTGAAAGAAATCATCCTTAGGTAAAAATGTAAAGGGACCCAGAATAGCTTTCTGAAGAGGTAGCAGATCACACAGGCATCTATCTCAACAAAGAGGACGATCTTAAATCAATCTTCTCGTTGGAGGAAAAACTAACAAAGGACACCCTCTTCTTCATAAACATATATAAATATTCAAGTGATATCTATGCAAATGATCTATAATTGATATCTAGCACATGAGAAGGCGATGAGAAGATGGCTAGTCAAATTTTCAAGATCAACACATCAGGAATTCTATCTTCTAAAATAATAGACTGCCCCCCTCCCATTAGATTTGTTCATTTAGTATTTGGATCCTTTCGATCCATACATCCTTTGAGAAATAAGAAATTTCTATGAGCTTTAAGTATTCAAAAAATATGAAGGATTCATTCTAAATCCATTTGGAGTACACCCAAAATATCCTTTCTTTCATATTTCGTAGCACTAGCCAAAGACTTCCCACAAGAACTATAGTTATTCTGGTACTTGTGCCACTAATCACTACAACAAAATTGATAAATATCTACGAAATTATTTGCTATGAGATGAAATTCATCACTAATTGTTCGTCTTTTATGACGAAAATTATATTTCATATCTAAATACATGAAGCACATACTTTTAGCGACGAAACGTAAAATTTCGTAGCAAAATTTTGTCCTCTAAAGTTTCCCACCAAAAAATATTTTGGCGCCATTTTATTATGTATTATTAGTGATGAATTTTAAGTTTTCAGTGACACCCTTTTTAATCACTAATAATGGATCCAATTCGTGACAAACTATTTTTTGTCTTGAATTAGTTATAATTTTAGACACAAAAAAAATTCGTCATAAAAAATAAGTTGTCGCAATAGCGACAAATTAGAGTTCGTAGTTAAATATTATAAGTTTTAGCTACAAAATTTGATATTTAATTGTGACCTCATTTTTTGTCACTAATACTATAAACAATTAGTGACACTCATTTTGTTGTCTCTAATAAGGGATCCAATTCGTGACAAACTATTTTTTGTCTTGAATTAGTTATAATTTTAGACACAAAAAAAATCATCATAAAAAATAAGTTGTCGAAATAGCGACAAATTAGAGTTCGTAGTTAAATATTATAAGTTTTAGCTACAAAATTTGATATTTAATTGTGACCTCAATTTTTGTCACTAATACTATAAACAATTAGTGACGCTCATTTTATTTTCTTTAATTAATCTATGATTCACTGACAACATAATTTTGTCATAAAATATGCCATCGTTAAGTAGTGATGATTTAGAATTTGTAGCTGAATAATTTAGTTATTTTTTCTACGAAAAAATTTCGTAGCTAAATATAAATTCACTACAACAAAAGTGATATTTAGCTACAAAATTATCAAGTACGACAAAAATTCATCACTAAAATAAACAATGGCTAGTGGCGTACCAAAATAAAAGTATGTGCCAACTTTAGGGGGCCTCCGATGTGTTTAGCCATTCAAGAAACTTGTCCAACTAATAACAACAACAAAAGTATTTCATCAAAGAGCATATGAGATCTAGTAGTAGTCGTTCAGGACATGATAAACCTACTCAACCGAAACTTCGATTTAGTAATTTTGATTTTCCACTTTTAAAATATTACACTATTACATGGTTCTTTAATTTTCAACTAAAACCTGCTCATATTTTTTTAATTATGAGATCCCTATTAATTTGATATGGTTCTTTAATTTTAAATGGAGTTTTAATTTTTTGCAGTATGCATGGTAAATCGATAATCTTAGTTTGTTCAACTTGACTTATATATACTCATATAATAGCAAATCATGACTTCTTCTTTTTTTCAACCAAAAATATATCTCAATTAAATATCATATTAACACTCTACATACGTAAAAAATATATAATAAAAACAAACTACAAGCAACTTCGTTTGTTAATTTATTAAACAAAAAAAAAATAGTTCAATATTCAAAATATAGTAGTCAAAGTTCCAACGTCTACCCATTTAATTTTTTTTACAAATATTAGGTTGTCTACTTGTTAATATCATAATAATATAAATGAATTATTTATGTAGCTATGTATTTCAGTGTTGTATTAATTCGATATTTTATTTATAAATACCCAATTTAAAGAAAAAAGTAAAAATATAGAATATATATTATACCATAATACTACAATCACGGTATCAAAAAATTTAACTCAATATCTACCGTACCATGCCAATCCCTAATGTTTGGTTAGCCCATGACACGACTGCCTTTAAAATTTCGTCACTGGGATACAACTGCCCCATACGAGTCGTACCTTTCTATACGATTGGTACCAATCACTCGTATCTAAGCCTCAACTCTTGGATCAAACATTATCCAGTATACGACTCATCCAACCAAGTTGTAACTACAACATACGATCCGTACCCATAATCCGTATCCCTGGTAGAATAAAATAACAGGAGTATCAAATACTGTCCACCATAACAGTCCTTGATACGACTCATACCAAACCCTTACGACTTATACCACTAAGTCATATCCATTTCAGTGACCAAAACCATCCCACCAACAAACACTGATCAACATACGACAAGACCATACCACTCGTAACCTAACATACGGCTCGTACCCATAAGTTGTAGTGGGTCTGGAGAACGGAATTCTAGAAAATTTTCTAAAGGTCAAAATTCAAGATGTTTCGGCCCATTTGGTTGCTCAACAAATAGTAGATCAAACCACTTTACCCATCTCAAGATGTCATTTTATCCTGGAGGTCTTATTCAATGCAACATGCCAAATTATGTGGCACGTCAAGTCAAATAAAAAAGACAAAAAGATCATTTCGCATATTAAAATGACATAGCATGCCTAATCAAATTCAGTGACAAGTAAAACATGTCACGTGAGCAAGTGACATGCCCCGATCAATTAAATTTTGTGATGTAACTTGAACCTAACAAGGTGAAAAGAATTTGTCCTCATCACAACTTTTTCATCACATAACTATAAATAGGGGTCTCATAATTAAGAAAAAAATATCCCAACAAGAAATTAGAGGAGCTCGTCGATTAAAGATTGCAAATTTCCTACAATCTGCAAACCTTCAAACATTTCTCTAAAAAATTCAAATAAGGATAAGGTAAATTAAATACCAAGACGTTAAAGATCATATTTCACCTGTTTGTGAGAGAATTATTGTTTGTGGTGGTCATCAAAGTGTTTATGATGAATCAAATTTAAATTCATATTCAAATAACGATCAACATTTTACATTGAAAAAGAAGAATAAGAATTTTAATAGATATTATAAGACTCAACATTTTTTTGCCTTGATTATTATCTTCTAAATACAAATTTTATTATCTATAAGCGTATTTTTTCGAATAATATAATAAATATTATGTGTAAAATAAAATGAAGCCAATACATTTTCATGATTAAAAATATATTTTTATCATGATAATTCTTAATTTTCTATCCAATGTTTTTTCAAATTTATTATTTTCTTTGTTTTATTTTGTTTTCTTACTTTCCGTTTTAGTTCGTTTAAAAAACAATGTTTCTTTCCTTTTTTTTGACAACTCTTTAAATGTGATTATTCCCATTACATGTTTAAGATTAGATATTAAAAATATTTTGATAGATTCTACATATCTTTAATTTAAATTACAAGATTCAAATAAAAAATCTTGTTTACTTTCTTAAATTTCATGCTAAATCAAAATCAAATAAAAATAACATAAACGTACACCTTAACTTACCATATTTACACAAATTCTACTCTTATAAAGTAATTATAAAATGCCTAATTATGTATCTTCGTTAGATGTATCAGGGAGCTAATTATGTATTTCGGCAGATTTAAAATTAAAAAAAATACATCGAGAGTTAATTTTGTATCTTTAGAAAGGGAAAAATGTATCTTCATTGGATGTATTATGAATCTCGTTAAATTCAAAATCAAAAAACTGTATATATATATTCATTAGATGAATTGTGAGCTAATTATGCATCTCGATAGATTCAAAATCATGATTTACAGTAATTATAAAAATATTAAAATTTTCTATAACTAGTCTCCAAACCGTCGATATTTATATTGTTTTCCCAAAATTATTTATGTTAAATCAAAATAAGATAAAATTTTAGTTTTCTTAAATTTTATGAAAATTAAAATTAAACAAATAAATTGAAACAAAGAATTATTGTTTGCCAAATTAGTAGGAAAATATAGGCGGCAACCCTTCCCTACTTTCAATTATTTTTCCCAAATACTTAGTGCGCTAATTTAGTTTCCATTAAAATTAGGTTTTCTTTTTGTTGCTTTGATGTATTTACTCCTGTCTACCAAATCTGGTGAATTCTTGCTTCTGTGCAATGTCTGGTGCATTCATGCTTACGGGTTAGATTAATTATGATCTTCTTAATTTGTGAATTCTTTGCGAATTCTTTTGTGTTTCTTTTCTTCTTTTTATACAATCTTCAAAATTTTTGTACTAGAAAATGGTATGCATTCATTTTGTGTGTTATGGGTATTTGGAGAAGTAGAAACTAGAAAGTCAAGGTAGATATATCTTTTTTTCCCTTTGTGTTCTTTTGTTTCTTCGTTATGTTCTCTTCAAATCAGTTGGAATTTGGTCCACCAAGGTAGCATTTAGCAATCCCTTTTGAATCTCATCTCCTCCTTAATTTATGTTTCATTTGCTACCATTTTCGTTGTTCTCCATCCTAAAACATTGCATTTAAGCTTGAATATTTTTTATATGTGTATATTGTAATGACCATTTCTGATTTGTGTGTATTGTAATGTGAATGTTATGGTTCAAAAGAGATCATGTCTGAACCTTGTGATTAGAAAAAAGGTTCAACTTATATTTTTTTATTTTTACTGGATTGTTGTAAATCTTACTTTAGAAATCAGAGAATATGATAAGATAGTAGTACAATTTATTTGAAAAAGTGGATCCTTAAAAAATTCATAAACCAAATGGCAAATTGGTTTTGTGTCACTTGTCTAAAACAACATATACCTATTGTGGTCCCTCAGCCTTGGTTTGGGGAAGGTAGAATGTAGTTAGACTTTACTCTTATATTTTGTGGTAGAGAGACTTTTTTTGATAGGCGCTCAACTCAAATGAGAAGTTTTTTAATTCAGTAATCTGAAGAGTAATGCCACTTGTAATGTATTGTTAAGAAGAAGAAACTACAATAAGGATATATAGTATTCTTACGAGTCTAAGGAATCATTTGGCACAAGGAATAAGGAATAACTAATCCCAAAATTAATATTGAGATGAGCTTATCCTATATTTAGTTAGGTTAAAATTGTGGGATAACTTATTCCGAAATTGTAGTGTCATTTTATCCCACATTGAAAGTAAAATAATAATTCGGGGTTTACTTGTTTCCCAACTGAACGAGCTCTAAGGGACTTCTTCTTCTTGTTCTTCTTTGATTCTTAGAATTTTCTGGTTACAACATTGTTGTATTACTTCATAGCTCTCACCATGGGGTCTTATTTGAACAATATTGGTGTAATGAACAATTTAAATATGAATGAAACTCTTAAGTAATTTAATCCTGGGTCAGTTAAGTGTATTATTTGTGTTGTCCTTATATAATTTGGACAATAGCTATTGAATTGAGTTAGGTAAAAGAACAATTTTTCAACAAGATACTCTTTTGTTAGTTTTTTTAACTAGTTGCATTTTACTTGATTTTTCTAGCAGAAAGTGTAATTAGTTGCTCATAAAGCATCTAGCATAACATCTTTAATTTCCTGAAAGGTGAATGCATCATGTATCTCACCATGCCACACCCATTTTCATATCTTGTGGTTAGTTAGATCCACATAGTATCAATCTCATACATTACTGATAACAGAGTTATCTAATCCGATGATCTGAAATGGTCCATATCATGTAAAATTAAATTTAAATCTCTGTCTCAGTACATAGGCATTAAAGAGTGCATATGAGTATAGTATTCTTTTGTCCCCAAAGTCATGATTTGGTTTTCATTTATATTCTATACCAACAACTTCTATGATTAATAGCGTAAACTATAACTATCTTTTATCTACAATTGAATGTAGATCTTGGAGTTCTTTATTGAATAATGTGCTTACAAGAACTTAATTGTTTCACAGTTTTGGTTCATGGGTGAATATTTTCATGTTTCAGCGAAGCTTGACAATGTAAGCAAATTCTTTCAACCTTAGTTTCTTACCATCAAATTCCAAAAATACTAGATGAGTATTTTTCAATTCTACATTTACAGAAGTTTGAAATATATCCATTCTTGTGTACATTGAGCACATTGTGAAAAGTCAAAAGTTTTAAGGAGAATATTGTTTTGAGTTTGTTGGCATCTTTCATTACCATTATCACTGGTGGGACCCGATTTAATTGACTAAAAGTTTAGATTAAAGAATCCTAAGCTATTGTCAACCTTAATATGCTTTGAATATTTTGAGAACATGACAAAAGGCATTATTCTTATGTTACGTATTTACTCCTTTATTTTGCTGTTAGAGTTAGGAGTTCTGTTCTTATCAAACCAAATAGAGTAAAATGGAAACTTGTTGAAAGTATTAACTTGACCACAAAAAAAAAAGAAAATCATAGGAGTGCTATGTGCAGCTCTACTAAGATGATAAGTCCTACAAGGGATATTTTAATTTTAAGTGCTTCACAATTTACTTTTTCTAAGTTAAAGGACTGAGCAGGAGATTCTACGCATATTTATTACTCTAATATTTGTCATTTCATAGAATGATAAAAAAATTAAACAAACGAGAGATAGAGGGTAGAACTCCCGATCCTTTGCTTTAGTTAAAATTGAAATACGTATGGTATTATTTTCTTACAGGGCACTGATAGGTCACCTATTTCTTCGAGGCTTGAATCAAAAGAGAGAAAAATGCTTTTACTCCAGTTGTTTCCTTCGTGGTTCTTGTGAAACTTGTTCTTGCATGTATGTTTACCATACCTTCATACAAACACGGTGTGATAGAAAGACATCTCTGATCTCTGTGTTAACTATTATCAAATATGAATAAAATTCCCATTTCAAATTTCCAATTAGAAAATTGCTTTAAAACTGTCATTTAAACTTACATGTGGGAATTATTGGTATGTTACCTAATGTCCCACCTCAGGTAAATGAGGCATCCAAGTAGTATTTAAAGATCTTGGACCACTATTTCCATTGCTTTAAGATTATGGTTGAACTCTTCGATTCTGTCATAATATTCATCTTGGCCTTTTTCGCTAATCTCTACAAGGGTTATTATTTAAATCTATGTATTACTAAAGTTGAGTATAAGTTAGTAGACTTCTTGACACTCTGCTAGCATGAGAGTTATTGGATGTTCTTTCTAGACAAAAATTTTTAGTGATTCTCTTGCCCAAGATAAAGTCCTTGATACTCTTTGATTCAACTTTCTCTTTTAGATCTTTCACAAAGTTTATTGCCCATATTAGGATCACATTCTGATCTAACCCCTGGCAATTTTTGTTCACTCCTCTGGGTGATCTGGTCACATCTTCACTTTTATCTGTCTTGGAATGTTTCATTGATGTAATGTTATGGTCATATCACTTCTCTCCTCAGCCTGAATTAAGTATGATATTATAACCTTGACCTTCGGATACATGATGCAGTCCTAAGCCAAAATATTCTTAGCATTTTCAGAGGTTAACTCTTTAACTTTTTATTTATTTTTGGATGTACTTCTTGCTAATTCTTTCTGAATGAAATAACCTTGATCAATGTTAACATGTATTTATACTTATCAATACTAAACATGTGGGACAACTTGACTACATGATTTTATGTATAACTTCAGGGGTTAGTCTTCAATGAAATAAAGGGAGTTTATTCTCATGATAATCTATTGGGCCGAACTTCCCAGAAGGTACGGATGCCACACTTATTGACTGGCTTGGTTCCTCTTTGAATCAATATAATCGTCAAATATTTGTACAAGGGCTGGGAAAGTGATTAAATGTTTAAATATACTTATTTCTTAATATGTGGATAGAGTTGATTGTTAATATTGAATGTTTTTATTAGGTATAACATTTTTTATTCATCAGATATAATTAATGAAATGTGCTCTGGAAATTATATTCTTAACTTTCAATAAATTAATACTACTCCCAGGTCCTGATTAAGAGGCGATCACTGGAAAAGTTAATATGTTATCACATATCAAGCATGTAATAATCACTCTAATTTGAATCTCACTATTTCAAATTGTATGTTTGTTTAGAATGGTGGAAATTGAAAAAATTGAAGACGTTATTCATTCGAGAATTTGTTTGGTGTTCAGATTTGTGGGACATATCCACACTGTTACAAAGACAGTTGAGCTTATAGAGCAGGAATGCTCTGTGGATTTCATTGATATTAAAATGGGATATCCGATCAATATTGCAGTTAACAAGGGTGTTGGATCAACTCTTCTAACAAAACCAATGCGGATGAAAAGTGCAGTAAAAGGTGCTTCTTTAACAGTTGGGACACCAGTAACTATCAAGTTAGAGTGGACTCTTGTCCCTTTTATTTTATAACTCTTGGATATTAGCATGTCTGGGTATAGGTAACTGCCATATGATACCACATTCTCAGTCCCTACTCCAGTGACAGCTCTGCAGTAATTTATTGGTGCTCAAAATCTAGTTGAAGCATGCCCTTGTAAGGAGATTTATGGAGATAATTGACAGTACGACTTTTTCCTACTTTAGGTACAAACTGCTAATTTTGAGGAGGAAAATCGCATTGATTCTCTAATAGTAGATATAGGTAATTGGGGTGCAACTGCTGTAACCATACATGGCCGACCATGTTAACAGTGCTATAGTAAGCTTTCTGACTGGGATTACATCTACCAATGTGTGCATAAGGCACCCAAGTCTTTACAAGTCCTTAGAAATGGTGATGTATTTTCTTATGTAGACTGGAACAAGAACAAAATTGAGTGTCCTGAGCTTTCTACATGTATGATTGCTCAAGGGGCCTTGGTAAAGATTAGTGGTAAAATGTTTTCTGTTGTTCCATTTTCGTTGAGTAAAATTTGTTAATGTTACATGTTTATTCTATATGTGCCTCTGAGAGTCTATCTGTACTAAACAATACTTCATAATTCTATAGCCATGGATATTTATTTAAATCAAGGAGCAGAGGCACTAGGGAGCTTCCTGTTAGATTAGACATTTAAAATATGAGCTGTGACACTTTATTTTTTCCACTATCTATTTTATCCTTAACAGTGATCAGTTTGCCTTGTTTGCAAAATTCTTCTACCTGAGAAATTCTTGAAGAGAAATAATTGAAGTGTTATTTTTGTCTCTTTTTATGGGTGGGATAACTAATCGAGGGATATCTTATTTTTCAACCAAATAATCCATGTGTTCTAGTTCTTTTTTTCCCAGAATTTCCTTTACAGTCCTTCGATATTAAATATCTACATTATATTATATATTCGTTTTTACTTTGCTTTTGTAATTACTCTTTTTGTTGTTCATTTTCAATATTTTTAGAGATTGGACATTATTGTGGATTAATTTCATTTTCCAAACAATTAGTTTCTGACTACAGAATCCTATAAGTTGAAAGCTAAATATAGATTGTGTTACATAATTACAGTAGCAATCCCTTACCATCTAAGTGAACACGCCCATCTATAAGCTTCATATAGGGAATAAGGTACACCAAAAATGCATAAAAGTCGGCTTTTAACAATGCTATGTTTACTATTTAACTACTCCTTAGTATTCCTCTTTTTTTTTTCAGGTTTACACTTTGAATATTCCTATTTGTCCGCGGTTGCTGCTCCACACTACAAAGAAAACTAAATACTCTCACTTTGTAAATAGTATGACATGTAAATATGTAATGTAAATAATACAACTATAAACAAACATTTTTCAATCATATATGAATAATATGTGTCAATCATATAATATTTATATGTAAACAATATATGCGGTCTATGCTGGTAAAAATATTTCAATGTTGGGCCCGTGCTAGTACGGGCCATCACTGGCTAGTGTCATTTATAAATGATTTGTGAAAACTTGGATGACTTCGATTGTTGTTCTTATCATATTCAAATTAGAAAACAACAATTGTATTTATAAGCTTGTGAGGCCTACAAAATTAGATTTAAAATGGCACAAGAGCGTTTTAAAGATAGACATCTAGTGACGAATTAGTTTGTCAGTAACGTGACACACAAATGATTTTCAACTACGAAATTGTTGCCCTTCCTAGACAAGAAAAGTTTGTCACTAATTTATATATTTAGAGATGAAATTTTTCTTTCGTACACAAATCATGTACCATTTAGTGATGTAATCACATTCGTTTAACAAGTTATACATACCTTTAGAGATGAATAATATCATCACTAACTAAATTAAAGTTAGTGACAAATTAGATTTGTCGGTAATAAGTATCCTTTTAGTGAGTTACGCTATTTTTAGCTATAACATTTTATAGTATTTGTGACAAATAATTTCGTCATAAATACTCCACATTTGGGGATGAAATTTTATTTTGTAGTTAATAAGATTTATTTAGCAACCAAACACTAAATTTTCTTCAATTACTTTTAGCGACCCACGTTTAGAGACGAAAGATTGACAATTTTATTTTTGTCACAAAATATTTTTTAGGACAAAATATGAGTTTTATGTGAAAAAATAATTCATCAAAGATAATAAAGTTTGTTGTAGTGAATACTACATCCTCATGAGGTTTAAGCGTAATGTTTTCAGGCATTTTGATCGACTCCAACCAGCTCTCAGAAGATTTATATTATGGGTCAAGTCGCAACAATATTAGATTCAATGCTTAAAAGATTCCTACAATGCAATGGTATTCATGCTACAATTTCTGGTGGGAATCACATACCACGACGTACAATCTCAGTAAAAAATTTCACTCTGTTTTGGAATTTTCTATGTTCATCCAATCCATAGAAGACAAATATTATAGAGCACAACATTTCATCTTCTAGCAAACAAATGTATTCCAAAAGAAATATAGCCAAATAAATATGAAAAGTGAAACTACACCGATGATCATCCCTATTATGATGAGTTCTGATGAACAATAAAAGAATATTAACCACCATATGAAATCATGAGATATGAAGTCACCAATTCCATAAGAATAATACGGATAAAGGTTACCCCACATAAATGCAATGGTTCATACAACAGGAAGAATTACTTTACTAGGTCACTAAAATAGAGCTTGGAAGAACAAGAATGCCTCAAGCAGAAACATGATGTCGACTGGTGGATAGAATGAAGATATGCAAGCTCATTGCCAGCATCATCAAGAACTTCATGAAAAGATGATGCCAAATGACATATATAATAAATTACCACTTATAATAAACTCAAGTTCCATTGAATTACCTACCCAAGTTTACCATAAAATACTTTTAGAAAGGGTTACCCTCTCAGAAGGGTTTGACTATAAGATACTTACCCAACTACTTGGTAGATACCTACAAGGAGCTTAACTACCTTCAAGGAGCTTACAATTTGCTTAGCCTCCTGCTTGCAAGTCAGTAACAAGTTGCTCAGTCACCTACTTTCATATATTGTCATATGCCAACAACACGTTTTCCTTTAATTTTATTAGGCTCTGGCACATGTTTATGGAGCCCGATTTGAATAAAGTAGGATGTAAGTATCTCATATAAGTATGTGTCTATTTAGGGCATTACTATTTTTAGAAGATAGAATAGGGTTTTACTATTTTTAGAATAGTGGGACATGTGTGATAATGTACTTTATTTCCCTTTATCTAAATTAGGGCTTCCTTCTTCTATAAAAAGAAGCATAGGTCTTTAGTTGGAGAGAATCATATTCTCCACCTAAGATCACATCTCCACCTAAAAACTCTCTTGTAAAGTTTTATATTATTAATAAGATGTTTTTTGAATAAGTTCTGTCTCTTTCAAAGAGATAGGTACTTCGATCCTTTAGATCGGAGTAGTGGGGTAAGGAAGCACTTAGTCAAGTAAACTTATTGTGATTACACCATAGATTTATAAGTACTTTCCATGATTATGAAAACAGATTGGCTTGATCCACACAACATAAATGTCTAAATCTTTTCCATGTTTATGAAATAAAATTGGCTTGGTCCACACAATAGCTTTTCGATATGTTTTTTTTTATTTTATAAACTTTAAATTTGAAGTTGTGGTACACTTTGTTTTGCAGATTGCTGAGGGCACTAAAGAACATAGGAGAGTCATGAATAACCTTTGTATATTATATACAGAATAGTTATGTTGCTAAGAATACTAAGGATTTATTTTCTTTTAAGACTAGCAAAGTCAATCCAGCTCATTGAGGGTTGAGAAGTCTTTATTCCATGGCAAACCATCCTTTAGGTAAGTGTATGTGTAGCTCTAATCATAAGAAAGCTATTGTGGTGTTGATAAAAGTTTTGGTTTCATATGGTGTGCCGCTTATATGGTCATAAAACCATTTTTCATGTTGCAAAGTTAGATTCTATTATTTGTGGTGTTGATAGAAGCTTTGATTTTGTATGATGTGCCATCTATATGGATTCAAAACAGCCTATCATATTGAAAAGTTTGAAGCTTTATTGTTATTTCCGTGTTAATATTGTTTGTGGTGTCACTTCGTGCCCCGCTATCTCTGTATATCTGGTATCAACAATTTCACGACCATATAGGCAGCATGATATACGAAATAAAAGCTCTCATTAATACCAAAAACAAAATACATCTAACTTTCCAACATGAATTATGATTTTAGGACCGTATTGGTGGCACGCCATACGAAATCAAAGCATTTATCGACACCATAATAGCTTTCTTATGACTGGAGCTAAGCATCCATTAACCCTAAAGGATGATTTTCTATGGAACAAAGACTTTTCAACCCTCAGTGGGATGGCTTGACTTTGCCAGTCTTAAAACAAAATAAATCCATACTATTCTTAGTAACACAATTGTTCCATATATTATATACAAGAGTTTTTTGTGTCTCTCCCATAGCCTTTTGTACCCACAACAGTCTGCGATACAAAGTGTACCCAACTTTGAGTTTACATGTTTATAGAAAATAAAAGAAATGAAATTGGAAAGCTATTGTATGGACCAAGCCAATTTTGGGTCATAAACATGGAAGGGTCTTAGAAATTCATGTTGTGTGGATCAAGCCAATTTCATTCATAATCATGGAAAATACTTAAAATCTATGTTGCAATCACAAAGAGTTTACTTGCCTAAGTGTTTCCTTACCCCACTACTCCAACCTAGAGGATCAAAGTACCAATTCCTTCAAAAGAGAGGGGTAGGAGAGAGTACTTAGCCAATAAATTTTTTATTGATAATACGAAAATTTACAAGAGAGTTTTTAGGTGGAGAATATAACCCTAGGAGGAGAATGTCATTTGGGTTGAGAATGTGATAATCTCCAATTAAAGACCTATGCTTCCTTTTATAGGAGAAGGAAGCCCTAATACAAACAAATGGAAATAAAATACATTATCACACATGCCCACTATTCTAAAATAGTAAAGCCCTATTATATCTTCCAAAAATAGTAAAGCCCTATCCAAGCACACACTTCTATGAGATAGTTACATCCTACTTTATTCAATCCAGGCCCCAAGGACATGTGCAGAGCCTAATAAAATAAAAGGAAAACATGTTATTGGCATGTGACAACATATGCAAGAAGGTGAGTGAGAAGCTTGCTGCCAACTTGCAAGTTGGTGGATAAGCAACTTGTAAGCTCCGTACAATCAAGTGGGTAAGATCCTCATAGGTTTCTATCAAGTTGCTAGGCAAGTAGCTTATAGTAAAACCTTCTGAGAGAGTTTCGTCATAAACTCGAGTAGGTAATTTAATGGGGCTTGATATTGTGGTAAGTGGCAATTTCTTGCATATTTATCTGGTGTCATGTTTTCCTGTAGTTCTTCATGGTGTTGGTAACGAGCTCGTATATCCTCATTTCATCCACCAATCTGCATTGTGTCTCTGCTTAAGGTATTCTTAGTCTTCTAAGCTCAATTTAGTGACCTGGTAAATTAACTCTTCCTATTGGACAAACATTTTCATTCTTGTAGGGGAACCTTCAGTTGTATGCTTTTGATGGCATTGCTGACATTATCTATTGTGATTTATATAGTGGTTGATATTTTTTTATTGTTCGTCAAACCTAGCCATAGTGAGGATGATCATTGGTGTAGTTCCAGTTTACCCAATCATTTGGATATATTTATTTTGGAATACATTTATTTTGCTGGAAGATAAAACATCGCGCTTCATAGTATTTGTCTTCTAGGGATAGGACTGACACGAAAAATTTCCAGCAAAGTGAAATTTCTGACTAATCTTGGACATCATGGTTTGTGATTCTATCCAGATGATATAACATGATACCATTGCATCATAGGAATCTCTGAAGCATTGATTCCAATATTATCATGGCTTGAACCAAAACATGAACCTTTTGAGAGGTGGTTGGATTCAACCAAAATGCCTAAAAGAATCGTACGTAAACTCCATAAGTATGCAATATTGGTGACACAGGTACCAAATAACCATAAGAGTTCTTGTGAGAAGTCATTGGCTAGTGCTAAAAACATATGGAAGAAAGGATATTCCGAGTGTACTCCATACGGCTTCAGAATGGATCCCATACTTTTTGAATACTTGAAGCTCATAGAAATTTTTCCTTTCTTGAAGGATGGACAGATCGATAAGATCCATATAATGGTTGAACAAATCTGGGGGATAGTTTGTTATATCAAAAGATAGAATTACTGATGTGTTGATCTTGAGGATTTAACTCGCTGGATTTTTATTGTTTCCATATACTAGATATCAGGTAGAGATCACCTGCATAGATGTTGCCTGATTCTTTGTATACATATATGGAAAAAAGGTGTCCTCTATCGGTTCTTCCTCCAGTGAGGGGACCAATTCAAGATTGCCTCTTTGTTAAGATAGATGTCTGTGTGATTAGATATCTCGTTAAAAAACTAGACTAAGTCCTATGACTTTTTTTCCTGAATATAGTTTCTTGCAAAGTGTCCAGGATTTTTGCAGATAAAGTAATCATTCTCTTTCCTGTAGTTTGTCAGTCTTCTTCTTCTAAAGTACCTAGTGCACCTAATGTCTTGGTCTTGTCGTCTGGAGGCCTATGTAATTTAAACCTCTTGAACTGCAAATGTCTCTTTGACCTTATTTGGCATCTTGAGCAGGGGCTGTTGGATTTGGTAAGAAAATTATTCCTTCTACATGTTCGATCAAGAGCTAGAATTTTTTGGATGATCTGCTTCAGTAAAATCTTTTCATCCATATGTTGTCCAAGGCCTAACAAATGGCCTGCCTGATGTATCCTACTTGTGTGAAGGTTATGTGTTTGAACTTCTCCTCCATAATTGTCATTTTTAGCCACATTACAATATAGGAAGAGATGGTTTATTGTCTTTGTTTCACAAAAATTCATCAAGAGCATAATTGTATTCCTCTCTTTATTTGGTTATCCTGTGTCAACACTACTTGTCTGGTTACTATCCAAGTGAATCAAGAGGGGTTCTGACTTTTAAGATATCTTATAAGATCAGAAAAGAATACCTTTTATTTAATTATCATACATTTTATTGGCTGACTTCACTATGAATTTACCATCCTTATTTTTCCTATATAGTAAATTATCCTCTTTTATGTTAATATTACTGGTATATTCAAGAGTCCAGTAGAAATTTTTTGACCTGTCCACTTTTCAGTCATTGAGTAATCTTGTGAAAGTGAGATTCCAACCTTGAGCATTTTTGACTTTTTAAATTATTGTTTGTTTTGGTTGATTAAAGTTGTAGGTATCAAGAAATTGTTGCCTCAAATAGTTTTCCCACCCATACATCATTGCAGAGAGAAGTCTTTCTTTCATGGCCACTTTGATTATGGAATTTCTCTACATTTGAGGCCACAAATTGTTGTTGGATCTCCACAGACCCAACCTATAGGGATTTTTACCTTCTTAGTGGTCCAAGGATCTCCAATTCATATCTTGAGACAATAACTTCATTCTATAGGTCTTGATCCTCTGTTGCAAATCTACAAAGCCACTTCAATAATAGGCTCTGATTTTGTATTTTTAGATTCTTAATTTCCATACCCTTTTTGGTATTTGTGATAACAACATCCCATTTCACCAGGTGGTACCTTTTCTCTCCTTCACCATTTCCTTTTCAAGGAAAATTTCTTATGATAGGGTCCATATTCTTTATGACATTCTTAGTGATGGAAAAGAGAGACATCACATAAGTTGGCGGAGCATCTATAACACTATTTATCAAGGCCACTCTACCACCCAAAGATAGGTATTGACTTCTCTAGTTAACCAATTTTTTCACACTCCTCTACAATAGTATTCCATATGTTCATGGATTTACTCGTTGCACCCAAGGCATGTCCAAATAAGTGATGGGAAGTTCTCCTATTTAACCTGCTAAGATACTGGCCAACGTATTGATTTCTGGGACTTTATTAATATGGTAGAAATAACTTTTTCCCTAGTTGATGTGAGGTCCAAAGATAACTTCAAATAGGATAAATATGACCATCAAATACATTAATTGTTCCGTATTAACAGCACAAAACACTAATGTGTCATCAACATATTATAAATGGGAGATTAAGATATCTATTATATACCCACCATTGATCTTGAATCCCCTGATTTTGTTATTTTCTTAAGTTATCTTCAACATATCACTCAATCCCCAATGGCTAAAACAAAGAGAAAATGATACAAAATATCTCCTTGTCTTAGTCCTCTCGCAGAAGAAAAAAACCCACAATGTGATCCATTAATCAACATAGAGAACTTTACAGTGGTTATACAAAATTATATCCAATTTATCAGGAGCTTCCAAAACCCATCCTAATTAGAGTCTTCCATATAAAGTCTCAACTTAAGTGATCATAAACTTTCTCTATGTCTAGTTTGCATAGAATTCCAAGAACTTCAGAGATATTTTTTCATCCACAAACTCATTTACTGCCAAAATGGCATCCATAATTTGTCTGCCCTTAATGAATACAATTTCTTGAACATCTACAACCTTTGGCATCATGTTTTTGAGTTGATCTGTTAGGAGCTTTGAGATGATCTTGTAAATGATACCGATGAAGCCAATTGGCCTAAAGTCCTTTAACTCTACTTCCCCCACCTTCTTAGGAATTTATGCTATAAAAGTAGCATTAAAGCTTTTGTCAAAGTATCCTTGGTCATGGAAGTTCTGGATTGCAGCTATCACCGCATCTTTTACTACATCTTATAAATGCATAAAGAAGGTCATGGCGAAATCAACAGGAACTGGGGCCTTATCACCTGCACAAGATCTCCTATTCCTTAAATCGGCTTTGAAGCATTGTATTGTCTTCTACATTTATCATAAGTAACTGTGTGGGACTGAATTGTGGTCTCTAGTATTTTTGTATCTCTATATATTTTTTTTATAAACTTATAATCTTCTCTCTTATTTCTACTATGTCAAAGACATTAATCTCATTGATCAATTGGTTGTCTATATTGTTGTATCTCTTGTGACCATTTGAAGTTCTATGGAAAAATTTTGAATTTCTATCACCCTCTTTAAGACAAAGAACTCTTGACCTTTGCATCAATGCCACCTCCTTCTTTTTAGCAATTTTCACAAATTCCATTGTCAGCTCTCTTCTCTCGATGTATGTTAAGGATCATTTGTTAGAATGCATTAAAAAAATTATGCATGCAATAGATTTATTATTAGTAGTACCTTGTTTGACAATAACATATTTATGACAATTTTTAAAAATATAAATAAATGAATAATTGATATAACAACATTATATTAATAAAAACTTGATACTAATGAAACATCAATCATGTACACTGCTATAACTTTTCTAGATGAGTTTTTATATTTTAAAATGTATTCATAATATTCTCATTAGAGATAGTATTAAATACACTCACTGAATAAAAAACTACTCAAAATGTCATCATCTATTTGATTTCGTAAATCAATCTCAATCAATTCATCATCGAGAAAGCTTTTTCAACTATAGCAATAGGAACTGGAAAAAGTAAAGAAAATTTAATAAGTCAAATACAAGAGGATAACATGTTTCTTCATCATCTCTACGACTATGGAAATATTATTAAGTCCCTTAAGATCGAAAAATCTTTTACCATGATCTCTAACATTAATAATGTTATTCTCAATTAGCTGAAATTGAAGGTCAATCATAAAGTATTTATAAAAATCATCAAGGTATAACTCATAGAACCTCATCTTATCAATATCAAAGTTCAAAGGAATTATCTAAATTTAAGCAAGAAAATCCACAAAGCACGTCAGTTGTCACGTCATTAAAGTGATTATTGAGTTCTTGACATTGCCAATTAATGTCACTCAAAACACACATAGGTGTACGTTGTCATCCAAGTAATATAGATTGATCAAGTCGAATATCATACAGAGGAAACTTGTGAATAAGAAAGATTCAATTAATCTAGTAGCACAAATTAAAACAAGTGTGTAGTAACAAAGAATAGGTTTTTGAATTAATCTATTTTTACATATTAATCAGTTAAAACTAGTCTACATAGTTCAGTCAATCACAATCTTGATCTTTAGTTTCGATAATTCTAACTTCATATGTCTGGCCCTGGGATCATTCTTCTACTTACGGTGTAAAACACAACATTCAATATCACACTATCTCCTAGGTGAAAATACTAACCAAGAATCTAGATGCATACTCCCCACCACCACCACCACCGTTAAGGGTGTTATCTGAAACAAATTTTAGAAAAGGAGTCTGAGAACGCATTCTACCTGACTAAAACACACAATTAACAGAAGTGTTTCTTCCAAATCAATGAACTAAAAAGCACTAATGAGTTCCTTTCGAGTCCTTATGTAGCCTCTTAACCTTTATTAGATCTATCTGAGAGACACATCGATGAAATTCTAAACTTTTCTACTTCACCATCTTGAAGATGAGACCTAGTCGAAGGAATTTAAAAATGAGGTATAGATAGAGGAATTTAAATCAATGCACGAATATACTTAAGTTTCTTCGGGGACCACTCTATTGCATGACCTAGAGTATGAAATATTGAGAACTTTTCTTAAATATTTGTAGTCCCTTATTTTAAAAAAGATGGGGGCCTTACAACCATAAATAAAATCCTACTGACTCAATTTATTAGACTCTCTAAGACACATAAACTCTATGCATCGATATCAAGTGGGTAGCCTTAGCATGATACTAGAACATATATTGAAAGATAAGCAAAATAAATAAGATTTAAAGCATGAGTTAAATTTTAATTAAAAAAAATAAAATGAACTTTAAATAATCAAAAAATATATTCATTTGAAAACTGATTAACTGATCCAACTGACTATACAATCACCTCACCCTCCTGCATCAGCACAGCACATAACCTAACACCTAAAGCATCACAAAAGACGGTAAAACCCACGCCCTTCTTGGGTAAGGTTAAGATAGTAGCTAATGTCAACAAATCTTTGGGCTTTAGGAAGCTCACTTCACAAACATCAAACCACTGAAAGGAAAACATCTTCAAAGTCAACTTGGTCAACAAAGCTTCAATAGATTAAAAAAATCTCAGAAAAATGATGATAGTAACCCGCAAAGACAACAAAACTCCAAATATCAGTGGGCAAAGTAGGCCTAGCCTAATCACAAACACTGTAATCTTGGCCTGATCAACCATAATCCCATCATTAGTCACTACATGACTCAAGAAGGAGACAAACTTCAACCAAACCACACACTTGGAGAACTCACACACAACTTCTCATCCCTCAGTATTTAAATTACAATCTACAAGTGCTCTTCATGATAATCTTCACTATTGGACTAAACTAAGATATCATCTATAAATACAATAATAAAAGAGTTGAGATATAATTAAAATACCTAGTTTATCAACTCCATGAACGAGACGGTGTAATTGGTCAACCTGAAGGACGTGACCAAGAACTCATAATGACTGAATCAAGTCCAAAAATTCATCTTTGTAATATTGAAGCTCTAATCCTCAACTGGTGATACTCAGATCTTAAATAAATCTTCAAAAACACAAAAAAAACACTCTAAAGTTGATCAAATAAATCACTGATACGAGAAAGAGGATACTTATTCTTAATCGTATCCTTGTTAAACTATCGATAATCAATACATATATGCATGGACCAATCTTTCTTCTTCACAAAGAAGATCGGCACACCCCAATGAGATACACTAGGTTAAATAAATCCCTTATCCAATAACTCCTGCAATTGATCCTTAAATTTCTTTAATTTGGTTGGGAAAATCCTATAAGGAGAAATAAAAATGGGCTTGGTGCCTATCTCAACATAAAAGGAAAAGTCAATATCATGATCTGGAGGTATACAAGGAAAATCCATAAGGAAAATATCCACGAAGTTATAGACAATAACGGAATGAAAAAAAATCAAATCTAATATCACAAATATGACCAAATCAGACAGACATCCCCTCTCAACCAAGCAACAAGCATGAATAAAACATATAACTCTTCTAGGACCCAAATGCAGTGTACCCTTCCAAGCTATCCTTGGCACACTCAGTGGAACAAAAGTCATAGGCTTAGCATTACATTCTAGGATAGCATGGTAAGGAGCCAGCTAATCCATTCCCAAGATGACTTCGAAATCAACCATATCAAAAATAAGAAAATCTACCTAAGTCTCATGCACAGCAAAAGTCACAACACAGGATTGGTGCACCCAATCTTTCATTAAAGAGTCTCTTACAGAGGTAGATAAATGAATAGCCATGGCAAGAGGCAAACTAGTATAATCAAAACCCAAAGAAAAATATGCATACACATAGGAGAAAGTCAATCTCGAATCAAATAACATCTATGTAGATCTAAAATAAATAGGGATGATACCTATGATAACAGAATTAGAAGCCTCTATCTCTGGTCTGGATAGTATAGCATAGCACTATCCAGGACCACCACCATACTGAGTAGCCCTACAACCATCACCGTAGGAACCATTACCTTTGCCTCGTGCAACTCTAGTAGACCCTTCACCTCTTACAATTGAAATAGGAGTAGCTCTGAATACACGACGAGGGCAGTCCTTGGTTAAATAGCCAATCTCATCATACACATAGCAAACTCTACAGCCTGACTCATTAAAAGGAGGTACAACTACGCCAGAACGACCACCCGAGGCTGCTAAACTAGAAGATCCACTACCTATATTCTGTAAGGCTGCATGCAAGAGTCTACCCTGATACCTACGGAACCCTCTAGAATTTATACCTCAAGAAGTATGACCTCTAAACTCACCCTGATAGAGAATAAACGCAATCATCCTAGAAAGATACACTATACTCCAAAATGATACTCCATACACTACCATCTGACTCATATCTAACTAAAGAGAAATGTCCTACCCATTCACAAACTTCTAAATCTTCTTAGACTCGGTGGCAATGCTGATATAAGAATACCTATACAAGGCATGAAAACTTAACTCATACTCCATAACCGTCATGGAGCCCTACACCAAAATATTAAACTTATATCTCATTTGGTCCTTCATACTGTAAGGCACAAACCTATCTAAAAATATCTTAGCAAACTGATCCCAAGTCATCTTTGGAGAGTCAAGAGGTCTGTAACAAGTGACGTCGTTCAATCTCTAGCAGCATCTCTCAACTGATAAGTAGTATAAGCAACACCATGCAACTCACGCGAACCAAGGTTTTGAAACTTCTCATGATAGGCAATTAAAAACTCATAGGCATCCTCGTCTATAGCACCATTGAACCTAGGAGGACCCAAATAGGTGAATCTTTCAAACCTTTTCTAATCCTCAAAAGACATAGTTGCACTTTCAATAAAAAAAGGCATGGTGAATTTGGTTGGCTGAGATCCCTCCTGAAAAGGTAATAAAGACGAAGGTTGAACTTCCTGATATCATAATACCATAATCAAATACAGGTGTTAAAGAAGGAATAACATCAGAGTTGTGGAGTACCAAAAGAAGGCATAGGTACTACTTGAGGATCTATACTTAGAGCTGGAGGAATACCAAAAGTAGACTCTAGCACAAAAAAAGGTACAATACTCGAAGCTGGGGAACACTAGGCACACTCAAAGGAGCATCCTCCAAATAGGTCAACAAGCGAACCAGTAACCTCTCCAAGACTAGGGTAGAAGAACTCGGCAAAACCAAGGTAGGCCCTATACCTACTATATGCTCTACTTGAGGCTCAAGGGAGAGTTCTCTAGCCCTACCACTAGATGGGCCATATCCTCGTACCTGTCTTTTACCCCAAACTATTATGTGACTCACAACTCGCCTTCTAGACTAGGCACTCTCATTAGATCAAAGCCCCACATCACTCACCTCACGAGATTTAGTTATCACCATATACATAGAAAATAGTGAAATATGACTTAGAACTAGGGTATGAAAGATTCATACGATAAGGGAAAAAATAAGAAAAGTTTCCTAAACAAACCTTATAGCCTTTCGAAGATAGATATGAATGTCTACGTGTTGATCTGTGAGACTCTATTAGATACTTTGTTCTTACACAATTGAGACTAATAAACTTGGATGCTCTGAAACTAATTTTTCACGACCCAAAACCAAGGGTTATGATGGAACTTATCACGGAAAGCCTTGACAAGTAAGCCTATTACCCAAACTGATATAAAATAAATAATAATACCAAAACCCAAGGAAAAACTCTTAGAACATTGCTGAACCACACACAGACATATAGCAAACACGAAAAATACATAGCCAAAGATACAAATTCCAAAACTTAGTGTCACGGTGTAAGAACTAACTAATACAACTCGAATATCACAATATACATAGGATATCCGATTGAGAAACAAATTGTGTCTCAGAATATAAATAATATATAGTCTAGATAAGAGAAAGTAATAGTCAACTCCAGATGCATAGATTAAATGCTACCTCGAATGGGCTCAAGTATCATCTGAATCAACCATCATGAGGCACACTCATACCTAGATCTGCACCAAAAAGGTACAGCGGGGATGAAAATAGTCCACTTGTACTTAGTAGGTACCATAGGCTGCCCAAGAAAAGTAGAAAATAAAGCACACAAAATACACACTATGGGCATATCACCTGTAAATTAGAAAATGTCCCAAATGGTAGTGTACAACATCTCCACTAACAGTTCTACAATAGATACTTATACCACATATAAATACAACAAAGAAAATACAGTTATTCATATATTACACATGCAAGTATGAATACAAAAATACACATAACTAACACATCAAGGATGATAGCTCAACCCAATAAAGAACACGAGGTAAATACAAATGCAGTGCATATGATAATGATATAATGTATAAGGTTGTCGGTCAACCTCCATATACACCGACCGAGCTGTTCTCTTAAGGTAGGATCCATGGGGGGTTCATCAACCCATATACAATGCAAAACTAAAATTAATATGCATGACTCCTTTCAGACACACCTCCTCGAAAAGGGTCTATAGTAATGTCACAGGACAATGTTTTCGATATTTTTAGTATTTCAAATATTTCCACAGTGGTACCAATATTTCATGAATGAGTATGATATGTGGATGTAATGCTCACAACTAACCAAATGAGAATTTCCAAATCCAACCAATATATCAAGTACGTGAGCAAAAAAATCCACACAATAAACCATCCATCCATGATACAAAAAATCCAAATATCAATAGGGTAAGATTTACCACAACATGTCTTTTGATACAACATAATCACCAATTTGGACAATTTTCACCAAGAATAACAACCAATATTTAAATACAAGACCAATATCCTCATATAAGACCCCACACAGTCACACATAACAGATAATATCTCAAAACCACCAAATAATAATAATACAAGGCCCACACGGGCACAACACAGTAATAACATCATTTTCATGATTGGTTCCCATACCCATCACATAATTTTTTATAGCAATATTAATTACCCAGCCTAATCTGAATAAAGTTAAGTTATAACCTACCTCGATTGCTGAAAATTGGTCCAACAAGCCTTGTCTATGGTGATTTCCTTCTACGAGTGAACCCAAAACCAACTAAAATTTACAAATATAGAATCTACGCATCAAAGGAAAGACAATGATACCCATACTGCATACTTTTGTGTCGGGGTCAAAATGGACCCCAAAATGGGATTTTCAAAAAAGAAGGGTAAAAATAGAAATTTTGGTAAAAAAAAAATATATATTCCATGATTAAGGGAACTCTTAGAAGAAAATGCACAAGAAAATGGATTGAAATTGTTGTTTAAATCGAATAAATACTATTTTAGTCCTTCTGAACCAAAATCCCCAATTTTCACCTTTGAATCCAAGTTTTAACGAAGTTTAAATGATGAAAAAAGAAGAAAAGTAATTGAAATAAGTATGTGGAGCCTATCCAAGCTTAAGAATAGAAGAAATTGCTCAAAAACTCAAAACTGCAAGCTCTAAGTTCTCAAAAATAGTGAAAAGGGGCATTTAATACTATCCAGGCATCGCTTAAGTGATCTCTAGGTCGCTTAAGCAATTATCGCTTAAATAACCAGGTGTCTCTCACACAATTCTTTCCCTATCAGTGGGTGTGGCATAAGAGACTTTATTGTTGCTTAAGCAATAGTTGTGTGGACGACAAAGGAGTTACATAAGCGACATCTTGGATGCTCGACTAGGTCTCTTAAGTGACTAAATTTTCGCTTAAGTGGTGTACTAGGTATGTGGTGCACCAGTTGCAGACTTGGAGAATTCATCCAAAATTTTGAGAATGCAAAGGAACTATGTTACGCTCTCAAACTTGATGTTTCAGGCCCAATGGCGATATTAGATTTTTAAAAAAATGTTATTTTCACAAAATTGACCCCCAAAATCCAATTTCATAACTTTCCAAACCGAGGGTCAAAATAAGATATAAAATCCTTAAAGCTCCATCAACCATGTTACCAACCTAAAATTGATGTTTTGAATCTGCTGGCATAATCCGTATTGCTATTCGATGCACAGAATAATAAATGTTGACCGAAGTCAACTATAGGGCTTTTCAATCCACCAAACACCATAATTTTACATAAATTGCACCGAAATGCATTGAGAATTGTGTCAATCATCCCCACACCCCAGAAACACCACAAGGCAACCACGTGAATGGAGTGTAATGGTCAAACACTCAAGAATGATTATTTCACATAAATCACCAAAATTTGAGTTGTTATAGAACAACTAAGACATGGATATAATATGTAATCAAGATTATCAAATAACTGAATTTTAAGATAAAATCAATTAGATTATCTGGAGCATAAATGGAATATTTGAAAAGATAGCTAAACTAAATTCTAAATCATAAGGAACTAGATGTAGAATATTTTAGAACTAATTAGCCAACAACTTGTGTAACTAAAACTGAATAGTTGAATAATTGAAAATTTTTAATAAAGCGAATGAAATGCATCATAAGAACTGGTGGCCTTGATAAAACTGATACTATTAGAAAAATGATATTTTTTCTATTAGGGGAGTTTCTTATAACCAACATACAGTATGTGAGCTCATAATGACCAATGTATTGCCCATGCTGGGGTGAAATTTTCTATACCTTGCTAGGTTATAGAATGAAATATGAAGTCCCTCAAGCTAAAAGATGAGTCACCCACTTTATCACGACCCCAGGGCCTGGCCATGAGGGGTATCTCAAGTCCACCAAGGACCAAAGAACACCCCCATTGCCTAGTCAAATAGAACACAACACACCAAGTGGTGGATGAATTTTGAACATATAACAAGATAGAAAAGTATAAGCTCAAAGATTCTGAAAATATCAACAACCAACCCAACCACAGTAATCCACTGAGCTTATAAGCAATACCAATCATAAACCTAAGTCGAGACATTTCCTCGATGGTAACCAAAATGAATCGAAAAGGGAAATAGTATATGACATACTAAACCAAGAAGTAATGGTCATTTTAAAAGAAGGAGATTCACCACTTAAAGCTGACACACGAACAACTCTAGAATCACCTATCACTACAGAGGAAAAGTAGAAGCACCTTCGGACCCTGCGTCGCATAGGGATACAGCATTTGGGGATGGTTAGTTGGGAGAGCACTAGAATGTAACTCATAGAAGGAATAAAATAATGCCAAGTCAAAACTATACTAAAATACACATGAACACAATG
Source organism: Capsicum baccatum var. pendulum (assembly GCA_030864225.1). Classification (NCBI taxonomy): domain Eukaryota; kingdom Viridiplantae; phylum Streptophyta; class Magnoliopsida; order Solanales; family Solanaceae; genus Capsicum; species Capsicum baccatum. The sequence goes on from CM061554.1 coordinate 184,547,644, forward strand.
TACATACATATATATAATCATGTTAGGGGTACAAAACAAGGGCTTAGCATGAAGTAAAACATTATGTTGGACTACGTAGCTCAACCATCATAAATAGGCACCCACGGGCTATATGGGTCATCTCCCCCTGCTGAAAGGGCCCCAATGCGTGTTTGCCGTACGAACTAGATGTATCAAGGAAGACCAGGGAATACCCTAACCCTACATCAATCCAGGATACAAATATATAATAAGTGTGCCTCAAGCACACGATCACCAAAACCAACCCTCACGTCGGCAAACGTGATTTTCTAGTACAAGTCATTCAAGACTCACACCTTCATGGCTTAGATACATAACCCACATTAAGCTTAATTTTAAAAAAGTTTCACATAGCCCATTTATTTAACCATGGATTGAAACATTAAGGCACACTATAGGTATCGTCATACCCTTATGCTTGCAAGATTACACTCATGTCATTTTAATTACATTTATCATCTTGTGGAAATGCCAAGACCCCCTTTGCTCATTAATAAAATTTGGGGAATGCCTCGACCCCATTTTGTTTATTAAATTAACTCGGGTAAATACCTCGACCCCCGAGGTTTCAATTTTAGCCAAACCACGGCCAACAGGGCCTTCAAAATCCATGTTTAACCTTTTAACCAATGATGCAATGAAATAGTATTGGTAAGTAATGTCAAATCATATGACAAACCATATTTCAAAACCAAGGACACAAGTGGGTTGAGGAAACACAATTTTCAAACCAATTTCAATACCAAAAACTCAAATTTGGGGAATGTCTCATCCCCCTTTTCCAATTTCCAGACCCATGCACCCCAGTAATTCAAAACATTTAATTCAAAGATGAACAATTCATAATAATGATGGGAAAATAATTTAAGACTCAACCATGTCAAAACCCTCAACCCATAGTCAAATCCATATTCAATTTCACATTAATAATCATTTATTACACATGCTTAAGGAAAATAAGTTTGAGGGTAGAGTCACATGCCTGAATGTATAGAGAATTATGGAGGGAAATCAACCCTTGAGAGCCTAATTAACCAATTTCTTAGAAACCCCAAGTATTCTTGACCTTGGGGATTTAAGAGAGGTTTAGAAGTTATTTTGATTTGTTTTGGAATGATAATGATACCCTAAAAGGGATTTAAGTTATAGGTCACAATTACAAAAGAGGGTAAATGTCCAAAGTACACATAATTAAAAGATAAGAAAATTATCGCCGGTAACTATGGGTCACTATACGACTCATAAGGACTAACTACGACTCAACACCTTGAGTTGTAGTCAAGACAGTAGCTCAGGGAACCTTCACTTCTGACACTACGACTCACACTACACAACTCGTCAAGAGACACTACGACTCAGAGGGTCCTAGTCGTAACCAGGACAAAAATATTTGGGGTACACACTGGTTACCCTGTCATTTGGACACCATAACTCGTAATGAGTCTTTATGACTCGTGACCGTTAGACGTAATTAGGTCAGTTGCATAGAAACCACACACTGGTGGTAAGGACATCTTACGACTCCTAAGGTAAGTCATAGGTTGGGCAGTGAGTTCAAAAACTCAAAAAGTTTTAGGGACCAAAATTTAGGGTGTTACATCCACCCCTCACCCCCCCCACCCCCCCCACCCCCCGTGAGGGGATCATTCATCCCTGAATAGTGAGATAATGCATCTATTAGCACGATTTAATATGGAAAACAACCATACTTACCTTTAATAAAGACAGAAAACAGAAGTAGTAAGCACGACTATCCCAGGCGGAAAACAGCAATGGATACTTGGACATCATGTCCTCTTAAACTTCCCAAGTAGCTTTTTCAAACTTATGGTACCTTCATAGAACCTTCACCAAAGACACATCGTTAGTCCTCAAATGAGGAACTTGTCTATCCAAAATCATAACCAGGACTTCCTTATAATACAAGTAATCTGAAATGCCAACATTCTCCAAAAAAACGACCAAGGAAGGATCACCCATGCACATCTTCAACACTAAAATATTAATGATCGGATCAATGGAACCCAAACTAGAAGGCAAATCCAACTTATAGGCCACATTTCCTACTTTCTTCAAGATCAAGTGTAGACCTTAATATCGGAGACTCAGCTTCCCCTTTCTTCCAAACCTCATCACTCCCTTCATGGGAGACACCTTCAAGAACACCCGATCGCCAACATCAAACTCTATTGCTCTATGCCTCACATACACATAGGAATTTTGGTAACTTTGGCAGTCCTAAGTCTATCCCGAATAACCTTCACCTTTTCAATGGCATGGTGAACCAAGTCAAGTCCGAATAACCTAGTCTCACTAACCTCAAACCACCAAATAGGAAACCAATACCTCCTACCATAAAGGGCCTCAAATAGAGCCATCTGAATACGTGAGTGATAGATATTATTATATACAAACTCTATAAAAGGTAAATGATTAAGCCAACTACCACCAAATTCAATCAAACAAAGCCTTAGCATATTGTCCAAAGTTTGAATAGTCCTCTCTACAAGTACATTCATCTGAGAGTGGAAAGCGATGCAAAGGTTCAACTTAGTCCCCTAAACCTCTCTAAAATGAGCACCGAAAGTGAGATGAGAACTGTGTACCACGATAATACATAAAAGATCTAGGCACACCATGTAACTTGACGATCTCCTGAATGAAGAGCTTAGCATAATCCTCTGCAAAATATTTTGTCTTCACTGGTAAGAAATAAATGGACTTGGTTATCCTATCCATGATGACCCAAATTGAATCAAACTGGTAATGAGAACATGGAGGATCGGTAAGAAAATCAATATTGATCACTTTGCACTTCCACACGATCAACTCAATCTCGTGAGACAAACCTCCAGGCCTTAAGTATTGTACCTTGACTTGTTGACACACCATGTACTTAGCCAGAAAATTGGCCACATACCTCTTCATGTTGTTCCACCAATAAATATTCTTCAAGTCATGATACATTTTTATCAAACCAGAATAAACAGTGTACCTTAACTTATGAGCCTCATCCATAATCATATCCCGTAGCCTATCAACATCAGGAACACATAGTCTTCCTTGTTACCTCAAGATACCATCATCACCAATCTCTGAAGCTAAAACTTTTTGTTGACTCACACCATCCTTAATCTGTATCAAGATGGGATCCACAACTTGCTTCTTCTCCACATCAGCACAAAGAGATGATATCACCACTTCTTGAATAATTATACCTCCATCCTCTAATTCTAAAAGATGAATTCCAAGCTTAGCTAATCGGTGAATATTTTTCACCAATCCTCCCTTCTCCTCACCCATAGGAAATAAGCTTTCCATGGACAACCTGCTAAAAGTATCAGCAACCACATTAGCTTTACTTGGATGATAATAAACACTCATAACATAGTCTTTGAGAAACTCAAGTCATGTTCTTTGCCTGAGATTCAACTCCTTCTAAGTGATCATATACTGCAAACTCTATTGGTTTGAGAAGATATCAACATGAAACCCATACAAGTAATGGCGCTAAATCTTCAAAGAAAAAATCATAGTTAGCAACTCTAAATTATGATTTGGATAGTTTTTCTCATGCTCCTTCAACTTCCTAGAAGCGTATGACACAACCCTACCCTACTGCATCGACACATAACCCAGTCGCACACGAGATACATCACAATAAATAATGAAACCATCAATACCCTCAGGCAGTGTCAAAACAGGAGCAGAAGTTAACTTATCCTTCAGCTTCTCAAAGCTACCCTCGCAAGAATCTGACCACAAAAACTTCACCTTTTTCTGACTCAACTTTGTCAACGGAGCAACAATCAAAGAGAAACTCTCCACAAACCTTCTACAATAATTGGATAAACCCAAGAAGCTCTAAATATCAGTAGGATTTGTGGGCCTCGGCCACTTATTAACCACCACAACTTTCTGTGAGTCCACCATGAACCCCTCTCTAGAAACAACATGACCTAAAAAAGTAAAAGCATTCAACCAAAACTTACACTTTGAAAACATAGCATACAAATGCTAATCCTTAAGGGTCTGCAACATAATACGGAGGAGATTGGCATAATCCTCCTCACTTTTTGAATATACCAAGATGTCATCAATAAGAACAATTACAAATAATACCAGAAACAGGTGGAATACTTAGTTCATAAGATCCATAAATATTGTTGGGGTGTTAGTCAAACCAAAGGACATCACCTAAATCTTAAAATGACCATATCGGGTATGGAAAGTAGTCTTAAGTATATTTACATTCCTAATCTTCAACTGGTGGTAACCCGACCAAAGATCAATCTAAGAAAAGAACTTAGAACCCTAGAGTTAATAAAAAGTGATCATATATTTTGGAAAGAGGATACTTATTCTTTATGGTTACCCTATTCAATTGGCGGTAGTCTACGCACATAAGAAGGGACCCATCCTTATTACACATGAAAAAAATGAGATCACCCCACGGAGACACACTAGGGTAGATATAACCCTTATTAAGAAGATCTCTTAACTCCTTTTTAAGTTCTTTCAACTCAGCAGGGGCCATTCGATAAGGAGGGCTGGATATATGATGAATATTTGAGAGAAGATAGATCCAAAAATCAATTTCCCTATTGGGGGGACACTAGTAAGATCATCAGGAAACAATTTGGAAAACTCATCAACTACAGGGATATTTAACAAAGAAAGAGCCTCGAAAATAGAATATTTAACCCAAACCAGGTGACACAAACACCCCTTGGAAATCAATTTTGGCCTCTAAGATAAAAAAAAAAAAAAAAACCTTTCCTTAGGCACAAGGGAACTCCCTTCCCACTCTATCCTTGGCTCATTAGGATATTTGAAAATGACCTTACGGGTCTGACAATCTAGAGAGGCATATAACAAATGGAGCCAATCTATCCCTAAAATGACATCAAATCTGACATCTCTAATTCTATCAAAACTACTAATTTCTCCTTAGCACAGATAGATACCACACAACCCCTATAGATTCTTCTAGCCATAATAGAGTCAGCCACTGGGGTAGACACAGAAAAGAGATCAGGGATGCACTTGGGACCAAAATCAAAATGAATAGCCACTTATGGGGTCAAATAAGAAAGAGTAGACCCCAGATCAAGTAGATAATACATATCATGAGAAAAGAGTTTTAGCGTACTAGTAATAACATCAGGAGATGCATCAAAATCCTGATAGGTGGTAAGAGCATACAGATGATTCCGTCTAATCTCGATATCAAAAGTAGCACTATTTAGTGCAAGAGCTGAAGATGTAGCAACCGGGACTTTATTAGCCCAGTAGTAAATCGCCTAAAGAATAGTTTCTCTGAATATGGCAAGCAGGCCACATCTGAAACACTTGGTTCTCCCCTCATCACAAATACCATGGTACAACTACCTACAAAATCTATAAGAAGGATATGATGGAGGTGACTGGGCCCCACTAGCCTGAGATTGGTCACTATATGTCCTAAACCTACTATCATTCTAAGATTGATGATCACCGGATGACTTAGGAGCACTAGCCATCAAATGAGAACCAAAATCCCCCCAGGCCTTCTTCCTGCCCCACTACTTACCATCTTTACCACTATCTTGATGACCTACACCCTACTCAGAATATCTAAACTTCTACTCTGCCTTTCCCGTATCTTAGCCTTCTTCTTCTATTCCTCCTCAACTTATTACATGTACAATATAAGTCTAAAAATATCTATCTCACCACTTAGTAAGGCGGCGTTTCACTCCAGCACCAAGTTTTGAGACTAGCATAAAGAAAGTTTCCTCATCTTATCCCTCATGCTAAACACTAGCCCAAGAGCATAATGGGACAACTGATGAAATTTTAGGGCATACTCTTTTATAGTCATCCTATTATGTTTTAGATTTATGAACTCCTCAGCTTTATCCTCCCTTAACTCTTGAGGAAAGAAATAATCCAGAAAGGCACCATAAAACTCATCCTATAATGCAAACTTTGCATCATCACCCCTTGACTGATCCCACTCCTTATACCATAGATATGCCATATTTTTCAATTGGTATGGAGGAAATTCTACACCTTCAGAGTCAGAAGCATACATCACCCTAAAGATTTTCTCCATCTCATCTATAAACCTTCAAGAATCCTCCTTAACCTTAGAGACAATAGAGGTCATAGTATTTAGACTCATAAATTGCTCGACTCTAATAACCTTAGAAGAACTCAAAGCAGTACCAGTAAGGCCCAGCTGATGTGACTGAGATATTACTAACGGTGTCAATAGATGAATAGATTGACAAAATTCGGCATTAGAAATGTCTCCTTGAGGCAGTGGGGCATGATCATCATTCGCTTGATGAGCCAGAGGAGGACTGGTAGGGACCAGTGAAACTCCACGAGGGGCAATGCAATCAGGAGTTGGGACCCTCGACCGGGTCTGTACCTCATAGGCAGGATGAGTTCCATCCATATTATCCTTGGTGGATAGAGGAGTTTCCACGAGCATCCAATCTTTGAGGAGGCATGATCTGAAATACGAACAAATAAAATTAGAGAAAATCTTAATATCCTAGACCCTATAGTCCAAAATATAACACAAGAAAGGAAAAAATTCCTAAATGCCTTGTAGCCCCTCTCTTATAAGTGTGAGGTGTCACACACCCATAAAAGAGACTCTATTTGACATAGCTTTATGGATACCCAATGACACCAAACCTAGGGTCTGATACCAACTTATCATGACCCAAACTAGGGCTGAGTCATAACGGGTATCTCAAGTCCACCAAGGACCAAAGAACACACCTTTTACCTAGTCAAATAAAACACGACACACCTACCAGCAGATGAATTCCAAATACTTAACTAGATAGAAAATTATAGGCTAAAAAATTAAGAATATCAATAACCAACCAAACCATAGTAATCCACAGAGTCTCTAAACAATAGCAATCATCAACCTAAGTTAGGAAATGCCCCAGACGGTAGCCAAAATGAATCCAAAAAAGAAAATAGTCTATGACATACTAAACCAAAAATTAATGGGCCTTCTGGGAAAAGGAGGATCAAAACTTCAAGTTGAAACACGAACAACTCTAGAATCACCAATCACTGTGCAAGAAAAGTAAAAGTACCTTCGGACCCTGCATCACATGAGAATACAGCATCTGGGGACGGTTAGTTGTGTGAGCACTGGCATATAACTCAGGGAAAGGATAAAATAATGCCAAGTCAAGACCAAAGTAAAATCCACATACACACAATAAACATACATATATATAATCATTTTAGGGTTGGGAACAGGGTTTAGCATGAAGTAAAACATTTTTCTGGACTATGTAGCTTAATTATCAAAATAAATGCCCACGGTCCATATGGGTTTAGCTCCCCCTATTGAAAGTGACCCAGTATTTGTTTGTCGCACAAACTAGAGGTATCATGGAAAACCAGGGAATTCCCCAACCCCACATCAATCTAGGATACAAATATGCAATAACTGTATCACAAGCCCACGGTTATCAAATCCAACCCTCATGCCTGCAAATGTGAATTTTCAGCACAAGTCCTTCAAGACTCACACCTTTACGGCATATATACATAATCCCCATCAAGCCAATTTAAAACAAGTTTCACATAGCCTATTTATTTAACCATGGAATGACACATTTAGGCACACCACAGGTATCATCATACCCTTACACTTTAAAGCTTACACTCATACCATTTTTATTATACTCCATCATCTTGTGGGAATGCCACGGCCCTCTTTTTTCATTGAATCAAATTTGGGGAATACCTCGACCCCTTTTTATTTATCAAATCAACTCAGAGAAACACCCCAACCATCAAGGTTTTAATTTTAATTAAAACACGGCCAACAAGGACTTTAAAATCCATGTGTAACCTTTTAACCAATTATGCAACACAATAGTGTGGGTAAGTAATGTCAAATCATGTGACAAACCATATTTCAAAACCAAGGACACAAGTAGGTTAAGGAAACACAATTTCTAAACCAATTTTAATGCCAAAAATATTAAATTGGTAAAATATATAGACCCCTTTTTCCATTTCCTACATTCATACGCCCCATTAGTTCAAAACTTTCAATTCAAAGCATGAACAATTTATAATAATCATGGAAAAACAATTGAATACTCAACCATGCAAAAACCCTCAACCCATATTCAAAACCATATTTATTTTAACATCAATAATCATCTAATACACATGCTTAAAGTAAAATAAGTTTGAGGGTAGAGTCGCATGCCTAAAAGTACAAAGAATTATAGAGAGAAATCAACCCTTGAGAGCCCTAATTAACCAACTTCTTAGAAACCCTAAGTGTTCTTGACCTTGGGTATTTGAGAGGGTTTTAGAAGTTATTTTGATTTGTTTTAGACTGATAATAATACCCTAAAGGAGTTTTAAGTTTTAGGTCATGATTGGGGAAAAGGAGAAATATCCAAAGTACCCTTAGTTAAAAGCTGGAAAAAAATTGCCAGTGACTACGGGTTACTATATGACTCATAAGGACTCACTATAACTCGTCACCACGAGTCGTAGTCATTAAAGTAGATTAGGGACCCTTCACTTGTGACCCTATGACTCACAACATATAAATCATCAAGAGACACTATAACTTGTAGGGTTCTAGTCGTAACCAGGATAGAAATATTTGGGTACACACTAGCCACTAGGGGTGTGCATCGGTCGGTTTTGTTTGATTTATGTATTATCGATATAGGTTATCAGATTTTAAATATGTTAAGATAATAATCAAACCAATAAGATATTTTTTATAATTTTTAGTTTATTAATTTTTAGTCCTTAATGATTCAATTTTTTATTAAACCGATAAAAAAATATGCATAAAATAAAAAAAGTAGCAACTAACACGAAAAGAAATGAAATCTTAGTTGCAGCAAAAATCTTAAATAATGTGTTTTATTTTACATTAATCTTCAAGCTTGAATAGGGTTTTGAGAAATTGAATAGGTTTATAGAAATGAAAGAGAAACATAGAGTAGGTTTATACATACATACATATATATATATATATATATATATAAGTGTAGGGATAAAGTGTAATTTGAAATATTCTTATTGGTTTATCGATTAACCCAATAACTTAATAAGAAAAAAATCGAACCAAATCAATATCCCAATAAAAAAATTTATAAAACCATTAACCTAATAACCCAATAAGAATAAATCAATAATATTTTTATTGGTTTGATTTATTGATTGGATCAATTTTTGCACACCCCTACTAGCCACCTGACAATTTAGACACCACAACTCGTAATGAGTCTTTACAACTCATGACCTTTAGTCGTAAAAAAGTTAGTAGCATAGGCATTACTCACAGGTCAGATGATAATTTGGATCCTTAGCTCATAAGGACACTTTACTACTCGTAAGGTGAGTCATCGGTTGGGCAGTGAGTTCAAAAACTCAAAAATTTTCAGGCACCAAAATTCATGGTCTTACATGCTTATGGAATGATCCTATCCTATGGTGTCATCGTAGTTTGAGACATGTGTTCTTGAATCTTTACCCATATTTATGCTAAATAATTCTCTCAATATATATATATATATATATATATATATATATGTGTGTGTGTGTGTGTGTGTACGTACAGTAAGTTTAACCATAAGCTGAAAATTATGTTTGCAACCTTGGCTTAAAAATCATACCATGAAGTTATACTTTGGGTGAGCATAGACTCCCTTTTATCTGAAACAAATTGCTAGTGAGTCTCAACTCTTAATCTTTATAAATCTTGTTAAACTGAGCTATTATAAGATATAAAGGCATTCGTCCTTTTTCAAAACATATGAATATGCATAAGAGTACTTTATAAACATGAACTTGCAACATTTCAACCAATTTTGTAAAATATGAAATAGACTTTTAACATCACAAAGTAAGTTCATAAGTCTATAGAAGAATCCATAGACATGTAATAAGAATAAATTTAAAAGAATGACTCTAAATTTATTGAATTGGCCCCCCCCCCCCCTCCCCGACACCTACGGAGTAGGTATGAACCGGGTCGTCCCTTTTTATTATTTTCATGGAGGATTCACAAATTAGACTCTAAGGATTCAAATTCACAAAACTTTAACTTGTTTAATGAACCTAAAATTTGAACATGATTGTGTCGAAGAATGGGGTTCTTGCACCGAAGGTTTTGCCTTACATTCCTTTAATTTTTCCAAATGTCTGTGTAAAATTTGATCTTGAAAGGAGAAGGGCCACAAGAACCTTTCTTGAATTTTGGAGATGAGTTTTCTTAAAAATTCTATGATTCGTAGTGTAGAATCTTGTTAAATGTTCCTAATTAATGATTGAAAAAGACAATTAGGAATAATTTAAAATACATGATAAGAAAATACCTTGGTGTTGGAGGGCAATAAAAGAGAAAAAAATAATTTAGTATTAATAAAAATGAAAAATAAATTGAAAAATTTGAAGAAAATAACTTTTTAATGAATCCTGTGGGCCAATTATGTTATCCCAAAGAGCTATCGCACAACAGGAATGTTGTACACTCTTTGAGAGCTTTTGGTCCTATTTGAACAGTATTTTGATGGATTTGGGTCCATTTCATTGTCTCAAAATGTGAACCACACATCAAAAATTTGGTAACATGTTTGGGTCACACAATTTTCCTATGCTACTACCTTTTGATAAAATGATCATAACTTTTTACTTTGAATTTGGATAAATGAATGATCGGTGGAGTTAGAAAAATCACATAAAATATTTAGTTTGGTGGATATCTAAGAAAACATCATGATCTATTTTTCTAGCTATATCAAGTAGCTTCATGTTTGACCAGTATAATTGAACTGGTTTACCACTTGAATTATCTTTTAAATTAAAGAAATTAATTTTGAAGTGCACCTAAACTCCTTAATGAAATCTAATGATATTTTGCTAATGGATAAAATCATCCGCCCACTTTCAGAGATGGAATATACATTCAAAAATATATTCAAAAAAAAGATAAGATAATACATGCTGAAGTTTCAGCCTAGACCAATTTTCAAATGTTATTTTTAAAAAATATTTATAAGATCAAACTTTTAAAATGTAAATGAGCCTGATCATATTTTTTTACATTGATGATGAATTCCAAAAAAAATGCTTGTCTAATTCATATGTACGTCTTGAACACCGATGTAATGACCCAAAATATTATTATATGTGAAAACTTTACAAGAGAATTATGGCGAATAAAATGCTCCTAATAGACCAAAATAATTTATTTCGTAGGAAAAAATTGAGTCCATTATAATTGGACAATAATCAAAGAAAGAGTTGGGCCTTCCTACTGCTTACCATTGTAATGGTAAGCTAGATGTTGCAGAGATAAATCAATCATTGTTGTGGTAACCTATTAGTATCCATCCTGAGGTAAATTTTAAAACCCTCTTTTATTTTATCCCCTAGGTCATCTTCCCCCCTTCCCCCAGAAACACCCCAAACAAACCCCTTACCCAAAGCTATAAAATTCCAAAGCCAAGATTTATGAGGGTGGTTTTGAGGAACATACTGTGGTAACTCGATATGGGAAGATGCTTGACACTTATGGGATAACTGTCTCCTCTTAATAGCTACATGTTTTGTCTATGAGGTAGGTTATGGCTATTTTTATTATAATAATTGGACTTGGGATAGATTAATATAACATTAATAGTAATATCAGGATTACTCATATATTTGAACTTTGGACACGGTGTTTAGGAGAAAAAAATAACAAAATCCAGTTAGACTGTAATAATATGATTAATTATTGTTGTGACCCATTGATGTGATATTCATGGTGTGGAACAGGTGGAATTTTGTGAGAATCTAGACTAACTTATTGGATACTGTGATGCATAAGTAGGGGTTGAATTAATTATGGTAAAAAAGGGAGTAAGTATGAGCTAGAATTGAAAGGGGGTGTTACTGGCATTCTAGATGGCCACGTATTGCATTGAGAAAGGTTAACAGATCATAAACATGGATAGGGAATAATAGTAACCCTTTAGGTGACCATGGGTGTAACTGAAGGTATATGATAGTTTAAGAGACAACCTAGTCGCAAGGTACGCAGCAGAGTGGGTAACTTGATATGGGTCATAGAATAACAAGAGTAAAGTTAGCAAGGCTGAGTATGAGTATTCCAACTTGGATACCAGAAAAAAATCAAGGATGATACTAGAAACACAAGTGTGGGTGTACACAATTATATAGACATATGTACCTATGTATATGTATGAAAATAAGAATGATTGTCAAAGGAAAAAGATATACAATAATGTTAATTGGAGGTAGGTCACAGAAATGCTAAAAATGTTTTGTTAATAATTTCATAATTTGAGAATAAGAAACTGGAACTTTACTTTGTGTTATGATTTCTTCCTATTTACAATTAATATTATTTGTTTCTAATCCTGATTAACCAGTGATACCTACCAGTATGTGTAGTTGTACTGATGCTACACTTACTATATCTCCAACTGAAAATATAACCATGGTGAAGGTTAGTTGCATTTTCTGTAGCTACAATGACAATCATTCTGCAACAGTTCATGCCCTCTATATCCTGCACGGATGTTATTCTATGGATTTTTTGTTTCTTGTCTAGTGTTCTTGTACCGATTTAGGCTAATTTTTAGGGATCATTATTGATTATTTTATGCATTACTTTTACGTATCAAATGTATTAAACTAGATTTATATTTATGATGTAAACTGGATTAAGTTGTTGAAAATGAATGGTTTAACTTCCGCAGTAAATGAATGATTGGGTAGTAAGGGTTTCTCTATCTAGGTAGGTATCAGGTAGATGCCACAGGATTCGATGGTTGGATTGTGACACCAAATCTCTAGGTAAATATAAAAGATACGTGAAATCTCTCTATGTTGTCAATGTATGTCTGAAAGTTTCATGTTTGCTATAGTGAGTCGTTGTTATATATATAGTAACACTTCACATTTAGATCTCATTTAATTATTATAGAAAATGCATAAAATCTTCCCTAAACTTAAGTACTTTTCAGAAACCAAACCCAGGACTGAACGTAATGGGTACTAAGCCTACCAAGGACGGAGATAACCCCATTAGTCATACCTGGTGATGCCCAAGGTGCATCTCCACTCTGAAGATGATGTGATTTCTACCAAATATAGTAACCCAAAAAAGGTTGGGATCGAGTCCCAAGGGAATATGTGGAATCATGGCTCTCAGTTGTAGTAATCAATGGGCAGAACTGGAGAAGTAAATGGGGGGGTTGAATAGCAATACCAAACAAGTGGCGAATATAAACTTCGGTTGTAATCAGTCATAGATGAACACTAGGATTATGTTCCCCTTGGATTCTAAACTTCGCAGGTTTATCGTTCTTTGTTGAACCAACCCGATTCCATGTATGCAGAATCGATAAGTTATGTACCTTCTATAGTCTTTTGGACGAGTAGAAGGATTTCACCCTTTACCGTTTGAGCCTCAGGATGTCTCTTTACTAAATCTTACTTTTTGAGTCTCTAGTTATTAGATGAAATCTAACCATCTTACTTAGATAAAACCTAGTAGCATGGATCGACAGTTAGACTCCAAATTACTGGTGTCATTATCTTTTCAATAATCCTCTTTTAGAGAAAGTAGCAATAATCGAGATAGGATCCTAACGTGTGCACCCATTAAGAAAACTATTAAAGTGAAGATAATACAATGCATGCATAGGTATCAGTTGAGAACGACAATAGCACTATCCCTACTTCGTCAATCCGATAAGTTTTCCATAACCCTAGCTAAGGGTTTTAGACGATCATGCTTGTGAAGTAATTAACAACATTCATGATTGAAATCATAAGATTAAATAATAGTAATCATAAGTAAAAATCCAAAAGTGTAACTGAATTAATCAACCGAAATCAATACAAGAAAATTCCTAAACAAAAATTGAATCTCAAAATAAAAATATATTTGTAAGTATCAATAGTGCATAATTTCTACTAAAGAACACATAAGGGGTATTTATAGCACATGATGAAACCCTAAAACCAAATCCCGAACAAAATAGGAGAAAAAGGGTTGGTGGCTACATGTGGTCACCATATGCGGCCTGGCCTTGGGCCCATATGGTACATGCGGCCTACAGGCTGGGTGCATGTAGTGACAACATATGCTCAGACTAAAAATTCCTACAGGTCTTCCCTCAGGATTTTAGACTTTTGACACATGTTTTTCCAACATGTGGTCCACATGTTCGACATACGGCCCGTATGTTGACTTAGCAAGTGCCGAAAGTAATTTTTCAAATCTTCTTCAATTTCCGCACATATTTTGGTCACGAACAATCTGAAAAGTGTCACGAACATCCATTATTTCTCACATAAGTAGCCAAAAACACTTTTTTCCTCTTTTTAATGAACTTAGCATCCAAAATCTAGTTTTCTACAAAACATACTAGAAACACATCATATCTAACAAAACAATCTAGGAAACTTGCATATTTTCATAGTTGTAAGCGTCGAAAGTGCTATTTTTCTATAGCATATCAACACCCTTAACTTAGAAAACTTGCATGTCCTCGGGAAAAAAAACACAACAAAATAAAACAAAACAAAAGACGATGATTAATTAGGAGAATCTAAGCTATTCGAGGAAGTTAATCAACATTATAAGCCCAAATCACAATACCCCCTCCTATCTCATTTTTCAAAACCACTGTGTACAAATATGAAGCACAATAATATGACACAATGGGATCAACATATGGTGTTGCATTAGCAACAGACAACAATGCATAAGTGCAAGTTATATTTTCCAAACCAAGCGAATAGATAGCACTATGACTCAAGTGCCCTCACAACAAAGAAGTCCCAATCACTCATATGAAATAATGCATGTCAATGCAGGGACAATCAAGAGACACTTACACTCAGCAGAGAAGATCCAACAATATGCATCAAATACCATTGGCTTGCCCTTATTGTCTTTACCTTAGCATTCAGACAGTCAAGTTAGGACCACTATAGGACTTTTCTCAGCTTGTAATGTAGGCTTGGGGGATGGTATGGTACATATGAACATATCAAGCGACTAAGCCTCCTTGGCACTACACTAACCTTGGGGTCTTACTTATTTTCCAATTTTCTTTTTATTCCACCCTTATCTCTCCCTTTTTATTCTTTATTGCACATTTAGGTTTGGTGTGGTCTTTTATTCTTTATTTTTCACTTTTTCATAATTGTTTTTCTTTTCTTTTTCTTTTCTTTTTCTACCTCACCCAGCCCTACTAACCTTTTCTCACATTTTATCCTTCTACATACCCATTTTATACTACAAACCTCTATGATAGCTACCCTCAACTTAGGCTTTTGGCCTGAGTTGAGGTGCAGAATATCCAAGGAGGACCAGGGCCAAAAAAGGTTCATTATAACACAAATAGAAAGGTGAAAGGTGTAACAAAAAGAATAGGCTATAAGGCTCAAAACAGGGATCAACGTATACTACTTCACATAGGTAAGGTCATTTAGGCTAAATGAACTAAAATAAAAAATTTCCTATGATCCTTTCCTAACTGACTATATTTCAACCTAAGCAAGACCAACTAAGCAAGTTCTAAATTTAACACATAAAGGGATCTAAGTAGCATCTCACACACACATGGCATAGAGTCAATACTATAAACTACAACTTATCTGCTTCATGCAATTGCTAGCAGGTGATTATCATGTCCCTAATCCTAATTCCATAACAAGATCCATAATGTTCACACATATATATATTCACATAGTTCTAAAAAACAATCTTTGGAGGGGTATCAAAAATTAATCAAAACATGACTACTTCCCTAAATACTTAAAAATCTCCTAATTACACAAAATTACAACACAACACAAAACAAATCACAATATGACACAAATTAACCTAGACATGTTGGTTCTACAACCATACCGCGACCAACAAGAAAAGAAGCACAATAATAAAATCTTGCAGTACCTATAGTGTACCCTTACCCCCTACTAAAAAATGCATATTATCATCAATGAACAAAAATATACAAAATAAATAGAAATGACAACATACCTGGGACACACTAAGCATCCATGTCAGGATCATCCCCATATGGGGCATATCAGTTGGCGAAAGTGATGGTGATAGTGGTACACTACTAGAAGATGCACTCGCTGCTATTGTGTCATGCCTGTAAGTCTCAACAAATTCAAAATCCATCAAATCATTTTTGGCCTTTTTTAACGGCCTGGTCATATGGCATATTAGGATACTGCAAGTCTCCTATGTGACCTCTCTTTCCCAACTATTGGGACCCCATCATCATCATCCATAAAGAAATTAAAATATGGGAGAGCACGTGGAGGTGATATCTAGGCCACAGGGGTATGACTAAAGAGTGGCTGCTACATGGCTATCTGTGAGAAAACATACCTCTGCTCGCATTATATTTATCTCCTCCCTCATCTAGGCTAGATTTGGCACCTTTTTCTCTATAAATAAGGTTGTAACCTATATCTCAAACTCATCAAGATATGCCTGTAATTTAGCATGTAGCTTAGATAAGACAGATCTTCGTACAGCCTCTTATCCAGCCTCTTCTCTCTCAAATTTAGTCTAAGCCTTTAAATGAATCTGCTCGTATAGCATAGTCATATCCGTATCAACAACCCACAACTAAGCATCAATGTCCCTTTAAATGTCTAATAAGCTTTGTAAGAACTCTCGAGATATACTAATCATACCTGTTGCAGGAGCTGTAGTGGATGGCGAGTACACTCTAAAAATATGGCAATAGCTTTAAGGTTAAAGTTGGGTTGATTAAGAAGTAGTTCGTGTCCCCTCACCCTGAGTACTCATATTTGGGTCCTCTCTATGCTCCCCTATCTCACTATTAACACTAACAACCACATAGGCGTTATGTGCAATGCTAGGCTCTATAGCAACTAATGGATCCACAGTCTGTGCCTAAGGTACTACGATAGGCTCACTAGATCTCCTGAGAAGGCTCGAACATGCTAGATACTTTATATTCTTTATTTGCATGGTAGTTGTCATAAGTACCCTTGCATCTTCTCCCATTATCTCAGGTACATCAGACTCGTCACATAACTTTTGAATCAGGAAAGGGAATACCAGTTTCATTGTTTCCCTAAATGCTCTATCATGGATCTCATTTTGGAGGAGGGCTATAAAATCAATAGAATATCTAGCCATCAAACTAGCAACCACCGTTACTCCCTTCCAAGTCAACACATTGTCTAAAGTTATGGGGAATAGTTGGTATCGAATGAGCAACCACCAAAGCTTAGCACCAAAAGTCAATGTACCCTTCTTGATCATACCATGACCCTCGATCCATGGAATATCATCACCCATAGGTGAAATATAGCTGGATATCCACGTAGCTATCTCATCCCTCTCTTATCTATGCTCAGCCTCTTACACAATATGTCAATCTCATGTGATTCTCAATCTATAGTAACACTCTGACCCCTCTCACAAGTATATGATCAAGTTATGGCTACTCTATGTGTCTCATTAGGCTTGGATCTCTGCACATATGAAGGAACACTGTAGCTCATTATTATGCATAAAACTCACATAACATAGTCAGGATGTAAGAATAGAGTGGTTTAGTCATCCACTCTAACTGGTAACGATCAAAGAAAGCCCGCAATTGTGCTACTTTGCAAAGCCTAGATAGATCAATTAGATGCTCCTCATAAATAATCCTCTTAGGTCTTCCAGCCTCAAAAATATAACTGTACATCTCAAATATCTCTCACATCCCCTCTACACACCATCTTGGATTTTTCTCCTCAAGAGGTGCCTCAGAGGCATGTGTAGGTGTGGAACTCTGCTCCTACTATACTGGTGCCTCATGGGATGCCTGATTTTTACCTTTCTTAGACTGGGGTACATCTAATTGTTATATATATGTGGTGGTACCATCCTCATATTGGGGTACCTCTAATGACTCCTCCTGCTTTACGTCCTTGGATGAATGTTGGGACCCCTCCTCAGACTAAGGGTTTTGAGCTACATCTAGTATACCTAACTCTAAATTTGATTTCTCATCAACATCATGATCACTTGATAGAGGAAAATATGTAGGTTATCTCTGTGTTGACTTCATCCTCGGTCGGTCTGCAACTGCCTGTGCGGCCTAAAAAATCCAAACAGCCTTAGCCTGGACCTAGCCCGAGTAAAAGTTGGCCATCTCCCCCAATATGACTGCTCAGGTAGCGGTTGTCCCGTATCCCCCAATATAATAGTCATGGATTCCTGGTGCACCTGTCTCTTTGATGTCTCAGCCTTCTTCTTATTAATAGCTTTTTGTGCCATGAGTACCTAAAAAACTAGTCATTAGTTTCCAACAAAAATGGGGGTTTGTAAAAGTTGAAAAAAAACTCAGAATTTGAAAAGTTTGAATTTTTTTGTCAGTTTTCACACCCCTATAACATATTTGAAATTCTGACAAGTCCAATGAGCACACGCCTATCAATAATCATGATTTTCAAGGTAAACTAACAGTCTTAACTTTTGGGATTACTTTACTCATTCAAGTTCAACTTTTTGTTGGGCCTAACCTTAGAATTTAATTCACAATAAGGTGCTACATCGAGATTATAGGCTACTTTAAGGCTCCTACATACAATTATGATAGATTCTCTATATTTTGCATGGGAATACATACATCAACTTGTTTATTCAACAAATAAATCAATACATAACCATAAGGAGCCGAGAAAGTTAACTCATTTATGAAAATCTAGAAGTGAACAATGAAGAAATCAAGAAAAACCAAAGTTGAAACTTGTTTTTAGTGTGTTGGTACAAGTTGGTATCGCAAACAAGTTTCAATATAGCCTTTAATTAAGTGCGGTTAGTTTATAATTTAAGAGGGAAGTTTGAATTTAAAGAGAAAAGTGAAGTTTTGAGGATTTAAATGGGTTAGAATGGGGCTAAGGATGTATAAATATGGATGAGGGGATGATTTAGGTCATATTTATGCATTGGTGGGGCCAAAAATTAATTTAAATTTGGGCACAAAAGTGACCTACCAGTGGCAGCCACATACGCCTGCCATATGCAGACAGGCATTGGGTTCATATGCCACATGTGTCCAGGCATGGGGTGTATGTGCCACATTCAGCCTGTATGTGCAGGGCGCATGTTCCACATGCGGCTAGTATATGTAGGGCGCATGTGCCATATGCAGCCAACATGTGCAGGGCACATGTGCCAGGCCAAAATTTTTGGCCCACTTTCCTGTAGTTCGGACTTGGCATTTTTATAATTTCCCAGCTACTTATGGTCCCAAAACTTAAGTTTATAGTCCCAAAAGAATGATTATGTACCAAAGTCCACAACTTTCCATTCCCATCCTCAAAACTTCATCTTTTTAATTATTGATCAACTTACCTAGCTTATGTGGGACTTGTGACCATGATGGGTTGGTCACATAATCCCCTTAGCAAGAAATATATTAATTTAATAATTTTACCATATTTTGGGTAAGTTCATAAGCTAAAAACCTAAAAAAAGAAAAACAACAAAAACGTGAACAATAAAATAGTAAGTTGACTCCCACCCAACACTTGATTTAACATCATGACACAACGTGGCTGTGTTGGTTACTTAGACTTCACCAATAAGTCAATGGGTAGCCTCCCATGCAGTGCTTAATTTAATGTCACGGCATGACGTGGGCAGATTAATTACACAAAATTCATTAAGGTACCCATAAGAGTATCTTTTAGGGTCATTAATATAATCAATCACTAACACCACCATCATTTTAGTTAGCTGCTTCATTGATTTTTGGATATTGAATGTGGCCTCCGCACCGTTGACTCTGAATTTCAGCTCTCCTTTCTCTATGTCAACCATCACTCTACCAATGGCCATAAATGGTCTACCCAATATGATGGGCATCGCAGTGTCAACCTCACAGTACATAATGACAAAGTCAGCTGGAAAGATAAAGTTGTCAACTCTCACAAATATCAAAGAAAATACCCACAAGTCTCTTCACTTTGTAGCCAGCCATCAACAACTGCATTGAAGTCAATTAGGAGGGTTCAAACCCAATTACTTGAATGTAGCCAGCGGCATCAAATTTATGTTGGATCCTAAGTCACATAAAGCTCTGGCAAATCGGGATAACCCAATAGAACATGGTATAATGAATGCTTCGAGATCACCCTTTTTTAGGGCTAGATACCTAGTAGTGACTGCACTAGAGTGGTGCAAGCCATCAACATCCTAAATCATCACTCATTTCTTTTTTGTGACCAAATGCTTTAAAAACTTGGCATATCCAGGCATCTTCTCCAACACCTCAAGAAGAGGAATATTTAAGCTTAATGTTTTCATGATCTTAATAAATCACATAAATTTTCCTTCCTCTCTTTTCTGCTTCAGTCACTGAGGAAAAGGTGGGGGTCGTCTCAAAATTTGTCTTATTTCCTACTCAACAACCGAAATCGCATCTCTTTTCTTGCAACTACATCTTCACCACCTATTGCCTTTTCTGACCCTACAATATGTGTCTCATTAATAGAAGCCTTATCATGCCTTGGCGCTAACACAGAAGGTAGTGGGGTATCCTTGTAGTGATACCACTCTTTGTGGTAATAGAAAGAACATGACTATCATTTTTTGGATTTTGCACAGTTTTTCTCTGATGGATACCTTGTTGTCTCTGGTTCAGAGTTGCTAATATCTACTCGAACTGGTGCTCTAACTGGTTGATAGTAGTTATATTAGATCGACCTTTTGGGCCAACCTTAAAATGTTGTCCTTAATCTTTGTAAGTCTAATCTCCTAATTTTCTTAACCCTTTACCAATTTAGTCGGCATCTCTTCCATTCTTGATATTGTATCTCTTCTGCCAGGTGGAATGTACCGATCTCCCTTCTCCCTATAGTCATCCTTCTTCCTCCAGTCACTATCTCTCTCCTTACTATGGTCTCTATATCTATTATAGTAGTTTTAATTGTGGTTCCCTTGCCCTTGGGCTAGGAAACCTGTCAACTGATGATCCACATAATTTGCTTCTGTAACACCCTATATGTTACTAGCCTAATCTAAGTCCCAAGACATGAGTATTCATGTATAAAATTTTGAAACACTCATTACTTTTTAGTTTAGAGCCTTCTATTGAGTAGGAAATTCAGTTTGCTTTCAAACGATAAAAAATTTGCATAAATCCGATAACCGAGTAAGAAGTTATGGTGATTTTAAGTTTAAGTCATTAAAAACCGTCATTTTAACCTTTAGTGCATTGTGGATCAGGCCAATCTCCCATTTGGCAAATTTTAGTGAGGGTCTGCGATCCTGGCGCATCACGCCATAGGCCAACTTGACATTTGTCTATTTCCAATATCGAACTGCGATACCACCACATCGCGGTGAACTTCTAGGTACCAATCAGTAAAGGACCATGATTTCCCCATGTTGTGCCACAAACTAGTTTCCCATTTGTCCGATTCCAATGACACGACGTGATAGCGCCACGTTGTACCAGTCCAAAAAATTGGGATTTTTAGTCAGTTCCAAGTTTCAATTCCAAGGGATTTTAAGTACTTTACCCATGTCCCAGTCGGCCCCAAACATGAAATTAAGTCCATAATAACCTAAATGGGCATTATTCTAATCAATTTTTTCCTAAAAATCAAGAACATTCTCTCAAGTAGCAAAATCCTAACCTTCAAGAATCAAGGTCAAACCTCAAGAACTCTCCTTCAATCCTTCCAAATTCTTCATCCCAGGTATGTTAGTTGTTCATCCATGGATCCCTTTCATCCATGGAGTCCAACCACCCCTTTTAAATTATAAAATTATGATCTTTTCAAGTTATTGTGTTTTAAATTATGATTGCACCCATAAATCTCCATGAACTATGATTCTATACCATGTTACCATGAAATTAAAATTATTATTTAATCCTCCAGGTTTGAATGTTGTTATTTAATGAACAATACCACGATTTAACTCTATTATGTTGGATTCATGCTATTTCTATTTGTTTAAGGACATTTCTATGATTGTTTTGAACCATGAACTACAAGTGTTTGATAAAATGCCTGCAAGAGTGATTGATTTAATAAAAACCTTCATGCTTTGTCCCCTAAGCTTTAGTGTCTTTTCAGTATTGTTTTTGGATTCTGAGGGTATTGAATACCCAAAATCCATAGTTGTTTATTTAAGTCTAGTCTCAGTACATTACAAAATAACTTCAGATTATACTATGAGCATTTTTAGAATAGTCACATATCAATTAGTTAAACTCAAAACGGTCTAGTATTTTAGTGTCTTTTAGTTGGGATTAGGATTTAGCACCAAGTGAATGTAGGGATGCCAATTTCCCTGTCAGATAGGCAGAGCCATTAGTAGCAGTACCTATACTTTAGAACTACATAACTAGCATACGATATGAGAAGTCACCCGTCAAATTACGCTTGACTATTTTGCAGGGGTCACCCGTCAGTTCAAGCTTGACACCCTTAGTCCTTTGGACATTATATCAGTTTAGTGGATTCACACAGCCATTGTTAATACCCGTGGTACGGTATTAATACCCTTCTAACTAGGGTTATAAGTTGGACCTTGATTTGCTCAAATTGGGGAATGTCAGTTAGATGATACCTCCCACAGTCTCAGATATAGACTCAGTTACAGTCCCAACTCAGTTATTCAGTCTTAGTATTGTTTGACCAAAGCATACGATATTAATATTTTTCAATATTTCAGTTTACAGATTTTTCTCAGTTTATGTTATATGCTTGGTTATGCATCCTTAGTATTTATAGATCTTTATGCATTTTCAGTATCTACAGATTCCATGCTCTTTATTCAGTACTCCATGCTTTACAACCATATCCAGTCAATTATTATTATTCCTATTCATGAGACCATGTATATCAGTCTACCTCATTTAGTATACCAGTACATTAAAAGTACTGATCTCATACTTTTCTTTTGCGCTATGATGTATTATATCATAGGTACTGACGCTCAGTTCTCAGATCGCACTTAGTCTCTCAAATCACCATCCTTTCAGTAGCAGTGGTTAGTCATCATCATCCGAGGATGGATTATAATACTTTATGTTTTTATCTCAGTAGTTAGTAGAGTTAGTTGGGGAATGTCTCATCAACTCACAGTATTCAGTTTAGAGGCTTTTCAGAAACTATAGTTAGCTAATTAGATTATTCATATTTAAGTATTTTGCTTGATTCATAATTCAGTATTCATTTTATGATTTAAACCTTATGGAAATTCAGTTATTCTTCTGTATTAATGAATATATTATTCAGTGCTCACAGCAGATACCAGTCCATGGGTTAGTTTGTGGTCCCTCGGGATCGTAAGCACTGTGTAACGACTAGGGGGTAGTATGGGGTCATTACAAACATGATATCAGAGCCTAAGGTTTTAAAGTGTTTTAGGAAGTCTAAAAGTTGCGTCAAGTAGAGTCTTGTGCATGGGTATGTAGCTCGCCACACTTATGGATGAGAGGCTATAAGGCGTTTAGGAAAATTTTCCCTTCTTTCAGTATTTATGACATGAGATTGATTATGAGCTCGAGTTAAACTCTTAGTCTAATCTATTTCTTCCTTCAATTTACAGAACATGCCTCCCAAAAAGAACAAAAGAAGAAAAGGAACTCAGCCAGCCCCTCAGCCCGTCCAGACAGATCCTCTAGATGAGCATGTCTCTTACGCAAAATTCAAGGTTGCGTTCACTACTCTAGCAAACTCTGTAGCATCACAAAATGAATGTCCAACTGTTATACCGGCCAACCCAATGGCCAATACTGCTATAACCAAAATTCGAGATTTCATCCTAATGAATCCTCTTTCTTTCACGGGATCTAATTCTAAAGAGGATCCCTAGGAATTATTAGATATATTTTAGAAGGTAACGGATGCTATAGGGGTAACGTCTAGTTAGAGTGATGAGTTGGCTACATAACAATTATAGGATGTAACCCATACTTGGCTTATGCTGTGGAAAGTAGATAGAGGTGTTGATGTTGGGCCTATAAAATAGGAAGAGTTTGCCACGACTTTCTTAGACAGATTCTTTCCATTGGAGTTGAGAGAGTCCAAAGTGTTAGAGTTCATTAATTTGGGGAAAGGTAGCATGAGTGTGAGGGAGTATTCCCTCAAATTTACTCAATTAGCTAGGTATGCTCCACATATGGTAGCTGATAAAAGGTCTAAGATGAGTAAGTTTATGTCTGGCCCATCTGATAGTATGGTCAAGAAGTGCAGGACCGCATTGCTGATTAGTGAGATGGACCTATATAGGTTGATGGTCCATGCTCAATAGATAGAAGAGAAGAATATTAAGAAGAAGAGAGCTAGGACAGGTAGTTTTAATTTTAGTCAGAAAAGTAAGATGGTGGTAACCATCCTAAGTTTCATCAGAGGTCTTCAGCACCAGCACCCTCTTCAGCCAGTTCCCCAGTACCTTAATTCAGAAATGACAATAGGGATAGGACACTAGGCTCTAAGTCCCAGGTCAGTGTTAGTAGTGCTCGTACGAATCCTCTATGTCAGAAATATGGTAGACACCGTCAGGATGAGTATAGATCTAGTAGTGATGTGTAATTTGGGTATGGAAAGCCAGGCCATTGGATTTAGGAGTGTTGACCAATTTCTCAGAAAGGAAGGGATATTCGCCAATAGTGCCAGACCCATCAGTCGTCAGTTCTATCCGATCGCCCGACTCAGTAGGGTTCCACTTCCAGTGAAACCAGTGGTCAGCGTCCAAAATGATTATATGCTCTTCAATCCCGCCAAGATCAAAAAAATTCTCCTGACGTATTTACTGGTACATTTAAAGTCTTTCACTTACATGTTTATGCTTTACTAGACCCTGGAGCTTCTCTTTCTTTTGTAACTCTATATATAGCCATCAACTTCAGAGTCAGTCCCAAAACTCTATCAGAGCCCTTTTCAGTGTCTACCCCAGTAGGTATTTCTATTATAGCCAGACAGGTACACAGAAACTTTTTGGTCACAATATTTCAGAAAGTTAACTCAGTTGATCTCGTGGAGTTTGAGATGATAGATTTTGATGTCATTATCAGCATGGATTGGCTCCACTCATACTATGCCTCAGTTGATTATAGAAATAGAATAGTTTATTTTCAATTCCCAAATGAACCTGTCCTTGAATGAAGGGGTAGTACTACAACTTTTAGGGGTGAGTTAATCTTGTACCTTAGAGCTAGAAAGAGGATATCAAAGGGGTGTATTTACCATCATGTTTGAGTTAAAGACTCTAACTCAGAAACTTTAACTGTTGATTCAGTTCCAGTAGTAAATGAAATCTCAGATGTATTCCTTGAAAATCTCCCCGGAGTTCCTCCCGAAAGGGAAATCAACTTTGAAATAGACCTTCTCCCAGATACTAAGCCTATATCTATTCCTCCATACAGAATGGCTCCAGCTAAACTCAAAGAATTATAAGAATAGTTGAAGGATCTCTTTGATAAGGGATTCATCAGACCTAGCATCTCACCATGGGGCCACCTGTTCTATTCCTGCATAAGAAATATGATTCTCTCAGAATGTGTGTTGACTACCGCCTGTTGAACAAGGTCACAGTCAAGAATAAATATGAACTTCCTAAAATTGATGACTTATTTGAACAACTTCAGGGTGCTAGCTACTTTTCCAAGATAGACCTCAGATAGGCTATCACTAGCTTAGGGTCAGGGAATGTGACATTCCAAAAATAGTTTTCCCAACTCGATATGGTCACTTTGAATTCATAGTCATGTCCTTTGGTCTTACAAATGCCCCAGCAACCTTCATGGACTTTATAAACCTAGTGTTCAAGCAGTACTTGGATATGTTCATCATAGTCTTTATTGATGACATTCTTATTTAATCCCGTAGCGAAAATAAGTATACAGACCACCTCAGAGTAGGGCTTCAGACTCTTAGAGCCCATCAGTTATTCGTTAAATTCAGTAAATGTGAAGTCTGGCTAAGATCAGTAGCTTTTCTTGGCCATATTATTTCTGGTGATAACATTAAAGTCGTTCTTCAAAATACCGAGGCGGTGAGAAACTGGCCTAGACCCATCTCTCCATCAGATATCAGGAGTTTCTTGGGTTTGGCTGGCTATTACCGTCAGTTTGTTTAAGGGTTTTCTTCTATTGCATCCGCATGAGATTGACTCAGAAAAAAGTTAAGTTTCAATGGTTAGATTCCTACGAGAAGCGTTTTCAACAGTTGAAGACTCAACTTACCTCAACCCCAGTTCTTACTCTAACAGATGGTTCAGATGGTTTTATTGTATACTGTAATGCATCCAG
Organism: Capsicum baccatum var. pendulum; assembly: GCA_030864225.1. Lineage (NCBI taxonomy): Eukaryota > Viridiplantae > Streptophyta > Magnoliopsida > Solanales > Solanaceae > Capsicum > Capsicum baccatum. Next base: position 184,574,004 of record CM061554.1, read on the forward strand.
AGTAGGTTTGGGTTATGACCTTATACAGAGAGGTAAGGTCATAGCCTATGCCTCCAGATATCTTAAATCCCATGAGAAGAATTATTCAACTCATGATCTTGAGCTTGCAGCTGTAGTGTTTGCCTTAAAGATTTGGAGCATTACTTATATGGGGTGCATGTAGATGTATTCACAGATCACAAAAGCATTCAGTGTGTGTTCTCTCAGAAAGATTTGAATCTGCATTAGAGAAGGTGGTTAGAGTTATTGAAGGATTATGACATGAGTGTTCTGTATCATCCGAGAAAAGCCAATGTAGTGGCTAATGATCTCAGTAGATTGTCCATAGGTAATGTAGCTCATATTAAGAATGGTAAAAAGAAGTTACCTCAGGAAGTTCTTAAGCTTACCCGAATAAGTGTCTGCTTACTTGATTCAGCAGAGGGTAGTGTATGGGTATAGAGTAGCGTCAAATCATCTCTAGTTTCTGAGGTAAAGGAAAAATAAGATAGAGATCCCAGACTAGTTAATTTGAAAGAATCATTCAGAGATGAGAAAGTAGAGGTCTTCTCCCAAGGGGAAGATGGTATGTTGCACTATTAGGGTAGATTGTATGTGCCTGGTGTAGATGATTTGAGGCAACAAATTCTTTCAGAAGCACATTACTTTATTCATCCAAGGGCCACTAAGTTGTACCATGATTTGTGGGAGATCTATTGGTGGAGTAGGATGAAGAGAGATATTGTAGAGTTTGTAGCTAAGTGCTCTACATGTTAGTGAGTTAAGGTTGAGCACTAGAAACATAGTGGGTCCATGTAGGAGTTCAGTATTCCCATGTGGAAATGAGAGAAAGTGAACATGGACTTTGTGATAGGTTTTCCTCATACCCGTCATTAGCATAATTCTATTTGGGTTATCATCGATAGGATGACCAAATTAGCTCATTTCTTGCCAGTCCATACCTTTTATTTAGCTGAGGACTATGCCAAACTCTATCTCAGAGATTTAGTTAGGCTGAATGATATTCCCTTATCTATCATCTGAGATAGAGATACCCCGTTTACCTCTCATTTATGGAAAGCATTCTAAAAGGGTCTTGGTACCCAAGTCCACCTCAGTACAGCTTTTTATCCTTAAACAGATGGTCAAGTAGAAAGGACCATTCAGACTCTTGAGGATATGCTGAGAGCATACGTTTTTTATTTCAAGGGTAGTTGGGATAACCATTTGCCTTTGATTGAATTCACATACAATAACAGTTATCATTTCAATATCTGTGTGTCTCCGTTTGAGGCTCTCTATGGTAGCAGATATAGATCTCTAATTGGTTGGTTTGAAGTAGGTGAGGCCACAATAGTAGGGTCGTACGTGGTGTTTAATGCGTAAGAGAAGGTTTAGTTTATCATAGAAAGGCTTAGGGCTGCCCAGAACCAACTAAAATTGTATGCAGAAGTGAGAAGAAAGGATCTCGATTTTGAGGTTGGTGATCTTGTGTACTTAAAAATCTCTCCCATGAAAGGGTGAAGAGATTCGGAAAGAAAGGGAAACTCATACCCATCTATGTCGGTCCCTTCAGAATTCTCAGTCATTTTGGAAAGGTAGATTACGAGTTTGAGTTTCCTTCAAATTTAGCATCAGTACACCCAGTGTTCCATGTCTCATTGTTGAAAAAGTCTATTAGTGATCTAGCTGTAGTTGTTCCCTTTGAGGAAGTTCCAGTCGAAATTCTTTATCATCAAGTTCGCAGACTAAGGAACAAAGAAGCTCCACTAGTCAAAGTTCTTTGGTGGAATCAGTCTATTGAGGAAGCCACTTGGGAAGCAGAGGCAAATATGCAAACTAAGTACCCTCATCTTTTCTCCATGAATCCTAATTCAGTATAAGGTACTAATCTTCTTAAGATTTCTCTCTATCATGCTCAATTTCTGTTGCACAACATGTTCATGTTAGTCGTGTATTCATGAATCAGTTCAGTCATGCATTCAATGTATCAGATATGCATGGTCAATGTGTAAGCTTAGTTCATCAGTCTCCTCAGCTTAACTAGTTTCATTGGAGGACGAATGACCCTAAGGGGGAGATATTGTAACACCCCGTATTTTCCTAGAATAATCAAAGACCTAATACATGAGTATTCATGTATAAATTTTGAAACACTCATTATTTTTCAGTTTACAGCCTTCCATTAAGTAGGAAATTCAGTAGGTTTCCAATGATATAAAATTTGCCTAAATTCAATAACCGGGTAAGAAGTTATGGCAATTTTATGTTTTAATAGTTAAACACCGTCATTGTAACCTTTAGCGCATCACAGAGTAGGCCAATCTCCCATTTTGCAAATTCCATTGAGGGTTTGCGATCCTGGCGTATCGCGCCATAGGCTAACTTGATATTTGTTCATTTCCAGTATCGAAGCGCGATGCCACCGCGTCATGGTGAATTTCCAAGTCCCAATAAGTGAAGGACCGTGATTTCCCCATGTCGCTCCACAAACCAGTTTCCTAGTTGCCTGATTTCAATGACACTGCGCGATAGCGTCGCATCGCACTTGACCAGAAAATTAGGATTTTTAGTCAGTTCTGAGCTTTTATTCCAAGGGCTTTTAAGTACTTTTCCTCTGTCCCAGTCAGCCCCAAAAATGACATTAAGTCCCTAATAACCTAATTGGGCATTATTTTAATCAATTTTTCCCCAAAAACCAAGAACATTTTCTCAAGTAGCAAAACCCTAACCTTCATGAATCAAGGTCAAACCTCAAGAATTCTCCATTAATCCTTCCAACTTTTTCATCCTAGGTATGTTAGATGTTCATCCATGGATCCCTTTCATCTATGGAGTCAAAATGCCCCTTTTAAATTATAAAATTGTGATCTTTTCAAGTTATTATCTTTTAAATTGTGATTTCACCCATGAATCTCCATGAACTATGACTTTATACCATGTTACCATGAAATTATTGTTATTATTTAATCCTCCACGTTTTAATGTTGTTATTTATTGAAAAAGGCCATGATATAACTCTATTATATCAGATTCATACAATTTCTATTTGTTTTAGGACATTCCTATGATTGCTTTGAACCATGAAGTACAAGTGTTAAATGAAATGCCTACAAGAGTGATTGATTTGATAAAAACCTTTATGCTTTGTCCCCTAAGCTTTAGTGTCTTTTCAATATTGTTGTTTTAGGTACTGGGATATTGAATACCCAAAATCCATAGCTATTTATTTAAGTCTAGTCTCAGTGCATTATAGAATAACTTTAGATTATACTATGAGCATTTTCAGAATAGTCACATATCAGTCAGTTAAACTCAGAACAGTCTAGTATTTCAGTTTCTTTCAGTTGGGAGTAGGATTTAGCACCGATCGTGTGTAGGGATGGTAGCTTCCTCATCAGATAGGCAAAATTGTTAGTATCAATCCCTATACTCTAGGATTACACAGCCAACGTAGAATATGAGAAGTCACTCGTCAGATTCGGCTTGACTATCTCGCAAGGGTCACCCGTCAGTTCATGCTTGACACCCTTAGTCCTTTGGACATTATATCAGTTTAATGGATCCATACAACCATTGTTAGTACCTGTGGCATGGTATTAACACCTTTCCAACTAGGGTTACAGGTTGGAACCCGATTAACTTAAATAGAGAAATGTCAGTTAGATTATACCTCCCACAGTCTTAGATATCAACTCAGTTATAGTCCCAGCTTAGTTATTCAGTCTTAGTGTTATCTGACCAAAGCATACAGATATTAGTATTTCAGGTTATAGATTTTACTCAGTTTATGTTATATGCATGGTCATGCATCGTCAGTATTTATAGATCTTAATGGATTTTCAGTATCTACAGATTCCATGATCTTTATTCAGTACTCCATGTTTACATGCATATCTAGTTAATTATTATTATTCCTATTCATGAGCCATGGATATCAGCCTACCTCATTTAGCATATGTAATACCCTGTACTTTTCCTAGCTAATTTTATCTCAAAAATGTCTAGTATTAGCTCCTAAATTAAATGATGGTTATTCCATATGGAAATTTCAAAATTTTCACTTTTTGTCATGTGGGAAATTCAATAAGCTTTCCATCGATATAAGATTCTCCCAAATCCAATAATCAGGTTAAAAGTTATAACTATTTCAAGTTCCCGTTGTAAAACAACTCCATATTAGTCAGTAGCATGCTGCGCCACAAGAGGAAATGGAATTTGAGAAATTCCAGTAGGGTTTCGCGATTATGGCACATCGCGCCAAGGCCTAAATTCAAAATTATCCATATTCCAGTGTCTTAGCATGATTTCCCCCACATCGCGCTAAAGTTCTAGGTCTCAAAAGAAGGGGCAATGTGATGGCTCCACGTCGCACCATCCCTCAGTTTCCCAATTGTCAAATTCCAATGACACAGTGCGATAGTGCCACATCGCACCAGGGGTTCATCTCGGGAATATTTTTACTGAAATTAAATGATGCATCGAGGGTTAAAAGGGTCAACTTTTCACCCCTATTTAAGCACTTTAGCACGTGATTCAGCTACTTTTCACCCAAAATATACTAGTTTCTCTCAAGTTTCTCTCAAGAACAAGCTAGAGTTTCTATTGGGGATTCAAATTCAAGAAGGTTTCACTGTCAATCTTCATGAAATCATGAAATAAGATATGCATAGTGTTCATTCATAGACTCCTTTCTTCCATGAAGCCCAAGACTCCCTTTTCTAAAATCAATTTTATAGATTTTCTTATGAATTTCATGATTGGGATGCTCTTGTTCATGTGGTTAATGAGAAATTGAATTCTACTCCATGTTGGGTGATAAATTCTATTTGGGTTACATTATTATAGATATAGATTCATGCAAACCGATGATTAAACCCTTTAATGATGAAATTAGAATTGAAACATGATGTTAAATTATTGTACAATGATGTTTACATGTACCATGCTTACAATATATTTGATTAAATGCCTATATGAAGGAACAGTTCCTAACTAGCATGATACCATGAAATCCCCATGTATGTACAAGTTATACCTATCACATGTTTTGATGAAATGCTTCTATAAAGGTATTATGGATTATGATGTTATTATATGTTCAAGTAAGTTATGCTTGGTCAGTTTCCTTCCATCGAGTCCTGGTGGTACTCGTACCCAAAACATTAGTTGTGTGCTTATAGCCATGTCATGTTTTCACGATACTCTCAGTCAAGCTATGAATCCTTAGACTTCAGAAAGTCTTATGACTCAGGAAAATCTCCATGGTCTCATGACCTCAGTCAGTTGTCAGATATCAATAATATTTCTCCAGTTAACAAAAATTCAAAAATTCAGCTCATGTTCAGTTCAGTAATTCATTTTCAATGTCCATTCAAATGGGAGTAAAAATTAGTACCAAGTGAACCCATGATATTACTAAGAATGATTGACTGTGTCTGAAACATTTGAATGGACACTCAAGCTATCAGCTATATTCAGATTTTGTAATCATATCATCATACTATTAGTGTCAGTGTTATGTCTCATGCATGTATTCCCATGCTCATGATAGTTAGTTAGTTATTATTATTGTTCATGCATATGAACCCCATGTATTCAACCTACCTCATATGCATACCAGTATATTCAAAGTATTGACACATTGGAGCTATGGTGTCTCATACCATAGGTTCAGAGACACGAGCTCCAGAGCAACAGTAGATTTCAGATATCCACAGACAGAGTTAGAAGTGAGTTCACATCTTTCGAGGACATGATTATTTCCCTATTATCTCATTAATTAGTTTATTAGTTTGAGTTAGTTAGGGACATGTCCCATCAACTCCTTACTCGGATAGTTCAGTCAGTTAAAGGCTTTCTAGACTATCATGTTTCAGACTTCAGAATGTTTAATTTTGTTTTTGGTATTCCATTACCCTGCACAGATGTTATATTATTCAGATTATGTTCAGTATTAAACCTTATGGCATTTCAGTTCATGTTTTCGCATTATAAAGTATTTTATGCAGTATACAGGTACAGATATCAATCATGGGTTAGCTTGTGGTCCTTTGAGGTCATAATCACAATGTAGCATTTCAGGTATCAGATTCGGAGCGTTACAAACTTGGTATCAGAGCCTAAGGTTCAATAGAGTCCAAGAAAGTCTGAAAGTCACATCTAGTAGAGTCTTGTACATGGGTGTGTTGCACGTCACATTTATGTGCAAGAGGCTATAAGATGTTTTAGGAATAGTTTCCCTTCTTTCAGTATTTATGACATTCCAGTGAGCATAATCTCAAGTCAATCTCTCAGTCTAATCTATTTTCCCCCTTTCTTCCTCATGAAATGCCACATAAAAGTAAAAATGGAAATCAGTCATCCCCCCAGCCCAAAGATTCTTTGGCGATCATGTTTCTTATGCGGAGTTCAGGGCCACATTCACTACTCTTGCTCCATCAGTTGCCACTCAAAATGAATGGCCAGCATTCATTCCAGCCAACCCAGTGGCCAACTCAGCTATAGCTAAGATTTGGGACTTCACCCGAATGAATCCTCCGTCCTTCCTCGGGTTTAAGGTTGATGAGGACCCACAGGAATTCATTGATCAGTTTTAAAAGGTAACAGACATCATGGGGGTGACTACTGTTGAGAGTGCTGAGCTACCTACATATCAGTTATAGGATGTGGCTTATAATTGGTTCAAACAGTGGAAGTTAGATAAGTCAGATGATGCAGTTCCTATAGAGTGGGAGGAGTTTGTCACTGCATTCATAGACAGATTATTTCCCCAAGAGCTTAGAGAGACTAAGGTGTTAGAATTCATCAACCTCAGGAAGTAAAATATGACAGTGAAAGAGTATTCTCATAAGTTTACTCAATTAGCCAGATATACCCCTCATATGGTTGCAGACAGCAGAGCCAAGATGAGTAAGTTTGCTTCAGGGGTAAAGGATAGCATGGTAAATAAGTGCAGATCTTCCATGCTGAACAGTGACATGACTTTAGCCAGGATTATGACTCATGCTCAGCAGATAGAGGAGCAGAAGATTACGCAGAGGGAGAAGCAAAATAAGACTGCAAAGACAGGTAGTTTTAACTTCGCTCAGCCTAAATCAGAAGGAGGAAACCATTCCCAGTTTCATCCTAAGTCATCAATTCCAGCCCCTTCTCCAGCCAGTGCTCTAGTTCCTAAGTTAAAGAAGGGTAAAAGATATAGAGCGCCGGGATCTAAGTCTCAGGGCAGTCTTAGCAATGCCCGAACTAATCCCCTTTGTTAAACTTGTGGTAAGAACCATAAGGGGTGCTTGTAGAACTGGTAGCGATGTCTATTTCGGTTGTGGCAAGCCAGGCCACAAAGCAGAGACTGCCCTCAGTTAGGTTATCAGAGTCATCTTCGCTCCTCAGCTCAGTCCAATCGCCCAAATTAGCAGGGTGCCATCACCAGTGCTACTAGTGCGCAACGCCCAAATCATCTCTATGCTCTTCAGTCTCATAGGATTAGGAAAATTCTCCTGATATAGTTACTGGTATGTTACAGATCTTTTATGTGCATGTTTACGCTTTTCTAGATCTAGGAGCTTTTTTGTCTTTTGTTACTCCCTATATGGTAGGAAATTTTGGAATCAGTCCCAAAATCATAGCAGAGCCCTTTTCAATCTCTACCCTAGTGGGTAAACCCATCATAGCTCGGCGGGTATATAGGAACTGCCCGGTTATGATATTTTAGAAAGTCACTTCAGCCAACTTAGTGAATTAGAGATGACTAATTTTTATGTCATTCTCGGCATGGATTGGCTTCATTCCTGCTATGCCACAGTCGATTGTAGAAGCAGAATAGTCCAATTTCAGTCTTCGAATAAACCCTTCCTAGAGTTGAAGGGTAGTGTATCCGCTTTTAGAGGATAGCTTGTTTCCTACCTTCGGGTATGAAAAATGATATCTGAAGGATGTGTCTATCATCTTGTTCAAGTTAAGGACACTAGTTCTAAAACTCCCAGTCTTGATTCAGTCCCAGTCGTGAATAAATATTCAAATATCTTTCCCAAAGATCTTCCAGGAATTCCTCCCAAAAGGGAAATAGACTTCGGCATTGATCTTCTTCCAGATACTCAGCCAATATCTATTCCTCCGTACAGAATGGCACTAGTAGAACTCAGAGAACTGAAAGAACAATTAAAGAATCTCTTAGATAAGGGATTCATTAGGCCCAGCATTTCCCCGTGGGGAACTTCAGTATTATTCATGCACAAGAAAGATAGTTCTCTTAAGATGTGTCTAGACTACTGTCAACTCAATGAGGTGATGGTCAAGAACAAGTATCCTCTTCCCAGAATTGATAACTTATTTGACCAACTTCAAGGTTCCAGTTATTTCTCTAAGATAGACCTCAAATTTGGCTATCATCAGCTCAGAGTCAGAGAATGTAACATTCTAAAAATAGTTTTTCGTACTCGGTATGGTTACTTCAAATTCCTAGTCATGTCATTTAGTATTACGAATGCCCCAACCACTTCTACGGACTTGATGAACCGTGTGTTCAAGCAGTACTTGGACATGTTCATCATAGTCTTCATAGATGATATTCTTGTTTATTCCCGCAGTAAGAGTGATCATGTATACCATCTCAGAACAATACTTCAGACTCTTAAAGATTATCAGTTGTTTGCCAAATTTAGTAAGTGTGAATTTTATCCATGGTCAGTAGCATTACTTGGTCATATAATTTTCGGTGATTGCATTAGAGTATATCCTCAAAATACCAAAGCAGTAAAAAACTGGCCTAGACCTGTATCTCTATCATATATTAAGAGTTTCTTGGGTTTGGATGGCTATTATAGATGGTTTGTTGAGGGATTTCTGCTATTTCATCCTCTATATGCAGATTGACTCAGAAGAAAGTCAAGTTTCAGTGGTCAGATCCTTGCGAGAAAATTTTCAAGAGTTGAAGACTTGACTCACCTCAGCTGCAATATTAGCACATCCAGATGGTCCAGATGGTTTCATAGTATATTATGATGCATCCAGAGTAGATTTGGGTTGTGTCCTCATGCAGCATGGTAAGTTCATACCCTACGCCTCCAGGCAGTTTAAGCCCCATGAGAGGAATTATCCTAATCATGATCTTGAGTTAGCTGCCGTAGTCTTTGCCTTAAAGATTTGAAGGCATTATCTCTACGGAGTTCATGTAGATGTCTTCACAGATCATAAAAGTCCTCAGTATGTCTTTTCTTAGAAAGATCTCAATCTTCGTCAGATAAAGTGGTTAGAGCTCTTGAAGGATTATGACATGAGTGTCCTCTATCATTCGAGCAAGGCCAATGTAGTGGTCGACGCTCTCAGTAGATTATCCATGGGTAGTGTTTCTCATATTGAGGACAGTAAGAAGAAGTTAGCTCAGGAAGTCCATCAGCTCGCCAGACTAGGCGTTCACTTAGTCGATACAGATAAGGGTGATATATGGGTTCAGAGTAGTTCAAAATCGTCTCTAGCTTTCGAGGTGAAAGAAAAGCAAGATAGAGATTCCAGTCTTGTCAAGTTGATAGAGTCAGTCAAGGATCCGAAAGTAGAGGTTTTCTCCTAAGGGGGAGATGGTGTTTTCCGTTGTCACGTTTAACTCCGTTTTCCAGGTGTACATGCTTTAAGGCAGCGAATTCTTGCAGAAGCACATAGTACACACTACTCTATTCATACAGGGGCCAAAAATATGTACCGCAGCTTTTGCGAAATCTATTGGTGGAGTGGGATGAAGAGAGACATTGTAGAGTTTATGGCTAAGTGCTCTATATGTCAGTAGGTTAAGATAGAGCATCAGAGTGGTTCTATGCAGGAGTTTAGTATTGCTACTTGGAAGTGGGAAGTTGTGAACATGGACTTCGTGATGGGTTTGCTTCAAACTCATCATCAGCATGATTCAGTCTGGGTCATTGTAGACAGAATGACCAAATCAGCTCATTTCCTTCCAGTTCATACCTCTTATTCAGCCGAGGGTTACGGCAAACTCTACATCAAGGAATGGTCAGATTGCACAGTGTTCCATTCTCCATTATCTCAAACAGAGATACCCACTTCACCTCTTATTTTTTGAAAGCATTCCAAAAGAGTCTTGGTACCCAAGTTCATCTTAGTATAGCCTTTCATCCTCAAATAGATGGTCAAGCAGAAAGGACCATCCAAAAGTTAGAAGATATGCGAAGGGCGTGTCCAATCGATTTCAAGGGAAGTTGGAATGACCACTTACCTATGATTGAGTTTCCAAACAACAACAGCTATCATTCTAGTATTCCAATGGCTCCATTTGAATCTCTTTATGGTAGGAGATATAGGTCTCCAATTGGTTGGTTCAAAGTTAGTGACGCCTCAGTCATAGGTCCAGATTTGGTATTCGACACCTTAGAAAAAGTCCAGTTGAATAGAGAAAGACTCCGGGCTGTTCAGAGACGACAGAAGTCTTATGCAGAGGTTCATAGAAAAGATCTCGAGTTAGATATTGGTGACTATGTACAGCTAAAAATCTCTCCCATTAAGGGAGTGAAGCGGTTCGGCAAGAAGGGGAAATCATTGCCTAATATATTTGTCCCTTCAAGATTCTCAGTCGATTTGGAAAGGTAGCTTATGAGCTCGAATTGCCTTTAGATATAGCTTCAGTTCATCCAGTCTTTCATGTCTCTTTGCTCAAGAAGTGCATAGATGACCCATCAGCTGTAGTCCCTATTTAGAGCATTGATGTTCAGAACACCCTCTCTTATGAAGAGATTCTAAATGAAATCTTAGACTATCAGACTCATAGATTGAGGAACAAAAAAGCCCCTCTAGTTAAGGTTCTTTGGAAAAATAAGTCCATCGAGGGAGCTACTTGGCAAGCATAGGTATACATGTGTACCAAGTACCCTCACCACTTCTTCGCCAACTCAGATCAAGCTCAAGGTAACAGTCCTTCTTAAGCTTACTCAGTTTCATGTCTGGTGTTCATCACAAACTTAGTATGCAGATTCATGCTCATGTTCCCATTAGAAACTTGGTATCAAGTACCATTGCATATTCAGTCATGCACGCATGTATCAGATCAATTATGTAATTATGCATCAGGCATGCATTCTCATTGTGAGAAACTTTGCTCTTCAGAACTCTAGTCATGCATTCATGAATCAGTTACACATGCATCAGATATGCATGTTCAGCATTATATGTTCAACTTATCAGTCATGAGATCATGTTCCAGTTATTCATGTTTAGTATGTATGTCAGTTGTCTTTTATCCCCTCTCAGTCAGTCTCATTCAAGGACGAATCTTCTCAAGGGGGAGATATAGTAATACCCTGTACTTTTCCTAGCTAATTTCATCTCAAGAATGTCTAGTATTAGCTTCTAAATTTAATGATGGTTATTCTATAAGGAATTTTCAAGATTTTCACTTTCTGTCATGTGGTAAATTCAATAAGCTTTCCGTCGATATAAGATTCGCCCAAATTCGATAACTGGGTCAAAAGTTACGACTATTTTAAGTTTCCGTCATAAAACAGTGTCATATTAGTCAGTGGCATGCCGCGCCACAAGAGAAAATGGAATTTGACAAATTCTAGTAGGAGCCCGCGATTATGGCGCGTTGCACCAGGGCCTAAATTCAGAATTGTCCATTTTCTAGTGTCTCAACGTGATTTCCCCCAGGTCGCACAAAAGTTCCAGGTCGCAAAATAAGGGGCAACGTAATGGCTCCGCATCACGCCATCCCTCAGTTTCCCAATTATCAAATTCTAGTGACACGGTGCGATAGTGCCGCGTCGCGCCAGGGATTTAGTTTGGGAAAATTTTTACTAAAATTAGATGACGTGTCTAGGGTTAAAAGGGTCAGCTTCCCACCCCTATTTAAGCCCTTTAACATGTGATTCAGCCATTTTTACCCAAAATATACTAGTTTCTCTCAAGAACAAGCTAGGGTTTTGATTGGGGATTCAAATTCAAGAAGGTTTCACTGTCAATCTTCACGAAATCATGAACTAAGGTATGCATCGTGTTCATTCATGGACTCCTTTCGTCCATAAAGTCCAAGAATCCCTTTTGTAAATTCAATTTATGGATTTTCTCATGAATTTCATGATTGGGATGCTCGTGTTCATGTGGTTAATGAGAAATTGAATTCTACTACATGTTGGGTGACAAATTCTATATGGGTTACATTATTATAGATATAGATTCATGCAAACCTATGATTAAACCCTTGAATAATAAAATTAGAATTGAACCATGATATTTAATTATCATACAATGATGTTTACACGTACCATGCTTACAATATGTTTGATTAAATGCATAGATGAAGGAAAAATGTCTAACTATCATGATAACATGAAATCCCCATGTATGTACAAGTTATGCCTATCACATGTTTTGATGAAATTCTTCTATATATGTATTATGGATTATGATGATAGTTATATGTTCAAGTAAGTTATGCTTGGTTAGTTTCATTCCATCGAGTCCTGGGGGTACTCGTACGCAAAACATTAGTTGTGTTCTTAGAGCTATGTCATGTTTTCACAGAACTCTAAGTCAAGCTATGAATCCTTAGAATTCAGATAGTCTTACGACTCAGGAAAATCTCCATGATCTCACGACCTCAGTCAGTTGTCAGATTTCAGTACTATTCCGTCATTCAATGGAAATTTAAAAATTCAGCTCATGTTCAGTTCAGTAATTCATGTTTAGTATCCATTCAGATGAGAGTAGAAATTAGCACCGAGTGAACCCAAGGATGGGGACACACACTATCAGATAAGGGTGTAAACCTTAGCAGTCATCCTTGCGTTCTAAAACTATGTAGCCAGCATAGGTTGAGACATCAACACTATCGATGAGGGTTGATAAGGTGGATAAGCACTGTCAGATAAGGGCACCACCATTCTCGTACAGGGGACACTATCACATAAGGGTCACCCACAGCATGTCCTTACCAGTAGCGCAGTATTAACACTTTTCCAATTGGAGTTACAGATTGGACCCCAACTTAGCCATAATGGCATATCAGGGGCATGTCGGTTAGATAACTACTTCCCATAGTTTCATGTTACAAAATCAGGACTATCAGATACAGTTAACTTAGATACAGTACGGAACTCAAATAGTTCCATTAGATTTACGACTGTCAGATACAGTCACTCATGTTATCAGTTATATTCAGATTTAGTAATCATGTCATCACAGTATTAGTGTCAATTGTTATGTCTCATTCATGTATTCTCTCGCTCAACTATGTTAGTCAGTTATTATTATTGTTCATGCATATGAACCCCATACATTCAGCCTACCTCACATACATACCAGTACATTTAAAGTACTGATGCATTTGCGCTATGGTGTCTTATACCATAGGTTCAGAGACACGAGCTCCGGAGCAATAGTAGATTCTAGATACCTATAGACAGATTTAGAAGTGAGTCCTCATCTTTCAACGACATTATTATTTCCCTATTATCTTATTAATCAGTTTATTAGTTAGAGTTAGTTGGAGACATGTCCCACCAACTTCTTACTCAGAAAGTTCAGTCAGTTAGAGGATTTCTAGAATATCGTGTTTCAGACTTCAGTATGTTCAATTTTGTTTTGGGTATTCTATTACCCCGCACAGATGTTATATCATTCAGATCATGTTCGGTATTGAACCTTATGGCCTTTCAGTTCATGTTTCCACATTATAAAGTACTTTATGGAGTATACAGGTATAGATATCAGTCATGGGTTATCTTGTGATCCTTCGGGGTCATGAGCATCGTGTAGCATTTCGGGTACCAGATTTGGGGTGTTACAGCATACCAGTATATTCAAAGTACTGATAGCATACCTTTATTTTGCACTATGATGTATCATATCATAGGTGCTGATGCTTAGATTCCGGATCGCACTTAGTCCCTCAAATCATCAGTAGTTCAGTAGCAGTGGTGAGTCCTCAATATCCGAGGAAGGATTATATTACTTTATGTCTTTATCTCAATAATTAGTAGATTTAGTTGGGGCCTATCCCATCAACTCATAGTATTTTGGTTAGAGGATTTTTAGACACTACAGTTAGCTATTTAGATTATTCAGATTTTAGTTTTTTGACAGATTCATAATTTAGTAGTCGTTTCATAATTTAAACCTTATGATGATTCAGTTATTCTTCTGCATTCCTGATTATACTATTCACTGCTCACAGCAAGTATTAGCCCATGGGTTAGCTTGTGGTCTCTCGGGATCGTAAACACCTTATAATTCTACCTCGTTAGCTTTGGAAGTTGAGCCTTTGGCTTCAACTGCATTCCCTTTCTCTAAAATTACTGCTGCAAACTACTTTGTCATTAATCGTAGACTAGTTCTTAGCAGTGCAATCTTTTGCACTACCGAATTATCAACTACTTTCTTGTAATAAGAGGCACCAATAGCATATGTTCCAGATCCTCTGTCAACCTCCTAAGTTTGCCACCCTTGGTTAGTGAGCGAGATCTAATCTAGCATTTTTGAAGTTTCCTCCTAGTGTAGTCTCATAAAAGCTCCTCCAGATATGGTGTTTGCCATGGCTCTGGAGCTGATGGTTAAGGCTCTGTAGAATATCTCTAATAAGCTCGCCCCTAACATCTGATCGTTGGGTACTATACTCAGCTTCTTCTTGAACCTAAACCAAGCCTCGTACATAGATTTTGAATGCAGTTACCTGAAATTATAGATCTCATCCTTAAGCTACAACATCCTGAATGGAGGAAAGAACTTGTTCAATAATTGCCTGAGCAACTTGTTCCATGTAGTGATAGATCCTCTTGAAAGTTCCCCTAACCATAAAGATGTTTCTCCTATAAGTAAGAAGGGGAAGAATCTCAGTCTAAGCACTTCCTGATTCACCCCCCAGAATGGTGTACGAATTGCAAATTTCGATAAAATTTTCAAGGTGAATATATGCATCATCTGCAGGCAAGCCCACAAATACACCCTTCAGATTTAAAAGCTTGATCATTGTGCTTGTTATGTCAAACTTGTAGCCTAGGGGTAAAACAGGGGGAATTATGGCTCCAATCTCTACCAGATCAACGTATCTCAGATCATCATTGTCATCTATATATGGTTGCACATACTGATATGTTGGGATCACATGAACACAGCCACCTCTATATCTGTTCTGATTTTAATCGAGTGTTGCTCGAGGACTACTTTATTTCATTGCTCAGCTAGCTCTACCTCTCGAGCTACCTGTTGAGTTTCTTCCATTTCCCTTCTCTTATTTTTAGCTTGAGCTTACATCTTACCAATGTATTGATCAACAATATCTTGTACTCCTTCGAGAGGAAGGGAGGCACATCATCACGAACCCCTTTAGGAATATCATCTCTTTTCTATTCCACTATCCTACTAGGTGCTTATAGGATCCTCTGTGGAGTTGGATTCACTGGGAGTAAAGGACTACCTCTACTCTGTGTGTTAGCCATACACCGACGTATACCTAACTAAGAACAAAAAAAGAAAATCCCAAAAGCTAGAACAACTTTAATTCACAAATAAACACCGTATTCCCCGACAACAGCACTAAAATTTAATGAAACCCAAGCTACACCTCCACTCTGAAGATAATGAGGTGCCAAATATAGTAACCCAATAATGGTTGGGTTGAGTCCCAAGGGAATACGTGGAATCGTGGCTCTCAACTGTTGTAAGAAATGGGCAGATCTGGAAAAGTAAATGGGGGTTTTGAATAGCAATATCAAACAAGTAGCAAATATCAATGTTGGTTGTAATCAGTTATAGGTGAACACTAGGATTGTGTTCCCCTTGTATTTTCAACTCCATAGGTTTATCGTGCTTTACTGAACCAACTAGATACCTTGCATGCAGAATCAATAAGTTATATACCTTCTAAAGTCTTTTGGACGGACAGAAGGATTTCACCCTTTACCTTTTGAGTCTCAAGATGTCGCCTTGCTAACCCTTATCGTGATCCCAGTTAACTATTACTTTTTGAGTCTCTAGTTATTAGATGAAATCTAACCATGTTACTTAGATAAAATCTAGTAGCATGGATCGACAGTTAAAGTCCAAATTACTGTTGTTAGTATCTTTTCCTAGTCACTACTCCTCTTTTAGAATAAGTAGCAATAATCTAGGTGGGATCCTAATGTATGTACCCATTAAGAAAACTATTAAAGTGAAGATAATACAATACATGCATGGGTATCGATTCAAAACAACAATAGCACTTCGCCTACTTCGTCAATTTGCTAGGGTTTCCACTACCCTAGCTAAGGGTTTATATCCGCTCATGCTTGTGAAGTAATCAACAATATTCATTCTTAAAAGTATAAGATGAAATCACAGTAATCATAAGTAAAAATCCAAAACTATAACTGAATTAATCAACTAAAATCAATACAAGAGAATTCCAAAACTAAAATCGAATCTCAGAATTAAAATATTTTTGTAAGTATCAATAATGCATAACTTCTATTAAACACACGTAAGGGGTATTTATAATTCATGAGGAAACCCTAAAACCAAAGCTCGAATGAAATAGGAGAAAAAAGGGTCGTTGTCTACATGTGGTCACCACATACAGCCTGGCCTTAGGCTCATGTGGTACATGCGGTCTACAGGCTAGGCGTATGTAGAGACGAATGTGCTCATCCCAAAAATTCCAGCAGGTCTATTTCGGGTTTTTGGAGTTCTAACATATGCAGTCCACATGTACAACATGTGGTCCGCATGTTTACATAACAAGTGTCGAAAGTTATTTTTTCATCTCTTCTTCAATTCTCGCATATGTTTTGGTCACGAACAATCCGGAAAGTGTCACAAACACCCATAATTACTTACATAAGTAGCCAAAAATACCTTTTTCCTCTTTTTCTCAAACTTAGTATCCAAAATCTATTTTCCTGCAAAACATACCCAAAACGTATCATATCTAACAAAATAACCTCAGAAACATGCATATTTTCATAGTTTTAAGTATCGAAAGTGTTATATTTTTGTAGCACATCAGTACCTCATAAGCATAGTAATAAGAATAATAGGAAGGGGAATCCAATCAAAGTATCAAAAATAAATACATAATTAAAGAGGATATTTGAAAGTCAAAACATAACCACTATAACATCCCAATATTTTCCACAAAAGCTTTTAATCCAAGAATACCAACTAAGTCGGGACATGCGCCCGATTATCACAAAATAATCCAAAACTACTAGAAATTTAAAGAAAACTAAGGAAATGACTGGGCCTTCAAAAGGATAGAGGCTCACCACTTCACAACTGATCAATAAGAGAACAAGACCACCAAAAGCTGTATATAATCACCAAAACATCCCTCAGACACTACATCATGAAATAATGTAGCATCAAGGGATGGTCAGTGCGGCGAGTACTAGCATGTAACCCAAGGGAAGGGATAAAATAATCCATTTACCAAAAATTCAATCAAGTACCACATACACATCAATTATGCATATATAGAAAGAGAGAGGATGTAGGTATAGGGAAAGGGGACATGAAATATGGCCCTTTGAAACATTAGTTCTGAACTATGTAGCTCGTACTGATATTTCAGGATCCCATAGGCTATATGGGTCTAGCTCCTCCTACTGAAAAGGTCTTAGTCTATGTTAGCCGAATGTATCGGGGAACGGCTAAAGACACCAGGGCTATAGCCATCCAAAAATAAAATGTATACATCAAACACAAATGTCATAGACCCCCAAAGTTAGCAAACATGGTTTCCAGCATTGGTCCCCTAGGGAGTACACCTTCTCAGTGAGCTATACAATTTTCTTTAAGCTCGAATTCAAATAATTTGCACATATACCAACCCATTAACCATGGAGTCTTTTATTTAGGCATTTTCAAATTGGTATTATCATACCAATATGCTTGCAAGTTATTTCATTTATGCCAAACAAATCTATTTAACCAAATTGACTGTAATTATTGATTTCAAAATTCAAATTGTAGCCACCAGGGGCATCCAAAACCCTTTTAAGCATTTATCCTTTAATTCAATGCAATTCAATGTTTTAAAAAAATAAGTTAAATCATGTAAAAATATATATCCTAAACCAAGATTACAATGTGAGTTGAGGTTAATGCCATTCCCATGCCAAAATTCATACATATTGTGAAAACCTAAGTCACCAACTTCACCAGTTAACAATGCTTGAAATTCAGTTCCAAAACTTATCAACTAAAGCATGAATAACCCAATGAAACAAGGGAAAACTAATACGAGTGTTAACAAACAAAAACGCTCAACCCAAGTTCAAACCCATCATTCAAAACACATGAATATTTAATAAATTGATGCAATAATACAATGTTAAAGTTAGGGAGTGTACAACATGCCTAAAAATTACTAGAATTTTGAAGAGGAATCAAAGTCTAAAGCCCGTAGAATGGAACCCTTGAGAAACCCTTTATATTTCTTGCCTTGGGAGTTGGAGAAAAAAAAGTACTGTAATTTTAATGAATTGAGATTTTCTAGGGTTGGGAGACCTTTAGATGATTTTATAGTTAGAAGAATCAAAAAGCCCCCACCCCAAGCTAAAAAATAACGAACTGAACAAAGTTTGCAAAATAGCATAGCATGCCGCTATTATGGTGACTAGCCAGTGTGCCACACTCCTATTGTGAAGCGTTAGTGGTGTGACACGCCTCTATCGCAGACCCTCACTACCTCATGGTTCCGAAATGATCCTGAATTCCTTTAAAAACTTTTGAAACTTACCCCACACACTCCTTTAACATACCTTATCATGATTCAAGCAAAACATTATCATTACAAATACAGGAGGGTCAAAATAAATTAGTCGCAAATTGATGGGGTCTTACCCATCCACTTCTTTGGATCATTATACCCAAATAAGAAGTTAGGATGATTTTAGCACGATATTAGAAAGAATATAGTGGAATTCAAGGACAAATTCAAAATGCGACAAAAGGGGAATGAAACTTATACGTTAAGCACTTTCATCCAGTATGGGGAACAAGAATGGGTACTTGGCTATTATATCATATTTTGTCTCCCATATAGCCTCTTTTACCTTTTGGTTTATCGAAAGAATATTCACCAAAGCTTTGCCCTTAGTTCTCAACCTACGAACTTGTCTATTCAATATTTCAAGCAGGACTTCCTCATAGGACAATGAATCCGTAGCGCCAACATCCTTAATGGGAACTATCAAGGAACAGTTATCCACATACTTCTTAGGCATGGACACATAGAAAATGGGATAAATTAAGGTAAAACTCGCTGGTAAGTCTCATCATAAGTAATATTCCCAATCCTCCACACAGCCTAATATGAACCAATGTAATAGGGACTAAGCTTCCCTATCTTTCCAAATGTAATGACTTCTTTCATAGGAGAAACCATTAAGAATACACAATTACCAACTTAAAATTCTAACTCCATCCATCTCATAATCGCATAAGACTTCTGCGACTTTGAGCAATCTTAAGTCTTTCTCTAATCATCTTCACCTTCTCCATTGCTTAGTGAACCATGTCAGGGCTAACAACCTAGTATCCCCCACCTCAAATCAATAGGAGACTTGCACCTTCTACCATAAAGTACCTTAAAAGGGGCCATTTAAACGCTGGGATGGTAACTGTTGTTATAGGCAAACTCAATAAGAGGCAAATGGTCAACCCAACTACCTTTAAAATCAATCATACAGGACCTTAGCATATCTTTCAAAGTCAAAATATTACGCTCCCCTTGTCCATCCGGATGACTATGAAAAATAGTACTAAGGTTCACTTGATACCCAAACTTTTCTAAAAACAGCAAGAAATGAGAATACAACTGTGTACCTCAATCTAAAATAATGGACACTAGAGCCCCGTGTAACTGAACTATCTCCTGAATGAACAACTTGGCATAATCCTCTCCTGAGTAGTTAGTCCTCAAAGGCAAGAAGTGAGAAAACTTGGTCATTCCATCTACAATGACCCAATTAGAATCATACTAATTCCGAGACTATGAAAGTTCAGTAACAAAATCCATATTAATCATCTCTCACTTCCACATAGCCAATTCTATCTCTTGTAAAGTGCCACCTAGCCTTAAATCATCAACCTTGACTTGCTGACAAACCATACGCTTAACAATAAAATTTGCCATATCTCTCCTCATATTATTCCATTAGTAGATTTCCTTCAAGTCATGATGCATTTTGGTTGAACCCAAATGCATTGTATATCTGGACTCATGAGCTTTGATCAAAATACTTTTCCACAACCTATTTACATCAGGAACACACAACCTTTCTTGATATCTCAAGATGCCATCTCCCTCAATCTCAAAAGCCATAACTTTTTGCAGAGCCATATCATATTTTATTTGCATGAGTATGGGATCAAAAACCTATTTCTCCTTGACTTCAGCACTAAGAGATGATTTAACCACTTCTTAAAAAATTACCCCTCCATCATCAGAGTCTAAGAGGCAAACTCCTAAATTGGCCAGCTGTTGAATATCCTTCACTAGTCCTTTTTTCTCCTCTTCAATGTGAGATAATCTCCCCATGGATAACCTGCTAAGATCATATGCAGAAATATTATCATTACCTATATGATAGTGCAAATTCATGTCGTAATCCTTAAGTAGTTCAAGCCACTGCCATTGCCTAATATTCAAATCCTTTTGGTTAAACGCATACTACATGCTCTTATGGTCTGAATAAATGTCCATATGAACCCCATACAAATAATGGCACCAAATCATAAAAGCAAAGACCATAGCCACCAACTCTAGATCATGAGTTGCGTAATTCCTCTCATTAACCTTAAGCTATCTAAAAGCGTAGGCTAACTTCTTGCCATGTTGCATCAAAACACAACCCAAACCCCAACGGGATACATCACGATACACAATAAGCCCCTCAGTTCCCTCGAGTAGGTTAAAACAGAAACAAAAGTCAACTTATCCTTTAACTTCTCAAAACTGCCTTTACAAGCATATGACCATAAAAACTTAAGTTTTTCTGAGTTAACTTCATCAGCGAAGTAGTAATAGATGAGAAACTCTCCACAAACATCCTATAGTACCCGTCCAAGCCCAAGAAGCCACTAATATCGGATGGAGTCATGGTTCTAGTCCACTTCTTAACTGCCTCAACTTTTTAGGGATCTACCTTGATCGCTTCACTAGAAACAACATACCCGAGAAAATTCACAGCACTTACCCAAAATTCACACTGAAAAAAAATTGCATATACTTTCTAGTCCTTAAGAGATTGCAGCACAATTCGGGGATAATTAGCATGATCCTCCCCACTTTTAGAGTACACCAGGATGTCATCAATGAAGACCATAACAAAAAAATCCAAAAACTACTTGAGCACCCAATTCATAAGATCTATGAAAGCAATCAGAGAATTAGTTAACCCAACAGACATAACCAAAGACTCATAATGGCTATACCAGGTCTGGAAAGCACTCTTAGGAATATGAACCTATCTAATCTTCAATTGGTGATGTCCTAAATAGAGAATAATTTTTGAGAAATGCCTAGCACCAGAAGGCCATCAATCCTAGGGAGAGGGTACTTATTTTCCACTGTAACCTTTTTCAAATGACTATAGTCTATACATATCCGAAGAGACCCATCTTTATTTCACACAAAAAGCACAGGAAAATCCCAAGGAGAAACATTGGGACAGATAAAACCCTTATCAAGAAGATCTTTAAATTACTTCTTTAGTTCCTTTAGTTTAGTCGGAGCCATCCTATAAGAAGGAACAAAAATGGGATGGGTATCCAGCAGAAGATCAATCCCAAAATCTATTTCCCTATCAGGAGGAATTCCAGGAAGATAATTAGGAAAAACATCAGGAAATTCATTAACCACAGAGATAGATTGCAAGGGAGAGACTCTCAAGGTTAGAATCTTTATCCCAAACTAGATGATAGAGGTACCCTTTCAAAATCAACTTCTAGGCTCCAAGGTAAGAAATATGCTTCCCTTTAGGTACCAAGGAATTGCCCTCCCACTAAAATATCAATTTATTCGGAAAACAAAAACTAGCCTTTTGAGTTCTATAATCCAAGGAAGCATAGAAAAATAAAGTCAATTCATCCCTAAGATTACATCAAAATCCACCGTAAAAGGTTTTATCAAATCAACCAATGTCTCCCTAAGAAGAATAGACACCACACAACCCCTATAGATTTTTTTAGCAATATAGACTTTGTCATCGGAGTAGAAACAGAAAAAGGGTCAAAAATATTTTAAGGACCAAAACCAAAGTATAATGCCACATAAGATAGGGTAGAACCCGGATCAAGCAAATAATAAACATCATGTGAGAAGAGTTGTAACATACCAGTGACAACATTTGGGGATCCTTAAATTCCTAACAAGTAAAAAGTCCATAGAGGTAACTTTGGCCATTATCGGTACCTGATGTGCTGATTTTAGGTGCAGGAGCTGAAGAAGTGATAATCGAGACCTTATTATCTTCGGAGGTAACTTTAGTTATAGGATAACTCCGCCGTATATGAATAGGCTTACTATAATTAAAGCATAAATTCCTTCCCTCCTCATAATATCTATAGTGAAGTTGTCCACAAAAATGGCAAAGAGGGTAAGGTGGGGCTGACTAAGCTCCACTATCCTGAGACTGGCCACCTTGGGCCTTAGGACCACTACTATACTCAAAAAGATGACCACTTGAAGGCTTATGATAAAGAGCACTAGTTGACGAAAGCAAATTTCCCCAGTTCTTCTTCTTAGTTCACTGCCTACCATCCTTTTTCCTATTCTGTTGATTTGCGTTCTACCCTGCATACCTAAACTTCTTTATCTACCTTTATCATATTTGTATCTTCTTAATTTTCTCATTCTCCACCTATTGCATATAAACTACTGGCCTGGATATGTCCATGTTATTATTAAGCATAGCAACTTTACATTCTAACACCATATCATTTGACAAACCAGAAGCAAACTTTGTTGTACTGGACCTCATATTAGACACTAGATCTGAAGCATAATAGGATAGTTCTTAGAACTTTAGTGCATACTCTTTAACACTCATCTTACCCTATTTAAGTTCATAAATAATTTGGTCTTGGACTTCCTCAACTCCTAAGGAAATAAATGATCAAGAAAAGCAACTAAAAACTTAGCCCACACTGTCGGCTCGGCATCATCACCCCTCAGCTCTCCACACACCTCATACCACTGATAAGAAATATCCTTTAATTGATAAGAAGCAAACTCCACACCTTTTGAATCACTAACATACATCACTTAGAAGATGTTATACATCTCATCAATTAACCCATGAGGATCCTCCTCAACCTTAGAGCCTGTAAAGGTTGGGAGATTCAACTTTATAAACTAGCCAACGTGGGTGACCTCAAATGAACTGGCAATAGAACCAACATAATTAGATCAATGAGACTGTGATGCAATAATTTGAGCAAGCATGTGATAGACTGACGAAACTTTGGCATTTGAAATATCTCTTTGAGGCAATTAAGCATGAGTATCACCATCTTGGGAAGCTCAAGAAGGACTAGTAGGAATTGGTGGAACCTTAGGTGGGACAAAAGTTTTAGCTGAGTTTCTACGATTGTTAGATCTTTGGGGAGGCATGCTCTGAAATGTGAGAAAGTCAGGAGTTAGAGAAGTTTCATGATAACTAGACTCTCTTAGAAAGAAATAGAAAAAAAGAAAGGGAAATATTTATAATGCCTCATATCCTCCCCCTTATAAGTATGGTGCGCTACACACCCATAAAAGAGACTTTACTCAACACAGCTTTATTGACACCCAGAGATCCTGAACCTTGCTCAGATACCAAGATTGTCATGACCCAAACCTGGTACTAGCTGTGACAACCATCCCAAGCCTACCAAGGCCAAAGATAGCCCCATTAATCCTACCTTATGAGAACAATAATAAGACTAATAGACAGCATAATCCAACCAAAGCACCAAAAATAAATAGATAAGTAAAGAGAAAGTCTGTAAGTCAAAACATGACCACCATAACACCCTAATACTGTCTACAAAAGCGTCATATCAAAGAATACCAACTAAGTCGGGACATGCCCCCGACTATGACAAAAGAATCCAAAAGTACTAGAAATTTAAAAAAACTAAGAAAATGACAACATTTTCCAAAGGGTGGAGGTTCAACACTTCATAGCTAATCAATAAGAAAATCAGACCACCTAACACAACACAGGATTACCAAAAAATCCCTCAAACCCTACATCATGAACTGATGTAGCGTCTAGGGATGGTCAGTATAGCGAGTGCTAGCATGCAATCCAGGGAAAAGGGTAAAATAATGCATTTACAAAAAATTCAGTCAAATACCGCATGCACATCAATTATGTGTATATATAGGGTGTTGGTATAGGGACAAGCGACATGAAATATGGTCCTTTAAAACATTAGTCCTTAACTATGTAGCTCATACCGACAATCCAAGAACCCATGGGCAATATGGGTCTGGCTTTCCCTACCGGAAGGGCCCCAGTCCATGTTAGCCACATGTACTGAGGAATGGATAAATAAACCAAGTCGATAGCCATCAAAAATATGATGTGTATATCATAAACATTGTTCATATACCTCCCAATGTCGGCAAATATGGTTTTCAGTGTTGGTTCCCCCAGGACTACACCCTCTCGTGAGCTGTACAATTTTCTTTAAGCAGAAATTAAAACAATTCGCACATAAACCAACCATTAACCATGGAGTCTTTTATTTAGGCATTTCCAACTTGGTATCATCATACCAATATGCTTGCAAGTTATTCCATTTATACCAAACCAATCCATTTAACCAAATTAACTCCAATTATATGTTTAAAAATCCAAACTATAACAATGCTTGAAATTCAGTTCTAAAACCTATTAATTAAAGAATGAATAACCCATTAAAATAAGGGAAAATTAATACAAATGTTGACAAATAAAAACCATCAATCCAAGTTCAAACCCATCATTAAAAATACATGAATATTGTATAAATTGATGCAATAATATAAAATACAAGTTACGGAGTGTACAAAATGCCTAAAAATTACAAGGATTTTGAAGAGGAATCAAAGTTTAAAGCTCAAAGAGTTAAACCCTTGAGAAACCCCTTGTATTTCTTGCCTTGGGAGTTGGAGAAGAGAAGAGTAATGTAATTTCAATAAATTGGAGGGTTTTTGGGTTGGGGGACGTTTAAGAGGTTTTTAAAGTGAAAAGGACAAAAAATCCACCACCCCAAAATGAAAGATAATGAATTGGGCAAAATTTGCATAGAACATGGCATACCACTATCGCAATGACTATCCAGTATGTCACACACCTATCGCAGAGCATAAGTGGCACGGCATGCCACTATCGCGGACCCTTACTACCTTAAAGTTTCAAAATAACTCCCAACTCCTTTCAAAAATTCCCAAACATACCTCATACACCCCTTTAATATCCTCTATCATGATTCTAATAAAAAAATTATCATTACACATGCGGGAGGGTCAAAAATAAATTAGCTATAGATTTTTGGGGTCTTACATAACTCTAACTTTATGAGTAATTTTTTACCTTCCTAAACTCATTTGAAGTGAGTTTAATACCCCCTTAGAGGTGATGTGGCAAAAAAAGTGAGATCATCCTGCACTAGCATGACAAATGTAAAATATAAAAGAACAATTCAATTATACATATGGAACTTTTTGATTGGAGGTTATTGATTAATTAGACTTAATTTTTAATGAACCTTCTCTGTTATTTTTTTCATTTTATTTCTTTCATTCTATTCCATCAAAGTATACATCTAATTTTCAAAATGAACAGAGGCTTGTATTATTACCAAATATTTTCTCCTTTGAGCCCCTCAACTTTCATTGTGCTTCCTATATCTTATATTTTCACCATAAAAATAAGAGCAAATAAAAATGAAGGATTTTTCTTCTAAAAAATAAAGTAAAAAAAAAGGGTGATGCCACAACTGTTAAGTTTCATGAATGGTGGAAGAAAAAACTTAAAAAGTGAAAAAAAAAAAAAAAAAAAAAGGTTTGTGTAATACCCCGTAATATCCAAAGCTTAATTTAGCTCACAGTTGCATGTTTAAGGGGTTCAAGACTTGGAATTTTCACTAAGTGTTGAGGACTTTCAAGACCCCTAAACTTTGAAGATCTTATTTTTAACCTTTCTAACCTTGGGACATTGATTTTTGAGTTGATTCATGATTGGGGTGGTTCAAAGAATGTCTTAGGTGAGTTTTAAAACATTTGAATGAGCGTAGGGGCATATTTGGGAGACCAAACTAGTAGCACCACCGGGATAAGTGGGCACCACCCCCTCCAGTCCACTGAGATAAGGTGGGCGCTTCCTGGTCCAGTCCACTGCTCTAAAGCGGGTGCCGCTAGGCCTAGTCCACCGTATCAGATCCTGCGCCTCCCACTCCCTATCTCATCCAGTTTTTACTCCTTGAAATTTTAAGGGTATTTGAGTCATTTCCCTTTACCTAATCCATCCATAACATGAATTTTGGGCTTCCAAAGATCATTATTTGCACTTTTATTCACAAATTGCTTTCAAGAAACCCTTTATTTCCCCAAGAATAAGTCCAAACTCTTTCACAATAAATCAAAAAATTAAAGCTTCAAGTTCAAGAAATTCTCAAGAAATCATTAAGAATTCATCTAGTGACGTATGTGGGATGTTCATCCATGGGTCCCTTTCATTCATAGAGCCCAAAAATCTTTTTTCAATTAAAGTATCAATTTTTCTCTTATTATGGAGATCTACATGTTCAAGATGAGTTTTTTAATTCATTTTTCTCCTTAGTATTTTGACTTAATTCATGCCCAAGAATGATACCATGACAAGTTAGGTTATCTCATGCTTTAAGCTTCAATTTCGCATGTTATATTCAAGTGAATTTCATGTTATATTATCAAGTTTTGATCTAAGTCACATAACCATGTTGTTTTCCCATGTTTTAAGATATTCCCATGTTCAAGTTAATGATTCTCACATGTTTGATGAAATGTCTGTACTTTGATTCTTTGAATGATGATTTCATACTACAATTTTGAGACTTAATATTGTATTTCATGGTCATTCAGTGTACGTGGGTTATGAAAACTCAATACCTATATGTTTTACATGATTTCAGATATTTCAAATAATAATTTAGTTAAAGCATGAGTCTTGTTATTTACTCAGATATTTATGATCATGATGAGCACTATCAGTTAGCAGAAATAATGTTCAGTGAAACTTAGTTTATTTTAGTACCAATATCAGTTCAGTTGGGAGTAGGATTTAGCACCGACCAAATACAAGGATGGTTGCTTCTATGTCAGTTAGGCAGAGTCGTTAGTAGCACTCCCTGTATTCGAGAACTACATAGCCAACATAGGAAATAAAGGGTCACCCATCAGTTTAGGCTTGAATTCCTCTCAGGGATTACCCGTTAGTTTAGGCTTGATACCTTAGTCCTTCGTAACACCAGTTTAATGGATCCATAAAGCTAGTGTTAGTACCCATCGCACGATACTGACACCCTTCCAACTGAGGTTACAGGTTGAACCCCGATTAGCTCAGATTAGGGCATGTTGGTTAAATGATACCTCCCACAGTCTCAGTACAATAATCAGTGTATTCAGTTTATGTATGCTTGACCAAGTGTATAGATTTTCAGTTATTTGGTTATACATTTTTTAGTCTTTCAGATTACAAATTATCTCAAAAATATGTTTATACTTGGTCTTCCATTCTCAGATATTATATGTTCATTCATTCATGCTCAGTTACCTCATGCATTTCAACCAGGCATCATCTCATATACCAGTAAATTCAAAGTACTGACCGCATACTTTTCTTTTGAGCTATGTTGTCTTATAACATAGGATCAGATGCTCAGTTTCTCGATCATTTTTAGATAGCTCAGCGTTACTCAGCAGCAATAGTGGTGAGTCCTCATCCATCGAGGACATGATATATTTATTTTAGTTATTTAAGTATTTTCTTATGTTCAGTCAGTTGGAGTTAGTTGGGGGTTTGTCCCATTAACTCCTCATGATGTTTAGAAGCTTTCAAATAATTAGTTAGACAATCAATCAGTCATTTTAATATTATCAATTATCACCGATATTTCAGACTTGTCATTTACATATATTCAAATTTTTAGTATTTTATTAGTTTATCTTCTGCATAAGTTATATCAGTGTCATTTTATTCAGTGCTCACAACAAGTACGAGCTCAAGGGTTAGCCTGTGGCCACTTATAACTGTAAGCACCCTTTTTGAAACTGGGGGTAACCTCGGGTCTTGACAAAACTTGGTATCAGAGCCTAAGGTTTTAAAGTGTCTTAGGGAGTTTAAAATCTGCATCAATTAGAGTCTTGTTCATGGGTTTGAAGCACTCCACATTTATGGAAAAGAGGTTATGAAACTTTATAGAAAAGTTTCCCTTCATTTAATGTTTATGTTGTGCAAAAAAGAATGGGCTCTATTAAATTCCTTTTTCTAACCCATCCTTTGTTCTGTTTATAGACAATGCCTCCCAGAAGAAACAACGGAAAAGGGAACAGGGATCATCCCGCACCACCACCTGTTTAGAAGATCCCCTAAATGAGAATGTCTCTCTCACCGAGTTCAGGACCTCTTTTATGACTTTAGCCCATTTAGGAGATTCTCAGAACAATTAGTGAGTTATTCCCCAAGCTAATCCACTGGAAAATAAACCTGCAGTTAGTATTCGGGATTTCACTCAGATGAATCTCTCTTTGTTTTTGGGATCCAAGTCAGAGGAGGATCCACAGGAATTTCTGGATAGGGTACATAAGGTGACTGATATCATGGGCGTTACTTCGAGTGAGAATGCAGAGTTGGATACATATCAGTTGTAGGATGTAGCTCATACTTGGTTTAAGCAGTGGAAGGAGGACTGAGGAATGAAGGCAGGGCCTATTAAATAGGAGGAGTTTTCAACAGCTTTCTTAGGCAGATTCTTTCTTTTAAAGTTGAGGTAAGCTAACGTGCAGGATTTTATAAATTTGAAGCAAGGTAGTATGAGTGTGAATGAGTACTCTCTTAAGTTCACTTAGTTGGTAAGGTATGCTCCTACTATGGTGGCAGACAGTAGGTCTAGAATAAGTAAGTTCATATCTGGTGTGGCTGAAAGTGTGGTTAAGGAGTGTACGACTGCCATGTTGATTAAGAAGATAGACCTATCTAGACTCATGGTTCATGCTCAGCAGATTGAAGAGGAAAAGCTTAAGGAGAGAGAAAGAGAGAGAGAGAGAGAATAAGAGGGCCAGAACAGGTTGTTTTAACTTTTCTCAGCAAAATTCAGAAGGTGGTTACTATTCTCTTTACCGACAAAAGTTTCAGCCCCAGCTACATCTTCAGCTTGTGCGCCAGTGCCTAAGTTTAGGCAAGACAGTTGGGATAGATGATAACGCTCAACTTACACTTCAATTTGAGTCCAAGGCAGTTATTGTGAATATATTTGCCCAACAAGAGTCGTGGTCAAATCCACGAGGAACAATGTGAGTGGCGATTAAGTAGGTTTGGAATAAGAGTTACTAACTAAGTTCAAACCTATGGTATGAAATGGTTTTAGGGGTTTTCAATTTTGTCAAAATGTGAAAGTAATTCTTGGGATTCTAAAGGACTAATTCGAGACTAAGAATAATTAGGTGTGGATCTTCGGAGTATACTTTCCTAGGGATAAGTCAATGCATGGGTTTGTGAAAATTCGATGCAAACTTTAATTGATGATGATGTGGTAGGCTAGTTCGAAGATCTTTATGGTTAGTTTTTAAACAAAACCACAAATATTTCATCAATTGTCTCTTTCGAGCACCAAATATGTGTGTCAATTAAAGCCACCCATTACCTCAATTAGGAACCCCTATTTGTAGGATGTTACCCAAGGGATATTCAACCTCATATTCTCCCTTATGTCTAAGATCGTGAGAGTTAGCAAAGTATGCCCATAATTGTCTATCATTGCTTTGGTCTCTACATCCCTCTTTCGAGGATGATATAGATTCTTATACTTTACCCAAAACCTTTATTTCTAAGATGGCTTAGAGTTTTCCAGAGTATGGGGCTTTCACTCACCATACCCATATGGGTATTTGGATGGGTAGGGCTTTCAAGAGCTTGGAATTTTCATCTATCAAACCCATTAAGGCCTTTGGGGCATTAACCCACAAATCCCAACCTATTTAATCAAGCAACAATAGAACCCATCATCAACACACTAAATTCAACACAAATATATCACAACCCATGCATAATTGCTTTTTATTCAAACATAATCCCAAGAGGTAGATCTAGCAAATCATAATAATAATAAACACAAATAGACCAAGATGTCTATTAAAGTTATTCATAGGAAAAATAAAGATAGGGAAAACTACACCTTAGACTTAAATGAATCTTCAATAGACAAAGCCAAATCTATACTTGAAAGCTACTCTAATGTCTTCTTACCTCAAATTAGTACAAATTTGATCTCCAAGATCAAAGAAATTACAAGAACCCTAAACTATAAATGAGAGGTAG
Source organism: Capsicum baccatum var. pendulum (assembly GCA_030864225.1). Classification (NCBI taxonomy): domain Eukaryota; kingdom Viridiplantae; phylum Streptophyta; class Magnoliopsida; order Solanales; family Solanaceae; genus Capsicum; species Capsicum baccatum. The sequence goes on from CM061554.1 coordinate 184,604,510, forward strand.
GGTTAGTAGAATTATGGATCTATCCCTAGAATAAAGAGGGTTTGAACCTTAAATAGGATTAGGAGTCAGCTGGTCAAAATGACGTTTCTGCCCTTGGGTCATTTTCTACTCTCATGCGATCGCAGAAGATTGATCGTGATCGCGATTAGTCCATCTTTATTGCAGTTGGTTAACTATCTTGACTCGCTACAATTGCGGTCATCACTGAAGGCTAAATCTTGATCCTACTTCAGCTTATCCAGCTCTTGCACTTCAGTTCCCTTTTTGATCTTTTTTAGCTCATGTTTGCTTCTTTTTTTCTCAGCACTTGTACACCTGCAAAATATGGGAATTAGTACATTTAACCCTAAATGTGTCTCACTTTTATATTCAAATCATGGTAGTGTGCACGAATGTGGAGTGTAAACGAGTAGTAAATTCACCACTCATCAACACCCCCAACTTAAAGCTTCACTTCTCCTCAAGCAATACCACTTCATATTATATGAGACTATGCACTTGTGAGCCTATTTATGTCACTGGATGATCACAATAAATTTGAGCTTGGATTTTACCAACAATATGCACCTATGCATAAGTAAAGTAATTTCTATTACTCCACTCATTACTAAACACAAATTGTAAGATGAAATGGGATTTTAAGAGCAATGATGCAACAACTACCCACTCTCTAGAAAAGACTCTCTATCAATAGGAATTTTCTACACTTCTTTTGCCTTTTTCTTTGGAAAATGACAATGTCACCCATCATGATTCATTTACTGTCTCCTCACAAGAAGAAAATCCCACACACCAATTTGTTTATGAAACAACAAGGGATATAAGTGCAACACTCACTTTCACAAAGAATCTCTCCACACAAGTGAGCACCATACCATAATCTTGACCTTATTTTCCATCTCCACTAATGCGAACATGCTTGGTTGGAGATCCCAAAGGAATTTTCAAGATTGTAATATAGGTTAAGGGAGAATAGGTAGGATATAATTTAGGTATATGGTGGCTACACCCTCCTTGAACATCTCCATCACTCTAATAATTTTCAACTAATTTTTTCGACCATGGGCCACTTTATTTGCCTTCAAAATTCACACATTCCTACATTTGCCATTTTTTTCTTCACCCATCTTTTTTGAAGGCATTTTTTACTCATTTGACTCTTTTGTAATTCATGCCTTTGCTTATTTTGCCCCTTTCCTCTCTTTTAATTTTTTTTCTTTTCTTAGAACGTAGGCATCCATTTATATTCCTATGGTCCAAGGTTACCTTCTTCTAATTTCCACCACCCCCAACTTAGGATTTTCACCTCAAGTTGCAATTCCAAGTTCAAGGAGGGTCGGGTTGAAAAGAGGGATAATATTAGAAAGGGCTAAGGCTTACCATGTGGTTGCCAAAGATGGGTTTGAAAGCTCAAAATGAGTGGCTAGGGAGACAATCTATGCACGGATAGGCTATTTAGGTTAAAGTGGACTCTTATGTTCATAAATATGAACCAAGTTAATTTCAACAACCAAGAAATGATCATAATTAGCCTTGAAAGACTAACCAGGCAAGTTCAATATGATACAAGCAAGCATGAGAATAAAACAATTTTGCTCACCGCACACATGACATGCACACTTCTCAAAGAGGCTCAATTGTACTTCTTATTAGAGACCAAAGGAGGTATTCATCATATAGTACAAGATACCTATTTTGGAGTCACCAAAAGACGGAAAGCATTGTCACAAAGTTACTCACATCTATGCCCCTAAATTTTTCAAAAAAAGAAATTGGACTGAGGGGGGTGTATATTTTTCATTCACACCACACAAGATTTACTATTGCTAGCATCAATATCAAACTGCCATATCACATCATGACTACTATGGAAGCAAACGATATGGTCACTCAGACTTCACCAAAGGTATAAGTGTGATCCCAAATCCACAATGCCACAGGTACTCAGACTTCCCTTGTATTTGTAATCTCGATGCAAAGGGTGCTCAAACTTCCCCTACATCCATGGATCAAAACTCAAGCATTATACTCTTCCCATAAAAATTTCGTCAATTGATCCATCGTAAGGAAAAGATCGTCCACCATCATTATCAAAAGAACAAGAAAACTATAACTGAAAACAATCAATTCACATAATTTCCATGCTTCGTGTGACTAAGTTCAAGAATTGCAAACCAATGATTAAACACAATGGTAGGGCCACACCCCTAACTAAAGGACTTGTAGTGACCTTACTACATAACACAATAGCATAAAAAGAGTTAAAGGGCTCCGTGAAACCACATTGATAACCAAGGTTCAGGCCAAAGAAGATGTTGCAATTGCAGCAAAGTTGACGCAATCGTGGTATCGCGATCATGGTACTAGAGGCATTTTACTCCCCTGTTTTGCCTTGTTTTTTGTAAAGCTTCCACACTTCTCAAACTTGGTTTTCCCCTATTTTTTTGGCTTCCAATACTGTCCAAAACACCTACAAAACATCAGAATTATAAAACTTATTCAAAAGTAAATAGTGTAGACATAAAAATAATGGGTTGCCTCCCATCGAGTGCTTGATTTAATGTCACGGCACGATGCATTTTTTATCCTTATTTATGTCTCCACTTAGAGGATTTAAACCTTTTGCCCAACTTTTGATCATTTTATCTTTGAGGTGCATTGGGAAAATATAAGGGCATGATGGCATCTGCTCTATCACACCACTTCAAAGATTTGAACTGTTTGCCTAATTTTGCATCAAACTTTCTTGTGGGCTCATTAGGCAACAGTGAAAACATTACAAGGACACTAATTGGACATCGATCTTTAAGATTCTTGGCCTTTAAGGTTGGGGTCTTAGAATGGCCTTTTGGAAAGATAAACTCCAAAATATAAATAAATTTCTTCTTCTCTCACATATTCATCATTTTCTTTGGTAGATTGACTTCCAACAAATCCATCAAGCATAATGTTGAAAAGTGGGAAGAATGAGGCCTTTTCCTTAGTTCTGGAGTTGTATTCCATTGGTCTTCTTCACCCCTAAATGGACTAGAGTCTTCATTACAAATTTGCTTGGATTCTTCTTTTGACTCTAAAACCATTTCCTTTATTCCAGCATCTACAACCATATTGTGCTCAATTGGTAGGGAAATCACCGAGGCTTCTTTAATATTAAGCTCATTTAGGAGTGTGGGCATGGTTGTGGTATTAGAATGATTGACCTCCATGCCCATGTCTTCTATCTTATTATTTTTCTCATTACATGCCCCCATGGATTAGAGTATAAGAGTTACTTCCTCCTCTACCATTGTTGTCAACCCCAAGATATATTGAAGCATTGCTTCAATGCCACTATTTTTTGTGCTTCATTCTTCCCTTTCTTTGACATAAAACCTCTCAAATCCACAAGAAGAGCTAGCATTTGGGTTAGCATAACAAGGGGAGTAGGTATTTGAACATTCACTCCAATATCGTAAATCATCATCCATTGATGTCACCTGTTCCAAGATATGTTGAAGTATGGCTTCAACACCAATATTTTTTGCTCTTTGTTCTTATATTTATTTATCATAAGACCTATCAAAATCATAAAAAGAACTAGAAACTAGGTTAGCATAAAAGGGGGGAGGGTGCATTTGGACAATCACTCCCATGTCCATCTTAACCACCACACAAAGAACATACATACTCCTCATAATATTGAGATGGTGCACATATCTATCTCCGAGGAGCATATCTACAATCTTTTCAAAAGTGGTGTCCTTTACAATATGGAAATAGATTGTCATGATAAGATTTCCAACCACCGAACTCACATTCATTCCAAGATGCCATAGTAATAAATGAATAAAAAATAAAAATCTACCTAACAAAAGAAAAAAAATAGCAAACAAATATTTACAAGTTTGAATTTAAGCAAGTAAGCTAAAATTCCAAACTAACTTAATACGCCAAATTGTTCCCCTGTAATGGTGCTATTATTGATAACGCTCAACTTATACAAAAATTTGAGTGATGGCGGTCATTACCATTATATTTAGCCAAAAAGAGTCGGGGTTGAATCCACGAGGATCAATGTGAGTGGCGATTGAGTAGGTTCATAATAAGAGTTACTAAGTTAAACCTATGGTACAAAATGGTTTTGGGGGTTTTCAATTTTGTCAAAATGTAAAAGTAATTCTTGGGATTCTAAAGGACTAATTTGACACTAAAAATAATTAGAGTGTAATCAATTAGGTGCAGATCATGGGAGTATGCTTTCCTAGGGGAAATTTAATGCATGAGTTTGTTAAAATTTGATGCAAACTTTAATTGATGATGATATGATAGGCTAGGTCAAAGATCTTTATGGTTAGTCTTTCAACAAAACCACAAAGATTTCACCCATTGGCTCTTTCGAGCACCTAACTTGTGTAATAATTAAAGCCACCCATTACCTCAATTAGGCACCCCTATTTCTAGGATGGTACCAAAGGGATGGTCGATCACATATTCACCCTTATGTCTAAGATAGTGAAAATTAGCAAACAATGCCCATAATTGTCTGTCATTACTTTGGTGTCCACATCCCTCTTTCGAGGATGGTATGGATTCCTATACTTCACCCAAAACCCTTATTTCAAAGATGGCTTAGAGTTTCCTAGAGTATGGAGCTTTCACTCACCATACCCATATGGGTATTTGGATGGATAGGGCTTTAAAGAGCCTAGGACTTTCATCCATAAACCCATTTAGGCCTTTGGAGCTTTAACCCAAAAATCCCAACCTATTTAATCAAGTAACAATAGAACCCATCATCAACACACTAAATTCCACACAAATATATCACAACCCATTACAATTTTTTCCTATTAAAACATAATCCCAAGAGGTAGATCTAGCAAATCATAATAATAATAAACACAAATGTCTATTAAAGTTATTCATAGGAAAAATAAAGATATAGAAAACCACACCTTAGACAAAAAGGAATTTTCAATAGACAAAGCCAAATCTACACTTGTAAGTTAATCTAATGTCTTCTTAGCTCAAATTAGTACAAATTTGAGCTCCAAGCTCCAAGAAATTATAAAACCCCTAAACTAAGGATGGGAGATAGGGTTGGTTAGTAGAATTATGGATCGATCCCTAGAATGAAGGGGTTTTGAGCCTTAAGTGGGATTTAGAGTCGGCTGGTCAAAATGATGTTTTTTACCTTGGGTAATTTTCCTCTCTCACGCAAGGACGGAAGATTGATCTCGATTGTGGTTAGTCTATCTCAATCACAGTTGGTTGAATTGCTTGACTTACCGTGATCATGGGCTAACGCCCGTGATTGCTATAACTGAGGGCTAAATCCTGATCCTGCATCAGTTTTTCAGCCTCTTGTACTTTAATTCTTTTTTTTATTCTTTTTATCTCAAGTTTGCTTCTTTTATTCTCAGAACTGGTATACCTAAAAAATATGGGAATTAGTATATTTAACCCTAAATGTGTCTCACTTTTACATTCAAATCATGGTAGTGTGCACGAATGTTGAGTGTAAAGGAGTAGTAAATTCACCACTCATCAATAAAGCGCTAGGTTCTTAGTCCTAGGGCAGTGAAAATAGTGGTCGTACTAATCTGCTTTGCAAGAAATTCAGTCGAAATCATCAAGGTGAGTGTAAGGCTGGTAGTGATGTGTATTTTGGTTGTGGCAAGCCAGGCCATAGGGTTCAAGAGTGTATGGTGGTCACTCAAAGGGGTAGAAGTGATTGTCAATAGGGTCAGTCCAATTTTTTATCAATCCCAACAGGTTGCTCGACTCAGCAGGGGGCCACATCTAGTGAAACCAGTGGGAAACATCAGAACAGGTTATATGCCCTTCAGACTGAATAGTATTAGGACTATTTTCCTGACATAGTTATGGGTACATTATAAGTTTTCCATCTTTATGTTTATACATTGTTAGATCTTGGAGATTTACTTTATTTTATGACTCCTTATATAGCCATTAATTTTTGTATCATGCACAAAAAATTAGCAATCTTTCTCAATATCTACCCTAGTGGGTAAATTTATTATAGCCTGACAGGCATATAGAAACTTCCCGATTATAGTATCGCAGAAAATCACCTCAGTTGATATCATAGAGTTAGAGATGATCGATTTTGATGTCATTCTTGACATGGATTGGATTCGCTCATTCAATGCTTTATTGTATTGCAGAAACAGAGTCATTCAGTTTTAGTTTCCAAATGAACCAGTTTGCAAAACAAGGGGCAGTACTTCAGTGCTTAGGGGTCAAATTATTTCATATCTTAGAGCAAGAAAAATAATATCTAAAGGGTGTATTTACCATCTTGTTCAAGTCAAAGACTTAACTACTGAGACACTGATTTTTGAGTTTGATCCTGCAGTAAATGAATCTTTAGATGTGTTCCCTGAAGATCTTCTCGGAGTCCCTCCCAAGAGGGAAATTAACTTCAAAATAAATCTCTTTCTAGATGCTCAACCTATTTTTATTTAACCTTATAGAATGGCTCCAGCTGAGCTTACAGAATTGAAAGAGCAGTTAATAGATCTCTTAGATAAGGGTTTCATCTGGCGATTGTCTCTCTATGGGGCACACCAGTTCTATTCGTGCATAAGAAAGACAGTTCTCTCTAAATATGCATTGACTATCGTCAGTTGAGCAAAGTCACAATCAAGAATAAGTATTCACTCCTCAGAATTGATGATTTGTTTGACCAACTTCAGAGTTTTAGTTATTTTTCTAAGATAGACCTCATATTCAGCTATTATCAGCTCAGAGTCAGAGAATGTGACATTATGAATATAGCTTTCAAAACTCAGTATGGTCACTTCAAATTCTTAGTTGTGTTATTTGGATTAACGAATGCCCCTACAGCTATCATGAACTTGATAAACTGAGTGTTCAAATAGTACTTGGACATATTCATCATAGTATTTATTGATGACATCTTTGTCTATTCCCGTAGTGATAATGATCATGAAGACCATCTCAGAATTATGTTGAAGACCCTTAGAGCTCATCAGTTCTTTACCAAGTTCAATATTTGTGAATTTTGTCTTAGGTCAGTAGCTTTTCTTGGCCCTATTAGTTCTGGTGATGGCATTAGAGTTAACCCTCAAAAGATTAAAGCAGTGAGAATTTGTTTCGGACCCATCTCTTCATCAGATATTAGGAGTTTCTTGGGCTTGGCTAGCTACTACAGATGGTTTTTCAAAGGGTTTTCTTTAATTTCATACCCTATGTCTTGATTGACTCAGAAAAAGTCAAATTTCAGTGGATAGAGTCTTGCGAAAAGAGTTTATAGGATTTGAAGACTTGACTCACTTTCACTACAGTCTTGACTTTGCTAGATGGTACAAATGGGTTTGTAGTTTATTGTGATACTTCCAAAGTTGGTCTTTGTGGTGTTTTGAAATAGAGAGGCAAGGTCATATCCTACGCCTGTAGATCGCTTAAACCCCATGAAAAGAATTATCCTAACCATGATCTTGAGTTGGCAGCTATTGTTTTCACCTTGAAAATTTAGAGACATTATCTTTATGGGGTTCATGTTGATGTTTTCACTGACCATAAGAGTTTACAGTACGTGTTCATGCAGAATTATCTGAATCTTCATCAGAGAATATGGATTAAGTTATTAAAGGATTATAATGTGAGAGTGTTGTATCATTCGGTAAAGGCCAATATGGTGGAAGATGCCCTTAGCAGGTTGTCTATGGGTAGTGTTTCCCATGTAAAGGATAATAATAAGAAGTTAGTTCATGAGGTTCATTAGCTTACTAGATTAGGTGTTAGATTGGTTGATTCAGTTGAGGGTAGTATATGGGTTCAGAGTGGTTCAGAATCTTCATTGGTTATTAAAGTAAAAGAGAAAAAATATAGGGATCCTAGTTTGGTTAAGTCAAAGGAGACAGTTAAAGATCAGAAAGTGAAGGTTTTCTCTAAAGAAGGAGATAATATGCTTCATTGTTAGGGCAAGTTATGTGTTTCGTATATTGATGATTTGAGATAGTGAATACTTGCAAAGTTGCATGGTGTGTGATACTCGATTCATTCAGGAGCCACTAAAATGTACCATGATTTGTAGGAAATCTATTAGTGGAGTGGTATGAAGAGGGATATTGCAGAGTTTGTGGCTAAGGGCCCAAATTGTCAGTAGGTTAAGATTGAGAACCAAAGGCCTAGTGGTACATTGCAAGAGTTTAGCATCCCCAAATAGAAGTGGGAAGTATTTAACATGGATTTTATGATATGGTTGCCTCGTACGCGTCGTAAGCATGATTCTATATGGATCATTATCTATAGAATGATCAAATCAGCTCATTTCTTTCCAGTTCATACTTCGTACACAGTTGAGGATTATGCCAGGCTTTATATTAGGGAGTTGGTTAAGTTGCATGGGATTCTGTTGTCAATTATTTTAGATAGAGTTAATCAGTTTACCTCTCACTATTATAAGGCTTTTCCCAAGGGTCTTGGTACCCAAGTTTATCTTACTGCAACTTTTCATCCTCAGACAGATGGTCAGGCAAACATTAAGACTTTAGAGGACATGTTGAGGGCATGTATTATTGACTTTAACGGTAGTTGGGACATCCACTTACCTTTGATTGAGTTTGCCTATAGCAATAGTTATCACTACAATATTCAGGAGTGTGGGCATAGTCGAGTATTAGAATGATTGACCTCCATGGCCATGTCTTCTCTCTTCTTGTTTTCCTCATATCATGCCCCCATGGATTGGAGTATAAGAGTTGCTTCCTCCTCTACCGTTGTTGTCAACCCCAAGATACGTTGAAGCATTGCTTCTATGCCACTATTTTTTGTGCTTTATTCCTCCCTTTCTTTGTCATAAAACCTGTCAAATCCTAAAGAAGAGCTAGCATTTGGGTTAGCATAACAAGGTAGGGGGTATTTGGACATTCACTCTAATGTCGTAAATCATCATCCATTGATGTCACCTGTTCCAAGATACGCTGAAGCATGGCTTCAACACAAATATTTTTTGTGCTTTTTTCTTACCTTTCTTTATCATAAGACCTATCAAAATCATAAGAAGAACTAGAAAGAACATATATACTCCTTATAATATTGATATGGTGCACACATCTCTCTCTAGGGAGCATATCTACAATCTTTTCAAAAGTGGTGTCCTTTACAACATGGACATGGATTCTTATGATAGGATTTCCAACCAGCGAACTCACATTCATTCCAAGATGACATGTTAATAAATGAACAAAAAATAAAAATCTAACTAACAGAAGAAACAAAAGAAAATAGCAAACAAATATTTACAAGTTTGAATTTAAGCAAGCAAGCTAAAATTTCAAACTAACTCAGTACGCCAAATTGTTCCCCAGCAACGGCACCATTTTTGATAACGCTCAACTTACATAACAATTTGAGTGCACGGCGGTCATTGTCATTATATTTAGCCAATAAAAATCGGGGTCGAATCCACGAGGATCAATGTGAGTGGAGATTGAGTAGGCTCTGAATAAGAGTTACTAAGTTAAACCTATGGTACAAAATGGTTTTGGGGGTTTTTAATTTTGTCAAAATGTGAAAGTAATTCTTAGGCTTCTAAAGGACTAATTTGAGACTGATAATAATTAGAGTGTAATCAATTACGTCCAGATCATTGGAGTATGCTTTCCTAGGGGAAAGTCAATGCATGATTTTGTTAAAATTTGATGCAAACATTAATTGATAATGATGTGGTTGGCTAGGTCAAAGATCTTTGTGGTTAGTCTTTCAACAAAGCCACAAAGATTTCACCCATTGGCTCTTTCGAGCACCTAACTTGTTTAATAATTAAAGTCACCCATTACCTCAATTAGGCACCCCTATTTCTAGGATGGTACCAAAGGGATGGTCGATCACATATTCACCCTTATGTCTAAGATAGTGAAAATTAGCAAACAATGCCCATAATTGTCTGTCATTACTTTGGTGTCCACATCCCTCTTTCGAGGATGGTATGGATTCCTATACTTCACCCAAAACCCTTATTTCAAAGATGGCTTAGAGTTTCCTAGAGTATGGAGCTTTCACTCACCATACCCATATGGGTATTTGGATGGATAGGGCTTTAAAGAGCCTAGGACTTTCATCCATAAACCCATTTAGGCCTTTGGAGCTTTAACCCAAAAATCCCAACCTATTTAATCAAGTAACAATAGAACCCATCATCAACACACTAAATTCCACACAAATATATCACAACCCATTACAATTTTTTCCTATTAAAACATAATCCCAAGAGGTAGATCTAGCAAATCATAATAATAATAAACACAAATGTCTATTAAAGTTATTCATAGGAAAAATAAAGATATAGAAAACCGCATCTTAGACAAAAAGGAATTTTCAATAGACAAAGCCAAATCTACACTTGTAAGTTACTCTAATGTCTTCTTAGCTCAAATTAGTACAAATTTGAGCTCCAAGCTCCAAGAAATTATAAAACCCCTAAACTAAGGATGGGAGATAGGGTTGGTTAGTAGAATTACGGATCGATCCCTAGAATGAAGGGGTTTTGAGCCTTAAGTGGGATTTAGAGTCGGCTGGTCAAAATGATGTTTTTTACCTTGGGTAATTTTCCTCTCTCACACAAGCACGGAAGATTGATCTCGATTGTGGTTAGTCTATCTCAATCACAGTTGGTTGAATTGCTTGACTTACCGTGATCATGGGCTAACGCCCGTGATTGCTATAACTGAGGGCTAAATCCTGATCCTGCTTCAGTTTTTCAGCCTCTTGTACTTTAATTCTTTTTTTTATTCTTTTTATCTCAAGTTTGCTTCTTTTATTCTCAGAACTGGTATACCTAAAAAATATGGGAATTAGTATATTTAACCCTAAATGTGTCTCACTTTTACATTCAAATCATGGTAGTGTGCACGAATGTTGAGTGTAAAGGAGTAGTAAATTCACCACTCATCAATAAAGCGCTAGGTTCTTAGTCCTAGGGCAGTGAAAATAGTGGTCGTACTAATCTGCTTTGCAAGAAATTCAGTCGAAATCATCAAGGTGAGTGTAAGGCTGGTAGTGATGTGTATTTTGGTTGTGGCAAGCCAGGCCATAGGGTTCAAGAGTGTATGGTGGTCACTCAAAGGGGTAGAAGTGATTGTCAATAGGGTCAGTCCAATTTTTTATCAATCCCAACAGGTTGCTCGACTCAGCAGGGGGCCACATCTAGTGAAACCAGTGGGAAACATCAGAACAGGTTATATGCCCTTCAGACTGAATAGTATTAGGACTATTTTCCTGACATAGTTATGGGTACATTATAAGTTTTCCATCTTTATGTTTATACATTGTTAGATCTTGGAGCTTTACTTTATTTTATGACTCCTTATATAGCCATTAATTTTTGTATCATGCACAAAAAATTAGCAATCTTTCTCAATATCTACCCTAGTGGGTAAATTTATTGTAGCCTGACAGGCATATAGAAACTTCCCGATTATAGTATCGCAGAAAATCACCTCAGCTGATATCATAGAGTTAGAGATGATCGATTTTGATGTCATTCTTGACATGGATTGGATTCGCTCATTCAATGCTTTATTGTATTGCAGAAACAGAGTCATTCAGTTTTAGTTTCCAAATGAACCAGTTTGCAAAACAAGGGGCAGTACTTCAGTGCTTAGGGGTCAAATTATTTCATATCTTAGAGCAAGAAAAATAATATCTAAAGGGTGTATTTACCATCTTGTTCAAGTCAAAGACTTAACTACTGAGACACTGATTTTTGAGTTTGATCCTGCAGTAAATGAATCTTTAGATGTGTTCCCTGAAGATCTTCTCGGAGTCCCTCCCAAGAGGGAAATTAACTTCAAAATAAATCTCTTTCTAGATGCTCAACCTATTTTTATTCAACCTTATAGAATGGCTCCAGCTGAGCTTACAGAATTGAAAGAGCAGTTAATAGATCTCTTAGATAAGGGTTTCATCTGGCGATTGTCTCTCTATGGGGCACACCAGTTCTATTCGTGCATAAGAAAGACAGTTCTCTCTAAATATGCATTGACTATCGTCAGTTGAGCAAAGTCACAATCAAGAATAAGTATTCACTCCTCAGAATTGATGATTTGTTTGACCAACTTCAGAGTTTTAGTTATTTTTCTAAGATAGACCTCATATTCAGCTATTATCAGCTCAGAGTCAGAGAATGTGACATTATGAATATAGCTTTCAAAACTCAGTATGGTCACTTCAAATTCTTAGTTGTGTTATTTGGATTAACGAATGCCCCTACAGCTATCATGAACTTGATAAACTGAGTGTTCAAATAGTACTTGGACATATTCATCATAGTATTTATTGATGACATCTTTGTCTATTCCCGTAGTGATAATGATCATGAAGACCATCTCAGAATTATGTTGAAGACCCTTAGAGCTCATCAGTTCTTTACCAAGTTCAATATTTGTGAATTTTGTCTTAGGTCAGTAGCTTTTCTTGGCCCTATTAGTTCTGGTGATGGCATTAGAGTTAACCCTCAAAAGATTAAAGCAGTGAGAATTTGTTTCGGACCCATCTCTTCATCAGATATTAGGAGTTTCTTGGGCTTGGCTAGCTACTACAGATGGTTTTTCAAAGGGTTTTCTTTAATTTCATACCCTATGTCTTGATTGACTCAGAAAAAGTCAAATTTCAGTGGATAGAGTCTTGCGAAAAGAGTTTATAGGATTTGAAGACTTGACTCACTTTCACTACAGTCTTGACTTTGCTAGATGGTACAAATGGGTTTGTAGTTTATTGTGATACTTCCAAAGTTGGTCTTTGTGGTGTTTTGAAATAGAGAGGCAAGGTCATATCCTACGCCTGTAGATCGCTTAAACCCCATGAAAAGAATTATCCTAACCATGATCTTGAGTTGGCAGCTATTGTTTTCACCTTGAAAATTTAGAGACATTATCTTTATGGGGTTCATGTTGATGTTTTCACTGACCATAAGAGTTTACAGTACGTGTTCATGCAGAATTATCTGAATCTTCATCAGAGAATATGGATTAAGTTATTAAAGGATTATAATGTGAGAGTGTTGTATCATTCGGTAAAGGCCAATATGGTGGAAGATGCCCTTAGCAGGTTGTCTATGGGTAGTGTTTCCCATGTAAAGGATAATAATAAGAAGTTAGTTCATGAGGTTCATTAGCTTACTAGATTAGGTGTTAGATTGGTTGATTCAGTTGAGGGTAGTATATGGGTTCAGAGTGGTTCAGAATCTTCATTGGTTATTAAAGTAAAAGAGAAAAAATATAGGGATCCTAGTTTGGTTAAGTCAAAGGAGACAGTTAAAGATCAGAAAGTGAAGGTTTTCTCTAAAGAAGGAGATAATATGCTTCATTGTTAGGGCAAGTTATGTGTTTCGTATATTGATGATTTGAGATAGTGAATACTTGCAAAGTTGCATGGTGTGTGATACTCGATTCATTCAGGAGCCACTAAAATGTACCATGATTTGTAGGAAATCTATTAGTGGAGTGGTATGAAGAGGGATATTGCAGAGTTTGTGGCTAAGGGCCCAAATTGTCAGTAGGTTAAGATTGAGAACCAAAGGCCTAGTGGTACATTGCAAGAGTTTAGCATCCCCAAATAGAAGTGGGAAGTATTTAACATGGATTTTATGATATGGTTGCCTCGTACGCGTCGTAAGCATGATTCTATATGGATCATTATCTATAGAATGATCAAATCAGCTCATTTCTTTCCAGTTCATACTTCGTACACAGTTGAGGATTATGCCAGGCTTTATATTAGGGAGTTGGTTAAGTTGCATGGGATTCTGTTGTCAATTATTTTAGATAGAGTTAATCAGTTTACCTCTCACTATTATAAGGCTTTTCCCAAGGGTCTTGGTACCCAAGTTTATCTTACTGCAACTTTTCATCCTCAGACAGATGGTCAGGCAAACATTAAGACTTTAGAGGACATGTTGAGGGCATGTATTATTGACTTTAACGGTAGTTGGGACATCCACTTACCTTTGATTGAGTTTGCCTATAGCAATAGTTATCACTACAATATTCAGGAGTGTGGGCATAGTCGAGTATTAGAATGATTGACCTCCATGGCCATGTCTTCTCTCTTCTTGTTTTCCTCATATCATGCCCCCATGGATTGGAGTATAAGAGTTGCTTCCTCCTCTACCGTTGTTGTCAACCCCAAGATACGTTGAAGCATTGCTTCTATGCCACTATTTTTTGTGCTTTATTCCTCCCTTTCTTTGTCATAAAACCTGTCAAATCCTAAAGAAGAGCTAGCATTTGGGTTAGCATAACAAGGTAGGGGGTATTTGGACATTCACTCTAATGTCGTAAATCATCATCCATTGATGTCACCTGTTCCAAGATACGCTGAAGCATGGCTTCAACACAAATATTTTTTGTGCTTTTTTCTTACCTTTCTTTATCATAAGACCTATCAAAATCATAAGAAGAACTAGAAAGAACATATATACTCCTTATAATATTGATATGGTGCACACATCTCTCTCTAGGGAGCATATCTACAATCTTTTCAAAAGTGGTGTCCTTTACAACATGGACATGGATTCTTATGATAGGATTTCCAACCAGCGAACTCACATTCATTCCAAGATGACATGTTAATAAATGAACAAAAAATAAAAATCTAACTAACAGAAGAAACAAAAGAAAATAGCAAACAAATATTTACAAGTTTGAATTTAAGCAAGCAAGCTAAAATTTCAAACTAACTCAGTACGCCAAATTGTTCCCCAGCAACGGCACCATTTTTGATAACGCTCAACTTACATAACAATTTGAGTGCACGGCGGTCATTGTCATTATATTTAGCCAATAAAAATCGGGGTCGAATCCACGAGGATCAATGTGAGTGGAGATTGAGTAGGCTCTGAATAAGAGTTACTAAGTTAAACCTATGGTACAAAATGGTTTTGGGGGTTTTTAATTTTGTCAAAATGTGAAAGTAATTCTTAGGCTTCTAAAGGACTAATTTGAGACTGATAATAATTAGAGTGTAATCAATTACGTCCAGATCATTGGAGTATGCTTTCCTAGGGGAAAGTCAATGCATGATTTTGTTAAAATTTGATGCAAACATTAATTGATAATGATGTGGTTGGCTAGGTCAAAGATCTTTGTGGTTAGTCTTTCAACAAAGCCACAAAGATTTCACCCATTGGCTCTTTCGAGCACCTAACTTGTGTAATAATTAAAGCCACCCATTACCTCAATTCAGAACCCCTATTTCTAGGATGGTACCAAAGGGATAGTCAGCCTCATATTCACCCTTATGTCTAAGATGGTGAAAATTAGCAAACTATGCCCATAATTGTCTATCATTACTTTGGTCGCCAATCCCTCTTTCGAGGATGATATGGATTCCTATACTTCACCCAAAACCCTTATTTCGAAGAGGGCTTAGATTTTTCTAGAGTATGGAGCTTTCACTCACCATACCTATATGGGTATTTGGATGGCTAGGGCTTTCAAAAGCTTGGGAATTTCATCCATCAAACCTATTTAGGCCTTTGGAGCTTTAACCTAAAAATCCCAACTTTTATAATCAAGCAATAATAGAACCCATCATCAACATACTAAATTTCACACAAATATATCACAACCCATCACAATTATTTCTTATTAAAATATAATCCCAAGAGGTAGATCTAGCAAATCATAATAATAATAAATACAAATGTCTATTAAAGTTATTCATAGGAAAAATAAAGATAGAGTAAACAACACCTTAGACACAAAGGAATCTTCAATAGACATAGCAAAATCTACACTCAAAAGTTACTCTAATGTCTTCTTAGCTCAAATTAGTACAAATTTGATCTCCAAGCTCCAAAAAATTACAAAAACTCTAAATTAAGGATGGGAGGTAGTGTTAGTGTCACTATGGATCGATCCCTAGAATGAAGGGGTTCTGAGCCTTAAATGGGATTTGGAGTCAGCTGGTCAAAATGATGTTCAAACCTTGGGTCATTTCCCTCTCTCACGATAGCACAGAAGACAGATCATGATTATGGTTAGTCTATCGCAATCGTTGACTAGCTTAACTCACCGCGATCGTGGGCTGACGCCTGTGATTTCGATAACTAAATCCTGATCCTGCTTCAGTTTTTCCAGCTCTTGCACTTTAATTCTCTTTTTTATTCTTTTTAGCTCAAGTTTGCTTTTTTTCTTCTCATCATTTGTACACCTGCAAAATATGGAAATTAGTCTATTTAACCCTAAATATGTCTCACTTTTCATTCAAATCATGGTAGTGTGCACGAATGTTGAGCGTAAAGGAGTAGTAAATTCACCACTCATCAATAAAGCTCCAGGCTCTTAGTCCTAGGGTAGTTAAAACAAAGGTCGTACTAATCTTCTTTGAAAGAAATACAGTAGAAATCATCAAGGTAAGTGATGTGTGTTTTGGTTGTGGCAAACCAGGCCATAGGGTTCAAGAGTGTATGGTGGTCACTCAGAGGGGTAGAGATGATCGTCAACAAGGTTAGTCCAATTTTTTATAAGTCCTAATAGGTCGCTCAACTCAGTAGTGGGCCACAACCAGTGAAACCAGTGGGCAACATCGAAACAGGTTATATGCCCATCAGACTGAATAGTATTAGGACTATTTTCCTAACATATTTATGGGTAGGTTACAAGTTTTCCATCTTCATGTTTATGCATTGTTAGATCTCGAAGCTTCACTTTCTTTTGTGACTCCTTAAATAGTCATCAATTTTGGTGTCTGCCCTAAAAAATTAGCAGAGTCTTTCTTAATGTCTACCCTAGTGGGTGAATTTATTGCAGCCAAATCGGCATATAGAAATTTCTCGATTATAGTATCTCAGAAAATCACCACAGTTGAACTCATAGAGTTAGAAATGACCAATTTTGATGTTAGTCTCGACATGGATCGGATACACTTGTTCTATGATTTAGTGTATTGCAGAAATAGTGTTGTTTAATTTTATTTTCCTAACGAACCAATTAGAGAAAGGAGGGGAAGTACTTCATTTCTTAAGGGTCAAATTATTTCATATCTTAGAGCAAGAAAGATGATATCTAAAGGATGTGTTTACCATCTTATCCGAGGCAAAGACTAAACTATTGAGACCCTAAGTCTTGAGTCTGTTCCTATAGTAAATGAATTTTCAGATGTATTCCCTGAATATCTTCTTGGAGTCTCTCCCAATGGAGAAATTGACTTCGGAATAAATCTCCTTCCAGATACCTAACCTATTTCTTTTCCACCTTATAGAATGGCTCTTGCTGAGCTTAAAGAATTGAAAGAGCAGTCAAGAGATCTCTTAGATAAGGGTTTTATCTAGCCAACTGTCTCTCTATAGGGCACACCAATTTTATTCGTGCAAACAAAAGATGGTTCTCTCAAAATATGCATCGACTACCGTCAGTTGAACAAAGTCACAATCAAGAATAAGTATCCACTCCCCAGAATTATTGATTTGTTTGATGAACTTTAGGGTTCCAGTTATTTCTCTAAGATAGACCTCAGATTCGGCTATAATCAGTTCAGAGTCAGAGAATGTGACATTACGAAGATAGCTTTCAAAACTCAATATGGTCACTTTTAATTCTTAGTTATGTCTTTTGGACTAACGAATGCCCCTACAGCTATTATGAACTTGATGAACTGAGTGTTCAAATAGTACTTGGACATATTCTTCATAGTCTTAATTGATGACATCTTTGTCTATTACCGTAGTTATAATGATCTTGAAGATCATCTCAGAATTGTGTTGCAGGCCCTTAGAGCTCATCAGTTATTTTCCAAGTTCAATATTTGTGAATTTTGGCTTAGGTCAGTATCTTTCCTTAGCCATATTAGTTCTGGTGATGGCATTAGAGTTAACTCTCAAAAGATCGAAGCAGTAAGAAACTAGCTCGGACCCATCTCTCCATTAGATTTCAAAAGTTTCATGGGTTTGGCGGGCTACTACAGATGGTTTTTCAAATGGTTTAATTTTATATCATACCCCATGTCACTGTTGACTCATAAAAAAGTCAAATTTCAGCGGCTAGATTTTTGCGAAAAGAGTTTTCAGGAGTTGAAGACTTTACTCAATTTCTCTCCAGTCTTGACTTTGCCAAATGGCACAGATAGGTTTGTAGTTTATTGTCATACTTCCATAGTTGGTCTTGGTGGTGTTTTGATATAGAGAGTCAAGGTCATATCTCACTGACCATAAGAGTTTACAGTACGTGTTCATGCAGAAAGATCCAAATCCTCATCAAAGAAGGTGGCTTGAGTTGTTAAAGAATTATGATATGAGTGTGTTGTATCATTCAAGCAATGCTAATGTAGTGGCAGGTGCCCTTAGCGGGTTGTCTATGGGTAGTATTGCCCATGTAAAGGATGATAAGAAGAAGTT
The DNA here is from genome assembly GCA_030864225.1 of Capsicum baccatum var. pendulum. Lineage (NCBI taxonomy): Eukaryota > Viridiplantae > Streptophyta > Magnoliopsida > Solanales > Solanaceae > Capsicum > Capsicum baccatum. The sequence continues at coordinate 184,622,874 of CM061554.1, forward strand.
AGTTCATGAGGTTCATTAGCTTACTAGATTGGGTGTTCGATTGGTTGATTCAACTGAGGGTAGTATATGGGTTCAGAGTGGTTTGCAATCTTCATTAGTTGTCGAAGTGAAAGAAAATAAAGATAGGGATCCTAGTTTGGTTAAGTTGAAGGATACAGTTAGAGATCAGAAAGTGGAGGTTTTCTCCCAAGAAGGAGATAGTGTGCTTCATTGTCAGGGCAGGTTATGTATTTCGTATGTTGATGATTTGAGATAGTGAATACTTGTAAAAGTGCAAGGTGCGAGATACTCGATTCATACAGGAGCCACTAAAAAATATCATGATTTGTAGGAAATATATTAGTGAAGTGGTATGAAGAGGGATATTTCAAAGTTTATGGCTAAGTGCCCAAATTGTCAGTAGGTTAAGGTTCAGAACCAAAGGCTTAGTGGTACATTGTAGGAGTTTAGCATCCCCACATGTAAGTGAGAAGTAGTCAACATGGATTTTATGATAGGGTTGCCTCGTACGCATCGTAAGCATGATTCGATATAGGTCATTATCGATAGAATAACCAAATTAGCTCATTTCTTTCTAGTTCATACTTCGTACTCAGTTGAGGATTATGCTAGGCTTTATATTAGTGAGTTGGTTAATTTTCATAGTATTTCGTTGTCTATTATTTTAAATAGAAGTACTCAGTTTACCTCTTACTTTTGGAAGGCTTTTCCCAAGGGTTTTGGTACCCTAGTTTATCTCAGTACAATTTTTCATCCTTAGACAGATGGTCAAGCAAAGAGGATCATTCAGACTTTAGAGGACATGTTGAAGGCATTTATTATTGACTTTAAAGGTAGTTGGGATAGCCACTTACCTTTGATTGAGTTTGCCTATAACAATAGTTATCACTCCAGTATTCAGATGGATCCATTTGAGGCTCTCTATAGAAGGAGATATAGATCTCCAATTGGATGGTTTGAGGCAGGTAAATCTTCTTTGATAGGGATAGATTTATTACTTAAGTCAATGGATAAAGTTTAGTTGATACGAGAGAGGATGAAGACTCCCAAAGCCGTCAAAAATCTTATGAATATATGAGAAATTGGGATCTTGAGTTTAAGGTTGGTAATTCGTTCTATTTGAGAATTTCTCCTATGAAGGGAGTAAAGAGATTTGGAAAGAAGGGGAAACTCAGTCCACGCTATGTTGGCCCGTATAGAATCTTAAGTCATTTTGGGAAAATAGCTTATGACCTAGAGTTTCCTACAGATTTGGTGTCAGTACATTTGGTATTTTATGTTTTCATGTTAAAGAAATGTATTGGTGATTCATCTGTAGTTATTCCCTTAGAAGACATGGAAGTTAAGGATAGACTTTCCTACGAAGAAGTCCCAGTTGAGATCCTTGATTGTCAGATTCGTAGGCTAAGGAATGAAGAAGTTCCCTGGGTTAAAGTTCTTAGGTAGAATTAGTCTGTTGAGGGAGCTAGTTAGGAACCAGAAGCATATATGCGAACCAAATATCCTCACCTCTTCTTCACAAACCCAGATTCATCTTGAGGTAATGATTTTCCTTAGATTGTCTCCTTTCTATTCTCAGTTCAACTATGTAATCATTCTCGTGTCAATGCATGCATTCACAAAAATTAGTTATTACATCTCAGACTCAGTTATATAATCATGTTTCTAGTCATGCATGTTCAGTATGTGATCTCAGTTGCCTTAGTTCTCTCAGTATAACCATTCTCATTCGAGGATGAATGTTCCTAAGGGAGAGATAATGTAATACCCCATAAGATCCCAAGCTTAATTCATCTCACAGTTGCATGTTTAAGGGGTCCAATACTTGGAATTTTTACAAAGTGTTGAAGACTTAGTCATTTTCAAGACCCCTAAACTTCTATGATCTTATTTTTAACCTTCCCAGCCTCGGGACATCGATTTTTTAGGTGATTCATAATTAGAGCGGTTCAAAGTATATCTCAGGTGAGTTTTAGAATTTTAAGACGACCATAGGGCATGTTTAGGAAACTAAACCAGTATCACCACTGGGATAAGAAGGCGCCACCCCCTCTAATCCATCGGGGTAAGGTGGGTACCACCTAGTCCAGTCCACCACTCAAAGGCGGGAATCGCCTTACCTATTCCACCATTCTAGAGCCCGTGCTGCCCCTCCCTATCCCATTTAATTTTTATTTCTTAGCATTTTAAGGGTATTTTAGTCATTTCCCTTTACGTAACCCATCCATAACATGAATTTGGAGCTTCCAAAGAGAATTATTTGCGCTTTTATTCACAAATTGCTCTTCAAAAACCCTCTCTTTCCCCAAGAACAAATCCAAACTCTTTCACAAGAAATCAAGGAATTCAAGCTTAAAGTTCAAAAAAAACTTAAGGAATTTAAGAATTCATCTAGTGAGGTATGTGGGATGTTCATCCATGGGTCCCTTTCACCCATGGAGCCCAAAAATCTTCTTTTCAATTAAAGTATGGATTTTCTCTTATTATGGAGTTCTATATGCTCAAGATGAGTTTTTAATTCATGTTTTTCCTTAGTAGTTTGACTTAATTCATGCCCAAGAATGATTCCATAACAAGTTAGGTTATCTCATGGTTTAAGCTTCAATCTCTAAAGTTATATTCAAGTGAATTTCATGTTATACTATCAAGTTATGATCTTAGTCAAGTAACCATGTTGTTTTCCTATGTTTTAAGACATTCCTATGTTCGAGTTCACGATTCTCACATGTTTGATGAAATGTTTATACTTTGAGTCTTTGAATCATGATTTCATACTACAAATTTGATCCTTAATATTATATTTCATGATCATTCAGTGCTGGTGGGTTATTAAAACCCGATACCTAGGTGTAGAGGCAGGGCCTATTAAGTGGAAGGAGTTTGCCATGGTTTTCTTAGATAGATTCTTTCCATTAAAGTTGAGGTAAGATAAGGTGCAGGATTTCATAAATTTGAAGCAAGGTAGTATGAGTGTGAAGGAGTACTCTCTTAAGTTCACTCAGTTGGTGAGGTATGCTCCTACTATGGTGGCATACAATAGGTCAAGAATGAGTCATTTTGTATCTGGCGGGACTGAAAGTGTGGTTAAGGGGTGTAGGACTACCATGTTGATTAAGAAGATGGGCTTATCTAAACTCATGGTTCATGTTCAGCAGATTAAAGAAGAGAAGCTTAAGGACAGAGAGAGAGAATAAGAGGGCTAGAATAGTTAGTTTTAACTTTTCTCATTCTAGGTCAAAAGGTGGTAACCATTCTTATTTCTGTCAGAAATTTTCAGCCTCATCTCTATCTTCAGCTTGTGCGCCAGTGCCTAAGTTCAGGCAAGACGATCGGGATAGAGCGCTAGGCTCTAAGTCCCAGGGTAGTATGAACAGTGGTCGTACTAATCCGCTTTGCAAGAAATATGATAGGACTCATTAGGGGGAGTGTAAGGCTGGTAGTGATGTGTGTTTTGGTAGTGGCAATCCAAATCATAGGGTTTGAGAGTGTGTGGTGGTCACTCGGTGGGGCAAAGGTGTTCGCCAATAGGGCCACTCTAATTTCTCATCAGTCTCAGCAGGTCGCCCGACTCTGTAGGGGGCCACATCCAATGCAACCAGTGGGCAGTGTCAGAATACGTTATATGCCCTTCAAACTCAATAGGATCAGGAGAGTTTTCCTAACATGGTTACGGGTACCTTACAGGTTTTCCATTTTCATGTTTATGCACTGTTAGATCCCGGAGCTTCACTTTCTTTTGTGACTCCATATATATTCATCAATTTTGGTGTCAGTGCCAAAAAAATTAGCAGAGTCTTTCTTAGTGTCTATCCTAGTGGGTAAATTTATTGCAGCCAGACGGGTATACAGAAATTTTCCGGTCATAGTATCTCAGAAAATCACCTTAGTTGATCTCGAAAATTCAGAAACAACTGATTTTGATGTCATTCTCGGCATGGATTAGATCCACTCATGATATTCTTTAGTTAATTTCATAAACAGAATCGTTTAGTTTTAGTTTTCCAAAGATCCAGTTAGCAAATGGAGGGGTAGTACTTTAGTGCTTAGGGGTCAGATTGTTTCATATCTTAAAGTGATAATGATGATAGCTGAAGGATGTGTTTACCATTTTTTATTAGTCAAAGACTCAAGTACTGAAACCTCGAGTCTTGAGTCAGTTCCTGTGGTAAATGAATTTTTAGATATGTTTCCTGAAGATCTTCCTAAAGTCCCTCCTGAGAGGGAAATTGACTTCGAAATAGATCTCCTTCCAGATACCCAGCCTATTTCTATTCAACTTTTCAAAATGGCTCCAGCTAAACATAAAGAATTAAAAGAGCAGTTAAAAGATCTCTTAGATAAGTGTTCATCTATCCGAGTGTCTCTCCATGGGGCACACTAGTTTGATTTATAGTAAGAAAGATTGTTCTCTCAGAATATGCATCAACTACCGTTAGTTGAAAAAAGTCACAATTAATAATAAGTTTCCATTCCCCAGAATTGATGACTTGTTCAACAAACTTTAGGGTGTCAGTTATTTTCTAAGATAGACCTTAGATTCGGTTATCATCCACTCAGAGTCAAAGAATGTAACATTCCTAAGACAGCTTTCAAAACACGGTATGGACACTTCAAATTCTTAGTTATGTCTTTTGGATGAACAAATACCCATGCAGCTTTCATGGACTTGATGAATAAAGTATTCAGACAGTACTTGCACATGTATTTCATAGTCCTTATTGATGACATCCTTGTCTATTCCCATAGTGAGAATGATCATGCAGACCATCTGAGAACTTTGTTAAGAAACCTTAGAGCTCATCAGTTGTTCGCCAAGTTCAGTAATTGGCAATTTTGGTTGAGATCAGTAACTTTTCTTAGCCATATTATTTCCAGTGACGAGATTAGACAAAACCCACAAAAGACCAAAGCGGTGAGAAACTAGCCCAGGTCCATCTATCCATTAGATATTAGGAATTTCTTGGGTTTAGATGGCTAATACAAATGGTTTGTCGAAGGATTTTCTTCTATTTTATCCCTCATGTCTCGATTGACTCAGGAGAAAGTCAAATTTCAGTAGTCAGATTCTTGCGAGAAGAGTTTTCACGAGTTGAAAACTCGACTCACTTTTGCTTCAGCCTTGACTTTGCCAGATGGCATAGATGGGTTTATAGTTTATTGTGATGCTTCCAGAATTAATCATGGTTATGTTTTGATGCAGAGAGGTAAGGTCATAGCCTATGCCTCTATACAGCTTAAACCCCACGAGAAGAATGATACTAACCATGATCTTGGGTTGGAAGCTGTTATTTTCACCTTGAAAATTTAGAGACATTATCTTAATGGGGTTTATGTTTATGTGCTCACTGACCATAAGAGATTACAATACGTGTTCACACAGAAATATCTGAATCTTTATCAGAGAAGGTGGCTTGAGTTGTTAAAGGATTGTGATGTGAGTGTGTTGTATCATTCGGGAAAGGTCAATGTAGTGGCAGATGCCCTTAGCAGGATATCTATGGATAGTGTTGCCCATGTAAAGGATGATAAGAAGAATTTAGTTTGTGAGGTTCATTAGCTTGCTAGATTGGGTTTTCGATTAGTTGATTCAGCTGAGGGTACTATATGGGTTCAGAGTCGTTCGGAATCTTTATTAGTTGTCGAAGTGAAAGAAAAGAAAGCTAGGGATCCTAGTTTGGTTATGTTGAAGGAGACAGTTAGAGATCAGAAAGTAGCAGTTTTTTACCAAGAGGGAGATGGTGTGCTTTGTTGTCATGGAAGGTATATGTTCCATGTATTGATGATTTGAGATAGCTAATACGTGTGGTAGCACATGGTGCGCGATACTCTATCCATCTAGGAGCCCCTAAAAATAACCATGATTTGCAGGAAATCTATTAGTAGAGTGGTATGAAGAGGGATATTGCAGAGTTTGTGGCTAAGTGTCTAAATTGTCAGTAGGTTAAGGTTGAGCACCAAAGTCCTAGTGGTACATTTCAAGAGTTTAGCATCCCCACTAGGAAGTGGGAAGTGATGAACATGAATTTCGTGATAGGGTTTCCTCATAAGGGTCGTCAGCATGATTCGATATGGTTCTCTGTCAATGGAATGACCAAATTAGCTCATTCCTTGCCAATTCATACTTCATACTCAACTGAGGATTATACCAGGCTTTATATTAGGGAGTTGGTTAAGTTGCATAGGATTCTATTTTCTATCATTTCAGATAGAGGTACATAGTTTACCTCTCACTATTGGAAGGCTTTTCACAAGGGTCTTGGTACCCAAGTTCATCTCAGTACAGTTTTTCATCCTCTGATAGATGGTCAGGCAAAGAGGACCATTCAGACTTTAGAAAACATATTGAGGGAAAGTTTTATTAACTTTAAAGGTAGTTGGGATAACCATTTATCTTTCATTGAGTTTGCCTATAATAATAGTTATCACTCTAGTATACAGATGGCTCTATTTGAGACTCTCTATGAAAGGAGATGTACATCTCCTATTAGCTGGTTTGAGGCAGGCGAAGCAGCTTTGATAGGGCCAAATTCAGTATTTGAGGCAATGGAGAAAGTTCAGTTGATATGGGAGAGGCTAAAGACTACCCTAAGCCGTCAGAAATCTTACGCAGATGTGAGGAGAAGGGGTCTTGAGTTTAAGATTGATGATTTGGTCAATTTGAAAACTTTGCCTATGAAGGGAGTAAAGACATTTCGCAAGAAGGGGAAACTCAGTCCCCACTATGTTGACCCATATATAATCTTGAGTTATTTTGGGAAAGTAGCTTATTAGCTAGAGTTGCCTACAGATTTTGCATCAATATATCCGGTATTTTATGTTTCCTTATTAAAGAAATGTATTGGTGATTCATTTGTATTTATTCCATTAGAAGATATGGACGTTAAGGATAGACTTTCCTATGAATATGTCCCAATTGATATCCTTGATCGACGTTCCCTTGGTTAAAGTTCTTAGGTAGAATCAATCTGTTAAGAGAGCTACTTAGGAAGCAGAAGCATATATGCGAGCCAAGTTGCCTCACCTCTTCTTCTCAAACCCAGATTCATCTTGAGGTAACGATTTTCCTTAGATTGAATCTTTTTTATACTAAGTTTCAGCTATGTAATCATTCTCATGTCAGTGCATGCATTCACTAAAATCAGTTCAGTTAATGTATTACGTTTTAGACTCAGTTGTATAATCATATATCCAGTCATGCATGTTCAGTATGTGATCTAAGTTCCCTTAGTGCTCTTAGTCTAACTAGTCTCATTCAAGGATGAATGTTTCCAAGGGGGAGATAATGTAATACCCTATAAAATTCCAAGCTCAATTCAAATCACAGTTGCATGTTTAAGGGGTCCAAGACTTGGAATTTTCACTAAGTGTTGAGGACTTAGTCATTTTCAAGACCCATAAACTTAGATGATCTTATTTTTAAACTTCCCAACCTTGGGACGTCAATTTTTGAGTTGATTCATGATCGGGGTGCTTCAAAGTATATCTCAGATGAGCTTTTAAATTTTCAAATAAGTGTACGGGTGTATTTCAAAAACCAAACCAGTAGCACCACCGAGATAAGCGGGCGCCGCCCCCTCCAATTCACCGGGGTAAGGCGGGCGCCGCCTTATCCAATCCACCTCTATAAGGTAGGCGCCGCCAGGCCTAGTCCACCGCTCCACAACCCATGCTTCCCCCTTCCTATCTCGTTTATTTTTTATTCTTTATCATTTTAAGGGTATTTTAGTCATTTCCCTTCACCTAATTCGTCCATAATATGAATTTGGGGCTCCCAAAGAGCATTACTTACCCTTTTATTTAACAAATTTCTCTCAAGAAACCCTTTCTTTCCCCAAAAAAAGTCCAAACGCTTTCGCAAGAAATTAAGGAATTCAAGCTTCAAGTTTAAGAAATCCTCAAGAAATTTGTAAGAATTCATCTGGTGAGAGAGGTATGTTAGATGTTCATCCATAGGTCCCTTTCACCCATGGAGCCTAAAAACCTTCTGGTCAATTAAAGTATGGATTTTTCTCTTATTATAGAGTTTTACATGTTCAAGATGAGTTTTTAATTCATGTTTCTCCTTAGTAGTTTGACTTAATTCATACCAAAGAATGATTCCATGACAAGTTAGGTTGTCTCATGCTTTAAGCTTCAATCTCTCATGTTATATTCTAATGAATTTCATGTTATATTATCAAGTTATGATCTTGGTCATGTAACCATGTTGTTTTCCTATGTCTTAAGACATTCCCGTGTTCAAGTTCATGATTATCACATTTTTGATGAAATGTCTATACTTTGAGACTTTGAATCATGTTCTCATACTATAGCTTTGAGCATTAATATTGTATTTCATGATAATTTAGTGCTGGTGGGTTATGAACACCCGATACCTACGTGTTTTACATAATTTTAGATTTTCCAAATAATAATTCAGTGAAACCACGAGTCTTGTTATTTACTCAGAAATTTATGATCGTAATGAGTACTATCAATTATCAGAAATAATGTTCAGTTAAACTTAGTTCAGTTCAGTACCAGTGTCAGTTCAGTTGGGAGTAGGATTTAGTACCGAGTCCAGGTCTGCTTGACCAAGTGTATAAATTTTTAGTTATTCAGTTGTACAGCTTTCAGTCTTTCAGAATACAGATTATCTCAGAAACATGTTTATACTTAGTCTTACATTCTCAACTATTACATGTTCATGCATTCATGCTCAGTTACCTCATGCATTTCAGCCAATCCTTATCTCATATACTGTACATTCAAAGTACTGACCGCATACTTTTCTTTTGCACTATGTTGTCTTACAACATAGGTTTGGACGCTCAGTTTCTCGACCGTTCTTAGACAGCTCAGCATTACTCATCAGCAATAGTGGTGATTCCTTATCCATCGAGGATATGATATATTAATTTCAATTATTTATCATTTTCTTATGCTCATCCAGTTGATGTTAGTTGGGGGTTTGTACCATCAACTCCTCATGATGATCAGAGGCTTTTAGACAATCAGTTAGAAAGTCAATCAGTCATTTTAGTATTATTAGTTGTCACCGACATTTAAGACTTGGAATTTACATATATTCAGTATTTAGATTTTTAGTATTTTATTAGTTTATCTTCGTCATAAGTTATATCAATATCATTTTATTCAGTACTCACAGCAGGTACCAGCTTATGGGTTAGCTTATGGTCACTTATGATCGGAAGCACCGTTGTCGCGACTAATGGGTAGCCTCAGTTCGTGACAGTTTGACACGTGAAAATGTGTGTAGAACACCTGCTACCATAAGAGTTTTTCTCCAATTTTATGAAGGTACTAAACTCACTGACAACTAGTTAAGGGGATAAAAAACTATTCAAAAAAGTTAAAGTGCTAAAGTAAGTTTAGTAGACAATTAATGGGTGGATTTATGTATTTTCTCAAAAAAAAATATGCAAAAAGAAATATTATACTTTATATGTTATAAACAATAGGTCGATGTCGATTAAGTTGGTTATTGGAGGTTCATTGAACATTATTAGTGCCTACGCTCCACAAGTGGGCTTGGACAATGAAACACTCTGGTTTTTGAACCTTAGAAAATTTCCTAAAATTTTGGTTTTTGGACCCAGTATGACTCATGAATATGAGCCGTATGTTTGGATACAAATGGTATGGTCCACTCGTATGCTGACAAGTGTTGGTTGGTGGGATGGATTTTGGTCGCTCGAATAGGTACGACTTGGTGGTATGAGTTGTATGGTTGGATACGGATTGTTTGGTTCCTTCACTTAATCTTAGACTCGGTAACTTAAGTTAGATTTGGGTACAAGTGGCTCACCGGGATCCATAAGCCAAGGTACGAGTCATACCCAAGACTCATATGGTGGGCAGTGTTCAAACCATCTATGTTTCTATCTTACCAGGGATATGAGTGAAGGGTACGAATCTTATGTTGTCAATACGACTTGGGTAGAATGATTCGTATATTGTACAGTTGGGTCCAAGGGTTGAGGCTTAGGATACAAGTAGAGGGTACCACTTGTATCAAAGGGTACGACTCGTGAGGGTCAGTCGTACACCTATGATAAGATTTTGTGCAACTTAAGTGGGGGTATTATGGACATTTCTCAACTTATCCTAATAAGGTCCCAAGACTTCTAACTCTCTCGGGAGGCTATTTACCCTATTATTCTATTCATTAAAACTTAGAAACTCTTTCTAAACACTCTATAATTCTCTCAAAAAATTTTAGGCAAGGAAGTTAGGGTTTCAACTGGAAGACTAATTTGGGGATCTTATTGGTGGTTTCTCTCCATCTACTTTGTCAATTAACGTATGTTCTCTTCCCTCATTGATACTTCGAACTAAAGGCATGGTTTATACAATGTTTTTATGATTTCATTGTTGTATGATTTGGGGGTTTTGGTTACAAATTCTTGGTTATGGTTTTTCCATGTTTTAATGATGCTTTTATATGCATTAATGGTGGTTTTGGATAATTGGTTAAATGGAAATGGTTCTTTGGTAATGAACTTTGGTTTTGGAAATACTATTCCCCTAATGTGTTTGATAAAATGCCTTTAACAATGTTTTCATTACAATATTGGTTTTTCAATGGAACTTATGCATGGTTTAAACTTGGTAATGGAACCTTAAATGGTATGAATGGTTTAAATGGTTTTAAATGGATTGAAAAGGCCTTTGCGGCCATGGTTTTGATTAATTGGAAATCATGAAGGATACATGAAATCCCTTAAAACCTACATATGGTTGGCTATGGACAAATCTTGCAAGTTATTATTGGTATGACGATACCACTATTAATAGCCTTGGTTAATAAATGGTTAATGGATTGGTTTTTTGCTTGGTAATGGTTTTAATTGGGCAATAACGGTAGGATGTGTAGTAAAGTCGTGGAAGGTAGAGGTCCCGGGAGGACCAAAACTGGAATCTCATATTTGTCGATGTGAGGTTGGTCTTGGTGATTGTGTGCATCATCTCACACTTTATATTTGGGGGATATACTAGTCATCCCAGGTTTTCTTCCCTGGTCGTGCGACTTCATGCACTGGGGCCCTTTCAACAAGAGAAGTTGAACCCATATAGCCCGTGGGTGGTTTAGGATGGTAAAACTACACAGCAGGTAAAGGTTTTAATGGCATGCTAAACCAGGTGTACAATTTGGTAAGACGGGATGACTTGATAGGGTTGGTCTAGGAATAGACCTATCCTAGAGTCAGTCCTTGTCTAGTGATGCTATCTGGTTATAGATTGGTATTTAGCCCGCTAAAGATATGCTAATGGTGATTAGTTTGGGTAACAGGGGGTTGTACCCAGTCCGGGTTGGACTTAGGATGCCTATTATGACAAAGCCCCTGGTCGGATCGGGTCAGACAAGAAGGAGAACAAAAGTTTTTGGTAGGTTTTGGATGAGATGGTAAGAGGCATCCCAAGCACTAAAAGACTTTTAATATGAGGTGATTTCAATGGGCGTGTGGGTTCGTTATTAAGAGGATATCATGATATGCATAGAGGTTTTGGTATCGGAGAAAGGAATGAAGGAGGAGCCTCACTTTTGAATTTTGTAAGTATCTTTCAGTTGGTGGTAGCGAATGCAAGTTTCTCAAAAAAGGAAGGGCACCTTAATAACTTTTGTAGTTCAGTAGCCAAGACTCAGATAGACTTTTTTATGCTTTATAAGGCTAATAGAGTAGGTCATACCTCGGGAGAATCTTTCGAACTAATAAGCTTTCGGTGATGGACTTGAAAATCAAGAAGGGAAAAAGAAAAGGGTGTGGAGGATAGACCTAAGATTAAGTGGGGCAACTTGAGTTTGGTTAGTTCTATGGAGATAAGGATAAGTTGACGACTAAGAAGGTTTGGAAAAGTATAGGGGACACGGATTATATGTCAAAGATGATTGGCAATTGCATTAGCAAGACAACTAGAGAGATATAGGTGTCTCAACAGGCTAATCTGGCAAGCACCAGAAGACTGGTGGTGGAATAAAGAAGTTAAAAGAAAGGTGGAAACTAAGAAGCTATCTTATGAAAACTTGGTTAAGAATAAGGATGATGTGGAGAAGTATAAGTTAGCTAGGAAAGAGGCTAAGTTAGCAATTACGATGACTAAGACAATAAATTTTGAGATCTTGTATGCGTCTTTAGACAAGAAAGATATAGAAAAGAAGTTGTATATGCTTGCCAAGGATAGGGAGAGAAGGGCATGTGACCTTTACCAAGTAAAGTAAATCAAGGGGGAAGATGGAAAAGTATTGGTGAAGGATGCCTTCATTAGGAGGAGATGGCAGTCTTATTTCCATAGACTTTTGAATGACAAGTTGGACAAAGTTTTTGTGTAGGGGTACTTAGAGCACTCTGAAAGGTGTCTAAATAACGGTTATTGTAGACGTAGTACGGTTGAGGAGTTCAATGGTGATATTCACAGGATGCATAAGGGTAGGGTGACTAGGCTAGAACAGATTTTGGTGGATTTTTGGAAGAGCACTGGCGGGACAGATATCGAGTGGCTGACAAAGTTGTTTAGCATCATTTTTAGAACAACTAAAATTCCCGAAGCATGGAAATAGAGTATGATGATTACATTTATAAGAACAAGAGGGATATTCAGAGTTGCAACAACTATAGAGATCTCAAGTTGTTGAGTCATACTATGAAGGTTTGGAAAAGGTGGTAGAGTTGAGGCTGGGGAGGATCGTGACCATTTTCAAGAATTAGTTTGATTTCATATCAGGTCGTTCGACTATATAGGTCATTCACATTGTGAGGAAATTAGTGCAGTATAGAGAGAGAAAGAAGAAATTGCACATGGTGTTCATCGATCTTAAGAAGGCTTATGACAAAGTCCCAGGGAGGTTCTATGGAGGCTCTTGGAGGTTAAAGTTGTACCTATGGCGCACACTAGGTCAATTTAGGATATATGCGATGGAGCAAACACTCGTGTGAGAAAGGTATGAGGATATTCAGAGAACTTTGTGATTTTGACATAATTGCACCAGAGACCGACTCTTAGTCCTTTTTTATTTGCCTTGGTGATGAATGTATTAACCGACACATTCAAGGAGAGGTACCTTGGTGTATGTTATCTACTTATGATATAATACTAATTGACGACACTTGGGAAGAGTTGATGATAAGTTAAAATTTTAGAGACAGACCCTTGAGTATAAAGGGTTTAAGTTGAGTAGGATCAAGACGAAGTACTTGGTGTGAAATTTCAGTGATTTGATACATGAGGTTGACGTAGCAGTAAAACTAGATTTTTGGGTCATTCGAAAGAGAGATAGTTTCAAGTATCTTGGGTCTAGGGATTCCTGGAAAAAGAGAGATTGACGAGGATGTTACGCACCATATTTGTGCAGGGTGATTGAAATGGAGGCTCGCTTCAAAGTCTTGTATGATAAGAAGGTGCCTCCTAAGCTTAAATATAAGTTGTACAAAGTGGTAGTCTGACCGATTATGTTGTATGAAGCGGAGTGTTGGCCAGTTAAGAACTCCCACATTCAAAGTTGAAAATAGAGGAGATGAGGATGTTGAGATGGATGTGTGGACTTACTAGGAAAGATAAGATTTGAAATGAGATTATTCAAGAGAAGGTGGGAGTGTCTTTGGCGGAAGATAATATGCAAAAAATAAAGTTGAGATGGTTCAAGCATGTGATGAGGAGGTGCATGGATGCCTCAGTTTAAAGGTGTGAGAGGCTGGCTATGGATAGCTTCAGATGGGATAGAGGTAGGCCGAAGAAATATTGAAGGGGGGAGATTAGATATGAAATAGAGCAGTTACAGCTTTACAGAATATATGACCATTGATAGGAAGGTGTAGAGGACGCGAATTAGGGTAGAGGGTTAGTGGTTAGGAGTGTGTCCTTACTAGTAGGGAGGAGTGCTTTGTATGTGTCTTGTAATTTCTTGTTTGTGGTGTTTTGACGATGTTTGTGATTTCGATAGATAGTTTATAGTATTACTTTGTGGGTGTCTTATTTTTTTTTATTATTTAGTGGTGTGTTATCCCAATTTCGTTGTTTTTATATATTTTTTTGTTATACTGTTATTTAACCTGAAATGCTCAGGGGTCTATCATAAATAATCTCTCTAATTCATCTGAGGTAGTGATATGAATTGCATTCACTTACCCTCCTGAGGCCGCCCCACTTTGTGGGAATACATTGGATATGTTGTCATTGTGTATTTTAAATCTCAATTGATTTTGATATTTAATTAGTGGAAAGACTAATACATTACTAAAAACATCATATTGTCCTCAACATCGGTACAAAGAATCACAATCTTGTGCAATCAAAACCGAAAATAAAAATGTTAATCCTTCAGCATTGCAGAATTTTAACGATAAATGTCAAAATCCAAATAACATTTATGTTGAAACATTTTAACACTTTGCAGAAACTAAATACAATTCAGATTTTTTACACAGTAAAAGATTCCACCATTATCCAATTTTTTGTTGTGTTATTAGGGTCAAGTATGAAAATTATATGGGCCCTAGATTTTCAGAACCTGAAAGCAAACAGGCAATTTATATAAAAAGAGTATAAATATATAACCTCATTTATTAATTATAATATATTTCTATATTTACAGCTGATAGACTAACTTTTTTACTAAAAATAGTTAAACACATTTACAATGTATTTTTAAACACAATTTTAATATTATTAATAAGAGAAAAAAATAACAATTTTAATATACTTTGAATTCAATATATTATACGTATTAAAGACAGATTTCAAAATACATGGTGGATAAATATAACTAAAATATTTTTAATACAAATGTATCATAAGTATTATATGTGAATTTCAAACATTCCATTATAATTTAAATTAGTTTATGTTGTTATAAATGTGTCATATTTGTCATGAAACAAAAACTTTTGAATTCATAAAAAAGTATAACATTGAACTCAAATTGTATTACAACGATCCTTTATATTTAATATAATTTTAATACAAATCACAATGCCATCACCACTGTACATCACCCTTTTCCATCACTACCATCAAACCCGGCCAAAGCTCCACCACCACCACCAACAGACCCATCACCCCCCTTTTCTCATTTTTTCGTGAGTCAGCCATCAAACAACACCCAATCAAATTGTCGGTGTCTTCTCCGACAAAATCACGACACCTGGTCAACCAATAGCCACCACCCACTCAGTTTCTCCTCCATCACCCAACATTGTCTCATTTTTCAGGCCAAATCTGAAATTCATCAGATTTCATTTCTCAATTTTTCGGATAGACCAACCATCAAACAACCCTCTTCTTCTCCAGCGAACTCACGTCGCTTGAGAACCCAACAACTTCTTTACTCATTCTGTCTCTCCTCCCTCACTCACAACTCTAGAAAAATTTAATAATTTTGGCTAGATCTAAAAAATTCCAACCATCTGATTGCTCAGCTACAATTTTGACGTGGGTGTTGTAGGGGCATTTGAAGTTGGATCTCCTACATAGATGGCTTTGTAGAAAGGGTAAAAAGGATTGTCCACTATTGTTGGTTTGCCCAGTTCACCGAAGGCTTGAAGCTCCTCGTCAGAACAACAAAAAAAACAAAAAAAATGTTGGTTGTTGTGGCGTTGATTGTTGGTTATTCCGACGTCGTGAGTTCACTATAGAAGACGAGGAGAACGGGAGAGGGAAGAAACAAAGAACAAGTAAAAACATAAAAGAAAATAATAGGACAAATTCGTTAAAAATTAAAAGCTTATGTTGGACAAAGTAATAAATGCATTAAAAAATATTAATTATGTAAAAAAAAAAACAAAGTAAACCCACAAATTGAGCTGAGCCAAGCTTGAACCGGCTTTTAATTATTTAGTATTGCTATGTGAAATTAGTCGAGGGGTGCAAAAGTTGGCCCAGACAGAACTATTATCCCAAAACCAACTATATGTGTAGTGCTACATCATTACAAAATTAGGTTTATGCTAAATTGATTTGAAATATAAAAGTGACTAGTTTAAATTGATCATTAACTTAATATTAAATGTAGAATAGAGCTTTCAGGCAAAATATTTTTTAAAAAAAACTCAATTTTTTTGTACAATATTTTTTTTAATTTGAACTTTAAATTACAAATATTAATTACATATTCTTGTAGGGTTTAAATCGAGAGGGAGTCATGCGAAAGCTTATAGTTTGCAAACCATGAAGATGATAAATCAAATGACAAAGAAAAACATAATACTAAAAGGAATATTGATATGGTTTGGACAAACGACCTACATATTAAAAATAAAATTGAAAAACTTAAAACCTATTGAGAGAAAATCTCCCCCTAAATAAAACTCTTTAAAGACTACATTGTAGATGCTTTGTGTTGTTGAATGAGAAGAAGGGTCTTCTATTTATAGAGGTCCAAAACCTTTCCTCCAAGAAAGAGATTAGCCAAATATGGAAAAGATTATATATTTCTTTAAGGAAAAGTAAAAGTAATTATGGTACTGATTACTTATTATGAAATATAAAGCAAATGAGAAGAAGAAGAATGAAGAGAGAAGAGATGAGACTTTTTTATTTCTCTTGAGAGATTTCTTGATGGGTTTAATTACAATGAAGTAAACCCCCTTTATTTGTAGGGGAAAACTAACTTTGGGGTTTCTAACTTTTTCATAAATAGATATACACTATATATGGTAAAGTATACATTCACTATATATGGTAATATATTTATAACACTCCTCCTTGAATGTTTAATTGATAGATAATGTTCCTCGTTAAAACCTTACAAGAAAAAATCCAGTGGAAAAAAAATCTAGTGAAGAAAAAAGAGTACACATCTCTAACAATACACATATAGGCTGCCTCATTAAAAAGCTTATAAGGAAAACTCAGTGGACAAAACCTCGTAAGGAAAAAAGAGTACAGCGCGTATTAACTCCCTCTAATGAGAACATCCTTGAACCTTTGCATCCCGATCTTGTGCACCATCTTCTTGAAAGTTGCAATTGGAGGAGACTTGGTGAATAAATCAGCCACATCGTCACTTGAAATAATCCGTTGCACCATTATTTTGTAGCTCGTGTGTATAGAAAAGTTTTGGCGAAATGTGCTTCATTCTATCTCCTGGAGTCTTCCCTTAAGTTGCGTTGTGCAAGCTGCATTATCCTCATAAGAATATATGGGTACTTTGTCACATTTCAAACTACTTTTTCGCGAATGAGATGTATCGTGGACCTCAACCACACACACTCTCGGATAGCTTCATGAATAGTTATTATCTCAGCATGGTTCGATAAAGTGGCTAGATAGACTGCTTTGTATATCTCCAAGATATGGCAGTATCACTACATATGAACACATTGCATGTTTGAGACCGAGATTTATACGGGTCAGCAGCATGACCAATAAGATCGAGACTACAATCTTGCTAACAAATTAACTGAAAAGGCTATATCAAGTCTTGTAGTATTTGCAAGATACATGAGTGCACCAATTGCACTAAGATATGGTATTTCTAACTAATTCAATGCGGTATATTTCTCATGTCAGCAACTAATCTATTGCTTTGAAAACTCTCCAAGAGTTTCAATAATTTTCAAGCTATAAGCTTATACAATATAAGGATTATAAATAAGTTTCCCAAAAAATTCTATATGCTTCAGGCATTTTAAATCCTTTAGAGATTTTCATATAGATTTTTGTCCAGTGACAATATTGATATGTGTGACATCTTCAAGTGTCTGGACTGCAAATCAATAAGTATTATACTTATCAATATGCATCTTTTCATGTCACTTGATAAATGATTCTACGTCAGCATGCTTAAATTAACGTACAATTCAGATCCTCGTAATCATTTACAATATTACGCCAATATTGTATCAAAGATATCATCAACGATTTCTCATTTTGTATCGATTCTCAATGTAACATAATATTTTGAGATCTCAACACTTCATTATTTTAAGGTACCTGAACCTCTCATAAGGTTTCATGAAGTGTTAGGTCGCAAGCTCTTTAAGAGCATATTGCTTTCTTATTACGATTATTTGCTCCTTATTATTTTTAAGGATCATTTCATTTGGAATCGATTGATCTACCATGATTCATGCATGCATAGACTATGTCCTTTAGGGACAAAAAATAGAAGCAGTTGCAGCTTAAATATGAGATGTTTTCGGTATTTGACTTGAATTATCTTTTGAATGAGGATATGATGATAATTCCGAACATATTTGTGCATCATGGTATATTCATTAATTGTATACCATACATCAACTATTAGATGGAATAGTTGGTTCCTGACCTTGAACTAATTGAGAGGGAAGAAATAATCATAATTTATTGGTCTAGTGCATACAAGTTCTATTGTATGCAACATATCATATTTTAGACCAACACATGAAGCTTTGTTCTCCTTAGCAATGGTTTAGCTATTTATCAAATACATTCAATGCCAAACCATCATCATCAAGATAAATTGTCTTGATTACATTGTCTGAAAGTTATGCTCTTAACTCAATTTTATTGAGCAAGCAACTTTATGAATGTCAAACTACAGGTTGACAATGAATGTACATGTGATTATCTTATATTGATGCATCTTAATAGACCACATGACAGGCAAACGGGCCCATATTCACCTTTTACACTTGTCAGATTTTAAGGTATCCAATCCCAACATTAATTGGTCCAACCAACTTATCATAAGAACAAACAACATTAAAAGTTCATAAAGAATTTTCTAATTCTTCAATATATGTTTAATACTCACTATGCACATCTTTGGGATGTCGCAATCATTCATATCAATTTATGAACTTTTATAATAGTAAACTCCAAGTTTATCATGACATGTATTTTTTTTGCTTTACTAAATTTCATATTTACTATGATATGAAAAGATTTCAGATTTACTTCTTCAGAAGTAGATTTCAAAATAACTCTTCTCAATTATTTTGCCTCTTTCGGAGATGAGTTGTGATATCATCACAATCAAGTGCACGTTTGTATTGATAAGCGTCACAAAATATTGTCACATTCACTCCATGAAATGAATCTATGCTTATAACAATCAAACTTCTCATTCACAGGAATGGAGTATAATCATGTCTTAAACCTATCAATATTATGATAGCTTATAACCTCTTTCAAAATATTGTTGATTCAAGATCAAATCGAGGCGTGCATATAATGTAGAGAATTTTTATCTAACATATCTTATAATCATAATAAGCGTGTGAAAATATTATCACTTTTTATGATTATTATCATATTGTACTTTCACGCTTATATTCGTACATTCAATCACTTGTCTTCTTTCAGACATATTATGCACTGCTACCACATTCACTTCAGAGAATGGAGCATATTCAATGGTACATGTCTCATGACTTTTCACAAACACCCATTATTTTGCCTTAGCTATTATAATACATCAGTGTGGTATATTGAGATTCAAACTCAATATCTTATCCATATAAAGGCGTCTTAGGTTATAACTCGATTGGACTTGAACCCAACATCTTATCATCATGGTGCATTGGAACTTTTAACCCAATGTATTACCCTCTTAATGAGATGAGACTTAAATTCATCATTATATCTTTTAAAAATATTGTTCTTTATGAACAAATTTAAAGCGTAAGTGGTTTCAAACCAATTATTTTTTCTCAAATCCAATAATAGTTTTATCATTAGTAGCAAAAGATAAATAACATAAGGAATTACTAACCTTGAAATTACCTTTAGATTTATAATTTCACATTGTTTGGCAAAGTCTCGTGCTGATAACGTGTTATGAAATATAAAGCAAATAAGAAGAAGAAGAATGAAGATGGAAGAGAGGAGACTTCTTTATTTCTCTTGAGAGATTTCTTGATGGGGTTAATTACAATGAAGTAGACCCCCTTTATTTATAGGGAAAAACTAACCTTGGGATTTCTATTTTTCCATAAATAGACATACACTATATATGGTAAAGTAGACATTCACTATCTATGGTAATTTATTTATAACATTACTTTTATTTTCCTTTTAAGAAAAGTAAAACTTAAATTTGATAAGAAAATTAAGGTAAAGACCCTAACAATCCTAACACTTGTAATGTATATTAAATAACATTGTATATAAGGTAATTGCATTGAATTGATTTAAATTATATAATTATAAATAAATAAAAATAAATAAATAATCATTAATTTGATATTTTACTAACTTAATTAAAATTAATGAATAATTTTTTTAATTTAAAATAATTCTTGCATGTCTAAACTCTTTTGGAGCTAATTACTTCCTGTCTCAATTTTTTTTCAAAATTACTAAAAATTCATGATTTAGTTCATACGTATACATCAAATTCTTTTGGATACATCACTTAATTTTACACGAATACATTACATTCTTTCGGATACATCACTCAATTTTACACGAATAGATCACATTCTACACGAATATGTCACATTCTTAAGGATATATCATTTAATTTTACACAGGTACATCAGATTTTTTAGATACATTATTTAATTTTACATTACATTACATTTTTCAATGATGTATCCTAACTTTTAACTAAATAGAAGATTTATATAATTATTTTTAAAAAATAAAATTTTAAATAGTTATAATAAATTAAATTGTGATATAACTAAATTTTTCAAAATTCAACTAAGTTGACCCATGCTAAATATAGAGCAACCCAACTCAGCTCTATCCACAGCCCTACCCACAAATAAGTAAGGGGGGAAGGGAAAAAGACATGGCTTGACCGTTTTTAAAACTAATGACCCATATTTGGGCCAGTTGACATATTATGGCCTGTCGGCCAAACTAATTTCATAAATTGGTCATTTCTAATTTTGGGCTACAGGCCATTTATTTACGCCTTTTATTTAGATTTTTTTCTCTTTTTTTTCTTCAATTTTATCTTGGACTAGAAATCTGTTTTCCTTTAAAAAAACAAAAAATTGTACTTTTAGTTTTTTTTTTTACATAATGATTAAATATAATTGTATAAAACTGTTTAATTATTATATAGGATATGTACCTATAGAAGATATATATACAAAAACTATATAGAATGTGTATAAAAGTTATATCATTGTAGTATAAAAGATGTATTTGTATAAAATATGTTTAAAACTTGGATAGAATGTGTAAATATATATATATATATATATATATATATATATATATATATATATATATATATATATATATATGTATATATATATATATGTATGTATGTATGTATGTATACGATATGAATAGCTACTATATCATTAATGTATAAAATATTATATATCATTATTGTATAAAATATTTTATTTTTATATAATAAATAAAAATATACTTTTTGTATTTGATTGATAAAAAAAGATTATCAATTAGAATATTTATAAATTTCTATTTGTTTGTTTGAAGAAAATATAATATTTTATGCGATTGTTTTTCTGATAGAATTAAAAAAATATGCTAACTCCCAAATTGTATTTAAATTTATACAAAAAATAAAAAATTAACTTGCAATAAACAATCTAAAAAGTATATAATATGTTTTACATAAAATTAGTCGAACTTATAAGGAACATTCAAATTTCAAAAGATTGCTAGTGGTAGGGGTGGCAAAACTAGCACAAATTCATTTTACTCACTCAATCCGTCCATATTTTAATGGGTTGGACTAGAGTGATTTTGAAGATGGCTTATTTTGGCTAGCCCAAGTAAACCCATTATAAATCATCAATTCAAATGGGCTCATGATGATGTCCAACTTTGACTCATATGTTTAATCCTAGTATTTATAATTTTCTTTTTAATATTTTAAATTTTTTTAGTTGCTTCAATTATATTCTTTTTCGTCTTGAAATAATTATAGCAATAAATAATTTTTTTTCCTTACACCATCCCCCTATCCCTACCCCACCAAAAAAAATTTAAATACTTTCTAAAATTTATTTTTTAAAATAAATCAATTTTTCCTCACCCACCTCCCCCTACGCCGACCAACCCTAAACCCCCTCCAAAAAAAAAAAAATTTAATTTATATTTTTTAAAAATAATATTTTTCTTACACGATCACGCTACCTCGACCCCCTCCAGCCCCCTCCACCAAAAAAATAAACTTAATTTTAAAACAAAAAAATCAAAGTCTTTTTTAATCCCAACCAACCCCTACCCCCCCCCCCTCCCTTCAATTCTTACACCATTCTCCTACCGCGGCCCCCACCTCTTGAAACACGACCCCCTAGCAGCCCCTATCTCCGCCCTCCTAAAAAAATAAATTTTTCTCAAAATTTATTTTTTTATAAAAAAAATTAATTTTTTTTCTTACTCCAACCCCTCCCTCTCCATACCCTGACCCACCCCCTGCCCCCTTCCTAAAAAATATTTTTTTAATGGAAAAATTTCAGAAATAGCAACTATAGAGCCTTAATTGTAACTTTTATAGCTACAGTTTCATAATTACGAAAAATAGTAAATTGTATTTTATATTTAAATAAATTGTTGCTATACAAATACATATACAGCAAGATTTACTTTTTTTGTTTACTCAAATTTATTGAGTTAAATAAGGAATAATTATCCCATCTAATTAAATTTTCATAAATTACTCTGATTTAAATTATTAGATTCCTTTTCCAAATCAAACTCAAATTTGAAGATTATTATTTCCATGATCTTCAAAATTTCAAAGTATCATTCTCCTATATCTCTAATTATTTTTTCTCGTTAGTTTTTTCATTTTTTTATCTTTTATTTTATTTTATTTTATTTTCTTTTCCATTTTTTTTCCACTTTATTTTCTCTCTTCTACTTCTCTTCTTTTTTTTCTTTTTCGTTTTTTTATTTATTTTTTTATTTTTTCATTTTTTTCATTTTCTTATATTTTTCTTCGTTTTCTTCTTCTTTTTTTAATTTTTTTTCGCTTTTGATTTTACACTTCTATTTCTAGTTTCTATTTCTCTTTCTTTTCTTTTTTTGATTTTTTTTTCATTTTTGTTTTTTTCTATTTATTTTTTTACTCTTCTATCCGTATCTTTTATTTTTAAAAGACAAATATTTATATCATATATACATATTCACAAATATACAAAATAAATAGACATACAGATCTGCTTATGTATTTACGCAAAAACATATATATATATATATATATATATATATATATATATATATATATATATATATATATATATATATCTGCATATGTATTTACAGAAATACATATCTGACTCACATGTATATATAAACATATAGGACACAAAATCTCTATAACAAAAATGACAATTATATCCATATATATATAGGTAATAAAAAAATACATATACATATCTTAAAATAGTAAAAGAAAACAAATAAGTATATATGTTACCCTCTAAAATGGCATAATATGTACAGTTCAAAGACAAATTCAAACCGTATAAAATACATATACCTCTGCATAAGTATTTACAGAATACATACCTGATCCATATGTATATTCTTATTTTATATGAGTCACCTTTGTATTTCGCAAATACATATAAAGATATATAGTATAGTTATGTTTGTTACTGTTTAATATGAATATACTATGTATGTCGTAAATACATATGTATATTTTGTACTGTAAATACATATTCAGATCTGTATAACTATGTATTTTGTATGTTTTTTGAACATGTGTATATGATATACATATTTTTCTTTTCAAAAATAAAAGTTAGAGATAGAAGAGTGAAAAAAGAAAAAAAAAGAAAAAAAGAAAAAGAAAAAAAAAGAAGTGAAAAAGAAAGAGAAATAGAAGTGTAAAAATAAAAGAAACAAAATAAAATAGAAAAAATAAGAAGAAAACGAAAATAGAAAAAGAAAAAAAAGATATGAGAAAGAAAAAAAAAAGAAAACGAAAAATAAAAAAAAATAGAAGAGAGAAAATAAAGTGAAAAGAAAAAAAAATAAAAATAAAAAAGAAATCAAAATAAAAAGATAAAAAATAAGAAGAAAACGAAATAGAAAAAAAAAAGATATGAGAAAGGAAAAAAAAAAGTAAGAAAAAAAAGAAATAGAAGAGAGAAAATAAAGTGGAAGGAAAAAAGAAAAAAGAAAAAGAAATCAAAATAAAATGATAAAAGATAAGGTAAAAAAAAAACTAACAAAAAAAAAGGTGGAGATATAAGAGAGTGAAACACATGTTTTATTTTGAAATCTTGAAGATCATGGAGATAATTATCTTCAAGTATGAAAAAAAAAAAAAAAATAGAAGTGAGAAAATAAAGTGAAATAAAAAATGAAAATAAAAAATAAAAAAATATGGCTATATTTGGGAAAGGTGAAATAGTGGAGTGAAAATAAGAAAATGTAAAGTAGTGAGAGTAAAACATGCACTTGGCTACTTAATGAGTAAAATAATTTTACTTTTAGTATAGACTGTAATTTTACAAAAGTGTTGTTACTTATTGTAATTATAGTCTTAAGTATGCTATTTTCTGTAATTTTTTCTTTTTTAATTTATATTTTATAAGAAAAAAAAAATTCTTAGCCCACCCCCTACCCTTACCTCTCCCCCCTCCCCCACCCTTCCAAAAAAAGAATTTAAATCTTCAAAATTTATTTTATAAGAAATATTTTTTTTCTTTTTCCACCCTCTTATCCTATTTGTTATCATTGTTTTGTATTACATACATATACAAATACTTTATTATATTTTTTTTAGTTTTCATATTTTATTTTTACTTGAAAACAATAATAATAACAATATAATATAAATATAAAAAAAAAACACCATTCCAAGCTAAATTTCTACTAAAATGATAAATTATTCAATGATGAGTTAAGTTGAATGAATTGAGTTATAACTCATTGTTTAGCTCATTTAAACCTAGTCCATCTTAGTCTATCTATATTTTGAACGGATTGAACAATAATTTATTTATCGTTTTAGCCCATTTTAACTAGTCTAAATTTGATCCAAACTGTCCATTGTCATCCCTAGCTGGTGGTATTAATGGAGGAACCTAGAGATAATGCTTAACTGTCTTTGCACATATATCTGGATAATGGAACCACTACATTCTCTTTTGTTTTGATAATTGATATTTTTCAAAAATAAAAAAATGCAATATTAAAAGGAAAACGAAAAAATTAATGAAAAACAAACAGAAAATAAAAAGAAAGAAGAAGCAAGCAGCAAGGAAGAGCGAAATGGCTATTATATGAAAAATATGAATTGAAAGAGTATTTTAATGAAAATAGTTTGATCCGACTGCCCATATATGTCCATTTTCCAGTAAGTAATGGAGCATGCCACTTAAGTAATGCGCAAGTATTTAAACATGATAGTACAGATTATTTTTCTGACAAGAGTAACTCTTGATTGAATTTTAAAATGATTAAAATGCTTTTTTTTTTATGTAATTAAAAAAAACATTTTACTTAGATGAGGAATCACGAAATTTTCTCGATATTTTCCTTTACCAGATATAAGTAATTAATATTTGATCCAGATATTGATACCTACCCAGTACCACTCTACGCCCGGTCTTCTAGGCACCCCAAAGTTTTCAGCTCCTCTCTACGCTCCTATAAAATCTCTCTTAACTAAAGCTCTTTCTCTTTCCCATCCCCCTCTTTGTGCACACAGTTCTAGAAGACGAAGTTCAACTCAACCAGCGATGGCTTCCTCTACCATCAAGAAAGTCCACATTATTACCCAAATCGTCCGCCTCAAGCAAGTTGTTAAGCGATGGAAAGACAACTCCCTTCGTTCCCGCTCCGTTATCTCTTACTCTTCTTCTGATTCCGACGAACCCGGTTCTGCCCTACCCAACCGGCGTTGTACACCTTCCGGTTCTTTGGCGGTCTATGTAGGCAATGAGCGCCGCCGGTTCGTGATACCGACCCGGTTTTTGAATCTACCAATATTCATTTCGCTACTTGATAAGGCGGAGGAGGAGTTCGGCTTTCAGCCCACCGGCGGGTTGGTTTTGCCTTGTGAAGTTGAGTTCTTTTCGGAAATCTTGAGGTTGCTTGAAATTGATGAAGAGAGATTCGGTGTTTTAAGGTTGGATGAGATTGATTTAGATCAGTCTTGTAAAGAAGCTGAAGCTGTTTCACATGGATTTGTTCCACTGCTTCAGAATGCTAGGGCTTAGAACGGACCGGTTTTGTATCCCGGCCCAATTTGGTTCGATTTTCGAGGAGGAAGATTTAGATTTTAGGGTTTTTTTTTTTTCGGGGGCGGGGGGGGCGGTGGGTTATTTTTCAACCCTTTGTGAACCCAGAAATTTGGTTTTATGACGGTTTGCTGGATTCCCAAAGAGACGTTGGTGAGATTTTTCCTTTTTAACCCCTAAACTATGATTATTATTATGGTGGGGTGACAAGCTGATGATTATTATTGTTATTATTATTACTATGATGATGAAATTAGCTTGATTTAATGAAATATTCTGGTCATTTGACTTTGGAAATTTGAAAACATATTAATGCTAGTCAGTTTTCTTGCTTAGTCTAATTGTTGATAATTTTAGTTGATTATGAGAATCACATATTGCTGAGCTGTTTTAATCAAATGAAATGATGCTCAAATTAGCTTATTAATCATACTGTTTCAGTGAATGGCTAAAAATCAGTCAATGAAATTTTCCCAAGCGTAAAAGAATTACTTTTATGAATATTTATTTGTCTGCTAGAAAGAAAAAAGGATGAGTTTGATTGTGTACTGGAGTTTGATTGATAGAGAATAAAAGATAAAAAAGGGTATACGATCAAAAATACGCTATATTATTGTTTATTGAATATATTTACGTGTAAACAACATAAATATCCTAGATAATGAAAATAATTACACAAAATTTCTTCTTGTTTTTTTTCTTCTTCTTTTTTTCCAGACATACTCATACATTCGGTCATATATTATACATTGATCGAATGTATGATATAACAGTTAATCCTATATTTAAAGTAAGAAAATTTTTAATTTTTTTACAGTTCCTTAATTAAAGGCAGTAATTAGCCAACATTAAGTTGTTTATTGATAGAATATTAACTGATATTTGAATTTTTAAAACTTTGTTATACATAATTTTTTTTTCCTGTGATTCAAAATCTGGAAAGTCAAAAAATAACTATTTTCTTCTACACCCGTTCTTCAAAACTACTAAAATCTTCTTCTACATACGTCCTTCAATACTAGTAAAATCAATATGAATATCCCCATATTGTTGCGACATTCTGAAATTTGGGAGTCAAAAATTAGTTATACGTCATACAAAAGTGACGCAATAGTAATTTCGACAAATGTGGACGAGTCAATCACAACCGCAGGACTTGCAATTTCTTTCCAAAGGAATCATGAAGAATATAATATGGTTTTCTATGTGTGGATGCTTTGAATGGTTTTGGTTGTATAAACATTTTTATTATTTTATTTTTTTTAATGCTGGAGCAAGTAATATATATATATTTTTATTGATTATAGATGTTAATTTCTTTAATCAATGATTTATATTAGTATAAAAATTTTAATCTTTTTCCCTATGTCATAGTTCGTAACCATATAACTTGAAGTTAGAACATGATTATAAATGCGCATTAACTATGTAACTTACCCTCTATAGGAGTAAGTAATTGTTGAAACGCACGGTGTATCAAACTGTTGTACATTAATAGTTAATGTGTAATAAATGTATGATATAACATTATACGTTTTTAACATGTATGAGGTTAGAAATATAATAACGAATTTAACTGAATTCAATTAAAAAAAATTATATACAGTATCATTCCAGTAAATTTACGAATGTATAATATGTTTTTATACAGTCAAATCAATGTATAATAAATGTCCGCCTTTCCAGTAAACGTTTGAATGTATAATAAGTTGTTATACATTCAAAGCAATGTATAGTGAAATTGTGTCATTCCAGTAGACTTACAAATGTATAATATTTAATTATACATTCGTATCAATGTATGATATAGCATCATACATTATAAATGTGCATGGTATTAACAATTTCTGTAATTTTTTTACAAGTAATAAACGTTTTACAACATGTATGCTGTTATGTAATACATACTTTTAAAACGTATTAATCTTTAGTTCAATGTAAGATTCACTTATAAGCAAAGGTACATAACAGGAAACATACTATGTGTTCAAAATACAATGTTAGATTAATTAGTAATATGTTGTTTTAATCATTAACACAATAAGTGAAAGGGAAATTCAATAAGTACCATGAATCAGTTCGTAACGTTGCAGTAGTGTCTCGGTGACTAGAAAGCATATTCTCATAAGATGAAGACATCCATAAATGTAAATTAACATCTAGAAAGTAATCTTTGACTTTGTTTAACATCAACTACAAAACTAAGATTTAGTTGATTCAATAAGATAACTAATATTATGAATTCAGAGTGACCTATCAATTTTTTGTAATGAAATGCGACGATCCAAATAATTTATCCAAAATTATAAATAAGTCAATTTCATTACTAATTATCATGAATTCTTAATGACCAACCAATTTCTCGTGACAAAATGCGATGATCTAAATAACCTGTCCAAAATTGTAAATAATTCAATTTTAAATCACTAATTATATATGAAATATTATCAACAAAACTCACAAAGAAATTTCTCACTTTATAATTGTTTATCAAAAATACATCATTTATTATTGTAAACTTCAAAACTAATCTAAAATTTTAGAAAACATACCTCTGGACAAATTCACTTCAAGAAACTGCCATTTTATAAAGAATATGAATGATATATTTATGGTGAGAAACATAAGAGAAAGTAATAAAACAAACATTAAGATCTACTATAAAAGAAAAATTCATAAAAAAAAAAAAACTTAGAAATACAGAAGCAATGTTAACGATAAAGTTCATGAATGAGATTGTCCAATAATATTTTTTATATCTATAGAAGACCCTAAATCAAAAAGGAATTAAAAAAGTAAACATTGTCTAAACCAAAAAGGAATAAAAAAAATAAATATTATAGATTTCAACACCTACAAAAAAGTTAAAACATGAAAAAAATTAAAGAAAAAGACAAATAAACTCTTACTTAGAAAAAATATTACCTAAATCACACAGAAAAAAAGGAAGTTTAAAATGACAAACATAAATAAAAGCCATTATTTATGGAAGTGGCACCTCTATTTAAAAATTTGGGATAGACAAAATATATTTTAAGAAAACAACGAAAAACTATACTAATAGCAAAACGAGAACCCGAATCTCTATTTTAGATCACCTAACTTTAAAAAAAAAAAAATTAATAATCAAAATTTAGTATATTTATTTTATTAGGATTTCATAAATATTTTGTTGGTTATTTCTTTCCATATATTTCAAAAGTCCTTAATCTCTATCCTATATATTTTAGGAGTGTTTAATTTCTATTATATATTTGTAGGAGTCCTTAATTTGATTAAATAATATTTTTTTTTTTTAAAAAAAAGGTGAAAAGATAATTTTGTCTATTGAGGAGACTTTTAATGAAGGGTAAAAAGTTCAAATCACTTTTCTAAGGGTCTTCACAATTTTAATATAATATATATTATAGATAATGGACAAGTAACTATAGACGGGGAGAATATAAATCAATTTCATTTCAACATTATCCTTCGTTTTACTCCTCCGTCCATTAATAGTTTTCTATTATTGATTCGACACACAAATTAAGAAATAGTAAGGACCTGCTAGGGCATGAATTTCCAAGTAATTTTTGAAAAAAAATTGACAAATAGTGTTTGACTATACATTGTCATTACTTGCCATATATCTTTGGCAAATAATTCAAATTTCTAAATACTATAATTTCTAAATATTTTTTTAATATTTTCACTCCAACAACTAAAAAGATTATCTCAATAATTATAGAAATTATCTCAACAATTATTAAAATTATTCAATAACTTTGTAAAGTGATTAGATAATTGTGCAAAGTTGTTGGATAATTTTGATAATTGTTGGGACAACTAATGTAGTTGTTGAATAACTGTCTCAGTTGTATCTTTTTTAAATAAATAAATAAATAAATAAATAATAATAATAATAATAATAATAATAATAATAATAATAATAATAATAATAATAATCTCTCTATATATAGAGGAGGATTAGACGCATGCTGACGTGGTATGTCTGAAAATCCACCATTCGTATTTATCTAACAAAGCACCAGAAACAGTAACTCTTGCCGTTTCAAAAAAAACCTTCGGTTTTCCCTTCTTTCCTCTTCAACCACCGTTAACCCGAAAAACTATAGTTCACAACTGGTACGTCCTTTTATTGCTTGGTATAAGCTGGAAGCTCCATATTAGTTCATACATGTGTTGTCTATTTTTATTTCCTTTATTCTTAGTATCTTGAAACTTAACGGACATTAGCATTAAGGTGATTCAAAAAGTGAGAAATTAGGTGTTACGAAATTGGTTGGAAACTTTTCGTAAAACCATTTGATGGACTAACCTTGTGTTTGTATTATATCTGGCAGGCTCATCGTTAGCAACCAGGACAAGTGGTATTTGAACCATATAGATAAGCCATGGCATGATTTCTATTCAAATGAGCCACTAACTAATATTACATATTTTGATCAACAACGGCTGGTTATTGATGGTGAAGTATGTATGTGGGGTGAGCATATTGATGGATCAAACATCGAAACAACCATATGGCCTCGTGCAGCAGCAGTTGCAGGTACTCCTTCTCTCTTATTGAATTGTCTTCCTGAAATCTAGCTCCCATTAGGCCATAGATTTTGAAGTTGAAACTTGAAAATTTGAGTTTTCGAAGTTGATAATTTTGGAACGAGAAGTTGTGTTTGGACATGCATTTTACTTGAACAGTTTTTTCAAACATTGTTAAGTAGCACATATGCTAGATTATTTCGTGCTGATAACAGATGACTTCTGTGTCTACTCCTGTTCCTTGCTACTTCTACTATAAGTAATGACATGTCTCCGTATATGGTTCCAGAATAGGATGCCCTTTGAACATGTTAAATCCAATAGTCTTTCTCTTCGTAACATCACTTCTTTGTTATTGCTGGAGTACTTTCTGCACTAAAGAGAGGCTATGGACCGCTTATGACAACATTGCCAAGAATCCAAAAGCTACTCGCAAGCTGGCGTATTTCAGGTGCTTATTGAATCAAAGAGGAGTGGCGTCTGGTCCATTAACCGGAAGTGGGCGAGCTGCACCAGAAGAACCAGGTTCTTTCTATGAGCAATAGTTACCTAAAGAACTAGGTTCTTTTTCGTCTCATTCTTTAATCAATTCCTAGAATAAATTAAAATTCATATATATGGTGCTTCTGAGTATTAGGAGGTGGTTATGCATCAGAAGTAGTCGATATACATTGTAAGGCAACACTCTGTTGCTATTCTTTCAAATGAATATATATGGAAGTTATATCAGTCTTATTATAAGTTCATTGGCAGTCAATTGGTGTCTCACAACAAACCTTATTACATGTTTTCGTCAAGGCAAATTATGAAACTATACACAATGTTGTCAAAGGAGCGTTTAAGCCCAGAAGTAAGTCTCAAAATGTGTTGAGTGCTTCGTCTTGCTTAATGTGTGTTTTAGTCTGTCATCAAGGCTCCAAGACATTCTTTACTTGCCGACGAGTCTCTTCCACACTCATAATTTTTTTTTTAAATTCTTTATTCATGTGTTTGTCATTCATGCTTATAATTATTAGTCTTGGACTAAACACATATATTTGCATGTATTCCTTCTCCTTTTGCACCTTGTTTCTATAAAGCCCACGCTTAACTTGCACTTCGTGTTTCTAATCCTAACGGATCTTAGAGTTCTTTTGCGCTTTTTGCTTTTGATAACACTAACTGTACATGAGCCTAGGCCTTTTCAGATTGGAAGAAGTATAGGAAAAGTAAATGTAAACATGGTTTCAATCAGATTTCAAGCTACAAGATTAGTCAAAGCAGTGCAAAAGTCTTGAACACAGAAACCTTGACTATTATAATCTTGAAAGAGGTATTTCGTTATGGTTATGAAAGCATTTGATAGAAAATACAAAATACCATCTCATGAATTCATCCTATTTCATTAGATTCAGGATGTGATATGGCTCTAGAGGATGAAACGGATATGGACAGCATCAATAAGATTTCATTCTTGAACAAAAATCCTTTTTTCTTACTTATCTTGTCTATTCCATGATCGGAACAAGAGAAGATACACATTATACTGTCAATCATAAGGGATTAGCAAATCGATTCATGCATGCACTTTAAAATCAATGCAAGAATTTTATTATGCCAGTATGTCACAAGATAAATAGAGTTAAAACAAGTCTGTAATCTCAAAATTTTGTACATAAGACAACCATTTTACCAGGTAAAATTTCAGCTAGAATTATAAAGAATTTTCGCGCATTTATGGTTTCCATGGTGGAGGTGGTGGTGAACTCATTGGATATAAAGGCGAAACACCTGAGAAAATTGCATTTTTATCAACACCAAAACCACCACTACCAGTTAAAGAAACCAGTGCAGCAACAAGTCTTGTATTTCCTGCAAGTGTTGGCTCTGTATAGTTGAAGTTCGCGCGCGAATCTTTGAACTTGTCAAATTTATGAGGTCATCCTACCATGGATTGGGATTTTTGGTGTCTCTCCATCTCCAACCTCCAGTGCATGAGTACTTTGTTTTACCAATAGGTATTGATGCACCTCTATGATGAACATGTCTTGGGAATTTGTTTCCATATCCCACTATGTAGCTCATCGTCATGGGATTGTCAGCTAAAATATAATACACCTATTTTCCAATGCACAAAAGGACACAATGTTAGGACATGTTGGAAACTCTTAATGTTAAATCATACTTCCTTCATTTCGATTTGTTTGTTTAATTTTGACTTGACAGAGTTTAAGAAAGTAAAGAAGACTTTTGAATTTTGTGGTATTAAACATTCCATGTAAAAAAAGGAAAGTGACATTCTTTTTAAAACAACATAAAAAGGAAAGTAAGACATACAAATTAAAATCGAGGGCATATTAATTTTAGAGTGTATTTGGTAATGATGGAATTCTGAAAGAACAATAGATATTAGATACTAATAATAACATAGCAAATCAGTGATTATTTTGATGAAACATTTGAGTACAAAATATTTGAGATTTTTTTTATTGTTTTCTTATTTTCAAATTAAAAAATTTAGCAATATTCTACTTTATTTATTGAGTATCATTAATAATTATTGTAGTTAAGTTAAAGAAGAGTTGAAAAGCCTATTAGCTTTCAATTTATTCCATTGTGCTTCTTCCCATTATCAATTTTTTTTTTTTTTTTTTGGGGGGGGGGGGGGGGGGGCATTTATTTATTTTAAATTGTGTATAATAAGAAATAATTGCTCCTTTTAATGAGCAAGTCCAAAAACTTTTTCAGTTTTTATCTTTTGAGATACATATAAGTTATACAATAGACATGAAAATATTATGTCTTTTATTATATAACCATGAAATAAAATATAGGATAAATTTCTACGGATATTGTAATGTCCACAATACATAAAAAACAGTTTAAGAAGATTTCGAGTGTTTGAAAGTGAATCTACTATAATAAAATGGTAAGTTTCTCAACTTTTATTCTACAAGTTTGTTTAATGTTCTTAAGATTATACACCGGACATGATGATTTTTTATTTTATAATATTATTTTAAACTTTTTACTTTTGAAATGAGAAATGAGAGATGGAAATGAATTAGTCTTTGAATAGTGGCAACGATTATGATATATTCTTGAATAACAACAAATTGTGGATATTGTGGATCACTATCGTTTTTGTTATTGTCAAAAGATATTATTCTTTTAATAGTATTTGTTCTTATGATTTTTAAAATGGGCAGCTATGGAGAGGATCCGACAAAGAATCAAATCACAAAATCTATTATACGTAATACGATAAGAAATTTTTTATTTAATAGTAATGTACGTATTTCATAATGTAGTCCTATAAATAGCGGTATTATAAGACAACTTTGTGAAAATAATCACATGAGCTTTTGAAGTTGTTACGTTTCTGGTGCTTATTGTATTCTATCTATCTGTCCGTCCGTCCGTCCGTCCGTCGCCACCTAATGTATTAAGGTGCGTTAGGGCACCGATCTAGGCTACTTCGAACCTATTTTGTCATTTTGTCTTAGTTCACCAGAGTTTAGGTAAAGGTTCAAATTACCTCAAAAGGAAATGTTACGCACCTTTCGAGGTCCACAAAGGTGGTTCCCGACCGAATTCATACTTTACGTGGAGATTCTACGTGATCAAATAAAAGGTCTCTTATTTTATTATTAATTTAATATTTATCTAGGTGATAAAGTAATTAACAACTATTTCACTTAATTATGTCTATTAATCATCTAAGTGATAAAATCAATAAAAATATGTAAATCAGATAAACGAGGAGAAAGAAATAACATAATTTACAATAAAAAGGGGATTGCCTTATAATAAACTAAATACCCCAAATAAATGAACATGTAAAGTAAACAAAAGAATAAAAAGAAATCGTCCAAATTAAACAAAGAAATGTTTTGGTCTCACTTGGATCAAAATCCCAACTTGTTTAATCATCATCCGACTCATCGGTCAAACTCTTAGACAAGTAACAATGTCATTAGTGTTGCCGTCAATATCTATTGGGATCATCACTTTCGAATGATTACCCGTCCCACCCCACCTAGGCTGGATGTCAGGTCTAAGGGCGTTCTATAACAAGAATAAAACTAACGTCTCTTAGTAATACTTATCGTCCCACCTATCATCCAAGAGTCATTGGACTTTACTATTTTGAATTTGTGTTCTAGACAAAAATAAAGTTATATTGTCTAGGATTCGAAGCGCGTAATACTTTGGACAACAAGTAGCACATAAGAATCCCAAGTTAGCCTCTTGATTAATTAACGTCGATTAATTAACATGCATAGACAAATAATTAGCTTATTTTGACATCATTAAACTATAGGCATGATATCTAAGTGTTCAACAATTGACAGTGTGAAAAAGACAAATGTGATTCGTGTGTGTAACAATGCATCATCAAATTATTAAAAGAGGGTGTCTAAAGTGTAGTAAATGTGTCAAGAAATTGTGCTCGTGAGATAAGTGTTATGAACTCATGAGAATATAAATTTTTTACCAAAATATAAAAAATGCATTAACATGCTAAAGATGCAATGATGTACCTAGTCGAAAATTTGACATGTTGAGAATGCCTAAAATCTAACATTTAACATGCTAAGAGTAGTGCAGAAAAATTATGTTAACATGCTGAAAATAGTGCTAACATGTTCAAAATAGTGCAAGAAATTAGGTTGATATGCTGAAAGTTGTGCAGGAAATTATGTTAACATGTTGAAGATAATGCAAAAAATTATGCTAACATGCTGAAAATAGTGCAGAAAATTAACATGCTTAAAGTTGTGCAGGAAATTATGTTAACATGGTGAAATTATATGTCAGTAGTGCAGGAATTTATATTAACAAGTTGAAACATGCCGAATACTAACATATTAAAATGCTGAAATTTATCTTAGTGTGCAGAAGCGTGCTGAAATTTATGTAGTAACATGCTGAAAATTGTTTAAATGAGCAGGAATTTTAATATTAACATGCTGCAACCTATATGCTCCTAAAAATGCGCTATAACCTAATTAATTCAATTCTTTGACGGTTTTTCATCATGTTGAAAGTTCACTAATATGCATAAAATTAATGGTTAACATGCATACCAGATTGTCATACTTAAATATTGTTTATATGCTGAAAACATGAAATGACATACCAAATCTAAGTGTCTTAACATGCGAGAAATTAATGCAGTAGCCTAACTTCCTATCATGTTTTAAATCAATGTAGACCTGTTAAGAAGGTGTTAGCATGCTTAGACTTTATTTTAATGTGTCGGATATTAAAAGAAACTCAAGCAATATTTGAAAGCGTCTAAATGATTCATATGTTAATAAATCCTATTTTTGTGTACCTAAATGATCCACGTAACATGTATTGCACATAAACCTAAGTTGTACCTATCTACGCCGTTCATAGAGCACGTAAGTCCCCTCCCTCCGAAGTAGCCCCCCAAATTTATTATACATCAATAATAATAATATCTTTACAAATATTACAAACCAAATAATACAAAACATAAGAAGAAAGAAAAACAACTAGCTATGAAGAATAACATAGTCAATTTCATCATCCCGATGACTCTCTGGAACCCCCCTCCTAATAACACATGTTGAATATAATAGAAGAACTATCCAAACACGGGACAAACACACACATAGTCTGAAATATTGAAACAATCGAGCAAGGCACAACATATAAGCAACAAGCAATTGTTTCAACTAATCCTATAGGCATGCTTTCTAGTATGTAAATACATTGATGAGAGACTTACCAGCAAGCAACAAGTAAAAGAAATTAATAGAGTCAAGCTCTAGTAAGAATAATAGCAGTATGCTTCCAGTAAGCCTTGAAGGTAAACCAAAAGAACCCAAGTATCTAATTTCCTCGTATTAAAATAGCATATGTTTTGTTTAAGAGAATAGTAATTGTAATTGTGATTGTCGAACTTCAAAACTGTCTGTTAATTGAGAATAAGAATTGTTTATATAGTGGGGAAATACGGATGACAAAAAGAAAGGATATTGATCTCCCAGTCAATTAAGGAGTTTCCTTCCTTAAATAAATAAGGTAAATCAATTGATTGCAGGTGCAAAAAATAATATTGGGATTTTCCCTAAAAACAAGCATTGTACTAAGAGGCAAATAGCATATAAGTGGCAGCACTCATACAAAACAGAAGAATAAAGTAATCAAATAAAGTTCTTTAAATGAAATCGATTCAAAGTCACTTTACCATAAATAGATGAGTAAAAAAAAGCTACTAATTTAAGAGAGAATAAATAATAACAGTAAGACGTATTAACATTAGCATTTACCATTAAAATTGATTGACAAATCACAAGGCAACTAATCAAAAAAATCAGGCTAAATCAGTTCACCAATCTACTAAATCAGTTCAGCACCGTTATTTTTCAGTCAAGACAAACATGGATTCAACTTTTTCAACTTTTATTCGGTATCAATTAAATCAACGTAACCCAAATATAGCATTTTTCAAAAACAAGCAGAAGTCGGTAACAATCTCAAGATAAACACGTAACTAAGCGGATTGAAACAATATTCAAATTCAGATATCACAAACCTTAGATCTAAGAAATTGACCTAGGCAATTTGTACCAATAGAAGAAAAGAACACGCAAATTAAATCGAAGAAAATAAATATGTAATCAAAGGATTGAGGAATCAAACCACATAGTAGTTGGGTTCACCAAAAGGGACCTCACCGGTTCTCGCTTTTGTCGAGAACGCGATCGGTGAGAAGAGGGGGGCTGAATCACGACTGGTTTTCCATTGCTGGAGGTGACACCGGTGATGTGGAGGCTGATTATTGATGATTGCATGACAGTGGAGAAGTGGAGGGGATGACGACTGCTGGTGGCACGACTGATTTTTGGTTGAGGAAATTAGGGTTTAGGTTTATGATTTAAAAAAGGAAAGAAAGGGCTGAAGCCATCTCAGCCGTTGGATCAATTTTGATCAATAACTGAGATTAAAATAGGATCAACAATTAAAATTTTAATTTTGGGTTACAATTGAAATACTTGTGGTTAAAATTGGGTAGAAATGGATAGAAAATGGCTAAAAGGTAAATAAAATGTGCAAGGTGATTTCAATTTAGGATGTCTTTTAAATAATAGTAGAGATAAAAAATGATAATAATAAATAGTAACAAATACAACAACAACAACAACAAATCCAGTGTATTTTCACACGGTGGGGTTTGGAGAGGGTAAAATGTACGCAGTCCATACCGCTACCTCCGGAGAGATATGAACTAGACAATGTATTTATAAAAAATGTGAGTGTGCACAATTACGTGAAAAAATAATTTCATTAATAAAATCACATAAAATGTTGTATTTGATTTTAAAAATTATAAAAATGATGCTAAAAGATAATAAAATAATTTATGCATTTTTCTAAATTATGAATGCGACACGTCAGTATGCACTTAATATAAGAACAATGTGTAAAAATATTAATAATTAAAATTAAATAATTTTGATAAAAAATAGCAGCCTAAAAGTGATATCAGGAGGTCAAAATTGGTTGTCAACAACGACTAAATTAAATCCTGAGATTCGTCTATTTTTAATAAAATTAAAATATTTATCTCATTCGGATAAATATGCTCTAAAATATTTATTTGGGTTAATTTTGTCATTTAAGTGACAATTATATTTTTCGTATTTACATTTATGAGATTATATAAATTTTGTTATTTAAATAAATATTTTTATCAAAATTGAGCTTTTATTGAGCTTGAGCTTGAAAAGTAAGTCCAATAGGCAAAATCTTGATTTGAATATAATTTGTTCTAAAAAATAATTAATTTGAATGAATATTCATTTGGTTTTATTTAATCAAGAAGCTCGAAATTAAACAAGGTATTAATTCGTATCAAATTTTTATGTGATTTAGTCAATTTATTAAATTTGACCATAATTAAAATCATAATTGGCAACAATTGCAATGCAATTGACCAATTTAATTTTCAATTTGATTAAATACTAATTAAATTCGGTCAAATCCTAAATTTTAATTAGGGGTTATGTTTTAAATAACCCCTAAAATTCTAACAATCCTATTACCTACTTCAATTAGCCCAAAACCGGCCCATCCAATCAACACTACAACCCAAAATTTGCTAATTCTACCCATTCTTTTCTTTAAGCATCCAACAATCCATTTTTTTTCATTACCAGCCCAACAACACACCCTTGCCAGCTACTCAGCCCAACAATTAAAAACCACCAGCAGCCTAAAATCAAACCCAATTAACCCAACAACAGCAGATCAACCAGGCAACCCGACCTGACCCTATGTTCTTTTCTTCTCCAGCAAACAGTCGCAATAGCAAAAGAGAACCCAACAACTTTTGAAATCACGATAACAACGACCAACAAATGGCAACCTGGGTTCCAACCCAATTTTAACCCGACGAAGCTCTAATGATTTATTTCTCGTCCAAACCCGATCCTTTGACCCTATAACTAGCAAAATAGTAGCAACCGTAAAAATTTCAATCCGAAAATCATTTTAAATTTTGAATATTTGTACAATTGGTTTCCAGCTCATCCCCTTATTCTCTTCCTAAAATGTCCTTTAAATTTCTTGTCCCACATTGATAGAAATGTAATTGGGTTCCAAAAATCCATATATAAATAGCTCATTTGGGAGCAAAAATAAAAAGGCTTGAGAGGTGAAAAAATCCTTTTGAGCAAAATAGTTATATTTTTTAGTAAAAAAAAATTATTTCATAAAAATTGGTTGGCTAATTAAAATTTTTGAGTTGACGATGATGTTTTTCGGTGGTGGTTGATTCCGACGAAACTCGTAGTCTCGTTTTGCTGCCTTGAAAAAGGTGAACACACTTCTCTCTTTTATTTTTATTATCAATTTCTTCTTTATCTCTTTCTTCGTAGTAATATTTATTTAGTCGCAATTGTGAATGAGACTGAAATTGTTAACTGTAGAGGTTTTGATGGCTATAGAATTTGTCTGTGATGATTATTATCTTTGTGTCGTTATTTTGGATGAAGCTGCTTTATATTATTGTTGTGTTGATTCTTATTCACTATTTTAGCTCCATGTTGTTATGTTTTAAGCTATTGTTATCAT
This sequence comes from Capsicum baccatum var. pendulum, assembly GCA_030864225.1. Taxonomy (NCBI): domain Eukaryota; kingdom Viridiplantae; phylum Streptophyta; class Magnoliopsida; order Solanales; family Solanaceae; genus Capsicum; species Capsicum baccatum. The sequence continues at coordinate 184,662,611 of CM061554.1, forward strand.
ATAACTCAAATGCTATTTTGTTGTGTTTGAAGGTTGTAACCTCACTTAGTTTTATCAATCTAATGCAAAATCTTTATTTTTTAGTTCTAGTATGTTGTTTCTGGCCTAATTATTGCTCGTTGTGGTTTCGATTTTATTGTGTTAGTTCGGACTCATTTTTAGTTCTTGAAAAAATTGATATAATTGTTTAAGTTTTTCCCTTTTGATCCATAGTTGGACCACTTCTAAATGTTCCTTGACCTTTAATGGCAATGGAAAATATGAAGTCAGTTTATAAACCAAAATTTTAACCAGAAGATCCTTTTGTTTGTGGCTTAACCGTTGTGGTTTTGATTTTGTTCGGATTCATTTTTAGTTCTTGAGAAAATTGCTATAATTGTTCAAGTTTTTCCTTTTGATTCATAGTTGGACCACTTTTAATTGTTTCTTCAACCTTTAATGTCAATGGAAAATATGAAGTCGATTTATAAACCAAGATTTCAACCAGAAGATTCCTTTGTTTGTGGCTTAACCGTTGTGGTTTTGATTTTATTCGGGTTCATTTTTAGTTCTTGGAAAAATTGCTATAGTTGTTCAAATTTTTTCCTTTGATGCATAGTCGGATCGCTTCTAAATGTTTCTTGATCTTTAATGTCAATGAAAAATATGGAGTCAATTTATAAGCCAAAATTTCAACCCGAAGATCCCTTTATTTGTGGATTAATCATTGTGATTTCAATTTTGTTCGGGTTCACTTTTAGTTTCTTTGGAAAATTACTTTAGTTCAAGTTTTCCTCTTTGATGCATAGTCGGACCGCTTCTAAATGTTCCTTGACCTTTAATGTTGATGAAAAATATGGAGTCGATTTACAAACTAAAATTTCAACCCGAAGATCCCTTTGTTTGTGGATTAATCATTGTAGTTTCGATTTTGTTCGGGTTCATTTTTAGTTTCTTTGGAAAATTGCTTTAGTTCAAGTTCTCCTCTTTGATGCATAGTCGAACCTCTTCTAAATGTTCCTTGACCTTTAATATCAATGAAAATATGGAGTCGGTTTATAAGCCAAAATTTCAACCCGAAGATTCCTTTGTTTGTGGCTTAATCGTTGTGGTTTCGATTTTGTTCGGGTTCAGTTTTAGTTCTTTGGAAAATTACTTTAGTTAAAGTTTTCCTCTTTGATGCATAATTAGACCGTCCCTAAGTGCTCCTTGATCCGTAATGTCAATGGAAAAGATGGAGTTGGTTTATAAGCCAAAACTTTTGACCTGAGGATCGCTTTATGACCTTATGCAAAGTTTACTTTGAATTTACAAAAGAGAGAAAAGAGGTGAAACAATCTTGGTCAGTTAATATGTCTCTTCTAAGGCACTATCTAAATTCGCTTTAGAATTTGAGTTGTTTTTAGTCGAAGGTTTAATCTGCGCATATATGTTGAGCTAAATCGTAAAAATTATACATTTTTCATGAAGTTCATTTAAGATTCACTCTTATATTGTTAAATAAGAATATGTGCTAAAGTGTTCGTCTCAATCTTGGTGTTTTGCTTTCCTTTGTCTTTATTTTTAAGTCGTTTCTATGTCCTAAAGTGTTATTTTTCTTTTTATTCGAGTTAAAATGTAAAGTCTTTGAAATTTGTTACTACTTTCAAATTGCATATGAGTTCGGCTTGCCAAAATGATTGTGCCTCGTTGCATCCTAAATGTCTCTCTTTTGATTTCTTTGGAAATTTTGATCTCATTAATAAGTTGAAAGAGCTTGAAGCAACCATGCTTGATCTTTAGAAATTATAGTCCTTATTTCTTATTTCTTTGAGATTTTAGTCTTTATGTTTTTGTTTTTGGATGATTAGGAACATTAATTTTCTAGGCTCATATTTAACCCAAGTGGTTCATTTTGATGAATATTGTGCTTAGTCTATAAAATTAGTTGTTAACTGAATACGCGCTGGATGGATTCTAATCTTTCTCTTTCTCTTCTTTGTTTAACATGTAAAATGTTGAGTCCAAATGGACTCTTCTCATGTGCATATCGATGGTGGTCCAATGTGGCTCATTTTTCTTTTGAGTCATCCTCTCGAGCCTATCAAACTAGCTTGATTGTTGGAGAAAAAAGTTATCGCCGATTGGAGGAGATGAGGTTAAAGTTTATTTTTAGTACCTAAGAGACATGAAAAGTCTCATTTCTTTTTATTGCTTTATTTATCATTATGTATTTAGTTATTTATTTATTCATTTGGGCCTCAAAGTCAAAGTTGTAAATTAATACAGGTGAAATCGACTATGGGCCAAAAGGTCCAAAAAGATAGTTTAGGACATGTTATGGGCCAAGGCCTAATATCTAGATGGAAAAATTACAAAAACTAGCATCCTTAAGATTATAATTACAATAAATAGCAACACTTTTTCAAAACTACAACTTATAGCAAAAGTAGCAATATTTTACCCACTTTTTAGAGAGGAGCGTGTGTTCTCCCATCAGTTTACCTTTTCTCTTTTTTCACACAATATTCACTTCTCTCTCTCCAATTAACCGCATCTTCTATTTTTTTAGTTTTCGCTTTTATATCTCAATCTGTTGATAAACATTGTGCTCCGTAGTATTTGCGTCTCATCTTTTCATATAATTTATATTTTTTTATTTTTTTGTATTGCTTTTTTCTTCGTTTTTTTGTTTTGATGTTTTGTGATTTTTTTGGTATTTTTTCAGCCAAGGGATTTCGTTTCAGGCAATGGGTGGACTGGTGGCTTCGATTGGACTCATTAATTTCGGCGTTTTCCCATGAATTTTTAATGGAGGGAGGGTCTATCCGGTCAATTTCACCGTGATGGTGACCGGCAATGACAGTAATGATGTTTTACCGGCGAGTATTAGCCGGAACAAATCACAGGGGTTGAATTTTAGTCAGTGGTTTGCTGGTCTTGCAGATCTAATGAGGGATGGGCTTGGCCATCGTTTTTATGGATTTTCCAGTGATGTGGTAGCGACGGGTCAGTATATGCCGACGAGATTTCTATAAAATGTAATTTTTACAGTATAGATACGTATTTATATTTGTTAATGATAAGATTTATATTTGTATTTGTATCTGTATTTGGTACTGATAAGATTTGTATTTGTTACAGTGTAGATATATATTTATATTTGATATTGTAAGATTTGTATTTGTTACAGTATAGATGTGTATTTTTTATTTGTAATCTTATATTTTATGGACAATATGTTCATATATGTATTTTTGTCTTTATAATGAGAAGATATGTATCTGTTAAATTTAAGATGTGTATTTGTATTTTAGGAATTATATAAGACGTATTTGTTACAGTATAGATATATATTTATATTTTCAGGGATTGTGGTTTATATATGATAACATATGTTGAGTGTCTTACTTTTGGTGAATGTGTTCCAAATGTTGACTTTGATTTAGATCTTCTTCGCACGAAATATGCTTCAATGTTGTGGCATTATGGTTCGAGGAAAGAAGAAGAAGAAAAGGCACAAACTGATGATGAAGCACCAATGAGACCTCCTATAGAAATTGGGATAACAAAAGATACTGAAGTGCATGATATTTTGACGTTTATTTTGAATTTGTTGTATTTGACAACAGTTAACTTTAGGTGGACTAACATTTAGTTGAATATTTCTTAGGTATCATATGTTACTTTAATATTGAAAGTCGATATTTTAATATTTATTTAATGTGATATTTAGATTTTTGATGTTTAAACTATAAATAGAATTTTTCGTGGTTAGTTTATGTTACTGTTATGCATATGCGGTATGAATATGTGGTTTCCAGTTTTGAATATATTTTTGAGTAATTAATATGTATATTTTAGTTACTATATGTATTTTCCATATATGCATTTATATTTTTCATTTTATGCATATGTATTTTGAGTAATGCATGTTTTTTTTTAATCCAGATATGCATATGTATTTATGCATAATGCATATGTTTATATTATTAACGCATATGTATTTATGCATAATGCATATATATATGAATATTACATATGTTTTTTACAAGTCTGAATATATATTTTTTGCTATGAATATATATATACATACATTTGTCTGAATATGTATTTTTCGGCTATGCATATGTATATGTATTTGTCCAGTTTAATACATATGTTTTTTACTAGATATACATATGTATTTAAGCAAATATGCGTATGTACTTATGAGTTATCCATAGATTTTTTTTCAATTATGCATTTATATCTATGAATAATGCATATTTATGTATGATTAATGCATATATTTAAAAAAAATATATGTATTTAAAATTTTGATTACATAATTGATGTCTTTATATGTATTTTTTTTTATTACACAAAGGTATGTTAACTTACTCTTTGTTTTTATAGATAGACATAGGTACTTAATAGATTCTCATATGTATTTTTCTAGATTAAAAATTTGGTAAGTGTGGCTTCTAGTTTCTTAGACATAAATCAATGATGTTATATGTCTTGTACAATATGTTCATAATGAATTAAGTTAAGCAAGTTCAGTAAAAAAATTACAACAATTTAACTATAACAAGTTTAATAACATCAAAGCTTTTTATCAAAATTGAAAATCATATAATTATCAGTGAAAAATGAAGCAATTATTTTTTGACATAATGCTACATCATGAACAGATCAACATTATTTAAACTATAAGTGCAACATTTAAACTATAATAATATTATTGTACATTTCCCATAGACGCCACATACATGCATAATGTGGTACATCATTGTACACACCACCAACAACTCTTATGATGCTTGCATTACGATCAGAAACTACACACATATGTTATCTTTCATCGTATGCTTCCTTCAGATTCTCAAAGAACCAAGTCCAAGATACATCATTTTCAGAATCAAGTACACCACACGCCAAAGAAAATATATGTCCTGCAATTTTAAAAATACATTTAAGAATACATGATTTTTGCACATAAAATACTGCATATGTATATTATAAATACATACAGCTGGAAATATATGAAACTACTAATGAACACATAAACGTACTCCATATGTATATTATAAATACATATAGTTGGAAACATAAGTAATCTTCATAATGCTGTTCATATGTCCATCTACAAGAGTGTTTAACAAGAACATGTATGCTTCCCATTGTCAATCTCCAGAACACAAAAAAATAGTAAAAATAAAATTAAATATCAAATTCGTACTATATACAACAACTAATTCATATATACAAAACTGCAAAATAAATTCCAACGTAAAGAAATCTTTTATTCGAATACTAGTTATCATCGACTAAAATTTAGATTTAACATATAACAATTGCATCTTAATTTTCACATTACATAACGACACAGATAACATTGAATTTTAAAAAAAGAATTTTGATCAAACCATTTTTTTCGAGAACCGATAAAATTCATATAAGATCTCAGATTTTTGAATTCCGCGATTGGTACGCAATTTTGTTACAAGTTTTTCAGTAATTTTTGTAATTTTATTTTGTGAAAATCACAAATAGAATCAAGTTTATTTATCGATGCCTATAATTGTACCGTCGTATTTTCAATCTTTTCTTCAAAATTTTAGACGATCAGCAAAAAAATAACATGAAGGAAAATATTTTTGAATTTGAATTTGTATTTTGAATTTGATTTGAGTTGCTGATTATAGAAAATATTTTTTGAATTTCAATTAGTAGCTGTAATTTAATGGTTGTGGTAAAAAAAGAGTTTATAAGGTAAAGGAATCTGTAAAATTAAACGTGCCATAAATTAAGAAATAGTTTTTCCCCCTTATTTAACACAAATAGATTAACATTAAAGTAGGAAGGGAATCTCTGATTGTATATGTATTTAAATAGCAACAATTTACTGAAATACAAAATACATATTGCTATTTTTTGTAATTTTGAAACTGTTGCTATAAAAGTTACAATTAAGGCTCTGTAGTTGCTATTTTTGAATTTTTTTCTATCTAGATTAGGACAGGTGAAGACGGGCCGAAAGCCTAATTAGATTAGGACAGAGCTGATAGATTTGAGCTTCAAAGCGTAAATCCCTTGTTTCATCCCCCTTTTCCTTTTTTTCTATGTTTATTTGATCTTTGACTTTAATTTGCTTAGAACTAGTTAGATTCCCCACAAAGTCGTTAAAAACTAATTTTGCATAAACATCAAAAATATTCCTTAATCAATTTCTTTTCAACAATCAATTTTCCTTTTAGGAGTTAGTCAAACAAATTATTTTCAAATAGTCCGGATAACCGCAAGTTAGCGAATATTTTAGGTGCCTTAAAAACGTTCCTAAAATGTTAATGAGAACCGCTTACCTAGAATTTCAAAACTTAAATGATTTTTTTTTAAATCATTTGAGTAATTTATAAAGGTTTTCTTAATTTTCCTAAATAAATTAAGTGGCGACTCTAAAAGTTATATTTCCGCAAAACAGAAATGGCAACTCCGCTGGGGACTTTAACTAGGTTCTAACTAAATGTTTGAATTTATCTTTTGACTAATTATTTAAACTGTTTATGTGATTATATGTTTCAATTCTGTGAAATTTAACTATTGCATTTCATGACATAATCCCGCATGATGATTATTAAACTGTTTTGGGGTTTCGTGGATGTCCCTTCCTCGATTGTTTAACTCCAAATAAACTATTGAAAATACGATGATTTATTAGCACGTGGGGCGTCTGATGGATATTCGTATTTTCAAACTCAAGTCGTCCTCTTGGGAACCTAGTTCAAATCCACTCTAGACACTTAGGATAGAGCTAACCCAAAACTCCTTTTTAGGCATGAGCCTAGGGAGACCCAATACCCGAGGGGGTATTGGACTCATTAGAAAACCCGCCATACATCTATTGACCACGAGTCAATTAAAGACGAAGTATATTTATGTGTTGAAGGAATATATGATATTTAATCCAACCCATTATCCTTTGGAGGTAGGGAGAAGGCTTACTATGTTTGCTTTCGTGTGAAGATACCTCAATCATCCATGAATTGATGGAAAAATTAAAGAGAGCCAAGCAAGAAGTTGATCGATTTAGTCAGTTACATGATTTTCCAGAGTAATGATCTGGAGCACAGTTATAAGGAAATTACTTGATCATCAACGGATGTCGCCAATGACAAGAAGTGGACAAAGCTAAGAGGGTGAAAACCGATAGAAGAGCATCTAGGAACTAGTATTTCCTATCCCCTATACGGGACGTTGTTCTTTTTTCTCGTGATATTTTCCCTTTTCCCTAAAGATTGTATTCCTTTTGTGCAAGTTTTGTAATTATTTTAATATATCTATGTAGATTTGGGAGATAATAGATTGGTTTTTAGAAGCATATATTTCCTTCAAAATTTGCTAGGCCAACCCTTGGCTCAAAAGGGTCACCCCAACTAGGATATGTGTTTATTATGTGATATACTGCCTTATATGTTTATGTGAATTTGTTTAAATCAAAGACAAATTTATCCACTATGCTTCTGTGGATCAGTTTGCCTATAAGGCAAACAACTCTATGTGGTTACTTCTTGTCAAATATCTTGCATTATTTATCACATATGGGAACAAACACATCTGCCTTTGAGTTTTTTTATACATTACAGATAATAGAAAACTACTCCGTGTTGAAATAAACTGGCAGAACATCATTACTTTAACTGATCAAAAGTTCATAAAATTCCATCCCCTAACCATCATTCAAATATAAGTAGAAGTGACAAAGAAAATGTATTGACTATCAGGGAAAATGTTATAGCAGAACAAAGCGAGATGATTGTTGAACTCACAAGAAAATTAGAAATGCTTCAAGAGGAGATGAATCGTACACGAGATTTGGCTAATCTGGCCATCACTGTCAACACTCTCTCCCTAGGAGGACACGAGACTCCACTCCAAATTCATCCCCTCAGTACACCTATTCTTGGGAATCATCCAAATAACATATCATCTGACTCCGCTTTCCAATTACCCACAGATGCTATAATCAATAATCCTCCAAGTCATGTTGTCCAAAACACCAATCGAGAAAATAATTCAGATGCCTACCATCAATAAATTCCATCTTAAACCCCACAAAATTCGTCTCCAAATCACCAAAATTCATCCCCGCATCCCTAAAATCCATTTTCAAACCCACAAAACACGCTCCCAAATCCACAAATCTTCTCCCAAATCCATAAAATCCATCTTTAAATCCACAAAATCTCTCGCAGATTCCACCAAACTATCCTCAAATTCCACAAAGCGCTAACAATTTACAAAACGTCCTCTCTCCCTACCACCCAATCGTTTCTCATCCCTAAAATCAACCTACCCTCCCAAATCCTTCTCATATCATCATATCCCCTGACATCTATAATTTCTTTACCAATCTCGAGGTATATCGTTACGAAGAAAAAAAAGAGTGAAGGACTGAGCATAAAAAAAAGTTGTTGGCCATGCATGAAGAGATTATGAGGATCAAGGAATCTCATGAGGCAGACGATAATGATGATTTAGGGTACGATGATCTGTGTGTGCACCCCAAAATAAATCTACCATAAGGGTACAAGATCCCTAAATTTGAATAGTTCAATGGTATTAGTAATCCAATGGACTGTCTAAGAAGGTATTGTGTTCAAATGGTTGTGGTAGGAAGAAATAAGACATTATTGAAGCATTTATTCAGTCGAAGCTTAAACAGCGAAGCCTTAGATTGATTCACGTCTCAAGAACTGAAAAGATGGTAAGCTGAAAGGCATTGGCTAAAAGTTTTCTTGATAGATTTGCATTTAACGTTGAGATAGTCCCTGAACGATACTCACTAAACTGGATCAAGCAGAAGAATGATGAATATTTCTAAGGCTATGCCTTTCGTTGGAGAAAGGAAGCTGCTAAAGTATAACCTCCCATGTCTGATAAAGAAATGGTATCGGTTTTCTCTCGCGCTCAGGAGGGAGAATTGTATACCAGGATAGTATCTGCGGTCCAAGAAATTTTTACAGATTTGGTAAAGATTAGGAAATCGTTAGAGGAAGGCATTCGAATAGAAAAAATTATCAAAACCCCAATATCATTTGAATCTTCTGCATTCCTAAAGAAGAAAAGAGAGGATGTGACTGTTGTCTCTACTAATTTTGTTGATAAATGGAAGAAGAAATACAAGTCTAGGAATATTTTTTCCTCACCATCGTCACTAAGTTTTCAGCCTGTATTCTACGCCCAATCCCAGTACCAAGCTCCACTTCTAAATATCCAATCCCAAGATTTATTTCTAAATATTTTACCCCAGTACCAAGTTTCGTAGCCAAATTATCATTCTCATGTTCAAGTTACCATTCCAAACAACCAAATGAATGTCCAAGCACCTCCAAATCATCATCAAGTACCTCCTCCCGTTAATCAAAACCATTATAACCCCTCGTGTACAAACTTCGAAAGAAGACCTCCTCGAAACTTCACGCCATTGGATGAAAGTCGGACCCAACTCTTTGGAAGATTGAAAGACTTCAGTCATTTACAAACTATCCGATCGAAACTTGTCAATATCAATTCTTGATTTTATTGTGCCGGTCAAATTGTGCCTATCATTTGGGAGTGGTGAGGCACAGTACCGAGGATTGCATCAGTCTAAAGCATAAGATTCAAGATTTGATTGATTAGAAGGTCATCACGCTCAGTCACCGATACCAAATATCAACATTAATCCATTACCTAATCATGGGGGAGCCACAATTAGCATAATCAAAATAGAGGGTGAATGGGTGTCTATTAAGATCATTACTAAGGTAGATTCAGAAAATCCTAAAAAGACAGAAGGAGTAAAGAAGGTAGAGAAAGTCGTGGCTGCCTTAAGTGACTTGGGTAAGAATTTAGAAGGAATTATTGAGCCTATTATGGTCCTAGAAAAAGCATCTAAGTATGGGTTAGTATACCAGCCAGAAAAGGGAGATGAGATTAAAGATAATTCAAAGATGAGTCTGTCCAGACCGTTGACACCCCTATGCGTGAGATGTCAAAAGATAATGGTCTTGGGGATGGGATAGAAAATCTGTTTGTGGGATGCAATGCTATACCAGATGATTTTCTGAAGTCTGGTGGGGTGAGGAAGATTGCACCAGGAGAGGCTTTACAAAACTGGACCTCCACTCTATTTGTAACTCGTTGCCTATCATGGTAGATAACACGACAAATAACATGACAACAATGCCAAACGACATTCACAACGACAATGCCAGTTCCCACCCAGAAACAACAATGCCAAATTATGTACACCCAATAACGGCCAAACTCTATCCCAGCCATTTCAACACCCAAACGTCGTCTCAATAGCAATTTCAGTCAAACGACGATAACGGCAAAACATCATCCACCCCATATACTGTTTTACTCTCTTATATATTCACTCTTGGTTTAAGATTCAAAGGGTTTTTTAGTATTTTCAGTCCATGATTTAATATTTTGGGCAAAATATTAATTCTTCCTTTTAATCAAGCAAAGTAACATTGTTCTCCTCCATTTCTCCACTAATTTTTGGGTACAACGGCCATTAATGGCCTTTGTCTTACTACGGATGTGAAATTCTTAAGAATTGATTGAAATTTCAGATTTGAAATCCATCTATTTTTTCAAAATTCAAAACCTATTTCCTCCCCAACAATTTCTATAAATACCCATTGAAGGGCAAAAGGTGAAAGAGAGGATTTTGGGGAAAAATTTGGGGGTTCTGAAGGCCCTTGATTTTAACCTCACGTAACCAAAATTCTTAAGGAACACAACTCAAAAAATTCAATGATTTTTTTTTGAATTTCGGTGGAGTAGAATCAGGTTTCAATGGTGGAAGTCTCAATGTGATAAGCTCGTTTATTTCGTTCGCTGCCCAATAACAGGTGAACGTTTCACCCTCTCACACTTTCTTTTTTTATTTAATTATTATACATAATCTCATTACTGATTGTGGAAGTTGGCTGTTATTAAAGTAGCTATCATTGTTGGAATCTCACACTAGGTGAGACTACCAAGATTATTTATTGTAGAAGCCTTCAAGGCCATAGGTTTTTTGTGTGATGTGTATTGAGATGATTATGTTGTTAATCCGATGGTCTCATTTTAGTCCTTTGATTCGTCGCTTAGCTTCATGTTCTTTTTTTATTTTTTTCAGAGAAATCCTCATTCCATCTTGACGTTTTTATTAATTCCCAATCTATCATTTTTTTAGATTGAAGGTCTCCCGCTTTGATCACTTTGACTCGGCTTCATGTTCTTGGTTTTCAACTTTGAGGCTACTGTTTTCTCATCAGTTTTTTTTGAAGTGTTCTTCCTTTCACCTTTATTTAACATTTTCACTCAAAAATAAGAAATTTGAACAAAGTTTGAAACTTTCCTTATATGGTCTATTTTTAAAATTATTTATTTATTATTTTTTGAAAAAAGAAAATTTGAAATATGTATCTATCCATGTGTTTGTTTATAGGAACCTTCATGTGTGGTGATAAGCTTGAATCTTGTTAGCTTTTATGTTCTATTTGCCTTCAATTGGTTTGCTCTTTATTTTGGTTCATCCAGTTTTGCCTTACTCAATATAAGTTCTATAAAAACTAATTAGGTTGCACATTTGACCTTTAATTAATTGGAAGGGCATGTTTGATCTTGTAAATATTTACAAGTTTACCAACTTACCAATTGTTTCACTGTTTGATTACTCATGTGTTATGTTAAGCTTGTTCTTTAATGTGTGATGAAATTGATAATTTGGGGTTTCAATTTTACAAAAGTATATCCACTGTCTAGGCATGTTTATTAATGGTTGAGTATTTGTTCACAGATATTTCCCTAAAGACTCAAGAGTTATATGTTCTTGTGTTTGTTACTTACTACTTGGACATATTTACAGACTGAATATTTGCTAAGTTGCTTGAACTCGGGTATGAGTGTCCGATACATGTACGGATCTAGAGGTCGGATCTTTCACTGTCTCAATTTAAAGATTTGGGAATATGGATCTAGGGATGAATACAGGTGCGGGGATTCGGAGAAAAATAATTTAAATATCTAAAAATAGAGTTATAAAATATAAATTTTGATATATTATATGGAAAAATTAAGGAGAAAATATATTTCAAGAAAAAAAATCCTGAAAGGAGATAAAAAGAAAAGCAATAACATAGAAATTTCTGCATACAAGGTATTCCATTTTATTCAATTCCACCTTAACTTTTATTTTAATTATAGAATTTCTTAAATATATCCGAACTTTCCAAGTCGATTTTGATCAAAGCACCCAAAATTAGTTGACCATATCAGGTACATATCCCACACCCATACCCATGTCATGTCGACACGGTGTGGCACCGAAAGTAAAGAGTTCGAGTAACTTAGAGTATTTATGTCTAGGAGATATTTAAATAATGTTTAAATTAGTACTTTGACTTCATACACTATATGCACACCAAAATATTTTGTGTCGTACCATCAAGTATACTGAATTGGGCACTAGTCAAATGGATTGGCAGACGTGTAAAAATTTTATGGATACAACATATATTTCCAACTATGTTGATATTTCTATATATAGGCATCTGGTCTACTGTCATAAAGATATGACTATATATATAACAATTAGTCAATATATAGTGATTTACTAGTTATTAATTATAAATTGAAAATGTCTCGATAAACCATGTTTTGTTACATAATACTAGCCTTTGGTTCCTAATAGTAAATTGACTTCAAATAATATAAATACTGATACAAGAATAACTTGGAAACACAAGAATCAGTCCAAAGCAGTCCACAAATTCAAGACTAAACCGAGACCCCCTTGGACTACACCTCGGGTTCAACAACAACAACAAGTTTAACAAGATACAAGGTGTTTTGACACCAAAACTAGCCAACCCAAACTAAGATTAACAACACAATAAGATGAACAAGATAACAATAACAACAAAGAGGAAACAATAACAACACATGGCTTAACAATACATGCAAGATAGAAACGGTTACAAGATTACAATAAAAACAAAGGATAGATAGATAGACAATTGAATATGTAATATTAAGAACCCAAGAGCTTATTCCACTCATGGACCCTTAACACCAAACACAACAAAAACCTATCTCTTATGTGATACAAGATCGACTTCCACCTCCCAAGCATCAATATTTCCAAGCAATACACAATCACTAGTGATTCCACACTAGCTCTTGACCTAGTTTCGGTTTGGGTGCCTCCAAAGGGAGAGGACTTGTGTTCTATGACTTACAACATTATGCAAAAACTAACTAAAGAAACCCTAATATGTTCCTTATATAGCTATTACAAAATGGAAGACAAAATATCCATAATACCTCTCAAAGGTGAGGCGCCCATCAAGTGTAAAAAGTGGACTGATTTGGTGTGTTTTGGCCCTCTTTTATACTTTAATTGCACACACCAAGGCTCGGGTCCAACACACACTCTCATAAGTCCATATCCTTGATTATTCGTATATCATCCTTTCCATCTTGAGAGGAATTTTTCCATAAATTTATGGCTTCACCTCATTTAATTGGCCACTTCAAAGGAAATTATTCAAATAGCCTGCAAAATATGAGATGGCAGAAAAAAGTCCACAAAAACATGAGGAATCTGAGAGCTCAATAACACAAGTCTCGAACAACATCTTTATTTTAAACCTCGGCTTCTTCTCTATCTTGAGCCTTGTCTTTAATCTTATCCTGAACACATCCCACCTCTTTTCTTGGTGGCGGGTTCCTTGTGGATCTCTACGTTTTCCCCTCAACTTCTCTTCCATCATAAAAGCATCATTATAGACTACATGTCCTTCATGATCCTATCTCCATACTCATCTCTATGGACATATCAATTTTGGTGAAGTGGAGTTTTGGTTGAAAGGATTGATTTAGTAATGTGGAGCTTCAGTTGTGGAGCTTGGATGAGAGGAAATTGATTTTCAAGTCCTTCTTGTTGGGCTTGATCAACTTGCGGGGGAAGTAGTCTACGTTGTCCTCGGTTTTGAGGGTACTCAGTGGCTTGGCTTATGGTATTTTGTGGTGGTCTTGGAGGATTAAACTTTGGAGGTAAAGTGTTAGGGCCAATGGTGGTGGAAGTGTTTTGGTCATGCTCACTTAAGGAAATATTGAGTTGAGGAGTAGAAGCACGAGAACTCCTTTGACTCTCCAAACGATCCAACTTCTCACCAAATGTTGTCATCTCCACTTGCATTTTTACCATGCTTCGGTTGAGAGTTTCAATCCTGTCCAAGATAGCACTAAGAACACTGTTATCTATTGGAGCCAAGAAGTTACCTACAAAACAACAAACAAGTTAGTTGTACAAAGAATGGTTCTCACACTCTCTCTTTGTAGTTTTTTGTCTCTTGAATTTCTCATTTTTGATCTCACAAGTCTGGGAAGTTTGCTTGTACTTCATGAGGCATTGAGAGGTGGACCAAGTATAAGACACACAAAGGAACGTGTACACGAAGAATGGTTTCAAAATCAATTTACAATCTATTAGATGGTCACTCGCTTGTAAATTAGTATTGGAATTAACAAACGAAACTAAGAAAATAACAAATCAAAGCTAAGAGATCAAAATTTGAGCTTAAAATATTGGATGAACAGTAAAAATGATGACGTGACAGTCCACTTGTGGTTCGATTCTTGACAAATTTTAATTCATAATTCATAATTTGGACTTTGGTGGAAATTGTTCAATGGAGGGAAATACAAACTAGTCTTTGGAAATCCTTTTTCAATTCACATTTCAATACTCAAAAGTCTTTGACTATACTTGTACTTCTCCTTAAAACATGGACCCTTGTTTCATGAAAAGTTGTTGAGATGTGATTGACAAGTCCTTGGTGGTTGTAAGTCTTTCTAGATTCAACAAGTACTACACCTTGTTTTCACCTTTTTAATATCTAAGTTCACTTTAATATTAACAAGGTGGTGAATATGGTGAAGAACTTCAAGAAAAAACTAACCACAACAAGAACAGCCAAAAATAATCACCAAGAACAACAACAACTCCACAACAACAAGGTCAACAACAAACCCTAACAAATGGCCTAGTCTCTTTGTTTTGTGTTTTTTTTTTAGTTTGACAATAGATGAAGGTTGTGATGAACAATAAGAACACTATAACAACCTTTCAAGAACAACAACAATATCAACCAACGTCAAACCAAATCCACAACAACAAGAACAACACCACACAGCTACAATAATGTTCACAACAATAACTTTCAATAAGTTCAAGCTCAAGTTTAGATCTAGAAACAAAGTGTTAGTGAACAAGACAATTGTAATGCCCCGAGTCTGTACCCTGGATGCCACACGGTGCTTATGATCTCGAATAACCATAAGCTAACCTATGACTGGTACCTGTTGTGAACACTGAATAATAATATTGTAATAATACAAAAATTCGGCTGAAGTTGCCAGAAGGTTCATAACCTGAAAATAAATACTGAATACATAAATACTAAAAACTGAACATCTATCCGAAACAATCTAGTTTGACAGACTCTAACTATCTGAATATGTAGTTGATGGGACAAGTCCCCAACTAACTCTGACTACTGAAATACCAAAATAATCACTTTGCCCTCAAACTATGAGGACTCACCACTATATCTGCTGTTGATAACCCGACCTGCAAAGTACGATCAGTAGCCCATACGTCAGAACCTATGATATGAGACATCATAGCGCAAAAGAAAGAGTATGCGTCAGTACTTTGAATGTACTGGTATGCTATGTGAGGTGGGCTGATATGCAAGGGTTCATATGCATGAACAACAACTGACTGAATAATGTGAATATAACTGGATGAGAGTCTATGTATAACTATACTACTAAAAATACTGATGATGCATTACTGTACATATATCTATATACATATATACTATAATTGAGATTATGCTAAACTGAATGCTGAGTACTGATAACTGGGTTACTGGTAACTGGATAACTGTTCTGACAGTCCTAATTCTATAGAACTAACTGAGTTCTATACTGAGTTGGGTGACTGTGTCTGACAGTCCTGATTCTGAAAACTAATCTGATGTTTTATACTGAGTCTGACGATGAAACTGTAACTATGAGAGTGTTCATCTAACTGACATACCCCAATTATAAACTGAGTTGGGGTCCAACCTGTGACCCCAGTTGAAAGGGTGTTAGCTCCTTGCCAAGGGATACTAATAATGGTTGTGAGTTAACCCTATCTGGCAGGAAGATATTTTGTCTACCCTCACTGGTAGGAAAAGTTATATGAGATGTATCAACCCTTATATGACGGGAAGATATCTCAACCTACGTTGGCTATGTAGTTCTGTAACACAGGGATTGCTACCAAGGATCAACCCTTCACTGACAGAAATACCCCCACCTCTATACTATACTAGGCTTGACTGAACTGTTACTGATCGTGCTAACTGACTGAACTGAACTAAGTTCACTGAGTTCTATTAACTGACTGAATACATTGGGTTCTATAACTGGCTGAGTACTACTTATGTGACATCACTGAGACTATTCTGAAGCTACTAAAATTCTAGGTAAACAGCTAGATTTAGGGTATTGAATACCCCCAGGACTCGATAGCATTGAAAGTAAAACATGGCATAATCATAATAGCATAACAATAGTAGCTTGTTACAATGTTTTCATTTAGACATTTTGTCAAACACTTGAGAGGTATGAACTTCTGCACATACTATTATGTCATGATTTCACCCTTCAACTCACATGAATACTTTATCAAACATTTGGGGAATATACTTTATGCACATCATAATAATCAACATGCAAGCATCATGATCATAATACCAACTCACAAATTCAAGGGTTTTTTAATATACAACCACATAACACTACAGACATATTAATTACTTTACATGAAACTTGTATTAAATCATGGATTAGAAATCCAATTAACATTATAATCATGAATACAATCAAATTCAACATGAAATTCATAAAAGAAATCAACTTGTAGTTTTTAAAAGAGGTTCTTAAAATCCAAGGGTGGAAGCAAACCCAAGGATGAACACCTAACATACCTTGACTTTAAATTTTGTGGAGTTTGTGGTGAGTTCTTGAGACTTGATTCTTGAGCTTGATGAAACTAGGGCTTGTTATTGAGAGGATTTTGTGAAAAAGATAAGAAATTATGCTATTTGGGGGCTTTAATCCCGTGTTATGGACCTATTGGGTGAAGGGAAAATGACCCATTTGCCCTTAAAAAGCAGAACAACACTGCAAAAATTACCCGAACCAGACTGGCCAGGGCGCCGTGGGCTCTGGAGCGCCGCTCTGGGTAGGGTACTGCGATCTGCATCGCGGTCTCCCCCAGCACCGGACTAGGCAGGGCATCGCGGGCTAATCGCCCTATGCCCCTATTTTGGAGTTTCAAACATGCCCTTATGCTTGTTTAAAAATTCCAAAACTCACCCGAGATGTAATATTGACTTCCCCAATCATGAAATCACTTAAAAACTAAATTTTTGAGGTCAGGAAGATCGTAAATAAATTCTTCAAAGCTTAAGGGCACTAGAAATGAATAAGTCTTAACACTTAGCTGAAATTATCTAAATTTGGGACCTCTTTTGGGCATGCTTTAAAGTACTCAAACATCTAGGATTCTGTGGGGTCTTATAATATCTCCACCTTGGGAACACTCATCCTCAAAGGAGATTGACTAAGATTAGAATACTGATAGACTGAATTCATACACTGAACATGCATAACTGAAGTATGATTGCATGACTGAAAATACTGATATACTGAGTTATCATACTGAACATGCATAACTGAAGCATGACTGAGTTTTAAAGACATAACATATGACTGAGTTATTTCATGAAGATATGCATGATATAAGAATGCTATGCAACTGAATCAATACAGAGTCGTAAAGGTAATCTGAGCGTGGAATGGGTAAATTCAAGGAAAACTATTACTTTGAGCTGAGTCTGAGTTTGTGGAGAAGAGGTGAAGATACTTGGTCTGCATATCTGCTTCTGCTTCCTAAGTATCTCCCTTAATGGACTGATTTTTCCAAAGAACTTTGACTAGAGGAACCTCTTTGTTCCTCAGTCTGCGAACCTGAAAATCAAGAATTTTGACTGGAACTTCCTTATAAGAGAGATTGTTCTGAACATCTATACCCTCTATAAGGACTACAACTGTTGGGTTACCTATGTACTTCTTTATCAAGGAGACATAAACACTGGATGTACTGAAGCTAAGTCTGAAGTCAACTCAAGCTCGTAAGCTACCTTTCCAAAATGGCTGAAAATTTGGTAAGGACCGATATATCGGGGACTGAGTTTTCCCTTGTTGCCAAACCTCTTCACTCCCTTCATAGGAGAGATTTTCAAATACATATAACCACCAATATTGAACTCGATATCCTTTCTTCGCACATCTGTATATGATTTCTGTCGGTTCTGAGCTATCTTAAGTCTTTCCATGATCAACTGAACTTTTTCTAAGGTATCAAATACCAAGTCTGGCCCTACCACTGCGGCCTCACCCACTTCAAACCAACCAATGGGAGGTCTACATATCCTCCCATAGAGCGCCTTAAACGAAGCCATCTGAATGCTGGAATGATAACTATTATTATATGCGAACTAAATCAAGGAAAAGTGGTCATACCAACTGCCCTTAAAGTCAATGGAACACGATATTATCATATCTTTTAAATTCTGAATGGTCCTTTTTTCTTGACCACCTATCTGAGGGTGAAAGGTTGTACTAGGTAAACTTTGGTACTAAGACCCTTTTGGAAGGCTTTCCAGAAATGAGAGGTGAACTGCGTACCTCTATCTGAAATAATAGACAACGAAACTTCGTGTAATCTAACTAACTCTCTAACGTAGAGCTTGGTATAATTATCAACTGAATAAGAGGTATGAACTGATAAGAAATGAGCTGAATTAGTTATCCTATCAATAATGACCCAAATCGAGTCGTGCTGATGACGAGTGCGAGGAAAACCTATCACAAAATCCATATTTACCTCCTTCCACTTCCAAGTAGGAATACTGAACTCCTG
Organism: Capsicum baccatum var. pendulum; assembly: GCA_030864225.1. Classification (NCBI taxonomy): domain Eukaryota; kingdom Viridiplantae; phylum Streptophyta; class Magnoliopsida; order Solanales; family Solanaceae; genus Capsicum; species Capsicum baccatum. The sequence goes on from CM061554.1 coordinate 184,681,644, forward strand.
CATAGCTTCACTAGGCTTCTGATGCTCAATCTTAACCTACTGACATATTGATCACTTAGTTATGAATTCTGCAATGTCTCTCTTCATCCCACTCCACCAATAGACCTCCCATAAACTGTGGTACATCTTAGTATCCCCTGGGTTAAATAGTAACGTGCTCTATGTGCCTCTGTAAGAATTCTCTACCTCACGCTATCCACACATAGCACACAAAGTCTACTCTGACAACACAGCATACTATCTCCTCCTTAGGAGAAAACCTCTACCTTCTAATCTCTGACTGACTCTTTCAGCTTAACTAAACTGGGATATCTGTCCTACTTTTCTTTTACCTCAAAAACAAAAGATGATTCTAAACTATTTTACACCCATACGCTACCCTCTGCTGAATCGACTAAGAGGATACCTAGCCGGGAAAGCTGATGAACTTCCTGAACTAACTTCCTCTTACCATCCTTCACATAAGCAACACTACCCATAGAAATCCTAATGAGAGAATCATCCACTATATTAGCCTTGCCCGAATGATACAGAATACTCATGCCATAGTCTATCAACAACTCTAACCACCTTCTCTGATGCAGGTTTAGATCTTTCTGAGAAAATACATACTGCAGGCTTTTATGGTCTGTAAACACATTAACATGCACCCCATAAAAATAGAGTCTTCAAATATTTAAGGCAAATACTATAGCTGCTAATTCAAGATCATGAGTAGGGTAATTCTTTTCATGGGGCTTAAGCTGTCTAGAGGCATAGGCTATGACCTAACCTCTCTGCATCAAAACACGCCCCAGACAAACTCTAGAAGCATTACAATATACCTCAAATCCATCTGAAATATCTGGTGAAGTCAAAACTTGGGCTGTAGTGAGTCGAGTCTTCAACTCCTAAAAACTCTTCTCACAAGAATCTGACCACTGGAATTTGACTTTTTTTGAGTCAGTCTGGACATAGGGGATGCAATAGATGAAAATCCTTCAAAAAACCATCAGTAATAGCCAGCCAAACCTAAGAAAATCTTAATATCTAATAGAGAGATGGGTCTGGGCTAGTTTCTTACTACTTTGGTCTTTTGAGAATCAACTCTAATACCATCACCAAAAACTATATAACCAAGGAAAGCTACTAACCTTAGCCAATTTTTGCACATACTAAATTTGGCGAACAATTGATGGGCTCTAAGAGTTTGTAATACTATTCTGAGATGGTCTGCACTACGGAAGTAGATAAGAATGTCATTAATAAAGACTATGATAAACATGTCCAAGTACTTCTTGAACACGCGATTCATCAAGTCCATGAAGGCTATTGGGGAATTGGTAAGACCAAATGATATGACTAGTAATTCAAAGTTACCATACCGAGTTCTGAAAGCTATTTTTGGAATGTCACATTCTCTGACTCTAATCTGATGATAGCCTGATTTGAGGTCTATCTTAGAAAAGTAACTGGCACCCTAAAGTTGGTAAAACAAGTCATCAATTCTGGGAAGTGGATACTTGTTCTTGACTGTGACTTTGTTCAACTGACAATAGTCAATACACATTCTAAGAGAACCGTCTTTCTTACGCACGAATAGAACTGTGTACCTTAAAGGGATACGCTGGGTCTGATTAATCCCTTATCTAGGAGATTTTTTGTAATACCCCGTATTCAAGTACGTGTATTGGCGTATTCAAGTACGTGTATTGGTCTTATTTATATGGAATTAATTTTTTTATTTTACTTATACCAAAATTTGCCCGTCGATGGTTCCGTGCGAAGGTTATTGAACAAGTTTTCCAACGATATAAAGATTTCCAAAAACGAATAGGTTTCACATATAATCGAGCATGTTCTAAAATATAAAACGGTGGCCGGGATATTTGGGAATAGTAAAAGTGTAGGAAAATTTCTTGCACACAAACTACTGAGGCCAGCCGAATTTTTGGGTCAACTTCGAACGATCATAAGTCCCTTAATATAATGAACTGGGAGAGTTGAGATCTATGAAAAGAAATATCTTTGAGTATTCTTTCCAATGCAATTGGTTTTATCCAAATCCAACGTTTGAGTAAGGAGTTATACTCATTTTACTTCAGCCTATCAAAACAGATTTTTAGGGTCAACTTCAAATGACCATAACTCTTTGTACAGGACGAACTGGGTGGCCTACTTTATATGAAATAAAATCCCTTTGAATTATACTTCCAACTATACCAATTTCACCCAAATTCGATATCGGAGCAAAGAGTTATGGTCAATCTACTTTAGCTTATCAAAATAGTCCACCAAAGGACAGACTTGACATTATTTAAATTTTAAAGGCATTTTGGTCATTTCCTATTATATTATGGACGGGAATATGTGTATATATACATATATATGAGTTCAAAAACTCATTTTCATCATCAATCGTTGAGAAAGAGTAAACCCTAGCCAAATTTAACCTTTAAATTACTTTTGATTCAACCGTAGAAATTCCAAAGTAATCCGATAACTGCGTTTGTCATCTCGAGAGCTTCGAATGACACCTATTATTTGTGCAAACAGGATTGCATAATCAAGAGGTGAATTCTAAGGTATGAATTTGTTTGCCTTTGTTCTTTTCCATATGTATATGTGTGATAGAGGATTATATGTATTGGTTGTTATTGAAAGGTGATGGAAATATGGTTATGGACTATTTTGCATGGTTTGGTTGTATTGAATTGTGGAAGGTGGATATGGTAATTGAGTTATGGAAGGTGGATATGGTGATATACTATTGAATTGATGATTATTTATGTCTATGGCTCAATTTGGTTTAATGGATTGGTTGGAAGGATAAATAAATCCAAACTTAATATTGGAGGATGTTGTATGAATATACATGGCATGTGAATATAATTGGAGTATAAGAGGGTTAAAGTGACACCCTTTATGGTGTAATTAAGGCTTACTACTTAACCACTAGTTTGGTGAATTCAAATAATTGAATTGTGACGTTTGGTTGCTAATACTAGATTGCTATATATGTTCATTGTAGATAAGTAATCCGAAAAGATGGGAAGTCCATTTGGGACTAGTATTGAAGGTTGACAGTCAGCTATGTAAAGCATACTCTATACCATATCTTTGGCATGAAAGTGAACAATTGTTCTATTAAGAAAGTTTTCAAAGTTATTCAATAACATATGATCCATGATGGTTTTGTATGATGTCCTACGTTACCAATGAACTTCTTTCCACCCTACAAGATGTCAAGACATTCCAATACTTACTTGTCTTCCAAATCTTACATGTTTATTGCACTAATGAATGTCAGAAGGTATCCAGTTACTCAAACAAGATCCATGTGCTATTAATGACTCCAAAACGTTTCATTGATATACCAATAAGTTTCTACTTCATTGTTATGACATTGATGACTCCAAAATACTTCATTAATGGGCCAATGAGTTCTTACTTCATTGTTATTGCATTGATGGTCTATTTATATGTCTCTTATTGATGTATCATTGTTTCAAATTATCAAAAATGCGGTGGTGACCAAAATAACAATCTCAAAGATTAATTGAACTAAGTGATGGAAGTTCTCTCTTATCGGGTGGTATCCTAGGGGCATAAGCCTATCATGGGTCGATCCCTATTTATGTGTTTATGGGTGGTATCCCAGGGGCATAAGCCTATCATGGGTCGATCCCAGTTGATATGTACTAGAGGCAGCCTAATGGTCACAGTACAGTACAGTACAGTAATAATTACAAAGATATTAAGAATGAAGGTAAAATGATTGAATAAATACAATGTACAGGTTGTCACAAGTTTTAATAAGTGTGGTCCACTCCTATTATGATTTATTCACTTGTTTCTGAGTTATATTGATCTCCTATATCATATGTGATTATCTACAGCTTTACATACTTAGTACATATTTCGTACTGATGTCCCCCATGGGGACTTGCATTTTATGCTGCAGGCACAGGTACCTCAGCTCATACAGCGCACAAGTAAGAGCCAGGATATCTAGCTGCTTTTGGTGAGCTCCAGTTTGCTCGGGGCTTTCCGTGTCATATCCAATCACTTTTGGTATTGTATAGAAGTTAGTTATATGGCGGGGTGTGTCCCGACCTTAGTTAAACTCTGTGTATTATCTAGAGGCTTTGTAGACCTAATGTACAGTCAAGGTGGTGTTTTGTTAATAGACGTGATGGCTCCAACGGCCAAGTATTGTATATACATATATATGTGTGCTCGAGGTTATACAGGTGATTATTTCCTTTTATATGCGACATGATGCTGTCCAAATTTTGGGTTGTCATAGAGGTATGCATGGGAAGTATAAGGTTATGAGTTGGTTCTCCCGGGCCTCCTCGGTTACGGGTGCCAGTCCGCCCCAATAGGATTTGAGGTGTGACATATTTCAACTATTCTTCTAACTCTTTGAGTTCTGCTGGGCCATTTTATATGGAGGAATAGAGATAGGCTGAGTATCAGGAAGAAGGTCTATTTCGAAGTCAATTTCCCTCAAGGAAGGAACTCTGGGAAGATCTTTGGGAAACATATCTGGGAATTTACATGCTACTGGAACTGACTAAAGAATAGAAGTATTGGAACTAGAATCCTTAACTCGAACAAGATAGTAGACACATCCCTTGGTTATTATTTTCCTCGCCCTTAGGTAGGAAATAAGCTGACCCCTAAGTGCTGAGGTACTACCCCTCCATTCTAGGACCGGTTTATTTAAAAACTGAAAATAGACAACTCTGTTTCTGTAGTCAACTGAATCATAGCATGAATAAAGCCAATTCATGCTGAGAGTGACGTCAAAATCTATCATCTCTAACTCTGCTAAGTCTGCTGAAGTAACTTTCTGAGACACCATAATCGGACAGTTCCTGTATACCCATCGACCTATGATAGACTTACCCACTAGGGTAGAGACTGAGAAAGGATCTACTAGGATTTCAGGACTGTCTCCAAAGTCAATAGCTATATAAGAAGTTACAAAAGACAAGGAAGCCCCTGGATCTAGCAAAGCATAAACATGTAAATGATAAACTTGTAATGTACCAATGACCACATCGGGAGAATTTTCCTGATCCTGTCGGGACTGGAGTGAATAAAGTCTGTTTGGGCGTTGCCCACTGGTGGCACTGGAAGCGGCACCCTACTGATTCAAACGACCGGACTGAACTGAGGGATGGTTATGCTAACTCTGTGAACCCACCTGAGAATACTCTCTGACCCTATGGCCTGGCTTGCCACATCCAAAACATATTTCACTGCCATCTCTGCATGCACCCTGGTGGTTTCTTCCACACTTCTAGCAAAGAAGATTTGCTTGGGCACTGCTAACACTACCCTGAGGTTTAGGTCATGGTGCCCTATCTTTATTGCCGTCTCAAAATTTCGACACTAGAGCACTGGCTGATAACGGAGCGGGAACTGAGGATTTCAAGAAAAAGTAAGAACGATTACCACCCTCTAACTTAGGCTAAGTAAAGTTGAGGCTACCTATCCTGGCTCTCTTATTCTCTCTCTCCTTTTTTTTATTATTAGCCTCCTCTATCTTCTAATCATAGACCATGATCTTAGATATATCCATCCCCTTAATTAGGATTGTAGTCCTACACTTTTTGACCATACTATTAGACACACCTGACACAAATTTACTCATCTTAGATCTGCTGTCTACTACCATATGAGGGACATATCTGGCTAACTCAGTAAACTTGAGGGAATACTCTTTTACTGTCATATTTCCTTGTTTTAAATTAATAAACTCCAAAACCTTAGCTTCTATCAACTCTAGTGGGAAGAAACTATCAAGAAAAGCAGTAGCAAACTCCTCTCATTCTACGGGACCTACATCAGTGCCCCTATCCACCTTTCACTACTTAAACCATGTGTGAGCCACATCTTACAACTGATATGCGATTAAATCAGCACTCTCACTGAAAGTCAACCCCATAATATCTATGACTTTCTGCACCTAATCAAGGAATTCTTGTGGGTACTCTTCAGACTTAGACCCGATAAATGATGGATGATTTATTCGGGTAAAGTCTCAAATTCTAGCTACAACAGTATTAGCCACTGGCTTGGCCTAAACAACAGCTGGACGTTCATTCTAGGATGCCACAGAATGAGCTAGAGTGGGAAAATTTGCTCTAAATTGTGCATGGGAAACATGCTCATCCAGGAGATCTAGTTGGACCGGCGGAGGTGCAGGCTGATTTCCAGTCCTTCTTCCGTTGGTCCTTTTAGAAGGCATATTCTATAGATGAAAGGAAGAAAAAAATTAGACTGAGAGTTTAACTTGAGCTCATGCTCGCCTGCACGATATGAAAACTGAAAGAAGGGAACTTGTTCCTAAAATGTCTCATAGCCTCTTGTCCATAAGTGTGGTGCGCTACACACCCATGCACAAGACTCTACTAGACGCGGCTTTCAGACTCCCTAGGACTCTGTTGAACCTTAGGCTCTGATAACAAATTTGTAATACCTTGAATCTGTACCTCGAACGCCACACAGTTTTTACAATCTCAAAGAACCACAAGCTAACCTATGACTGGTAACTGCTGTGAACACTGAATAATAACATTGTAATAATGTAAAAATTAGGCTGAAGTTACCATAAGGTTCATAATCTGAAAACACATACTGAAAACTGAACATCTATTCGAAAGCCTCTAACTGTCTGAAGATGGAGTTAATAGGATATCCCAACTAACTCCGACTATTGAAACATACTGAAATACCAAAATGATAACTTTGTCCTCAAACTATGAGGACTCACCATTATATCTGCTGCTGATAACTCGAGCTGCTAAGTACGGTCAGAAGACCGTGCATCTGAACCTATGATATGAGATATCATAGCGTAAAAGAAAGAGTATGCATCAGTACTTTGAATCAACTGGTATGCTAAGTGAGGTAGACTGATATGCAAGGATTTATATGCATGAACAACAATTGATTGAATAATGTGAATATAACTGGATGAGAGTCTATATATAACTGGACTATTGAAAATACTGAAGATGCATTACTGTACATACATCTATACTATAACTAAGATTATGCTGAACTAAATACTGAGTACTGATAACTGGGTCACTGGTAACTGGATGACTATTTCGACAGTCCTAATTCTGTAGAACTAATTGAGTTCTACACTGAGCTGGGTGACTGTGTCTGACAGTCCTGATTTTGAAAATTGATCTAAGGTTTTATACTGAGTCTGAAACTGAAACTGTAACTGTAGTGTTCATATAACCGATATACCCCAATTATAAATTGAGTTAGGGTCCAACCTGTGACCCCAGTTGGAAGGGTGTTAGCACCTTGCCAAGAAATACTAACAATGGTTGTGAGTTAACCCTATTTGGCAGCAATATTTTACGTCAACCCTCACTGAAAGTAAAACTCATACGAGATGTATCAACCCTAATTTGGCGGGAAGATATCTCAACCTACTCTAGCTACGTAGTTCTTAACATAGAGATTGCTACTAAGGATTAAACCCTTCACTGATAGGAATGCCCCCATCCCTGGGTTCACTCGGTGCTGATTCCTACTCCTAACTGAATAGACACTGAATTGATTTCTAGACTATACTAGGCTTAACTGAATTGTTACTGATCGTGCTAACTGACTGAACTGAACTGAGTTCACTGAGTTCTGTTAACTGACTAAATACACTGAATTCTGTAACTAACTAAGTACTACTGTACGTGACATCATTGAGACTATTCTGAAGCTACTGAAATTCTAGGTAAACAGCTAGATTTTGGGTATTGAATACCCTCAGGACTCGATAACAGTAAAAGTAAAACATGACATGATCATAATAACATAACAATAGTCACTTGTTAACAATGCTTTCATTTAGACATTTTGTCAAACACTTGAGAGGAATGAACTTGTGCACATACTATTATGTCATGATTTAACCCTTCAACTCACAGGAACACTTTATCAAATACTTGGGGAGCATACTTTATGCACATCATAATAATCAACAAGCAAGCATCATGATCACAATCCCAACTCACAAATTCAAGGGGTTTTTAACAAACAACCACATAACAGTACACACATATTAGTTACTTCACATGAAACATGTATTAAATCATGGATTAGAAACACAATTAACAGCATACTCATGAATATAATAAAATTCACCATGAAATTCATGAAAGCAATCAACTTGTAGTTTTTAAAAGAGGTTCTTAAACTCCAAGGGTGGAAGGAAATCCAAGGATGAACACCTAACATACCTTGATTGTAAATTTTGTAGAGTTTGTGGTGGGTTCTTGAAAGTTGATTCTTGAGCTTGATAGAACTAGGGCTTGTTCTTGAGAGGATTTTGTGAAAAAGATGAGAAATTATGCTATTTGGGGTCTTAATCCCATGTTGTGGACCTATTGGGTAAAGGAAAAATGACCCTTTTGCCCTTATAATATGGAACAACACTGCAGAAATTACCCGGACTGGATTGGTGTAACACCCCGTACTTAATTACGTGCATTAGCCATGGTTATATGTGTTGGAGTATATGTATTGATCATAAGTTAGGTATATATGAGTTTAAGTATGAGTATTGATTATTTTGAGATGGTTTCAAGTGTATAGTTGGATTATATGTGTATAGGAATCGACTTTATTTATACCGGAATTTGCCCGTCGATGGTTCCATACGAAGGTTATTGAATAAACTTTCCAACGATATAAAGATTTTCAAAAATGGATAAGTTTCGAATATAATCGAGCACGTTCGAAACTATAAAACGGTGGCCGGGATATGTGAACAGTAAATGTGCAGGAAAATTTCCTGCACACAAACTACTGAGGCCTGCCAGTTTTTTGGGTCAACTTTGAACGATCATAGCTCCCTCAATATAATGAACTGGAAGAGCTTCGACATATCAAAATAAATATCTTTGAGTCTTCTTTCTAATGCAATTGGTTTCATCTAAATCCAACATCTGAGTAAGGAGTTATACTCGTTTTACTTCAGCCTCTCAAAACAGTTTTTTAGGGTCAACTTCAAACGATCATAACTCCTTGTACAGGACGAACTGGGTGGCCTAATTTATATGAAATGAAATAAATTTGAATTATCTTTACAATGATACCAATTTCACCCAAATCCGATATCGGAGCAAAGAGTTATGGTCTATCTACTTCAGCTTGTCAAAACAGTCCACCGGAGGACATATTTGACATTATTTAAATTTTAAGGGCACTTTGGTCATTTTCTATGGTATTATGGACGGGAATATGTGTATATATACATGTATATGAGTTCAAAAACTCATATTCATCATCAATTATAGGAAAGAACAAACCCTAGCCTAATTTTCAACTCAAATTACTTGTGATTCAACCGTGGAAAGTCCAAATTGATTCCGTAGTTGTGTTCATCGTCTCAAGGGCTTCGAGAAACACCCCTTATTTGTGCCAACAGGACTTCAAAACCCAAAGGGCCATTATATGGTAAGGATGTAAATTATGTTGGTGTTATTTATATGGATATGTATATATATATATATATATGCATGTGAGCATAAGAAGTATGTTATTTGATTGTTGTTGAAAGATGATTGGAAATGATATTGGATCATTCTTGTGCATGGTTGGATTATGTTGAATTGTGAAGGAATGATGTGGTATTGATGATGTGGTATTGAAATGATGATTATATATATATATACACATAAACCTATTGTTCAAGTTGGTTTTTGGAATGTTTTGCAAATATTGGTTGTATGGAATTATGGAAGAGAATTGTGGTGTTGGGTTGCTAATCCTAGATGCCAAACATTTCATTGTAGATAAGTGATTTGTAAAGGCAAAAAATTGTGTTGAATTGGTATCCGAATCTACAACGAGGTATGTAAAGCATACTCTAACAATGTTCTTTTGCATGAAAACACCAATGTTCTATCAAGTAAGATTCCGAGGTTGTCCAAAAACATGTATTGTTCTACATTACCAACGAAGTTGTTTCCATTCTATAAAGTGTCAAATGTTTCATTGATATACCAAAAGGCTCCTATTTCATTGTTGTGATATTGATGATTCTGAAACACATTGTTGATGTACCAATGAGTCCTTATTACATCGTTATTGTATAGAAGGTCTATTACTTGATTCCTATTGATGTATGGTTGTTCCAAAGGTACTATATTGGCATGAACAATAATGTAATAATCTCAAAAGCTTTTGAACTAAGTTATTGGAAAGATCTCTTATGTGTGTTACTTGATATACGTGTGGGTGGTATCCCAGGGGCATAAGCCTAGCATGGGTCGATCCCTATTTATGTGTTTATGGGTGGTATCCCAGGGGCATAAGCCTAGCATGGGTTGATCCCAGTTGATATGTACTGGGGCAGCCTAATGGTCACAGTACGATACAGTATTGATTATTGTTAGGTGGTTGGAGGTTCGGGAGGAGGAGGTAATGGCGATTGATAATTGTAAAGAATGAAATGAACGAATGTATGCCGTCCCACAAATGTGTTTGAATTCAAGAACTCAATTCAAATTAATGATAATGTGCATGATCCTAAAAGTTTTTATGAAGTGTGGTTCACTTCTATTATGATTTATTCACTTGCGTCTGATTTTCTTGATCCCCCATATCACATATGATTATTTACAGCTTTACATACTCAGTACATATTTCGTACTGACGTCCCTCATGGGGGACCTGCATTTCATGCTGCAGGCACAGGTGCTTCAGCTCACTCACAGCATAGATAGGAGCCAGGTCATACAACTATTGTTGGTGAGCTCCAGTTTGATTCGGAGCTTTCCGAGTCGGTTCCTTATATTTTGTCATTGTACAGGAGTCGTGTGTGGGCGGGGGTTTGTCCCGACCTTAGTTTTGTCATGTATATCCTAGAGGCTTTGTAGACATAAGGAAGGGTAAAGTCATGGAAGTTTATATAGTGATGTTATATTTGTATATGTGGTGGCCCCAACGGCCAAGTATTATATATATATTTGTGCGTGTTGTGCTGATACAGGTAATTAGATTCTTCTATATGCAACGAAGTGCTGTCCAAATTTTTGGTGACATGTAAGTGAAAGTACAGGTATTTGAACGGGTTCTCCCGGGCCTTCTCGGCTTCGGGTGCCAGTCCGGCCCGATGGGATTTTGGGGCATGACAATTGGACAGGGCATCGTGGGCTCTGCAGTGCCGCTCTGAGCAGGGTGCCGTGGTCTGTATCACGGGTGTAACACCCCATAAATTTTTTCGTACACTTATCGCAATTATATGGAGTCCTAAAGGCTTGCGTATGGGTTAAATTAAGTTTATGGTGTTCGGAAGTATCCCGTAAATAGTTGTATGTGTAGGTATTGGAATACGCTTTCCAACGATATAAAGTTTGCCCAAAACAGAGGAGTATTTCATATAAGCGAGCACATTCGAAATTTCAAAATGGTGGCCGGGAAGCCTGTGAACAGTAAATCTGCAGGAAAATTACTGCAGCTAGGCAATTATTTTTTTGGATCAACTTTAGATTATCATAAATCCTTGTACAAAAGGAACTGTGTGAGCTGCTATATATAGACGAAAAGCTCCTAGAGTCTTATTTTCGATGAAATTAGTTTCATCCAAATCCAATATCTGAGTAAGGAGCTATACCCGTTTTACTACAGCCTATCAAAAAAAAACAGAATTGTGGGACAGATTTTTGGGTCAACTTTAAACGACCATAACTACTTGTACAGGAAGAACTGGGTGGTATACTTTATATGAAAATGAAATCCCTTTGAATTATATTTCCAATGCAATTGGTTTCACCTGAATCCGATACCGGAGCAAAGATTTATGATCGATTTACTTCGGCCTGTCAAAACTGTCCACTGGGGACAGATTCGGATTTATTTAAATTTTTAGGGCAAAATGGTCATTTTTTATTACCTCTTGGACGAAAATGGGTCTTTATAAACCTACACTTAGCCTCATATATATCATATACCATCCAATTATTAAGAGAAGGTGAAACCCTAGCCTAATTTCAACTTCAAATATGTTGTGATTCAACCGTAGAAAATTCAAATTGGTTCCGTAGTTGTGTTCACCATCTCGAAAGCTTCGTGAAGCACCCCATGGTTATGTAAGGAGGATTCTAAATACAAGAGTTCATTGTTAAGGTATGAATATTGTTTATTCTTGATTCTTATCCATGAATAAGTATTGATAAAGGATTATGAGTATTGTCTTGATGTTGGAAGATAACTAGAAACATAGTTATGAATTGTTTTGTATAAATTGTTAGTAGTAAATTATGGAAGTTGTTGTATTGGATTATGGAGGATGAATTGTGGTGATATATCATTATATTAGTGGTTATGTATGCCCAGTGATCATGTTGGTATTGGATGGTGATTAAGAAGGGAAATAAAGGCTAAGAGTGATGTTGGGGGGATATTTCATGAAAATGCATGATATGTAAATGTAATAAGAGTATAAGAGGATGTATGTAGCACTCTTATTGATGAGTTAAAGGATTACTTCCTAGATATTATTTGGTGAAGTTAATACCTAAATGGTAAGGTTTGGTTGCTAATACTAGTTTGCCACAAATGACTTATTGTAGATAAGTGTTCGAAGAGTACAGGAAGCCAAGTTGGACTTGTATTGAAGTGGTTATATCAAGGTATGTAAGACATACTCTATCTAATCTTTGGCATGAATAATGACCCATGGCACTCTCAAGTAAGCTTCCAACATTGTCCTACGACACATGATACATAATAACATCATATGATCTTCGACACTACCAATTGAACTTGTTTTCACTTTTAAGATGTCCGGTTAGTCAAAAAAAATGTCCATATACTATTGTTGACTCTGAAATGGTTTAATGAGGTATCCATGATTCTCTACTTCATTTTCATGATATTGATTACCTATTTACATGTTTTTCCTATTGAGGTATCATGGTTTCAAGTTCCATAAGGTGTGACCACAAAGTAACCAATCTCAAAGATTAATTGAATTAAGAAATGGAATGTCTGTATTTTAAATTGATGATATGATGTATTGTATTAGTACCACTGATCAGTTGGCCATTGTATTATAAAGTTTATGTATATATGCTATTCCAGGGGTGGTCCCTGATGTATTGTATTAGTACCACTGATCAGTTGGCCATTGTATGACATATGTTATGTATTGATAAGGATTACGGGAAGTAATGATATGAAAGTAATGTGCAGGTATCCCATCAGCTCTTTTAAGTGTGGTCTACTCATACTGTTTATTCACTGATATCTGGGTTCTGTTGATCTTTTGTATCTTATCTTGATACTCACTACCTTACATACTCAGTACATATTTTCGTACTGACGTCCCTCACGGGGAACCCGTATTCATGCCTGCAGGAACAGGTACTTCAGGTCGTACACTTCCGCAGTAAGATCCAGGGCATTCTGTTGTTAGTGGTGAGCTCCAGTTGTTTCGGGGCATCCCAAGTCGTGTCTATATGTATTTTTGGTATTTGTATAAAAGTCTTTTGTGGGCGGGAGTTTGTCCCGACCCTAACTCAGTTGTGTATCTATGTAGAGGCTTTTGTAGACATATATTGTACAGCCATAGGAGTGTTTGGTTGATAGACGTGATGGATCTGACGGCCAATTACTGTTTATATATATATTTATGCGTGTCTGTTGGGCTGATACAGGTACTGTTTTCTTCTATTTACAACGAAGTGCTGCCCAAATTTCTAATTTTCATAAGTAATGTAAATGCGAAAGTATAGGTTATGAACGGGTTCTCCCGGACCTCCTCGGCTACGGGTGCCAGTCCGCTCCAATGGGATTTGGGGTATGACAACTGGCTTCCCCCAGCACCGGATTGGGCAGGGCGTCGCAGGCTAATCACCTTGAGCCCCTATTTTGGAGTTTCAAACACGCCCTTACGCTTGTCCAAAAATCCCAAAACTCACCTGAGATGTACTATTGACTTCCCCAATCATGAATCAACTTAAAAACTAACTTTCTGAGGTCGATAAGGTCATAAATAAATTAACCAAAGTTTCAGGGCTTTAGAAATGACTAAGTCCTAACACTTAGCTGAAATTGTCTAAGTCTGGAACCTCTTTTGGGCATGCTTTAAAAGACTCAAACGTTCTAGGATTCTGCGGGGTCGTACAAAAACTAACACTAGAAATAATAAAAACAACAAAATAAATCCTGGATCTATACACACAACATTCGGCCTAGACAACAACAATCAAGAACAAGTTCTCGGCCAAGAACAAAAAGAACACTTTTTTTTTCTACTCTCAAGTTCAAGAGTGATCTTGTTAGAACAAAATCAAAGATGGATCTGATACCAAATGATACAAGAATCACTTGAAAACACAAGAATGAGTCCAAAACATTCCACAAATTCAAGACTAAATCGAGACCGCCTTGGACTACATTTCTCGAATTCAACAACAACAACAAGTTTAACAAGATACAAGGTGTTTTGACACCAAAACCAGCCAACCCAAACTAAGATTAAAAACACAATAAGATAAACAAGATAACAATAACGACAAAGAGGAAACAATAACAATACACGGCTTAACAATACAAGATAAAAACGGTTACAAGATTACAATGAAATCAAAGGATAGATAGATAGACAATTGAAGATGTAATCTCAAGAACCCAAGAGCTTATTCCACTCTTGGACCCTTAACACCACACACAAAAAAATCTATCTCTTACGTGACACAAGATCAGCTTTCACCTCCCAAACATCAACGTTTTCAAGCAATACACAATCACTAGTGATTCCACACTAGCTCTTGACCTAGTTTCAATTTTGGCGCCTCCAAAGGGAGAGGACTTGTGTTCTATGACTTACAACATTATCCAAAAACTAACTAAAGAAACCCTAACATGCTCCTTATATAGCTATTGTAAAATAAAAGACAAAATGTCCATAATACCCCTCAAGAGTGAGGCGCCCATCAAGTGTAAAAAGTGGACTGATTTAGTGTGTTTTGGCCCTCTTTTATACTTCAATTTCACACACCAAGGCTCGGGTCCAACATGAACTCTCATAAGTCCATATCCGTGATTATTCTCATATCAAATCCGGTTGAAGTCTAAATAAAGTAAAAAATAATAAAGTGATACACTTCTAAATAAGCCAGAATGTAATCCTAAATAAGGTATAAGATATTAAGATATATACTAAAGATTTACCTGTGATGCACAAAGGAATAAAATAATACATAAAAATTTTCTAAATTTGGACCGAAATAAACATATTGAGGAGGTTGAAACCAAGGCTATGTACTGCAATAGACGAATATACAATGAGATAAAATAGGTGAATCAATCTAGTCAAATGAATAGATACAATAATATTCCAATTCCCCCCTCAAGTTGGAGGGTATGGACAGACACCCAACTTGCCCAAAACATTATGATGAAGAGGGCCGGTGAGAAAAAGATTAAACTTTACGATGAATATGACCAAACTGAGAAAAAAATTAAAAATAAATTTAATATCAACCATGCATATGATATGAGTGAAGCAGTTGGTCCAACATATCATCAGTTAAGTTTACTAATGTAATTTGATATACAAAAATTGAAGAATGGTGTCAGAAGAAATGATTCTTGATGATGAAAATCTTTAAAATATAAAAAAGATAGTACAACTGGTATATAAAATTGAAAGATTTCATCGTTGACGTAACCGAATCGAGGGAAAAAATATTATTTGAATGTGAGGTCCAATGAAGATAAACAAAAATGATTTATTTGAGAGTAACACCAAAATAAGAAACTTTAAAAAAAAAAGATAAAAAA
This sequence comes from Capsicum baccatum var. pendulum, assembly GCA_030864225.1. Classification (NCBI taxonomy): domain Eukaryota; kingdom Viridiplantae; phylum Streptophyta; class Magnoliopsida; order Solanales; family Solanaceae; genus Capsicum; species Capsicum baccatum. The sequence goes on from CM061554.1 coordinate 184,697,448, forward strand.
TATGAATAAAATGAATGAATTGGTAGTAGATTTGTTTCATATTAAATACTATCAAGATGATGATGATGAGAGAGAGGATGACGAGCGGAGTCACCATAAATGGACCATGTCAGTAGACATGTTTCAAATATTGTGAATCAGAAGGTTGAGAAGTTTTTCTCATATTTAAGAAAACACAAAAATTGACATAAAATGATTCAGGATCAAAACCTACTCTGACACCATGTTAGAAATGAAATCGAAGTTTGACAAATAATGTCGAAAAACAGAAAGAGAATTGATCGGAAAATTTTCTTTTTCTTTTCTTGAATGAATAATTAAATGACTTAAAAGAAAACTTAATGAATTGAATTAATTTGAATGACTTCATTAATGTGAATACTGAATAACATGAATAAGTTGAATTGAATGAAAACTGAATATTCTGAATTGAATAAGTGAATGAATGATTTGAATTAAATTGATTGTATTGAATGAATACTTGCATTGATGAATATTTGATGATTACAATTGAGCTACAATATCCTATTTATTCAAGCCATGAAATAAAATATACCTAATTTAAAACCTAACAGTAAACCGATTTCAAATAATCTAAATAAAGTACAAAATAATAAAGTGGTACACTCCTAAATAAGCTAGAATATAATCCTAAATAAGGTATAAGATGTTAAAGATATATACTAAAGATTTACCGATGATGTACAAAAGGAATAAATTACATAAGAATTTTGTAAATTTGGATCGAAATCAACATGTTGAGGCAGCTAAAATCAAGGCTAGCCCAAGCTAAGTACTGCAACAGACGAATATATAGTGAGATGAAACAGGTGAATCAACCCGGTCCAATGAACACATACAATAATATTTCAATAGTACCAACAGGGGTTGTGGTGGGGTTAATTGAATCTTTTCACTACTAAAGGTTTCGAATTTGAGCCTTACATATAAATTCTTTTTTTGTTAGGGAGTACTTCCTAAATGAACCTTGGGTGACACGAATTCTGATTAATCAGGATCAGTATTTTTAATGTGAAGCATATATTTTTATGTGAAAATTGATCAAAGTTGCAATATATGGTATGTCCGAGCCCATAATTTTTAACAATATAAAAAATTTTCACCTATAAAATTTAAATTTTAAATTCGCAAATTGGTTTTTAGAATATCTTTAAAAATTCATTACAAAATATTTATACGTTTGAGATTTCTTTTGCTTTGATAATGGTATTTTTTTTTTAGTATTAAAAGCAAGTCCTGATTGTTTTCTGCTTTGATTGCTCTATTTAATTAATCAATTAATGATGTCTTGATTTGCCTTAAACTGTTTGCTTTGTTTAAAGAAAAAAGATATCATTTCACCCCTAAACTTGTCCTCACAACTTACTATAGACCTTTAAATTAACACACATTTATTTACCTTTCTTAATAACTTTAGAGTGAATTAATATCACCCCTAATGCTAATGTGATATTTTTAAAAAAATAAAAAAGCGTGTATTTATTAAAAAAAAAAAAAGATGGTCCCACTTATATATATATATCACAACCTTTCTTCTTCAATGCCCCCAACCCCTCACCTCTCGCCTGCACCCCGCACTACTGTTCCTTTTTCTTACAACCTCACCACCATCACTACCCCAATTCTCTTTCTCCTTCTTCTAATCTTTCACCTCCTCTTCTATTATTATTCATCAATTTCTTCAAGAAATAAAAAAAAATAATAATGTTCTTATACTATTAATCTCAATTAGATAATTCATTAATTAGTTGTACATTTTTAGTATTAACTTCGAAAATAGTAATTTCATAGTTGTTAGACCTTAGAGTTAAGAATTTCCAGAGATGTCACATGAATTGCCAATACTTTCAAAGGGTCCTTTTTAAAGATGTTTTCAAGATGTTTGATGAAATTCTTGAACCAAATATTATGAGTTTTAACTTGATTATATCGAGTTTGACTCATTTCAAATTTTCAGAAGAATATTATTTTAATTTTTTTTTTGGTGTTTGCAGGGGTAGGGGGTGGATTGATTTATTTGACGGAGGAGGAGAAAGAAAGAATGGGTCGAGGGTAGGCAACGTTTGCAGGAGTGAGGGGTGGAAGGGTTTGTTTAATCAGGGAAGGGAAGAAAGAATGAAAGAATAGGGGCGGGGGGACGGGTGTTTGCAAGAGTAGGGGTAGAAGAGTTTATTTGATGGAGGACAAGAAAGAAAGAACCGGGTGGGGAGGAGGGGAAGGGGAAGACGGTGTTTGCAGGGGTAGGGGTGGGGGGGTGGGGGTGGGGGGTGGGGGTGGACCGGTTAGATAGAGGAGGAGGAGAAAGAACGATGCGGGGAGGGTGGGGGAGGGGTGGTTGAAGAAAGAAAATGGGGGTGGGAGGTATTTTTTTATTTAGTATATATAATATTTAAAAATATTTTATTTGCGTGGCTCTGATGTGGCAGTGATGTGACGTTGATGTGTGGGCGCGTGTAATGCATTTTCCATTATGAGAGTGGTATTACATCTTTAGGTTGCATTTAATTCACTGTCAAATTATTAAAGGAGTTAAATCATTATCAGTGAAGTTAAAGGACTAAAATAAATTGAGCGTACAAGTCCAGGAGTATTTTGATGACTTTTCTCTTATTTAAAATAACTATTACTCCTTACTGCATGATAAGTCATGCTTGTTGGAGAGGAATCTTCCATGCAGTAATGGTAATAGGGTACTAGTGCTCTTCAAGTACGATTTTCTTATTTAAAAGAAAATGGAGTTTATGGTGTTCACATATAAAATGTAAAACTCTCCGAATCAAATTTGGTATAATAATTAAAATAGTATTCCCTTCATTGTTTTAATTATTTTTTATTTTTTTAAGAGTCAAACGATACAAATTTTAATCAATATCTTAAGATGTATCTCTAATCAAATTAAAAAAAATAATTATAATTTATAGTACTTTTATGTAGTTTTTGAATATCTAAATTTAATTTTAAAATCAAACTGATCGAATCTAATTTAGCTTTTAAAACTTAGTCAAACTGACTTATGAAAAATGAGGGAAGCAATTAAAAAAAAAGTAATTTATTATAATTGATTAAATCATCTTAGATGTAACTCCTTTTTACTCTCTAGATGGGAAAAATCCATTCGGATCACAAGAGCGAAATAAAAGGGCCTTTCATGTTTGTGAAAATTATTATTTATGTATTTATTAGATTAATTTATCTGTAAGTTGTAGCAACACTTTTAGATAATTAATTTTTATTGACAAATACTATTAATTCATTTTTACTCGGGAAGTTTTATAAATTAAAGAAACGTTCTAAAATTCTGTTGTCCATTCTAACAATTGATTATAGTGTAACCATTATATTATACTAGGTATCGAAGGCTCGTACCCACACACGCTCAATATATGCTATTTTTTATCTTAATTTATGTGACATAAATAAAATTAAATAATTAATTATATTTTAAATATATTTTAAAAAATTTTAAGCTATTAGCTATTGTAATTTATAATACTTTTCGACATTATAGTTCACTATTTTAAGTTGCTTGCTATTGTAATTTATAATACTCTTCTTGTTCAAACTTTTGTGATATTGATAGTCAATGTATATCTTAAAAGTAATTTAATTTTTTAATTATTGTGTTTTATAAATTTTTTTTTCTATTTCAATTTCAGTGACACTGATATAATTTCGAGAGTCAATTAAATATTACAATTGAAGTAACGAAACCGACACGTCTTGAATGACTCATAATAACTAATTAGAAGTGATATAGCAAAATTGCTATAATAAATACTTGTGAAAATATTTTTAGTGGCCTCATCTAAGATGTTAAATTAATTTAAAACTTCAAGAATTAATTTATCATTTTATATTTATTTTATCTTTTTTATTAAATATTATTAATTTTGTAATACTTAGATGATTTATAATAATTACTTAGGGGTGATATAGTAAAATTACGGTTGAAGCAACTGAAGCAAACATATCATAAATATCTATTTTATTTAAAAAAAAAATTATTAATTTTCTAATACGTAAATGTCATATAATAATTAATTAGGGGTTGTATAGTAAAATTATGGAGCAAGCAGGTAGCTGGATTCCAATAGCTGCTACTCACACTTATAGTAACATTTTCTGATTGATATCGAAAGAAAAAATACATGAGATTTCAGCCTTATTGGATAAAAGTAAAACGGCACAAAATATAATCTATGTAATTTTTGCTTTTTCCTGAATCTAACTTAACTTATATATGAACTATCTCTACAGGAAATGGCGGTGATTGAACTAAACTCAATTTCATAGCTAACATACTATATCACCAAATGATGATTGTAATGTGCCTCATAAAGTGTTTAAAGACTTCTAACATGCTACAGGGACTCTTCTTTTGGTGTCTTGGTAACTCCTGCTCCTCAGAATTCTTTTGATTTGTGATCATCTTTTGTATGTCTAGAATAGGGGAAGCACCAAATAGAACAACAGTGTACAACTGAAGATATAGTTATGACGAAATATGCTCCATTTTAATTGGTTGTAACCTAATAGTGAATTCAGTTTCAATACTAAATTATTGTTACCACAATTTTCTATTGAAAACGTGAGAACCATAATAACTTCTCAACTCTAACTGCAGATTACAAGTGATTTTCACTATAACCCTTACTTCTGTTGTGAAGCTATAGTAATGCCTAAATTGCTTAATGATTATATTGTTGAGAATGAATATGCCACACCTATAACTGAGCCATAAGTAACATGTCATTCTCTCTTTCTACTTTATTTATTGATCCCGTATAAAGATATGAAAGTATTTTTCTCTCTCACTGTGCATATGAAAAAACATGTTGTGCCACTCTTGCATGAGCTACTGAGCCAGAAATGGAAATTGATGTTGGATCCTCAATGACAATTGAATGTGCCATAAAATGACTTTTCTAGCCTATTGTGTATTTTAATTTTTTATAGATGTGTTTCAAATGGATATTCGTCTTAATCACTTGCACTTCTCCAAGAAGCTTACTATCATTGCCTACGATAGCCTGTCCTGAAATCTCACAAATTGGCCCTTGATGTTAACTAATTTTCTTTAAATTACCCGATGTGAACTAATTGTGAGATGCAATTGTCATTAAAAGCCACTTAGCATTGCTCAATTTTCCCTCAAGTAGCCCAGAAATTTCCTAAATCAACTTCTTTTCTAACTCAACATATAAATGCACTTAAGATATAATATTTTTTCGTATGCAATCCATGAATAGAGACACATTTTTTAATTGAATTTCTTGCAAATTGTAGATGACAATATTTATTTGGTTGAGTCTTGCATTTATTGATATATATCCGAACTTCATTTGATGTTTTCTATCTTTCAATTGCATATCAATTGCTCGGATGTGTTTGAAAGCCTCAAAATGACTTGCAAAATCCAAAATTAATGCATAACATCTACATTTTTCAATCTTATTTTCATGTTCCCTCCCTATTAAAGTTGGTAATTCTTCTTTTTAGATATTAATTTTATGTACTACTCTTTCAGGGTTAGTTATATTGTTATTGTCACTGCAACAAGGAAACATGTTGTCCAGACTTGCTCTTTTTTTTTTTTCCTTTTTCTTAGTTTAATTACAAAGTGGACACCAGAAAAAAAAATTAGTAAAAATGCAAGTGTTGGTTAATATGTGAATTATTTTGTTATACTCAATTAAACTGCAACACTAGGAAAGATCGAGGATCACAGAAAGAAGTTGAAATAACATCACTATGGGCAACTTTTTATTCAACAAGTTTAAGGGTGGCGTTAGTATCAATTGTTTTCAAGAACCAGAGATAACCTAGGGAATATCTTGTGCTGATTTAGATAGAAACATAATCCTTTAATGTTAATTGTTGAGATATCAAAATTAGCATTTTCTTGAAATCTGCAAGGATAGTAAGGTGTTTTTAGGGTCATTAGTTTAGTTTAACTTCAATTTTCTTCGTCTATGTGATAGATCTATTAACTTGTTTTCTATACCTACTCAAATTTTTTGATTTTATATTTTTGCTAATACTGTCTAATTTTGTCCTTCACAATTAAGTTTAAGAGTTTCTTTGATTCTAAATAAAATTATAATATTTATTTTATTCGAATAAAAAAGTTTTTAAAGTATTTAACTGGGTAATTTTATCATTTTAAGTAGCGATTATATTATCGTATTCAATTATACGAAATTATATAATATTCTTACTTAAATATGTAGTTTACGAAATATAGGATTTTAATCAAGGTTTATCTTGAAAATAAATTCAAATAATTAAAATCTTGATTTAAATATAATTCATTTTTTAAAATAATTTATTCGGATAGATATGTGTTTGACTTTATTAAATTAAGAAGCTTGAAATTAAACGAGGTATTGATTCGTATCAAATTTCAATTTAATTATAGTCATAATTGAAATCAAATTAATCATAATTGCAATGCAATCAACCAATTGATCTGTAATTTGGTTTAAAATTAAAATAAAATTGACTAACCCCTAATCTAATAGAGGTTATATTTTAAATAATCCCCAAAATTACCAAATCCCTAATTCCCAACCCTTAACAATAAACCAGCCCAAAATAAATTAATCCAACAATTTCAGCCGGCCCATTTCCAAACTACCGCCGCAGCCCACTTTACCAGGTCCAACAATAAAATTGACCCGGCCCGTTTCCCTTCCCTTTTCCCTTTACCATACAACCACAACAGTTTCGAACAAACAATAGCAACATACAACTTTCAAACAAAAACAACGACAATACAACTCTAACAGTACCAATTCCAACCTGGTCCCAGCGAAAAACCCAAATTCGGCCAACATCAACCACCCAATCAAGCAGCAACAATCTCAATACGTAACCCAAATCGAACAACATCCAACAACCGCAAATTCCCTTAAACATTCAACCTCATTCGATTTTCAACTCGAAATTCAAAAACTGTACTAATCACAGCTCATTCTCATTCCCATTTGAAGTTTCTCCCAAAATCCCTAAAATGCCCTTAATATTTTCCTCCCACATCGGTGGAGCAAAATTTACTCTCCATTGTTGTTATCTATAAATAGCTCATTCTTGAGCTGAAACGAATAAGTCTTGAGGGTTGAAAACTTTTGCGCAAAAAGTTTGTTTTTCTAGTAATTTTTTTTATCGTAAAAAGTCAGCGAGTTCTCGGAGTCATAGCGAAGTTTTTCGATGGTGGCGAGAAGATTCCGACGACTCGCTGCCCCAAAAGAGGTACACTTCTCGATGCTTTATTTCGTTATCGTAGTAGTAATTTAGTTTTCTCTTATATGCTGGGATTTGTTCGTTGTAGAAGCCTCGAAGGTGATAGGTTTCTGTAATGATGATTATGACTCTGGCGTACCAAAATTTTGTTGAAGTTTTGAGTATTGATTTATGGTTTCCAGCTGAATGTCTTGCCCTTTAATCTTTAGTTCGATGTTTCAGTTTATCGGTATCTGATATTCTGCCTAGCTTGGATGTTTGTTTGTTGAGTTCATGTTAGTTTGTCGTAATACGATTTTCTTTTAAAAGGTTCTGAAATTTCTTAAAATAATGAGGTTTAGGCCATGTTGTTTACTCGTGAAGGTTTTTTGTCGATATTCAGTCTTTGATATTGATCTTTTCGCATCTGCCTAGCTTCATTGATTGTTCAAAATACCCTTTTATAGGAAATGGGTGGTTGAGGGCGATTAAGTCTAGGTATTAGTACAATTTCAGGCCGTAAAATGAATTAAAATTGCTTAGAATCGATAACTTGCGTTCCCTGATAATGTTTTCTTCTTTCAAGCATGTAAACTATGAGTAGAGGTTCATTATGCTGTCATTTCACGTTCTTGTTTTTGTATCTGCGTTAGGTTAGATCTAGCCACAAGCATGGGTGTCCCTTTTCATTTTTTATGTATTGTTCCTGTTCGGGCCTGTATTTAGTTTGTTTTGGCTAAAATTTGTTCATCTGCTAAATTCAGCTAGCTGCTTTCAACCATCTGCTGGCAACCTGAGATTTTGAGTATGCTATGCTTGTTAATTTTGGAGGTTTAACCGAAACTATCCTTGATTCCTATCCATTATATTTAAAAACTTGATAAATTCTTTGGCACGACTTCGATTTAGGATCTGAATAATCCCTCCAGCTGAAGCATCCTTGATAATATTTCGAAGCTAGTTCTAATTTCTCTTAATGATTTTCTGGTTATCTATGCATTAACATGATTATTATGTCACTATATGAAGAGGTTCGCAAAAATGCATAAACTTTTAAGAAAATTGAACCCGTTTAAATCTTTCCTTATTTTTTATATTTTGTTGAATACTTCTTGTGGAATCTGTCTTGACAATTATGATTGATAGCTTTACTGGGTTCTAGGGATGGAAATTCATGGTACTTAGCTTGGGATCCTTCTGATTATTTTTTACTGACTTTGAATGCCTTAGTTTGTAAAGTTGATCAAATACATTACTTATTCTTATCAAGTGTATTGAGAGGATATACTAATCTCCTTATCTTTTCTTGGACACATATTAATTTCTTTATTTTTTTTCTTTGCATGAACCCGCCTTGGAGTTCAAATGGACTCTGTCCCTTGCATTTTATAATAGGCCAATGAGGTTTGTCTTTTCGAGTAAAGCCTCGAAGAAAGTCTAAAGTCGGTTACATGACGTACAAATACGAGGAGTTGGAAGAAGGAAAGATGGACCAAAACCCCATCACTGAAGTCGTCAAGAGACTTTAAATGTCTTATTTTTATTACTTTATTTGTCTTAGTTATTTCTTTCTTTATTCATTCATTCATTTGGGCCTCGAAGCCAACGTTATAAACTAATATAGGTGAAGCAGATTTTGGGCCAAAGAGTACGAAAAGATAGTTTAGGATAAGTTATGGGCCAAAATCTCAATATTTAGATTAGGACAAGTAAAGATGGGCCAAAAACCCAAATGAATAGTTTAGGACAAGTGCAAGCGAGTTTGGGCCTAAAAGCCTAAATCTCGTAATATCTCGCTTTTTTCTTTCTATATTTATTTGCTATCTATTTCTTCGAACCTAGTTAAATTTCCTACTAGGTCGTCAAATTAATTTTACACAAGTTTTTCATTTAATCACTTTCTTTTCAAAAATCAACTTTCTTTTTCAAAGTTAGTCAATGAATCGTTTTTAAATAGTTCAAATAAGCGCAAGTTAGCGGCTACTCTTGGTGCCTTAGTAACCTTCCAAGACTATTAAATAGGAATTATTTACCCAAAATTTCGAACTTAAATGATTTTTCTGCTTTGAATCATTTAAGTAATTTTCAAAGGTTTTCTTAATTTTTCTAAATAAATTAAGTGGCGACTCTATTCTCGAGTTTAATTTTTTTTTTCAAAAGTATTTGAACCAAAAGTCATTTCTCCGCGAAACATCAACTTGTTGCCTTGTTTACCTTATGTAATAGGCCTAAAAATTCTTATCAAAGATCACAACAAATGAAAACTATACCTGGACGTCTTTATGATTTTCTATGAGATTTGTCAGAATGCTTTAAAAAAATATGCAGTAGTAGTGTGCATGTATTCACGCTGTGGTCCAACTGGTAAATATAAGACACAAAAATATAATGATAAATGATATTGGGAGCATAGAACTCCCGCAAAATTGAGGTGTGTTATAACAAATTTTACCAAAGTTTAAGTATATTTCGAACATTTTCCTCTTTATTTTATTTTAGAGATTTCACTATCTTCATTTTCTTTATTCTTTCACAATAACAAAAAAACTAAAGTCACTTTTTCCCCCACATTTATTTACAGGTTGATCCACAAAGTTGGTACAATCTTCTTTATAATGGAAAATCATTAATCAATGTGCATGGTTGTTACTCAAATGGTTCTTTGATACCCAGATTTAGTGTATATTTTGATGAAATTGTTACTCATGTTGTAAAGAGGATATATAACATTCAGTGCCTTAATTTCACTTGACTAAAAACAGAACAACTTATTATGTTCGTTTTACTGTCCAGGCGCAGGACATAGTGTATGGAGGGTACTTTCATAAATTGTAAGTCTCATGCAATTTTAAAAATTGGGTATTTGAGCATATTGTGATTTCATTATTTGCCTAGCTATTTTTTGAGCTCTGAGTCATGTGTGCGTAATATGCAGGTTTCATGTTGTCGTACCAAACAACATGAATTATTGTCATACAGTAGATGGAAATACCCTGGCCGATGTTTACTGTATCAATTGTAGCGACTTGTGCTCTGTTTCATTGTACGTTTAGTTTTGAGGTAATCTTCATTAATATTTTGTGTTATATTTCGCCCGATCTAAAATTCTAAGACTATTCTTTTTCAATTTGGGTGGAAGAGGTAAGGTGATGACCGTTTGGGAGTGTGAAGGAAAGAGAAAGGGACTTGATCTTTATATCCATGTCTAGAAAATTATTTAAGAACTTATTAATTGAAAAAAATGATTCACTGTTATTGCTCCTTTTTCTTTTATTTTTTTATCGGGGGTTCTCGTTATAATACATGAGATGAAAAAACAGTCCTGATTATTCATGAATAGAACTGTATCTGCAATTTCAAATAATAATGAGATCCGTCTATGCTCTATAGTGCTCAATAATTTGAGTATCTTCATAAATCATCTCATTGATGTTCATTGAGGATGTTGTTATGTTTTATAAATGATGCAACTTTCATAATGTTGTTAAGTAATAGAAAGCACTTTCAATGATCTTTTTTTTAGCTTCAAATGAAAGGATCGAGCAAGGAATTGGAAATAACCTTTCTACAAAAAAAACTAAAGCAAATTTCAAAAGATATAACCAACAAAGCCTTACATAAAAACTTTTGAGAAGGTGGATGAAGATTGAAGCAAAATATTTTACGTGTCTTATGGTGAGATCTTAGGGCTCAAATTTTCGTTTGATGCTAATTTTCTTGGTAATAACGTGGAGAAGATGTTCAATGCTTCAGTATTTTGGAGCTTATTTTGGAGCTAAGTGCCGTTGAATTCCTTCAGGAACCTATTATCAGGCGATAAACTGAAAAATATATGGCAGCATGTAGTTCAGAAGGTTTGTAGAAAAAATAAAATCTGATCTTATTGGTTGCAACAGGAATCCAATACTAGAAAGGATGTGTCAGGATAACTTGAGCTGGTAAAAATATATATCCTCTCAATGCTACAGCTACAACCAACAAAAGATGGAGCAAATGGCAAAAATTGAAATGGAACAGAACCTCTCATTGCAGTAGCGAAAAGCAATACCGAATAGGCATGGGCCGTGCTCACGTCCCTGCTCCATCAACTCCACATTTGAAACAAAGAGTGCAGCTGCGATAAACTAAGTAATTTTAAATTTATCAAATTCATTATCCAGAAGGTTTTCGATAGAAGATTTAGCAAGCATAGTTCATCGTCTCGTTTGCAACAACTATATTTCTATGGTCATTGATCAAAGATCTCTCAACCTTGTGATGCATCAAATTTCTTCATTTGTGTAAATAATATATGCATAATTATAGTGTAAAATTTGTCTTCGCTACTTATAATTCTAACCATTACAATTTAGCTTATAGTGCAATTTAGCTTATAGTAAGTACATATACATCTTGCTTTAATGTTGGGCTCGTGCTGACATGGGTCGTACTCCTCTAGTATAATTCTACTATATAAGAAGAGACAATGCACTAGGTGAAACAGACATGTCTCCATCGACATGTCTGCTTGGCTAAGGGCAATATCGTAGTTTCAAGTTATTTGCTCCGTGATTTTGATATATCATCTCTAATTAATTATTATATGTCATTTATATCTTAAAAAAATTAATAATATTTAATAAAAAAGCAAAATAGACATTTATGACATGTCTGCATCATCTGTTTACTATGTCACTTATAATTAATTATTATAAGTTATTTGAGTATTAAAAAATTAATAATATTTAATAAAAAAAGTTAAAATAAACATAAAATGATAAATTAACTCTTGGAGTTTTAAATTAACTTGACATCTTATATGATGCCCACTTATTTTTTTTTTCACAAGTATTTTTATAGCAATTTGCTAGGCTACTTCAGTCGTGATATTAAAAAAAGTAAAATAGACATTTATAATATACATGTTTCAGCAGCTTCAACTGTAATTTTACCATATCACTTCTAATTAACTATCATATGTCATCTAAGTATTAAAATAATAATATTAATAGTATTTAATAAAAAATATTATTTGTCTTACTAAATTATATTAAAAATATTACAAATAAAAATAATAAACTTAAAATATTTTATTATAATCTAATAATTATTATATGAAAAGTAATATAAATCACAATAATTAACAACTGTAAATATTTTTTTAAAAATAAATTATATGAATGTCATGTTAACAACTTAAAATATTCTTATACAAATTTTATTAATCTAAATATAATAATACATGCCTAACTAGAAATTTATCAATAAAAAAAATAAAAATTTTAATTAAATAATAAAATTATAAATAACGTAAAATTTTTAATAATCAATATTAAACCGGGCGTTGCACGACATAACCAACGAGTAACAATTATTACTATTATAGAACAGCCCTGTTTCAACATGTCTGTTTCATGTTCTGAGGGTATTTGTGTCTTTATGTGATCTTATTACGTGTCAAAAAGTCACTGCTCCAAGTTTCTCCTCTCTTCTGTATCTTTCTTCTCCTTCCTTCCAAACGTTTCTTCTTCTTTGTCTCAACTTTTAAATAAGTAGCAAAATAAAAGTAAAAGTAATACACAAATTCTAAAGTTTTCTTCCTTCTGTAAATTGGGATATTCAGCTGCTTCTACCAGTATTGAAGCTACAGGTATATGCCTCTTCAGATTTTTCTTTCGAGACACCAAAAAAAAGGAGCAAAAAGGATAAAATAACAACACGCAAATCCTAAACACCTACGATTACTGAAAGAAAATGAAATACGCTTATGGTTTTCAAGTCTTTATTTATCATTGGGTTCGAACGGGCAGAGGTTTACTTGAATATTTTGAAGAAAGTGCAAATGGAGTTTGGGTGGATTGCCACGTGTCTTTAAACATGCATATGTTTAGGAACATTAAAATAAGTAGATTCAATAAGGACCTAAGGGTAGTTTTACCCAAACTAAAAAGGACTCAATTACAATTTATTCCTTCTACACCATTTATTCAGTAGCCGGACTATGGAAGCTTCTCTTCACTAGGAGTACTTCACATTCATCCTCTCAGGTACTTCGTCTTTAACTATTCTTTTTTCATTACTTGTTCTTGACATAATTATGTGTTGTTCCTTCTTGATTTCTTTACTTGCTATTATCTTTATTGTTGACACAACTATGTGTTTTTGTGGTTTTTTCTGTTGTATTTTTATATATATCAAGATTGTTTTTTTGTATTTTGGGAATTATTAGATTAGATATTATTGCAGTGAGGTTTGCTTAAAACTTGATGGGGTCGAGTTTAGTTGATAGTGTATAATATTTTGTAACACAAAACTTAAACTCTTTTCCTTTCTACTGTATATTCATGTTTTTCCCTCATCTATTTTTTCTTTCTCAAATTCTTTTTTTGTCTTATTCGAACTATGTTATACTTTTCCCCGGTAAAATCACTTATCCAAGTTTATGTAACTCACACTTTCTATCATTCTCATTCTATCCATGATGTTTATATATATATATATATATATATCTTTATTTATATTTCAATTTCAGATTGGCTGGACATGGCACAAAGAGCAAATACCAATATGATTACTTCAAAAATAGAAGAATTGGCCTGCAAAATTCAGATTATTGATAAAGAATGCCCCTAAAAAATAAAAAAAATAAAAACAATAAATTTACGCTCATGATACTTCAGACTATAGAGGTATTCCGTATTTGTCGTTGAACTCATGAATACATTCATGTTAGTAGTTCGCTTCATTTGAATGTTTGTTTTCTTGCTTAAGATGCTACTATGTGGTTGAAATAGGAATAGGAGGACGTTGATTTTGATATTGAATAGTTCCAAGTTTAATCTAATTTCTCTTGCTCCATAGCTCCTTTTGTCATTTGTTGTTAGACTTAAGATAAATAAATATTAATTAGTAGCCTCTTGAATCAGAATTCAATTTGCTCCCTAAGAAAAGAATTGAGTACTTTTAATCTCTATTTGCTATCGCTTTTCATTTCGTGACTTGCCCATAATTGTTTTGTCAGCTACATAATCAATGTCTATTGTTACAGAATTCTTTCTCTAATTTGATTGAATCATAATCACTGGAATTACAAAACTCAACTATTAATTTAACAAACATGTTGATGCTGCTACATTTGGTAGCACCTTTATTGCTAGAACAACTGATATTTAGGACATAAAAAGAGGTATTCTCTCCTTGAGGTATTCTTCTGCTCGATTCTGTTAGCTGGTATAGATATCATCTGTCATCTTTTTTATTATTATGCTTTAAAGTCAATTGTCTCGATTAATTCAAAAGTCTTAATGTTTTTATAAGACGAGGCTTTAATGGATGAGTTGATTGAACTTTTAACTGATAGTTGATATACTTTTTTGAGAGTTCAGAGGTTGAAATACTTAAATAGCAGAACAGATATATCAACTCTATACTATTCCCTCCGTTTCGAAATAAGTGAATTGTTGGAGGTATTTATTGATGTTTCAAAATAAGTGAATCATTGAATTTTTTTTAAATTTTTTTCCAAATTTACCCTTATGATTTGACAACCAATTAACTTTTGAAAAAGTATTACAAGGTCAGTTTTTTTTTTTAGGGGTAAAAATGAAAAGTTGTGTTAAATTTATGTCTTTAATGCTTTTTCCCTAATCTGTATGTCAAAATTCAACAATTCATTTATTATGAAACGGAAGGAGTATTATAATTGCTTAAAATGCCTGGATGCGATATTGAGTTATCCATGTTCCCTTCAGTCGATCAATTCTACAGTCATTTCATTGTTAGTTGTTTAGTGTCTTTTATTAGTTCACTGTGTTTCAGGAGTCACAATATATTAGTACGTTGAAATGATTTCTGTGATTCTTCCTACTAAAGTTTTTTTTATTCAATACATTGAAACAGTGACTAAATGGCTTTGGGTGGAGATGAATCGCAAAAGGGGACTGTTGCAGCTGCTAGCCTGCATTGCAGAAGACCGCTGGTGGTGGTGGACATGCAGGAGGAGCAGGTGGTACCATCCTCCAGTCCTTCCGTTTCTGTTGTTGAAATTTTTCCCTGCCTCTTCATACTGATTGAATTTTTGAAATTGTATTGCACCTGTATTGAAGTTGCAGGTATGTGCCTCTTCAGATTTTTCTTTCTGTGGCATATTCTTGTTTTTAGTATAATGGCATGATAATACCAAGATTAACTCAAGAGCTTCACTGTTTAATATTATATAAGTCACAGTCTCTGTACCATTTTGCCATTGACATCACAAAAGTCCTTGATCATCATCTTATACCTGAGGAAATGTTGACAATTATAAAGTTATGTTTCAAACTAATCTTTTGCTTTTTATTTGATTGTATAAAGATATCCTTCTACCTATTCTTAGTTATTCTTAGTTGTGAGATTATTAGTTAAGCTGAATAACTCACCTTTCAAGTTCCTTAATAAATCATATGATTTCTTGGTAAGAGTGTTTTTATTGGTTACTTTGATTTTGATATCAATGACATCAGATTTCATTAACTAGTAGTTCAATGTTTATAGCTGTTGGGTTCAATATGTATGAAAAAGGTGAATGAAAAATGAAGGGACACAACCTTTGAAGAAAAGACATATTGTTTTGGAAAAGGAGTGACTATTCAGATAGTTGTATCTGTTCAGAAAAAGACACAATGTTTCGAATGAACAGACATGACTCTTTCAAAGGATACACCTTTTCAGATGTGGGAAGGGGCACTTGATGGCTATATAAACCTGCATTTATCCACAGGTTTATAAAATGAAAAATTTTCTGAAACAAAAACTCTTCTTGTCTTCAAAACACTCTTTGTGATCAATCAAATCGTTGAGTGAGTTCGACGAATTCAATTATTTGAGGTACCACTATAGTTGGATTGAAAGTCATTTTATCCTGGGAGGAAGATTCCAAAACCTCGGGTACAGTGAGGGGAATTATTTCTTAAGGACACTCTGTGAAGTTGGGGGACTTGGCTTTATATTTCTGTTTCATCTTAATTTCTGAAAAAAAATAAAACACACTTTTTAGAAATATCACTTTGATCTTGTGTTGAGGGTGTTTTTGTACTTCATAGTGTTCTTGTTTTAAACTTGAACTAGTGTTGAAGTTGTTGTGCCTAAATACAGATTCTTATACCCGAAAATACCATAAAATAACAATCTTAAGGAATAATCTTCTGCAGAATCTGTATTGCTTGTTTTTGGAGATTAAAGCTTTAAGCTTTCTACTCCGTTTGAAGTTAACTAGTGATTCAAAGACATAAAATCTTTATCACAAGTTAAAGATCATTTGGTTGACGATTGGAAGTCATAAAAACTTCATCGTTAACTAGAAACAAGAAGAAGAGTTTAAAGTTGCTTAACTTTATAAATAGTATTTTGAAAATACTAAATTTTATTGTCTTGTGGCGACAGGAAAAATGACTAACGAAAGTCAAATGCAAGATGTGGCTACAACTGTGGGGGCAACTAGTATTGCTTCAACAAGTCGAGCAAATGCTCCGCAACCAATGGCATCTATGGAGAAGCCTGGAAGATTTGCGGGCATTGACTTTAAGCGATGGCAGCAAAAGATGTTCTTTTACCTCACCACTCTATGCCGTCAAAGGTTCACTAGAGAGAATGCTCCTGAGGTGCCCGAGGGAACCTCAAACAAAGAGCATTTCATGATTGTAGAGGCTTGGAAGCACTCAGAATTCCTTTAAAGGAATTATATCTTGAGTGGTCTCCAAGACGACCTCTACAATATTTACAGTGAAACTAAGACATCAAAGGAATTGTGAGGGGGCATTAGAACAAAAATATAAAACAGAGGATGCGGGAATTAAGAAATTCTTTGTTGCAAGGTTCTTAGACTTTAAAATAATAGGATAGCAAATCGGTTGTCTCTCAAGTTCAGGAATTGCAAGTAATCATCCATGATCTCTTAGCAGAAGGTATATCTTTGAAAAATACCTTAGTTGAACAAATTGAAAATGTTCTTACTACTCACATAAACTGTTTTATAGGTTTGATTGTTAATGATGCAATTTAAGTAGCAACGATCATTAAGAAGCTACCACCTATGTGGAAAGACTTCAAAAACTACTTGAAGCACAAACGCAAGGAGATGATTGTCGAAGATCTTATTGTCCGACTGCGTATTGAAGGGGATAATAAGGTTGCCGAGAGAAGGTCAAAAGGGAATTCTATAATTAATGGAGTATATATTGTAGAAGATGACCAAAACAATTCTAAGGAAGGGAAGAAAGTTAAACAAGGAAACAATCAACCCAAGAAGAAATTCAAGAAAAAGTGCTTCAACTGTGGTAAAATTGACCATAAATTCAAGGATTGTCGTGCCTCTACGAAAGGCAAGAAAAAGGACCAAGCTAATATGGTTGAGTCCAACAAAGAATGTGATGATCTGTGTCCTATGTTCTCAGAATGCAACTTGGTAGGGAATCCTCGCGAATGGTGATAGATTCTGGTGCCACCCATCATGTGTGTGCCAACAAAGAGTTGTTTTCGTCATTCGCTTCGGCTCAAGTAAAAGAAATGATCTACATGGCTAACTCCGCTACGGCTAAGGTAGAAGGAACAAGAAAAGTGAGCTTGAAAATGACTTCAGGAAAGGTCTTGTGATGATAGGCGTAAAGTGCTATAATTTACCCATAGTTTAGCTAAGTTTTGAAGACAAAATATACAATTCATGCACTTTTAGTCCTTTTTTCTGTAAGTGAGCTAACAAACGTGATTAGCAAGTTTTCAGGTATAAATGATTAAGATTTCAGCATTTTATGGATAAC